>OW386291.2:2297500-3551983 GCA_936432065.2 Rutpela maculata | reverse complement strand
TTTAATAGTTTTAAAAATATGGCGGTGGAAACAAAAAAAAACAATTTTATTTAAAAATACGTTTTTTTCACTTTTTATTGATTTAAAAAGTTCGAGACCACAAAAAAAAATGTAAAATATGATTTCATATGCCCGGTGACATACTCAAAGGAACCTAACATGTTTGACCTGGTTTTACGCCAAAAAAAAAAAATGACACGATAGACTTACGAAATCGCTGCTCTAATATAGGTATCGGCGAACGCCAAGTGACGTCACTCTACGGACTGTTGGCCAGCCGAGCGTGTTTCTATTCAAATGCGAATATCTCTGTGGCTATTGATTCAATTGAGCTGAAATTTTTTTCTGAGGCTATTGGTTTGTTATACTTTAAAATGAGGAAGAACAATTAGGAAACTGCCATATCACTAAATGACCCTATTCTTGAACACCACAATTCACTAGATACGCTAAATCAAAATAATCCTAACACACAATCAAATATCAAAATGTGCTGCTTGAATCTGAATGAAAGTAAAACTCAATCGTTGACTCTCGCACTGAGAAATCTTGCAAACACTAATACTTCTGTTTCTGTAAAGTTTTTAGGAGTTTGCTTGGACCCACTATTGACATGGGAAGAGCATGTTATTTCCCTCTATAAATCTTTCAAAAAAAATTTATCTTATCAGAAATCTAGCAAATTTACGATCTCAAAGAGTGTTATTAACAGCCTACCATAGTTTTTTCCATTCAACTATGACTTATGCCATACTTAACTGGGGTCATGCCTCAAAAGTCTTTGGCCTACAACGGAAGTGTTTAAGAATAATCCCTGGATTAAAATACCTAGATGATTGTGGTGAACAGTTTAAAAAAACTCATATTCTTGTGTCTATATTCTTAAATGTCTTCTGCATATGAAAAAAAATCATGGCAGGTATAGGACTCACAGCGAAACACATAATTACCCTACAAGAAATAATAATTTAATTGCACAAAATTTTCTACGTCTCACAAGTAGCAGAAATGGCACTGGTTATTACTGCATAAAATTCTTTAACTGTCTTCCCAATACCATTAAAGATCTAAACACAACCCCTTTTGGCAAGATATTCCTGTATGGTGTAGAAGGATTTTGTCTGCAGATTGAAACATATCTGCAGACAAAATCCTTCTACACCATACAGGAATATCTTGCCAATGATTTTTCAGACATGTATTAGCACCCAATCAGTGATATATACCTTCAATTGTTAAATTTTTATAAAAAACTAATTCCTTCCTCTTAACAAACTCATTCTGTTATTTTATGACTTTTATAAATACTTTGTATAACTAATACCAATAAATTTGTATTGTATTGTTCAGTTTTTTGCCATAAAATGTTATTAACAATCAAAGATTCGTTCTTTGCGTACACCTACCTTATAGGGGAGCTCATGACGAAGAAATTGACGGGTCGAACGTTTTTCTAAGACCTTTAGAAACGAAGATATAAGCAAAAAACTAAATTGCAAAATTCATTTTGTTTAAAAAATGTTAAATGACAATAAAAGCCACCGTTTTGAGTGGTCAGCATTATTTTTTTCGGATTCCTGAGGAAATTCTGTAGGGGGAAAACTAATTTTTGGCTAGTCCCCAAACTTTCCGAAACATTTTCCTAATATCACCGGACTAATCCTTTACCAAAACTAGACAACCCAGAAATTGTCTTTATAACTACTCCAACAATCTTCTCTACCACATTACACAAATAAAACCAATAAAACAAAGATTACAATCCTCATCCACAAAATACGCTAAAGGAAAAATTAATAAAAAATCATCCAACCTCCCCTGCAAAATAAGAGGACAAGGAATACCTAACAAGAAAATATCCGGAGCTAACTCTTTGGGAACACATCACTGCACTGAATGATGTGCAATGGAACTTTTATTATTACAATCTATTAATTAATTAATCTTATTTTACTTTAATATTATCGAGTGAAAATCAATAAAACTTACTCATCATCTTTTGCTTTGATATCTTGAGCGAGATCTTGATGATTCTTAAGTAGGGATTCCGCTGTTTGGACGTCCCTGACCATATTATCAGCATTTAACTGATCCTTAACATCTCCCACCCATCTTAACAAATGTTTGGCACTGTTGGTGAATATCTGCTGACCCACGGCATCCTCAAGTCTGGCTCGCCTCTCTGTTGCTTTGTCTTTAACTTTTTGCCACAGATCATCTATCTCCTTCTTCTTATGGGCTACATTTTGTCTTTCGTTTGGATAAGCAGCCTGCACTGAATTAGCTAGCAGATTGACTTTCTTTACTTTTTCTTCAACCGGTGCTAGCTCTCTTTCTAGGTTGTCGTGCCTTCTTTGTAAAGCTTGAACAGTCTTCAAGTCGTGTCCTAGAACGGCTGTGTCCAACTGCATCATCTTTTCTAACATCCAGTCTGTGGCTTCGTCGCATAGTTTGTTAAATAATTCTACGCTGCTGGCGCCTTCGAGACTCTTTTCTTTCAGGGCCTTCAATCGGTTGAGTTTCTGCCACGCGACCTGAACTTGTCTCTGTCGCGCTTTCACTTTGTCTATTTGTGAATGGTTTTGCCTTTCGAATTCCTTTACATCTGCGTCCAATTCGTCCATTCGTTTGTTGCTCGCAGAGAGGTCAGTAACAAATTTCTAAAAAGAAACAAAAACATATAAGTAATCAAAAATGAAGCAATTAAAAATCATAAGAGTTTATATTATCTTACCTCATATTTTCTTTTCGCTTGTTCAACGTTATCGTTGGGGTCATCCAAGGATAAAATTTTCTCTTTATCTTTAATCCACTTCTCGAAGTCATCACACTCCTTATAAAACGTGAATAATTTAATAGCATCTTCCAAAAGCGCATGTCTCTTAGCCGCCAATTCCTTCAGCTGTTTATAAGTGTCATTAATTTTTTTTTGTCTCTTTGGAACACTGTCACTATCATCAACTTTTCTTTTAATCGGCTTGATGGGTTGCCGGCGAATCGTCACCGGCACCTTAGTTTTCACCATTTTAGTTTTTTTAACCCTCTGAACACTTTTAACAGTTTCAGGCTTGCGCACATTTATGTGGATTATTCTCGGTTCTATCTCAACGACGTAATTGGCCGGTGCAAAACCGTCTGTTCCATCTGCCTTTCGGACGCACCACCAATCCGGATTGCTTTTGTTTAACAGGAACATAACTTCCCCTTTCACCATAGTTAAACCATGGTCACTGAAGGGATATAACGCTCTTACTTGCGGAACTTTCTTTTCTTCGTTGATAGTCTTGTATTCGGTTTTTTCCACTGGTTCGTCAACCCAAACTTCAGTAGGCACCATCCTGCAAATAAATACTTTATTTTGGTCCTGGGGGAGCTGGAATATTTAGTGATGGTGTGACGCTGTCTATGAAGTAGTTTTCACAAGCAAAAAAAATGTGAACACTACGCACGAATGCTGTCACTCGATGTACGTTTCACCAATTATGCGGGCATCATCTAGGGATTATGATAGTTTTAATAACCTCTACATGGTTAATGAAACGCACGCCGAGTGATAGTATTCAGCAGAAACCGAAACAGAAATTTATTTCGGTTCGGTTACGGTTACCATTTTCAAGGCAGTGACAATTCGGTTTTCGGTTACGGTTTCAGTTTTCAGGGTAGTGACAATTCAGTTTTCTGTTACAGTTTATCAGTTAGAAAAAAATTTGTAATTATGGTGCGGTTTTTGGTTACGGTTTGTCCCAGGTTTTTACTTGCCTTTTACCTTCTATAATCTTTAAAATGAACGAATCGATTTAGATATGGTTCCACCATACAATTTGGTATTTCTACATCGAGGTTTAAAGATTTCAATCTTTGATTTCAGCCGTATTTTTTGTACTTTATTACAATTCAAACGTGGGCAAATTCATATACCCAACTTTTCATACTTTAGATTTCGGTTTGGGTTTTGGTTTCGGTTTACTAGAAACCTTAATTCCGGTTACGGTTTCGGTCCCCGGTATTAGTTTTGTCCCCCCGCTCATCAATTTTTTTTTTTTTTTTCATTAGGAATAAGAGGGCACGCAAATACATGATTAGCCTAGGGGCGCGCCAGTCCTTAATCCGGCCCTGTGTTTGTGAAAACTACTTCAGAGCAGGGACCGTAACCAAACCAAAACCGTAACTGAAAACACTGTAATTCCTAATTTTTTTCTAACCGAAACCGAAAACCGGAATGAGAATTTCTGGTAAACAGAAACCGACAACAGAAATTAAAATTCTCAGATAACTGAAACCTAAACCAAAATTAAACTACAAAATTATACATTTAAGTATAATTGGTTGTAAAAATTGATTTGTTCTATTTAATGTATCCGGTCTGCTAATTCAACTGTGTAAACGGCACGTCGCGAAAGAATCCTTAATTTGGATCGTCAGTGAATGGCAAGTGGCAGATTTACTAAAAATTCTATTTCATTGTCATGATGTTACCGATTGTTACGGATAACTTTTTGCCAATGATATATACTGGAGCGGATCTGGCGAGAAAAAGAGTTTTGAAACCAACTTTAAAAAAATTTTTTTTTTTTACAATTAGATTACACGTGTTCTCTTTTATCATGTCAACTTAGTTCAGCTTAATCACATGGGGTGGCGGAGGAATTCGCATTTAAAATTCGCAAAAACACTTTTTTCCACGATAACTTTGTTATTATTGACCTGACGAAAAAAAAGTAAAATTAAAAATTGAAGATCTCATGGAAGGACATAATCTGGTAAAATTTTTTTGAAAACACTCGTTTTTTTGCTCTAACACTAATACACAAAAAAGTAATTCCTTAATTTTTTTACGAAAAAAAAGAAGTTAGGGTAGGGGGATGAGATTTTTTTGAGGTAGGTGAAATAGATAAGAATTGATGGAGTCGGAGGATTGGGGTGGTGGGCCAATTAGGGGAGGGGAGGGAGGTAGGGAAAGGAAAATTATTCAACCCCCTCGAACTTTTTTTCCTGTCGTGCGATTTTCAAAAGCCAAAATGGAATTTGTTCGTTATTACGTCTAATATTTGACTGAATAATTTTTTTTATTTTTTTCAAATAAACAAACTTGTGGGAGGGGAAAACTTTTTGCATTTTTTTTTAAATGCGTTTTTGAGCACGAAGGAAAGGGCTGAGAAGAGAAATTTTTTTACAGGTAAGCGATATTTTTTTTACCTTTAATTTAAAAAGAAATTATCGCAATCCAAGCAATAGGAAGGGAGGGAGGCGGCATAATGCGTTTGCGGGAATAAAGGGTTAAGGAAAAGGGATAGGGACTTCTGAGCTTAATATTCGGATATATAAATCTTTTTTCCATCTTAATATTTTATCAGTCTACCCTCCATCAAATATCAAACTTATTATAAATAATTATTTAACACCGTCACGAGTTTTCGCGGCGCATTTCTCTACTTTTAGGTGTGTATTGGATATATATAACAATTATTTTTCCGCTTAAATCGCTCTAACTCAAAAATGGCACAATGGATTAGTCTCAAATTTTTATCGTATTATCGTTATATATTTGTTAACATAATGTGTTAATATGTAGGTCAAATTTTAATAAGTGTAGAAATCATTACTTTTTTCTAAGGCTATGTCGAAAATTAGCATTCTCAAATGTAACATGCGGGAAACTTTTTTATCTTTCGAAATAGATACCAAGTGTATCAAGAAGTAATGAAGATAAGAGATGGACGTATCTTTTTTATTTGAAACTTTTTTTTCTAGAATTAGCACTTTTAGAGAAAATTGCAAATGAGTGATTGTTGGCCAGGTACTGCAAACGCGTGGAAATCTAATAGCAATTAATTGCAGTACCTGGCCAACAATCACTCATTTGCAGTTTGTTTTCTCGAAAACTGCTAATTCTAAAAAAAAAGTTTCAAATAAAAAAGTTACCTCCATCTTTTATCTTCGTTACTTCTTGATACACTTGGTATCTATTTCGAAAGATAAAAAAGTTTCCCGCATGTTAGATTTGGGAATGCAAATTTTCGACATAACCTTAGAAAAAAAATAATGCTTTCTACACTTATTAAAATTTGACCTACATATTAACACATTATGTTAACAAATATATAGTGATAACACGATAAAAATTTGAGAGTAATCCATTCTGCCGTTTTTGAGTTAGAGCGAGTTAAGCGGAAAAATAATTGTTATATATATCCAATACACACCTAAAACTAGAGAAATGCGCCGCGAAAACTCGTGGCGGTGTTAAATAATTATTTATAATAAGTTTAATATTTGACGGATGAATAGACTGAAAATAAATAAAATATTAAGATGGAAAAAAGATTTATATCCAAATATTAAGCACCGAAGTCCCTATCCCTTTACCTTAACCCTTTATTCCTGCAAACGCACTATGCCCCCTCCCTCCTTTCCTATTGCTTGGATTGGGATAAAATTCTCTTCTGAGCCCTTTGCTTCGTACTCAAAAATGCATTTACACACAAATTTGTTTATTTGAAAAAAATTTAACAAAATATTCAGTCAAATATTAGACGTAATAACGAACAAATTCCATTTTGGTTTTTAAAAATCGCACGACAGGGAAAAAAGTTCGAGGGGGTTGAATAATTTTCCTTTCCCTTTCATTTCAAAACCAGATCCGCTCCGCTAATAATTAAACTCTTGAACACCAATTACCCAACAACTCATACGGTATGCTATGCCGATGACACCAATGTCTTAGTAGTGGAAAATAATTTCGACAACCTTAGAACAACAACAGACCAAGTATATCAAGATCTAATTTTATGGTCAGAAAAAAATAGTTTACAGTTAAACTAGGATCAAACAAACTCAATTTTGTTTAAATACGTGGAAATTTTAATGAACTGTGTTTTTTTGAGAATGAAGATCTTGAAATGACTTTTACTGAATCAGTTAAGATGTTTTTGACAGCAAATTAGAATGGTCACCATATATTGACGGATTATGTTCAAAACTGTAAACGTTGTTACGCTTTGAACTACATGGCGAAACATTGTAGCCAACAAGTGCTTCTAACGAATGCGAACTTTCATTTTAATTCTAAATATGTGATTGTTAATTGGGGAACAGGCGTTCACGTTAATAGAGTCTTTGTACTTCAGAAGTATGCCATTAGGATAATCGCCGGTCTAAATTACCGTCAGTCTTGTCGTAATGCTTTTAAACATTTAAAGATTCTAACAGAAGCTGGAAGATACATTCTAGAAGTATGTATATATGTATATAAAAATATTTCACTGTTTTTGGTCAATCAATAGGATCACGGTTACAATGCAAGATCAAGAGGTTTACTAGTGCCAAATAACTTTAGGACCACATTTTACCGGACAAGTTTCCATTACAATAGAGATGTAAATTTTATAATGCATTGAATCCAGAAATAAAAAACTCCTCTAATGCTCATATATTTAAATCTAAATTAAAACAATATTTACTGCAAAAAAATTGTTATACCGTATGAGAATTTTTTTTAATTCAAATCCATTATAACTTCTGAGACTACTCATTGAAGTATTGTATTTTTTCTCTTTTAAATTGTATTTAGTACATTTCATGTTCGCTATATTTATTGCTATTGCTGTCTTTTCAGATATAATGTGTATATACATGTATGTGTGTAGGTACATATTTATTTTTTGAGATCCGAATTGTCACCTCTCTGAAAACCGAAATCGTAAACAAGTCGAAAATAGTTAAGTAACCGTAACTGAAATTGAACTGAAATAAATTATGGTTTCGGACCCTGCTTCAAAGTCACATTATTTTTTTAAAATGATGTATTATAACTACGTACCTGTATTCGTACTGTATTTCTTCAACAGGTTCGGTTACTTCAGGTTCAGTGTTCAAATCTAAATGGGATATTCCTGCCGCGATTAGCCTTTCGGCTTGCGTATTCAAACTTTGGATATCACCGCTGTATGCATTAAGTTCTCCCTCCAAATCTTTGTGTCTTTGCAATAAGGCCTGTGCACTTGGCTCATCGGATCCGTAGTCGCTTGAGGCAAGGATAGACGTTTTCTCATTCAACCAAGAATCAGCCTCATTGGCATCCGCATAGAATTGATAAGCTTCAGCTGCATCTTGAAGTTGTTTAGCTCTTTCCGTAGCTAATTTTTCCAAAGTCACCCATTCTCTCTTATTTCTATCAATGTGTTGTTGGATTTCGGCAGACCTAGGATGCTTCTCTGAAATTAGCTGCTTACTAGTAGCCCCTAATTGGTCGAATTTGTTTTTCCTCGCTTTTATCTCATCCATCAGAACTTTATGTTTCTGTTGCAAAGAGAGGACACCACGTAAATCTTTGGCGGTGATACCAGCTTGGCAAATTCTCTGTTTTTCGATCAGCCAAGCCTCCTCGTCCTCTTGGTCTTGCAAGAATTGGTAAAAGTTCCTCGCCTCTTCCAATACAGCCTTTCTTTTTGCACTCTCATCCTACAAATAGTAAGCTTGTAGTCGAATAAAACTAAATATTAAAAATATTTTTTCCACGATTCTTTGGAGGGGGGGGGGGGTATACAATTGGTATAGTAGGGTCCATATTATATTGAATTGCTTTCAGTGTACATTAAACTTTAAAGGTTTCTCAATGGCATTAGAACCAGACCATAAAATATCAAAGGAACCGCCGATATTGTCGCTTCTCTGTGGTGTAAGTTCTCTGGTTTCGGTTTATGTAAAATTAGAAATTCTCGTGTACCTACTTTATTTTTTTTTGCAAAAAACGAAACGGCAGATCAAATTTGAACTTATGCAGTTTGATTAAAAATTTATTCACAAATACTTTGGGTTTACAAGAGATAAAAATACATTTTTCAAAATTGAAACTTAATTTCTAGAATGGACAAAACTTTACTGTGACATCCAGATTGCACTACCATAAAAATCCCCCCCCTCCAATCGTTGATAAAAAAAGTTTTATTCGACTATTGTTATTTGACTTACCTTTAATTGAGCATAAGCACTTGACAAATCATTGAGCTTTTTCTTTAAAATCTCTTCCTCTTTAGGGTTTTGGACTGCCAGTTGTTCTCCCACTCTATTCAGTCTCCTTTCCGTTTCTCCCAAAGCTGAGACTTGCAACTCTTGCAAAGCATGTTTATGTAACAATTCTTCCACTGCCATTAAATGTATACCGGTATCGGGAGAAGCCATGTCTATTTTCAGTTGCTCTATGCTGTTCAGAGTTGTGTCAATTTCTCGAAGTATAGACATAACATTTCCCATCCTGTTCAGGTTAGCTTTGTGTTTTTCTAACAGGCTCTTGAGTTCCTCCCATTGTCTCATGATCTCAGCTTCTCTATCTTTGACCCTTTCAGAATTGCGATAGCTTTCATTGACAAGTTCATTGGCCATTTGTGTTAAGTCATGTACACGTTCTTCCCTAGCTAAGATATCAGCACTGATTGCTTCGTGTTTCTTGACAGTTGCATCTACTTGGGCAAGATTAGATCCGTACCGAGGATCGGAAAGAACCTGTATCATTTCCTTTAGGTAACCTTCCCTTAGTATACTTTTACGCTCAAATTTGTACATTAGCTGCTCTAATCTTTGTTGTCTCAGTAATTCACTTCTCAAGGCAACTTCCCGGCTGTGTTCCGCTTTTTCTAACGTTTCCCAAGAGCGTTCTATGTCTTGCACTAATTTTCCATCTGCTGGGGTAAAAGCTGGTTGTCTGAGTTCCTTAAGTTGGGTGTTGATGTTGAAGAACAACGCTTCAATTTCACTTCGCTCTTTGTACTTTGGTGGTTTTTCTTGGGTACGATAATAACCGAAGGCTAAAAGGAGGGTTTGAATTCCCTCGAGAGAATTTGGGAAGTTTCTGTCTTCTAACTCGGATATTTTCAGTTTGATCCAGTCAAGCAAGTCTGTTGTCAGTCTGTCGTAATCAATTTTCATTTTATCTGACTCCACCATTTGGTTGATGATCTACAAACAAATGAATTAAAGATTCAAGTGAGAATATTACGTTTTCACTCAGTGTTGATAAATATCATGATTTAAAAAAATAAAAAACCGCTGATTTATTTTAAAAAATCATGACTTTTTTGATTTTTTTTTAAAAACGCTTTGAACATATTTCGTTAAGCAACCCATCACCGTTACTTTTGTTAGCATATTTTTTTCATAAAAAATAGATTTCATTCGGTTACCTGATCAGTGAAGGTCGACCTTAGTATGTATTTTAGACTAAAATGATTTAAATCAGCTCAACCAGGGCTGCCAACCAGTGACAGGTCACTGCCTAAACTTACTTACTACTTAAACTTACTTTTGCAATACGTCTCCCTGATTTTTCTTCATTCTTCATACGTGCAAATGTGTGATAATAAGAAGCGACGTAAGTCATGATACTCTTTTCGTCAGGCCTGGAAGTGTCGATATCTTCGGCATCGAGAAGTCGGGGAATACCTAACTCATTATTAGCTACATCGAAGGCATGATTTAAATTATCAATATTTTTGTTGTTCGGCAAAGTATTGTAGTCGAATAAATCTGGTCTGTGTGAATGGATAAGAGCATTGAAACCCAAACCATTGCGCCAGGATGATGAAAAATCGTGTATATGAACTCCGGTGTAACCGTGAGTTTTACGCTGGGCCCATAATAAGAGGGCGTCTTTGGCTGATTTCTTTTCTGAACTTTCATTTTCTTCGTCCTAAAATATTCCATGTAGTATCTATGTATCTGATGGAATTGTTAAAGAAAGTACTTACCACATCAATTTCAATTTCTTGAATTTGAAACCTTAATATAATGGTCCATATAAGACCCAGTATAAGTCTGGGGTTCCCATCGACGATGTCTTCTGCGCCTATACTTTCTAGCCTAACTTTAGTATGCAAAAATGCCAAACTTTTGTTGACATTTTCGATTTTGTGTACCCGCATTTTTCCATTGTTTGGTTTGGCTAATTTTTCACCTGATATTACCTCTAAAAGTTTTAAAAGTTTCTTTCCATCCGCCAAGTCTACAAACAAGTCCTCGACTTCCATCCGAGCCTAAAATGCATTTATAACCGATTACTTATTTATTTTGCAATATAAATGACGTAAAATTGTAAACTTTTGGTTCAGTATTATTCAAAAGAGCTGAAACTATTAATACTGAGTGTACCAAACGGCCAAACGCTATATGTACACTATGATTAATGTAATGTTTGATATTGGTGTGCGTCAAATATAATAATATGCCTGGCTCGCCCAGGAATTACGTTGGCCACCCTGGCCCGCGAAAAATTTTTTTTCGATTTCCCCTCCTCGCCTATCAATTTTTATTTCCGAATGAAAAAAATTGTTTCCGATGTTTGGGGGCGCAAAGTCAGATGGTCCTCCGAGGGCACATTTCGAGCTGGGTCTACCCAGTTTTGTACTTCTAGTTCCGTGCCTGTTGTTCAATGTAATGTTTATGAAGTTTTAAATGCTTGCTTGGAGCAGTTCCACGCGAAAAGTGCGGATACAAGCATTAAAAATGACAGTAAAGGTAAAAAAAACTTAAAATTTGAGGTTATGTTAATTATCTTAATGCAACCGATGATGTCACCGCCAATCACAGCGCTTTTTGGTGTTTTATCCTTAAAAAATGACCCGGTCCAAATCGATCAATAAATACAACTTTTATCAAGGTGTTTCTGTTTGAAATAGATAACACACTGTATACTACAATATTTAACTAATTTTATTTTAATTACCTTTTGTAAAAATGAATTCATCCATTTTGTAAACGTTTTCTTTTGGATATGCAGACGTTCTTCCTGCAGGACTCTTATTCGGCCCTGCTCGAATTTTTGTACCTCATCTCTTTGACTCATGTTGGTTCGTTTTTGATAATTGGCACCTGGTCTAGGCACATAATGCACGGGACCAACTGTAACAAAGAAAACAAAATTAAAATAAAATATTTTACAGAATATTTTTTTTATGAGCGGGGGGGGCTTAAAATGGAAAAACATCGATGAGAGGAAAATGTTTTTCCATTTTGCCCCCCCAGTAAAGTACGAAACATTTTTTTATGAGCGGGGGAGAGCAAAATGAGCTCACGGCACCCCTTATGCCCTGACACCATAATCCCACTAATTTTCAATCAGAAATTATCTCAAGCGTAAAGAAATACTCAGAGAATTTCAAAATAAAGAATCATACAAATTAAAAATTATGAACCCCTCTACACCATTCTTTATGGTCTCCCAAAAATTCACAAAGAAAACAATCATATACGTCCTGTGGTATCTTATATCGATGGCCCTTTCTATAGGTTATGCAAAGAATTATCACTTGTTACCAAAACTAACCGATTTTAAATCGAAAGATTCGATAAAAAACTCTTTCGAATTTATTGAAAACACAAAAAATCTAAAATTACCTAATTATTCAAAATTAGTATACTTTGATGTCAAAAGTCTCTTCGGCTCAATCCCACTCAAAGAACTAAAATTAATTGCAAATAAGCTAATAGACAATACACAAATTAGTATAAAAGAAAAATTGGTGTTAAAAAACCTTCTAAAAATTTGTATTTAACAGAATTACTTTCAGTTTAATGGTGAATATTTTGAACAAAATACGGCTTATCAATGGGTTCCCCTATTTCTCCTTTATTAACCGAGATTTTTTTGTTTAATTTAGAAATCTCAATTTTTGTTAGTAATAACTAACTCACATGTTTATTATGCAGACGATATTTTACTTCTACATCCAGTGGACTGGTATAAAAAGAAGTTTAAATCATTACCTTAACTTTTGAACTTCTCTAATAGTAAAATATCCAGTTCACTATGGAGAATGAAGAAAATAACCAATTAAATTTCTTAGATACTAATGTCAAAAAACGTAATGATATGATAAGTTAAAATATAACGTTTACTGGAAACGAACATAATAGTCCAAGATCCCAGAGCTGCCAGACCTATGTCATTTTAGCAAAGCTAATATTTTGACAACAACTAGTGTAATATCTAATTAAGAACGTATGCGTATTTGCTAGTTTGAAAGCGGGGCCCTTTTGCAGAAAACAGGTACAAAAGGTACATACAAATTTTACTCAGTACGTTAAAATATGATAGCTGGTTTATTTTCCACGTGACACACTAATGACATGGTGTAAGCGTCAACCTCTGAATCTTAAGGTCCGAGGTTCGATCCTGAGCGTTCCCAGCTTTTTTTTTTTTAAACAAATATTAACTTAAAGTGGCGATTACCAAGAAAGAGACAACCGATAGGGAAATATTTATTATTTTTGGCCATAAGTTTTTTTCTTAGTACGTATATTTGAAAAAAAAAACGCTCAGGGATCGAACCTCGGACCTTAAGTTCCAGAGGTTGACGCTTACACCATGTAGTTAGCGTGCCACTTGCAAAATAATCCAGCTATCATACTTTAACGTACTGAGTAAAATTTTTATGTACCTTTTAAACCCGTTTTCTGCAAAAGGGCCCCGCTTTCAAACTAGCAAATACGCATACGTTCTTAACTAGATATTACACTATTTGTTGTCAAAATATTAGCTTTGCTAAAATGACGTAGGTCTGGCGGCTCTGGGATCTCACTCTATAATCATTCATTATAAATCCCAACAATCGTGGCAAATTAAGCTCTCTCTCCCTTCCACAGCCTAATACATAGACTTACAAGCTTCCCTTTATATGAAAATGATTTTAACATCGAATTTCATATTATTAAACAAATTGCAAGAAATAACGAATACAAGGAGTCCTTAATGGAAAAGATGGCACAAAAAAAACAGAGAAAAATGATCCAAAAGGAATTTTTCATGCACTTAAGGAATCAACTAAATTTAATTTTATTAATCATATTTTAAATTTTAGTAACAAGATATCTAATAAATTAAATAACTTACTGTGCGTCTACAATAAACGTAAATAAAACAAATTTCGAGAGACTACTAGGAAACAATAAAGAAATCTGGTATTTATGAAATCAAATGTAATGCCTGTGAGGTGGTTTGTATTGGTCAGAGTGGTAGAAACATTGATAAGACGGTAAAAGAACACAAAAATTTAATTTTAAACAACTACTCATTGTATTAATAATAACCATTTTATAGACTGAAAATGTAAAGCAGAAACAAAAGGGAAACGTTTAGACCCTCTCGAGCAGTTAGAAATAATCGCTGTACCGCTAATGACCAACTAAATTTATTTAATACCCCAATAACAGACTCAGTAGAACTCTTCATTAATTATTACTCATGTCCAGTCTTTTAACCTGTAATTTTCCGAATTTAGTACCTTTATAAAATAGTAGAATTTTGTTCTATAGCTTTAGTAGTCTTTGTATTTACTAAGAGTCTAAAAAGCCGAAACATTGTAGAGTATCAATATACTTATTTTGAAGCATTAAAAAGCAGTTTTTTTCTTGTAATTAGATATATTTTATGAGTATGCTTTGCACATGTGATCAAAATAAACAGACAAATAAAACACAATCTCTGTCAATTAATTTAAGTTTTATTAATTATTATAAAGTTCGTATTTTTATTTTCGAAACAAAATAGATAATTCATTGTTACTCTTACATCAACTTAGGAAAAGTTTTTTTTTCGTATTAGGCGTAGGCTTTTAAATACGCCGCATACGGAAAAAAACACTTTTCCCACGTGTTGCACGATTTGATTTTTTCCACTGACGTTTGGAAGACATTTATATAATTATTACTTTTTTCGACATTTAATTGCCGTTTTGTTCTAAGAACACTGACTTACAAATTTTTTTAGTGCGGAAATATCTTTTCCGATCTAGTTAGGAGAAGTTCGGCTTTTCCTAACTCAAATTTTTGTGCGCACGATTACTCTGGAACCGTTTAAGTTATTGACTTGAAATTTTGATCTTAATCCGTTGAAGTGTTGAGGGGTAAATGGGGGTAAATATGTAAATCAAGCAAGTAAGAGTCTATAAAATTGATATTTAGTATATATAAGAGAAGCTAAGGTCTCAAATATTTTTTTGGCATTAGCCATCCCCATCTCGTTATTAAAGGGGGTGAAAAAAATAAAATTGTGATTTAGTGTGTGTACAAGAACCAAAGGCCTCAAAAACTGTTTTTACTTTATCCATCCCCACTATCACCCCCTTCCACCACCCTCACTACCGATGTGGCATATCATGGATTTTTGGGGTAGACAATTTCAAATATATTATTAAACTTCCATAAACAATTATTTCCACATACAAATTTTTTTCGTTGTGAGAGACTTGGATAGAAAATCTGGATGTGGAAGTAGAGATTCCTTGGGCAGCGTTTTTATACGCGCAAAAACGAAGAGTATATTGCATTTGATCGACACATTTCTAAAACCGGAAATATCGCTCGTTTTTGAAGAAAATCAATCAGTAATTAAGAAAGTTATTAATCATTTAATTTAAAAAAAATTGTTTTCTTAATTTTTGTCACTTGTACTTACATAGAAATATCTTGCGAAATGTTATCTCTATAGTTTATTTTTTTTTGTTTATATATTTTACTAATATATATTTTATAATAATATATCTAATGCGTTGAAATATGATTCTCGAAAGATATATATTACATATACATACAATCAATTTTTGTAGTAATGTGTGATGATCCAGTGGATAAAGTTTTGCCTTGCAATCCAAAGATCGAATCTCAGAGAGGTTGGATGTTATTTTTTTCAATTTTTCTTCATATATTTCTTTTTACAACAAAGATGCTATCACAAAATTTAGGATGTCCAAAAACTAACATTATTTACAAGAAAACTGCGAAGAGTATCCTGTAGAATGTGTAACAATTATATAAAAAGCTCAGTAAATTAGCGAAGAGTACGTTTTTAGCTTGTTGCAATTTGTATTGAATAGTGTATTTGTTAAATGTCCATTTAAAACGTAAGATAGTCATGTTCAATTGTTCCCTGTACTGCGTAATAGATATGGTTCATATCTTGTTTACTTCAAAACATATTCATAATAACGTTATGATATTGAAATACGTTCATTATTGATCTGTTGAATTTATATATTTATGTGTTTCTCTTTCTGTCGTATTATCTTCCAGCGAGATATCACTATTTATATGAGTACATATTGTCATCTGTTTTATTCAATTGAAATTAAACCCATCTACCTTTTGTTAATTTTGATGTAACTATATTAATATAGATATTCCTAAACTGGTTTACGTTTAGTCAATATTAAAATAATACAAGTACAGAAACCACTTAAATATAAATGCTTTTTTTCCCCTCTGGTTTTTGGCCCTACGAGCTATGCGTTTTGGCCAAATATAAATGCTCGTATAAATGCTTGCGGCTAAAAATTAAAGGCAAAGGATTTGATAGAACTAGATTAATATTTCTAGTTTCGGCACTTCAGCAAAGAGCAATACGGGAAAAAGATGACAAAAATCATTTTTGCCCACATGAAAGTATCGCAACAGAAAATATAAAGGCAAATTGGCAAATTAAACTAAATAGCCAAGACGATTTGACACAGACGAATATGTTGAATCGAAGAATTTTATATTTTTGTTGGAACTCAACAAATGGGTCCTCGATTACAATATTCAGTAAACTGCATCAAATTTTTATCAACAGTTGCCAATACGAGATCAATGGATTTATGAGAATAGCAGACATTTTTATCAAAAGATATGGAGAGTTTTATATAAATATGATAAACCCATTACAAATGCAAATAATCCTAGCAGCAAATTAGCTTTATAATTGGGTTTTACAGAACGCTTAAAAACTTACCTTATAAGAGCAAATATACTTGAACACTAAAAAATCTTAATCACAACAGCAATAAAGCAATAGACTATTTTATAACCCTGACAAAACTTTCTTAAAACCTCTTGAAAACCAAATGACTTTTAAATTGTTTATTGGGCTCAAGTAGACAGTACCAAAAATTAAATTAAGCGAATTCCTTATAAAAACTTTTCTCATTCTCGAGTATGACAACTCACGAATATGACAACCTCAAACGATAAAACCTATTTAGAACATTCGCGATTTCTACT
Organism: Rutpela maculata; assembly: GCA_936432065.2. Lineage (NCBI taxonomy): Eukaryota > Metazoa > Arthropoda > Insecta > Coleoptera > Cerambycidae > Rutpela > Rutpela maculata. The sequence continues at coordinate 3,534,958 of OW386291.2, read as the reverse complement.
TATAATGCAGCAAAAACCGTTTCGTTTTAACATGCTTTTATTAGGTCGACCTGTATCTAACGAACTATCTATCTACCCAAGGAACAATTTAAAAGTCATTTGGACTTGAGGAGGTTTTAAGAAAGGTTTGTCAGGGTTAGGAAATAGTCCTGTGCTTTATTGATGTTGTAGTTAAGGCCTTTTAGGCTTCAAGTATACTTGCTCTTATATGGCAAGTTTTAAAGCATTCTGCAAGACCTAGTTATAAAGCTAATTTGCTTCTAGGATAATATGTATTTGTAATGGGTTTATCTTATCTACATAAAACTCTCCATAAAGCTAATTAGTTTTATTAACGTCTTAAATTCTATTTAGATTTAAAGAGGCTTTAAATTATTTATGGTTTTAACATATTTGCAATAAATGCATTTTAAATCCTTTTTAAAACTAGAAATTTTCAATGCCTAATTGCACTTAGTAAAAGCCATTAGAAAACTAGACTCTTAAAACATCCTTGACAAATATTGTGATGAAACCGTTATGAAGAAAAAATGCCTCTATAAATATAAAAGGCAAATCTTAATTCCATAAAACACTTTCTAAAACCTCAATAAAACATTTATTATAAAAATAATAAACAATATGTCTGCCTGAAGTGTCGCTGATGCATGTGTGTACACGTATATTTAGAACACATACGCGCGCGTCACACTGTCAAATTATTTTGAGGTTAAGTCTTAAGTTTTTTGTATCAAATGTCAACGCAGTTCGTCTTGGAGGCGGTTCTTTTAAATCCCAAACGTTTTATTACAGCTTTTATCAAGTCCATGTGATCTTCGCCAAGTGCATTTGCATTTATGTAAGGAAGGGATTATTTGTGATAGTATACAAAAATACTAAAAGGACTTCATTTAGAGTAAATGTTCTAGGTCATTACCATTATTAGAATATATAGTTTAATGAGAGGACTGTAAAATTACAATTAGGTTTTTAGTTGGCCGGCCATGTTTTTCTTGTTATATAAAAATATTCGAGGTAAATCTCACAATTATAATTATTAATAATTATCACTTTTTCTTTAGCAAATTAAGGTAAGAAACGACTGAAAATTACCGTGGGAACCGAGAGGCAGCCTACTTTTTTAAATTTGCTGATTACGCGTCTATGCAAATTTTGTATGGATATTAAAATCATTATTATTTCTGAAGCGCCCTTGTTTTTTGGGCCTTTCTTTTGTAGTTTTAACAATAAACTGCCGTTGATTTTAATTTTTTTGTCATACCTGATGTCTTTTTATTACCTTTTAAATCAGCCTTAGAGAGGTTATAGGGCCACTCTACGCTTCATAAATTTCAAATTTCATTTTACTTTTATAAATCTGATGGTGTGCTTGCTAAATCAGTTTAGAAAAAAAAATGCAATAATAAGATTATTTTGGGACATTCGTGGACATTCTTATAGCTTCTCAGTTCTAATATGGACTTATAAGAGTTTTAAAAACCAATTTTAAAGTAGCCTTTTAGGTGTTTTTTAGAAATGCAGGAAGCTAATAAAAAAGCTTCCGACAGCTTTAAATAGGTTTTAAGAAAGGTTTTAAAATGGCCCGAACAAGGTTTTCAAGAGCGGCACTATGCCTCACTAAGGAGTTTTATGATGGAATTTAAAAAGGCGTTAACAACCTTCATAAGGGTGGGCCCTTTTAGTCTACAAGTCGCTTTATGATGGTATTAAGGATATTGTTACAGCAAAATAGATTTTTCATGGCATTTTATAAATAGTTTTATAGCACCCTTATATATATTTAAGAAACCAAAATTGTTCCTTGGGTACCTATGTAATAAGGTCTAAGGTACTGAATTTCACCCACTTCTAATTGTTGTATCATCTTGAAATTTGGCAACTGTGCGTACCTCTGATGACACTACACTATATTATATACTCAATATTATAATATGTTCAAGATGGCTGCCGCCGCAAGATGGCCGATTATCATTTTCTTTACAACCCCCTTGATATGAGTATCAAAAGAAAGGGTTTGATAAATAGAAAACAAACATGTGATCAAAACTTAAAAATTCAAAATGGCGGCGTCAACATGGCGGATAGGTTTTATCAATTATCGTCGAATTCGACTGAAAATCGGTATCTAGGAGGTTGCAGCCCAAGTAACAATTTTAGTTTTAATATACTCTATAAGATATTCTAAGAGCTTATTTCTAAGACTACTTATAATTATAAATGGTCTGCAAGGACTCTATAAAACTGACTTAAAACCCTTATAAGAGTACAGGGAAAGACTCACAAACTACTATTAAAGCTTTCAAGTTTTAATGAATCATCTAAATCTTTACTCGTAGAATATTTGAAGAGTATTATAAAACTATATTTGGTTTAGGATAAGCACAATATTAAAGTTTAAAAGCACACACAAATGCATTGAAAAAACGTTTTATATTTAATGAAGTAAATATTAAAGCAAATAAATCTATTGCCACACTCACATCATCCACACAATATATGGGCCGCCATGCATAGTTATAAAATGAACATATGGCGAATACTGAGAGAGTATTTACAAATATTGGGAGTCCTAAAATCTTCAACGAAACTAAGTTTACTGTGAAACATGGTTAGATAATTCTTAAAAATTCGCGCGCACTTTAAAAACAAATTAAAAAAAACAGATGGGTAATTAATTTTTCTTTTCGGTGACTTAGAACCTTCACAAAACCAAAACTTGGAACCTCCCCAATATGGCTGACCCCCCCATAGATTGCTTGGTTGCTAGAAATAATGGCGGTTGTAAACATAAACTCTACTAGTTGTGAATAATTCTACTTCTAACGTGTTTTTCTATTAAATTACCAATTGCTCCTTAACTACGCCAATTTGTTCCAGTATAAATATATTTTGTCTCATTGGTTTTAAAATATTTTTTTAAACTTCTAGGCTATTTTAAAACCTATTCTAAACCCTTTAAGTAATTAACGCAACCGCTTTAGGACCTATAGAGTTTATGACGCCTGTGAAACCAAACCTAAAAATTCGGTTTGATTTTAAGATTTTGCCACATTCGTAGAATGTTATTGGTCATGTCACTGCCATGTCGCAATGTTGGTCGGTAATGGATATGCCCTGCCTGCCCTCTTCCAGACAACATTGTCTTTGAATTTTACTATACGTGTTTTGTTTATCCACATACACACGGCATCCACAAATACATGAAATGCCAACGAATATTTCTTAATACAGCTTTAAAACTACCTATTTTAAAACACTATACCTTTTATGGCTAAGCCTGACTTATAGGTTTCTGGCTATTTCATTAAAACTCTAATAAGTTGTATTTATGAAGGTTGGACTCGAAGGTTAGTGATCTCAAAGCATATTAGACTTATAGGCCAGCATTAATTAACAACTACCCCAAGATAATTTTATGAAGCGATTATAAAACTTTAACATTTCCTAAATTCTTCAATAAAACTCTATCCTCCTAAGTTGGACTTAACAACTAGAGAGTTATATTGAAGGCTTGACAAATACCTTGATACGTTAGTCATAAACCAATAAAGACTACGAGATAATTTAGTTTTGATGTAAATTCTTGAAATCCTTTTTAAAATTTTCTTTAAGACAAGACTATCTTTAAGTGCATTTGACATTTATTATATCTGGTATAAATCACTAGTTTATGAGGTGGTCATTATAAAGCACTGATAAAACCTAAATAAACCTAAACGGAATTTAAATTGTTACTTGGGAAATTACAATTACTCGGTCCAAATTTAACAATTCAAAATGGTGGCGTCAAAATGGCGGATAAGTTTTGTTAATTTATGGTCTGATTCGTATGAAAATCGATATCTGGGGATTTTAGAAGTCGCAGATTATAAATATTTAGTCGAATTCTTTACATAAATGACGAAAGTGCCAAAATTCTCTCCTTAAATTTAATTTAATAATGTCTTCAGCGTTTTAATTATTATCGAATCTGTTCGAAATAGCGTTCGAAAAACGCCCCACGCTTTTATACTCAAATAATATACTTAATTACAAACACGGCTTACACTAAGGCCCTTACGGGGTAGACAGAGAGAACAGGTTCGATGATTATTTTTAGCTTTTTAGTGCAGTATTTATAAAAGCATGTTTTTAAAATTTTTTAAAACTATTAATTTACTATTATACGAGTACTTCGTAAACAAAGCAAAGATACCTTTAAATTAACATTCGCTTTTTACATACGCTAGGTTAGTCAATACCAATACCCAACCCAGTTCTTAGATGCTAAATCAAATTCGCTGACTTTTAAACACATCCAGGTCATTGAAAATCCTGGAGAGGCAGACACTTTTATCTAGAGATAAAATATATATTTAATACGAAGATGCTTATTTAGGCTGAGGCCATATGGATATTTGCATCAATACACAATCTTAAATGATACCTTATAGTAAATAATCGGTTAGAGTAAGTATTGTTTCTCGTTACTGAACAATAAACAAACAACGAACGTGAATCATGAATAATACAAACGCGTATGAGTGCAAGATGGGCGTTAACAGTTATAATCCAAGTAATAACGCCAGTGACACACATATGCAATGTAATTAAGTGGTTAGCCATGTCTTGCCCGCAGTTACTCTGCAATTTAATACCCATGTAGATCCAGTAATCTGTTTCTTCTCCAATTCTCTATAAAATTTTTGTCACACATTTAAAAACTTTGTAACAATTTTTATATAAATCTAATGGCAAAATCTACGACTGAAGATAACACGCACTGTAAAAAGGAATACTACAAAATTTCGGTAGGGTTACTTGTTGCCAACAATATAGGGTTGTAAAGTTACAAGTGAAGTGGAGAAGTACTGTAAAATAGCATGATTATTTAATGTAAAAAACTGCTGCCCAAGGAATCACTACTTCCACATCCAGATTTTCTATCCAAGTCACTCACATCGAAAAAATTTTGTATCTGGAAATAATTGTTTATGGAACTTTAATAATATAATATTTGAAATCCTCTACCCCAAAAACCTATAAAACGATACCCCACATCGGTAGTGGGGTGGAGGTGGTGATAGGGGGTGGTAGTGGGGGGTGGATGAAGTAAAAAAATATTTTGAGGTTTTTGGTTCTTGTACATACACTAAATCACAATTTTTTTCATCCCCTTTAATAATGGGGTGGGGGTGGTAATGGGGGTGGCTAATGCCAAAAATTTTTTTGAGACCTTAGCTTCTCTTGTATATACTAAATACCAATTTTATGGACTCTTACCTGCTTGATTTACCCATTTACACCAAATTTACCCCAATTTACCCCCAACCCTTCGACGGAACAAGATGAAAATATAATCTAGAAACTAAATTTTTTTTTTTCTTTTTCCGGTTACCGCGCGCGCCGCTCGGAAGTTTCGTCTGCCAGTGTAACTGGGGTATGTGAAGTACATATACTAACTACCTATGCGGACAGATATCGATAATCATTCGATTTAAAAATAAATGGACGACGTGGATCGCAGGGTACGTCGGATGAACCGCCTGCCAGATGACGACCACATCCTTCCGACCACCCCCGAGGAGGTCAAGGAGATCCTAAGGAGCCTAAAACCCAGGAAAGCTCCAGGATGTGATGGCATTGGGAACATCGCCCTCAAGAAGCTACCCAGGAAAGGGGTAGCAGCGATGGTCATAATCATCAACGCAATGTTGAGATTGAGACATTTCCCCACCAGGTGGAAGAAGGCCGACGTCATAGTCATCCCGAAGCCATGTAAGAATCTAATATTTCCCTCTTCTTACAGGCCAATCAGTCTCCTCCCAGCGATGAGCAAGGTAGCTGAAAGGATCATCCTCAAGAGGATAGCCGAGAAGACAGAAAAACTGGACATCCTCCCGGACGCACAGTTTGCCTACAGGACAGGGCACTCTACCGAACTCCAAGTGCTTCGTCTCACCGAGGAGATCACGAAGGGGTTCAACCAGAGACAGGTCACGGCAGCGCTGTTCCTGGACGTCGCCAAAGCCTTCGACAGGGTCTGGCACGATGGTCTCCTAGCCAAAATGATGAGTATGGGTTACTCCATTGCACTCGTCAAGCTAGTGAGATCATACCTGCACAGGAGACAGATGAGGGTGAAGATCGCGGACAAGGTGTCCACGTACAGAACAATGGAGGCAAGAGTCCCCCAAGGCTCAGTGCTCTCCCCGCACTTGTTCTCCATCTTCACATCCGATCTACCACGGACGGAGAGGACCTCCATGGCCCTCTACGCCGATGACACAGCCCTGACAGCCAGATCCTGGAACGAAAGGCTAGCCACCAGAAACCTCCAGGAGGCGGCCACCCTCCTGGAGGACTGATGCAACCGATGGAAGGTAGCCGTCAACGCCGAGAAGAGCAAGGCGGTCCTCTTCAAGAAAAGAAAACAAAACCCCACAAGCCACGTTTCCATGTTTGGTGAAGACATCCAATGGCACGATTCCGTCAACTACCTTGGCGTGATCATGGACAAAGGCCTAACATGGAGACAGAACACGGATGCCATCGTCAAGAAGGCCAGGAGGACGAGAGCCCTAATCTACCCGATGACGGGTAGACAGAGCAGACTCAACCTGAGGAACAAGCTCACGCTTATCAGGTCCCTCATCCGGCCTCAACTGACGTATGCTTCGATAGCATGGGGCTACCAAGCAAAGAGCTACCTTCAACAGATCCAGAGAGTGGAGAACGTTGCCCTCCGGACAGCAGTCAACGCACCCTGATTCGTGCGCAACGAAGACATCTTCAGGGACCTAGAGTACACCCCGGTCACTGAAATCATCAAGGAGAGCCAGGAAGATGTACGCCCTTGCTGAGGAGCATGGAAACCCACTGGTCAGGGAGGCTACTGACTACGACCCAGCAGATGCTCCGAGGCACAAGCGGCCGAAGGTGCAGATACTGGATAACGGGTGAGTATAAAACATACCACCGTCCGATGAAGACACCCCACGGAAGAGACAGGACGATCACCCAACCACCCACCCAAGACCCTGCGGGTACCGGACAAACAACCGTCCAGTACCTGTAGTCCCCCTAGCTCCGGGCAGACCGAAAATGCTACCAATGCAGTTAGGTCTGCCCTTCCTCGAGCTACACAGCTCATCCTTACCCTACCGATGATCCGGATGACAGGATGTTAGTTGGCATTCTGTGTACCGGCAGTCACTCCAGCCAAAAACCCAAAACACCCAACTGACCGATGACTATCCCCCGGGGGGGGGGGGGGGGGGGGGGCAAGCTGGCGAAGAAAAGAAGATCAAGACAGAAGAACGCCAGAAAAGGCCTTAGCCAGCAAGGTCCAACGAGCCAGGACCCAGGGAGGTGGGCCGAAATCGTCTGCACCGCTCACATTTGTGAGTGGGGCCGACGTAAAGTAAGTTCGCCCGCCCTGCACGAGGCTGGTCCCCGGTCTACAGCGATGTATTGGGGTAAAGGGCAATAGTCCTGCCCGGCCCCAGTCATCCGAGACCGACATCTTTAGCCAAGAATATTGGCGCCGACTGGCAGACGGTAACCACTCGTCGAATTTGCACGCTATTTCCTAGACTAATAATTATATGCAAATATAACTTACCTACACTGTAAAACTTCTACAAAATAATGTTTTTTCTCTTTTTTTTGCAATACTTCAACTACCTCTTGACCGATCTTCTCCCAATTTGGTAAGAAAACATTTTTTAAGCTAAGAAACAATAATTTATGTACTACATCAATGCTAGCCCGTGGAGGGCGCCTCATGAGCTATACCTGATGATGAATATTTTTTCTCACGAAACGTAGTGGCACTTTTGGCTAGAAAATCTCATGCAGGAGTCATTTCTACGTAAAAAAGGTACACTTGATCCCATGTTTAACTCTGTGAGATAAACAATCATTATAAAAAGCGTTGTTTTACATAGGAGAATAGATACCACAAGTCATAATAGGCACTTACTATATGTTTTGCTCGGTCTCCCTTTGCTTCATGGTACGTCTAACAGCATCACGTCTTTTATCGTGGTTGCTTGTTAAGCGTACGATCTCGATAAAATTTAATATTTTTATGTTGTTACGACTATCTAATGTTTACTTTTTTAAAATATATCCAACCAATAAACAATAATTATACGAAACGTTGTTTTACATGAGATAAATTTGGAAAAATTGTGTAATCTTAACTAAAAATGAAAATTTACATGTCTTGAAAATGTGAAATCTATAACAATGAACCAAAGTGAGCGCAGTTCGAGTGTCAAATTAGGAGTTCATTAGGGATGTGAGCGCAATTCAGTGGCACGGAAATATCCTTGTCAAATAGACCTAAGCCATAAAAAAATAACCTCAATTTAAAACATAACCAGGTGTTATTATTTAATATGTTTAAAATTCTCCATTACACTTATAAGCGAAGTATAGATAAATCATGATTTGACCGTTTTGCGTAAACTGCACGTTTGTGAAGTTAAACGCTTTACAGTTGTGTTTATTCAGAAAATATTTGTCCGTTATAATCATTTAAGTGTTTGTTCTTTTATGGTCTGCGTGTCCCGGAAGCGTACAAGTAATTACACCAAGCTTATTCGTAGATATCGCGAAAATTTTAATTGAAGAAATCATAGAACAAAAAATGCAACTACTGAAAGCTAGAGTTTGTAATCCCGGGATCGGGATTTCTCGGGATTACCTCCTATATTTTAATGTCCCGGGATCGCAGCTGAATCTTGGGAGTCCCGAAAATCTCGAAATTTTTAATTTTACACGGGGAACAGCTTGGCGTATTAAAAAACTGGTGGAAAGATAAGGTCAAGCAAATAATAACAAGCACGGTGGCTATAATTCCCAATACAAGGCGTTATACCTACTACCGAATTGAACGACAGAGAACATTGTCGAAGTATCACTAAAAGAAAAATTGAACATTGCGATTCAAAATGTGATGAGGCTATCTACCTCAGCAGCAGTGCACCACCACCACCAAAGAGTCTCGCCGGTTAAATATATGGAATTGGGCCCAGCAGCTTATTGGGCTATTCATTCGCATAAATGTTGCTTTTGACTAGGAATGCTCAATAAAATATGTAATAAACCTCTATCCCCTATAATAATGACAGTTTTTGTAGGAGGATGTTTTGATTAACACAAGCAAAGGCCTTTTTTATATCGGTATAAATTGCATCACCTTGGGGGGCATTTTTAAACGCTTCATGCATGAATGATGCGTACAGGAAAATATTTGTTTGCGTACTACGACCTTTGACGTGTTGACATGACTGATAACATTTTTATGGTTTAAAATTATTATCAGCTACAATAGATTCCAATACTTCAGGTATAACAGAACATGATGCAACACATAGTTTTCTGTATCTTCTGACCTGATTTGTGAATGGTTGTACTATAGGATACTTTCCAAATAGTAGGACACATCTGCTCCAAAATGAAAGTTTTAAAAGATAAGCCAGAGGTATAGGTAAAGACCAAGTTCGACTGCTAATTACGTAAGTATGAAGGGATACCATCAGGTCCTGTGGTAGTGTTGGAATTTAAAGATGATGATTTATAATAATCAAATCAGAGTCAACATACTATTTATATGACTGGATTATAGTATAGTATATCGACGTTAGAAATCTCTATCTGACGTAACTAGACACAAAATAATCCGCAAACATATCACTGATAATAATCTTAGGATCAGAAAAACTATTACCATTAAAATTTAGGTAAAATTGCTGTTCCTACAATTACTATTTGCGTATTTTCAAAGGGCTGGAGATAGGATTCAATGAATGAGTTTTACGTTATCTGTGGGGCAATGAGTAACACGATTGTGCGAGCAAGAAAATGTTTTGATTGTGATGGGGTTCATTTTGAACAATATTTGTAAAATTCAAATGCCGTTCACCATTTCTAGGAATTTAATACTTATAATTATGCGATTTGCACTTGTATAATTGAATAACTACCTTTTTGTGAATAGCCTTTTAGTTCTCTCTTTTGTTTCTTAATAGGTATAAGTACTAGTGCAAACTATAAGGATCAATGAAAATTATTCTGAAAGTGATTTTTTATTTTTAAATAAATTCAATAAAATAGAAAAATAAATAGCATAGATTTCAAATGGATATCAATGAATTCAGAAAAAAAATCTATAATTGATTGAACAATATAAAAAAAGAAGTTTTCGATAAAAAAGTGATATGTTCAAGTTTGGAGGCTTCGTAAATAGTTATTAATGAAATTAAACGAAAAATTATATTTTTCTCTTAGACTTTACCTGTCGTAGAACAAATTTTGGTATTCCAAAGCACTCTAGACGAATGTCTTAAAATGCTTTAAAAAACTGAACATCGACTCAAAAATTCGCGAAAGTCTCATGGTATACTCAGAATGTTGTCTTGAATCCAAATATGTAAAAAAATACAGGGTGTTCCGTTTTAATATCCAAAGTTGCGGTCATTTCCGAGTAAACCAGAAATGGTCTCATACTGTTTTTATGTCCAAAAATCCATTTTTACAGGTAATTTATGCACCCTAAATTTCAAAGTTAAAAAACCGCTGCCCATGAAATCACTACTTCCACATCCAGATTTTCTATCCAAGTCACTCACAACGAAAACTATACTTCCACTAGATGTGGAAGTAAAATAAAGGAAATATAAGGGTGAGCCACTTGCCTGTGGTATATAAAAGAAGCTAAAGGGGCCTACATGATCCAGCGGCAGGGACCCGACATTGTCGGTACGCTTTGAAGATAATTGGAATTCCAGCGGACCAGTTCACTTTTACGAATGAGTTCAAAGCATGCCGACATGGCTGGCTCCCTGCCGCTGGATCATGTGTTGATCCCTTAAGGTCTCAAAAATTTTTTTTAACTTCAGCTAAATATTTACCAACTAATAATTCCTATTATATCAATTTTTTTGCCAAAGTACACTGTGACAAACAAAATTAAGTGAAGTAGGTATCGAAGGCCAAACGATAGTTTTCAAGGTTTATATAATAGGCCATTAAAGCCAACAGATTTTTGGAACAACCAATATATAAATAACTATTATCAGCCCGAAAGAGATTATCAGTTATTATTTATTATGGTAAATATATAAAATATATTTTTATGATTCACAATGTACATCTTTATGTTGACATTTATTTGCAGACAGATGTCTGAGTATTAAATAATAAAGTAAGAATGCCATAAATATTAGTGGCACATATTTGGCGACAAAGACATTAAAGAATAATCAGGGCCGGTTCGAGCCTAATTTACAACCCAGGCAAAATCTGCTTTTGGTTCAATTGTCAATATATATTTTTTTTTTCTAGTTTTATGCCTTTCATGTGCTTATGGTGCACGGTGTGCTACAATCAAATTTAAATCAAAGTTGATGCCACTCGGAATTTTTTTTTTCACATTCTTGGATGTATATAGAACCAATTTCCATGATATTTAAAATCATTCATCGCAGAATTTTTTTTTCACAAGTATTTTACTTTTTTGTTTCATGTCACAGCCACACATATTCCGAGTGGCATCAACTTTGATTTTGGTTGTGGCACACGGTGTTTCTGATATAAACTACTTAAGAACCCCTTTAGCTTTTTAGTAACAATTTCCACTTTGAAATATAGATTTATAATAGTTTTCTAGGGGCGAGCGTAGAGGCGACTTCAATGTGAATATCAGTCGATATTCCGTTGAAGCAACGTCGAGCGCGGTTAGTACTTGGATGGGTGACCCACCTATCTTGGGAAATACAGCGTTCTCGCTCCACCTTCTAGAGGCTTGTATATCAGTGTATACTCGGAAGTTACGTAATTTCAGACGAGGATTACGTAGTGGATATACCATCCTTCGGAGGGGGATGTAAAACAGGCGGTCCCTTGTCTATTAAATGTTAGGCAAGTAAAAGATCCCTACTCTTCTTAAGGGAAGAGGTTCGGCAAAATTTCCAGGTTGGGGGTAGCTCGTCTCCTGGCGTCGGTGATAGGCCCTGGTAGCGGAAATAGGCCGACGTTAAATAGTTAAAAAAAAAATAGTTTTCTACAATTTAAAACAAATAATTTTATTGACATAATTTGGTCCATGTTTTATTTAATGTGGTTTACTGTGACACTGCATGATAATTGGTATTTTAAAGTGTTTAATACTTCCACATTCATATTTCCCGTCCAAGTCTCATACAATGAAAAAAAGGCGATGGATGGTGTTATGAAGGCGGCTCCATTAATTTTCTATTTTTATTTTCTCATTTTAAATGTTATAAAGAAAAAATACACTCTTTATTAGTACAAAATTTTATTTGCAAAAACAAAACTCTAAAAAGCCTTTAATTTAAAACATTAACATTCATGATTTTTTTAAATAAATCAGCGTTTTTTTTAAATAATGATTTTTATCAACACTATAGAATACCATTTGACAAAAATCGGCATAATGAATTTTCCTCCGTATTTATATAGGCATATACGTAAAATACAGGCAGTACATTGTAGGCTAAACATAAAAGGTCATATAATCAATAACCTGAATCTAAATAACGTACATACAAAAGGATAAATATGGAATACTGTTATACATAATACAAAATAATAAATGAATTTCATGCTCCCGTGATCATTTGCGTGGAACACCCACAACACTGTTTTCTTAATAAAAGTGTAATTTAAATATGACAGGCTGCCCATGAACATTTATTTCTATGATTGCTAATTGTGAGTTGGATGAACAATAAACATTTGTAAAATTTAGCATTACATAACGATGAAAAGTAATTTATTTAAATGATTGATCATTTATTACCTCATTTCTCTGGAGTCGAATCGAAAAATTAAATAAGTTTAGGAAGGATTAATTATTTTTCTTAAAATTAACTAACAGAAAACTAATCAAGAGATTTTTTTGGTGCTAGTGGGAATCAAACCCACTGCGAGAAGACCAGCTGGCATTGGCAGCAGCTTTGAGTCGTGCTCGACCTTAGTGTAAAGGTCCCCTTTTCACGTTTTTCTTTCTTTCCTGCTTCACCGCGTGAAATTGAATGAGAAGATGTTTTTAGCAACCTACGAGGGGGCAACCGCTGAGGGGAAATAGTGTACAAATCGGAGGAATTAGGAAGGAATTAGGAAGGTATTTCGGAAGGAATTATTAGGTATTAAGGGAATTACAGGAGATTTTGGAGAAAATAAATATTATTACGAGGTATTAGAAGGGAATTAAGAGGAACTAAAAGGTATTCGGAGGGAATTAGAGCTTAAAAATATTGAAATGGAATGTTTATCTTGAAGAATTACATACCAATTCTTATATAATGGACGTCAGTGTTGTAAAAACTTTAGCGCAGAGATTAGCGCTAAAAATATCTAGTAAAGAAAAAATATTTAATTTAATTAAACTACCGACGATACTATGGACTTCTAGTTCAGTAATATAATGATTTATATCGGACAAAATTCATAAAGTTTTGAAAATTGGTAGAAATGTTAAGGATAGCGTAAGAATTAATAAACCGAATAGTGTGCTTCATCCCCTAGGACGCCGTTTCCACCCCCATTTTGAGGTTTTCTAGATTATCTCGGGAACGGTGCACTGTTTGATCAATTATTCCTTATAAAATTCTCTATAAAAAACGTCTCTACACTTTTTTCCTAAAGTTAATAGTACCGTGGGAAATAAGGCGCACACATAAGGGTTGGTTCCGGTCAACACAATAAATTGTAATCTTTACTTATAATCTACTTTAAAGTTCAATGCTTAACGCTAAAGCAGTAGCTACTGAACTCCACCTAAAATTATAATAAATGTACCACTTCCACTCTCTCACCTCTATAAAATAGCGCGATTTTTAAAGAAACGAGAATATTGTATATTGTACTTGTTTCCACGCCACACTAAAAGTAAAGTACTTGGCGTGTAGTGTCCCCTGTAGGCCGAATCCACTAATTATCAAAAGCTTACCTACGTTAATTAATCTTCATCGTCTTCCATAGATTCGACATTCATGCATGCTTATCCGTGGTAATGGTAACACATTGTGGAGCAACGTAAGCCTGCTCTTCTGCAACTGCACCTGTTTTCGCACCCCAATTTGCATTAACAAGAAACTAGTGTTATAACAGATTCGGGAGCCGGTTCTTTTGTTGTCATAGTTCGGGTTAATATACCGGCAACTTTTTCCATCCCCAATCAGAAGCTTCTAGCGCAACGTTTTTCCATGTTTGAATTTGGTAAAAAACGCGATATGAGTGTTGCCGAGCAGCAGCAGAAGTTGTTGGTAGTTTTGATAATATTACAGTATTGTTCGCTTTACCAACAAGTTTGTTAAAAGTCATGAATCTGTATACATCTAGACTTTTTTCTGCGGAGGTAGAGTTGTATAAAGCTAGAACAAATCGCTCTCCTACGTCTACAATTTCTCCATGACTAGCTTTTTCATTATTAAAACGTTGTACGATGTCTTGTAATACTTCAGTAATATAACAGTTAAAATTGTAATATATGGGACAAAATTCATAAAGCTTCAAAAATTGCGTGCTTCATCCCCTAGAGGACGTCGTTTCCATCCCCATTTTGAGGTTTTCTAGATTATTTCTGGAACGGTGCATTTTTGCATAAAAAAACCTTTATACAGAATAATTCCTTATAAAATCCTCCATAAAAACTTTTCTAAACTGTTTTCCTAAAATTAATAGCACTTTGGTAAATGAGGCGCAAATGTAATCAGCGCAGGTCATATAATTCGCTGAATATCCGTATGGCTATTTCCAAAGCTGTCTTTACGCGAAAAAAGTATAAATATCTATACACCACTACAATGTAAAAAATTTCAATTTCTCCCACTACATCTCAGACGACCCAAGGTCACTGCATTATTTTAGAGCTTGCTGTAAACGCTGTTACTATTCAGAGCTGCCAATGTGCGGGATTTTACGCAAAAACCGGGTATTTTAAACCCAATTTCGGGTAAAATCAAAAGCGGAAGTCGGCCATTTTGGTTCCTTACATTATATAATTGGAAATTATGTCTCATATTACTACACCAAACTAATAACTTATAACTAATTAAAGCTAAATTAACAACTGTGGTTAGGGGCGCGCGCGCACAAACACACGCGCACTGTTTTTAAAGGTTTGGTTGGTGATACGGGAAAAACTCAATGAAAAAAACCCGTTTGAACAAGTCACAATCTTCATCCGATGGTCTGCCTGCCTTCGGGAAGGTAGAGTGAATGGGAAATTATGATTTAAAAAGTTTGGGTTTGCGAGAAGTTATTGGTCGAAAGAAGATTTGGAAGAAGAACAAAAAGGTACAAAAGAACAAAATTGTCAAAAATAACAAAAACGAGAACGAACGAATCGATGAATTTATAGAAGGAGAAAACGGACAAGAAGGAAATTATTAATTTGACAACATTTTAAGTATGACAGTCGTAGATTAGGCCTACCGGGGAAACCATATAAAAAAACGCGCCTCTTACTCAACCTCAAGTGTGGAATAGAGTACTTAAATTATCCATAATATCCCATAAGTTCAAATTCAATGCAAGATTTTCAAGAAAACTATTGCGTATACGAAAAAGACCCTCTATCTTCTTTATAGAGAATTTCCATAGCTTTCTTTTTGGCCTAATGTATTTTTGTCGTAGAGGCAATGAAAACCGAGATATCTCAAAAAATTCGTTTCCGAGCACGATTTTAGCCCTTTACAGCGTTGCCAAATTTTATCCTTACACTCTCACTTCGGGGACTTTTGAGACCTTATTAAGGACACCCGAACCTACCTGGAAAACCAACATTTGCTTTTGTATGAATTGGTCTGAAGAAAAATCCTAAATGCAGTGGATTATAAGGCCCTTACGGGGTAGAGAGAGAGAACAGGTTCGATGATTATTTTTTGCTTTTTAGTGCAGTATTTATAAAGCGCGTTTTTTTAGTTTTCTAAACTATTAATTTTTCATAATTCGTTTGCCAAAAGCAAAGTGTCATCGTGGCAACCGTTGTCAACAATACCTAATATCAAATAATGTTATCTTATTGGTGCATTGACAAAAAATATATATATCCAGCATAGGACCAGTATGGTTTTTTTTTTTGGCCGATGATGCCAATGCGATATGACTGTAGCGCAAGGTCGTATATATTAAGAAATTGAAATTACACTGAAAATTAATAAATATTTCACTTTGTGTAAAAAATCAATTTTGCGTAAGGGTAGATATTGCAGGCAACAACTGCACTATCTGCATAGGTGACTTTATCCTGCAATATCATTGGATAAAGTCAGGTTCTAAAAATAAAATATTCTGTCATAAAATATGCAATACAGAGGGGCTCTTACTGATTTGTTAAAAACATAATCCCTATCTTATCAGTGTTGGATTAAACGTACTCGAATAGGCACTTATTTAACCTTTTATTAAAACAAAATACGTATTGTATGGACGATAACAGTTATTAATTTATTTCACAATCCCTGTGCATTATGAACGATAACAGTGTAATCTAGACAAGACCCTGTATACTATGTAGGTATTCTAGTCACTGTTATGTATTGGTAACGTCATTTGAAAAATGATGATAATTAACCTTTTTAAACATCACTGACTTTTTACAACAAATCTAATATGTACTTCGATTTACTATTAGCAGCATCATATTTTCTAGGAAGTAACCATAGCAACCGACTTTTTAATTTAAAGTAATAAATAATAGTCAAGTCATGTGTTTTATTTCACTTCATCTAATATTGATTCTGTCTAAATCGCCTACTAAAATTAAATTACTTATCACTGCAATAAAGGTATTAAACAAACATAATTTATACATACCGTAAGGTTTTTGTGACATTATAAACTCTCAATTTACACAGGAATTTTCACATCATACCCGCACTCTGTAACAAGTACCAACTGAGCACTACTTGCTTATCACTACTATCAGGTAAGTATTAATGTGATATTATTATAAAGATAACTATTTATGATCGTGTAAATGTTAAAATATTGATAGTAAGCGAAACTTAGTTAATTTATAATAATTTGATTATACCCTAGGATAGTGGGATTATAACTCCATTCTGTAACTCGGTTCTTTCACAAAAAAATAGAATAATTTAAAAAATAAATCTTATCTGGTTGAGATAAAAAAGAGATAAAACTCATTCGTCCGATATACAGGGTGTCCATGAATCGATGTTACAAACTTCGAGGGCTGATTCCTGACGATATTTTTGGATATAGATGAACATGTGTCCCAAAATCACCCTCTGAGGCAGTGGCGCAGCCAGAAAATTCATCTTGGGGGGGGGGGCAATAGAACTGACCTCCCCAGAGGTTGAGGAAAACTGTTCAGAAAATGGTTGAAAACGGATGTGTACAGATTCCTCTACTAGATAATATTGGCATTAATTACAAAATATTAATTTCAAGAGATAATTTGCATACTGCTTTTAGTCCCTTCAAATTAGTCAAAAAATCGCCGTTTTATGGAAAATCTTCCCACAATTATGAGACCTGTAAGAAGTGAAGTATCTGGGTTGTCTAATCATGATTTTCACCCCCACAGTTCTAAAAAAGGGCGGTTTTTGAGAAATATATACATATTATACATATATATGAATTTTAGCGTTTTTTCGTCTTTCTCTCTACTTTGAGGAAAAACTATGCATTTTGGTGAAAAATATCAAGAGAGCAAAGTTGTAGAGCATAAAATTTCCTGTAAGTTTTGTCTCTATCATTTTTTTTCGAATTCTGCTCAGTTTCGCCGCTAGAGGGCACGAAAGAAATAAATATACATATGGACTTTTGCGCCTTTCTTTAGATTTTGAGTCAAAATTATGCATTTTTATGAAAAATTACGTGAGAACAAAGTTGTAGAACATAAAATATATATATATGTATTTTTATGAAAAAAAAAAAAAAAACTAGAAAACACCTAATTTTATGTTCTACAACTTTGATCTCATGTAATTTTTCATAAAAATGTATAATTTTGGCCCAAAATCTAAAAAAATGCGCAAAAGTCTATATGTATATTTATTTATTTCTAAATTTATAGGAAATTTTATGCTCTACTACTTATGCTCTCTTGATATCATCTTTCACCAAAATGCATAGTTTTTCCTCAATAGTGAAAAGGACGAAAAAACGCTAAAATTCATATATTATATATGTATACATATATTATACAGGGTGTTTCGAAAAGATTGGGACAACGCTTAGCTGTAGATACTTGACATCAAAACAAGTCGATTTAACTAAAAAAGTAGTTGTCTAACTCTTTTCGTTTTCAAGATACAGGGTGGCAAAGTAAAAAAAATGTATTCGTAATTTGTCTCTATCTTGGAGACTATTATACGTATCTACTTCAAAGTTGGTAACGACATGTTTTTCAGGTCGCTAATTACAATGGTGATATTGCCGATGCCATATTTTATAGACGGCGCTAGTTACAGGACTTTACGTGACACTTTAAGCCATAACTTTTTTGAGGTCAGGTTTTGAACATCGTCTTCTACTACAATCGAAACGTAATTCAGTTTCCTAAAGAAAATGTGTACTTGTTTAAACGCGATAAAATGCACCGTTTCAGAGAAATACGCGATTTACAACTTTACAACTTAGAAAACTAAGTATGTCTTTCGTATGACAAAAATTCCAAAAAATCTGCTTCATCATCGCTTATTTCGTCGAAAGCTTCTATTTTTAATAATTTAACCAAAAAAAAACTTTGACTTTTCACCCAACTGTCAACGGCAAACATACATGGATAATCGATGGTCCATTTGTTGTCAACGATTATTCTGGTAATGGTACACAAATGTATGAAATGCTTCGTGTTTTCCTGTAAAAATTCCATATATAGCCCAGACGACAGAGAACATTTTATAGTGAAACCAACAGAAATTTGCAAACTGAATAATTTTTTTTTTAATGAGTTTGTGAAAGTGTATAGAATAATATCCTGAAAAGTTTACATTTCGCTCGGATGAAGAACATAAAAAAATGAAAAAAAAATTTTTTTATCCATTTTTTCAAAATTTTGAAATTAAGTCAAGGTAGGAAAAAATAAAAAATACAGGTGGATAGACCACGTGTTTCTGAACAAAAAATATCCTAATAAAATTTATCGCTAAAGCCACGGTATTCCTGGAAAAAAATGGTGAAGTAACTGTGTCACTCTGCATACTATGCATACTACGGAACCTCTAAAAATTCTTAGCTGTTCTATCGAGTAAAATAAAGCTTTTTTCTCTTTCTAATTACACGTTTTAAACATTTTTATTAGTGAATAGGAGGATAAATAGTGAGTATGGAGGGAAAATTCATTATTATGGACGCATACACAGACACCACACATTGCCCTTTACTGTATTGTATTTATTACAAGTACACCTATCCACATTTCAGCTATATCCAATGGATTCCTTATACATTTGTTAATGTATTGGAAAAATTCCAGAATTTATATTCAAAACAATCAAAGATATTTTCATAGTTATAAGGATAAGATCGTGAAAATCGCAATTTCTTATCATAACCTGATTATACATACAAACAAACGATTTTGTGTTTGAACATTCGAAAAGTATAAATTTTTTCCGAAATAGTAATATTTTATTTTTTCCAATGGGTCAATTTCTCGACAAGTTACAGCCTCCAATATATATAATTATCAAGAAAATCATCAAATCATCAAGAAAGGAAATTAAAATGATTTGAGATGTATTCTTTTTTTAATCCTCGTTACTACAACTTAATAAACCATAATAATCATTAAGTGTACATACTTTTTAACAGTTCTCAATGAAGAAAGAATTTTTTTGAAGGGCTTTTATTTTTTTCTATATTGTTTATTGAGACGATTGAGTTCGGGCATGATAATATATATAAGTATATTTTTCCCATCCATCCTTTGCTTTTATTGTTGAAGAAGTTTCAAAAAACTACAATTTCCATCTTTTAAATGAGTCAACACTCATATAGATTGAACAAATTCTGATTTAGTGACATGTAATTCAGTGCGTCGGTGTCACAGTCATGCGTATTCAAGCGCGTGCACGCATGGATCTCACTCCGAGTTATAACGTTACATTTGACCATTTTTTTCCAGGAAAACCGTGGCTTTAACGATAAACTTTGTTAGGAGATTTTTTGTTCATAAATATGTGATCTATCTATCTATATTTTTTATTTTTTTCTAGCTTGATTTAAATTCAAAATTTTTAAAAATTGATGAAAAAAATTCTTTTTTTACTTTTTTTTTGTTCTGCATCCGAACGAAATGTAAACTTTTCAGGATATTATTCTATACACTTTCACGAACTCATTAAAAAAAGTTTACTCAGTTTGCAAAATTTTGTGGGTAAATACCTTCATCGACTGGGTTAATAATAGGGTCGTTGACCATTTTTTGAAAATTTTATGTTCAAATACTTTATTAAATTTTATTTGACCCGTATTTTTTTATTTTACAATCTAAAGTCATTTTAATAGTGAAATTAATTATTTAAATTAAGAAATTTTGAATTCGCGCCCATCGCCACGTCAGATGTGAGCGCATGCGCAGTTAGATAAAGGAATAATCGACGGGCGTCGTTTGCTTTGCTTATTTGCTGTTAGCATATAGTCCAGTCAACTTTCCCCTCTAATTTGAGTGCTAATGAATGGATTTTGACGAAACCTTGTGCACTGTGTTTGTAATGACGTTAATAAAAGAGTTAAAAAAAAGATCTGAGTAGGAAATGGTCGGAAGAGGTAGAAAACACCCCTTTTATTATGGGTTCCGTAACTTGTAGAATTAGGTCAAAAATGAAAGAGAAACAATGAATTTACCTTTTTCTGCCAAAAATAAGATGTTTTTCTTCAAGCGTATTAAAATGTTTAAATTATGTCACCAAAAACAGAAGTAGAAGTAGGACATTGTTTTACTAGTAACAAAATGTTAGTACCGAACGCCACCGTAGTGGACATTGTTTTATTAGTAACATAATGTTAGTTCCGAAAGCGCCACCGCAGTGGGTATTGTTTTACTAGTAACATAATGTTAATACCGAAAGCCACCGGTGGCGCGCTATCCACTAGCCACTTGTCATATTGTGTCAACATGTAAGACTGTAGTTTGAATATTTGTACATTTATGATAAATGTAGAAGTTGAAAAAAAAATCTGAAACAATTCAGGTGAATATGTTATCGAAATTCAAGACTTTTTTTTATTTGCAACTTGTCTGTAAAGTGCGTTTCCACCGAGTTATTCCAGAAAAACATGAAACACTACTTTTCTTTAAAATTGTAGCACTTTAAAAGTATGTTATTTATAAATTTGAAAAAATTCAGACATATTCACTGAGGCCTTATAAACATTTTTTCTCTCTTGGAATTTTTTTGTAACTTGCTAATTTTCCGAGTTACAGGCAATTTTTCACAAAACAGATAATGTACCATATTTTTTGCACAAAAAATACATGAAAATTCGAAAAAAGAACGTCATTTATGTATATTATTATAAAAAAGTATGGAACCTATATATAGTTATACCATTTTTAAAAGTTCAATATGATTTTTAAATTTTTATGTATTTTTTAATGTGCAAAAAATGTAGTACATTAGTTATCGTGAAAAACTGCTTGTAACTCGGAAAATTAGCAAGTTACAAAAAAATTCCAAAAGACAAAAAATGTTTGAAGGCCTCAATGCATACATCTGATTTTTCAAATTTTTAAATTACATATTTTTAAAGTGCTACAATTTCAAAGAAAGTGGTAGTTTTTCATGTTTTTCCGGAATAACTCGGTAAAAACGCACTTTACAGAAAAGTTGCAAATAAAAAACGTCTTGTATTTCGATGATACATTCACCTGAATTTTTTCAGATTTTTTTCAACTTTTACATTTCCCCTCCCCCACTTTTAGGAATATTCGACTGGCCTTATCTCCAAAAATATGCATTTCTCAAAAAAATTCGTTTCTTTTCCATTTTTGACCTAATCCTACAAGTTACGGAACCCGTGATAAAAGGAGTGTTTTCTACCCTTTCCGATCATTTCTTACTCTAATCATTTTTTCAACTTTTTTATTAACGTCATTACAAACACATTGCACAAGGTTTTATCAAAATCCATTCCTTAGCACTCAAATTAGAGATTTTGGTAATTTTAGCGCTCTGTTGACCGGACTAATAGATCAAAATTAGTATCGACGTGAGTCATATAGTATGTATTTTAAAGAAATACTAACCTCAAATGTTTAACATTTCGGGATTCGGCACTTAAATAGTTCAAATTGTCCACATAAAACTCGTGTACCATATAAAAATCCACTATAGGTAAATTCTCTGAAGTTCCTTTCACAAAATTAGGTTCCATTATAAACAAATATTAAATATTAAACACACAATGTAAATGTAAACAAATATTGAATGTAAACAACAGAGCACCACTACCAACATGAAAATTCTCTAGAATTGAATGTTCATCAGATACGTCATCGTTTACCGCCTTTTTATTTTCAAAACCAATTTGTTCTTGCATGTGATGATTAGAACTTTTTTTAATATGATATATGCAATGTATATTTAATATACTTTTTGATCATATAACAATATTTTGTAAATTTTGTTGAAGGAAACGACCCTATTGTGTAATTACTGATGTAATTCACCAGATTAACTATGTATTTATACATCATCATTTATGATGTAATTCATACATAATTATATGGAAAATTACATTAATTGAGGTAAAGATACATGAATGTGTGTAGTTTTAATTTACTTTATGTAATAAACCATAAATATGTTTAAATTTGCCCTGAAAGTCCTGGTAAAAATAAATTAATTATGTATTTTCATAGAAAATTGAACTAACTTTCAAAGTATTTTTACGTACATAAATGTAATTTTACATACATTTTTTACAGTGAGCACCCAAAGTTTGTAACATCGATTCATTGACGCTCTGTATAAGGTGGATGAACATAATAATCTGCGATTCGTCATAGCTTGGGGCTTTAAAAATAAAAATAACGTATTAGTGCTTTGCGGTTAAACCCAGTGCAACAAGCATTTCAAAAACAGTGGTTTTACTGTATCAAACTTAAAGAAGCGCGGTTTTTATAGCAGAAATATATCACATTGTAGAGAGCCTTTGGAAATGAGAATAAATTGTATATTGATGATGATGATGATGATGATCACGAAGATAATGTAGTAAACTAAAAATAGATTGTTTATTTTAATTTCTATTTATAAGAGAGTGCGCAACGAGTCAGAAACAATATATATCAATATGCTTGAATGTTCGTAAATCAAATTTAAAAAAAATCGAAGAAATCCCGGAGGATGACTTTTTCACGGTTGAAATAGTTCCCTTTTGTAAGCGAGGTAAAAACTAGCGAAATATTTTTTAGAATCAGAATCCCAACAAGGACGAAATCCATTGAAACCTTTTGTAATGTTCTCTTTATAGTAAAAACTGCAAAGTCTACTTGTTTATCTCGTACGCTTATCAGTAATTAATTGTTTAAACAAATACCAAATTGTTGCAAAATTAAAAATTTCGAAAATTTTTTGCCAGAAAATTTAATTTGTATTTTTAAATAAAGTCAACAAACAGAAAACCCACATAACACAGTTTGTACTTAATATGTACTAAGTAAATCCAGATTAAATATAACTTTCAGAAGTCAAATGGGGTCGGATTAAACCAAACAACTCGTCCAAAAGTAATTCCTTGAGGTGGCCATATCCAAAAGAGAAAAAGATTCGATAGGAAAATATTTACATATATTGTGAAAAACTATAAAACCAACTAAGTAACCAGAGAGCAGTCTTACGAATTTTCACTAAAATTATTTACTGGTTAAAAAAGCAGTACATTTATATCCTTATACCGGGCATCATAAGGGCATAAGCATTTCTGAATATTGTAGAGGGCGCTGTCGGCACATCACTGTAACGTTGGTTAGGATGCAACCTTGAGCAGGCACATGCGCGTCTCATCCCTACCGCTCGCCATCAATCATGTTTTGCAGCAATAAATTGTCAATTTCTGCCTTTTATATTACTAGGGCTCTCAAGAAAATTTTACCGATAAAATGCTAAGCCCCACTAATTATCTACGACAAATTCAGTGAATAAAAGGGGAGGGTCAATAAGGCCGGTTTTCGGCCCCCCTCAAATTTGGCAAAAAGAAAAAAGAAAATGTTTTTTAACAGTCTAGGGTCAATTTAGAATCGATTCGACCACAAACGGAACCAACCCCACCCCCCTCTTAGGGACATTTCAAGGTCAAATTATGAAAAAGCCGAGAAATAAACTCGCCTTTTCGGAATGAGTAGGCTTACTCTGGGACTTCGATTTAATATATATATAGGTTTTTTGGGTCGCTGATTCCGGATCCGAGGTCAGTTTGTCTATAGTATGTCCCAGGATAGATGTAACAAGAGGTAATGGAGCAAAGATTTTGGAATTTTGGAATGGTATTTGGGGATGGAGTCCTGCTTGTTGTAAAACTAAAGTATACCAAAAATGACTTGATTTGATGTTCTACAGAGTGTTTTATAAGGAAAGTTGTAAAAATCACCACTAATAAAGTACCTTTATTTTTCAAAATATGAAAAAATTCCACTAAGAAAAGTTATTTAGAATGCAATTTTATACTTATATACCTTTCAGGAATATAAAATTATTTTTTTGAAACTTCCCATTTTTTTGCGAATTGAATGAGAGTTGAATTCATATTTAAAGTTGTGTAGGAGCAAATGTTAATTATCTGCATTTCTCATAGCCTACTTTTAGCTTCTGCATAACTTTAAATATTAATTCGCAAAAAATAATTTCTATGCAGTTTTAATTGAATGGTTCAAAATAAAATAATTTATTGGAAAAATGGGAAGTTTCAAAAAAATAATTTTATATTCCTGAAAGGTATAATAAAGGTATAAAATTGCATTCTAAATAACTTTTCTTGGTGGAATTTTTTCATATTTTGAAAAATAAAGGTACTTTATTTGTGGTGATTTTTACAACTTTGCTTATAAACGCCCTGTAGAACACCAAATCAAGTCATTTTTGGTATACTTTAATTTTACAACAAGCAGGACTCAATCCCCAAATACCATTCCAAAATTCCAAAATTTTTGGTCCATTACACCTTTTGTTGCATCTATCCTGGGACACACTGTAGACAAACTGACCTAGGATCCGGAATCAGCGACCCAAAAAACCTATATATATTTAATCGAAGTCCCAGAATAAGCCTACTCATTCCGAAAAGGCGAGTTTATTTCACGGCTTTTTCATAATTTGACCTTGAAATAACCCTGAGAGGGGGGCGGGGTTGGTTCCGTTTGTGGTCGAATCGACTCTAAATTGACCCTAGACTGTTAAAAAATATTTTCTTTTTTCTTTTTGCCAAATTTGAGGGGGGCCGAAAATCGGCCTTATTGACCCTCCCCCCTTTCTTCGCTGAATAGTGCTTCTACACAAAAAAATGTTGTTATGTGGAAACGTATCACTCTTCCATAGGCGCAACTAGAGAATTTTTCTGGGGGTGGCCAGGCCCCTTGTTTTTAAAACGCAAAGTTCAGTAGCGGCTCGTGCATAAGATACTTGGGAATTCTGTGTGTACACGGGGCGGTGAGTGATATCGCCGCAGGCGAATTTTTTTTGTCATTTCAAGATCATTCAATGACCTTGACCTTGACAAAAGAAGTCATCGTGCTCTGGCAACGCTGGCCAAAAGGCCGGTCGTCTTTGGTGTATAGTAACATTTTAAAATTAATGTTACATTGAACTTTCGACGCTCTGAGCCACCCCCCTGGATTAAAACAATTTAAACATAATTATTAACAAGATAAAAACGTACTCTTCGCCTGTTCACTGAACTTTTTATATAATTGTTACACATTCTATAGGTTACTCTTCGCAGTTTTTTGTAAATAATGTTGGTTTTAGACATTTTTAATTTTCTAGTACGAACTTAGTTGGTAAAAGACTCAGTGTAAAATAAAGTGAAAATAAAAAAAACTATACCATACCCAATTTGGGTTTCGAACCCGGGACCCTTGGATTCCATTAACCATTAAAACCTTCATTAATATCTTTTAAGTACATTTCAAATGATATTTGATTTATCTTATTTAAGTGTGTGTACGTAAATACAGAGTCAAAAGCGTAAGAACTACACGTAAAAAGACGTAAATTTTTACATTATAAGACACGAGCTAAAATCATATTTCCATGGTTGTATATTGCATTATGAAATGTATATTTGTAAAATATATAAATATCTAGATATTAAAATGAATTATCATTCCACCAGATTCCTATTCAATTACAAAAACATAAACATCAAAAAAAAAATTGTTTTCAAATTTAAATCATTACCTAATAACATATTGTGACGTGTTTCCACCCCTAGGAAACCACCCTTGCAAATTCCGTGGGTTCCAAAAATTATAACAAGAGATAACCACTAACACACTTTATTAAATAATTTACTGAGTACTTCACAATTCTATTATTAACTTAAATGAACTTTATTGACTAAAAATAACAATGTTTATAACTTTGTTTTCACTTTGGAGTCTTAACCTCACTTGTCAATCAAAACTACTCCTTTCTGTACTTTCTGAACTACTCGCCGAGAATGCGGTCTTTTATACCTAAAAATGACAGATCTCGATTTTTCTGTGATGACGCCACCATTCTCTAGATAATTCCAGATGTCACCAGAACTAACTTCTGGTAGGTTTCTCGAGTAGGTGCAAATACATCTGAATTAATAGAAGAGGTTGCAACACATCACAATATTTATTTACCGATTGATTTTCTTTTCTTCCTCTAGCTAACATTAACTTACTGTCCGAATTTTAGTACAATCGGATTTTTCTTTCTTGAGTTATCGTGCTTACAAGAAACGTGACGGACGGATGGACGGACGGACAGACGGACATTTTGAAAGTTGTTCAGAATTCGTTCACTAACACAATGATATGAAAATTTTTGCCTGCGAGCGATATTTACGGTTTTAGAAATGTGCCGATCAAATGCAATATACTCTTCGTTTTCTTATTTGCGAAGAGTATAATAATTATGGTCAGAATTTTTGGTAGTTCTGCAGCTCTGCAGCACTTATGAAGAAACCGCCTCTGAATTACCATTATACCTAGATGGGAAATCCTATTTTAGCTATTTCATCGACACGGCCATACACATTATGCATAAAACTACTTTTCACTTTCAGTCAAATTAGAAAATGAAAAAACTATACAAATATGTAAATATTATTGGTTTCGAATGGTTTTATCGTGATGTTGACACCATACGACGCTTAAAAGTAAGATATTTAATATTAGGAACATATTGAAACACATACGCTTCAGATTTTCAATTTTTATTAAAAAAATTCACAAGAAACTGAAACCTAAATCTTAAATCAATGAACTAATGAACAAAAACATTAAAACAAAACGTTTAGATATTTAAATTTATGGATTCCGAATAATTTAGTGATACATTAGTCGATAAATTTAAATTTTTTTTGCTAATTTTTATTCTTTCCTCTGGGGTGGGCCGTGGCTAGTTTGGGGTGGGCCCGGCCCACCCTGCCCCCCCTCTAGTTGCGCCAATGCACTCTTCTAAATGAAAAAAATTTGAAGAAATATTAATATAGTAAATTTCCGTTTAAAATCCCATTATAGCATTCAC
This sequence comes from Rutpela maculata, assembly GCA_936432065.2. Taxonomy (NCBI): domain Eukaryota; kingdom Metazoa; phylum Arthropoda; class Insecta; order Coleoptera; family Cerambycidae; genus Rutpela; species Rutpela maculata. The sequence goes on along the minus strand of OW386291.2, from coordinate 3,507,245 downwards.
ATTACATTCTTCTCGTTCATAACTTAAGGAAATAAAAATTGTGAAAAACTTGCATAACATATGATTCAGAGTTGAAGGGAAATTACTACTTCTTACAAAACTTGAATCTATTGGATGAGTCGCTATTGCAAACATCCTGTAAATTGTAATTGTAACACATTCGATAATACTGATAACAACACTTCTCTATGAAATATGTTTTTATTAATACATCAGCAAAGTACACAAACTTTATCAATAAGAAAAATACGAAGGTCCTTGTAACGTCAATAGTTAAAAATAACTACAGACACAAACGAAAATGTTACCTTTGTATTTACACTAACGTTAATGAAATGGAGAACTTTGCATATTTTATGTATGTTCCCTGAATGACGAACGCGTCAAGTTTTATTTCAGATGCCTTATAATCGATATTTCTTTTGGTGGACACGAGAAAAGTTATTGTTTTTCTAGGTAATTTGTTTACATATTGCTTATTGCGGTACAGGGTGGACCAAATTAGATGGGGCTTGAGGTTTTCTCTAAAACTATGGCAGATAGACACCAATATATGAGTCCTGAGCTCTATTTTCGAGAAACAGACATCGAAAATCGAGTAACACATTCTTAAGGCACTTTTTTGAGTAGAATCCGTTGCTGATAAGAAGAAAATTATGTATGCCTCAGTTTTCGAGATATGGACATAACTTGTGTTTTTTTTAAAAGGAACACCCTGTAAATTATTTCATCATTCGATCAGAACTTAAATTAGCTATCCAGCGATTTATCATATGTCATATTTATCTCTAGAAAAATTGGTTAATTTTCGAAAAATTTTATATATTTGTGAGGAGGCCATGGAAAACTATTAGCAACAACAACACTTCTTATAATATAAAATAATTTTACCAAAATTAGGAAAAACTAAACTACAATAAATGTTCGACTTGTCTTACAGTGACATCTATGCATATTTATCGCATTTCTAATATTTATTGAGAAGGCCATGGTAGAAATGGTAGGAATGGAAGAAACTCGAAATAATCGTAATGTCAAAAACTAATTTGTGAGTTAATTGTGAGTGAGCATTGTTGAAAATGGTTCAATTTAGTAATGGTGAAAAATATGATATTGTGACGTGTTTCCACACTTAGGAAACTACCCCTTGCAAAATCCGTGGGTTCCAAAAATTATAACAAGAGATTGTCCACTAACACACTTTATTAAATATTTACTGGATACTTCACAATACTATTGTTAATTTAAATACACTTTACTGACTAAAAATCACAATGTTTATCACTTTGTTTCTCTTTGAACTCTTAACCTCACTTTCTATACTTTCTGAACTACTGAACTACTCGCCGAGAATGCGGTCGGTCTTTTATACCTAAAAATAACAGATCTCGATTGTTCTGTGATGACGCCACCATTCTCTAGATAATTCCAGATGTCACCAGAACTAACTTCTGGTAGGTTTCTCGAGTAGGTGCAAATACACTACATTCAGACATTCGATCTGTTGAAGACTGCCTGCTTTTTAGTACCAACATAACCTTAAATTTTAACATATTACACTGCCCCCTCCTTAAGCCTGAACGTCCCGGTCAGGCAATTCAGCCTCTTTCACATACTTCGCCAGTCTATCCAAGTGTACGATCTTCATCTTGGACTTTTTGTTTCGTTGAATCCGATAGACGACATCATTAATTCGGATAATAACAGTATAAGGTCCTTCCCAAGGAGGTTGAAGTTTCGGGGATCTCCATTCCTTCCGCTGTGTGTTGTACAGCCAAACCAGATCCCCCACCTTGAATCCCCCTGTACTGGCATTCTGATCATAACGAGCCTTCAAGCGGTTACTAGTTCTGTTCATCTGCTCTCGATCATTCTTCGGCTGTTCTCGGCTTCCATTTCTGTAGTTGCTCATCGAAAATGGTTCTCCACGGGCAGCACAATTTTTACACTTGCGACACCAGGCCTCCACATCCTGGCGACTATTAACCCAATAGAACTGTTCCCGTGCTCTACTCAATGTCTTGTTTATGCCGAAGTGTCTGCTGGACGTTTCATTATGTGCTTCCTGGAGTACTTCTGGTACACGACACCTGGGAATCACTAGACGCATGGCAACCTGCTTCCCATCTGGGCTTTCCCATGCTCTCCTCAAAAGCCCATCTATGACCGTAAGCGAATCCCATTGTGCCCATAAAGCCTTCAGCCCCACTTCTTTGTTGGAAACATCCTTCCATACTGGTCGCGTTCACCCTTCCTTTGCTCTCAACATGGGTCCGATTTCTACATCGCGCAATTGTTCTTGCCTCAGAGTTTTCTTTGACCAACTGTCTGGAAGATCGACCTTGACAGTGTTGACTTTAACCATGTTCGGCAATTTTCTCACCTGAGGGTAGCGCTTGCAATCTTCCTTGTCTGGTTTTCTGGATAATGCAGGAGTTTTGACTGCCTGCGTTGCCAACAGCCTGGTTTTCTCGCATTGGTCGTTCACTTTTGACAGAGTAAATTGTTCGTTCCCAATCTTTAACATTCGCTTCCCTACGTCAACAATAAATCCATACTGTTCCATAATGTCCAGTCCCAAAATGAAGTCATCCGTAATGTCAGCCACGATGACCCTGTGGTCGAACCTCAAATGCCCAATCTGTAAACCCAGGTCTACTTCTCCATGAACCGTAGCCCTGTCCCCCGTAGCTGTCCGGACAATCACTTCTTCATTTTGCCTCTTGGTACTCTTTATGCCCGATATAAATCCTGGCCGTACTATTGATGACGTAGTACCTGTGTCGATGGTAAACAAACATTTTCTTCCGTTCACATGGCCTTGTAACAATAGACTATTCGAAATTCCTCGAAGCTGGGAAATCTTTATTTCTCTGGGGTCACTGCATTCCCTAGCCAGAACAACCCCCTTGGTACTGTTTTCCTGCTTCTCTTCAAGATTCACAGCATTTACTCGACTCTCCGAGTTCTGCTGTCGACAGTCTCGTTTCATATATCCCACCTTGCCACAGTTGAAACATTTAATACCTCCGCTCGGCTTTCCTCTATTTTGTTGTTTCTCTTGCTTTCTGAGATCATCTAATTTATCGAATAGTTTGGTAAACATTTTCTGCATCTCAGTCAACATGGGGTTCTGGTTCATTTCTGGTTGCGATTCTTCGAGAGTCACAGCTCGCACTCTCGACCTTGGAGTATCCCTATAAGCAGCTTCTACTTCGAGTGCACGCACCAAAGCTTCGCTACTACTTTGGTGTCTCGTCAGCCTCAGAACTCGCCTGACCTCTTCGTCCCTTATACCATCTAAAAAGGCCCCACGGCTAATTGTTCCTGGAATTCTTTAGGTGCACTCGGATACGCCAGGTGTGCCAGTCTCTCTATCGCAGCTTCAAATTCTTGTAAACTTTCCCCAGCCTTTTGCATCCGGGATTTCAGCTGAGCCTAGTATAATTGGGCAAGGTGTTGATCACCATACCTCAAGTCCAATGCAGCTTCCAAGACTTTGAAGTCCCTTTGTTTCTTCATTGGGATAGTCTGAAGTAATTCTGAGGCCTGGCCCCTTAACGCCAGAACTAATGCCATAGCCTTTTCCTCGTTATCTCAGTTATTCGCCGATCCTGCTGCCTCGAATTGTCTCTTGTACGTCGTCCATGAGCTTTGGCCGTCAAAGGAGGGAGGTTTTAATCGAAGACCCGATGATGTTACTAGCTGGCCTCCTTTCTCTCTTAATTGTCGTTTAAGTCGCTCCACTTCTCCTTCGAACTCGCTCATTTTTCCTCTGATGTCACTCACTTCCTCTTTTACATGACTGACTTCCGTCTTGACTTCAGAAACTTCAGACTTTACGCTACCCATATCATCTTTGATTTCTTTCTTTAGTTCCTCAGTAGTGGAAATGATAGCGTCCTGTTGTATTTTCATTTGTTCATTCAGAATTTTCCTTAATTCTTCCTGGCGTTTTTCTTGTTCTTCTTTCTCCTCTTGCTGTCGTATCTTCAGGTCTTCCATAATTTCTCTCAATTCGGCTTTTTGTTCTTGGCGTCTTGTTTCTTCATCCTCTTTTTCTTTCTGACGTCTTGTTTCTTCATCCTCTTTTTCTTTCTGACGTCTTATTTCCTGATCTTCCATCATTTTCTTTAATTCGTTCCTTTCTCCTTGACGTTGTTTTACTTGTTCTTCTTTTTCTTCCTGACGTCGCTTTTCTTGTTCGACTTTTTCTTCTTGACGCCGTTTTTCCTCCTCCTGGCGCTGCTGTGCCATCATTTTTTGGAATTGTTCGAATAAGTCCTGTATTTGTTTATCGGATGCCATACTTCTTGTTGTTACGGGCATACGATGAAATTAAAATAAAATAAATTTAACTGTCACGTCAATATCGGTAATGGAACTTCCCAGACAAATCTCGAAATAGCACGAAAAAATCTTATCCCGAGTCTTTTGTCACTATCCAGTTCAGAGAATTTAATAATCTCCACTAATGTCCAAATAGAAAAGTTCTAGAAATTTTCACGCACTAAATGAGTCTTTTTCAGTGTCTCTATCACTGTCCAGTAAATGAGTCCTCTGTGCTAACTCGAACACTCCAGCACAACTTCAGAGCTCCTCTTGTCATAAAATTCCGCTTCTGACACCAATTTGTGACGTGTTTCCACCCTTAGGAAACTACCCCTTGCAAAATCCGTGGGTTCCAAAAATTATAACAAGAGATTGTCCACTAACACACTTTATTAAATATTTACTGGATACTTCACAATACTATTGTTAATTTAAATACACTTTACTGACTAAAAATCACAATGTTTATCACTTTGTTTCTCTTTGAACTCTTAACCTCACTTTCTATACTTTCTGAACTACTGAACTACTCGCCGAGAATGCGGTCGGTCTTTTATACCTAAAAATGACAGATCTCGATTGTTCTGTGATGACGCCACCATTCTCTAGATAATTCCAGATGTCACCAGAACTAACTTCTGGTAGGTTTCTCGAGTAGGTGCAAATACACTACATTCAGACATTCGATCTGTTGAAGTCTGCCTGCTTTTTAGTACCAACATAACCTTAAATTTTAAGGGGTTGCAACATATTACAATATGATTAAGTGTTTTATAGAATGCGGAGAAGATTCAAATTTAGCTTCCGAGCTTTATTTCAAGACAGCAAAACTTTGTGCCAAAAGTGCCTAAACAATATTTTTAGATATCCAGAAAAGAGACAGCCAGACATAAAAATATTCAAAAGGCTTCAACAAAATTTAAAAGAGTTTGGATCATTTGTAAAATCTCCAGCAAGAATATATAATAAAGCAAGTAGAGAAGCTGTCGGAAATATTGTTTTAGAAAGTGTAAGAGAAAATCCTAATATATCGTCTCGCGATATACAGGGAAATTTAGGAATCCCGAAAACAACTGCGCTGCGTTGCTTAAGAAAAAATAAATTCAAACCCTACAAGATTAGGATGTCACCATCTATACCTAAACGACTTTCAAAGGCGTCTCGATTTTCGCCAGTGGTTTTTGCATCAGTGCAATGAGGTACCAGGATTTGAGCGGAATTTTTAATCGGCATAATAACCACCATTGGGCTCGTGAAAATCCGCACGTAACCGCTACAGTTAATCGTCAAGGACGATTCGGTGTATGGTGTGGTTTAATGGGATACCAAATAAAGGTCATCTTTTTCACGGTAATTTGAATACCGAAAATTCTATTAACATTCTACGACAAGAAATAGAGCCCTTTGTAGACAATATGCCTGTAAGACAATTTCAAAGATTAATTTACCAACACGATGGCGCCCCAGATCATACGTCAAATGAAATTATTTAAATGCAAATGCTCAATTTGGGGAGGATTGGGTAGGACTAGTTTATCAATGTCTAGTTAGCTAAGTTAACCAAATTGATAACTAACAATTAATTTAGTTAACTGGACATCAATAAACAAGAAAGTAGTTTAGATATTGTTTAATTTTTAGTAAATAATGGTCCTATTTTGTGGCCAGCTAGATCTCTCGATATAACCCCTGCCGACTTTTGGCTTGGGATTATATAAAAAATATTATAAATAGAGAACGTTCTAATAACATAGAAGAATTGGAAAACAAACCATTAGCTGCGTTTCGGACAATAACTCGTGCCATGATTTGAAATGCTACACTCAAAGAAAAAATAGGTAAATTCAACCAAAAAGAGCATATGAAATCGCGCCTATCTAGTTTCATAGTTAAATCAATCAGAAAAGAATAGTCATACAACGTTATTTGTTTTCGTAAACAAATAGTAGTTTAATAATCATACCTTCTTGTAACAAATTAAATAGTACAATGACATTTTTTTATGTTCACTAACCATTTTCAATTTGGTCTACAATTAAATAGTACAACGACTTTGTTTTTTGTTCACCAACTAATTTTTAGGTTGATCTACACTTTATTGTATGATGAAGTTTTTTTTGGTTAGCCAAAATCTCAGTATTGAGACATCAGACCACCCAAACCAAAGATTAGAGATCGTTTATAAGATCCATCCAAATATATCGATGATCCCTGACAGAATTTGAACATTGCAATCATGTTATTAATTTTCTATAAATTCATAGGAGTATAAGATAATGCATGATTGATTATTGTCAGTGATTTGTATGTGGCGTCATCTGGGAATAATTTCTGTAATAGACTACGTGGTAAGCAAGCAAATTTTATGGTAATTCTTTTAGAACTTCTAGAAGACGACAATAATATTGGTTTGTCTACCAAGTACAATAATACAGCGAACTAATACTGGGTTAGAATTACAATTCGACAATAGTTAAAAATAAAATATACTATTATCTAGTTTAATTTGACAGAATTCAACAAAATAATAGTCAGACGAACAAAATAATAGTCTTATTCATCTATTTTTTAAGTTAATGTTTGTTTTGTTGTACGACAACTTTTTATTAATTAAAATAACAATCACCTCTTGTTTAAAATTACCATCAATATAGTTTGGTTTAACAAAATTAACGATATTGTTAGTTAACCATTTTTTTTGTTGAATTTACCCATACTATTTCTTTGAGTGTACAAATTCTATAAGGAGAAGGTGTCAAAAAAGCATAGATGTCAATGGAACACAATTCGAACATTTATTGTAGTTTAGTTTTCCTATTTTTGGCAAAATTATTTTATATTATAAGAAGTTTTGTTGTTGTTAATAATTTTCCATGGCCTCTTCACAAATATATCAAATTTTTCAAAAATGAACCACTTTTTCTAGAGATAAATTAACTCCTATATAAAAAAGTCTATTTGACAGTCACATTTTTGACACTTTGACAGCGATAAAAAAAAGTGCATCGTTTTTTATCACCAATAAAAATGCCTGTTCCTCAAAAGCAGAGTACATCTAGTAGTCGCACGTCACTTTAAAATCTGTACTGTCAGCTGTAATTTACGAATACCTATTCGACATGGGTGGAAACTAGAGAAGAGAATATTGAAATCAGTACACCAAACCAAACAATTTATAATTGTGTTTTTAATAACTGTTCCTTCAAATAATTGTATAAATAAAGATAATTATTGTTGTTGTTCGTTCACATATTCTGTCGTTAATTTATCTTGCCAAAAAACACTCGAGCTTTTATTTTATGGATAAATTTCTTTTTTAATCAAAATTTTGCCAATCAGTAATTTTGCTCGAAAAACTGACATTTGACGGAGGTCGAGCGATTTTTTCATGTCAGTTTTTCTTACAAAATCACTGATTGGCCAAATTATTTCGTTACAAGGAGAAATTTAACCGATAAAAAAAAAGCTCTTGTGATTTTACTGTTGATAAATATGACATGATATATCGTTGGATAGCCAATTTAAGTTGTGATCGAATAATGAAATAAGTTTCAGGGTGTTCCATTTAAGAAAACACAAGTTATGTCTATATCTCGAAAAGTGAGGCATGCATAACGGATTCTGTTCAAAAAAGAGAATATGTTAAGGCGCAGTTACACGGCGCGTGATTAGGCGAGCCTGGCTCGGCGAGTCACGAAACACGCGCCGTGTGACATAGGCAACTTGGCATGGCTTGCGACTCGGGAGACGTTGCTCGCGTCGGCTCGCGTCTTCCATCTAGTTGTCGGTAACTGCGCCTGAAGACCAGTCATCAGTCGATCCATGCAGTTTTGACGAGCCTACAATCCACAACCCCACACGAAATCTGCATTGGTCACGCGCCGTATTGACACATCTGGCTCGCTATCCGTTAAGGCGCCGTTACACGGCGCGTGGTTCGCCGAACCACGAACCTTATTACGGTCGATTTTCACATTTAATAATGGCCAGAAATTTATGTACTAATTTTCGTTATTTTCCCAAATTTTATTGTACATTTGAGCCTATTGATACCGTCTCTCGCGAATTAATAGAGTATAACTGGTTGCATAATAGCAGTACCTAATGGCTTACTCTAGTCATTTAATATACTTTGATACAGGTAGTATGGGTGAGTGCGTTCGGATATTCATTAAGAGAGTGCATTGCAAAAACGCCCTTGTAAAGCTTCTACAATGGCCAGTATTGTTGATTAAACCTTCTTTGGTGGGTAGATTTATGAGGGGACGGCTTTCAGAGTATATTATGATAATATTTGTGAATATAAACGAAGTTAGGGGTGCGCCGTGGAGTAGAAATTCTGAACGTACCGAGACGGAAGACAAGAACTTGACATTTTTGATAGAGGACATTTTCTTCTTGGTCATTTTTCCTTTTGCTGCTTGAATATTGAGTCGTCTGAATACGAGTTTTAGCAATATTGTAAGTTTTGCTCCATTTATGGGATTAAGTATTCATCACGACAAGATTAGTTGTATTTTCATTTGGTTTGGAGTATCGTTTTGGGAAATGCAGCTACGGATTATCCGGATAAAGTCAATTTTCAAAGCAGGTGGCATCGTCTGAATGCAAGATTTTGGAGTGCCATTTTGACGGCAAAGGACCTCTTTCAGCCCACATCACATCTCAGGTACGTCTCTGAAAACCCACTTAAGGTTGAAATAGATTTGTAATTTAGGTTATTTATTTTATTGCAGGGCTGTTTGTTTGTCTGTTGATTTGTTCGTTCGTTAGTTGTTCAATGTTGAGTATATTACAAGTATTGGGATCTATTTGTTGGTTTATGGCTATTTGGATGGATACCTTATGATTTTACTTGGACCTGTTACTGGTATTCCACTTGAGCTTTTATGTCACATCCTACACTTTACGAGTGACTTCCAGCCTGACTTTAGTTTCAACTTCTAGTCCGGATTTTGGTGTCTAGATGGTGGATGATTGACTGACATGTTGTGTATGTATGGTACTGGGGATCTCGGCACGTTACCTTAGACTCTACGTAGATGGTCTACCACCTGCGGCTGTTATCACCCTGAATTACGCTACCCTGGTAGGACGGGAAAAGGTATTCAGACACTACCAAAGGTAAGCGGAATCATATTCTCTATAACGAGGGATCCGGTACATCTACTCAACGTCCACGTCCATTTTCAAGGAATATTGATAATATTTTGCTTGTAACGTAAATCTCAGTAACACATTAGATTTCAGTAATATTTGGTACATTTTGTGTATCGTTACTTCACTCAATTAATAGCATTGCCTTATTTCACAAATAGATGTCAATAATTTTAAGTAATTTTATGTTTTAACGTACCTTGGGTCAATTGTAGTTTTTGTCACGCTTCTGGCATATGACCTTTTGTACATTTTTAAAGGATTTATTATTTTGTAAGATATTTTGTGTATATTAGGTTAAGCGTGTGGGCCCCACTTATTAGAATATATTGTGACACTTGTACTGCGTACTGAGTTGTCGGTGATAATTGTGAAAGATTTTGTAGTACGTACCCTGATATTGTATTAAATGTTAAATTAGAACGACGTTGCCTTTTATATCTGACCACCTACACCACCCCAATTATCGAAGCCACCCCCAAGGACCTGAGTAGTCGGCCGTGTGAGACTTCCTCCTCACTAGCTTATTGCAGAGGGGGTACTGCACGTAAAATATTAAAATTTTGTTCAGGGCACAGGGTGACCACCCTACCCTGCGTTCGAGGTTTAGCAGCCTTTGGGGCCCCCTTTTAAAGTGGGCCCAGGCCCCTGCAACAACCTGGTGCGTGGTTCGGCGAACCACGCGCTGTGTAACGGCGTCTTAAATTGAGTGTGTCAATACGGTACGTAGTTCATTCAGATTTGTGACGCATTTGGTTGTATCCTTTGGTCCGTGCAAGTTTACCGACATCCGATGGATCGCGGCAGCACGCACCGCGAACTAATAGCGAACCACCCCTGTCAGACGGTGTGTGGTTCGTGGTTTGTCGCGCCAGGTTCGGCGAACCACGCGCCGTGTAACTGCGCCTACTCGATTTTCGATTCGAACTTGGTAACTTGGTAACTCTCGAAAATCGAGCTCATTGGTTTTTGTCTATCTGCCATAGTTTTAGAGAAAACCTCAAATCCCATCTAATTTGGTCCACCCTGTACATGAAAAACATTCAATAACCTTAAATTTACCAAAACAAATTTGTGAATTTCAGTTATTGGGATGAGGTGGTGATGAGCTCACCTCAAACTTTGGAGAAAAAAAAATTGGCGACTTCTTACGGGTTGTTTCTTTTGCTTATGCACTTTTATAATTATTTAGAGGTAATTATTATAATTATTTAGAGGTAATCGTTCCTTGTAAAACATAAAGAAAAGTAATCTGATATGATTACACATAATTCTTCTGCGAAAACGGTTACTTGGCCGTTGAAGAAATATGACCTCATAAAATAAATAATAAACCACATTTTATTATTCAAGAACGTTGAAAACATGTTGCACATGTTTATGGTTAAATAACGCCAAATTCTTTAATAATAGCACTGCTGAATAAGAATGAGGTATTTTAACTATGGCAAATAAATTGAATTAAGGAAAAGGAAGCACATTTTATTCGGTAGTATCCTAACGTTCTAAAAACGTTTTGTGGTGACGAAACTGATGAGATCATTCTGATATTATGTAACAGACATTGTCGTTATTTACTTGTTACTGTCGCTTTTACTGAATATATTAGTATTAATAACGTATTATGAACGGCTAAAGCTGTAGTTAAAATTCGAACCGAGTTTTATAATTGATTGTACATAAGCGCCAACAACTCATAAAAATTTGAATATTCTAAGCACACTTTGTATCGATATTGATACACGAAAGTATAGGTTAAAACACAGAGTGGAATTTAGTTAATATGTTTGCGAAAACAGGAAAGTTGCATCTATATCTATAAAAGAATACCCTGACTGACTGACTGACTGATCTATCAACGCATAGCTCAAACTGCTGGCTCTAGAAATTCAAATTTTTCATAAAGGTTCCTCGAATGACGTAGGCAACCACTAAGAAGGGATTTTCGACCCCCAAGAAGGTGAAAAAGGGGGTTGAAACTTTTGGTTTTTCGGAAATGGTTAGATCTAGATGCGTGAAAGTTGGTAGAGATATTTTTTGTTAAAATCTATTTGATACGTCAAAAGCGTGATTATTCGAGCGATGAACTCTTCTGAGGAAATAAGACACGTATTCGATGGTTTTCAAACAGAGACCTCAGAAAGGGTGAACGGGGAGGGGAGGTTTTTGGGCTTTTCGGAAACGGTTAGACCTAGAAGCGTGAAATTTGTCGTAAATACTCTTTATTGGAATCTATTAGACACGAATAAGACGAAATTTCGATTTTCACTTTCTGAAGGGGCGAAAACGGGAGTGGTAGATGGTCTAAAGGAAAGGGTACCCGTACTTCTGTAATCGCGTAAGTCAGAAACGTGATATTCCAGCAACGTGCTCTTCTGAGGAAATAAGGAGACACGTATTCGACGTGTCGATGTCGGCGGTATCGACGGTTTTCAAAAAGAGACCCCCCAGAGGGAGTGGGATGTTTTTAAGCATGAAATTTGACACATACCCGTCCATGAGCTTTATTGTCGATTAAAATAATTACTTTCTCGTATAACTCGCTCTAACACAAAAATAGACTCAAGAATCATTATCAAATTGCGATGCGCAGTGGGTTTCCCCGAGTACTATGAATGCGCAATGAGTTTCCTCGAGTACAATGGATGTGCAGTAGGTTTCTACGAGTGCCATGGATGAGCAGTGGGTTTCCTTGAGTACAATGGATGCGCAGTGGGTTTCTCCGAGTACTATACACGCGAAGTGGGTTTTCCTGGGTACCATGGATGCGCAGTGGGTAGCCTCGAGTGTGAGTATGTAGTACTTCTTTATAGGCATAAGTTAGTATGTCAATGTTCTTAATTTCACGCGCAAGAAGTCTTCCACGCGAACGAAGCAGCGGGCATCAACTAGTTATTTTATATTTTTTTAGTCTCTGGTTTATGGGAAAAAACAATTTGAAAACGATTTTTTTCTAAAAACCTGTCATTTTTTACCGTTAGACTTATTGGGTTTCATAAAAGCAGATCGTTATCACAATACCTTTATGACGGCTAATCTAAAATAATAATAATAACAATAATAACAAGTATATTTTTTTGTACTTTTAGTTTATGGTGAATCAATATATTTTTCCTAGATAATTTGATTTTTATTGCTCCTTTAATAATAAAAAGTTTGGTTCTTGCCTTTTCCTTTAGTTGACATTGTAAATAATGATAGGTGGTTATAGAAATAAATAAATAAACATTTTTTTATTGTTTATTTAGATTACATTTTATCCCATTTTATTGCATTTAAAAACTATAGACACAATTTTACTTCCACATCCAGTGGAAGCATAGTAACGACAAAAAATTTTTTTAAATTACTTCCACATCCAGTGGAAGTATAGTAACGACAAAAAAAATTTTAAAAAATTTTTATTGTCCAAATAGGCTTAAAATGTCATGAAACGTCGAGATTTTAAGTTTGAGCGAAAAAAAAATTCTGTCTGTCTGTCGGTCTGTCTGTAACTTTTTTTTGTGCGCACGTTTACTCTGGAACACATATGTACTTTAACGAGATCTAGAACTAGATTATATTTTCATCTTGTTCCGTCGAAGGGTTGGGGGGTAAATTGGGGTAAATTTCGGGTAAATGGGTAAATCAAGCAAGTAAGAGTCCATAAAATGGGTATTTAGTATACAAAAGAGAAGCTAAGGTCTAAAAAAAATTTTTGGCATTAGCCACCACCATTACCACCCCCACCCCCTTATTAAATGGGATGAAAAAAAAATTATGATTTAGTGTGTGTACAAGAACCAAAAGCTTCAAAACATTTTTTTACTTCATCCACCCCCCACTATCAACCCTCTACCATCACACCCACCCCCACTACCGATGTAGCATATCGTTTTGTATGTTTTTGGGGCAGACGATTTCAAATATTATGTTGTTAAAGTTACCATGAGTAGTATGGATGCGCAGTGGCTTTCCTCGACTACTATGGATGCGCAGTAGGTTTCCCCGATTATTATGGATGCGCAGTGGCTCTCCTCGAATATTTGGATACTCAGTGACTTTTTTCGAGTATTATAGTAGGTTACCTCAAGTAGTATGATGCGCAGTAGGTTACTTTAAGTAGTATGGATGCGCAGTGGCTTTCCTCAAGTACAATGGATGCGCAGTAGATTATCACGATTAGTGTGGATGCGCAGTGGCTTTTCTCGAGTGCCATAGATACGCAGTAGGTTACCTCAAGTGATATGGGTGCGCAGTGGGTTTCCTCGAAGAAAAGGCTTGTAGTAGAGGCTTTACTTCTATCGTGTAGTTTACGGCACACAACGATTTTTTATATCTTTGACTTGCCATTTTCTGCGTATTAGTTCGACATTCAGTTGAAGTATATTAACGCAAAACAATTTTTTGGAAATTTTCATTGTTTAAATAGGTTTATAATATCAAGAAACGTCAATATTTTAAGTCTGAGCAAAATAACTTTGTCTGTTGCGTCGGTGTGTATGTTAGTCTTGTATCGTTTTGGTGCTCACGATTACTCTGGAACCGTTTAAGATATTCACTTAAAATATGGCACACGTATGTTTTTTAACGAGATCTGGAACTAGATTATATTTTCATTTTATTCCGTTGCAGAGTTGAAGGGTAAATTGAGGTAAATGGGGGTAAATAGGTAAATCAAGCAAGTAAGAGTCCATGAAATTGGTATTCAGTAAATATAAGAGGAGCTAAGGCCTCAAAAAAAATGGCATTAGCCATCCCTATTACCGCCCCCACCCTATTATTAAAGGTGGTGAAAAAATAGTGTGATTTAGTGTGTTAAGAGTCAAAGCCATCAAGAATTTTTTTCACTTCATTCACCCCCACCTCTATTACAGAGGTTTTGGGGTACATGATTTCAAATATTATACCATTAAAGTTCCATAAACAATTATTTCCACATAGTGGAGTGCAAATATAGTATTTTGTTGTAAGAGACTTGGATGTGGAAGTAGTGATTCCTTGGGCAGCGGTTTTTTGGTACTGTTTTTAACGTATTTCTCGAATGGCCCCTATGTTGAGAATTATTGTTTAACTTTTATTTTCGTCTTCTTAGTTGCTTTAAAATTAAACCAACTATTATTAATCATTTGACTTTTTTATTGATTTCATTATGTTACTTAAAATGGGAGTAAAAAATAAGTACCTACCTATTAAAATATATCATGTCCCCTAATGCAGCGTGATCTGTCAAGTTTATTTTTTAATGGTAGTTGTTAGTAAATACAGCAAAAACGATGACGAGGTAGGCATATTTTAAAATATATCGTGAAACCTATCACTTATATTGAAAAAAACGACTTTTTGCTTAAAGATATCTTTGACCATATACGACTTTGAAGTTGTCTTATTTTTTTAAAACTTGTCTTGTAAGGAAGCGCACACATCAGATTATTACATATTAAAATCTTACAATTACGAGAAATTCACTAAATAAAAGAAAGTTGAACAACCGCATTAATTTCCTTTTATGGGACTTAAGTGATTCAAACAACTTGATTTGAAACGAAATGAGAAGTAATTCAGCTTGTGAATCACAATCGCCTACCCGGCCACAAAATAAATAAATTGAAGATTCAGCGAACGACAGGTTTTCCTAGTTAGCAGGGGCGGCTTAAGGGGTGGGCGACTGTCGGGACGCCAGCTCAGAGGGGCGCCAAAGTGAGGGCAAAAATTGTTTAATTTTTCTTTAATGTATCCTTTTTATTAGTTTTCGTTGGAAAATAATATCAAATAATATCCAGTATCTATATCAGTTAAAATGGTCATAATGCAGAACAGTCGAATAACATTAAAACCGCCTAAACAATTCAAAAATGTAAAACAAACGTTTTCATTTAGTTATGAGATACCTCACTACTCATACCTCATACCAAAATAAAAAAGTTAGGTGTAAAATACCGACAGCCACCCTCTAAAACTACCCCTTAAGCAGAAGAGACGGTTTGATGGATATTATGTAAATTGATGTCCAGACGGGCTATATCTAAATTTAAAACATGAATATTATATTTTAAGGCGGTTGGAATATATTGCAGAAGAACTGATATTTATTATTCCCCTTTTAGTTCAATAATTATAAAAATTTCCATCACAAAAACTGTTAACTGAGATTTTCCTTCAGTAACTGTTAGTGGAGGGGTTATACATCACAAAACAACAAAAATCCGTTCTGGAGGTGCCGCGCAACCCCCCCCCCCCCAAAAAAAAACCACCCCTTCGGTGAAAAAAGCCTTATCTTATTGATAACTCGTTAACCGTTGAAAATATAAAATAATTGCTCATCATAAAAAAGAATGCTTGACTAATTTTCTAAAAGAAGTCCTATTGTAATTTTGTTGTATATGCCATGGTTTTCGAGAAAATACATATTGAAAAAATTCCAAAATTTGTATTTTTAATGCGCGCGAATTTTCGTTTATTGGAAATTTTTTGCGCGTGGCCTATAGAAAAAATTGAATTGCTCGAAAACCATACAAGCTAGGAAGAAAAATCAAAATGGGTTTTAAAGGAGATATAAAATACTCTATTCTGTTGCCATTTTTGATGGCTATTGATATTTATTAGTATATAAATATAACAATATAAAACAGTTATCTCTTAATTTTTTGCGTCTCTAACTATTCACAGGCCAAATGTTGGCCAATTTTTGATTGCTTCCTAAAAATAAAAAAAAAGACCCAAACATTTTGAAAATTCAGCTCTTTTTTGAGTTTATATATCATATAACTATTGTTTCTAATCATTTAATAGTTAAAAAATTGCATAAAAAAAGTATCATCAAAAAATTGAACATGCAGCCTTTTTTTGGATTTTTTTAAAAATTAATCTAGCGTCCTTGTATTTTAATATTTTTGAATGTACCCGGTCTAAAAATAAAAGTAAGACTTCATATTAATTGATCATACCATTTAAAATTAAACCGCTGCCCAAGGAATCACTATTCCACATCCAGATTTTCTATCCAAGTCACTCACAACGAAAAAATGTTGTACGTGGAAATAATTGCTTAAGGAACTTTAATAATATAATATTTGAAATCCTCTACCCAAAAACCTATAAAACGATACCCCACATCGGTAGTGGGGTGGGGGTGGTAGTGGGGGTGGATGAAGTAAAAAAATATTTTGAGGTTTCTGGTTCTTGTACACACACTAAATCACATTTTTTTTTCATCCTCTTTAATAATGGGGTGGGGGTGGTAATGGGGGTGGCTAATGCCAAAAATTTTTTTGGTACCTTAGCTTCTCTTAAATATACTATTTTTTTTTACTATTTAACGTCGGCCTATTTCAGCTACCAAGGCATATCACCGACTCCAGGAGACGAGCTACCCCGAACCTGGAAATTTTGCCGAACCTCTTCCCTTAAGAAGAGTAGGGATCTTTTACTTGCCTAACATTTAATAGACAAGGGACCGCCTGCTTTACATCCCCTCCGAAGGATGGTATCTCCACTACGTAATCCTCGTCTGAAATTACGTAACTTCCGCGTATACACTGATATACAAGCCGCTAGAAGGTGGGACGAGAACGCTGTATTTCCCCAGATGGGTCACTCATCCAAGTACTAACCGCGCTCGACGTTGCTTCAACGGAATATCGACTGATATTCACATTGAAGTCGCCTCTACGCTGGCCCTTTAAATATACTAAATACCAATTTTCTGGGCTCTTACCTGCTTCATTTACCTAATTACCCCAAATTTACCCCAATTTACCCCCAACCCTTCGATGGAACAAGATGAAAATATAATCTTGTTCCAGATCACGTTAAAATACATACGTGTACCAAATTTCAAGTCAATATCTTAAACGGTTCCAGAGTAAACGTGCGCACAAAACAAAGTTAACAGACCGACAGACAGACAGAAAATTTTTTTCGCTCAAACTTAAAATCTCGACGTTTCATGACATTCTGAGCCTATTTGAACAATAAAATTTTTTATGATGAGCAATTTTTTTTTATACCTTCAACGATTAACGAGTTATCAGTAAAATAAGGCTTTTTTCACCGAATGGGTGGTTTTTTTTTGGGGTGGGGACGGACTTTTGTGGTTTTGTGATGGTATAACCCCTCCACTAACAGTTACTGAAGGAAAATCTCAGATAACATTTTTTGCGAGCTTCAGGTGTATTTTTTACTTTACCGACTGGTCTATTTAAAGAAGTATAATTTTCTTATTATTTAGGGTACCTTTATTCTTGGATGCACTATCAGCCATATAAATATCGAGAGACAATTTTGTGTTAACTTAAAAAGTAGTGATCGGGGCGGTCCGAAGGACCTACACTTTAGTACATAGTACGTCTGTGATTTTTGTGATTTCTGTGATTTCCGTGATTGTCTCAAGGAGGGACGCCAAAACGTACTCCCGCCCAGGTGGAAAATGTACCTTGAGCCGCCCCTGCTAGTTACCATGCTGTTTATCAATGAATCCGAATTAAGTATTACCTTTGTATCGCTCTGGCAAATCGGTAATTGTATGCCATCCGATATCCAGTATCCTGACCCAGTAAATTGCCAAGTATGAGGAAATACAAGTAGTGCACCATGATACGAACAACAGAACAAGCAACGTGTTAGAATGTCGAATGCGAGAACGTGGAAACACCTGATTGTTGCCCATCCCACCCACAACGCCCGTGGCAACAAGCACGAGGCCCATCGGGCAGACAATTACATGACATAGATCTTCGAAGATAATGATTACAACGTGAAGCATAACTAGAATTATGGCGATGACATAATTTATTTATTTATTTCGTCCGTATACTCCTTGAATAGCTGATTATCGGTTACTGGTCATTTTTCACTTCAAGTTGTTACAACCGACGCTGCGCGTCGTAAACAATTTTTAAGAACGAAGAATTTCTATTAGTTTACCGACATTCCTAGTTAAAAGAGGAACATTACATCAAGGTGCAAATCAGTATGTCTTACACATACACATGTCTCTAAAAAAGTGAATACGAATGTAGATTGAGGAGTCAGATAAATTCAGGATGTGGTCGTATTTTGTTAAATGTGCCATCTTCAGAGCTCGGTAATTTTATCTCTGTGACGTCAAAATCAGGGTTGGCTCTAGATCAGCGCGAAAATATTTTTATGCAAGTATGACACAATATATCTTATAGTCTAGGTGCCCGCGTACATAAATGCAATTTATGCATATCCTCGTATAACTTCTTGTACGGCATAATTACGCCTAGTCTATCACTTTTTTCCTCTGCGAAAATTTTCGTAAATGCGGCGTTCCTCCTCGGTATGAAAAAGACGATTTCCACGCGTCGGACTGGAAAATCGGCAAATATATTTTGACAGACAATTTGAGAATTGGATTCTACATATATATTCTATATATTTCTACAAACTGTCCGACAAAAATTTTGGAACGTCAAGGGTGTCTACCACCCTAAACATAACTTTAAAACATTTATTGACAACCAGCCGAATTTTTCAAGATTGCTTAATAAAAATATAAAAAACCTACAAACAAGAATAATATTAACTTTGACGCGCGAAGAATTATTAGTTATTATTATTAATTATCTAATGTTTACACAAAACTGCATACAATTGGTGCATTTGTTTTAAAGATATGAGGAAACAGACAAAAAACAATATTAAACTCCAAACGTATACCCGCTCCTTTTCGTCGTTTGAACCCACGGTCAATAAACGATACGGTTGCATCAATCAGCAGCTTTAGGACGAGAGAGACGCGGGGGGCGGAAAATCGAATGAAAGAGACAGACATATCTGATTTCCGTGCAGAAGACAGAGACAAAGATTCCGGTAGGGTCTACAGCTTACGTCACCTGTAGACACTCCAAGCATCTTTGTCTCTGTCTTTTGCACGGAAATCAGATATATATATATTTTTTTAACTGTTTAACGTCGGTCTATTTCCGCTACCAGGGCCTATCACCGACGCCAGGAGACGAGCTACCCCCAACCTGGAAATTTTGCCGAACCTCTTCCCTTAAGAAGAGTAGGGATCTTTTACTTGCCTAACATTTAATAGACAAGGGACCGCCTGCTTTACATCCCCTCCGAAGGATGGTATATCCACTACGTAATAATCTCGACGTTTCATGACATTTTAAGCCTATTTGAACAATAAAATTTTTTTTAAATTTTTTCCACTGGATGTGGAAGTAAAATGAACAAATTTTTTCTATGTCCATTCTCTGAAAATGAGTTTCTGTTTTATACTTTCTTACATTTCGGTTAAAACGTAGGTAGCTAAGTGACAATGCAGCATGCAACTTGTATGTGAGATTTTTTTTTTGGGAGGGGGGGGGGACAAAAGTTTAAAAGTTTCTCGAAAAGAACTTTTTAAAGTATCTTGTGTCTTCAGACTCTGTAATTACCAGAATGCTACCGGAACAGCCGAGAAAATCACGAGGTATACAAATAAAATTCCTAACGCAATTTAAATTAGGGGATATTGAACTTATAGTGGACTCTGACACCAGTAGCGATGAGGATTTACAATTTTCTTCGCCCAATATGATAAATAGGCATAATAATGTGTAAAAAGAAAGTTCTTAGAGAGGGTGTTCCACCGGGAACTACATCGTTCGTTATAGGGAAAAATATGCACCAGAGAATTTTGAAAATTTAGGGAATTACTAATGTCAGTATGCAGGGGTGTCGCTAGGGTCTTTTTTTGGGGGAGGTGAGAGTTAATAATTCCCAACTCTCATTACATGAATTTTCCCAACTCCTCAAAAGAATTCTTCCAACTTGAAGCTTAAATTTCCTAACCCGACCACGATATTGGGGGGCGGGCGCCCACCCACCGTAGCGACACCACCGACCTGTCAGTATGGCCAAACAAAAGATAATTACAAGGATAATTACAAGCATTTGGCACTTCCGCTTATACCGGAAGTGTAGCATACTCTAGCCGTTTCAGAGATATTTGACATTTTATAAAAAATTTGACATTGTAACGGTTTGCAATACCTTATGTAACATAAAAAAACTGAACATAAACTGTAAAGCGTAGCTCACCTTATGATCTGTATGCATGCCAAAAAGCAAATGAGCATCTTTTACGCGAAAAAAGTTATAAAGGTTAGTGCAAACCGTTAACCACATTATTTGGCCCCACGTTGGGCGCCAAATAATATAGTTCCATATCTTATCTTTACTTTTCACTTTCTCTGTTTTCTACCAATTTAATATAGTTTAATTATTTATAGGAATACGATAAGATACATATAATTGTGATTTTATATGTTTAATATTTAACTTTGCTAAACTCGGTCTTGCTCTATATTTCAGGGTTCTTGGTGGATGCTACTTCTTTTATATTAATTTATTTTATTATTGATATTAATTAATTTCGAAATATTCTTAAGTTTATTTAAGAATTTTAATTTTTAATTTTTTTTTATAGACTGTTTCCTCATGATCTATTATTTGTACAGCAGTACTGCAAACCTGGTTGCCACCTGTCAAATTTTTTATAAAATGTCAAATATCTCTGAAACGGCTGGGTTTAAGGGTAGAGTATGCTACATGTTTTTGACCCAGAATTTTTCGCTTTTTTCTAAAACTTCGAAATATATAGGGTGTATGTTTATAATGCTTATAAGTATTTTCTTTGGTTTGGCCATACTGACATTAGTAACTCCCTAAATTTTCAAAATGTTCTGGTGCGTACTTTTCCCTATATCGATCGATGCAGTTTCCGGCAGGACACTCTGCCACATCCAGTGGAAGTATAGTAACGACAAAAATTTTTATCATTCAAATAGGCTTAGAATGTTATGAAACGTCGCAATTTTAACGAACACGATTACTCTGGAACCGTTTAAAATATTGACTTGAAATTTGGTACGCATATGTATTTTAACGAGATCTGGAACTGGATTATATTTTCATCTTATTCCGTTGAAGGGCTGGGGGGTAAATTGGGGTAAATGAGGGTGAATAGGTAAATCAAGCAGGTAAGATTCCATAAAATTGGTATTTAGTATATACAAGAGAAGCTAATGTCTCAAAAAAAATTTTGGCATTAGCCACCAAATTATAAAAGGGGGTGGAAAAAATTGTGATTTAGTAAGTGTACAAGAACCAAACTCAAAATCATTTTTTACTTCATCCATCCCCACTACCACCTCCCTATCACTACCCCCACCCCACTATCGATGTGGGATATCGTTTTATGAGTTTTTAAGGTAGACGATTTCAAATATTATATTATTAAAGTTCCATAAACAATTATTTCCACATACAACATTTTTTTCGTTGTGAGAGACTTGGGGAGCAAATCTGGATGTGGAAGTAGTGATTCCTTGGGCAGCGATTTTTTTGATAGATTTGCTAAACGACCCACTGTGCGCCGAAGGTAAATGGTAATACATATTGTGTTCCTGCACTTAGGTATGGACTAGCAAGAGAAAGGCCCATTGGTAACGCATTTATCTGAGGTTTAAGTATTAATTACCGAAAAATAAATACAAAATGAACCAAAAACAGCTATTCTACCGCGCGTTTTTATTGCCCCTACACATTTCGTTTCGTGAGACACGCTATCAAAATTTGCAAAAATGATCACTTATTTGTCTATTTTACTTACAACAAACCAGTCATACTGCAACGTGTTTAGATCTGAAGTTGGTAACTTACCTGAAAAAAAAGAAAAACATGATTAAATAAAAATAAAGCAAGAACTTTCTAGGTGTTTGTACACTGACAAAAAAAAACATCAATTACAAAATTTTGGAAAATATATCTATAACTAACTAAATAATTCGGCACTGCCTGCCATAGAATTTTTTTTTGACATTGTGCCATTGTTTACTAACAATCCACTCTCCAAAGCATTTCCAATATCTATTTTCTCTTCCAGACAATAAGCCGCATGGTAGAGGAAACTTTCCATATTTGGTAAGTCTGTAAAAGACATGTAAATAATATAATTGTATGCACTTATTTGGTGTCACAATGAAGCTTGCATCATCACGAATTAGATATCACTTTAAAATAGCCTATCAATATACCCAATGGAGAGTTAGAAGGAAAACTTCCTGGCAACTTTCGGAATTTTCAAAACGGAAAGTTTCCACTAAAGAAAAATTATTAAAATAATTCATTTGCTAGAGGATATAATAAGAGCAATTAAACATTTTATCATGAAATTAAAAAGGGAAGCACAAGACTGTGACAGTCAGCTTATCTGAGAGAAAACAGTGGAGACAATAAAAACATTAGGTTACAAAATTTCAATGTACTACTACGTTACAAACGTCGGTAATTTTAGCGCATTTCTCAGATTCTTTGATGTTTGTATTTATTTCTACAATTAACAGTAAACATTTGCATAGTTTATCATTGATTAGACTCATTAATTAGTATATATTTACACTGGCACATGTTATAATTGTTTTGCATAAGACTGGAAAACATATCATTAAATAATAAATCATTACTTGTCTCTTCTATCAAGCTGGGTATTATTTATAACGACTACCCAGATGCAATGTGCATTAAAATGAGATTACACGCTCTAAATTCATTTAACTACATTCACTGCATTAATTGATTTCATACTGCAGGTGTTTCCTTACGAAATTCATAGGGCACCAAGACACCATATCAGCCGGATTTAATTACAGTAATAATGTATCTGTGATATATAGCAATGTGCTTACGAGTTTACATCGCTCATTTATCTTTAATATAAAGATATACAATAAACTAGAAAAGGTACCATAGAGATGAGCATTATATTTTTCGCAGGAAGCAGTTTATTGCACTTTTTATACAGGGTGTAATCAGTTTCATGTCATTAAAAAAAACTGGTGGTGGGGAACGACTAAACGAACAAAAAACCTTATATAACTTGCGGTATAAGTGTCGCGCTCCTTTGTTAGAGACCGCGCGTCGGCGAGGACATAAGTCGATAATCACACTTTTTTATGGTTTTTTAAAAGTAGGTCTTTAACGGTGCGGTAAAGGTGAAAGACGTCGGCGTTTTCTGAATGCTTAGTAGATCTGAAAAAAATTATACTCTCCCTTGTGCAATATTTTACACACATCGAATCCGTTCGTTGTTTTTATATGTTGCTTTTGTTTTTTTTTGAATTTTGGGCCACGTATTTACAGTTAAGATTTATTTTATTGACTTACCTTTCAAGCCGTTAAGTTCTTGATTACGTGCAGACACTACTTGTTCGTTCTTTTTGTGTTGCTTTTTGGATTTTAGTTTTTATTTTTATTTTCTTTATTGACAACGTTAGTTGATAGTTTAGTGTGGTATTTTAATGTGCATAAAAACCATAAAAAATTATCTTAATTTACCAAATGTGTTGAGTGGCGTGCGCATGTCCTTAGTTCGACGTGCCGAAAAATGTATTGATGCAGACGGAAGCCATTTCGAACAATTTATGTAAATCAAAAATAATTTATTGGTAAGTTCTAGATTTATCGAATATTTTAGTTTTCGATGCCTGATTGGCAATCCGTTAAATAAATCAGATTTTTCCTAACTTAAAATACACATAATTGTTTTCTGTTATCGTATCTCAGACGTATAACTCTTTACTTCCCAATGTCATGTAATAATTACTCGTTTTTTAAGCTTAACCCAGAACACTTGGATTACAAATGTTAATAAATCACATTTAAATCTGATAAATTATAAACTACAATAAAAGCTCCAATATTTTGTTCTAAATTAAAAAAAAACACATGTAAAGAAATGCTGTGTTTAAACCTCTACGCCCATCATTTGCTTGCAGGTCTGCAAAAAGAGATAACGAATTATTTACATTTTTATAATTGGTTCGTTTCAGACGGTCATCAAAGGTGACGCCCTTCTTTGCTTTGAACCGCGTGTCGGCGAGAACGAGTCGGTCGGTAATCTTTGCACTTTTTTATGACAATTTAAAAGTTGTATAATTGGGAACTATACGTCCATTGACCCAGAAAGGCAGTGGTTCTCAAATGTTTCCTACCCTATATTTAAATTGTTGACCTAGGTCAGTTTTTTTCAAAGTGCCCCTAGGGGAAAAAGTCATAAAGGTTTTTTTGTTTGCCTAGTTGGTCCCCATTACCAGTTTTTTTAACAGGGTTGGAAAAAAAACAGTTTCTTTCATTTTAAACAAAAAAAAACAGTTTTTTTTGTGTTTGCGCGTATGTTAAAAATAAAAATTATACCTGTCGGAAAATTGTGTTGCAGCCCTAAGCATATTAGTTCGCATAGCCGCGATAGCTGATGCGCAGACGCGAACCGGTGTGAAAACAACGAAGACCGGGAGTTGATGATAATAATTAGCACGTGGTGACAGAGAATGTAGTTTGCATTAGTTAGTGATAAAAAGGGAAATTTTATTTAGTTATTTGATTAACATTTGTAATATCCGTGAACGTGTTGTATCCAGAAAAGTCCTATCTATCATTTTTCCTTCTTCCCTTATAATATTGCAGCGGTTACCTGGTAGATAACAAGATATAGTCCAAACGGTGAGTTTTTTATTTTATTCTACTTTTATGATAAAAATTTAGATTAATAACAAACATTTTGTTTTGAACAGTTTCTTTTCTTAAAAACAGTTTTTTTTTAATTTCAAATGGTATGTTTAAAACATGTTTAAAACAGGTTTAAAACGTTTAAAACTATATTCAACTAAAATTAAATGGTGCCAGGCACACTATGTCTGCTACTACTATTTGATATCAGATGGCGCTCTTAAACGGATTTTACAGCACTCTACAAATAAAATGCTCAGTTTAGTGCACGTGACCACTATATCGGAATTGTTTATCAGAATGAACCATCATCAGGACTTTTCTTTCTTTTCCACAAACTCCAAAATAATACATTTATTTAAAACATCGCACTGTGTTTTAAACTCCGTTTCAAACAGTTGTTTAAAACATCGCATTGTGTATTAAATATGTTTTAAACATTTGTTTAAAACACAGTGCGATGTTTTAAACATGTTTTAAACACTTTGTTCAAAACATTCTGTTTTAAACATGCCAACCCTGTTTTTTAATGACATGAAACTGATTACACCCTGTATAATTGTTGCACATTTTATCGGATACACTTCGCTTTTAAAAGTTATCCTGTTTTTGTCTTGTAAATTAAGGTCCCTCCGTGTAATACCTTCCTACTGACTTTAAATCGATAACTTCTGCAATTAGAGATGCTATATGGATGCATGGAGCAGGCGTTGTAGACCGTCATCATATTTGATTTCCAGAAATCTAATTATTTTCAATAGAAACTAGTAGTCCTTGCAATTTTACAATATTTTTTCTCTATTCTTTGGATATTACTGAATTATTCAAATATTATTGACCATATTTTCAGAAATTACATAAAAAAAATAATAAAAAAAAGTCAATCTTAAACTTGCCTGGGTTGAACCCACGACCCCTAGGAAAAACGTTCGCCACTACACCACCATTTCTTATTATTGAAATTGTTAATGAGTGTAATATATACTATTGGTAAAATTGTGATTATTAGAAAACACACATTAGTAAAATGTATATTAAAAAAATGATAGGAAATAACATTTCGCAAGATTTCTATTTATTACAAACCATAAAAAATTAAGAACATTTTTTTTTAATTCTAAATTACTAGTAACTTTTTTATTTACCGATCTATTTTGTTAAAAAACAATATGGTTCTTCCTCCAGCTAGCACTAACTTACTGTCCAAATTTCAGTACAATCGGATTTTTCTTTCGTGCTTACAAGTGACGGACGGACAGACGGACATTTTGAAAGTTGTTCAGAATTCGTTCACTAACACAATGATATGAAATTTTTTTTAAGGTTTTAGAATTGCGCCGATCAAATGCAATTTACTCTTCGTTTTCATATTTGCGAAGGGTACAATAAGTCAGTTAATTGATGATTATAATAATACACGACTTTCAAATTTAAATAATTGTCTATTAACTGTCGATACATGAAGACAAATGTCCTTCTTGCCCTTTTTAGGAGATAAAAGAGGGAAACTGACACGATAGAAAAATTATCGGAAAAATTTTTGTCTCCAAAATTGACTTCAGCGCGTCAAAAATACCTCAGGACAAAACCTTTTTTTTTCTTGTAGACCTGTGTAATAATATAGGAGTGAAAGGAGTCTTAAAAGAGGCTTCAAAAAATGTATTGATACACATGGCATTCCATTATAAAAAACAGCACTTGACTCTGTAGACTCGTCTTATAGTACAGTACCTAGAGGTAAAAATATGTAAAATTTTGGAATAATTTCATATGTAATGATAATTTTTCTTTATGGGTTATTATTGTAGTAAAAGGTATCGTCTTCAGTTTCTATATGGTCCGGATATTTGCTCTTATCCTCAGGGGGTGAAAACCACCCCTAAATTTAAATATTTAATATTTGAAAAAGTATTACTAATTTATTTTTGAAACGTAGGATAGTTATGTTTTTGGGTTCACTGATTACGAATCTGAAGTCAAAATTTAAAAAATCCAAATGGCGGCTCTAATATGGCGGATGGAAATTTTTCTAAAACAAGTGTTTCAAACGGACAAAAAAATGAGCATCTAGGTGATGCAACAGCATTAAAAAAAAATTGGCGACATTTTGTTTTAAAAAAATGAGAAAACGCACAATGTATCGGCTTTATTTTTTGTGATGCAGAAACAAATAAATATCATTTTAAAGATTGATGAATTACCTTTAATTTTGTTCCTTAGAATTTTTAATGGAGTGTCGCAGGTTCTAAGATAGTCAACTTTTTAAACTAAATACTTCATCCTAAAAATGGTCGGATGCCATCTATAGACTTAAATATCTCCGAAACTATTAACCCCACACAAATATAAAAAAAAAAACAAATTCATTATCAGTTTATAAGCTTAATTTTTTATGTCCACCATAATTTCTCTAAAACTAATATTTATGAAGTCATTTGCAGAGAAACAAAAATGAATGATATAAGTTAAAACCTCTAGTTATACTGTTGGCTTATCTCGTGTGTTCCAAAATAATTTTCGGTTATAGGCTCTTTTATATAGTTTACTTATGTTTTTTCTACCTATCATAGAACTCGAGATATCGTCGAAAGCACTATATGCACTATCGCTTCAACCTGAACAGAGGTGGGTAGTTCGCGAACGATTCATTCAACTACGGTATAAGGTCGATTCACTTCTGATTTATTACAAGCTTTTATTTAACTTGACCTGTTTGTATGTTAGTTAGTTTGTTAGTATGTTGATCAAATCTTGCAAGTTAATTGTAAACCAATTAACGACGTCCAATTGAGCTGAAATTTTTCATACTCGTGTAATTCAGGTGATAATACAATAATATGGTACCAAAAAGTGTTGTTTCGTGTATAAACTATAATTTCATCGGGTAGTGTATTCACTCAGACGTTGCATTCTAAGAAATGGCGGAGGATCCGGTGCTTTTAAGTAAGGACGACGCAATGAATATATAAAAAAAACTAATTATAATAATTAAGACGTTACTGAAAACTTAAAAATAAAATTGACAGGTTTTTAAGACAATTAATTTCATTTTTTATTTTTTTCTTTTTAGTACACTTAAATAATAACAGCTTGTTTCAAAAAAGTTTTTTTTATATACAATTTGTATTTATGTATTTACGTTTTGTGGAAAACAAAGCCCTACAATACGACTCTCTGCCAATGATCCTCTAATGAACCAATGAAATCATTAAAAATAATGGCATATCTTTATTAATAAGCCAAATTCACCGAGATAAACGCGTTGAACAAATCCACATTATAACAATTTATAGTTTAAAAAACTAAAAAAACACGCTTTTATAAATACTGCACTAAAAAGCAAAAAATAATCATCGAACCAGTTCTCTCTGTCTACCCCGTAAGAGTGTAAGCCGTGTTTGAAATTGAGTATAATATTTGAGAGTATAAAAGGTGGGGTGTTTTTCGAACGCTATTTCGAACAGGTTCGATTATAATCGATTATAATCGAACTTGTTCGAAATAGCGTTCAAAAAACGCCCCACGCTTTTATACTCAAATATTATACTTAATTACAAACACGGCTTACACTAAGGCCCTTACAGGGGAGACAAAGAGAACAGGTTCGATGATTATTTTTTGCTTTTACTTCCAGTGGAAGTATAGTAACGACAAAAAAATTTTTAAAAATTTTTATTGTTGAAATGGGCTTAGAATGTCATGAAACGTCGAGATTTTAAGTTTGAGCGAAAAAAAAAAATTCTGTCTGTTTGTCGGTCTGTCTGTAACTTTTTTTGTGCGCACGTTTACTCTGGAACCGTTTGAGATATTGACTTGAAATTTGGTACACGTATGTACTTTAACGAGATCTAGAACTAGATTATATTTTCATCTTGTTCTGTCGAAGGGTTGGGGGGTAAATTGGAGTAAATTTGGGGTAAATAGGTAAATCAAGCAGGTAAGAGTCCATAAAATTGGTATTTAGTATATACAAGAGAAGCTAAGGTCTCAAAAAAAATTTTGGCATTAGCCACCCCCATTACCACCACCACCCCATTATTAAAGGGGATGAAAACAAATTGGGATTTAGTGTGTGTACAAGAACCAGAAACCTCAAAATATTTTTTTATTTCATCCACCCCCACTACCACCCCCTTATCACCACCCCCACGCCACTACCGATGTGGGGTATCGTTTTCTGGGTTTTTGGGGTAGAGGATTTCAAATATTATGTTATTAAAGTTCCATAAACAATTATTTCCACATACAAAATTTTTTCGTTGTGAGTGACTTAGATAGAAAATCTGGATGTGGAAGTAGTGATTCCTTGAGCAGCGGTTTTAATGAAGTATTTATAAAAGCGTGTTTTTACTTCCACATCCAGTGGGAGTATAACAAAAAAAATTAAAGAAAATTTTACTGTTCAAATAGGCTTAAAATGTCATGAAACGTCGAGATTTTAAGTTTGAGCGAAAAAAAAATTTCTGTCTGTCGGTCTGTCTGTCTAACTTTTCTTGTGCGCACGTTTACTCTGAAACCGTTTAAGATATTGACTGGAACTTTGGTACACATATGTACTTTAACGAGACCTGGAACTGGATTATATTTTCATCTTGTTCTGTCGAAGGGTTGGGGAGTAAATTGGGGTAAATTTGGTGTAAATGGGTAAATCAAGCAGGTAAGAGTCCATAAAATTGGTATTTAGTATATACAAGACAAGCTAAGGTGTCAAAAAAATTTTTGGCATTAGCCACCCCCATTACCACCCCCACCCCATTATTAAAGGGGATGAAAAAAAATGTGATTTAGTGTATGTACAAGAACCAGAAGCATCAAAATATTTTATTACTATCACCACCCCTACCCCACTACCGATGTGGGGTATCGTTTTATGGATTTTTGGGGTAGAGGATTTCAAATGCTATATTATTAAAGTTCCATAAACAATTATTTCCACATACAAAGTTTTTTAGATGTGAGTGACTTGGATAGAGAATCTGGATGTGGAAGTAGTGATTCCTTGGGCAGCAGTTTTTTAGTTTTTTTTTATAATCCGCCATCTTGGGGCGGCGGCCATTTTGAACATATTATAATATTGAGTATACCATATTGTATTGTCATCAAAGCTACACACAATTGCCAAATTTCATAATGATACAACAATTAGAAGTGGGTGAAATTCAGTTCCATAGACCTCATTACTTACATTCATTCATACATACATAGTTAGTTACAGGTCGACCTAATAGCGTGTTAAAAAAAAACGTTACTAATTTTACCAGATTTAATTATGCATATCAAAAATGAAACCATAGCTGTAAATTATCATGAATTTACTTACTACACAAATTTATCTGATTAATGGTGACAAGTGAAAAAGTGTGATTGATATACGGATATTAAACAGGTCGCTATTATTAACGACCCACCCTTCAGTTGGGGTTCAAATGCTTGAAAAGCATAAATATTTTTAGCAATTTTAGATGGTCTACTGAAAGAATTTTAGAAATTTTTGTATGATCGGAATCGCTACGCTCGATTTTTTAGCTAACGAACTGCGCAAAAGCGAATTTCGAAGTTTTTTAATTTTGCCATTTCCTATAGCCCGGGAGGCAGCGATACATTTTTGACACTCATACCATTAAGGCTGATTTTCACTTATGTAGTACCTAGTTTATTGTGTGTACATACACGAAACGACGCGGCGGTCAGCTGGCGCACCCGCGGTGGGGGAAGCTACGAACACCACCCACGCGTAAAAAAATTATTGAAAAATCGGCAGCTACTGGAAGTGGCTGGAACCTCCCCTCCCCCGGTGGAGGGGGCGAAAAAGAGCACTAAATTGTGTGTCATAACGGCACTAAACGTAATTCGAACATGCTTTGATTTTTATTTATTTTTTTCGCGGAAACCAAATCGAAAGGGTGCAAGTGTGATATATAGTTGAAATTACTGCATTTTTACTGCTTTTCAATGGTTCGATGCCAAATTGTAAGTAATCATAAAATAAACAACTTGTCGTGCCAAAACGGCACTAAACGTAATCCGATCTCAACCAAAACCTTTTCAGATCTTCTGTAGCACTAAAGAAACCCTCATGCAAAGTTTCATCCTAATCCGTTTAGTAGTTTCGCCGCTATCGTGCTAACACACATACACACACAGACATTTTTCAAAAACCACTTTTTTTGGGTTTCTGGGACCTCAAAACGTAAAGATTCGATGTTATCTCAATTTTCGATTTTGGACCAATTTTAGTAACCTCCCACAATTTCATCGTGAGGAGGTTAAAAAACATACCATCAAAGTTGAAATTTTGTATGTTGTTTAATAAAGTTAAAAAGTGATAGAAAAACATAGTCAGCTGTTAAAATGGCGGTGGATAATACGTTCGCTGCTCATGTAAACATGTAAACATGTTGATTAAAAATTTAAATTTTAGTAATTTCATTAAGGTTCGAATTTTGTTATATAACAATATGTATAATGTATTTGACGAAAAATTGAGTCAGCTGATGTTGAGAGAGGTAAAGGTCGTCAGCTGACGCCATAACATTGTAGTTCGCGGAGCAAATAATTTTTTTTTTTGCTTTAGCACTACAATTTGTGCGTTTTACAAACAACGGCATAATATCAATTAACTAACGTTTCAATTTTTCATGAATATCATATTTTATTTATAGATAGAGAAGGATAGAGGCGTTCGATTCCGATGACACCAATGACCAGGAAGATAGCCAAGAGAGCGACATTGAAAGTCTGGTATCAAACGATGCGCAAGAAGTATTGTAAATAAAGGTTCCTTTTCATTGATTTTTAAATAATGTCTTTTTCTCTCGTTATATTAACTTATATAATTCAAGATATTTTTAAGCGCGAAAGTTTTCTATTAATTAAATAGGAAAAAAAACTGTTATTCAAATATATAATACAATATTAAATACATTGAATAAAAATAATGATCGGCTAGGTCTGTCATAACGGAAAAGTTGTCAGCTTTTATTATTAAAACAATGCGCAATGCTCGATACATATAGCCCACGCGCCGCGTTCTAGCCGCGAACTATAATGTTTATGGCGCCAGCTGACGACCTTTCTCTCCTCTTACCATCAGCTGACTCATGGTTCGTCAAATACATTATACAAATTGTTATATAACAAAATTTGGACCTTGATGAAATTACTAAAATTTAAACTTTTAATCAACATATTTATATGAGCAGCCGACGTATTATCCACCGCCATCTTAACAGTTAACTACGATTTTTTATCACTTTTTAACATTATTAAACAGCATACAAAATTTCAACTTTGATAGTATGTTTTTATTTCAATAAATTTTTTATGTGTGGGAGGTGCTCCACCGTTACTTGAGTAGCAGACCGCCGTTTCATGTATGTGTACGTAATAAACTATTATATAAATAAAAATCAGCCTTAATGAAATGACTAGCTCCAAAAGTTCGCTGCCTCCCGGGACTATTAAACATACATCGTTATAACTACAAACTATTAAGATATTTGATTTTTTTTTCTGGATACTAACTCATATTACTGGGTCTCTAAAAGTATCGATAAAACTGGACACGCGTTTTGCCAACCTTGTTGGCATAATCTAGAGATATTTAAAACAAAAGTACAACGAAAAATATTCCTACATTTGTACTCTTTTGGTACCTATCTGTTTCCACTTCATCTAATAAACTTATTAACTCCTTATTGGATTAATAAGGGTAAGTAAAAAACAATGCTCATGCATTACTATCTTAACCTTTGTCAAAATCAACCATTACAACAATATTAAAGCCGGTGTAAAGCTCTTTATACAAAACCTAGACTTACATTATTTAATATCCCATACTTATCTAGTAATTGCGAAAGAAATAGTGCAGTGTAATAAATCCAAAACAAATAATGCCGCAATATCAAATCTTCTGGCATGTATTGTTAGTAATTTCCAAGAGAAATAGTAATATCTACCGTTAATAGTTTGATTCCATAGTTCAAATAATTGTATAATCGATAAAATTCCGATAAAAGTAGATGTTTTGAAACTATTTTCCTGTAATAAATATCACGTTTCTGTTATCTCCAACTTGAAAAATTGTACATATATTTTTTTTTTTTTTAAACAAACTATTAGGTGTATTAAAACGAAAACAATAATAGTATATTATGTTGAACTAATTGTCATAAAAGCATGTCGCGCGCGAAGAAGTTCATACAGGCATTAATTTTATTTGACAGAGATTGTATTCACGCGACAAGCTTTCAAGACAATTAATTCAACATAATATATTTTTTTTTTTTTCGTTTTAGTCCACCTAAATAATAATAAAAGATTATTTTTAAAAAGCCTTTTGCACATATCATTTTATTTACGTCTTACGCCTTAACCTATGCATTTTTGATAATGCATTTACCACCTTCCAGCTCCATTATTATGCGCGTTTGCATGCATCCAGTAATTTAGTCGAGTGGTTTAGTAATTTAGTACTCGACCAGTACTCACCAATGCGGACAGCGCTTTCCACTAAGTCACTCGACCAAAACACGTCCGCATTGGTCGAGTACTGGTCGAGTACTAAATTACTAAACGACTCTGCTAAATTACTGGATGCGTGCAAACGCGCCTTTAGACTCTGAATACCTCCTAGGACCAAAGTACTCATCGAGACAAATTATATTATTGTTGGGTTCCATAATATTGTACCATAATTATTATGGTACCATAATATTGTATTGTCATCAGAATAGAGAAGTTGCATGATTTTTTTTTTATAATGAAAATCGATACAGCATCAAAAAAAAGTTATAAAAATGTAAAATTTACGATTTTTTGAGTGTTAATACAGCGAGAACATAAATAATTTCATCGGTGAGGAATTTAGACATTTCAAAACGGCAGTCATTTGGCGCCATTAACTGTGACGTTTCCCGTTATGATTTGTCCATCGAAATTAATAACAAACTGGAAGGTGCACTCGACTAGAGAAAGTGACAGAGAGAGAAACTTGCGTGCACTATATTCCATCCTTTTTCTCGGTCTGTGTACAGACGGTTAAGCCAATCGGACGTTTTCTTCAACCAATCAGATCTTGTCAGACAAAGACGGAATAGTGAAACATTCTTCTGTAGTTTCGTATATCTAAAGCAATTTCGATGGGTTTGTCAAATGTCAGTTTACTGTTTATTGTTTACAGTCAGTTTACCAAGTTCTCGTTTGTGGTGTTATTGTGTTATTATTTGGTTAATGAGCTAGTGAACAACATTATTATGACTTATGAATTACAAGTATTGCATCGTGCCTAAATGTAAAACTAAGAATATCACCACAAATATCGTAATTTTACATTCAAGATTCTCCAAAATTAGTTCGTACACAGAAGTCTGCGAGAGGTTAGAACACTGCGTCTACTTTGGATAAATTATCCGACTAACGGATGTCGTCACTGACTTCACGCCAATAAGAAACCGTTTGCAGTCACGTGGTTTTGTTTACAAATTACAGCATAATCTAAATATTAATTTTACGGAAAATACATTTCTTCCCTATTACACGTGTATGCAATTTCTGCTCAATTGGACGTCGTATCTCGAAGGGGTTCCGTTATACAGGGTGTCATTAAAAAAAAATGGTGGTGGGGAACGACGAACAAAAAAACCTTATATAACATGGGGTCCAAAGCCCATAGTTTTAGAAAAAAAATTTTTTTAGTAAGATTGTCGTCGGCGAAGTTGATAATCATCACACTTTCTTATGACTTTTTAAAAGTAGGTAAGGTAAGGTCTATAGCGGTGCGGTAAAGGTGAAAGACGTCGGCGTTTTCTGAATGCTTAGTAGATCTGAAGAAAACTATACTCTACCTTGTGCAATATTTTATTTTCTGTGGGCACTTCAGTAAGTACACACCGTTCGTTGTTTTTGTATGTTGCTTTTGTTCTTTTTGAAATTTTGGGCCACGTATTTACAGTTAAGATTTATTTTATTGACTTACCGTTCAAGTCGTTAAGTTCTTGATTACTTACAGACACTACTTACTTGTTCGTTCTTTTTGTGTTGCTTTTTGGATTTTGGAGTTTTTATTTTTATTTTCTTTATTGACAACGTTAGTTGATATTTTAGTCTGGTATTTTAAAACGCAGATTTTGAATGCTATGGGAGATTACACTTACCCAGAGCTCGCGGACATGCACTTGGTGTAAGGAGAATGTCGTGGAAATGCAGCTGCTGTGGAACAGCTTTATAACAATAATTTATTGGTAAGTTCCAGATTTATCGAATATTTTAGTTTTCGATACCCGATTGGCAATTCGTTAAATAAATCAGATTTTTTCCTAACTTAAAAATAATACACATAATTGTTTTCTGTTATCGTATCTCAGACGTCTAACTCTTTATTTCTCAATGTCATGCAATAACTACTCATTTTTTAAGCTTTTAACCCAGAACACTCATTTGGGTTACAAATGTTAATAAACCACATTTAAATCTGATAAATTATAAACAACAATAAAAGTTCCAATATTTTGTTCTAAATTAAAAAACACACATGTTAAGAAATGCTGTGTTTAAACGCCTATCTACACCCATCATTTGCTTGCAGTTCTGCAAAAAGAGAACGAATTATTTACATTTTTATAATTGGTTCGGTTGAGGTGGTCATCAAAGGTGCCGCCCTTCTTTGCTTTGAAACCTCGGGCCAGCGAGAACAAGTCGGTCGGTAATCTTTGCACTTTTTTATGACAATTTAAAAGTTGTATAATTGGGAAGTACACGTCCATTGACCCAGAAAGACAGTTCAAATGTTTCCTACCCTAATATTCAAATTATTGACCTAGGTCAGTTTTTTCAAAGTGCCCTTAGAGGAAAAAGTCATAAAGGTCTTTTGTTTGTCTAGTCGGTCCCCATTACCAGTTTTTTTTTAATGACATGAAACTGATTACACCCTGTATTATTGTTACGTCCCATAGTATTGTACCACTGGTACCATAATATTGTATTGTCATCAGAGCTATATAGCCCGTCGGGCAGAGCGCGAAAAGCCTTCTCTTTCTTGACCTACCCAATACTGAAGTATAACCAGATAGGACCTTCACTACTTATTAAAGCATGTTATTTTACATAGGAAATCAAAATTGACGACACTCTCCATTGGTCGAGACCGAAGATATAAGAAAAAAACAAAAAAAAAAAGAAATTTAGAAATTTAAGATTTAATCAAATATAACTTTAGAACTAAAATAGATAAAAATACAATTTTTTTTTGGTTTTCACAAATAAACATTGCTTTTTAATTTGAAGTATAATTTATTGCAATAATTAAAAAATTAACATAAAAAAACTAGCAAAATTCAAAAAGATACACAAATCAGCAACATTTTTCTAATTCTTAACTCGCCATAACTCGCTTATATAACGAGGTATTCAATTTTTTCTTTCACCAAAAACTGACAAATTTAATAGGCTTCATTTTGTCTCGATTAATTTAATTAATTTTTTAACTAAAAGCGCTACAGCCCTTGAAACATAACGAAGCACAGTACGGCGACGAAGACGCGAGGCTTCCTTTCCCGCCCCCGCTACTTTCTCGGCCCATCAAGAAACGTATCGGCTGCTGGCCTCATTATTGTCTGGATAAATATTAATAAGTATATACTATTTTACTTACATGTAGGCTATTACAGTTTATGTATATTGTAGATTCATTTTTATCAATGGAAAAAAACTACATGTTTGTTTTACGAAACTACTGAAAGCAGTGAAAATCTAATGGTAAAAAACCAACTGTTACTGGCATCAGGTCTATTATTAATTGTGCAAATGAAAGAAAATATGCAATTTCATTAAAACTTTTATAAAACAAAGTGGTGGCACTTATTTGCACACCCTTCGATACCGATTTTATTATTCTTGTCTGACATCTTTTTGTAATAAATAACATTAGCAAAGATAATACGTATTGTCTCTGATATTAGTAACGCGATAAAAAAATGCAAGTGAGACTTCATGTAGTTATAATAAAGAAAAAAAATCAGTTTAAAATAAAATGGCATTGTCTGATTTGTGGAAAATCCAGAAAAATTAAGAATAAATTAAGAACATCTTTAAGTACCAGTTTGTACTGGAACGGGTGCGGAAACTAGAAAAAAATATATATTAAAGCTGCAGTGTCGCATTGTGATACAGAAATACAAGGCAGGTTACACATTTATTCAGATTTATTTGGGCTAATGGAAATTATCATAAAATATATTATGCAAAATATATTAGCAA
The DNA here is from genome assembly GCA_936432065.2 of Rutpela maculata. Taxonomy (NCBI): domain Eukaryota; kingdom Metazoa; phylum Arthropoda; class Insecta; order Coleoptera; family Cerambycidae; genus Rutpela; species Rutpela maculata. The sequence goes on along the minus strand of OW386291.2, from coordinate 3,469,994 downwards.
AAAAAAAATAAATGTGTAGACTAAACAACTGAAAGAAAAAAAGGAATTTAAAGTAGCGTTAAATATTTTATTTAAGGAGGTTTATCTTGCTGTTTTGCAAAAAAGAATTCTTAACTCTAATATTTCTAAAAACACGCCTTAATGATATATTTGAAGAAATGACGGAAAAAAAAATAGATTATTATAGCAGTGGAAATATAAGAAAGAGATTAGAAAAGCATTTAAGCAAACAAAGTGTTTTGTGAACACAAAGAAAATACAACAGTTCATTCAAGTGATAATAAAGCTAAAAGGATTTTTGTTGTCAGTCACAAGTGAATCAGGCGAAGAAAACTTGGTTCATGAGAATGAATTGACAATTCCTGATAAAGCTGCCGGTATCTTAAGAGAAGCTATAGCTGGATGTTTTAAAACTATAAAAAAACACGACTACTAATCTGAATGAACATAAATGTAAACAAGAAGTTTCAGATTTGTTATAAACATTTATGTCGTGGATACTAAATATGTCAGCACAGACAAATTTGATTTAAACGTTATTTCTATAGTAATGGAATTTATAATAATACTTATGGAGAAAAAAAACAATCAGCTTAGGCCATTTTTTTAAATCCTTTACATATCACTACATGTGTTTCGTGCCGTCAGAAGAAAAAGAACTTAATGATATGCTTTATTCTTTTGGCTATGGTTATTCCTACGATAAAATACGTACATTTTTAACGTCTTTAGCTAGTCACGTATTAGTAAAAACTGATGACGACATTTTTATACCACCTGGAGTTCCTCCAGTAAGTTCTGAAGAAAACAATTACATTTATCGCAGCGATAATTTTGATCAAAACGAAGACAGGCTAGATGGTAAAAATCCCACTAAGAATAGTATTATTTAAAAAAAAGAACAGCCTATTTACACAAGCATATTTAAATCGTCTATCCAATTTTAACCGATTTAACCCCTTCTAGTTTACATGAAAACAAAAATATAGTTATGTACAAAAATCCAACTAATCGTTCAGAGCCTCTACGAGTTAGTGAAAGCATGGCAAATAATTGTATTGATTATGTGGTTACCTCTGACATTTTATGGAAAATATTAAAATATACGAAGCAAAGTAAAAACTTTACTAGCTGGCATGATTTTACTTCCACATCCAGTGGAAGTATAGTAACGACAAAAAAATTTTTAAACATTTTTATTGTTCAAATAGGCTTAGAATGTCATGAAACGTCGAGATTTCAAGTTTGAGCGAAAAAAAAATTTCTGTCTGTCTGTCGGTCTGTAACTTTTTTTGTGCGCACGTTTACTCTGGAACCGTTTGAGATATTGACTTGAAATTTAGTAGACATATGTACTTTAACCAGATCTAGAACTAGATTATATTTTCATCTTGTTCCGTCGAAGGGTTGGGGGGTAAATTTGGAGTAAATAGGTAAATCAAGCAGATAAGAGTTCATAAAATTGATATTTAGTATAGACAAGAGAAGCCAAGGTCTCAAAAAAAATTTTGGCATTAGCCACCCCCATTACCACCCCTACCCCATTTCTAAAGGGGATGAAAAAAAAATGTGATTTAGTGTGTGTACAAGAACCAGAAACCTCAAAATATTTTTTTATTTTATCCACCCCCCACTCCCACCCCCTGTCACCACCCCCACCCCACTACCGATGTGGGGTATCGTTTTATGGGTTTTTGGGGTAGAGGATTTCAAATATTATATTATTAAAGTTCCATAAACAATTATTTCCAGATACAAAATTTTTTCGTTGTGTGACTTGGATAGAAAATCCGGATATGGAAGTAGTGATTCCTTGGGCAGCGGTTTTTACAATGATATATCTGAAAATCAGTTATATCTGTCTGATACCTACCTATTATTTTCACTTTATTAATGCACCACCCGCGTAGTACGACACCATATATAGCAGATTATTACAACTAATATCATATTATTCAATTTGATTTGTTAATTTTATCATCTTACAATAAAGGAAGATAATTCTAAAGCTTTTGTTACGACCGCTGATTGTAGCCTTGTGCGATTTATGATGAACGCGGGATGTACCGGGAACGAGTGGGGAAGCCTCGCGACTCCGTCGCCGTAGCGCGCTTCGTTGTGTTTAAAAGCTGTGCCGCTTTTATTTACAGAGCTAGACCCAGCATTAATTGAGACAAAATGAAGTCTATGAAATTTGGCAGTTTTTAGTGAATAAAACATTCGAATAGCTCAATACATAAGCGAGTTACAATGAGTTAGACCTTTCAAAAAAATTGACAATTTGTGTACCATCTAAATCAACGTCAATTTTTTAATGTTAAAGTTATTATTTTTGTAATAAATTATACATCAAATTAAAGAGAATCGTTTGTACTATAAAACTAAAAAAATATATAATTTCATCTTTTTTCGTTTGAAAGTTATTCGTGGTTGAATTTGAATTTTGTTATTTTCATTTTTTTTTGTTTTTTTTCTTGTAACTTCAGTCTCGACCAATGGAGAGTGTCGTCAAAAGTGATTTCCTATGTAAAAAAACCTGCTGAATAAAATGAAATAGGTTTTATTTGGTTATACCTCGGTATTGGGTTAGTGAACGATAGAGCCAGCCATCCGACGTACTAATACGTGTATGCAAAATTTCAGCTCAATTGGACGTCGAAGGGATTCCATAATATTGTACTATTGGTATATTGTATTGTTATCAGGACTACACGTGTATGCAAAATTCCGAAGGGGTTACGAAGTTTCACAATTGATGGGGGGGGGGGGATTAAACGAAAATTGATGAGCTCGGAGGAGGAAACTGAAAAAGACATTTTCATCGAAAACGAAAATTGATTAGCGAGGGAATAAGCAGAGGACGCAGAGCTCGCGGCGCCCCTTATGCCATAGCGCGCTCCTCTTCACGGATTGGCGCCCCTATGCTATAGCCTAGTTAGCCTTATGGATAATCCGACCCTGGACGGAGGATGTATAGAGAAGACTCCTTTGTTTTTATGAACCACTCTAGGAAAAGATGAGATCATTACGTTGGAACAGGGCCGCGAATTTCTCGAAAATGCTGGTAGCAAATTCAAAGGGTGCCTCTAAAGAATAATTTCTAGGATACATTTTTCCACATCCCCATTCTGTTGCGAATCTCGACGGGCTCATTCTAGTTATACAACGTGATCTACCATGATATGCGGAAAATAAAATGGTCTACCAGACTTCAATGTGGCAAAGCCTCTGCAAAATTTTAGAGTGCTCCGAGGTAATTTAGTATATAGAGATGGGCGCGTGAATCGATTTTGACTCACGCTCACGCACGCTCACGACTTTAGCTCACGCATACTCACGCACGACTGATATATGTTAAGACAAACTCACGCACGCTCACGCACGGGATCTTTTGATTCACGCACACTCACGAAATCTTCCGTGATTTGGTACCTTAAATGTACACGCTCACGCCGTGATACGGCGTGACACGGTGAAATTCACGTCACGTGCCCATTTCTGGACCAGAGTGACCAGACCAGGACAGGAGGGCTAGGCGACTGGCGAATGCAGTAGAGAGAGATTGCAATTACGCAGTTTGATTTGAATATTGCGTCATTCATTCTGTCTCCTGTCCTTTTCCCTCCCTTCTCGCGCTCGTGTTCCGTCTTACGTCTATCGCTTCGCTTCTTATTCTTGTCACGACACGACAGGTTGAAGTTTTAAAGCACAGATGGTGCGTCGTATCACGGCGTGAATATTATCTCACGCACGCTCACGCACGGGATGTTTTGACTCACGCACACTCACGAAATCTTCCGTGTTTGGTACCTTAAATGTACACGCTCACGCCGTGACACGTCGTGACACGGTGAAATTCACGTCACGTGCCCATCTCTATTAGTATATTAAAAATGGTTAAAACTTACAAAGATACACTACTATTATTGTCTAGGTTAGTAATAGGGCGACGAACTTACTTGTGAAAGAACATATTGGAGATATTTACATTTCCTTAATTGGCATACAAAGTGGAGCCGGCGGGTGCGGTCAAAGTGCCGCGTTTTTTGCTTTCGGTCGAACAATCAAAGCACCGGCAGGTGTAAAGCACCGCCGAAGTTGGTGTTTTTGTGTTATTGACAAGTTAAAGTAAATATCTCGTATATCTACTTGTTACTGTAGAATTCACTAGCATAGGGTCAATGTCTTTGCTTTGCTGTAGTGTTAATCTCAAGTCTGATAAAGTGTACCGCGTTACGTCAGATCGGTTAAAGTCATTGGCGGGGCATTTCTACAAAAAAATAAGGTAATATTTTTGGTCATTTTTTTTCATTTTTTTTTTTCATTTTTTTAAACTCCTTTCGGTGGGGACAACCTACTGATAAATTTTCCGCATGTCATGGTAGATCACCCTGTACACAATTTAAAAAAAAGTTCCTGCGGCGGAATATTATAGATTGTGTAAATATTTTTTAAGTTAGTTTAGTTTCCAGTTTCACTGCAAAAATATTATATACTTATTTATGTTCAGTAAGTATTTGTGTTTAAATTCTTAGGAATGTGTTGTTATTGTTATTCCATAAAACAGCGATTGATGTACATACGTTAATATATCATTATGGTCGTAAAGTCATCATCAGATAGAATAAACAGGTCATAAAATGTGGTCTTTACATTTAATAATCTAGAGTTAGTAAAGTCAGTGCAGAAGAATCTTAACTTCGCCCAAGGTGATCAAGATTATATTTGCTCCATATTTCCTGTATACAAAAAAGATCTTATGTAACAGTTTCATTTATACTCGGTATGAAATTCACCTTGCTTGAAGAGATGCACGTCACGTTACACACTAGAAAAATCATTTAACATAACAAAAACTAGAATGAAACATTATACTTTTCGTCGGTTTATTGAATTTTCTATACATATTCACTCGAGTATTCACAAAAAAGTCAGAAAACAGAAAAGTAGCATTGTTCTTTCGTCTGTAGCTCTTAAAAGAAGCATTTTTTGGGAAAATGTCAAGAATTCCAATTCTCTGCACATGTGCAACCTACTTTACACGATTCATTTAAATTTGAAAGTAAACGATTTTATTTATTATATTATAATAACAATTTATTAAATTATAATAGCAAAACTAATTAAATAAGGAAAATCGTTAATAACTTCTTAATTATAACAATTTGAAATTCACACTTGCTTATTAACAAATTATATATGGTATTTTTTATAAATTATCGACTTAAGAATTTCTACAATACGTCAGTAAACCAACTACTAATAATTGTGATTTTAAATACCTAGGTAGTTTTCGATTCACATAATTTCGGATCCAAGGATAAATAAAATATATGAATGATACCGTTAATTTTTTACGTAAACTGGGCACTTGTTGATATATCTGTAATTTTCATATTTATTAAACGATACTCGAAAACTTTCCATTTCCATTATATTATATATACTTTATTTTTTTAACCTCCCCACTGTCCCGCTCCCCACCTCACAAAGTTTTGGATTAACTATTTGTCCCGCAAGTCACTCACAACGAAAAAATTTTGTACATGGAAATAATTGTTTATGGAACTTTAATAATATAATATTTGAAATCCTCTGCCCCAAAAACCCATAAAACGATACCCCACATCGGTAGTGGGGTGGGGGCTGGTGATAGGGGGTGGTAGTGGGGGTGCATGACGTAAAAAAATATTTTGAGGTTTCTGGTCCTAGTACACACACTAAATCACATTTTTTTTCATCCCCTTTAATAATGGGGTGGGGATGGTAATGGGGGTGGCTAATGCCAAACATTTTTTTGCAACCTCAGCTTCTCTTGTATACACTAAATACCAATTTTATGAACTCTTACCTGCTTGATTTACCTATTTACCCCAAATTTACTCCAATTTACCCCCCAACCCTTCGACGGAACAAGATAAAAATATAATCTAGTTCCAGATCTCGTTAATGTATATATGTGTACCAAATTTCAAGTCAATATCTTAAATGGTTCCAGAGTAAAGGTGCGCACAAAAAAAGTTACAGACCGACAGACAGAAATTTTTTTTTCGCTCAAACTTAGAATCTCGACGTTTCATGACATTCTAAGCCTATCTGAACAATAAAAATTTTTAAAATTTTTTTTGTCGTTACTGTACTTCCACTGGATGTGGAAGTAAAATCGCTGCCCAAGGAATCACTACTTCCACATCCGATTTTCTATCGAAGTCTCTTACAACGAAAAAATTTTGTATGAGGACATAATTGTCTACGGAATTTTAATAATATAATATTTGAAATCGTCCTACCCAAAAACCCATAATAATAATTTTTTTCATCCCCTTTATTAATGAGGCCAAAATTTTTTTGACATCTTAGCTTCTCTTATACAGTGTGTGTAGTGGAGGGTTGGGTATAGGGAGTAAGAGTTGCAACATCGCGTGTGCCAGCTGGCTGAAATGAAATAACTGAGAAAGGGGATGTTTTAGTGGTCTAGCACCGACTCTTTAATCTATGCCGCCGACGGGCGAGTTTGCTGTTACCTGGGTTGTCATATATCTCGCGCTACATGGAAGTACATGCCCAGTCCGCAATTACACGCACTGTATATACTAAATACCAATTTTATGGACTCTTACTTGCTTGATTTACCTATTCACCTATATTTACCCCAATTTACCCCCCCAACTCTTCAACGGAATAAGATCAAAATATAATCTAATTCCAGATCTCGTTAAAATACATACGTGTACCAAATTCCAAGTCAATATCTTAAACGGTTCCAGAGCAATCGTGCGCACAAAAAAAGTTACAGACAGACCGAACATTTTTTTTGCTCAAACTTAAAATCTCGACGTTTCATGACAATCTATCTGAATAATAAAAATTTTCAAATTTTTTTTTGTCGATACTATACTTCCACTGGATGTGGAAGTAAAAGAGATTGTTCATAATAAAATTCCGAAGAAAACTAGATTTATCCGAGCCTTTTTGGTTAATTTGTTAAATTGCAGTAAAAAGAACAATAAAGAGTAGGCGGCCATATTTTAAACAACTGATGATAACTTAAACAATTTATATAACTATTTTGACGAAATTTTAGGAAACGAAGCCTCTAGTGGAGCTAAATCGTCATATCAAATTTCGAGTTGGTATGTAGACAACAACGCCTAAAAGACAAAAGCAAGGTCGAAAATTTTGGAATTTTATTACGAACAATCTTTTTTTTTTAGGCGCGATTTCATATGCTCTTTTTCGTTGAATTCACTTATCATTTTCTTTGAGTGCATGAAACGTCGAGATTTTAAGTTTGAGCAAATAAAAAAATTTCTGTCTGTCGGTCTGTCTGTCTGTAACTTTTTTGTGCGCACGATTACTCTGGAACTGTTTAAGATATTGACTTGAAATTTGGTACACGTATTTTAACGAGATCTGGAACTAAAAATTTCATCTTATTCCGTTGAAAGGTAAAGGGGGTAAATTGGGGTAAATAGGCAACTCAAGCAGGTAAGAGTCCATAAAATTGGTATTTAGTATATAGTAGAGTATCTAGGGGTAAAAAATATGCAAAACTTCGGAATAATGTCATATTGAACGGATTTCGTTCATTTTTGGCAGTATAATAGTAAATGCTTCACAGAAAAGCTTCTATATTGTGCGGGGCCTTGCTAATTTATAGGGGGTGGATGCCACCCCCTATCAGGGGATGGTACTTAAAAAAATATATATTTATTGGAGCTGAAGTAGAATCAAATTTTAAGAAGAAAAGGTTCTATGCAATTTTTCACATAAATCATAAATTGATAGTTTTTAAGTTATAACGACTTCAAATATTCGATTTTAGCTTAAAAAAAAGGTATTTCCAAACGGCTTTCGTGAAGTATCTCGAAAAGTATTACTTTATCGAAAAAATGTTACAGACCAATTACAGAAAGTACGAACTGGGAATTAACTATATTTTTTGTTTATGGATGTAGGATTAATAATTTCGGAGATATTTAAGTTTATATTTTCCATCCAAGTGTTCATAAGATAATTATTTAGAGTGAGATTTAAATATCTCAGAAACTGTGACACCTACGTCAAGGATGCTAATAAGTAGAATAATAGGTTATTAATTAAGCTTTCAACTCTTTTTAATTTGTTTCTGTAGCATAAAAAACAAAGAAGTTATGACCGAAGCAATGTGCGTCTACACATTTTTGTATTAACAATGTTGCCATTTTGTTACTGTAATTAGCCAGTAATTAAAAAAAAGGAGTTTCAAACAGTGTTTCTCATCAATATATAGCATGACGTAGATGCTCAAATTTTTTGGTTTGTATACAGCACTTGCTTTAGAAAAAAATACAGTTTAAACTATAAAGGTATTTTCGATAAAACGTAATTTTTTTTTCCTCTTCCAAATATCTCTATAAATATTAGTTTTATTGAAAAATGAGACCAAAAATAAAGCTCATAAACTGATAATGAAATTCGCTTGTTTATTTATTTACATAGATTTAATAGTTTCGGAGATATGAATGTTTACAAATGGCGTCCGAACGTTTATAAGACGAAAAATGCAGTTTAAATGTTAAATATCTCAGAAATCGTGACACCTACGTAACGCATGCTAAGAAATGAAATTAAAGACAATTAATTGCGCTTTCAAATTATTTTTTACTCGTTCCTGTAGCATAAGAAATAAAGAAGATATTATGGAAAAATGTGCGCATTTATATTTTTTTATATAAAAAGGTCGCCATTTTGTTACTCTAATTAGCCAGTAATTTAAAAACATTATCTCAAATACAGTTTTTCGTTAAGATGTAGCATTACCTAGATGCTCATTTTTTTTTGCTCATTTAAAGCACTTGCTTTAGAAAAAAATGCATTTTAAACTTTAAAGGTAATTTCGAAACACTTGGATACCAAATATAAACTTAAATATCTCCGAAATTATTAATCCTACATCAATAAACAAAAAATATAATTAATTCCCAGTTTATACTTTCTGTAATTGGTCTTTAAAATTTGTTCGATAAAGTAATACTTTTCGAGATACTTGACGAAAGCCGTTTGAAATACCTTTTTTTAAGCTAAAATCGCAATTTTGAAGTCGTTATAACTTAAAAACTATCAATTTATGTGAAAAATTGCATAGAACCTTTTCTTATTAAAATTAGATTCTATTTTAGCTCCAATAAATATATATTTTTTAAATGTCACCCCCTCAGAGGGGGTGGCATCCACCCCCTATAAATTAGAAAGTCCCCGCACAATATAGAAACTTTTCTGTGAAGCCTTTACTATTATACTGCCAAAAATGAACGAAATCCGTTCAATATGACATTATTCAGAAGTTAAAACCTCTAGTTACTGTACTAATATACAAGAGAAGCTAATGTATCAAAAAAATGTTGGCATTAGCCTCCCAAATTACTACCCCCACTCCATTATAAAAATTTGTGATTTAGTGTGTGTACAAGAACCAAAGGCTTCAAAATAGTTTTCTACTTTATCCATCCCCACTACCACCCTCCTATCATTACCTCCACCCCACTAATGATGGGGGGTATCTTTTTATGGGTTTTTGGACGATTTCAAATATATTATTAAAGTTCCAGAAACAATTATTTCCACATACAATTTTTTTTCAATCTGGATGTGGAAGCAGTGATTCCTTGTGCAGCGGTTTTTTTTTTCAAAATTTTGTTTCATACCGCTGGTTACCTACCACCATTTGTTAACGCACAGCTTTAAATTTAATAAAACTTACACAAAATGTATCATTAATTTTTTGAGGGACACTTAATTATGTTAAACACTAATTACAATTTTAGTTTTATTTAACAAATACCTATTTCAGTGCACAAATCGCCATGAAATTTTATCTGTGTTGCACAACGTTTTGAAAAAAAATTAAATATACTATTATTTTCATAACGAGTCACACCAGAATGAATCAGTTCTGCGGATGTAGAATTTAAAATACCTCAAGTAATACTACACATTCTATTTTTACCATTAATAAACGTGTAATTAATTCTTAAGCACTGTCACCCACCAAAGTTAGATAGTTTATAAAAATTTACATATTATTATGTAAATTCTGTTTTTATGAAAATCAATATATGATTTCATCGCAATAAAATACGACAATTGCAGGCCTGTAGGCAGTTAACATTTTTGCAGAAACGTATATAAGAAGCAGTCTGAACAAAAAATACAAACTGTTGCATATAATTTATGTCATGAATTATAATACATAAGTAAGTTAACACATGTTACTGATTCATAAGAGAAATAAGCACATGTAAAAACATCAACAGGTTGCGTTTCTGTAAGTACCAACCAGACGGATATTAATTAAAGTAATCACGCAGCGCTGGCTGTTCGTGAAGCAAAAACTGTTCTTTATCTATTTTAGTAACAGCGATTCTATACTTATAAAGATATTTTACTGCTTGATTTACTCTTACGTTTATTATACGTCTATATTTAATTTGTATTTCTCACAGGTTGTCTTTTTCTTGAATCGTTTGATAATTGAAGAAAACTATACAGGATGTTTCTGAAGGGTATATCAAAACATTAGCAGCAGGTTCTGGGGATGACAACAGATTGATCCTTTATACAAAGGGCTAGTGTACTTTTATTTCTAATAGGATCCATCAAATATACCAAAAAGTGAAATATAAATATCTGACATTGCTTTAAACTTCTGTCCTCATCTTCAAAACCAGGGTGGAAAATTTTTCATAAAGATTAAAGCTTAAGGAACAATTTAAGACATGTCCTAAAAAAAAACTGGCTGTACTTTCAAAATGGCGACCATATGTTAAAAAAAACTGCTGCCAATGCTGTTTTTGTCAATTAACACAAAAACTAAAAAAGATGGACAAAAACTTTCCACAAAAAACAAAGTGCATAAAATTTTCTACAATTTTGTTCCTATACAATATTTTGATAGGAGTCACCATTTTCCAGATAAATGGGTTCAAAATTAAGAAAACATGGAAATTCATATATCGGTAAATCACTTAGAGGAAATAACTGTGACAATTATTGTGAGGCGTATAATATAACTTTATATTATTAACATAAAGAAAAATAAAATAAACTGAAGAAAATTAATAATAATAGTAATATTAGAATTTGCAGACATTTATATCGAAAACGGTAACAATGGTATCTGGAAAATGGTAACTCCTATACAAATATTGTATTGGAACAAAATTGTACAAAATTTTATGCACTTTGTTTTTTGTGCAGAAAGTTTTTCTCAATCTTTTTTAGTTTTTGTGTTAAATGACAAAAACAATATTTGCTTTTTTTTTTAAACGGACGCCATTTTGAAAGTGCAGCCTATTTTTTTTTTAGGATATGTCTTAAATTGTTCCTTAGGCTTTAATGTTTATGAAAAACATTGTTTGAAACATTTTTGAAAATTTTTATTGTTCAAATAGGCTTAGAATCTCATGAAACGTCAAGATTTTTACTTCCACATCCAGTGGAAGTATAGTAACAAAAATTTTTTATTGTTCAAATATGCTTAAAATGTCATGAAACGTCGAGATTTTAAGTTTGAGCGAAAAAAAATTTTCTGTCTGTCGGTCTGTAACCGTTTGAGATATTGACTTGAAATTTGGTACACATATGTACTTTAACGAGATCTAGAACCAGATTATATTTTCATCTTGTTCCCTCGAAGGGTTTGGGGGTAAATTGGGGTAAATTCGGGGTAAGTAGGTAAATCAAGCAGGTAAGAGTCCATAAAATTGGCATTTAGTATATACAAGAGAAGCTAAGGTTTCAAAAAAAAATTTGGCATTAGCCACCCCCATTACCACCCCCACCCCATTATTAAAGGGGATGAAAAAAATTGTGATTTAGTGTGTGTACAAGAACCAGAAACCTCAAAATATTTTTTTTACTTTAACCACACCCACATCCACCCCCTATCGCCAACCCCACCCCACTACCGATGTGGGGTATCGTTTTATGGGTTTTTGGGGTAGAGGATTTCAAAAATTATATTATTAAAGTTCCATAAACAGTTATTTCCACATACAAAATTTTTTCGTTGTGAGATAGAAAATCTGGATGTGGAAGTAATGATTCCTTGGCAGCGGTTTTTTAAGTTTGAGCGGAAAAAAATTTATATCTGTCTGTCGGTCTGTAACTTTTTTTGAGCGCACTATTACTCTGGAACTGTCTAAGGTATTGACTTAAAATTTGGCACACGTATGTACTTTAACGGGACCTCTGGAATTAGATTATATTTTCATCTTATTCCGTACAAGGGTTGGGGGGTAAAATGGGGTAAATGGGTGGTAAATAGGTAAATCAAGCAGGTAAGAGTTCATAAAATTGATATTTAGTGTATACAAGAGAAGCTAAAGTCTCAAAAATTGTTTTGGCATTAGCCACCCCCATTACCACCCCATTATAAAAGGGGACGAAAAAAAATTGTGATTTAGTGTGTGTACAAGAACCAAAAGCCTCAAAATATTTTTTTACTTCATCCACCCCCACTACCACGCCCCTATCACCACCCCCACCCCACTACCGTGTGGGATATCGTTTTATGAGGTTTTACAAAATTTGTTCGTTCTGTGAGACTTGGATAGAAAATCTGGATGTGGAAGTAGTGATTCCTTGGGCAGCGGTTTTAATCATGTAGGCCTAAAAATACTGTGCTAGCTGGAAAAATTATTTTCTACTTTTTTGTGAATTTTTAATAAACGTATTTATTTAAACAAATCAAGAAAATCATGATTTTTTAAAAAATACATCAGCGATTTTCGATTTTCTTTTTAAATCATATTTCTGTCAACACTGCTCATTCCTCTATCTTTGCGGGAATGAAAGCTAGGCCTGTCACGTTGAAACTGGGGATACCCAGTAAATATTATACAACTAGTTACCTAATTAAACATTAAATGACCCAAAATGCCATTTTTATGAAAATGTCATATCTGTGCAGACAACAATAGGTAATACCAAAAACAAATACAACAAAATAAAAACCAGGATACACACGTGTTTGTGTTCTAACAACTAATCGTACATTTTTTACGTCCGCCCAGGATGTTTGCAGTACATTAAAGAAATAAAAGCATTTGTATAAAAAAGCAGATGTGGGTGCGCACATTTGGTTAGAAATTATAAATATCCTCCCCAAAGCAGGAAAGAGAAAAAATCTTGGAGCTCGTGCTTTAAAAGCACGCAACCCTAACTGTTACATGATATATTACGACTACAATTTGCCTTTATATGCATAAAAAGGAAAGTCTGTTTATAATTATAAAAAATAAAACTAAAAAATTTTTTAAAAAACAAGCTTTTATTATTGTTTAGGTGTACTAAAACGAAAAAATACACATAAAAAAATTAATTGTCTTAAAAACTTGTCGCGCGCCAGAAGTTCTACAGGCATTAATTGTTAACCCCCGACCCCAAAAGAGGAGTGTTATAAGTTTGACGTGTATGTTTGTATGTTTGTTTGTTTGTCTGTCTGTCTGTCTATGGCTTCATATCTCTTCAACGGGTGATCCGATTTTGATGTATTTTTTTTTTATTTGAAAGAGTATTTTGTCGAGAAGGTTATAGGCCATATTAGATTTTGATGTTTGGTCGCCATCTTCAATTCGCCATGTTGAACTTTTCTAGAAATTGTTCAATTGAAGTAAAATTGAAAATGTGCAGACAATTATGGTAGCCGAACATGATTTAGGCCTCATTTTGATTCGGTCATATAAAACTAGTACGATTAGATACATTGATCGGGGTTTTTAAACATTTTCAATTTTACTTGTGTTTGACAGTTTGAAGATAAATAGTATATTTTGTTAAAATTATTATGAATTATGTGATTTAACAATAAGTTGGTTTCTACAGATATTCTAATGTTTTTTTGTACTAATGATGTCTTATTTTAAAGTTTTTTGGGCGCCATTTTGGGTCCCAGATTTTGAATTTGTAATTTTTTACCTTAAATTTGTAATCACAAATCTACAATACTACTCAGGTACGATTTTTTTGTCTACAGAACAAAAACTATTAAAACTTATGTGAATTGAGTATTTTTTCAAAGAATTTATAGAAAATCTCGATGAAATTTTAAATTAAAAAAAAGTCAATTTCTAATCCATAAACATTTTAGTAGGTATTAGGTTTTAGTAACACAATGCAAAAAGTTTCATTAAAGTTAATTCATAGGAACCGGGTTCCAAGGCTTTTTAGTTTTCACGCCACTCCAGTAAATATCGATATTAAGTAATAGGTTCAATTAACTGGGCGAGGCGACAGTGAAATTTCATTTAAATTTTTTTTTCGATCTGTTCTGAAGGCGGTTCATTTTTTAAATGACGGAACAACAGCTGATGTTTTTAAAGGTTAAGAAAAATGTCCCGTTGCAACAGAGAAAGTAATTAATTCAATAAGAATCTTCGGTTATTAGTTACTTATGTATAATAATTGCGAATGCATGTAGTTAACAATTAACTTAATATCATACGTATTAACGGAGAAAGTTCACGCTTACACATTCCTAGAAAATAATTTCCAATAAATAAATTATTGGTTTATACTTCCTGGTAAATGCGTTGAATAATTTCTTATTGTACTTAAAACCCAGTGCAATCAAAGGAATTTCACCTATAGGTAATGAAATAGTAATATTACATATGGCAAAGGTTAAATTCTTCAGAAAGGCGTTGGTTTTTATATTTTACTTTCATGATTTGGTCACGACTTCTACCCTGAAATTAAATAATCTTCGAATGGGAACAATCGGACAACAGAAGTTAGTCCTTCCTTTGTCACGAACTGTTTACAATTAATTAAATTAGTAATTAAAGGTTAGGCAAATTACTTTCTTCAATTGTCAAAATAGAAATCCTTAATATAAGTTAGAAAAAACCGTGAGCAATATATCTCGTATTTAAACAATATTTTTAGGAAACTTTGGTGGGAGAGCATAAGTCATCTTTAGAGTTTTAAATATTATCAATATAGTGGAGCAGAATTTCGAGCGTAGCACGCTTATTTAAGGACTTAAGGAGAATTTTTTTTCGGAGTAGAAAGATATGGGACCTAGACCGTCTGATAGAGAAATAAATAATGCATTATATTCCCGGTTGACGACCTTTTCCCTTGGTCGAGACAAAATTTGTGAGCATTTAATTTCAGAAATCACAATTTTTCTTACATCGCGCGCCTGTAGGTAAAAAAACCGCTGTCCAAGGAATCACTACTTCCACATCCAGATTTTCTATCCAAGTCACTCATAACGAAAAAATTTTGTATGTGGAAATAATAGTTTATGGAACTTTAATAATATAATATTCGAAATCCCCTACCCCAAAAACCCATAAAACGATATCCCACATCGGTAGTGGGGTGGAGATGGTGATAGGGGGTGGTAGTGGAGGTGGATGAAGTAAAAAATATTTTTCTGAAATCGATCGGCAATGTCTACATTTTCGGCGCGATTTCAGATCGAAAAATGCACAATTCCAGTATTTTACTCCGTTGCTAAGAAACTATCAAAAAACAGACCGGAAAAGATCCGTTGCCAAGCAACCATCAACAAAACCGTACGGGAATGTTACTTTCCCGGCCTAGGCCAGGAAAGTAACATTCCCGTACGATTTTTTATGTATATTTTAGACAGTAAATAAATACACACAGACAAACCAACTCACATTAAAATTGCATTTATTAGTAAGCAGTTAGATCGTAATAAAGAAATGTTATGCGTTATTACAAATTTCTTAATTTATAATAACATTGATTGTGATTTCAGAAAAAATAGTATGTGTAGTTCGGTGTGAAAGCACATTCCCGGACTCCGATGCTTGTTGGCCTCGCCTAGCGCCTCGGCCAACAATTTGCATCGTCGTCCGGGAATGTATTGCTTTCACACCTAAATACACAATATACTATTTGTGGTTTCTGGTTCTTGTACACACACTAAATTACAATTTTTCTTCATGTAATGGGCTGCCAAACATTTTTTTGAAACCTTAGCCTTCCCTTTGTATACTAAATACCAATTTTATGGACTCTTACCTGCTTGATTTACATATTTACCCCAAATTTACCCGAATTTACCCCCCAACCCTTCCACGGAACAAGATGAAAATATAATCTATAGTTCCAGATTTCGTTAAAGTACATACGTGTACCAAATTTCAAGTCAATATCTTAAACAGTTCCAGAGTAAACGTGCGCACAAAAGAAGTTACAGACCGACAGACAGACAGACTTTTTTCGCTCAAACTTAAAATCTCGACGTTTCATAACATTCTAAGCCTATTTAAACAATACAAAATTTTAAAAATTTGTTTGTCGTTACTATATTTCCACTGGATGTGGAAGTAATAAAATCCCCCAGCAAAGTTTAGAACCAGAATTTTTGACTGTCAGTTTGACATCTGACATTAGTGACAAGCAACCAAACAACAACCTTTCCCTACTGATTTAGTGAAAAATCGGTCGAGGCCAGAAGATAAATAATTATTAATTAGACTAGTGAGTTATGTTACATATAAGTCACGCAAGAAAAGTTTAGCCCGCGAGCCCGAAGGGCGAGTGGGCTAATTTTCTTAAGTGACTTATATGTAATAACTCATTGTCAATGTCAAAGTCAACAGTGTTTCTCTAAAAATATAAAATACAAGTAGCTTATTGCTAAGTAGATTCTGAATGGATGTGCCGAGAAAGCTGTGGTTGTTATCCATTTTGTTTGTAACCAGGCGTTTGTTTAATAAACATTGTGTAATTAGCATCAAAATGGAAAATTGTGAAAGGTATAATATGGAAGCTACAGCCAATTTAATTCCAGAAAAGTCCAAAGTAGCCTATTTTAAAGAATATCTACAATTTGAAAATTGGATGAAAAAAAGAGGAGTTAGTGCTGTAAACGAAGAAGTGCTTCTCGCTTACTTTCTACATTTGAGTAAAAAAATGGCACCTTCTTCGATGTGGACTAAATATTCTATGATAAAGGCGACTTTAAAAGCATACAGGAACTTTAATATAACAAGATATGGAAAACTTCTGGCATACTTAAAAAGCTGATCAAGAAATTTCAAACCCAAAAAGGTCAACATTTTGGAAAGAGCACATATCGAACAATATTTGATGAGCATCTTATGTCAAAGGTAGGTGTTTATTATAATGTTCTTGCTTTTACGTATTTAATTGTTTGCGTTTTTTTAGGTTGCATTGATATTGGGAGTTTGCGGTGCCTGCCGTTGCGGTGAACTGACTTTCTTAAGCGTCGAAGATATAAAAGATAAACAACAATATCTATTCTATATATATCCATACCAGATACCAAGACGAATAAATCAAGAAATTTCACAGTTTTAAATGAAGGATTTTCGGTAAACCCACTTGATTTGATTAGGAAATATGTGTCTTTAAGACCGCTAAATGTGTCTCACAAAAGATTTTTCGTAAATTTTCAAAGGGGAAAGTGCACTGTCCAATGCGTTGGATTAAATAAGCTCTCAAAAATTCCAAGAATTTTAGCTGATTATTTGCAATTGCCAGATGCAGATTTGTATACTGGCTATAGCATGCGCCGTTCCTCGGCAACTCTTTTGGCCAATGCTGGGGGTGACATTACCGTCCTTAAACGTCACGGTGGATGGAAATCATCCACCGTGGCGGAGGGTTATTTGGAAGATTCAGTCTCAAACAAGATTGTTATTGCTAAAAAAATACTGGGAGAGCAGCGCAACGAGTCAGGCGATACAAACGTCGTTACTAGTATAGAGAAAAATTGTGTACAGCAAAGCAGTGCTCTTTGTGAAAAATCGAATATGATGATAATAAATGTTAACATAAATATAAATAAATAAGTGTTAGTGCATGGATTCTTTGTTTTGTTAATTTTCCGTATAATAAAGACAATAAATAAATTGCTTGGACTTTTTTTATATTAAAATTACTCTTTAGTAACTAAATCACTTTACCTCACTAGTGATCTAAAGTATACTTTAGCACACTACTTTATCTCACTACTGACTTATGGGCCACTTTACACCTTCAAAATCTTATCAATAAAGATCACTTTATATGAAAGTGTTGGATAAATTAATATTTATCAGCTCAAATTGAAACCGTCCACTATGAACACTTCACCGGCCACAGCTGGCAGAGAATTATATGGTTTTTAAAAATAAATAAAAATATAATTAAATGAGATCGTTCATATTTTTTAAAAGCTTTTATTTAACTTGCAATGTTTGTTTGTGTGTTTCTATGTGTGTTGGTTTAGGTCAAATCTTGCAAGCTGAATTTCGACTAGTTCTAATTAAGCTAGAGCTTTGAAATTTGGCACACGTGTATAAGTCCGGTGACAATCCAACATAGTATAGCCATTATCGGTCTACATCCAATATGGCGGACGTCCCAAGATGGCGGATCGGATTTTTAGTCACAACCCCCTTGATATGGGTATCAAATGCAAAGGTTTGACGAGTAAAATACGATAAACAATGTGACGTCATTCTAACTCCAATATGGCGGACGTCCCAAGATGTCCGATCGGATTTTTAGTCACAACCCCCTTGATATGGGTATCAGATGAAAGGGTTTGACAAGTAAAATACGATAAACAATGTGACATCATTCTAAATCCAATATGGCGGACGTTCCAAGATGGTGGATCGACTTTTTAATAACAACCCCCTTGATATTGGTATCAAAAGAAAGGGTTTGACGAGTAAAATAAACAATGTGACGTCATTCTAAATCCAATATGGCGGACGTCCCAAGATAACGGATCGGCTTTTTAGTCACAACCCCCTTGATATGGGTATCGAATGAAAGGGTTTGACGAGTAAAATACGATAAAGAAGGTGACGTCATTCTAAATCCAATATGGCGGACGTCCCAAGATAGCGGGTCGGCTTTTTAATCACAATCTCCTTGATATGGGTATCAAATTAATGAGTAAAATACGATAAAGTGTGTGACGTCATTCTAAATTCAATATGGCGGACGTGGAAGAGGTGGGGAGAGGGGTGGGAAGAAGTGGGCAAGAGATGGGGAAGGGGTGGGAAAGGAGTGGAAAGAGGTGGGAAATGAGTGGAAAAAGGGGGGGAACGGAGTGAAAAGGGATGGGAAGAGATGGGGAAGGGGTGAGAAAAGGTGGAAAAGGGGCGGAGCGAGGTGGGGAAGGGGTGGGACGAGGTGGGGAAGAGGTGGAAAGAGGTGGGGAGAGATGGGAAAGATGCCGGATCGGATTTTTAGTCACAACCCCCTTGATATGGTTATCAGATGAAAGGGTTTGACAAGTAAAATACGATAAACAATGTGACAATCATTCTAAGAAGTGGGAAGTAGTGTTAGAGTTTGAGTGTGAGAAGACGGGAGAGGGAAAGGGCGGATGGCGGTGGCAAATGAAAAGGTTTTGTCCGTCTGTTTGTAAAATAATTAGACTAAAAAGTAAAAAATAAAATTATAAAAAAAAGTATTTTTAAGAAAAAGCTTTTATTTGAAAAAACTACTAAAAAGTAAAAATACATTTTTTTAAATGTATACACCTGGAAACCAAAAGCTTTGGGGGCGGTCATATAGCGCTATTGTATAGTTACTTTGCTCAACTGACCGCCCCCAAAGATTTTGGTTTCCAGGTGTATACATTTTAAAAAAATTATTTTTACTTTTTAGTAGTTTTTTCAAACAAAAGCTTTTTCTTAAAAAATTTTTTTTTTATAATTTTATTAGTGCTCTTTTCGGCGTCAAAGATCCACCGGGTGGGAGGTTCCAGCTGCTTTCCGTAGCTGTCGATTTTTTTTAAGAGCGATTTATAATTTTATGTCGAATTAATGGCGTAAACGTCACCTCACCTTAAATAATACCTACGCAAGGCGGCGTACACAATAATGTCAATAATACAGAAGACATGGCATTACTTCTTTAATATCTACACCGCACACCAAAAAATGTACGAATCTGATGATAGACGTCGTACTGAATATTTAAGTAATGACACTTCAATTAGGATGCAAGACGAAAAAGTCGCACACGATTATTTTTAACACAAACATTAAGTATAAATAAATTAAAAGCGTTAATGGGGACAATGAACGCACAATTATTTCACTTTTGGTTATTCGGCGTAGAAGGATATCAGACAAACATTCCGCCAAAATTCTTATGTCATCACTATACTTTATTATTATAGGCACAAGACAGAACTTCGAAACTTTTACATTCCAAGTCATTATTTCTGTGTTTGCGTAATAATATTTAACAAAGCAACTTAGTAAGAACTCTTTCTAATTAATTGCATACAAATATACAAACGTACGTGTACCGTCCTATGCAAAAGGGCGATTGGCGATTGTAGTTTCCAGATATAAGCAATTTTATGTAGGATAGAACTGAAATATTCAGAAACCGAGCCATTTAAAGTCCTCATCGTATATGAATGTCCGTAAAAGATTAAAAATATATATAGGTTGTCCCAATTTGGATTGAAAATTAGGCGTAGCTAATATGTTAAACCTTAAAAAGTCAAAACGGCGGATATTTTAGTGTGCAGAAGTTAAACAAGCTAAAAACGTACTCTTCGCCAATTTTCTGAGCTCTTTATATAATTGTTGTACATTCTATACGATACTCTTCGCAGTTTTCTTGTAAATAATATTAGTTTTTGGACATCCTAAATTTTGTGATACCGATTTTGTTGTGGAAAAAAAAATTGAAAAAAAAAACATCGCCCAGTTTGCGGCTTCGGCTTCGCCTCAGCCGCAAATCCTGGGCTCAACACAAAAAAAGAGTGCGTTCTACTCCTAGTAATATAATATACTATTAATAACTTAATAAACATAATTTGCAGGCAACCTCGTGAGAAAAAATACGAGTGATGGTAAGTAAACAATATTAGATAGATAATAATAAATATTATGTTAATGTAAATAAAACATACGGATGGCTAACGAACAAATTCATAGATAGGACAATACTACTTATTTATTTATGCATTAATTACTTCATTTTTATCAAGTAGACTACTAATTAGTATGTAGTTTTATATGTTCCTATTACTAAAAACCTGTGAGGGGATTATCAAATATAAACTGAAAAAGACGTCAAATTAACGTCTAGCATAAGACGTTATTCATCTGAGACATTAGGAAGTCATTTTCACGTTTCATTTACGTCATCTAACTCGTCATTTCTCGTCACTCCTGACCATTTTTTCACGTCATTTTCACGTGCCTTTGCTACCTGGGAAGTTGAATAAATAAATGAACCTCGCACTTGAACCATAATAACGTACCGATGGCCCCTACTACATCAAACTGCGCATGTAGAGGCCGCAGTTGACCGAAGAGATCCGAGTAAATCAGTCAGTTTTCATCATGGAACGACTTATTATTCCCATTTTAGATGACGGCAATTGTTTATTTGTTAATTAATTTATTTTTCAATATCATGAAGGTGTTTTGTTGTTTGTGGCCCATCTTATACACAGCCCATTAATAATAATTTAACTGAATATGAAAATTTGTTACCGCTATCTGGTGCATACGTTGGTCATGTTGATTGCATTGCATCGCATTAGTCAATTATTTTCTAATTATTTATTTAGGGTATATGGAGACGACAACAACGTAGGCAGTTTCGACTATTCGGAAAACATTATTTGTAGCTAATTATAATCCTAAAAAAATCACTTTCTGAAATGTCTCCATGTCATCATGTTTCAGATTATTCAGATATTAAAATTAGGGTTTTCATTCCGTTAGTAGGTACTTAATCTATCTGTATGTATGTCTGCTGTTAGCGTCACATTTAAAAACCTATTTCATGGATAATAATCATATCTGACAGGTAGTCACGCGCTATTACCAAGAAGGAGACCTGACAACTCTTTATAAAAAATATGCAGGTTGGATACTTTAAAAAATCCATTGGATGTGGAAGTAATAAAACGACAGGAAAATAATATCTGGAATGTGGTTGACAAGGATGAAAATCTGATACAATTTTGGTAAAAAAAAATATGCAAAGTGATCACTGAAATTAATGAACAGAAGGTGTCAAATAGAAAGGGCAGATTTTTGCAAATAATTTTACAAATTCTTTATATTCCTCGCTTACCGAAGAGAAGTATCGTAATCGTAAAAAAATCACTATTGGTGATTCAAAAATCTCTAAAGATATTATTGATATATTCCAGGCTTTCGGTTTAGAAAAATGTATTTCTGAGCCCACCAGAGTTCATAAAAATTCTCATAGATGCATTGACAATATTTTTGCAAATTTTGAAATTATAGATGCCGTTGTTTTAGATTATCACCTTTCTGATCAAAAAGCTCAAATAGTTAAATTTATTGATGCATCAAAAAAAGAAAGCCATTTGTACAAAACTATATTAAATAAAAGCTCTGAATACAAAATAAAATTTTCTAATTACCTAATTTCTGAAGACTGGGAAGAATTATATAATGAAAGCACTCCAGATAAAGCTGTTGACATTTTCTATAATACAATAAATTATTATCATGATTTATCCTTTCCTCCAATATCTGTTAAAATCAAATCAAATTACACTAACAATACAGTCTTTTTACATCCAGAAGTGGTATCAAAAAAAGAAGATATTGATCGGCTCAGTAATATCATAAAACTATTCCCCAGTGAAAAAATAAGCGCAGAATTAAGAAAAGATCAAGTAAATAAAGAAATATTAGATTCAAATAACAGACAAAAGATTATTTGGAACATTATCTATAAAAAAACCGCTGCCCAAAGAATCACTACTTCCACATCCAGATTCTCTATCCAAGTCATTCACAACGAAAAAACTTTATATGTGAAAATAATTGTTTATGGAACTTTAATAATATAATATTTGAAATTCTCTACCCCAAAAACCCATAAAACAATACCCCACATCGGTAGTGGGGTGGGGGTGATGATAGGGGGTGGTAGTGGGGGGGTGGATGAAGTAAAAAAATATTTTGAGGTTTCTGGTTCCTGTACATGCACTAAATAACATTTTTTTTTTCATCCCCTTTAATAAGGAGGTGGGGGTGGTAATGGGGATGGCTAATGCCAAAAATTTTTTTGAGACCTCAGCTTCTCTTGTATATATATACTAATTGCCAATTTCATGGACTCTTATCTGCTTGATTTACCCATTTACCCCAAATTTACCCCAATTTACCCCCCAACCCTTCGACGGAACAAGATGAAAATATAATCTAGTTCTAGATCTCGTTAAAGTACATATGTGTACCAAATTTCAAGTCAATATCTTAAACGGTTCCAGAGTAAACGTGCGCACAAAAAAAAGTTACAGACAGACAGACAGACAGACCGACAGACAGACAGACAGACCGACAGACAGACAGAAATTTTTTTTTTCGCTCAAACTTAAAATCTCGACGTTTCATGACATTTTAATCCTATTTGGACAATAAAAATTTTTAAATTTTTTTTTGTCGTTACTATACTTCCACTGGACGTGGAAGTAATACCGGTAAAAACAGCAATAAAAAGGAAGCAAATGTCAATATCTTCTGATGAATACAATGTCTTTTTTACCCAAATTGCAGATAAACTAATAAATCAAGTACCTAATTCAAATTCTACACACATGGAATATTTACATAATAATGCTAAAACAAGTGATTTATCAATTTTTCTTTACCCCGCTGGAGAATTAAAAGTGCAAAATGTTTTAAGATCTCTAAAGAATTCTGAAGCTACCGACCCGTACAATCACACAATTGATATGTACAAAAAAAACTTAGTATCTTTATCTACCCCACTAACCCTTATCATTACCCTTATACTTGAGACAGGCGTATTTCCAAAAAAATTAAAAAGAGCAAAAATTATTCCTTTGTCAAAATCAGGAGATGTTGAGGATTTATCCAATTATAGACCAATAGCGTTACTACCCATTTTAGCTAAAATATATGAAAAAATTATTGCTATTAGAATAATACATTATTTTGAATCTTGTAATATTTTTACAAACAGGCAATTTGGGTTCAGGAAAGGTAAAAATACGTCAATAGCAGTGCTAGAACTAGTAAATTTGAAAACGGGGACTCCACACTGGCACTTTTTCTAGATCTGAGTAAAGCATTTAATTGCGTTTCTAAAGAGATTCTACTTAATAAGCTAGAATTTTACGGTTCTAGAGGTGTAACACTTAAACTTATGAATTCTTACTTATCAGATAGATATCAGTGTGTGTTTTGTAAAGATAAACTTAGCAACATGCTGCCAGTACAACATGGTGTTCCGCAAGGTGGTGTATTGGGGCCGCTACTATTTTTAATCTACGTAAATGACTTACCTGACGTTATGTCAACGTTTATGGTTCTCTTTTGCAGACGATACTACTTTTGCGAGACAGGTAAAGGAACACGTTATGCTTAAATATAAATAACACAAACTCATTACTTTTCTCTACGAAGAATAATACATCTGAGACCGTAAAATTTTTAGGTTTGAACTTGGATAATAAGTTGTCTTGGCATTCCCACATCAACAACTTAACTACGAAATTATCTAAGAAAATATACGCAATTAGACAGATTAAAAACAGGTCAAATCTGGACGCTGCACTCATGGCTTATCATGCGCTATTCCACAGTGCTATGATATATGGTTTAATCAACTGGGGTACATCCAACCAAATTTCAGATGTTTTTATTGTACAAAAAGGAGCCATAAGAGCTTTAGCGGGCGTGAATAAACTTGAAAGTTGTAAACCATGGTTTATTAAATTTAATATTGTAATGTGTTACAACCCTTAGAATGAATGTAGTGTATTTGCACCTACTCGAGAAACCTACCAGAAGTTAGTTCTGGTGACATCTGGAATGATCTAGAGAATGGTGGCGTCATCACAGAACAATCGAGATCTGTCATTTTTGGGTATAAAAGACCGACCGCATTCTCGGCGAGTAGTTCAGAAGTTCAGAAAGTATAGAAAGTGAGGTTAAGACTTGAAAGAGAAACAAAGTGATAAACATTGTGATTTTTAGTCAGTAAAGTGTATTTAAATTAACAATAGTATTGTGAAGTATCCAGTAAATATTTAATAAAGTGTGTTAGTGGACATCTCTTGTTATAATTTTTGGAACCCACGGATTTTGCAAGGGGTAGTTTCCTAAGGGTGGAAACACGTCACAATTGGTGTCAGAAAGCGGAATTTTATGACAAGAGGAGCTCTGAAGTTGTGCTGGAGTGTTCGAGAAGTATTCTCGAGGTTTAGTGCTAACACGGAGGACTCATTTACTGGACATTTGATCGAGGGTTATTTTCGAACAGGAAAATAGTGTTAAGTGCATTTTTGAGACATTGTAGAACATTTTATTAGGACATTAGTGTGATAATTAAATCCTTTGAACTGAGAAGTGATAGAGACACTGAAAAAGACTCATTTAGTGCGTGAAAATTTCTAGAACTTTTCTATTTGGACATTAGTGGAGATTATTAAATTCTCTGAACTGGATAGTGACAAAAGACTCTGGATAAGACTTTTTCGTGCTATTTCGAGATTTGTCTAGAAAGTTCCATTACCGATATTGACGTGACAGTTAAATTTATTTTATTTTAATTTCATCGTATGCCCGTAACAACAAGAAGTATGGCATCCGATAAACAAATACAGGACTTATTCGAACAATTCCAAAAAATGATGGCACAGCAGCGCCAGGAGGAGGAAAAACGGCGTCAAGAAGACAAAGAAGAACAGGAGAGAAAACGTCAAGAAGAAAAGGAAGAGCAAGAAAGGCGACGTCGGAAAGAAGAAGAGGATGAAGAAAGAAGACGCCAGGAAGACAAAGTAGAACAGGAGAAAAGACGTCAAGAGGAAGAAAGAAGACGTCAAGAAGAAAGGGACGAATTAAAGAAAATTATGGAAGATCAAGAAATAAGACGTCAGAAAGAAAAAGAGGATGAAGAAACAAGACGTCGGAAAGAAAAAGAGGATGAAGAAACAAGACGTCAGAAAGAAAAAGAGGATGAAGAAAGAAGACGTCAAGAACAAGAAAGACAACGTCAAGAGGAAAAAGACGAACTCAGAAAAATAATGGAAGACTTGGAAGAAAGACGCCAGGAGGAATTAAGGAAAATCCTGAACGATCAAATAAAAATACAACAGGACGCAATCATTTCTGTCAAGGAAGAAGTTAAAGAAGAGATAAACAAGGTCGAAGAAAAAGTAGATAAGGTTGAAGGAAAAGTAGATAAGGTAGAAGAAAAAGTAACTGAGTTTGAAGTAGAAATAGACCGGCTTAAACGACAGTTGAGAGATAGAGGAAGCCAGCAGGTGGTATCATCAGGTCAGCGACTAAAACCTCCTTCTTTTGACGGCCAAAGTTCCTGGACGACGTACAAGAGGCAGTTTGAGGCAGCAGCATGTGCGAACAACTGGGATAACGAGGAAAAGGCCATGGCATTAGTTCTGGCGTTAAGGGGCCAGGCCTCAGAATTACTTCAGACTATCCCGGTGGAGAAACAAAGGGACTTTAAAGTCTTGGAAGCTGCATTAGACTTGAGGTATGGCGATCAACACCTTGCCCAATTATACCAGGCTCAGCTGAAATCCCGGATGCAAAAAGCTGGGGAAAATTTACAAGAATTTGAAGCTGCGATAGAGAGACTGGCACACCTGGCGTATCCGAGTGCACCTAAAGAATTCCAGGAACAATTAGCCGTGGGGGCCTTTTTAGATGGTATAAGGGACGAAGAGGTCAGGCGAGTTCACATCAAAGTATTACCGAGGCTTTGGTGCGTGCCCTTGAAGTAGAGGCTGCCTTTAAAGTCGCCCAGCGGTCAGAAGTGCGAGCTGTGACTCTCGAAGAATTACAACCAGCAATGAACCGGAACCCTATGTTGACCGATATGCAGAAAATGTTTACCAAATTATTTGATAAACTGGATGGCCTCGGAAAGCAGGAAAAACAACAAAATAAAGGAAAGCCGAGTGGAGGTATTAAATGTTTCAACTGCGGCAAGGTGGGACATATGAAACGAGACTGTCGACAGCAGAACTCGGAGAGTCGAGTAAATGCTGTGAATGTTGAAGAGAAGCAGGAAAACAGTACCAGGGGGGTTGTTCTGGCTAGGGAATGCAATGCCCCCAGAGAAATTAAGATTTCCCAGCTTCGAAGAATCGCAAGCAGTCTGTTGTTGCATGGATATGTGAACGGAAGAAAATGTTTGTTTACCATCGACACAGGTACTACGTCATCAATAGTACGGCCAGGATTTATATCGGGCATAAAGATTACCAAGAGGCAGAATGAAGAAGTGATCGTCCGCACAGCTACGGGGGACAGGGCTACGGTTCATGGAGAAGTAGACCTGGGTTTGCAGATTGGGCATTTGAGGTTCGACCACAGGGTCATCGTGGCTGACATTACGGATGACTTCATTTTGGGACTGGACATAATGGAACAGTATGGATTTATTGTTGACGTAGGAAAGCGAATGTTAAGGATTGGGAACGAACAATTTGTTCTGTCAAAAGTTAACGACCAATGCGAGAAAACCAGGCTGTTGACAACGCAGGCAGTCAAAACTCCTGCATTATCCAGAAAACCAGACAAGGAAGATTGCAAGCGCTACCCTCAGGTGAAAAAATTGCCGAACATGGTAAAAGTCAACACTGTCAAGGTCGATCTTCCAGACAGTTGGTCAAAGAAAACTCTGAGGCAAGAGCAATTGCGCGATGTAGAAATTGGACCCATGTTGAGAGCAAAGGAAGGGGGAACGCGACCAGTATGGAAGGATGTTTCCAACAAAGAAGTGGGGCTGAAGGCTTTATGGTCACAATGGGATTCACTTATGGTCGTAGATGGGCTTTTGAGGAGAGCATGGGAAAGCCCAGATGGGAAGCAGGTTGCCATGCGTCTAGTGATTCCCAGGTGTCGTGTACCAGAAGTACTCCAGGAAGCACATAATGAAACATCCAGCAGACACTTCGGCATAAACAAGACATTGAGTAGAGCACGGGAACAGTTCTATTGGGTTAATAGTCGCCAGGATGTGGAGGCCTGGTGTCGCAAGTGTAAAAATTGTGCTGCCCGTGGAGAACCATTTTCGATGAGCAACTACAGAAATGGAAGCCGAGAACAGCCGAAGAATGATCGAGAGCAGATGAACAGAACTAGTAACCGCTTGAAGGCTCGTTATAATCAGAATGCCAGTACAGGGGGGTTCAAGGTGGGGGATCTGGTTTGGCTGTACAACCCAGAGCGGAAGGAATGGAGATCCCCGAAACTTCAACCTCCTTGGGATGGACCGTATACTGTTATTACCCGAATAAATGATGTCGTTTATCGGATTCAACGAAACAAAAAGTCCAAGATGAAGATCGTACACTTGGATAGACTGGCGAAGTATGTGAAAGAGGCTGAATTGCCTGACCGGGACGTTCAGGCTTAAGGAGGGGGCAGTGTAATGTGTTACAACCCTTAGAATGAATGTAGTGTATTTGCACCTACTCGAGAAACCTACCAGAAGTTAGTTCTGGTGACATCTGGAATGATCTAGAGAATGGTGGCGTCATCACAGAACAATCGAGATCTGTCATTTTTGGGTATAAAAGACCGACCGCATTCTCGGCGAGTAGTTCAGAAGTTCAGAAAGTATAGAAAGTGAGGTTAAGACTTGAAAGAGAAACAAAGTGATAAACATTGTGATTTTTAGTCAGTAAAGTGTATTTAAATTAACAATAGTATTGTGAAGTATCCAGTAAATATTTAATAAAGTGTGTTAGTGGACATCTCTTGTTATAATTTTTGGAACCCACGGATTTTGCAAGGGGTAGTTTCCTAAGGGTGGAAACACGTCACAATATAATGACTTTACCATCAGAAGTAATCTACTGCCACTTAATTCATATAAAGGCACATTTGAGCGAATACGAAAAGAATGGTGAAACTCACAGTTATAATACCCGTAATCGGGATAAAATACAAACACCGCGCCAGAGACTGACCAGTGGCGCGGCTGGTGAAATTTCAATAATTTTTTTCTCGCCTGTGGCGCATGGGACCCATACGAAATATGGGAAATAACATCTAGAGAAGCACTCCTTTAACGACCCGTAAAAAATTTTGAAATAGCAGTTTGCGAAAATTTTTTTCAAAGTTCGGTTGCCCCCCTAGGTCTAGGGACTCCTGTTTAAAATATATTTTTTGTCATATACATTTTATTTTTCATAAAAATACAACAACAGGTTTTGGAGTTTATGAAAATATTTTCATTATTAACTGAAATACAATGAATTGAAATTTTGTAATTTACAATTTAACAAATTATAAAATTTAAATTCGTTGTATTTCAGTTAGTAATGAAAATATTTTCAAAAACTTCAAAACCTATTGTTGTATTTTTATGAAAAGTAAAATGTATACGACAAAAAAAATAATTTTAAACAGGACCTGGGAAGGGCAACCGAATTTTGAAAAAATATTTCGCAAACTGCTTTTTCAAAATTTTTTAGGGGTCGTTAGAGGAGTGCTTCTCTAGATGTTAGTTCCCATATTTCGTATGGGTCCCATGCACCACAGACGAGAAAAAAATTATTGAAATTTCACCAGCCGCCACTGACTGACTGACTTAGACAAAAAGAATTAATTTTGGATTTGAATTATTTAATTCACTTCCAAATACTGTTAAGCAATTGCCCATTAGACAGTTTAAACTAAAATTAAAACTGCATCTTTTAGCCAATGCTTACTATAATCTAACAGATTTTAATTATAAGTAAATTTGTGTTATTATATGATATATATTATGTTGTTTGTTATGGTGTTGACTAGATTCACATCATATCCTAATGTTTGTTATATACTTGTGTTTTATGTATGTACTAGCTGACCCAGCAAACGTTGTTTTGCCATATAAATTATAAATTTTTGTCCAAAAAATAAAAATAAAATTTCTGGATAGGGCCACCCTTATCACCTAGGGGTATAAAAAATAGCCTACGACCTATTCTCAGACCTACCAAATATACACCAAAATTTTTATAAAAATCGGTCAAGCCGTTTCGGAGGAGTTCGATAACAAACACTGTGACACGAGATTTTTATATATTAGACATGTTAATTATTTATATGTTATGTGCTCTCTTTGACTATATTAGGACTCTACCTTAATGTCATATGTTATATTTTAGTCTTATGTGTTTTTTATTTATATTTTTTGTACTATCTTTTTATTTGACTTGTCAAAACACTACGGTGTTACTGTTTGACTAATAAAATTATTATTATTAAGTGATTAGGTTGTACCGCGTTACGTCAGATTGGTTAACGTCATTGGCGTACTTCTACAAAAAAAATAAGGTAATTTCTTCGGTCATATTTTTTAAATTTTTCATTTCTTTAACTCCTTTCGGTGAGGACAACCCACTGATAAATTCCTCGCAGGTCATTGTAGATCACCCTGTATTTGAAAACAGAACTAATTCTATCACTTTTCTAAATCAATAATGGTTAGCTAATCTTACTTTTATTTTACTAAGAAAGATATAATGCAACAAGGAACCAAGTCTTGTGTATTTTCATTAGTTTTTAGGTTAAGGATAGAAAACACACGGCGACAAACTGAATAAATGAATTATGCAAATATTCAATTAAAATTCTGAATTTGTAATGTCCATCGACATTAATATCTACCTTTTAAGATAACCAATGATTTATCACTGATATAACAATATTTGCTAACATTATGAACTCTCAATTTCCATAGACACAAAGACAAACATTATTATCTGTCGTAAACTGACGGAATAGAAGAAATAAAGATATAAATCAACATGTATATTTTTGTGGGATTTTTAGAGGTAAGAAGAATGAATAAATTTGCTAAATTTGAATAACAAAATATATTATACAAGAAGCTTGAAATGGAGTGCGAATCACGCACAAAAAGATGTAGACATTCATTGTCTCGATACAGTTAAAGATTTGTTGGATACCTACAGATAGACAGACAGATAAATATAGATAGATAGATATTTTTATTTGACCAAGTTACAATATGATGTTTTTAGCGTGTCAAAAATAGAAAATATGGGAATATAAAGATATAAAAAATGTACGTACACACATCAAACACATATACATATACACTCAAAGAAAATGATAGGTAAATTCAACCAAAAAGAGCATATGAAATCGCGCCTATCTAGTTTCATAGTTAAATCAATCAGAAAAAAATAGTCATACAACTTTATTTGTTTTCGTAAACAAATAGTAGTTTAATAATCATATCTTCTTGTAACAAATTAAATAGTACAATGACATTTTTTTATGTTCACTAACCATTTTCAATTTGGTCTACAATTAAATAGTACAACGACTTTGTTTTTTGTTCACCAACTAATGTTTAGGTTGATCTACACTTTATTGTATGATGAAGTTTTTTTTGGTTAGCCAAAATCTCAGTATTGAGACATCAGACCACCCAAACCAAAGATTAGAGATCGTTTATAAGATCCATCCAAATATATTGATGATCCCCTGAGAGAATTTGAACATTGCAATCATGTTATTAATTTTCTATAAATTCACAAGAGTATAAGATAATGCATGATTGATTATTGTCAGTGATTTGTATGTGGCGTCATCTGGGAATAATTTCTGTAATAGACTACGTGGTAAGCAAGCAAATTTTATGGTATTCTTTTAGAACTTCTAGAAGACGACAATAATATTGGTTTGTCTACCAAGTACAATAATACAGCGAACTAATACTGGGTTAGAATTACAATTCGATAATAGTTAAAAACAAAATATACTATTATCTAGTTTAATTTGACAGAATTCAACAATATAATAGTCAGACGAACAAAATAATAGTCTTATTCATTTATTTTTTAAGTTAATGTTTGTTTTGTTGTACGACAACTTTTTATTAATTAAAATAACAATCACCTCTTGTTTAAAAATACCATCAATATAGTTTGGTTTAACAAAATTAACGATATTGTTAGTTAACCATTTTTTTTTGTTGAATTTACCCATACTATTTCTTTGAGTGTACTCCATATAATAAAAATGCGACAAAGCAAGAAGAGGCAAGTTCATACGAAATGGCCACAGCATACCAAACAAGTTGGAAGTTGACGAAACAAATTCATTTGATGAGTCTTTCCTACAATATAAACACCGCTGCCCAAAGAATCACTACTTCCACATCCAGATTTTCTATCCAAGTCTCTCACGACGAAAAAAATGTGTATGTGGAAATAATTGTTTATGGAACTTTAATAATATAATATTTGAAATTGTCTGCCCCAAAAACCCATGAAACGATATGCCACATTGGTAGTGGGTGTGGTAGAAGGGGATGAAGTGCAGTGGATGAAGTAAAAACAATTTTTGAGGCCTTTGATTCTTGTACACACACTAAATCACAATTTTATTTTTTTCATCCCCTTTAATAACGAGGTGGGGATGGTCATGGGGGGAGTGGCTAATGCCAAAAAATTTTGTGAGACCTTAGCTTCTCTTATGTGTACTACATACCAATTTTATTGTTTACCTATTTACTAATATTTGCCACAATTTACCTCCCAACCAACGAATATAAGATCAAAATATAATCTAGTTCCAAATGTCGTTAAAATGCATATGTGTACCAAATTTCAAGTCGATATATTAAACGGTTCCAGGTAATCGTGCGCACAAAAAAAGTTACAGACTGACAGAACGGCAGACAGAATTTTTTTTTGCTCAAACTTAAAATCTCGACGTTTCATGCCATTCTAAGCATATTTGAACAATAAAAATGGAAAATTTGGATGTGGAAGTAGCTCGGGAAGCGGCTTTTGAAGCTGAAAATCACCGGATTAATCGAGGGAGTATTGTAATCGTAAAAAAAAATGATATTTTTTCGTCAAATTGCCTTAGAATGTCATGAAAATTAAATATTGAATCCTTATTTGGAAATATTTCTATACGAACGTTTTATTATTATTATGAATATCTAGGTATAAATATGCATGTCATTAGCTATGGCCTTCTTTAAACTAGACAAACCAAATAAGGCATAATTTTAGGAAGGAACCATATAACCGTGACATAATATTTTAAACAATACGATCATACAACTTTAATTGCTTAAAATTATTAATCGTGACACACTTTTCTCAGCAACATCTCTGGGTCATGTCATATACCAGACAATTATACTTGTCTAGCTAAATCATTTCTCTGATATACAACGTATGCTTGTCTGTTCGATGATTTTAAAAGATATTCAGCTGTTACAAGACAAGTTAAATACAGTGTAAATATTCATAGTAGTAGATAAATATAATTATCTATACTAATTTCCACTACCTGTGGGAGATGTAATGATTAAAAAATTCTAAATCAAGCAAATCACGTTCAACAATTATAACCTTGAATTTTAATATTTGTAGAGCTTATATTGGTCGAAACAACCCACCCTAATAGCCGGAGAGCCGACCGTCGAATATCCTATGAATAAGATACATGAAAAACTTTTTGTGAGTGATTAGTACTACCACAAAGGAAGCCACCTTTTATACAAGCTAATTTTGCTCGCGTCATGGATTTTTGACCTTTAGGGGTGAGAGAGCGCTCCCATCATACCACTGGACAAAAAGGTTTCCCTCCCATTTTCGAGCATGCTGAACACGGAGAGGACCACGAATCGAGTGCTTGACACCCGTTCACCCCCTTATTGGCAAAAAAATACCCCTTCGCATTAACT
The DNA here is from genome assembly GCA_936432065.2 of Rutpela maculata. Classification (NCBI taxonomy): domain Eukaryota; kingdom Metazoa; phylum Arthropoda; class Insecta; order Coleoptera; family Cerambycidae; genus Rutpela; species Rutpela maculata. The sequence continues at coordinate 3,436,271 of OW386291.2, read as the reverse complement.
TTGCTTGGGGGTATGCTGAGAACGCATTCTCACCCCTTTGGAGGGTTGTTATTGGCCATTTACGGGGATGGGTCCCCCGGGGAGGAATTTCACCATCACCACGGTGTTCAGTATCCTCGAAAACGGAGGATCACCAAGTAAGAGTCTCTGAAACAATTATAATACGTGTTTGGGATGGTTTTTGGCCGTTTTCGGGGGTGGGTCACCCCAACGAAAAATTCTGCCACCACCACGGTGTTCAGCATCCTCGAAAGTGGGGGATTACCAAGTAAGAGTCCCTCAAACTGTTATAATACGCGTTAACCTCCGTTTGGGGATGGTTTTTGGCCGTTTGCGGGGGTGGGTCACTCCAACGAGAAATTCTGCCACCACCACGGTGTTCAGCATCTCTAACTAATCTCGTTGAATCAGACAACAGTCGGGTTTTCGTCCGACTCACACAATCCACTATAATGTGACCCAGGCTTAAGAGCTCTTACAAACACATTCACATCAAAATATTTTAAAAATTCTACCTGCCATTTTGCAAACCTGCTGATTGCTGAATAACATGCACAATATGCACATCAATAATATATACCGAGAACAATTTAATATTTGAAAAAAATAGCGAGTAAAGAAGTTGTTATATGTATCATTCGTGGCAATTAGTAGTATTAGTACCCATTTATAAACCAGGGAATAGCCACTTAGAAAAATATGTGCAACTTTGCTACATCTTCATGTTAGCAAGACACGCCACATTTGGTATTTGTATAATTACTTTATTTAAATTAATTATCTACCTTAAATATTTGTCAGCTATTCAATAGCTTAACTAAGTTTATCATGTATAAAATGATGTTCTGTAATGTTTGTATTATTTCGTATTTCGGAACGTAAAGATGAAGTTGATACAAAATTAAAAACTTACTTTTATGAGTATTTAGGACAAGATGGTTGAGTAAAACAATGACAGAGATTATTTAAAGATATGGAGAAATTTAAATTATAAACGATTCTCAAATAATCATTTCTATCATATAGACACATTTTGGAATTTGAGGTGACGTTTTTAAATTCCTTGAATAATTTTCTAAACAAAAGGTATCTTTGTTTGATACTGATAAAACGACCCATTTTCGAGAAATATTGATCTTAACTGACAAGTAACAGGAATGTTGATTTATCATTTATTTATTATTTGTCAAATTTGTTTGTTTATTCAATTATGTTCTTACATGTTTCATGCAGATTGTATCTCGTGTTTGTCGTTAGTAGGATCTCTTGTTTTTATCATCGAAAATATTTTTTTCTGTTCTATTCTAGGAAATTACGTGCAAATTCAGGTTAGTAAACAGTAAAAAAATTCTAAGAAAACGTCTGAAGGCAGTTAATGGCAAAGTTTAACATTAAAGATGTTTAATATATTTCATTTATAGGTGAAATATTCTCCCCAAATACTACTTGACCTTTTAAATTTTATCTATATTTTTTTTGTCAACCTAAGTTGCCAAAAAGTAATATAACTCGTGTAAATTGGCATTTTATTATCAAAGATTAAATCCCTCCCGTTAAAGCGCTTGGGATTTAATCAGATAATAAACTGTCAATTTACATTCTTTATATTACCAGGCAACAAGGCTTTCAAAAAAATTTTACCGATAAAATTCTAAGTACTAATGATATTACATATACGATTATTTCACTCATTAAGGTGATAGCCAATGAAAGCCAGTTTTTTGACAACATTGCACCAGTCAAATGTCATTATTAGTGGTAAACTATCTTAAATCGGCTTTTGACAGTACCAACACACGAAAAATTCATCGCTCTAATTTTTTTAATCGACGCGTCGATAAATATTATCGCGGTAATATTTGTCGTTTTGTTTCGTGAAATGTTTTCTCAAATAGGAGGACCATTCATGCTTTTAAAATTTATTTATAAATTTCTCCCCTAGCTTATTGCTAATTGTTAACTTGTAACTTGTAATATTGTATTATATACGTAGTAATATAATAATGTAAACATAACATAAACACACCACTTAAGTTGACAACTCAATTTCAAATCCAAAGCTTTTGTGGAATATATGGTCATGGACCAACAGCTTTCAATGGATTATAATAATGTAATTATAAAATAATTATCACAAATAAAATTAAATACAAATGCCTACCGAGCAGTAAATCAATTGTTTCATGACGAACACAAATGTACTTACGTACGGTAATCCATCACAAAGTAACAAGTTAATAATTCGGAAAATCAAAACTATGCACTGTACATTACAATAATTCATAATACTTATTCCAACTCAACTCTTGAATTTTTGTCTATATACATGTTTTAAGGGTGAAAATGGTTCAGAAAGTTTTTTTATGACAATTTTTCAATAAAAAAAAAATATAAAAATACTATCGATTTAAAATTTAAAAAAAAATATCGAAAACAGAGCCGCGAATTTCTCGAAAATGTGAGTGCTGGTAGTAAGGTCAAAGGTGTACATCTAAAGAATAATTTCTGAGATACATTTTTAAACATTCCTATTCCGTCGAATTTACATTTGAATTCGTTGTAGATATGATAGAATTTTATTGAAAATAAATAATGGAAATAATTTTTAATATCTAAAATAACACACACTTACTGCATTAATCACTATACTTAATAGCCCGAGGGAGGGGACTTGATTAAACGAAAATGCAGCGTCACACTCGAACGTGTGGCACGGAAAATTCAGAATTTCCAGAAGTTTTCAGTTTCTATCAAAGCTTTGAGATCCAGACTATCGTATCCTACAGTATTTTGAATCCAAATCCACCATCAGATTTGAGCCAGCGCGCCTCAGTTTTGCATAAAATGCAAAAACCGTGAAAATCATCGCTACAAGCAAGATTTTTGCATTTTATGCAAAACTGAGACATGCTGGCTCAAATCTGATGGCAGATTTGGATTCAGCGGGTCAAAATACTATAGGATATGAAAGTCTGATCCCCAGACAAAAAAAAAATAAAATTTTTTTTTTCCTGATATGGGGATTAGACTTTCATATCCTATAGTATTTTGACCCGCTGCATCCAAACCTGCCATCAGATTTGAGCCAGCACGTTTAAGTTTTGCACAAAATGCAAAAAATCTTGGGCTTGTAGTACTTATTTTCACGGTTTTGAAGACGTGCTGGCTCAAATCTGATGGCAGGTTTGGATGCAGCGGGTCAAAATACTATAGGATATGATGGTCTGATCCCCAGATCTGAAAGAATTTTGTTTGTGTGTGGCTGTGTTATTATTAAAATAAACATAATAAACCAGCCACACATATTAAGCAGAACAGGAAAGTATGTGTTTGATTCACAATTGTTTTTTATTTGCTAGATATACAGTGTGTCCCAGGATAGATGTAACAAGAGGTGTAATAGACCAAAAATTTTGGAATTTTGGAATGGTATTTGGAGATTGAGTCCTGCTTGTTATAAAACTAAAGTATACCAAAAATGACTTGATTTGGTGTTCTACAGGGTGTTTTATAAGCAAAGTTGTAAAAATCACCACTAATAAAGTACCTTTATTTTCCAAAATATGAAAAAATTCCACTAAGAAAAGTTATTTAGAATGCAGTTTTATACCTCTATACCAAATTTCAGGAATATAAAATTATTTTTTTGAAACTTCCCATTTTTTGCGAATTAAGAGTTGAATTGATAAATGTGTATCCACTGCTTTTCTCATAGACTACTTTTAGCTTCTACATAACTTTAAATATTAATTCACAAAATATAATTTCTATGCAGTTTTAATTGAATGGTTCAAAATAAAATACTAATTTTTACCATTTATTATTTTTATTTATTTGCTTTTATCATGATTAGAGAATATTATTTAGGTATTATGCAAATCACAACTTACACACTTTTTTATTTATTATGAAAATACCTACTTTCTGTATATTGTTGCCCTAATCTGGGCACGCTAATATACTAGTTAGGTAAATACTTTAAAATACTCATTATTGGAGAACCAATCAAAACAACTACTCTTCTAGCTAATACTGACGAAGTATTGAATTACATGATAGGATTCTTAGCATTTTAAAGAAAAAAAATATATTGAAATTATTTAAATCATTCATTTACATTTAGTCATTCACATATTTTTTTATTTAATATGAAATTATCTACTTTCTGTATATTGGTACCTTAATCAGGTCACGCTAATATACTACTTAGGAAAACACTTTAAAACACTCATTATTGGAAAACCAATCAAAACAACTACTCTTCTAGCTAATACTGACGAAGTATTGGATTACATGATAGGATTCCTGGCATTTTAAGGCAAAAAAAAAATATATTGAAGATACTGAAATTATTTATTGAAATTCAGTCATTCACAAGAATTATTGAACCTTACATTCTATTTCAACTCTAGAAAAGTTGTACCAGTTTTTTCGAACTCGTTAGTTCTCATCAGTAGAGTATAGAAACATTCATTCATTATTTACAAGCCTATTCTTGATTTATTTTTACCATTTATTATTTTTATTTATTTGCTTTTATCATGATTAGAGAATAAAAAAGTGTGTAAGTTGTGATTTGCATAATACCTAAATAATATTCTCTAATCATGATAAAAGCAAATAAATAAAAATAATAAATGGTAAAAATAAATCAAGAATAGGCTTGTAAATAATGAATGAATGTTTCTATACTCTACTGATGAGAACTAACGAGTTCGAAAAAACTTGTACAACTTTTCTAGAGTTGAAATAGAATGTAAGGTTCAATAATTCTTGTGAATGACTGAATTTCAATAAATAATTTCAGTATCTTCAATATATTTTTTTTTTTTTTTTGCCTTAAAATGCCAGGAATCCTATCATGTAATCCAATACTTCGTCAGTATTAGCTAGAAGAGTAGTTGTTTTGATTGGTTTTCCAATAATGAGTGTTTTAAAGTGTTTTCCTAAGTAGTATATTAGCGTGACCTGATTAAGGTACCAATATACAGAAAGTAGATAATTTCATATTAAATAAAAAAATATGTGAATGACTAAATGTAAATGAATGATTTAAATAATTTCAATATATTTTTTTTTCTTTAAAATGCTAAGAATCCTATCATGTAATTCAATACTTCGTCAGTATTAGCTAGAAGAGTAGTTGTTTTGATTGGTTCTCCAATAATGAGTATTTTAAAGTATTTACCTAACTAGTATATTAGCGTGCCCAGATTAGGGCAACAATATACAGAAAGTAGGTATTTTCATAATAAATAAAAAAGTGTGTAAGTTGTGATTTGCATAATACCTAAATAAAATACTAATTTATTGAAAAAATGGGAAGTTTCAAAAAAATAATTCTATATTCCTGAAATTTGGTATAGAGGTAAAAAATTGCATTCTAAATATCTTTTCTTAGTGGAATTTTTTCATATTTTGAAAAATAAAAGTATTTTATTAGTGGTGATTCTTACAACTTTGCTTATAAAACACCCTGTAGAACACCAAATCAAGTCATTTTTGGTATACTTTAGTTTTACAACAAGCAGGACTCAATCCCCAAATACTATTTCAAAATTCCAAAATTTTTGGTCCATTAAACCTCTGATATCTATCCTGGGACACAATGTATATTACATGTTTTTGTAAGAACTATTACCGTTTTTAGGTTAAATTTATTACCAAAAATACACTGTAAGCTGGCAATGATGGATATTTCACCATTTCGTCATTTTTCTGAATGTTTCAGTAGGTGTTTGCAATATAATACCGTGCGTGTAGCGGGGCGCTAGGCATAGGGAGTAAAATTACAACATCGCGCGTGCCAGCTGGCTGAAATGAAATAACAGAGCTGGGATGGTCCGCCCGACGGAGGAATTTACGGCAGCAGTGTTGTCATATCTTTCGCGCTACGTGAATGTACATGCCTAATGGGAAATTACACGCACGGTATTATGTCTATATGAAAGCCGTCTCTGGCACTGAGATAAAAGTCCCGACCCCTGCTCATTATCAAAAATATGAAAGTTAGTGCTGTGGATGGAGAAGACCAGTGGCGCAGCCAGAAAATTCATCTGGAAGGGGCCAATAGAACCGGCCTCCCCAGAGGATGAGGAAAATTTTTCAGAAAATGGTTGAAAACGGATGTGTATGTAGATTCCTCTATTAGATAATATAGGCATTAATTATAAAATATTTATTTGAAGGGATAATTTAGATACTGCTTTGTACGGCTTCTTTATTTTTTGGCTCATGGAAGACGGCTTGGGGGGGGGGGGGGCATGCCTCCCCCCTGGCTGCGCCCATGGAGAAGACAGAGTACTAATGAATCAATAATATTAGCATATAAGATGGAAATGTCCAAGAAATATAAATCTTCCACACTTTGGTGTAATCCATCCGAAATTACAAGCAATGCTGAGAATTAAACGTGGAATATATTTACCATCCTACAATAAATTGCATGCATTTATAAAAGGAGCGAAAAAAGGTTATGAACCCAAAAAGTCTTTATTTTTTATAGAAAAAAGATCTACGTAAGTTTTTCATTCATGTTCCAGATAATAGTTTCTTATTTTTGAATAGGAGAATGGATTTTTTTCAAATTTGGTGTAGTGATATGGGATGAAATTTTCAATTATATCATGTAAAGAACCAAAATGACCGACTTCCGATTTCGATGCAATTTACATGAAAATCATTTTTTTACGGACGACAACCTGTATATTTTATTTTACAAAAAATCGATTGGCAATGTCTACATTTTCGGCGCGATTTCAGATCGAAAAATGCACGATTCTAGTATTTTAGTCCGTTGCTAAAAAACTATCAGAAAACAGACCGGAAAAGATCCGTTGCCAAGCAACGATCAACAGAACCGTACGAGAATGTTACTTTTTCTGAAATCTATCGGCAATGTCTACATTTTTGGCGCGATTTCAGATCGAAAAATGCACAATTCCAGTATCTTAGTCCGTTGCTAAGAAACTATCAGAAAACAAGCCGGAAAAGATCCGTTGCCAAGCAACGATCAACATTCCCGTACGGTTTTTTGTGTATATTTTAGACATTAAATAAATACATAATAATAATTTATAATAATATTGATTGTGATTGCAGAAAAAATAGAATAGAAAAAATAGTATGTGTACTTCGGTGTGAAAGCACATTCCCGGACTTCGATGCTTGTTAGCCTCGGATAGCGCCTCTGCCAACAATTTACATCGTCGTCCGGGAATGTATTGCTTTCACACCTAAATACACAATATACTATTCCCGGCCAAGGCCGGGAAAGTAACATTCCCGTGCGGTTTTTTATATATATTTTAGACAGTAAATAAATACACGCAGACAAACCAACTCACATTAAAATTGCATTTATTTGCAAAAAAATTATTTTTAGCAAAAAAAAATGTTCAAAATTGTTAAATTGATTGTGATTTCAGAAAAAATAGTATGTGTACTTCGGTGTGAAAGCAATACATTCCCGGACGACGATGCAATTTGCATCGTCGTCCGGGAATGTATGGCTTTCACATCTAAATACACAATACACTATTAACTGCAGGTTAAAGTAGGTAACAAGCTGATTAACTGAATTTACTTATTGACTGACTGGAAAAATATACTTTTAGGTTTTATAGTAAAATAAAAAATGTCGGCATCGCAGGCGTCGAGTAAAAAATCAGGTCCTTTTGATAGGTAACTATTCTTTATCGCCTTGCTATTCGACCTTTTTTTACAAAACGATTTGAAAAGAAAAGGGGGCGCCAGAATTGAACTTTGCCTAGGCTGAAAATAGTCATTGGACCGGCCCTGAAAAATACTAAGAATATCTTGATTGCTCTGCCATAGCTGATGAGTATTCATTTTTTGTGGGGCTCTGTATTTTTTGATAGCATCGCACATATCACAACTTCAATCCTTCATATTTCAAAAACCAAACACATGCTCATCTTGAAATTTTGTATTCAGGATGTTCTCATTATTAACAATAATTTAGCACTTAGTTTGAAAAAAAAATTAAGGGCTAGAAAATGGACGATTTTTGGGGTCACTATTTCTGTTTTACTTGAATATCGTAGTTTCGTTATTAGAGTATGGCATTTAACTCTATACAAAATTTATGACAAAAACTGTATATGGTTGTATTTCTTAGAACAATGAAAAGTACCTGAAACTATTTTAAAGATGATACCATTTCTGATCATTTATAATAAACTGAAAATAAACGCACATTTCCCTCTCACTCTGCAAAATGTTATCCTTAAACAAGAATTATAATATAGGTATAAAAAAATATTTATGGTCGATTTAACTTTCTTCTTTTTAGAGCTTCAACAAAACGATAGCAGCTCGAACTTGACGAACGCAGAAATTATCTTCGATTACAACACTAGTCGGCAAATCTTTAGGTTTTAAGTAGACAAAACCAATTATTTGAAGTTATAATACGGTTTTATCTTATAACACGTACAAGATTACAAACAGCTACTTACAATCTTGACTACTTATTTATGTTTTATAATTAATATTTCACCTCCAATTAACATTAACATGTAAATGATAAGATCACACACAGAAACAAAACACTTACCGACGTCGTTTTTCGAGTAATATACATATATCCTCATTGTCCACCAATTTATATCACTCATAAAAGACACAAACAATTCCTGAAAACTTAAAATAAAACTGGATGTACCAGATGTGGCTGGTGCAAGATGTTAAACTAAACTAAAACCATGGGGGCTCGCGCTGAGGGTGTTTCTTCAGCATGAACTTTATTTACAGTTTCAGATTTAACATCGTTTTAAAGACCCCTGTTTTAAATCACTGTCTTCAAAGGAACGTGCCTATGACCAGAAACATATATACAAAGACTTCCTGGTGTTAATGTACTGACATTTCTGTTACAGGAGTCTGCCTTTCTCGTTTTTAATGACATGAACTAGTAATGACAGAGAAATTAATAAGCGTGAGCTAGAATTACTGAAGAGGTTTATCTATAAAGTACAATTTTTTTTCCGACTGTTCCAAATTTTCAGAACTTAAAATGTTTATGATTTAAAAATGTATCAATTTACAATGGGTATATTTTAACAAAATTATTGAAACTTAAATGCGATTATAGGTACCTGAGGAATTCAAATTAATACAGGGTGTCGGTGTCTCGAAAGTGGAGGATCAAAGGAAGTGAGGTGATGAGGTCATTTCCAATCAAAATAACCATATATGTAGTCAGAGCTGGGCAAAGTACAAAACAAAAACGAGTATTTTCAATACAAAATATGTATGTAGGGTCAACCGGGGCTAATGTGATACACCCAAAAATATGAGGCTATTGTGATACATACAAAAAAAAATGTATATCTACAACAAAACTATATGAAAATAGAATTAAAAGTAAAAAAACTTTTTTAAAAACAAGCATTTATTATTTAGGTGTACTAAAACGAAAAAAATAAAAAAAATTAATTGTCCTAAAAGCTACCTAAGTAAGCTTTTTTTACTTCTATTCACGCGACAAGCTTTTAAGACAATCAATTTTTTTAAATTTTTTTCGTTTTAGTACTGTCGTGAGCAAAAAAAAATAGGACAACCAGGGCCGAATTATCCATAAGGCTAAATAGGCTATAGCCTAGGGGCGCCGAAGCGCGAGGGGGCGCTTCGGCAATTCAAAAAAACTATCTAAATTTATCTCCCGACGGCCGACCGACGGATAAAATTTACTATTTACCATTGACCTTTGGAAAATAAAATGTATTGTACCGTCTTTTAATGCATAAGGGCTGGCGAAAAGAACAGCCATAAAATCAAGTTGAGATAAGGGGTCTACACACGATGCAGCGGCAGGGAGCCAGCCTTGTCGGCGTGCTTTGAACTCATTTGTAAAAGTGAACTGGTCCGCTGGAATTTCAATTATCTTCAAAGCGTACCGACAATGTTGGCTCCCTGTCGCTGGATCGTGTGTAGACCCCTTTTGTACTCCGCCGTCTTATCTGGGCCGAAATTAATAAATTTGTATAAGCCTATAGTAGGCGGCAGGGAGCCAACATTGTCGGTACGCTTTGAAGATAATTGGAATTCCAGCGGACCAGTTCACTTTTACGAATGAGTTCAAAGCATGCCGACAAGGCTGGCTCCCTGCCGCTGGATCGTGTGTAGACCCCTCATGTAGGTTACATTTGGTTACATTTTATAATTATATCTGTATTAAGAATTATAAATACCAAAATATTTAACTATTCATTTACTTATATTTAATTTTCAGATATCAGGATCTGAGAGAGAAGTGAATAATATGAAATAGAAAATGCGATATGATTTTAAGTAGAGTCCTGTTCATACGTTTAAGTAATTATCCATATCTGAAGTTTTTATTGCCGTAATCCTTCTGGTTATAACCAGAGGCCTTCTTATATTTACGTCGGCACTTTTTTTTGTACAAGAAAATTATTTATTTGTTATTTGATTATTTTATTTTGATAAAATTGTCGAATTTATTATTTCTGTATTGTATACTTCAGCGAAGAGATGTTTACCTAAACCGTGGATAGTACAAAAAAACACCCGACCTGCGCTGCACTTAAATGTGGGTCTACACATGATCCAATCTATCAACCGACACACTTTGAATGTTGTTATGCGAGCCCGTAAAAGTGAGCTGGTCTGCTGGAACCAACATTGTCGGTACTCTTTGAAGACGCTGGAATTCCAGCAGACCAGCTCACATTCACGAGTTGTCATGACAATTTTCAAAGTATACCGAGAAGGTTGGGTTGGGTGGTTGGATCGTCTGTTGTACACCTCTTTATACTTTCAGCGCCGGTCTCATTGTTCGTCCAAAAGCGCGAAAGCAAAAAACGCTGCAATTTGACTGGCATGCGCCAGCTCAACTTTTTGTGCCAATTAAGGAAATGTATACGTCTCTTGTATGTTCCTTTCCAATATATCAACATTTTACAGGATTATTTATAGGAAAATAGGAACGGAAAGAGGTAGATATTATATCTTTCCGCTTCCTTTATCGTAGCCGCTGGTCACCAGGGTCGGACTATCCATAAGGCTAATTAGGTTATAGCTTAGGGGCGACAATACGTAAAATGAGGATCGTCGCGAGTTCTTCGCGCTCTCTGCTTATTAAAAAAAAATATTTTGTCCCCCCTCCCTCTAATCAATTTTCGTTTTTGAAAAAAAACATTTTTTTTTCATGTCCTTCTTCCTAGTCATCAGTGGTTGGTTAAAAGAATTTTTTTTTAAATTTCTCGCCCCCGCTCATCAATTTTGAAAGTGGGACAAACATTGTTTTTGATATATCTCCGCCCCCCTCTCGTCAATTTTGAATATGGATAATAATTGTTTTTATTAATGTTCTTCCATTATGAATAAGGGGGCGCAAATACATGATTAGCCTAGGGGCGCGATAATCCTTAATCCAGCCCCGAGGACAACTATTTTTTTCTAATGTAAATCTGTCTCTATTTGTACACTTGCAATGAATTTACATTACATAACTAGATTTTAGCAAAAATACGTTATAAGACTTGTCCCTTTTTTTGCGCACGACAGTACACCTAAATAATAAAAGCTTGTTTTTAAAAAAGTCTTTTTTTACATTTAATTTTATTTTTAAATTTTTAGCTACGCCTTAATTAGTTTTATATATTCATTGCGTCGTCCCTATCCGATATAAATTTATAGTTTAAACCGGACCCTTCACCATTTCTTAGAATGCAACGTATGAGCGAATACACTATACGATCGAATTATAGTGTTAAAACTAAAAAAAAAATTTGTCCGCCATCTTGGGGCATCCGCCATATTGAATTTAGTGTGACGTCATTTTATTTTTGTATTCTTCTCAGCAAACCCTTCCATTTGATACCCATATCAAGGGGGTGCATAAAAAATAACTGGTCCGCCACCTTTGGGAGTCCACCATATTGGATTTAGAATGACGTCACTTAGCTAACCATGCATTGTCATCCAAACTAAACGTGTATGCAAAATTTCAGCTCAATCGGTTAGGGATAACTGTTTTAAAATTGACTTGCAAGATTTGAACTAAACAAACAAACTAACATACTAGCTCAATAACGGGGTACTTAAAAGAAACGAGGTAGTGGATTTTTTTTTATCTTGTATATGTTATAGAGAGTATGTAGAATCCAAGTTTTAGACCTCCAAACCCTTGGTAAATTTTTGTGTGGTCGAAAAAACCACGAATTTTTGGCACTTTTTCAGTTTGTGGTCTATAACTTTAAAACAATGCATCTAATCGAAAAGTCGTCTATTATCAAAATTAAAGAGCATTAAATTTCGCTTCGAATGAGTACCTTAAAGTTGAGGTATGGGCGAATTTTTAATTTTATAATTTTTTTTTAAGTAATCTATGAACTTGAAATTACATACTCTACAACTTTCATTCTATGGGTTTTTTCAATTAGATTGGCCGTTTCAGAGCTGAAGACGTTTAAAAAGTTACCCAGTGTGAATTTTTCACAAGTTGGTAAAAATTGTTTTTATTCGACTGCCAACCAACTACGCCAAAGTTGTAGAGCATGTAATTTCAAGTTCAAAAAAAAAATAAAAATAATAAAATTTTAAAAAATACGCCCATACCTGTTGATGAAATTTCAACTTTGAGGTACTCATTCGTTAGCATTTAATTGTTCTTTTGTATTCATCATTAAAAGTTTTTCATTAAACAATGTTTTACATTTACTCTTTACTCAATGTTTTACATTTTTAAATGTTAGGTTATTTTTTACGTTCTAAAGTAATTTTTGTTTGATTTAAATCACTTAATTTCCACAAGTTTTTTCGGAATTTTATCATAAAAAATTACCAATTCTCTTTTACTTCCACATCCAGTGGAAGTATAGTAACGACTAAAAAATTGTTATTGTTCAATTAGGCTTAGAATGTCACGAAACGTCGAGATTTTAAGTTTGAACGAAAAAAAGATTTCTGTCTGTCGGTCTGTCTGTCTGTAACTTTTTTTGTGCGCACGTTTACTCTGGAACCGCTTGAGATATTGACTTGAAATTTGGTACACATATGTACTTTAACGAGATCTAGAACTAGATTATATTTTCATCTTGTTCCGTCGAAGAGTTGGGGGGTAAATTGGGGTAAATTTGGGGAAAATAGGTAATCAAGCAGGTAAGAGTCCATAAAATTGGTATTTAGTATATACAAGAGAAGCTAAGATCCCAAAAAAAGTTTTGGCATTAGCCACCCCCATTACCACCCCCACTCCATTATTAAAGGGGATGAAAAAAAATTGTGATTTAGTGTGTGTACAAGAACCAGAAACCTCAAAATATTTTTTTATTTCATCCACCCCCACTACCACCCCCCATCACCACCCCCACCCCGCTACCGATGTGGGATATCGTTTTATGGGTTTTTGGGGTAGAGGATTTCAAATATTATATTATTAAAGTTCCATAAACAATTATTTCCACATACAAATTTTTTTCGTTGTGAGTGACTTGGATAAAAAATTGGGATGTGGAAGTAGTGATTCCTTGGGCAGCGGTTTTTTTAATGGCATCCAGAAACGAGAGAGGTTTCATCAACCAAATTTTTACTGCTGATAGATAAAGGACACCTATGTATCATACTAGCTCCGCTGAATCAAATTCTATCTACAAACGACATTACAGTACTGACTCTGAATAGCCCCGTGGTGTATCAATAATAGCCCCAAACGGGGGGCTATTTTGAGACAGACATTTCATTTTTTTGTTGGTCTAATCTTTATTTTAGTAAAATTTCTGCACTGTAATCTTAAAAAGAAGATAATTTAGCACACAACAGTATTTTTTAAAAAACGTCTAAGATAAAAAACAAAATTTTATTTGCAAAGTTTCGATTTTTGTATCATATTAGCCCTGGTTGACCCTATCGGAAATACAAAATAGGTACATGTATTTTGCAAATGCATTTTCAAAATACAAATACATAGTTAAGGTTAACAAAATTATATTTATTTTTGAAGTGATTTATTATATTAAAATTATCTCACAAGAAAATTTCACAAAATATGTCTATTCGCTCTCATAAGTTAAAGAGTTTCTTTTGGGATTATTTATCATAATGGATATTACCAATAGTAATATCCATTGAAAAACCGCTGCCCAAGGAATCACTACTTCCACATCCAGATTCTCTATCCAAGTCACCCAAAACGAAAAAACTTTGTATGTGAAAATAATTGTTTATGGAACTTTAATAATATAATATTTGAAATCCTCTACCCCAAAAACCCATAAAACGATACCCCACATCGGTAGTGGGGTGGGGGTGGTGTGAGGGGGGTGGTGGCGGAGGGGTGGATGAAGTAAAAAAATATTTTGAGGTTTCTGGTTCCTGTACATACACTAAATCACAATTTTTTTTCATCCTCTTTAATAAGGAGGTGGGGGTGGTGATGGGGGTGGCTAATGCCAAAAATTTTTTTGAGACCTTAGCTTCTCTTGTATATACCAAATACCAATTTCATGGACTCTTACCTGCTTGATTTACCCATTTACCCCAAATTTACCCCAATTTACCCCCCAACCCTTCGACGGAACAAGATGAAAATATAATCTAGTTCTATATCTCGTTAAAGTACATATGTGTACCAAATTTCAAGTCAATATCTTAAACGGTTTCAGAGTAAACGTGCGCACAAAAAAAAGTTACAGACAGACAGACAGACAGAAATTTTTTTTTCGCTCAAACTTAAAATCTCGACGTTTCATGACATTTTAAGCCTATTTGGACAATAAAAAATTTTAAAAATTTTTTTGTCGTTACTATACTTCCACTGGACGTGGAAGTAAAATTAAAATAAGAACATCTAATGCTCTTTGTAGTGCATTCACAACTTAGACTTAGCTCGTTGCTAATTAGTAATTAGTAATCACTGACAGTTCACAAAGACAAGACGCAAAAGTAAAAGATGACAATTGAATTGACAGAAACAGTACAAATAATTTTACTGGTTGTTGAATCTACTGGATTCATAGGTGAGGAGCACAGAGCACAGACAGAACGACGTGATAGATACGATGATTCGATGATACTTACCTTTGTACTTTTTTAACACGTTTTTGTTAGGTCGACTTGTAACTAACTATCTAGCTATGTATGTATGTATGTATGTATGTAAGTAAAAAAGTCTAAGGAACTGAATTTCACCCACTTCTAATTGTTGTATCATCATGAAACTTGGCAATTATTGTGTGTAGCTCTGATGGCAATACAATATAGTATACTCAATATTATATGTTCAAAATGGCCGCCGCCCCAAGATGGCGGATTATCATTTTCTTTACAACCCTTGATATGGGTATCAATTGATAAGTAGAAAACAAATATGTGATCAAAACTTAAACATTCAAAATGGCGGGTAGGTTTTATCAATTATCATCGGATTCGACTGAAAATCGGTATCTGTGGGTTATAGAGGTTGCAGATTACAATTATCCGGTCCAAATTTAACAATTCAAAATGGTGGCGTCAAAATGGCGGATAAGTTTTGTAATTTATGATCTGATTAGTATGAAAATCGATATCTGGGGATTTTCGAGGTGATAGTAGGTGGGAAGTAAAAAAAATGTTGAAGCCTTTGATTCTTGTACACACACTAAATCACAATTTTATTTTTTTCACCCCCTGGGGGTGGATGGTGGTGGATAATGCCAACAAATTTTTTTGAGACCTTATCTTCTATTATATATACTAAATACCAATTTTATGGACTCTCACTGGTTCGATTTACCTATGCACCTTCTTTTACCCCGATTTACCCTTCAACGGAATAAGATCAAAATATAATCTCGTTAAAATACATACGTGTACCAAATTTCAAGTCAATATCTTAAACGGTTCCAGAGTAATTGTGCGCACAAAAAAAAGTTACAGACAAACCGACAGTCAGAAATTTTTTTTGCTTAAACTTAAAATCTCGACGTTTCATGACATTCTAAGCCTATTTGGACAATAAAAATTTTCAATTTTTTTTTGCGTTACTATACCTACTTCCACTGGATTCTTCTCGCTCATACGAGCGCTAATATTACAGCACGGGTAATGTGTTTTATAATAGGCTATTTGGTGCTTTCCATCAATTTATTTTATATTGTTATCAGTAAGTAATAAGTATAGATAAATATTTATTTATACTTCTGTTGGGTTTTTCAACGATTAACTTAAAAAATTATATTATATTACCTAAATACGATTAAAAATTTATTATTTATCAGTGTTTATTGTATAATAAATTGCATTTTTCTACGACTGTTAAAAACACTATACTTTTTCCATTTTTAATGCGTAACAGTATACTATTCAACAAGCGGTAATGTAGGTAATAATGAATAAATCAATATTAAATTGAGAAAATTTTGTTTAAATGACTCAGTTAGTTTATTAATAAGATTAACACTAAAATTTACTTTTTGTACACACTTTTATTTTTATTCTGAGATTTTTCGGGTAACAAATTATGTATTGTATCATTAACTACTTTCCTCAATTCTGGCGGTGTACATAATAGTTCATCTTCACTAATCGAATTCATCATTTTTGGAAATATCAGAAAATAATTTCTCTCGGACAGAGCCACGCGTCGCGTGTTACATCGATTGGAGAGGCTAGGCATGAAGGTAAAGGAGATTGGCACTGTACCTAGTGAATAGTGATTTATAATAACTCACGAGTGAATTATTATAACTCACTAATTAACTCACTAACTCATTAATTGTTTAAAAGCAGTTCATTAATTAGTATATAATCTAATAAGAGTAGATAATTATAATTAATTATTAATAATTATAATACATTGAAAACAAACGTAAGTTAATAAATTAGTGTTTAGTGTTACCTTTGTGTTATAATTTCCGAACCCACGATACAGGGTGTTTACAAAAAGATAAACACGTAACAATATTAAACCTAACTTTTCTTGCAACCACATCTTCCTGGCGTTAGGGAGACCGGTTTTTCATTCAGCTTTTTCCCGTGTCAACAGCCAAAAATTTTCAGTGCGCGTGTGCCTCAACCAGTCACTAGCTCTAAGTTTTTGTATGAATTAGTTTTCGGCCCATGTGGGCAGCAATTTTAAGCATACTGTTAATTTTAAATCCGTTCAAGCGGATAGGAGTTTTAACTTGTTTTTATTTTATTCATTATTGTTAAGCCGAACCCGACCTGCCCACCCAAGGAACAATTTTAGTTTCTTAAATGTATACAAGGGTGCTATAAAAATATTTATAAAATGCCTTGAAAAATCTATTTTGCTGTAACAATATCCTTAATACCATCATAAAGCGACTTGTAGACTAAAAAGGCCCACCCTTATGAAGGTTGTTAAGGCCTTTTTAAATTCCATCATAAAACTCCTTAGTGAGGCATAATGCTGCTCTTGAAAACCTTGTTTGGGCCGTTTTAAAACCTTTCTTAAAACCTATTTTAAAGCTGTCAGAAGCTTTTCTATTAGCTTCCTGCATTTCTAGAAAACACCTAGAAGGCTACCTTAAAACTGGTTTTTAAAACTCTTATAAGTCCATATTAGAACTGAGAAGCTATAAGAATGTTCACGAAGGAATCCAAATAATTTTATTATTGCATTTATTTTTTCTAAACTGATTTAAGCAAACACACCATCAGACTTATTGAAGATAAAATGGAATTTGAAATGTATAAAGCGTAGAGCACTATAACCTCTCTAAGGCCGATTTAAAAGGTAATAAAAAGCTATCGGGTATGACAAAAAAATTAAAACCAACGGCAGTTTATCGTTAAAACTACATAAGAAAGGCCCAAAAAACAAGAGCCCCTCAGAAATAATATTGATTTTAATATCCATACAAAATTTGCATAGACACACGTAATCAGCAAATTTAAAAAAGTGAGCTGCTTCTCGGTTCCCACGGTAATTTTCAGTCGTTTCTTGTAATTCTACCTTAATTTGTTAACGAAAAAGTGATAATTATTGATAATTATAATTGTGAGATTGACCTTGAATATTTTTATATAACAAGAAAAACATGGCCGGCCAACTAAAAACCTAATTGGGTTGTTGACGAATTTTCAAAAATGGTGAAATATGGTAGTGGAGGACTTAATTTAGTTACATATTTAATTTGGAAGAAAAATTCTTAGCGCAACATATTTTTAAAAATTGTTAAACTTCGACTATTTGAATGTGCCGCGAAAACGGTAGTGACATCATAACGGCAGTTAGATGTGAACTTATACGCAGAACAGATGAAGACGAATAAGTTGACATTGCTGACAAGAAAGAAAATAACCTCATATGTCAAAAGTAAATTTGACGTTTAGCTAGCAGTGATTGATGTTTGCAGTTATTGTTAATATTTTTTTACAAAACGACTAAGGCAGTATATCTGTAAAAGCTAATTCTGACATTCTACTTGCGGTAGATATATTTATGGTCAGCGAATTTTTAAAAAGAGACGATCGTTTTGACATTGCAATGGTTGGAAGTGTAAAAGCTGCAAGGTACCTACTTACGTTACATCTGCTGTAGACAGTACAAACTATTGTAATTTCTGCAAGAACTTCCTTTATCTTACCTTATTAATATTACATAATATGTCTAATATGTATTTTATTATTTAATTTAGATGAATTTGTTAACTATACTTTGTATTTTATTAAATATTTCCTTTTCATTGTTTTATTTCTTATTAACTATATACATGCGTATCTAACTGAAAACAACAAAATAAGTTTATCTACTAAAGAAATTATTTATTATCCATTGATACTCACTTCTAAGAAGAGTCAGAATGAGATTTACGAAGATATCAAGAAAGGTCTGTATTATAACAAAAAATAATAAATAGGTAAGTACTTTATGCTAGTATCTGTCTAAGCATTAAACAATGATATGTATTTATAACACACATAATTCAAAGGGCATTTATAACTACAATCCAACGCATTCGTAGCCATTTCCGACTGATTGTGTTCACCGACTTTAGATGACTTTCACAGTTTGTTTCATACAGTTTTTCAACGGCGAGTTTTTAAATTTCCTTTCTTAATTTATTGATCATCCTAGTATTATGGGGCGTCTAGGGAGCTTCATAAATAATCAATAGCTAACAAAAACAACTGCACTTTATTCCAACATAAACTAGATAAAATACATAAAAGCAGATTAAAGCCATTTCCCTCTTTTTAGGAAACATGAATAACATTCTAATCTAGAGCCGTTAAAAATACAGTAATACACCCTGTTTTGTCCACCAATTTGGCGGGTAATTTAAATTTGTAACAGCTAGAACGCCACACAAGTCTTGTAATGCGGCCGTTTTTCCTACAACATAAACCCATATTAAAAATCAAATTCCTACATTAAGATACAACTTACCACAAATAAAACGCTTAGAATACATTGTAATTTGTTACTTTACTTGACATTGAAATGGTCTCCACAATAAGAAGACTTGGTCCTTCTCTGGTGGCTTTGAATCATTCATTATTACGTTCAGCGTTTATTATTGGAACACAACAGTTTTTCTGGTGAATTGATGGTATTATTTACACAGTACGGCAGAAAACACTATCTGTACTTATATTTATCCATAACTAGATGCTGTTAAACTATACCGAATTGTAACCTATGAACGTCAGTTGAATTTGACGTTAAATATAATGTCAGATTAAACTGTCGTGATTGTCTTTTTTCTCCGTCGCTATCAGCGAGTCTCTAAATTAGTACCCGTTTCTCGTCGTTTTATAACTAACTTCTCTACAGACTGCCGTTATTATGTCATCTCCGTTTTAAATGCATGTATTTTTGTAATTAATATTATACTATTATAAGACTTTCTTTTCAACTTCTACATGTTTCTAATGATTTTTTATGAATAATTGTTATTGTTTAACATAGATTCTCCTCAAATTTTAACTTAGTGCAACAACCCAATTGTCATTTTACAGTCCTCTCCAGTGTTGCCAGGTCTAGTGAAATTTCACTAGATCTGGTAATTTTTTTTAAATCTAGTGATTTAGTGAAAACTTTTATGAAAATGCCCATTTTTAATGATTTTTGAATCATCCAATTTATTGCCCTCTACTGGTAGGTAGACAAACATTAAATTCAAGTTGCGATCCATTTAATACAAAACTGTTCACGTTAATCGCTACCACGGTCAGTAAACTATACGGTTACCTCGATCAGCAGCTCTTAGACGAGAGAGACGCGCGGAGCGGGGAATCGAATGAAAGAGACAGACATATCTGATTTCCGTGCAAAAGACACAGACAAAGATGCCTGTAGTGTCTACAGCTGACGTAGGCTGTAGATCCTGACAGAATATCTTTCATTCGATTCCCCGCTCCGCGCGTCTCTCTCGTCTAAAAGCTGCTAATTGAGGTAACCATATAGTTTATTGACCGTGAATCGCTACAATCGAATAGCCTGGGTTCGTTGCCCTCTAGCGTCTCGTAGAAAAACAGTACTTTCTAGTTACAAACCATTTAATACAATAGAGAGTACGACGTCTGGCAACGAAATAATCAGATAGAGGACGCTCAGAGCTATGCTGTGCTCAGAGAGCTCAAGAAAATTACGTGTCCTACAGACACTGCAACTTTTGAAAATTAAAGAATGAGAGCTTTAATTTCAAATCTAGTGAAATTTTAGTAAGATTTAGTAACTTTTTAAAGCGTCGTCTGATAACTTTTAAAATTTTGATCTGGCAACACTGGTCCTCTCATTAAACTATATATTCTAATAATGGTAATGACCTAGAACATTTACTCTAAATGAAGCCCTTTTAGTCTTTTTGTTTACTATCACAAATAATCCCTTCCTTACAAAAATGCAAATGCACTTGGCGAAGATCACATGGGCTTGATAAAAGCTGTAATAAAACGTTTGGGACGTTGACATTTGATACAAAAAACTTAAAACTTAACCTCAAAATAATTTGTATGTGTGTGTGTTTTAACAATCCTTTTAAAATGGCCAATCTTTTTTATTTTCTTCCACCTTTCCAAGAAAGACTTAATTACACATCAGTAAGTCGTGAAATGCTTTTAATTAACACACACACACATGCATCAACGACACTTCAGGCAGACATATTGTTTATTATTTTTATAATAAATGTTTTATTGAGGTTTTGGAAAGTGTTTTATGGAATTAAAATTTGCCTTTTAGATTTATAGAGGCCTTTTTTTCTTCATAACGGTTTCATCACAACATTTATCAAGGATGTTTTAAGAGTCTAGTTTTGTAATGGCCTTTAATAAGTACTAATAGGCATTGAAAATGTCTAGTTTTAAAAAGGATTTAAAATGCATTTATTGCAAATATGTTAAAACCATAAAGAATAATTTAAAGCCTCTTTAAATCTAAATGGAATTTAAGACGTTCATAAAACTAATTAGCTTTATGGAGAGTTTTATGTAGGTTATGATAAATCCATTACAAATACATATTATCCTAGAAGCAAATTACCTTTATAATTAGGTCTTACAGAATGCTTTAAAACTTACTATTAAGAGCAAGTATACTTGAAGCCTAAAAGGCCTTATCTACAACATCAATAAAGCACATGACTATTTCCTAACCCCGACAAACCTTTCTTAAAACCCCCCTCAAGTCCAAATGACTTTTAAATTGTTCCTTGGGCATCCAGCCCCGCATTCATCACGGTTGTCTGGCTGGCTCCGGACCACTCTCCGGGGAGGTACGTACCTGTACTATCAACTGTCAATAAATACTTGTTACTTGCTTGCTTGTGTATTGAGTGACGAATATGCTGACCGACTGTCTGCCGCGTTCTAGGTTCGAGCCCCGCTCCGGTACTGACAATACCGGTTTATATGGATGTATGTCTGCGTTTTTTCACCGGACAGCCTTAGCTTTGGATTTGAGAGTTGTCTACTATATGTGCTGTGTTTATGTTATGTTAAATAATTTTAAATTCGTCTGATCTTTTATTGTTTAAACTAGCTGAAAGATATGAGAATGAATGACTATTTATATTGGCTAGTTTTGTAAACAGGAATATGAGTACTATCAACAAAACGAAGCTCATTAATTATTGTCAGGAGGCACGAAATAACAGATTGAATAAAATATCGCACCTACATGTTTTCTCACGACTTTACGCAAATATTTAGTTAAGAATTTAATCAATTGACCTTCCGATGGAGCCTCGTAGTCACCAAAATCAAGTCCATATGTCAATCGTCAGTATATTTTCGCGATTCCAAAGTTTAAAGAATAAAATACATAATTCGTGATTCATTCGATTTTAAGTATTTTATAAAATAAGGAGAGTTTAGATATACATAATATTGCTTGCTGATTATGATTATTCCTACATCCATCATCAATCAAGCTATGTTTAGAACAGTACTTCGCTCACAGACATTTCGAGACAGTTTTATTTTCTAATATTCATATATCCCAACTGAATATCAAATAACCTAGCTTAATTAAAAACAGGTTATGAAAATCGTCGGTTATGAAAGAATTTATTTCATACCAGAAGTGGCCAGGTATTTCTATCCTTCGTATTATAATTATGTTGTAGACAGCGTCGATATGTCGAAAAAAAGACTTGTTCTGAATATGTTATAAGTCGTTTACTTTTTTGGAGATACTTTTGCATAGTTTTATTTATCATTTGGCCTCGTTTTGAATTAATTCACAGTTAATATAGTTATTTTTTATATATCCAATAATTTCATTACATCGTTGCGAATAACCTGGTTTTGGATTTGGGAGCTATCTAATTTAGGTTGTTTTACTTAAGAAGCAAAATTTTTGCAACCCCGACAAACGATGGGAAAAATTCAAAGGTACAGGGGCTTTTATTTGAAACGGATTTTGATTGAATATTAACAAAGCTACGGAAAAACAAATCTTTTTACACATTATATACAGGGTTACTGGCAACTCGACCTAGGCTATTCCTAATTTGCAATCATTTCAATCCACATGTGTTTTATGCAAAAGTTTTTAGTTTTCGAGATATTTCAATTTTTCACTTTTTATGGAAAATCCCATATTTGCATATTCAAAATTAAATTTAAAAATTGCCGTTAATTCAATGGCACTGATTTTAATTTTCGTACTTATATAACTCTTCAGCAATGCTTTGCTAACAGTAAAATATCAAAAAATACTCTGAGAGCGATTTATTACAAAAAATCATTAATACGTTAATCGTGCAAATCATTGTAACGTGCATTTTCCTTGAAACTGACTATAAGCGTGTAGTATGCACGTTTGGTGAAACCGACTATAGATATTAGGCTCTGTGGTAAAACGCGAAAGTTGTTTACGTCCTACTGTGAGGGGAAGAGAGCCCGCGGCCGCTGAGATTATACTACCATATAAGGTATAAGAGATTTTGATTGGTGACTGTTGACGCTTCTATGATGCTTTTGTAACCCCCACGGAGGAAAATATATAAACAAAATTTATGAAGCGCCATGTTAGATTTGATGGGGACCGAGCTAAAGATCTAACGGAATGGAGTTTACGGCATTTGTAATTCTCTGCTTCAATACTGCTACATCGTTAGGAAGTTGTTCAGCGTAAACCAACTGCTTGAGGCGACCCCATAAAAAGAAATCCAATATTGATAGGTCTGGGGATCTCGCCGGCCACTTGATCGGTCCATTCCTGGCAATCCAATTTTCTCCAAAATTTAAATTCAACCACCGATTAACCATTTCTGTGGAGTGGCCAGGGCAACCGTCATGTTGAAAATGAATTAAAGGCATATCTCTTAAAATATTTAAATGTTCTTCAGAAAATCTTTCAAGAAGCTGTAAATAAGTGAGCTGGTTTAACCTTCCCTCAATGAAATAAGGTCCAATAACTCCAACGTGATAAGAAACGGCACACCACACATTCACTTTTTTATAATATAGTCTTCTACAATGAATTCTAAAATTTGGATTTTCAGAAGCCCGACAATTCTGAGATGAAACAACACCATTCATTGTGAATTCATCTGAGAAAATTATGAAATGATGAAAAAATCTCTTCCATGATTTTTTCTCCAATGGTCAAACAAAAATCCAACCTACGGCCGTCATCTCCTTCTTGAAGCGTATGTTTATAATTTGCTTTATATGCCCTAATTTTCTGTGCCTTGTAAATTCTTTGGAGTTCAGACTTGCTAATATTAATCTTAGTGGCATCCTAGGATTTTCTATAACAGAGGCATGAGCTATAATAGCCCCAACATTGTCTTCATCATATGCTTTTATTTTCCTTTTCATATTAAGAACACTACCAGTAGCCAGAACCTTTTTAATTATTCTCATAGTCTGAGTACGTGACAAAGCAGTGTTTGGAAATTTCAAATTAAATTGGCTTACCACTTCTCTTAGCGAGTTTTCACCGCTAATTCCGTAGCATTGCACAATATAAATTTTTTCACGCACTGTGAGTACCATTTTCACTTAATTTTTTATGCTTGGTTCGTTAATTTGAAACAGAAATTAAGGATAATATTGACTACGTTTGACAGATATGTCAATAATAAATGATAAATGTGTATCCACTGCTTTTCCCATAGCCTACTTTTAGCTTCTACATAACTTTAAATATTAATTCACAAAAAATAATTTCTATGCAGTTTTAATTGAATAGTTCAAAATAAAATACTAATTTATTGAAAAAATGGGAAGTTTCAAAAAAATAATTTTATATTCCTGAACTTTGGTACAGAGGTATAAAATTGCATTCTAAATAACTTTTCTTAGTGGAATTTTTTCATATTTTGAAAAATAAAGGTACTTTATTAGTGGTGATTTTTACAACTTTGCTTATAAAACACCCTGTAGAACACCAAATCAAGTAATTTTTGGTATACTTTAGTTTTACAACAAGCAGGACTCATACCTTTCTAGTAGAAAACAGCTGGTTGAAATAAATGGTATTAGATCTGAAGAAATGCATGTTGAAATTGGGGTACCTCAAGGCTCGGTTTTGGGCCCATTACTATTTCTCCTATACATTAATGATTTACCGGAAATCTTTAATCAAAACACCTTAACAATGTTTGCAGATGACAATTCTCTAATTGTCTCTGAAAAAACTGTACCAGAATTATTAGTAATGGCTCAAAATATGACCAATAGCTGCACAGATTGGTATAATAACTCCAAATTATTCTTGAACATCTCCAAAACTGTATTTATCAATTTCACACCCAGATTCACCTCTTTCAATAGTAGTTATTTGATAAAAGTAGATAATAAGTCAATTGAGCAAGTCAGAAGTACTAAATTTTTAGGAGTACACATTGATTGTGGGCTAAGTTGGAATGAACATATAACTTTGTTGTCAAAAAAGCTGTCGTCAATCTGTTTTGCATTGTATAGGTTAAAAAATATTTCCAATATGTCAACTGTAATGTCTTTTTATCATGCTAACTTTGTGTCTAGAGCTAAGTACGGCATAATGTTCTGGGGAGCCTCTCATAATTTTGAAAGAATTTTTAAATTGCAGAAAAGAGCTATTAGAAATATGGTAGGAGCGACAAGAAATACGTCCTGTCGAAATTTATTTAAAGAGCTAAAACTTTTACCGTTAGCATGTATATACATACTAGAAATAGTATGCTATGTTAAATCCAACCAAGATTCTTTTAGAACTAATGATTTTCATCATAATTACAATACCAGAAATGGTCAAAACTTGTGTATCCCATTACATTATCTAACAAAATATGAGGAGTGCCCCAGGTATATGGGAATAAAATTATTCAATCAGCTTCCAGCTGAACTTAAATGTGTTGTTAATTTAAAGTTGTTTAAAAAGCTAGTTAGTCAATTTCTTTTACAAAAGAGTTTTTATAGTGTGACTGAATTTTTAACTGACCAACATGTTTGAGAAATTTTATTAATGTGTTGTTTTACAGTAGCTTAAGTTTTAAATTTTTTAAAATGTCTGTGATGAGATAGTCTCTCACAAAATTGTTTGACTAGTCCTATATCACCTTTTGTGATCATTTATTTCCTATGGACAATAAAGATTATTATTATTATTATTATTATTATTATTAATCCCCAAATACCATTCCAAAATTTTTGGTCCATTGCATCTCTTGTTACATCTATCCTGGGACACACTATATAGGTAAGTTTTGTGTAATATTTTCAGCTACGTTTATAAAGTAATTATTCATGTCTTCTACACATTTAACTCGGCATTTAAGATTTTTTTTATTTTGTTGCCTATTTTGGTTTATGATATTCCAAAAAGTCTTTGGAGTGTTTCCATAATAAAAAAAGAAATGTTATTTACATGAATTCTACGGTTAATGTATTAATGCATTTTTGTAATATATCGCCGTCATTATCACAGAAATAAGAAAATCGAAAAAATATCTTTATTTTTTGTTGCATCTTTGGATCATTGATTATTTTTTGACATATTACTGTGAAAAATTGAAATATCTCGAAAACTAAAAACTTTTGCATATAACACAATGACATGTGAATTGAAATGATCGCCTCGACAGGAATATGTCCAGTTACCAGTATATGTTAGTTGTAAAATCGCTCCACTTCGTGTCGCGATTTTTCCATGCCCTTAATTCTCGAATAATTTTCATGGAAAACAGGTTTGAGGCACTCAAAAAAAATTCACCCAAATAGAAAATCAACCTCGTGTGTATTACAGAAGATTAATATATGATTAAAAGATATTATCTAAAATAATTATTAAAACAACAAAACTGTTTATTTAATGTTTTAAAAATAACGATTTAAAATAAAAAATAAAAACATTTTTTATGTTTTTTATCATGTCCCCAGTCAGTCAAAATATTTGCAAGTTCATCATAGTAGTCGTATCTTTTTCGAGGGAATAATGCTCTTTTTCTGAAATCGATCGGCAATGTCTACATTTTCGGCGCGATTTCAGATCGAAAAATGAACAATTCCAGTATTTTAGTCCGTTCCTAAGAAACTATCAGAAAACAGACCAGAAAAGATCCGTTGCCAAGCAACGATCAACAAAACCGTACGGGAATGTTACTTTCCCGACCTAGGCCGGGAAAGTAACATTCCCGTACGGTTTTTTATGTATATTTTAGACAATAAATAAATACACGCAGACAAACCAACTCACATTAAAATTGCATTTATTATTAAGCAGTTATATTGTAATGAAGAAATATTATGCATTAATACAAATACCTTAATTTATAATAATATTGATTGTGATTTCAGAAAAAATAGTATGTGTACTTCGGTGTGATAACACATTCCCAGACTTCGATGCTTGTTGGCCTCGGCTAGCGCCTCGGCCAACAATTTGCATCGTCGTCCGGGAATGTATTGTTTTCACACCTAAATACACAATATACTATTGCAAAAAGCTTTAAATTGTTTCCATATAGAATTTTTAGTGTTTCTCGTTTTAACTGGGACACTTTCATTCATAGCTTCGCTAATATTTTCTGTGAAACATCACCAAATCGCTTTTTCTCATTCATTTTGTGTACAGAAATCAAGATGAAAACGTGAAATGTCAGATTTTAATCATTTCAATGACACATGGCTACTACAAAAAAAGTAACATACATTTTTCTCGATTTTTTCCACTTATCAATAGCCGTTTTTCTCAGTTTAAACAAATCCTATTGGTCGATTTTTTTGAAAATGTACGTTTTGATTGGTTAATAAAGTAAGAATATATCAATCAAATTAAATTGTTTTCACTCGACCTACCTCATGCATTCCACAGTTATTTTTATTTAATTTTATCGTATTTCGTTGTCTTATACAATTACGTTATTATCTACCATACCATTTTCTAATTGAGAAAATTATCTAAAATTTCAATTATGTGTACCTACTTATTTAAAAACAAATCCTGTAGTCTGCCTATAATTATATTCTAATGGAATCATTAAAGACAACCGACGCATTATTCGTGTTATTGCAAGATAATATTGTCATTATCTTTATATGTGTTTTCTACTGTGTAACAAATTATTTATTTAAAATGAATAATTATATATGAACCTCGATTTATTCTTCGGATTTTTGTTTAAAGTTAAGTTTAATTTTATAATGATTTGAAACCTAACCAGGTTCCCCTGGTTGACTGATTTGTTTAATCTAAATTATAACCAGACTAAAGTACTTAATAATCTTTTCTTGAAAAATGTAGCGATAACTCGGAAACCATAACGCAAAATCTCGTTAATATTTGGATATTAAGCTGATTAGTTTTTCGGTAAAAAAATGCCTGATATGACTTCTCGAAAACTTTTTTAACCCCCGACCCCAAAAGAGGGTTGTTATAAGTTTGACGCGTATGTTTGTATGTCTGTCTGTCTGTCTGTGGCTTCATATCTCTTCAACGGGTGATCCGATTTTGATGCACTTTTTTTTATTTGAAAGAGTATTTTGTCGAGAAGGTTTTTGCCATATTAGATTTTGATGTTTGGTCGCCATCTTGATTACAAGCTTTTATTTAACTTGCCTTGTTCTTGTGGGTCAAATCTTGCAACTGAATTTTAAAATAGTTATCCCCAACAGATTGAGCTGAAATTTTGCATACACGTTTAGTTTGGATGACAATGCATGGTTAGCTAAGTGACGTTATTCCAAATCCAATATGGCAGACTCCCAAAGATTAGGGTCACCATACGTCCGGAATTTCGCTTGACACTCCAGCAATTTGGAGTACTATCTGTGATCAAAAAAATTTTTCCTCTCGGTCATCAAAAAATGTTGGGATCAAGAAATGATTTTTCGGATTTCTGGTCCCCCCGCTTATCAATTTTTTTCCCAGCAGAAGTGTCCAGCACAAAAATCTGGTCACCCTACCAAAGATGGCGGACCAGTTATTTTTTATGCACGAAAGGGTTTGCTGAGAAGAATACGAAAATAAAATGACATCACACTAAATTCAATATGGCGGACGTCCCAAGATGGCGGACAAATTTTTTTTAGTTTTAACACTATAATTTGATCGTATAGTGTATTCGCTCATAAGTTGCATTCTAAGAAATGGTGAAGGATTCGGTTTAAACTATAGTTTTATATCGGATAGGAACGACGCAATGAATATACACTTCTCCAAGAAATTAACGCACCACCAAAAAATAACCAAAAGTTTGAAGTTAGTTAATTTTTAACCTCCGACCCAAAAAAGTTTGACGCGTATGTTTGTATATTTGTCTGTCTGTGGCTTCATATCTCCAACGGGTGATCCGATTTTGATGCACTTTTTTTTTTATTTGAAAGAGTATTTTGTCGAGAAGGTTTTAGGCCATATTTGATTTCGATGATTGGTAGCCACCTTGAATTCGCCATGTTGAAAAAAAAACCGACACAAATATATCGACTAAATAACTAAGTAATATAAAAAAAATAAATTAACACAACTTTAAAAATTATGAAATAATTTTGATTCCATATACGAACTCTTATGACCTATTTAAATCCAGCTTACATTTTCTTTATATCCTCGAGATTTGCTTTCTTATACGCATGAATATGTCGGGGGCTGCTGTAAAGACGAACTACTAAATAGTTAGATTCTTGGAAAATAGTGTTACGTGTTTACGCCCCCTTTGTAAACACCCTGTATCGTGGATTCGGAAATTATAACACCAGGGTAACACTAAACACTAATTACAACAAATAATTACTTCACTAATATTACACTGAGTACTATAATTCGATTTTCACTTAATCACTTTGTTTACTTCTTGATCTGTTCTCACTAACTGAACTGAACTTGCTATTTTAACCAAACTGTCCTAACTCGGCTTCTTAATTTCTTTATATACTTAAAGATGAGAGCTCCAGAAAGTTCTCTCCTCATTCTGTAATTTTCTAGTAGGCTCTCTGCAATTTCCAGATTCAGACACCGCGTGCCATCTCTGCGCCAATTACCGAACTAACTACCTTAGTTTTCTGTTACTTATACATGGAACTTAGAGGGAATTCCCATAGATGGGGTACAAAGCTATAACAATAGTATTCCGGTCCAGGCTGCTGCTATTTAAGCGCCATCCTCTGGGGGCCTCTTAGAATGCATTTTCGGACATATGTTTATTGTTAATGTTTAGGAACTTTTTTACTATTTTTTCAAATATTTCTAAGACTTTGAATCCTCGATTACTTCTGCAGACGCTCATGCCCTGCCCCATACACGCCCATACTCGCACGAACCTATATTTTAACAGTATGTTTATACTTTTATGGCCCCGTAGACATAGAAAATAAGTTACCTCGATTTTGTATTTTTATGTGCGAGAGTAAATTCCAGCTGCACTCATACAGAAAATAATTAATTACGAGAACTTAAAATGAGGTAAATCGTGATGGGGTAACGCAGACATGTGTTCAGTTCTTGCGCAAAATAATGACGAACAACCTATAGAATGCATTAATTGCTCTCCGCGAATTCCATATTGAGCATCAATAAATCTTGTATTTAAATGGGTTAGTGTTGCATAATTTACAAATTATTAAATGTACAAAGAAGTAGATAAGTCGTACCGCACATTCCACATACTTAAGAATGGCAATATCATATTTAGAAGTCCTGCTATCAGTTCTCACGTGTTTTCATCACTTATAATTCACTCATATAATAAAAGTTAGCTGAAACAATTCAGAAGTTTTGATTGATAGATTGATTTACCAGCGCACGGTGGGCACTGCTGCCACTCCCATAATATACCGCCGGGCCGGCCACGTCTACGCTGGGTTGGATCTGGGTCATGCTTGTTGTCAGCAGCGAGAGCCACATGACGCATGGTACAGGAGTGGGGGGTGGGCAGTGTAGTTGTTCTTGAAATGCATTGCCGCATTAGGTTTGTGATATTTAATGTTTATGCTCCTCTCTTTGTATTTCTGCTTCTACAAATCTTCTTCTTTTAAGTCTTCTGATTCCTCCGTTTCTGATTCTGGTAGAGTATACATACCCAAAGATGAGAATGTTCTCTCCTCCTTCTGGAATTTTTCTAGTAAGCACTCTCTCAACTTTCAGACTCTGACACCGCGCGCCATCTCTGGGCCGATTGCCAAACTAGCCAATAACTAACTTAACTGTTTACTTATTCATATTACTTGTAGGAAACTCATATAGATGTCTCTGGGGGTGGAACATCCAACAATATGTTCGAATTTTTAAAAAGGTTATCGGCTAAAAGGGAATTTTATGACAAAAGAGGACAAAAGAACAAAAATGAAAACAAATTGAACATAACGAAAGAGAATAGAAAGGATTGTAAAGGCAAAGTTATGGCAAAGATTAAAGTTGGGGAAAAAAGATGTTATGGTACAGGACAGTAAGGCAATATATTTTTCATTCGTTAAAGAGTTTGTTTTTCGATTGCCTTCGTTACGTTTGCGCGAGTAAATTATAATAAGCCTCGTGTTTGTCCACAACAACATAATTTGACAGGTTGTCGAATTGTCTAATTCGTGTGAAATAGAAAAAATAATTTTTGCTATTAGCTACCACTACCGAGAATTTTCGCAGAGAGAAAAGTTGGGCGTCTCGTCAAAACGAAGCTACTCACGAAAATTCAGCCTGTTACTAATCATTAAAAAAAAAAGGGCGATGTACTGTGGACTATCAGGTTGAGTGATTATTCTCAGCGGTTGCATTCCCTAAACGTGCCCAATGAACTTTTTCTTTGTACAAAACTTTAATTTAAATCATTTCGTTCTGTTTTTGTAATAAAATAGTTTAATAGCATTTTACTATCCAGAAAAATACCTTAACTTAAGTTCGAAACTCCCATAATTTTGGGAATATTTTAGATTTGAAAAAAACGTTTTGTAGCTAAAATCGTGCAGATTAATCCACTTGCCCCAATTGAGAATATACCTATTCATATGAAAAGTAGAGATGAAAAACCCACTTGCCCCAATCACCGGGGCAAGTGGGTACTACAGGTGAACTTACAGAACTGATTTTTTTTTTTTTAGAACACCGTTGAATTAATAAAAATAATATATGGGTATTTTTTGAGTATAACATACTTCTTGTTCAAAGCACACCAATGTATCTCAATTTTCCATAAAGTTACGTGACTTCAAAGTCAACCTTTTAAATTTTTAGTCCCCACTTACCCCACTCAACCTTACACATTTTATGTTTAGAATGAATAAAATATGATCGCCAGAAAGTGTGGGCCGTCAGGAGGCGTAGCCAGAAAGGTACGGAGTCAAGTTAGGCGAAAGTGTTAAATTCCTGTATATTTAAGAGCCTATGGTACTTTTGTTGACACTAAGAACTTTACGGGGAGGCTATTCTATTGTTGAAGGAGCTTATATTTACGTTTTAAAAAGGAGCCAGAACTTGTAACGATGAGTTTAGAGTTAGGATATGAAATATGCGAAAAAAAATCCAATTTTCTTCAAAAATCCTAAACATTTTCTTTCTGGCTAGCCTTACTGACGGGAGTTTCTTTCCGGGAATTTTTTTCTGTGTTCAAAATATTCAAATAAACATGCTCAGCCTTAAAAAAGTTTGTAACGATAATGTTATATAACTCCGTTTTTTTACCTCTGACCTTTCTGGTTGCGCCCCTGATGGCCCACACTTTCTGCCGATCTTATTTTATTCATTCTAAACATAAAATGTGTACACACAAAAAAAATTGGCTTTGTAACGATGATATAGTTTCACTGATTTTTATATCTTGAACCATGGCCAACTCGACGGGCTGACATATCCCAGAAGTCTATTTTGTCGTTATTTAAGTTCGATAGAATTAATCAGCGCATAGAAAATGCTTGTAACGATGAGTGTCCGAAAAAGCCACTTAGCTCCCGCACTATTATACCATTGGATAAAAACAGACTGATTCCTGTAGCTGCAGATACAATTAATTTTTATTATTTTCATTTTTTTTCGTTTTAGTATACCTAAATAATAATAAAAGCTTGTTTTTAAAAAGTTTTTTTTATATTTCTTTTTATATCTAGCTATTTTAATCATATGAAAACGAGCGTAGCTTTTTCTAAAATTGTAGCAATGATAAAAAAATGTACTGACCAAAATTTGACACAATGTTATTGAAATCTTCTAAGGAAACCATTTTGGTATTATTGTCAATTATTTTTTGCGAAGATTTTAAAAAAATAACGACTTTAATCTATAAGGAATCAAGGCCTTTAACTAAATTCCTAATATTGTTTTTATTTGTTTATATTTATATAGAAATTGTATATACTAAACCCGTTTTTCTTCGTTTCAAGAATAACATTCAGTCTGCATATATATGTTAATGAGTAAATAAAGTATTGCCTATATATTATTATTATTAGTTATTATTTTCGAATATACTAAACATTCACATTTTAGTTTGTTTTGCTCGTTTATTTATTGAAACTTTCACGTTTACATATTGCAGTTTCGGCACTCAAAGTGCAATTTTCAAACGATTCAAAAAGGTTATTATTTCTAATAAAGAATACTTATAGGTACCTATTTTATGGTTATCATCTTGAATAAGAATGAGAAATTTAAACATAATTGTGAATGTAAATGGAATTAATAGATGTAAACATTATACACTAGATAGAGTGAAATATAAATAGCAAATTAATGTACTCGAAAGAAAGCGATATATTAACACTGATGCCAGGCATGTTAAGAGTTCCGTGATCGACTTACCGCCTATCTAGGCATTGTCGTTGAGACACATTGGCCGCAGAACGCAGAGTCTACGCCTTCCTACACGCCACGTCAGATGACCGGTATCTTCTCTCTCACTTAATGTAAAATGTGTGGTAAGTGAAGTAAGACGGGAGATCTATTTGCCCACTATTCATTCGTCTCGCCCCGCATAACGTCATAATTGCTCACACTATTAAGAATACTTCAACTATATATACTCTTCGCTGGGTTATTATTGAATTTCCTATATATACTTGTTGAGTATTCTTTAGTATTCTCTATAAATAAAAAGAGTTTTTGTACTTTATTTCAACAAGCCATAACTTAGTTATATTTTCTAATAGAACCTGAGTTAATACGACTTTTTTTTCTTAAAATTACTCAAGGAACATATCTCTAAAATATTTTATGACAATTTAATTCTGTTTACTATTACAGGAATTAATATAAATACAAATGTACACATTTGGAAAATCCTATGACCGAGATCTGCGACAAGAAATGATTAGTTAACTTTTATGACAAAAAATATTAAAAATAGTAGGAATCGAATACATTATTGTTTCCGGTTGGCAATTAATTGGTTTCGAAATTTGAAAATTATCACCTGCAACTGTGAAATAACTAAAAGAACTATTTTTGTTCCAATTTATACGTTTCAATATACAACTATGATATTTATAATACTAAAATAATATTATTGAAATGTTTACATACCTTACTATCTCATTGTCTAATCATCTTAGACGCACATCAGGAATATTTAGAGACCCAACCAACGAACCTTCTCGGTACACTTTGAAAATTGCCATGACAACTCGTAAAAGTGAGCTGGTCTGCTGGTCAAAGCGTATCGACAATGTTGGTTCCAACAGACCAGCTCACTTTTACGAGTTCGCATGGCAATCTTTAAAGTGAACCGAGAAGGTCGGTTGGTTGGTTGGATCGACTGTAAACCCTTTTAAACAGTTAAGTGTTTATTGACCATCATCCACATAAAATCACAATTTACAGCATCATCGGGAATTCGTGCAGACTCCACCTGGCCCCGCTTATGAAAGACCGTTCTACTTTATAACATGTGAAATACATTATTACCTTATATGGAAACAAATCATCGTTTTTCAAATAACTTTCGCTTTGTGAGGTCCAAATGAATTTTTCTGATTCATAGGCAAATCCAATGAGTTCACATGGTTTCCAGTAAATTCTCTAATTGACATTGTACTTGGTATTGTCCTAAGGTTGTTCTGGATTAGATAAAGTATCAGATTATTATGATGTACAAGTTCTAAAATAATATTATCTTGATTAATTCTCAGGTATCATAAATAGGTATTTCCAAACACAACATTTTATACACAGTGTGTCCGGATTTGCTTGAAAACATTTCAGAAATCTACGACAGGGTCAAGAAAACTAAAGGTCTCTATTACTTCCACATCCATTAACGACAAAAAAAAATTGAAAATTTTTATTGTTCAAATAGGCTTAGAATGCCATGAAACGTTGGGATTTTAAGTTTGAGTGAAAAAAAATTTCTGTCTGTCTGTTTTTTGTGCGCACAATTACTCTGGAACCGTTTAAAATATTGAGTTGAAATTTCGTACACATATGTATTTTAACGAGATTTGGAACTAGATTATATTTTCATCTTATTCCGTTGAAGGGTTGGGGAGTAAATGGGGGTAAATAGATAAATCAAGCAGATAAGAGTCATTTGTATTTAGTATATAGAAAGAAGCTATAAGGTCTCAAAAATTTTTTGGCATTAGCCACCCCCATTACCACCTCCACCCCATTATTTAAGGAGGTGAAAAAAATGTATGATTTAGTGTGTGTACAAGAACCAAAAACCTCAAAATATTTTTTTACCCTACTACCACCCCCCCTATCACTACCCCCACCCCACTACCGATGTGGGACATCATTATATGGGTTTTTGAGGTAGATGATTTCAAATATCATATTATTAAAGTTCCATAAGCAATTATTTCCACAAACAAATTTTTTTCGTTGTGAGATACTTGAATGGAAAATCTGAATGTGGAAGTAGTGATTCCTTGGGCAGCAGTTTTTTCTAAAGGTAGGCCCAAGGGACAACATTTTACAGGTAATACTATTTTGTTCACGTTATTATTCCTTCGTAACATTTTTTTAAAATTGGCCAATTTTATATAGAGTAGGTGCTATTCGACTATGTTGAAATAGAATTTTTATAGAAAAAAATGTTGAAAAAACATTGAGCCGTCTTCAAAAAAGGTCGCGAAAAGTTATAAAATAGAATTTCTCCGTCGCTCAGTTAATTGAACCTTATTTTTTAATATCGATATTGACGTTGGTTAAAAATGCATTTGATTCCGCAAATACGAAAACGAAGAGTATTGCATTTGATCGGCACATTTCTAAAACAGTAATTATCGCCTGCATACAAAAAATTGTATTAGTGAATGAATTCTGAACAACTTTCAAAATGTCCGTCCGTCCGTTTCGTTTCTTGTAAGCACGACAACAACTTAAGAAAGAAAAGTCCGATTGCATTGAAAATTGGATAGTAGGTGTTAGTTGCAGGAAGGACCCTATTGTCTTTGAACAAAATCATTCAGTAAATAAAGTTATTAATTATTTAAATTTGAAAAAAATTTTTTTTGATTTTTATGTTTTTGCAATTGAATAGAAACCTGGTGAAATGATGATTTATATTTATATATTTTACTAATATACATTTCATAATATAATGTCCAACCGTGGAAATATGATTTCAACTCATCGCTTACAACGTAAAAATTTATATTTTTTCACGTGGTAGACGGTGGTGTAGTTCTTACGTTTTTGACTCGGAACTCAAAGGTCCCGGGTTCGAAACCATTAAAAAAACATTAATAGTTTTGTCAAGTCGCAACTTATTCACAAATATATTATATAAAATGTTAGGTACACAAATGGACACCACTGCACTCGCTGCCGCTGCAAAAGTTTCAATTCAACCAAATAGATATTTTTTGCAGCCACCGCTACTCTTTAAAATTCAATTCACACGTGGCTACTTCACGCAGCATATAAATATTGCACGCAACCGAATTGCACGCGCTATTTTGAAGGTTGCACAGGTATTCACATGAAGATTCACTCGAATTGCTCAGTTTTTTAGACTGCACCGCAGCAAAAGTAGCTGTGTCTGACCGTATAATACTGAAATAAAGGCAATTTATTATTATTATTATTATTTCTCTGGGGCAGGGTTACAGAGTATATTTTAAGTAATTTTCACTGGGCGGCACTAGAACTCGAAAATTATGTATACTCAGGCCCGTAGTCAGGAGTCGGAAAAAAAAACATTACCTCTAAAATGAAAATTGAAGAGCGGGGGGGAGAAAAATCTGAATTTTTTTTCTCCAAATTGAAAAACTAATAATAGCCCAGGAATTTTAGTTTTTTACCCGGAATTAATTATTGTAAAGCTGAAAATTTCCAGGATTGTAGTTTTGGTCCAGGACAATACGTAACAAAAAGTCCCGTCCGCTTCCCTGTTTTTTCGGAGCAACAAGGGCCTAAATCGCAAAAATTGCAGAGCTGGCTATAAAGTGCAACAGGAAGGTTGGTATCGGTCCGATCTGGGTCGAAATGATCATAAAAAATTAGGAGAAGCATATCCGTTCATATTTCAGATGTTCCATGCATATTTTTGTTCATAATTTTCCGTTCTGGTTGTGTCAACATTTCAAAAATTTAAAAAAATTTAAAAATTTCCGAAATGGCGCCATTGCGGATAAATGAAGACTCGGAGGGGAAAACGTACCTCGATAAACATTTCTTTTCATACTTTGGGCTTTCCATTGGTATGTCTACCTTCTCTGTAGCGTCACCCGTTACGAAGTTACGCCACTTTGAGTGTCGCAGCGGCGACACTCGGTCATTTAAGTGAGTTCCTTGTTGCGTCTATCACGTCTAGTCTAAACAATCAAGAAGGCGCAAGACGAGCTATACCCTTAGTTCTTTAACTTTGACAGTTGTCTAAGTGTATGCATTGGTTCATTGGTGCGGCAAAATTGAGTGATCTTAGTTAAGCCATGTAGCACAGGAATTTTAGTTTTTGACACGGAATTAATTATTGTAAAGCTGAAAATTTGCAGGATTGTAGTTTTGGTCCAGGACAACACGTACCAAAAAGTCCCCTACTCTCCCCTGTCGGCTTCCCTGTTTTTGCGGAGCAACAAAGCCAGAAATAGCCAGAAATTGCAGAGCTGGCTATAAAGTGCAGTAAAAAGGTTGTTAATGGTCCAATTTGGGTCGAAATGATCATAAAAGCTTCGGAGAAGCATATCCGTTCGTATTTCACCTGTTCCATACATATTTCGTTCGTAATTTTCCGTTCTAATGCTCTCAAACCTTCAAGAATTGAAAAAAATTCTAAATGGCCCCATTGCGAATAAATGAAGACTCGGAGGGGAAAACGTACCCGAATAAACATTTCTCTTCATACTTTGGGCTTTCCATTGATATGTCTACTTCTCTGTAGCGTCACCCGTTACGGAGCTACGCAACTTTGAGAGTCAGCGCGCGGTGGCCGCGCCCGTCATGTGCCCGGTGGAACTGCCCTGGCTGCGCTGATAAGACCAGTTGCGAATTCCTGTTTATATATTATTGGTGTTTTATAAGATTTATTGAATGAAATTTAACTTGTCAGACTCAGAAACTGACTTTATTCGGCTAGACAATTGACATTATTGATCTACTGGGAAGTAGGGTGATCTGGATCATCGTCCATATCCACGACTGGCGGTTTGTGCAGCTGGATTCTCTACAGATTCGGCACATGATGCTGCAGTACAGACCAGAGTTCCTGTACTCGCACCGGGCACCGCAGTTCTTCTTGTAGGCACAAGAAATTAGCCGTAGCGGGCTATCGGGAGCTAGCTGCCTTGTGGTAGGAACAGGAATCGGAACCAGGCCCGGGAGTCCTGATTTCTATCCCCAGTCCTTCAGGTGAGGGAAAGAGAGAAGTCAGAGAGAATATTTTGAGGATTTAATCTCCCGAAAAACTTGCAGCACTCAACTAATATGCATGTGCTTTTTGCAGATCCAACAATGGCTAGACGTCAAGGCAGCCAGCTCCCGATAGCCTGCTACGGCTAATTTCTTGCGCTGCAAGGCGGACTGCGGTGCCCAGTGCGAGTGCAGGAACTCTGGTCTGAACTGCAGCATCATGTGCCGAACCTGTAGAGAATCCAGCTGCACAAACAGCCAGTCGTGGATGTGGATGATGATCGAGATCACCCTACATCCCAGTAGATCAATAATGTCAATTGTCTAGCCGAATAAAGTCATTTTTTTAGTGTGACAAGTTAAATTTCATTCAATAAATCTTATAAAACACCAATAATATAAAAACAGGTTTCATCAGTGCAGCCAGGGCAGTACCACCTTGCACATCGCCGACTCTCAAAGTTGCGTAGCTCCGTAACGGGTGACGCTACAGAGAATGTAGACATACCAATGGAAAGCCCAAAGTATGAAGAGAAATGTTTATTCGGGTACGTTTTCCCCTCAGAGTCTTCATTTATTCGCAACTGAGCCATTTCGGATTTTTTTCAATTTTTGAAGTTTTGCCAGCACTAGAACGAAATATGCATGGAACATGTGAAATACGAACGGATAAGCTTCTTCGAAGCTTTTATGATAATTTCGACCCAAATCGGACCAGTAACAACCTTTTTGCTGCAC
This sequence comes from Rutpela maculata, assembly GCA_936432065.2. Taxonomy (NCBI): domain Eukaryota; kingdom Metazoa; phylum Arthropoda; class Insecta; order Coleoptera; family Cerambycidae; genus Rutpela; species Rutpela maculata. The sequence continues at coordinate 3,396,895 of OW386291.2, read as the reverse complement.
TTTATAGCCAGCTCTGCAATTTCTGCGACTTAGGCCCTTGTTGCTCCGCAAAATCAGGGAAACCGACAGGGGAGAGTAGGGGATTTTTTAGTACGTGTTGTCTTGGATCAAAACTACAATCCTGCAAATTTTCAGCTTAACAATAATTAATTCCGGGTCAAAAACTAAAATTCCTGTGCTACATGGCTTAAATAGGATCACTCAATTTTGCCGCACAAATGAACCAATGCATACACTTAGAGAACTGTCAATGTTAAAGAACTAAGGATATAGCTCGCCTTGCGTCTTCTTGATTGTTTAGACTAGACGTGGTAGACGCAACAATGAACGCATTTAAATGTCCGAGTGTCGCCGCTGCGACACTCAGAGTGGCATAACTCCGTAACGGGTGACGTTACAGAGAAGGTAGACATTTTCCCCTCCGAGCCTTCATTTATCCGCAATGGCGCTATTTCGGAAATGTTTAAAGTTTTTTAAATTTTTGAAATGTTGACACAACCAGAACGGAAAATTAAAAAAATATGCATGGAACATCTGAAATATGAACGGATATGCTTCTTCTAATCTTTTATGATCATTTCGATCCAGATCTGACCAGTAACAACCTTCCTGTTGCACTGTATAGCCAGCTCTGCAATTTTTGCGACTTAGGACCTTGTTGCTCCGAAAAAACAGGGAAGCCGACGGGGGAGAGTAAGGGACTTTTGCTACGTGCTGTCCTGGACCAAAACTACAATCCTGGAAATGTTCAGCTTTACAATAATTAATTTCGGGTAGAAGCGATATTTTGACTAAAATTCCTGCGCTATAAGCAGAGGCGAAAAATCTCAAAAATTTGATGAGCGGGAGGGAGGGGGTAAAATTCAAAATATTTTTTACCTCGAAAACGAAAATTTTTAATTTTCAGCTTTTGTGTCGCCGGCACAACCGTGGCACTAGGCGGCACAAACTTGTCACTGGGCGACACTAGTGCCGCCCACTTTATACTCTATTTTATGCTCTGCAAGGTTATTACCGTTAATAATTAAGTTGGAAGCCAAATCTGATCCGTTCTGAAAAACAATATTTTCAAAAGAAATATCACAAAATGTTAACGTAGTGCGGTGGTGGAAATCTCAAAAAGATATTCCACAAACTATTACCAAAGTCTGGATCTGATAATTCCCTTTCTGTGTGAAGTTCCTTCTTCTGCAGACGTGGAAAGAATATTTTCTTCATATGGACTTGTTCATTCAGATATTAGAAATAGATTGGATAATGAAAAAGCAACTTTACTATTTCTCTTTAAACGTTATAATTAATATGTCTTGTTTTGTACTGTGTTGAAAAATATATATTCTTATTTTTATATGTTCATATGTTTGTTAAGTTAACGTTTTGAACCTTTAAATTCAAGTCTAAAGTGTTATTTTCGCAAATAAAAATGTTTACTAATAAAAGTTTGTATTTTTTCTTTACAACATTTAAACTTGAAAAGAAAAAAATCAAGATTTTTTAAAATAAAAACCATTTGATTAAACCCTGTTTCAATCATTTCAGGTTTCTCTGGAAATGACCAACTTTGAAATTTTAAAGGAAACGTCCTGTATATTTTTACATTTTTTGGTGAGAAAAACGTTCATTTGCTCTCGGACTATAAGTTACAACTACACAGAACCCCAAACACGTTATTGTGGTAAATTGGCTATTTCAGTGGCGTCTGCGCATTAGAACATTATTTTGTTTAAGTGAAGGACCTATAACCTAGCGAGTTCTGCAGAAACAATGTTCTCTAAAAGAATACACTCTACGCACTGCAATAATAAGCTACTTTAGTAATAATCTCTTCTCTTGACCTTTGTATGGTGGATTATACTATATTTTTTTTAATGGTGTTAGGAATACTATTATCATGTTTATTTATTATTAGCGCAAAAATAAAAGTGACGATAAAATAATATTTAAAGTCGTTAAGATATATTATGTAGTTAAATTATAGGGAACTTTCCTCTTGAATAAATGTAGCTCGTGGTCAGGGCCGGCCTTAGGACAGGACAAACGAGGTAGCCGCCTAGGGCCCCGCGCTCCTAGCCGTTATCAATATTTGCTAATCCTTGGGTACCTCGGAAGTAAGTAATGAAGTGAGGCTATGTTCCATTGTGTGTACGACACACTTTTTTATTACAGAGGAATGTATTGGGTAACGAAAAACTCAAAAACACATTAGTAGTATACAAGGCTTAATCAACCAACTAAAGGCCACATTTGAATACTAAATAAATAAAAAAACACGGTATGCATATCGAGTATAATTAAATACTTAATAGTCCGATGATATTAGAAAAATGTTTCGGAAAGTTTTGGGACTACCCTCGGGACTACCCAAGAATTTCTTCGGGAATCCGAAAAAAATACAAAAATAGTGTTGACCACTCAACTTTAATCGTTATTTAACTTTTGTAAACAAAATAAATTTTGCAACTTAGTTTTTTGCTTATATCTTCTCGCTTCTAAAGGAAGTAGAAAAACGTTCGACCCGTCAATTTCTTCATCAGGAGCTCCCCTATAAAGTAGGTAAACGCAAAGAAAGGATCTTTGATTATTAATAACATTTTATGACAAAAAGGCATCGGAGCACAAATTTCTTTATTTAAGATTCGTTTTTTTATGACAATTGAAATGCCGTTGGTTGCAATAAATTTTATGCAAAATCCACTGAGATATTTACATTATTTATTCAAGTTGCAAAATTCTTTTTGTTTATGTAAATGTACGTCAAATACAAGGTATTTACCGAAACAGAACTGTAAAATATTAATTTGATCGTTTAATATAAGTTTGAATTTTTTTTTGATCGATTGATTGATTTACCAGCGTGCGGTAGGCATTGCTGCCACTCCCAGGTATACAGCTGGGCCTGCTACGTCCACGCTGGGTTGGACTAAGGTCATGCTTGTTGCCAGCAGCGAGAGCCACATGGCGCATGGTAAAGGAATGTGGGATGGGAGGTGTAGGTATTTGTGAGATGCGTTACCGCATTGTGTCGTGAGGGAGCGTTTAAGCTCCCTTTTTGTGTGTTTGGTTCTGGACTTATATTCTGCATATTCTGACTCTTCTTCTGAAATATGTTGTCGTGTTGTGTCGTAATATGGAGTGTTTTTGCTCCTCTTTTTGCGTTTTTGCTTCTTCGAATCTTCTTTTTTCTGAGTCTTCTGATTCCTCGGTTTCCGATTGTGGTAGAGTATATATCCTTGCGATTTGTTAGTGATGTTCATTTGTTGATCCTGATCCGTTCAATTGTCGTTCTCCACTGTAACATGGTCTCCCTATTTTTAGTTTGTTGCTGTGCGGTGCTAGCGCTTTCTTCAGTAAATGTGTTGGGGTCCCTTCCTTGGGTATGTCCCCAATACTTCATTGCGTATATTTCTATAATGGTGATGTATTGTGTCGCTGTTTTCGTCTTGTTGTTTTAGTTGGACGATGCCCTTTCTGCTCTTCTCAAAAACTTCTTCTGTTGGCTTTTGTTGTTGCCGCGTTTTTGACTCCATATATCATCGTTGTCCATATGACGGGTATGTACATACATTTGGTAAGGTCCCATGATAGTTTATTTTTCTCAATGAGCGGTACGTTACCCTTGTGCAGTTTTGATTCTCTCCTTTACTGTTTCTCTCCGCTCCAGTTGGTTCGTCCGGTCTGTTCCTAGGTACTTCAATTTGTTCGGTGTTCTTAGGGAATATTCATCTATTTTGTGTTCCTCTCCGCTGGTCCAACTCTTCTTCTTCTTTTGCATCGACGTATGTGTGAGTTTTCTTAGAGAACACCATTTTTCTGAAAGAAACCTTCACTAGGCATACCTCCGCTGAAGTGCTGTGCGAACTCAGCTCTGACGCAGTATATCAACAATACTTCATTGGTTATTTCGAGTTTAATTTTAATTATTATCACTACCGTGATTTCTAGCATTTATTCCTTGGATGGTGGCTTATTTGACTCATTCATTTTTTGCTTTCTCTTCTTCCTCCAGTTTATCTCCACTGTTGCCGTGGTAAACCTCTTCTCGTGTACGTGTTATCATTTTTTCTGTATACCTCCCTGCCGTCGCTTTACTGCCCCTGACTCGTTCCCCCGTTTCTTTGATTTTGTGGTCCTATGTTCTGTATTCGATTCATCATTCTTGTGTATAGATACCATTTCCTGAGAAAAACTATGCATTTCCATTGAACTGCAAGAAATTCAGCCCCCGGCGTATTAAGCCAATAGTACGCCACTGATCAGATTGTCCATTTATTACCCAGGTTAACGTTTGTTTATCTAAGAAACTCTGTTTTTCTTAAGGAATAACACCATTATTGCCTTGCTATAAATTTACGGTGACAGCGGTCGACGATGTATAATCACTTCTCATATTTTCGAAGAAAATCGTTTGAATCAGCCCCTCACCAGTTTATTACAGCATTTATGATCCAGAATACAACACCACAAAAACACACTCTTTTTAATACAAATACAAATTATGTACGTAATTAATCACTAATTGCACTTCCCAAGATATGTATTATTCCTCAAACCTGTCGGTTACTTGACACCTTAAAAGTTTGCAAAAAAATACGCAACACCACAAAATCACACTCTTTTTAATACAAACACAAATTATGTACGAAATTAATCACGAATCGCACGTCCCAGGTATGTATTATTCCCAAAACCTATCACTCATTTTTGACACCTTAAAAATTTGCATAAAAAATATACAACACCACAAAACACATTCTTCTTTTTGATACAAATATAAATTATGTACGAAATTACAAAAGTTATATTTTTTACACTTTGTATTTAGCTAGGGGGCTTGGACCTAAAAAGCATTGCAATGGTTTTATGCGGCAGACACTTGTTAATTAATCATTAAGACATAAACAAACTTGGATAAATAAACTTTAAAAATGAGAAGATACTTAGCTTATCAATTCCTCTTGTGTATTGCCTGGCTTGTTTCTATATGCATAGCACTGCACTATCGGTTCTGCCACTAAATACTCTGTATTAGTTATTTTCAAATATTAATTCTATTTCAATTTTGTTCTTTTGTTATGATATATCGATTTGCACGGAATTCTTTAATCTACAAATTCACCTAATTTTTATCAAATTTAGCGGACTTTTAGCGGGCGTTTTCACATTTTAATGGCAGCGTTTTTCGGAAGCGTCCGTTCGCTCGGAAAGCACAATTCGAACTCCATAACAGTTTGAGTTTTTTTTTTTATAAATTTATTGCAAACAAAATAATTAATATTTTTCAACGGGACGTGCATTTTATTAAGGGTAAAAATATGTACTATTTCTCATAATATGGTTAACATACAGATTTTATATTTGTTTCTACAATATTCCAATGTTCGAGGATCGAAAAATTCAATTTTTTCAATTTTTTGCCATAAAATGTTATTAACAATCAGAGATTCTTTCTTTGCGTTTACCTACCTTATAGGGGAGCTCATGACGAAGAAATTGATGGGTCGAACGTTTTTCTACGACCTTTAGAAGCCAAGATATAAGCAAGAAACTAAGTTGCAAAATTCATTTTGTTTACAACAAGTTAAATAACAATTAAAGCCGCCGTGTTGAGTGGTCAACACTATTTTTTTCGGATTCCTGAGGAAATTCTGTAGGGGGTAGACTAATTTTTGGCTGGTCCCAAAACTTTCCGAAAAATCGTCTAAAATCATCGGAGTTAGGGATTGCATTACCGGTTAACCGGTTATCAGGATAAAAAACACATGACGATAATTACCGGTTATTTTAATTTTTTACCGGTTATTTCGGTAAACCCTGAACTTAGATATGTCACGTGTTCAACGTTTCTGTTTATGTCACTGACTAGTATTCATTAAATACAGAGTGACTGTCCCAACACCGAGCACTTTTAACAATAAATAAATAATATTATAAAAAGTAAACTCCAAACACCAAGCCCTAAGAAATACAAGAGAGACATTGACAATATCTTACGATAGAAAACTGCCGCAAATATCCGTAGAATACATTTAGAATACATTTAGAAGTATGTTATTACCAATTCTTATTAACTTATCGACCCACCAATATCGATTGAGGAAGGGCATCTTCAGCTGGTGGTATTCTATGCACAAATAGCAGACGACTAACATATATAGCTTTGAAAAACTAACCCTTTTAACAGGCTATTTTTTAAAAATATTGTATTTTTAGTTTTAGATTAGGTATTCAGTAAATGCGCTATTTGAGTTTATGTTTATAATTTTTGTCACTTTGACAGCGATAAAAAAGGTGCACCGTTTTTAATCACCGATTAATATATTCTTACTTTATTAACCAACCAAAACGTACATTTTCAAAAAAATCGACCAATGGGATTTGTTTAAAGTGAGAAAAATGGCTATGGAGAAGTGGAAGAAATCGAGAAAAATGTATGTTACTTTTTTCGTAGTAGCCATGTGTCAAACTAAAAAAGTCATTGAAATTATTAAAATCTGACATTTCATGTTTTCATCTTGATTTCTGTACACAAAATGAATGAGAAAAGCGATTTGGTGATGTTTCACAAGAAAATATTAACGAAGCTATGAATGAAATTGTCCCAGTTAAAACGAGAAACTAAAAATTCTATATGGAAACAATTTTTGCAAAGAGCATTATTCCCTCGAAAAAGATACGACTACTATGATGAACTTGCAAATATTTTGACTGACTGGGGTTATAACATGATAAAAAACATTAGAAAATGTTTTTATTTTTTATTATAAATCGTTATTTTTAAAACATTAAATAAACAGTTTTATTGTTTTAATAATTATTTTAGATAATATTTTTTAATCAGATATTAATCTTCTGTAATACACACGAGGTTGATTTTCAACTTGGGTAATTTTTTTTTGAGTTACTCAAACCTATTTTCCATGAAAATTATGCTCGAATTAAGGGACATAGGAAAAATCGCTCCAGTTCGTGTCGCAATTTTTTCATGCCCTTAATTCTCGAATAATTTTCATGATAAAACAGGTTTTTGTCCAAAAAAAATTTACTTGGTAAAAAATCGACCTCTTGTGCATTAATACCCGATAAAAATGCCTGTTCCTCAAAAGCAGAGTACATCTAGTAGTCGCACGGCACTTTAAAATCTGTACTGTCAGCTATAATTTTAGAATATTGTGGAAACTATACTGTACAATATGAGTCGTTTTGGGAAAATTATATTTTTAATAAATTATTGTTGTTGTTCGTTCACATATTCTGTCGTTAATTTATCTTGCCAAAAAACACTCGAGATTTTTTTTATGGATAAATTTCTTTTTAACTCAAAATTTTTCCAATCAGTAATTTTGCTCGAAAAACTGACATTTGACGAAATTGCTCGACCTCCGGTCTCGCGATTTTTTCATGTCAGTTTTTCTTATAAAATCACTGATTGGTTAAATTATTTCGTTACAAAGAGAAATTTATCCGATAAAAAAAAGCTCTTGTGATTTTACTGTTGATAAAAACCTTTTGTTTGTTCATTATATTAAATATACATATATAAGAATGTTTTTTGTTAAATTTAGATAATTTTGTACATGGAAAAAGTCAATTGCCATTTTCGCCACTCTAATCATCCATTCTAAAAATTACCGGTAAATACCGGTTAACCGGTTATTTACATTTTTATTTACCGATTTACCGGTTATTAAAACTTCCGGTAAATTGCAATCCCTAATCGGAGTATAATGACAGAGACGAAAGACGTTGTTCTGTTCTTCTTTATTTGACGTCTGTTGTTTGATATTACACGCTCACTTTACATGCGATGCTTCTGTGTTTAGTCACTGTTCATTAGTATTAGTCCATTGAAATGTTACATTTTCTGAGGCTAACCTTGCATTTTGGGTAGGACAGGTTTTTTTTTCGTTGTGTAGGGGGGGGGCGGTGTTTAAGATTGAGTTTTTGGGGTGGCCACCCCATTTGGCCGCCATCTTGCTAATGGTACTTGCCCTATATCTTCGTAACGGTACATCTTACGAACAATTTATAGAGAGCTTTTTGTATAGAATTGAATTCTCTACGACTGCGACTGTACTAGAGAAAAACTTTTTGTTGGAAATTGAATAACTAAAAAGTTATAACCCTTGGAAGATAGAAATTTGTCACAAAATTTTCTTTTAAGCGCTGAAATTTTTTTTTCCTCCAATTTTAACAAATTTTAACAATAACAATATTACGTTAGTAAATATTTTGCTCTCTAAAAGCATACCTACTAGTTTATGTTTTGTTACTTACTTACTTACTGTCCGTTCAGAGTGGACTCAGTCTTGATATCAGAAATTAAATCGTTAAAATTAAAAAAGAAGAATAACTATCGAAATTCCATTTGATCCTGTTCCCATCGAGCCTTGAGTTTTTATATAATTTGCTCAATTTTGTAATTAACTTATTGTTGTTATTATTAATTATATTCATAGCGGTCAGTGCAACGGATATTCAGCACTATCTAGTTATCCAACATAATCGAATTTGTATTAGGCTACGGTTAATTTTTTACACTATCCGGTCTGATAGATAGACTGAATTTTTATGGAAAATTATTGTTGCTTACTTTGTGAAAAATTACGAAGATTGCATTATCTAATATCCTGCTACTGCTACTTTTCAGAAAACATGGACTTTCGTTTGAAAACTAGATAATACATGCGACAAAAAATGTTTTAAACCAAAATTAAGAACTGACATTCGGAAAATTTTTATCACTGATGATAAAACTGAGCACAGTTTGCTTGAAATTAACCATTCGATTTTTAAAAGTTTGATAAAACCATCCCGATGAGTAGTATACCGTGTGGCTCAGCTGATAGGGACGCTCTTGTAACTTTTGAATGGGCGAATAGATTTTTTTCAAATTTGGTGCAGTGATATGGGATGAAATTTCCAATTATATGAAGTAAAGAACCAAAATGACCGACTTCCGGTTTCTATGCAACTTACATGAAAATCAAATAAGCTAAAATATACAGGTTGTCCCATTTAAAAATTTGATTTTCATGTCAATTGCACCAAAGCCGAAAGTCGGCCATTTTGGTTCTTTGCATCATATGTATAATTGAAAATTATATCCCATATCACTACACTAAATTTGAAAAAATCCATTGGGCCATTCAAAAGTTACAAAAGTGTCCCTATCAGCTGCGCCACTCGGTATCCGTTGTTACATCATATTTTGTCTAATGTTCCGAAAGATCTGTGCGATATTCGGTATTAGAATTTTTAAAAGGATCTAGTCGAGTAAAACTAAACATTAAAAATTCGATTGTTTGGGGAAATGCAATCAACAGTGTCCTATTTAAAAGCGGAACACCTCTCTGAAATTTTTATTTATTGTGCGATTTGAATCAAATTTTACTAAAGTATAGAACAAATTAGGATCTAATTATGACCAGAAAAATATTCGCCTCCTACAAATGCAAAGCCACCTGCGGTGTCAAAATATGCGGAAGAAATCAAAAAATCCTATTAGGCATTTTATTATCGGAAAATTTTGTTAACGAAACTTGTTCAAAATTATCCAAAAAACATAAGTCCAAAATTTAATTAAAACAAAGAAATTGAAAAATTGAAATTAAAAAAAAAACCTGCAAATTACTTGACAACTACCCGGCAGCTTGGGTTTAATTTCAAACAAAATTGTCCTAGTTCAGTTTTCTAAATTAAAAACCCATTAAAATGATATTTTATATATTTTATATTTTAATCATTTCAATATTTTTTTATTTTGATTAAATTTTGGAGTTTTGGTTTTTGGACAATTCCAAACAAGTTTCATTAACAACAAAATTTTCCGATAATAAAATGCCTAATAGGATTTTTTGATTTCTTCCGCATATTTTGACACCGCAGGTGGCTTTGCATTTGTAGGAGGTAAATGTTATTCTAGTCATAATAATTTGTTCCATACTTGATTGATTCAAATCGCACAATAAATAAAAATTTTAGAGAGGTGTTCCGCTTTTAAATGTATATATTATCAGGAAGTTACAGTACTTAAAGTTTTGCCCAATCTGGGAGTTTAGCGTTTCAATTTTGAAAAATGTGTTTTTGTCAGTTTTACATTTAATATCTCGGGTTTTGTTCATCAGATCAGGACAAACAAAAAAATAAAATGTTTGTAAATATATTATGAATAAAACTGCTTAGGCCCAAGGCTGCCGTTTTGTTTTTTGCAAAAAAATTAAAACCTCTAATTTTTCATAAACCGAAAAAATTTTGGAAAATTTTTGGAGTTTCATAAAACTGCCATTTGATTGCATCAAGATTTTTTTCTTGATAACGTACAGATTGTATTTCCACAAAAAATTGCCCCCCCCCCCAATAATCGTTGAAAGAAGCATAATTTTTGTTCGACTAATCGTCTTATTTGCAATCTCGTTTTATTTGAGTTGATTTTTTTTGTCATATTTAAGTAATAACTCACATTCAAACACTGACAAATAATAGAGATTATACTTGTCTTAAAATGTTCACTTTAATCCACTGTAAAGATCTACATTGAGTAAAGAAGCATGTATGGAGTATAAATAAAACGTGAGACTTACCAATTTAATTAGAGAAAGACTGCACTTACCTGGAAAAATAAAAAATAAATTACTGCCTGTATTAAATTTAATATTGAAGAAAATATTTTATGTATGTGTAATTTCAATAGTATGAATAAAACAGCATATTATTTTTGTCAAAATTAAATCTATAAAACATGGTTTAAGTACAGTTAGCTTAAGTTGACTAGTAATAAATCAACTCAGCTTTAAACGTAAAGTTTCTATCCAAACATTCTTTTTAAAACGCTGAAAATTAATTAAATATAAATAATTATATATCATTAATGTGGTACCCTACGAGGATAATAAGACACTGTTTTATTTGTCGTCCAAACTATTTATTTTCCAATAACTTTATACTGTATTAAACACTCCACTATACAAATAACAACTATTTATTCACATGACTATGTAAACAACATAATAAATACTCGGCTATACAGTATCGGAAAGTCCTGGATTAGGTATTGCATAGTTCCAACGACTTAACCGACCGCCCATAATAAAGGCGTCTGTCAGTGCTCTAAAAGAGGGGCAAATAGTGACACGCGCATCAAGAAAATCATATGTACATCATTGACCATTTAAGTATCTGAACCCTTTCAGCATGCGTATAAACTGACATTTTGAGTAGCTACTAAATAAAAACAAATCAAACTTTTGCTTATTAGGCTAAACGAGAAACAAATTGAAATTCCGCAGACAGAGCTGCCCACGCACATGTGGTGGAGTAAGCAGGTGGCACGAGTAGGATGTGTTATACGATAAAAAAGAATAGCCTAGTTGCTTCGCTCTCGCTTGCTCTTATTGCCGTACCTAATCAAACGCTTGCCGATACTGTATAAATAAACCACTGTACACGATAGCCTCTCGACTACCAACTCACTGCAGGTTCCTGTTATCGCCTTACCACACCGGTCTCCACAATTAACATGAAAACTCACAAAAGAATAATTTAAGTGGGATAGTTTCTGTTCATCTAATTCCACCAAATACAAAATAAAAAGGCATACTAATTATAACCTTATGCTTAAGTATATCAAATTTTATCGAAAATTATCGATTTCATCTCTGCCAATATTTATAACATACTTTTTGCATCACTATTAAATTTTTAGTCTGCCTCAAAATATTTTTTTACTTCAGCCACCCCCACTACCACCTCCATCCCACTAACGTGAGGAATATCGATTTATGGGTTTTTGGGGTAGACGATTTCAAATATTATTAAAGTTCTATAAACAATTATTTCCATATACAAAATTTTTTCGTTATGAGACTTGGATAGAAAATCTGGATGTGGAAGTAGTTATTCCTTGGGCAGCGGTTTTTTAGATGAGTTGTAACTACTTCGCCCTAACCGAGAATCCTATAAGACAACTTTAATTCCACTAAAGCAAAATATAGCACTTGTAAATGAGACATTTCGGTCGAAAAGGGAATTTGCAACGCTAATTATATGACTGTCCCACTTCAGCTGGTAGTCAATATGTATTCCCATTCTTTTGAATTAATCGCTTACATTGCCTTGATTATTTATTGTTGGTTTGTAAAAAGCAGGAGATTTTTATTTAGTTCATGGTAAAAACATGGTTTTGTTAAAATTAATTATTAAAAGTATTTGACTAAACCAGTCTACAGTTTGACAAAAATAATTTTCTACTTTTTGTTTTAGGTTTCATTACCATTCATCTTTATAAAATAATACTGTCATCAACGAAACAATACCTGTCCAAAGTAGAGTAAACTATTAATGAAGACTGTAATTAAAACAGGACCTAGAACTGTACCCTGTGGAACACCACAGCCTTCCAATAATTGCGAGTGGTCTACAGGGGAAGCACAATAAGCCAAAGGGCCTGAGTGCAGCGTCATTTCGTTGCCTCGCTAATAAGAAGAAAAAGACGAATGTATAGAGTGTCGAAGATCTTTGCAAGGTCTAAGAAGAGACACGGTGCAGTTCGACCCTTATCCACGGCCTTATACATTTCAGATACGGGTCGTTTCATCAGTACCAAACAAGGATATTTTTTTGTTCAGAAAATTATTTAAGAATTTAAATGTCACCTCAAATTACAAAAATTTACCTGCTAAAGTAAAGCATTAGAAGTATTCCTTATATATATCCTTTCTCATACTTCGGGATCTTTTAAATAATTTTATAAGAATTATTAACCAGTGTTTAATTAGCTACACAAACCAAAACTTTCCACAGTGTTTCTGGTATAACGCAAATGTAGTGTAGTGAAATCGTCTACGTGCTGGATGCATTTAACCATTTTATTTGCATTAATAACAAACGCATATAATTTATACATGGAACCCATCGTATATGTGATAATTTTTTTGTTTAATATCACTGAAGTGCTAGTTCTTAATGAAAAAAGTTTTTTCATAGGTCCAGTTTTGTTTGAAATTTTATCGCGAACGATTTGGTATTTTTATTTTTGCGATGCGATTACTAGGATCAGAGATAATAAGGAAAATAGCAGAAAATTTCAATATTGAAACAAAATCGTTTAAATTTTGCAAGAAGCAATGGAACGATTTAATCCAAAACTTCTGATAGCATTTGTTATTACAGCTAAAACAAATTAAAACAAGAGAATTGCTGCAGCCAGAGAATTCCTTATTCAGCCATTTTGATGCTTAATTTGATGTGTTTTATTATTTAAAGATTCACAATCGCGTAGTCAACAGGGAATATATTTATCTCCTTCTATATTAAACCACGCCTATTTTTAACACGCTTCTATTAACTTGACCTGTAACATTGGAAGCAAATATTACAACTAACTTTTCACCCACTTCTAATTGTAGTATCGATTTGAAACTTTGCAAATTTATGCAATTCCGGTGACAATACAATAATATGGTATCATCGACCTTGTATGATGACGGAGGTAATAGGTAGTGATAAGGGCTCCTCATGGGCGTATCACTGGCGACTCGGCCATAAACTCGAATTTTCCGCGACAGAGAGAAAATAAATTATAGTTTAAAAAACTAAAAAACACGTTTTAATGAGCAGCGCACCAAAAAGTTAACGTATGTAGGTAACTACATTACTTTTTGTTCATTATGTCTAGACCGCTATATAAGTACGCTAATTAAATTTAATTACCTAATAATTATTTTTAACTTTTTAGTGCGTTACTCATGAAAGCGTGATTTTTAGTTTTTTTTTTAACTATAATTTTCATCTGTTACTGTTTATTTGAATAAATCGAAGGTGTCATTCTCTTTCTGGACGACACTACATTTATTTTACCATCTGATAATTATATTAAATCGGCACGATGGGCACACCGACTGAATAAACTTCCGCTCTTTGAGAACGGTTTTCCTGTTCCGACACACCGGCTGTTATGCAAAATCACCGCATCGCTGCTCCGACTGCCCTCATTCCGGTCATATTTTTAAGCAAATGAATACAAATATGTTGGATGGCACGAATAAACGTGAGAGAATAATTTCTTTAACATGGTATTCAATAGCTCTCGATGAAATTGCATATCCATCGTAAGTTCATCGATTTAACGGATTTCTAGATTGGAAACAATTTCCGGAAAAATGCGTGTTTTCTTTTATTTTATAACTGTAGATACTTCGTTCTTTACTTTCGAGCGACAGCAGAAGTGAAGAAAATGTTGTAATAGGGTGTTTTCACTTTTTTTTTTAAGTCGAAAAATACAAAATACTAAATATTACAACTGAAACAATTTTTCGGCAAAATTTTTTTTTTTATAATTTTAAAAGAAATATAAATTCAAATTAAATATTTCCCGCCAAAAAAGACAAATCTAGTATTACTGGTCATCTGTGACGGCACTGCCTATATATGTCAATGACTAAAATCTGACCTTACTTAATGATTTTTGTTGTTATTGTAAATAGTAAGTCAAAAACATGAGTAGTGCACCAAATAAGTGGTGTTTTGTGACAAGGTGCAGAAATACTTCAGTAAATGCTCCAAATAAAAAGTTCCCATGTGTTCCTATAGCGAATTATTCCCAAATCGAAATCGACATATTATTGTTGTGAAGATTATTTCTTTATTATTATCTTTTCTCATCATGGTAAAATTTAACCGATGATAGCTAGCTAGATAGATAATTACCTTCAATATTATAATATATACTTACCGTAAAATTATGCTTGTAATGGTATGAGATTTATTTTGAATTGAAAGTAATATATTATAGCTTCTAGTATTATTGAACATTTATAATGAAATTTTGCTAGGTTATGATTATTAATTAAAATGACCAAAATATCAAGCGATGCATGTCATTCGACGTCACAAATATATAAAAATACTTGTTTATTATTTTCAGCTTGAGGAAATCATGGAAAATTACATCCGATACAAAATTTTGGGAGGAAAAATTATTCTGAAGGAAGATGCAATTCCACACATATTTAACCAGACAGAAAAGGAGCAGCGTCTGAATCAAAACGATCTCTTAAATATTTAGAATCTCACTCTGTAATAGATCATAATTTGATTGCCCACACAGTGTTAATGTTATTGCATGTGCTGTTATTAATTTACAACCTTCCATCATTAAATAAAGTAGTTTGTCTAGTAAATATGAAACTGTAGTTTTCCCCTATAAAGAAAAAAATCAATATACTAAAAATACAAATTTTGGTTTTTATTATTCAGATAGACATATCTTCAATATATATAATTTTAATTGTCAGCAACAGTTATTTATAGTTATCATAATCCATGTTTAAAATGTCCACAATTTTGGTTTTTTCAAAATTTGAGTTCGCAACACAGAAAAGTCCTTTTTGTTGATTTGCACATAACATTTGTAAATATACTTGCGCTTTAAATTTGTCTGTAATTTGATCATTTTTTATTTAGTTCTCCACATACTCTGAAATAATAGGTACCGTCAGGTAAAGCTGTAAAAACGAGATATAATGGCGACAAGAAAAGTCCACAATCTTTCACTTTTTAAGTTTCAATTTTTCCTCCACAACGGCCACCACCTTCTCTAAATTGCGGCCCCTTTCCATATATTTATTATCCCTTATTTTGTATGCACCTACTATAGACTCGACAGCTAGCGAACGGTTAACTTCTCAGCTTCCTCACACAATTTCTCTGACATTTTATTTTTAACAAATTATAAAAATCACTGCACTTTTTACTACTATCAGAAGCAAATTTCAACAGTTTATAAGTTTACAAACTGACAAATTTGCAAATTTGTCTTGAACCATACATCTGAATTATATTTCATTATTTGTACACCGAGAAGATTTTGTATCCCAATATTTAATAATTCTTGTCTAACGGTGCTCTGGGCAAATTCTTCCTTTTACAGTGCATAATGAGTCTTCTGGTTTCAACTTCACATACCCAAAAGCACTATTCACGTTGTTCTGGAGATGAGCTGCAAATAAACATTTAATTATATCTCTAGCACAGACTATTAATTCTACTTTCTTTTAAGGTTATGTTGTTAATATAAATAATCGTAAATAAACCAAATTAAATATAACATAATAATGTGTAATAATACAAAAACTAAATCATAAATTTAATAACTCTATTAGGCTCAAGCTGCAAACAACTAATTCTTTAATTTATTTTAAATACTTACGCTGCTGTTTTTACGCCCTTCAACTCGGTTGAATGAAATCGATCATCATTTTTAATACATAAAAATATTTAAACTAGGTAAATTGTTTGTAGAAGCTTTCACAAAATTGTCTGTAACCATTGTTCACTTTCTTTAATTTGTGAGAAACCCTAGGAATATCCAAGTCAAATATGGTAAACAATAATAGGTCCGTTCGCATTAGATGTACTAGTGCAATTTTTAGAAGGAAACAGATTGTGACTACATAAGTTGAAGAGAGACAGATTTGCACCGGTGCAGATAGTGGAGAATTGTTGAACAGAAAACGAACAAAGCTATTTTGTCTTCTGACAGATATATGGAGCGACGTCACCAGGATCATTACCCAATAAGGTAACGTTCTCGAAATTATTCAAATATTTGAATTTTAAGTCGATTTGTTTATTAAATATTTATTTTAATCTGACGATATAATTAATATGAATGCGTTTAAGTAGTTAAGTAGTGAGAGTTCTAATTCACTTCAAGCCAATTTCCCATAAGAGATAACATGGGGCATGTCGCGGAAAAATCGAAATTTTCAAATGGTTCCAGCCCCCCGGGAGGCCCCGCCTCTCATCGGTTCTAGAACCTATGACCTAGGACCTAATGGGAGGGGGAGTGGGGAGATGGGATCTTCTTATATGATAGCTCCTAAGACCTAATGGGAGGGGAGAGATGGGATCTTCTTATATGATAAGTCCTAAGACCTAATGGGAGGGGAGAGATGGGAGATTGAATACCTGAGCTTATATATTAGATTATAGCTAAAGATAAGAGATTATATCTACAAGGGTGTGGCTAAGAGTATATACAGGGTGTATCTAGTAATAAAAATAAGATGGCTACCTTTTATTGTTTATAGTTATTGACGAATAGTATTACATGTTTACGTTAGAGGGCGTGGCTAAGAGTATACAGGGTGTATCTAGTAATAAAAATAAGATGGCTACCTTTTATTGTTTATAGTTATCTGCGGATAGCTTTGTATGTTTACGTTAGAGTGTTAGAGGTTAAGAAATGGTTGCAGACATTCATCATTGAGATTAAAATGTATATGTATGTTTTAGACAAGTCTCGACAAGTGTTTATGTTTTACATAGGATAATAATAATAATATATTCATCTACTTCAATACGGAAGTATTAGATTTGAATGTAAATACTGCAGTCAAACGTAGAGAGGTTATCAGTTTTCGGGAATTTTTTAATATAAACAACGATTGATTAATTAATAAATTGATTCTCAGCAATATATGCTGCTTAATTACCTTAGATAATTGTTAATCGAAAGGAAGAACTGTACATGATTAAATATAATAAATAGTGTAAAAATACGATTGGTATTTTTTAATTCAATATATCAAAAATAGTAAGTGACAGACACTTATATAATTTAAGTAAAGAAATCAACAAACATACGCGGCTAAGAGTATACAAGGTGTATCTAGTAATAAAAATAAGATGATCACCGTTTATTGTTTATAGTTATTGAGGAATAGTATTGCATGTTTACGTTAAAGAGTGTTATTATCCATTTCCTAATTAAATAAAGAATTCAGATTTTTTTCAAGTTTATTGTAATGAAAATGTTCATGCTACATTTTATGTGTTTCTTAATGCTGAATTCAAATATGCAATCAAAAAAATTAAATCTTAAAAAATAAAGGCACCCCAGGCAAAAAATGAAAAAAAAAATCAGATTTTTTAAGTTTATTGTAATAAAAATGTTCATGCTACATTTTATGTGTTTTTTAATGCAGAATTCAAATATTCAATCAAAAAAATTAAATCTTAAAAAATAAAGCCACCCCAGCCAAAAATGAAAAAAGGAATCGGATTTTTTAAGTTTATTGTAATGGAAATGTACATGCTACATTATATGTATTTTTTAATGTTGATTCTGAATATATATAAGCAAAAAAAAAAAATTCAATCAAACAAAGCCACCTCAGACAAAAATGAAAAAAATCAGATTTTTCAAGTTTAATTTAACAAAAATTAGAGGTTAAGAAAATGGCTACTAACGTCCATCATTGACTTTAAATAGACAAGTCTTATATATGGGATAAATATTCAATTACTTATGATATGAATGTTAAAACTGCAGTTAAATACGAAGACGTTATCAGATTCCAGGAAATTGTTAATGTAAATAAATGTCGACTGTCTACGGCTATGTGTATATTTAAAACGTGCTTAATTGCCTTTAGATAACTACAGCGGCTAGATCAAAGGAAATATCGAGACCCAACATAAACGCTTTTCAGACAAGTCTAGACTCGTTATCTTGAGTTCTATATAAGATAAATATTCGTTCGCTTCTCTACGTTTAGATTTCAATGTAATAAGAATATAATGCAGAGCCGTTATCGGATTCCAGGAAATTGTTAATGTAAACAAATGAAATCATTTCTGATAGCCTACTAACATAAGATAGGTAGGTATACGGTAAAGATGCATGCGAAGAATTTTGTGTCTTACAATACATGGTTTCTTATGGGAATATGTAGCCACCCCGCAGCGATATAGCAATTTAACATTGTTTTATATGTAAAAGACGAACAGATTATGAAAATTCGGGGGCCTTTTAGAAATCGTTCACTGCAAAGTCACGTGACCCTCGGCCGCCGAGTATAAAAGCAGCGTCATCTCCCCACCTCGATCATTAGCTGTTTATCTCTCGCGGTGAACGGTTGTCTAATTGAAACAGTATGTCGTCTACCGAGACCGTATCTAAACTCAGTACTGATATAATTAATTTAACTAAAAAATCATTGCTGCTCTTAAAGACTGATGATGAAATCAACCAACATATTTCGATAATTAATAGCAATATTAAACTAGTAGCCAAGGCAATTAAAATCAAAATTCATATCGATAATAAAGGTGAAAATATATTTAAATTGGAAAATAATTTAGCGCTTTTAAAATACTACCGAGAACAATTGAAAAAATTAAAATTAAAAAATAAAGTATTAGGCGGTTCCTTAAAGCCAGCAGCACGAAAATATTTAGTATGGCAAGAAGTAGACTCTTGTTTTAAAAATCGTGTTAAGTCCGGTATAATAACTAACGTGCAAATTAAAGAGCCGGTATTATTTTTTAGAAAAGCGTTTAGAAGCTTCTCTATTCAAATTAAAAAATGTTTGAAAGATGGACCAATTAAAGTAAATGTTATTTTTGAATGTAACTTCATACAGCCTACTAATAGCAAAGCGGAATTAAAAGCTTTTGCTACAAGGAACGCCGTGATAGACTTAAATACAGATTTAAAGGAATGGTATAGAGAAAATGTATCCGAACGATTATTGAAAAATCTTGAAGATTTACAAGAAAAAGATTCAGGCTGGACCTTATCGGAAATTATCGGGCTAAAAGTAAATGTTAATAAATATTGTCCTATAACAGTGGGATTATCAACATACGCTGAAATGCCAAGCTTTATAAAGGAAAAGAAATGTGTTATTAACGTTAAAAATAATGATGAATATTGCTTCTTATGGTCAGTAGTTTCGGCATTATACCCAGCTAAAACTAATGGACACAGAGTGACTTCATATCCTCATTTTAAGGAAGTTTTAAAATATGATGATATCGAGTTTCCGATGGAATTAAGAAATATTAATAAATTCGAACGCTTAAATGATATTTCGATAAACGTATACACCTTAGTTAAAAGGGAAGTTTTACCGGTATGTTTAAGCAAATACAGTTTTGAACGGGTCGTAAATTTATTAATGATTCCTACGAATTCTGCCGATAATTTTACCGACGCTACGCAATATCATTTTGCTTGGGTAAAGAATATGTCTCGATTATTATCTAAACAATTATCTTCACATAATGGTAAACATTTTATTTGCAACCGATGTCTTAATCATTTTACTACTCAGGAACTTCTAGACCGGCATTCAAATGATTGTAATTCGAAAACTAATAAGTGCAAAATTGAATTACCGGACGAGAATGAAAAGTTTTTAAAATTCAAAAATTACCGATATAAAGAAAGAGTACCGTTCGCTATTTATGCAGATTTCGAATGTATCTTAGAGGACTGTGATGCTAACACGAATCAAAATACGCAGAATTACCAGAAACATACGGCTTTTAGCGTCGCGTATTACTTAAAATGTTCGTACGATGACAGTCTATCGCAATTTAAAATATACCGTGGCGCCGACTGCCAGTACTGGTTTGTTAAAGAACTTGAAAGAATTTCAGACCAAGTTAATGTAATCATGTCTGACATAAAGCCTATGGAGCCGTTAAGCGAGACACAAAAATTTGAATTCAAGCTCGCGCAGGTCTGTCATATCTGTGAGGAGCCCTTCAAAGAGACAGACGTCAAAGTAGCCGATCACAATCATTTAACTGGGTACTATAGGGGGCCGGCGCATATGGGATGTAACATTAATTATCAAGATAGTCACGTGATTCCGGTTATATTTCATTGTTTATCAGGTTACGACGGCCACCTGATAATCAGACAGCTAGCAACGGCATTTGACGGGGAAATTTCATTATTACCGATTAATAAGGAAAAATACATTTCTTTCACTAAACGGGTTAGAGATACGAAAATTAAACTAAGATTTATTGATTCATTTAGGTTTATGGCGGACAAAATCGAAAAACTAGCTTCCTATCTCGACAATGATCAGAAACGAATCACTAAATCACATTGTAATAATGACGAACAATTTCAGTTATTAACGCGGAAAGGTGTTTTTCCTTATGATTATTTAAATTCTTGGGAAAAATTAGATGAGACATCTCTACCGCCTAAAGAAGAATTTTACAGTAAACTGACTGACGAAAACATAACAGAGGACGATTATAACCATGCTATAAATATCTGGAATAAATTTGGTATTAAGACATTAGGAGAATATTCCGATATATATTTAAAAACAGATGTATTACTGCTAGCTGATATATTTGAAAATTTCCGCGAGACATGTATACAGACGTACGGACTTGACGCTTTAAATTATTATACTGCTCCGGGACTGGCATTTGACGCTATGTTAAAAATAACTAAAGAAAATTTAGAGCTTCTCACAGACATTGATATGATACTGATGATTGAAAAAGGCGTGAGAGGTGGTGTAGCACAGGTATCGAACAGATATTCGAAAGCCAACAACAAGTACATGGGGGACGCGTTTAATCCCGACGAAAGAGAGACTCACATCATGTACTTTGACATCAATAACATGTATGGAGCTGGGATGTCTGTTCCGTTACCTACAGGTGCTTTCGAGTGGGTACCTGTCGAACAATTTTATGCTTTAGATATTCCAAATTTATCGAATGAGTCAGACATCGGTTATATTTTGGAAGTAGATATCGAGTATCCGTTTGAATTACACGAGCTACATAAGGATCTCCCGATGTGTCCGGAACATATGGTGCCGCCCGGTTCCAAACATTCAAAATTAATGACCACTCTGCTAGATAAAACGCGATATGTAATTCATTACAGGACTTTAAAAAAATGTTTAGAACGAGGATTAAAACTCAAGACGGTACATAGAATTTTAAAATTTAATCAATCACGATGGCTAAAGAAATACATTGATTTAAATACGGATTTACGAAAACAGGCAAATAACGAGTTTCAGAAAAATTTCTATAAGCTAATGAACAATGCGGTGTTCGGAAAGACAATGGAGAATGTCCGCAAGCACAAAGATGTTAAATTGGTAACTAAATGGGAGGGAAGATGGGGCGCCAAGTCTCTGATCGCGAAACCGAACTTTCACAGTTCGACTATCTTCGGTGAGGATATGATTATTATTGAAATGAATCGACTAAAAATTAAATTCAATAAGCCAATATATGTGGGGTTCGCCATTTTAGATCTTTCAAAAATTATTCTTTACGATTTTCATTACGATTATATTAAAAAAGAATTCGGTGAGCAGGCCAAACTGCTTTACACGGACACAGACAGTTTAATTTACGAATTTAGCGACGTTGATATATACAAGTACATTAAAAAGGACATCCATCTGTTCGACACATCGGATTATCCTGTAGACAATGTCTACGGAATACCTCATGCTAATAAGAAGGTACTAGGCGTAATGAAAGACGAATGTCAAGGGCGCGTAATGACAGAATTCGTAGGACTTCGTGCAAAAATGTATAGTTATAAAGTGGAGGGTGTGTCGGTAAATAAAAAGATTAAGGGTCTCTCACGTTCGGTAATCAGAAAAATTACATTTGAAGACTTTACGAATTGTCTATTTAATAAAGAAATTTTGACCAAAGAGCAGCGATTAATTCGATCAAAGAAACATGAAATATATACTATCAAACAGAATAAGGTGGCACTCAGTCCGTATGATGATAAAAGAATTATAAATTATATAAATACCGATACGAAACCTTGGGGATATGATTTCCAGCAAGTCTCGGCTCGTCATCAGATGACGTCATTGGCGCAGTGAAGCGCTTGGCAGTAGCCGTTCGGATTCATTTACTTTAGAGACTTTGATCGCGATGGACGGGTTAGAAAAAGAATTGCAGTACAAGCTTGTACTTATCACTCGCGACATATATGAGAGGTACATTCAAAATGCATTGAATCGGGGTAATTATCAATTAGTTCATAAAATTTTAGAAAAGATTGTTATACCAGACAAAGCTTTATACTGGATGGCTTTAAGAGATAGTTCTAATTTCGATTTAATGAAAAAAATATTTACGAAAAAACTTCAAAACGATATTTTTATTCAACAGTTGGAATATATTTTCCAAAGAGAATGTATTACTCACCTTACCGTGTATCGATTACGAGAAGTAATTAACAGACATTATCCCGCCGCGAATAATAGTTATTTTAGAATTTTTTTAGAAGAATTATTAACGTGTAATGATGATTATATGTCAATTGATTTTTATTCGAAATCGTACCCGGTTAAAAATATTTCTGATAATTATAAAAGTATTGATTGGTCGATTAATAGAGCATTTTGCGAGGCAGCTTACTTTACACAATACGAATTTCTCGAAATTTTGTTTCGAGTAATTGGTAGGAATAATATACATTTCAAATTAGATATTAATTTCAATGAAGAGCATAAGCAGTTAATAAAATGGCTGGAGGATAATATATCCAAAGGTCGCTCTGGGCAGCCGATTGGTTGGAGCTCTGGTCCAGACAGCGGGCACTGGCCATCGACTACCTTAGAAGATTATGTTAAGACGCTTGACATAGTTCGTCTACATTTTTTGTAATTAGTATTAAAGTATTGTAATATAAATATTTTACATTTAATAAATTAAATTATTTATAAAATGTGTGTTTTTATTTCCTAATACCTATCCTGACATGATGATCATGAGAGAGGCAGGTGAGACAGCTTGAACAGCTCCAACAGCTCGAACAGCTCCAACAGGTGTAACAGGTACCGTACCTGTTACACCTGTTGGAGCTGTTCGAGCTGTTGGAGCTGTTGGAGCTGTTCAAGCAGCCCATATACATATACATATACATGTATTATATATGGTCAACTCCAACAGCTCGAACAGCTCCAACAGCTCCAACAGCTCGAACAGGTGTAACAGGTACGGTACCTGTTACACCTGTTGGAGCTGTTGGAGCTGTTGGAGCTGTTCAAGCAGCCCATATACATATACATATACATGTAATATATAGGGTCAGTTTCAACAGCTCGAACAGCTCCAACAGCTCCAACAGGTGTAACAGGTACCGTACCTGTTACACCTGTTGGAGCTGTTCGAGCTGTTGGAGCTGTTGGAGCTGTTCAAGCAGCCCATATACATATACATATACATGTATTATATATGGTCAACTCCAACAGCTCGAACAGCTCCAACAGCTCCAACAGCTCGAACAGGTGTAACAGGTACGGTACCTGTTACACCTGTTGGAGCTGTTGGAGCTGTTCAAGCAGCCCATATACATATACATATACATGTAATATATAGGGTCAGTTTCAACAGCTCGAACAGCTCCAACAGCTCCAACAGGTGTAACAGGTACCGTACCTGTTACACCTGTTGGAGCTGTTGGAGCTGTTCGAGCTGTTAAAACTGACCCTATATAATACATGTATATGTATATGTATATGGGCTGCTTGAACAGCTCCAACAGCTCCAACAGGTGTAACAGGTACCGTACCTGTTACACCTGTTCGAGCTGTTGGAGCTGTTCGAGCTGTTGGAGTTGACCATATATAATACATGTATATGTATATGTATATGGGCTGCTTGAACAGCTCCAACAGCTCCAACAGCTCGAACAGCTCCAACAGGTGTAACAGGTACGGTACCTGTTACACCTGTTGGAGCTGTTGGAGCTGTTCGAGCTGTTGAAACTGACCCTATATATTACATGTATATGTATATGGGCTGCTTGAACAGCTCCAACAGCTCCAACAGGTGTAACAGGTACCGTACCTGTTACACCTGTTCGAGCTGTTGGAGCTGTTGGAGCTGTTCGAGCTGTTGGAGTTGACCATATATAATACATGTATATGTATATGTATATGGGCTGCTTGAACAGCTCCAACAGCTCCAACAGCTCGAACAGCTCCAACAGGTGTAACAGGTACGGTACCTGTTACACCTGTTGGAGCTGTTCGAGCTGTTGGAGCTGTTCAAGCTGTCTCACCTGCCTCTCTCATGATCATCATGTCAGGATAGGTATTAGGAAATAAAAACACACATTTTATAAATAATTTAATTTATTAAATGTAAAATATTTATATTACAATACTTTAATACTAATTACAAAAAATGTAGACGAACTATGTCAAGCGTCTTAACATAATCTTCTAAGGTAGTCGATGGCCAGTGCCCGCTGTCTGGACCAGAGCTCCAACCAATCGGCTGCCCAGAGCGACCTTTGGATATATTATCCTCCAGCCATTTTATTAACTGCTTATGCTCTTCATTGAAATTAATATATAATTTGAAATGTATATTATTCCTACCAATTACTCGAAACAAAATTTCGAGAAATTCGTATTGTGTAAAGTAAGCTGCCTCGCAAAATGCTCTATTAATCGACCAATCAATACTTTTATAATTATCAGAAATATTTTTAACCGGGTACGATTTCGAATAAAAATCAATTGACATATAATCATCATTACACGTTAATAATTCTTCTAAAAAAATTCTAAAATAACTATTATTCGCGGCGGGATAATGTCTGTTAATTACTTCTCGTAATCGATACACGGTAAGGTGAGTAATACATTCTCTTTGGAAAATATATTCCAACTGTTGAATAAAAATATCGTTTTGAAGTTTTTTCGTAAATATTTTTTTCATTAAATCGAAATTAGAACTATCTCTTAAAGCCATCCAGTATAAAGCTTTGTCTGGTATAACAATCTTTTCTAAAATTTTATGAACTAATTGATAATTACCCCGATTCAATGCATTTTGAATGTACCTCTCATATATGTCGCGAGTGATAAGTACAAGCTTGTACTGCAATTCTTTTTCTAACCCGTCCATCGCGATCAAAGTCTCTAAAGTAAATGAATCCGAACGGCTACTGCCAAGCGCTTCACTGCGCCAATGACGTCATCTGATGACGAGCCGAGACTTGCTGGAAATCATATCCCCAAGGTTTCGTATCGGTATTTATATAATTTATAATTCTTTTATCATCATACGGACTGAGTGCCACCTTATTCTGTTTGATAGTATATATTTCATGTTTCTTTGATCGAATTAATCGCTGCTCTTTGGTCAAAATTTCTTTATTAAATAGACAATTCGTAAAGTCTTCAAATGTAATTTTTCTGATTACCGAACGTGAGAGACCCTTAATCTTTTTATTTACCGACACACCCTCCACTTTATAACTATACATTTTTGCACGAAGTCCTACGAATTCTGTCATTACGCGCCCTTGACATTCGTCTTTCATTACGCCTAGTACCTTCTTATTAGCATGAGGTATTCCGTAGACATTGTCTACAGGATAATCCGATGTGTCGAACAGATGGATGTCCTTTTTAATGTACTTGTATATATCAACGTCGCTAAATTCGTAAATTAAACTGTCTGTGTCCGTGTAAAGCAGTTTGGCCTGCTCACCGAATTCTTTTTTAATATAATCGTAATGAAAATCGTAAAGAATAATTTTTGAAAGATCTAAAATGGCGAACCCCACATATATTGGCTTATTGAATTTAATTTTTAGTCGATTCATTTCAATAATAATCATATCCTCACCGAAGATAGTCGAACTGTGAAAGTTCGGTTTCGCGATCAGAGACTTGGCGCCCCATCTTCCCTCCCATTTAGTTACCAATTTAACATCTTTGTGCTTGCGGACATTCTCCATTGTCTTTCCGAACACCGCATTGTTCATTAGCTTATAGAAATTTTTCTGAAACTCGTTATTTGCCTGTTTTCGTAAATCCGTATTTAAATCAATGTATTTCTTTAGCCATCGTGATTGATTAAATTTTAAAATTCTATGTACCGTCTTGAGTTTTAATCCTCGTTCTAAACATTTTTTTAAAGTCCTGTAATGAATTACATATCGCGTTTTATCTAGCAGAGTGGTCATTAATTTTGAATGTTTGGAACCGGGCGGCACCATATGTTCCGGACACATCGGGAGATCCTTATGTAGCTCGTGTAATTCAAACGGATACTCGATATCTACTTCCAAAATATAACCGATGTCTGACTCATTCGATAAATTTGGAATATCTAAAGCATAAAATTGTTCGACAGGTACCCACTCGAAAGCACCTGTAGGTAACGGAACAGACATCCCAGCTCCATACATGTTATTGATGTCAAAGTACATGATGTGAGTCTCTCTTTCGTCGGGATTAAACGCGTCCCCCATGTACTTGTTGTTGGCTTTCGAATATCTGTTCGATACCTGTGCTACACCACCTCTCACGCCTTTTTCAATCATCAGTATCATATCAATGTCTGTGAGAAGCTCTAAATTTTCTTTAGTTATTTTTAACATAGCGTCAAATGCCAGTCCCGGAGCAGTATAATAATTTAAAGCGTCAAGTCCGTACGTCTGTATACATGTCTCGCGGAAATTTTCAAATATATCAGCTAGCAGTAATACATCTGTTTTTAAATATATATCGGAATATTCTCCTAATGTCTTAATACCAAATTTATTCCAGATATTTATAGCATGGTTATAATCGTCCTCTGTTATGTTTTCGTCAGTCAGTTTACTGTAAAATTCTTCTTTAGGCGGTAGAGATGTCTCATCTAATTTTTCCCAAGAATTTAAATAATCATAAGGAAAAACACCTTTCCGCGTTAATAACTGAAATTGTTCGTCATTATTACAATGTGATTTAGTGATTCGTTTCTGATCATTGTCGAGATAGGAAGCTAGTTTTTCGATTTTGTCCGCCATAAACCTAAATGAATCAATAAATCTTAGTTTAATTTTCGTATCTCTAACCCGTTTAGTGAAAGAAATGTATTTTTCCTTATTAATCGGTAATAATGAAATTTCCCCGTCAAATGCCGTTGCTAGCTGTCTGATTATCAGGTGGCCGTCGTAACCTGATAAACAATGAAATATAACCGGAATCACGTGACTATCTTGATAATTAATGTTACATCCCATATGCGCCGGCCCCCTATAGTACCCAGTTAAATGATTGTGATCGGCTACTTTGACGTCTGTCTCTTTGAAGGGCTCCTCACAGATATGACAGACCTGCGCGAGCTTGAATTCAAATTTTTGTGTCTCGCTTAACGGCTCCATAGGCTTTATGTCAGACATGATTACATTAACTTGGTCTGAAATTCTTTCAAGTTCTTTAACAAACCAGTACTGGCAGTCGGCGCCACGGTATATTTTAAATTGCGATAGACTGTCATCGTACGAACATTTTAAGTAATACGCGACGCTAAAAGCCGTATGTTTCTGGTAATTCTGCGTATTTTGATTCGTGTTAGCATCACAGTCCTCTAAGATACATTCGAAATCTGCATAAATAGCGAACGGTACTCTTTCTTTATATCGGTAATTTTTGAATTTTAAAAACTTTTCATTCTCGTCCGGTAATTCAATTTTGCACTTATTAGTTTTCGAATTACAATCATTTGAATGCCGGTCTAGAAGTTCCTGAGTAGTAAAATGATTAAGACATCGGTTGCAAATAAAATGTTTACCATTATGTGAAGATAATTGTTTAGATAATAATCGAGACATATTCTTTACCCAAGCAAAATGATATTGCGTAGCGTCGGTAAAATTATCGGCAGAATTCGTAGGAATCATTAATAAATTTACGACCCGTTCAAAACTGTATTTGCTTAAACATACCGGTAAAACTTCCCTTTTAACTAAGGTGTATACGTTTATCGAAATATCATTTAAGCGTTCGAATTTATTAATATTTCTTAATTCCATCGGAAACTCGATATCATCATATTTTAAAACTTCCTTAAAATGAGGATATGAAGTCACTCTGTGTCCATTAGTTTTAGCTGGGTATAATGCCGAAACTACTGACCATAAGAAGCAATATTCATCATTATTTTTAACGTTAATAACACATTTCTTTTCCTTTATAAAGCTTGGCATTTCAGCGTATGTTGATAATCCCACTGTTATAGGACAATATTTATTAACATTTACTTTTAGCCCGATAATTTCCGATAAGGTCCAGCCTGAATCTTTTTCTTGTAAATCTTCAAGATTTTTCAATAATCGTTCGGATACATTTTCTCTATACCATTCCTTTAAATCTGTATTTAAGTCTATCACGGCGTTCCTTGTAGCAAAAGCTTTTAATTCCGCTTTGCTATTAGTAGGCTGTATGAAGTTACATTCAAAAATAACATTTACTTTAATTGGTCCATCTTTCAAACATTTTTTAATTTGAATAGAGAAGCTTCTAAACGCTTTTCTAAAAAATAATACCGGCTCTTTAATTTGCACGTTAGTTATTATACCGGACTTAACACGATTTTTAAAACAAGAGTCTACTTCTTGCCATACTAAATATTTTCGTGCTGCTGGCTTTAAGGAACCGCCTAATACTTTATTTTTTAATTTTAATTTTTTCAATTGTTCTCGGTAGTATTTTAAAAGCGCTAAATTATTTTCCAATTTAAATATATTTTCACCTTTATTATCGATATGAATTTTGATTTTAATTGCCTTGGCTACTAGTTTAATATTGCTATTAATTATCGAAATATGTTGGTTGATTTCATCATCAGTCTTTAAGAGCAGCAATGATTTTTTAGTTAAATTAATTATATCAGTACTGAGTTTAGATACGGTCTCGGTAGACGACATACTGTTTCAATTAGACAACCGTTCACCGCGAGAGATAAACAGCTAATGATCGAGGTGGGGAGATGACGCTGCTTTTATACTCGGCGGCCGAGGGTCACGTGACTTTGCAGTGAACGATTTCTAAAAGGCCCCCGAATTTTCATAATCTGTTCGTCTTTTACATATAAAACAATGTTAAATTGCTATATCGCTGCGGGGTGGCTACATATTCCCATAAGAAACCATGTATTGTAAGACACAAAATTCTTCGCATGCATCTTTACCGTATACCTACCTATCTTATGTTAGTAGGCTATCAGAAATGATTTCATTTGTTTACATTAACAATTTCCTGGAATCCGATAACGGCTCTGCATTATATTCTTATTACATTGAAATCTAAACGTAGAGAAGCGAACGAATATTTATCTTATATAGAACTCAAGATAACGAGTCTAGACTTGTCTGAAAAGCGTTTATGTTGGGTCTCGATATTTCCTTTGATCTAGCCGCTGTAGTTATCTAAAGGCAATTAAGCACGTTTTAAATATACACATAGCCGTAGACAGTCGACATTTATTTACATTAACAATTTCCTGGAATCTGATAACGTCTTCGTATTTAACTGCAGTTTTAACATTCATATCATAAGTAATTGAATATTTATCCCATATATAAGACTTGTCTATTTAAAGTCAATGATGGACGTTAGTAGCCATTTTCTTAACCTCTAATTTTTGTTAAATTAAACTTGAAAAATCTGATTTTTTTCATTTTTGTCTGAGGTGGCTTTGTTTGATTGAATTTTTTTTTTTTGCTTATATATATTCAGAATCAACATTAAAAAATACATATAATGTAGCATGTACATTTCCATTACAATAAACTTAAAAAATCCGATTCCTTTTTTCATTTTTGGCTGGGGTGGCTTTATTTTTTAAGATTTAATTTTTTTGATTGAATATTTGAATTCTGCATTAAAAAACACATAAAATGTAGCATGAACATTTTTATTACAATAAACTTAAAAAATCTGATTTTTTTTTTCATTTTTTGCCTGGGGTGCCTTTATTTTTTAAGATTTAATTTTTTTGATTGCATATTTGAATTCAGCATTAAGAAACACATAAAATGTAGCATGAACATTTTCATTACAATAAACTTGAAAAAAATCTGAATTCTTTATTTAATTAGGAAATGGATAATAACACTCTTTAACGTAAACATGCAATACTATTCCTCAATAACTATAAACAATAAACGGTGATCATCTTATTTTTATTACTAGATACACCTTGTATACTCTTAGCCGCGTATGTTTGTTGATTTCTTTACTTAAATTATATAAGTGTCTGTCACTTACTATTTTTGATATATTGAATTAAAAAATACCAATCGTATTTTTACACTATTTATTATATTTAATCATGTACAGTTCTTCCTTTCGATTAACAATTATCTAAGGTAATTAAGCAGCATATATTGCTGAGAATCAATTTATTAATTAATCAATCGTTGTTTATATTAAAAAATTCCCGAAAACTGATAACCTCTCTACGTTTGACTGCAGTATTTACATTCAAATCTAATACTTCCGTATTGAAGTAGATGAATATATTATTATTATTATCCTATGTAAAACATAAACACTTGTCGAGACTTGTCTAAAACATACATATACATTTTAATCTCAATGATGAATGTCTGCAACCATTTCTTAACCTCTAACACTCTAACGTAAACATACAAAGCTATCCGCAGATAACTATAAACAATAAAAGGTAGCCATCTTATTTTTATTACTAGATACACCCTGTATACTCTTAGCCACGCCCTCTAACGTAAACATGTAATACTATTCGTCAATAACTATAAACAATAAAAGGTAGCCATCTTATTTTTATTACTAGATACACCCTGTATATACTCTTAGCCACACCCTTGTAGATATAATCTCTTATCTTTAGCTATAATCTAATATATAAGCTCAGGTATTCAATCTCCCATCTCTCCCCTCCCATTAGGTCTTAGGACTTATCATATAAGAAGATCCCATCTCTCCCCTCCCATTAGGTCTTAGGAGCTATCATATAAGAAGATCCCATCTCCCCACTCCCCCTCCCATTAGGTCCTAGGTCATAGGTTCTAGAACCGATGAGAGGCGGGGCCTCCCGGGGGGCTGGAACCATTTGAAAATTTCGATTTTTCCGCGACATGCCCCATGTTATCTCTTATGGGAAATTGGCTTGAAGTGAATTAGAACTCTCACTACTTAACTACTCGTTTAGGCTTTCATATTTACACTCAAAGAAAATGATAGGTGAATTCAACCAAAAAGAGCATATGAAATCGCGCCTATCTAGTTTCATAGTTAAATCAATCAGAAAAGAATAGTCATACAACTTTATTTGTTTTCGTAAACAAATAGTAGTTTAATAATCATATCTTCTTGTAGAACAAATTAAATAGTACAATGACATTTTTTTATGTTCACTAACCATTTTCAATTTGGTCTACAATTAAATAGTACGACTTTGTTTTTTGTTCACCAACTAATTTTTAGGTTGATCTACACTTTATTGTATGATGAAGTTTTTTTTGGTTAGCCAAAATCTCAGTATTGAGACATCAGACCACCCAAACCAAAAATTTGAGATCGTTTATAAGATCCATCCAAATATATTGATGATCCCTGAGAGAATTTGAACATTGCAATCATGTTATTAATTTTCTATAAATTCATAAGAGTATAAGATAATGCATGATTGATTATTGTCAGTGATTTGTATATGGCGTCATCTAGGAATAATTTCTGTAATAGACTACGTGGTATGAATAAATTATAGTCTTATGCACCTATTTTTTAAGTTAATGTTTATTTTGTTGTGTGACAATCACCTTTTGACAATAGTTAGAAATAAAATATACTATTATCTAGTTTAATTTGACAGAATTCAACAATATAATAGTCAGACGAAAAAAATAATAGTCTTATTCATCTATTTTTTAAGTTAATGTTTGTTTTGTTGTACGACAACTTTTTATTAATTAAAATAACAATCACCTCTTGTTTAAAAATACCATCAATATAATGCGACGTGTTTCCACCCTTAGGAAACTACCCCTTGCAAATTCCGTGGGTTCCAAAAATTATAACAAGAGATGTCCACCAACACACTTTATTAAATATTTACTGGATACTTCACAATACTATTGTTAATTTAAATACACTTTACTGACTAAAAATCACAATGTTTATCACTTTGTTTCTCTTTGAACTCTTAACCTCACTTTCTATACTTTCTGAACTACTCGCCGAGAATGCGGTCGGTCTTTTATACCTAAAAATGACAGATCTCGATTTTTCTGTGATGACGCCACTATTCTCTAGATAATTCCAGATTGTCACTTTGGATTCTTCTGGTAGGTTCTTTTTCGAGTAGGTGCAAATACATCATTCTAGGGGTTGTAACACATTACAATAATTTAGTTTAACAAAATTAACGATATTGTTAGTTAACCATTTTTTTTTTTGTTGAATTTACCCATACTATTTCTTTGAGTGTATGTATTACTTCATATTAATGCATCATTTGAAGTGAATTGTTATATATGGAAAACACCCTATTGTCCGAAAATTCGACTCCGAGTTTTATAGATTTCGTTGATTAATGTAAAATCTCCAGTTTATCATTAACCGAAAAATATATGGTCGGTTTCCAAAATTTAAGTTATTTTTACTATTCTTAAATAATTTTAAATGTTTAGTGTACCATCTATTAAATGCCCTTCATGTTTATCCAATGTAACAACTATTACATTTCTCGGAAAGAGAATTTATAAACTCCTGATTTTTTATTTTTATGTTTTGTGTTTTTGTAAAATTGTGACATTCCCCCAGAGACATCTATGAGCGTTCTCTCCAAGTTCAAAAGATAGACAGTAAGCTAAGAACAATTCAGTTGGTTGGTTCAGCAATCATCCCAGAGATGGCGCGCGCGGTGTTATAATCTGGACTTCTTTCAGGAAATATCTAGAGAGTGATGACATCCTTACAGACTATTCTGGAACCCTCATCATTGGGTATATAAAGGCATGGAGAAGCACAAGAGGGGACAGTTAACAGTTCAAGTGAACAGAGTAGTTCAGAGGAAGTACAGTGATCAGGTGACTGAATACTTGAAGTATAGTACACAGTGTAATATTAGTAAAGTAATTAATTGTTGTAATTAGTACGTAAGTTAAAATAAATTAGTATTTAGCACAGAAGACAGGAACTATACAGAAGCGCAAGCAAGCCTTTCTGACGGGACCAAATTTGTTCATAGTCGCCATGCCGATAAGGCATATATTTGTCAAAAGCCATATGATAATTCTTGACGTTGTGCGATTGACAGTCTTTGAAACTCTTACACGGTGGTTGGTTATTTTCGTGGGCAGTTCTACAAAGCATGGTCGATTCATGATATTAGTGACTTACTGATCAAAAATTGGTTCAAGCTACAACCCTCGCTACAACCCGTGTCCAATATTCGCTTAGATGAGTGTGATATTGTTGATAATTTTAAATCAAAATCGTCTAGTGGATTCGATAGTATTTCACCAAAACTATTAAAGAGATGCATCGTTGCTCTTGCATCTCCTCTTGAAAACATTTACAATACATCATTCATACTTGGTGAATTTCCACAGACTTTAAAATTAGCACTGGTACTACCTATTTATAAAAAGGGTGACCCTAATGATTTGGAAAACTACCGTCCAATTAGCTTATTGTCCGTATTTTCAAAAATACTTGAATGTCTAATGTACAAAAGACTGATATCCTTTTTAAACAGTACCAACTTTTTTAATGAATTTCAGCACGGGTTTATGAAGAATAAGGCCACAGATACCGCTCTTTTTAATTTTGTTGATGAAATAATAAGCGCCTTGGATGGTCGGGAAATTGCCTGCGGACTATTTCTTGACTTATCTAAGGCGTTTGATACTTTAAACCATGTATGTTTACTTGATAAGTTGAACAAACTTGGTGTCAGAGGCACAGCACACAAATGGTTTTCTTCCTACTTAAAAAATCGTACTCAACAAACATCAATTCTGATTCATGGGCAAAAATACGTTTCTGATTCTGTCACTAATAACACAGGAGTGCCACAAGGTAGTGTGCTTGGGCCCCTTCTCTTTGTCGTTTATCTAAATGATCTATCCAACGTATGCCCAAACAACAACAACTTCAGACTTGTGAATTACGCCGATGACACCAATATCCTCATTAGAGGTAAGAATATCTCTGACATAGAACAGTTTGCCGGGGATATTTGGCAAAATTTGAGAGATTGGTTTTGTATCAATCAACTGATACTCAACGAATCCAAATCCAATGGTATGTTTTATAGAACTGACAAATCGAATTTGAACTTTCCTTCTGATTTATTACTAGGGCACTTACAAA
Source organism: Rutpela maculata (assembly GCA_936432065.2). NCBI lineage: Eukaryota > Metazoa > Arthropoda > Insecta > Coleoptera > Cerambycidae > Rutpela > Rutpela maculata. Next base: position 3,361,943 of record OW386291.2, on the reverse strand, counting down.
TACCTGTCAAAGATAGTATAAAACTCCTTGGAATAACTTTGGATTCGAACTTAAAGTGGAACGACCATATAAAAAATTTAAGTCAACAGTTAAATTCCGTTTGCTATGCATTAAGAGTACTTTCAAGGTCTTTTGATACATCGGTGCTTAAAACCATATATTATTCAAACTTTTACGGCAAAACTAAGTATGGAATAACTATTTGGGGTGGTTCTTCTAATCTTGGGGAAATTTTTACTATACAAAAAAGAGCAATTAGAATCATATATAAAATGGGCTTTTTAGCTTCCTGCAGGGGAGTTTTCAAAAGTAACAACTTACTAACCATACCGGGTTTATTTATTTATGAATGCATTTTATATGTAAAAAAACACAGTAACCAGTTTCAAGAGCACGAACAACATCACCCCTATAATACCAGATGCAAGGGCGACTATGCATTACCCATTCACAGTCTAACACTTCTTGAAAATTGTCCGCGTTATCAGTGTCTGAAATTTTATAATGCGCTTCCCCAACACATTAAAGAGTGTACAAATTTTAAAAAGTTTAAAAATTATACATTTGATTATATATGTAATCTTGAACCGTACAGTCTACAGGATTTTCTGTAAGTAAATTATTGATGTTTACTTTTAAACATTTTAATTGATTATCGTAATGTCCAATTTTTACAATTTTTATGTTTTTATATAAACGTACGATTTTCTGTAAGTAAATTATTGATGTTTACTTTTAAACATTTTAATTAATTTATCGTAATGTCCAATTTTTACAATTTTTATATTTCTATATATACGTAATTACTGTTTTAAACTATCTCTATTGACTTGTCTTATCTACAAATTTTGTAGCTTATGAGACCAATAAATGTATTTGTATTTGTATTTGTATTTGTATTACCGCACCTTGTTATAATAAAAAACTTGAGCTAAATTACGACAAAAATGAAATATTGGCTGTTTTTACTCCTAAAACTCAAGACCATCACGCGTAACTCCATACAGATTGACACTCGTTTTGGCTGAAATTTTGTTACCAGAGAAATGGTTAGTGTCCATCTCTGCTATAATTATTACAAAATATCCAAAATTTGTTGGCAAGATACAACTTTCATGTTTTAAAGTCTAGGATTTAATATACAAACTATTAAAGCCGCGTAACTTGGTTAATACTCACGACCGTCACAGCGCTCATTATCAGTTAATAAGTTGAATGCTAGGACTACCAGCGACTCAGAAACACATCGAAATTTAGTTTTCGTTGTGAAATCATGTGAGATACAATAACCAAGTGCTGTTTCTCAAAACATTTTGAATTTCCAGTAATTTATATGGTAAGTCTAATATATGGCCCTGTGCTCTCTTTCATGACCGTCACGTTGTGTATTTTAGCATTTATCAAATTATTAATATCCAAATACGTTTTTATTTTGAGGTATCCAGTACACTGTCTTCTCCTAACCTTACTTTAATAATAGCTCAGAGTGAATATAATTCTTAGTCATTTTTGTCTAGCGGCCCTCACGACCGTCACATGGCACAAATTTGAGTGTGATGGTCTTGAGATTCTAGTGACGGTCATGAGAAATTTTATTGGCATTACTCTCCTTCACTCTTGTACCTTTTGAATGGTTGAATGGATTTTTTTCAAATTTGGTGTAGTGATATGGGATGAAATTTCCAATTATATGATGTAAAAAACCAACTTCTGACTTCTTTTTCATAATCCATTTAGCATATTTATATTAATACACAGCTCAAATATAAATGTGACGGTCGTGTGTTTTGTTATACGTTTCACTAAAGAAAAACAACATTTTAGTCACGGGAAAAAAGCAGCTGGTGCCACAAGGCATACCTGAAAAGTAGACACTTTAACCATTTCAAAAATGTATGCCATCAATAGATTCCTGACATTTTATTTTTTAACACTGTCAATGTGAAATCGACCATGCTTTGTAGAACTGCTCTCGTGTCTTTTTTTTTCCAATTTTCGACAATTTTTTATTCTAAGTTTATTTATTTATTTGATTTTTGTTTATAATGGGTTCTAAATGGTATCCCTATACCATTTAGAACTTCCATGCTCTTCGAAGGTGAAACAAATAAGCTTATTTCTATTTCCCAAAGATCCTGAAAGGTATGTACAAATTTATATTACTGAAACAACTAGAAAGTAATGTTAGGTATACTAAACAATTAGCAGTTGAAAAGAAGTAATATGAAAGGAAATATTTTCTTATCAGAAATGCAATAAGTTGCGGCAAGCTTTCGCTTCTGTATAGTTCCTGTCTTCTGTGGTATTTAGTGTTATCCTGGTGTTATAATTTGCAGATCCAAGAAACAGGGTGTTTACAAAAAGGGTAATAATATTCGATATATTCGATATTTAAACCTAGTCTACTACTTAGGCTACTGTTCCTTTAAAAATAATAATAAATACCATTTAAATAGATGGTAAATATTAGGAGGCTCAATATCGAATCCTGAAGTACACCATATTCTCATCTTCGAAGTCAGATATAATTGTTAAAATTCTCACACTGTTTCCTGTCGATAGGAGATAAAGGTATCCCTTGTATAATACCACAAGGTCATTTTCCTGATCTACGTATGTTTATGTGTATATATGTATATTTATATTTTCTTGAATTAATCGTGTGAAATTTCTTTCTATTTTCCAGTATCTGATCCTGTAAGTCAAAGTGCATATACAAATCAGCATGCTGTTGTCATTTATATTTTACATTATGTTTATTTTTTGATGAAGTTAATCATTCATGCATAAACACAATTATGAACTTTATAAAACAGACTGCTAGATGTAACTGTAACTGTAACACATGAGATTTTGCACATTGCACTCTAAATCTGTAGTGTTTTGTAAAGTTTTATCCAATTTTTATCTATTATCTTTGTTGATCATTATGTTAAACAATTTAACAATAACCAATATGTTTTTATAGTTAGGTATTTTTGTGTTGATTATGCAGTTAATTAATGTTTCGAATGTTTTAAAAACTGATTTTGACTTCTAATCCCTAGTAAAGAAATTCATATTTTTCTTTAAATACTGGTCTACTAGTTTTTAGCCCAGTATACAGACTTATTATGCATGTAAGAAATGTCGGCGTCTTTGATCTTTACCGCACTACCAAAAACGCCGACATTTTTTACACGCATAGATGTGTAGTCAACTTATACATATAAAATTAGTAGTATGACAATACCTACTTGAAAATTTTTTTGCTTTTGACTTCCAAAGCACTATTCGTTTGTAGTCAAAATTTGGACACTATACATTGTAGTGTATGTGATTGGAAAATATAGCGCCTTTTATATCTTGTTTAAGAAGCAAGGGATAAAATACTCATAATGCTTTACTTTAGCAGGTAAATTTTTGATATTTGAGGTGACATTTTTAAATTCCTAAATAATTTTCTGAACAAAAAGTATCAAGTATCCTTGTTTGGTACATACCACTTGCTTATGCAAACTTAAGTATATCTTCTACACTTTTGTACTAACTTTTAAATTTTTATAGGCATTCACTTGGTGGGTTGCAGAGGAGCAAGCGCGGATCTAGAAATTTCAATATTTTTTTTCTCGTCTGTGGCGCATGGGACCCATACGAAATATGGGAAATAACATCTCGAGAAGCACTTCTCTAACGACCCCTAAAAAATTTTGAAAAAGCAGTTTGCGAAAATTTTTTTCAAAATTCGGTTACGCCACCGTCACTTTTAAAAAATCCTAATTGGGATTTTTTAAAAGTGACGGTCTACTTATATAAAATTGTTTATTTCAGAGTGTAGACTTTATTTTGGTATTTAAAAAATCGTTAAATATTTGGCAAAACGACTCTCGAGCTGGAACAAAGTATAAATATGAGCATGTGCGCGTAATATTTAATCCCATTAAAGCAGGAATTATACTTATACTTAATTACCATAAATTGTATTTAAAAAGAGGTCAAGAATTTTGCCAGTAAAATCATTAGTATAATGATTGCTAAAATAAATGTTATCGTTACATAAAAATTCCGAATACCCAGTAAATATCCTTTTCCCATACTTTAGTTCGATATGTAGGCATTATTTATTATACGAAAAAATGTCGGGTTGGAAACGTCGATAATAGGCAAGTTCGACTTTTTTTTTTGTTTTGATTGAAATCGACTATATTTGCAATAAAAAGCAGCGGTGCCAAATTTGAGATGACATTTTTTTTTAAATAATGGCGTTTTTAATGGCTTGAGAGAGTGGGAATCGATGCGACGCTAAAAAACGTACCTGCGCGGGAGGCTAAGCCGTGTGACGTCAATTACTAAGTAGACGCTTCACTAGCTAACGTGAAATATACGTCTACTATAAATGTTTATTTAGGTACAGTTCATCTCAAACTTATAGCAACATAGGGCCCAGTGTTTCAATGCAAAGTTAAGCACTTTATTCTACAAATAAATTAGCTAGAAGGTTAGAATATGAAGTTGCAATATTAAAGTGTTTAATAAAAGCATATTCTAAACTTCTAGCTAATTTATTTGTAGGATAAAGTGCTTAACTTTGCATTGAAACACTGGGCCTTATCTTGCTATAAGTTTGAGATGAACTGTATGTAAAGTTGAACGGGTTCATGCACGAAGCAAAATGCCAGCAAGAAGGCGGTGTTTTACACCAAAATGTAATAATATATCCACCAAAACTCCTTTAAAAATGTAGGTACCTGAAGTTTCGAATGTTCACTTGAACGAATTTCATATGTAAAGGAAAGATTAATAAAAACCGCTGCCCAAGGAATCACTACTTCCACATCCAGATTTTCTGTCCAAGTCACTCACAACGAAAAAATTTTGTATGTTGAAATAATTGTTTATGGAACTAATAATATAATATTTGAAGTCCTCTACCCCAAAAACCCACAAAACGATACCCCACATCGATAGTGGGGTGGTGGTGGTAATGGGGGTGGCTAATGCCAAAATCTTTTTTGAGACCTTAGCTTCTCTTATAATACCAATTTTATGGACTCTTACCTGCTTGATTTACCTATTTACCCCAATTTACCCCCAACCCTTCGACGGAACACGATGAAAATATAATCTAGTTCTAGATTTCGTTAAAGTACATATGTGTACCAAATTTCAAGTCAATATCTCAAACGGTTCCAGAGTAAACGTGCGCACAAAAAAAGTTACAGACAGACCGACAGACAGACAGACATTTTTTCGTGACATTCTAAGCTTATTTGAACAAAAAAAAATTTTTTAAATTTTTTTGTCGTTACTATACTTCCACTAGATGTGGAAGTAAAACTACAAATCGACTTAGGCGTATCATTTTTCTGGTAATATTTGCGCCTAAGTCGATTAATCGTAAATTTTCATATGAAATTCGTTCAAGTGAACGTTCGAAACTTCAAGTACATCTTTAAAACTATTGCGATAGCTCTGAAAAGAAGAGAAAAGTGGTTTGCAGCAGCTCGACGGAATGTTAGAAGTATCGCATACATGGGCCATGTATTTCTTATTAAACGCATTGCTAGTGTTAGAATACAATGACATAAAGATCGGGTGATAAAACGTATTCGAGATTTTCAACTTTTAAGTCCCCATGCGGTAATCAGCACAGAAATGGTTCAAAAACGGACTTTCGAAATTGCGAATTGCGAAATTCGACTTTTGAAATAGCGGTAATTTTCAACTTTTCAGTTTATGGCATTAGAAATCCAACAAAAAAAAATCATTCAAATCCATTCATTGTAGCTGGGTTTCGAGGTATAAACCTAATTGCACTGGACTATAATCGGAGAATTTAAATTGGGAGATTACACGCGTTACGACTTTTACTTCCACATCCAATGGAAGTATAGTAACGACAAAAAAATTTTTATTGTTCAAATAGGCTTAGAATGTCATGAAACGTCGAGATTTTAAGTTTGAGCGAAAAAAAAATTTCTGTCTGTCTGTAACTTTTTTGTGCGCACGTTTACTTTGGAACCGTTTAAGATATTGACTTGAAATTTGGTACACATATGTACTTTAACGAGATCTGGAACATCTTGTTCCGTCGAAGGGTTGGGGGGTAAATTGGGGTAAATTTGGGGTAAATACGTAAATCAAGCAGGCAAGAGTCCATAAAATTGGTATTTAGTATATACAAGAGAAGCTAAGGTCTCAAAAAAAATTTTGGCATCAGCCACCCCCAACATTATTAAAGGGGATGAAAAAAAATGTGATTTAGTGTGTACAAGAACCAGAAACCTCAAAATATTTTTTTATTTCATCCACCCCCACTACCACCCCCCTATCACCACCCCCATCCCACTACCGATATGGGGTATCGTTTTATGGGTTTTTGTGGTAGAGGATTTCAAATATTATATTATTAAAATTCCATAGATAATTATTTCCACAAACAAATTTTTTTCGTTGTGAGTGACTTGGATAGAAAATCTGGATGTGGAAGTAGTGATTCCTTAGGCAGCGGTTTTTGTACTTGAATCTGACAAAGAAAATGTATCGCACGTATTGTATATTATGCATATTTCCAAAGTATATTACATAACGGAATTCTGTAGGATTAAGAAAAAATTAGACGGTTTATTGTTTATTATGGTCGTGGCAGCTGGCTGTATGATAAGAAAGTACTTTTCATATTGCGCTAAGAAGTCAGGCATCGACTTTAAGACCAAACTTCGGTTGAGACAATCTTGTAAATATATGATAGATGTTTTAATTTTAAATTAACAGCTGTTTAAGCAATCTGTTATCAGTTAATATATACATATACATAAAACAAACAATACATTTTGAACGAATATGGATGAAACTAATCCAAAAGTACATACATTACTTCATTACTTCAATATTTGTTCAGGCAAGTCAAAATATTTCAGTGAATAGTTCGTCATTAATTACTTAAATATTGACAATTTAATGACAATTTGATAATTATTTAAGCCTTTTAATTTAAAACAAATTGATGTTGATAATGAAGTTGCCACCGTAGACTTCATTAATATAAAATATTTCCACATCCAGATTTTCTGTCCAAGTCTCTCATAACGAAAATAATTTTTATGTGGAAATAATTGTTTATGGATCTTTTCTTTTTGAGGCCTCTGGTTCTTGTACACACACTAAATGATAATTTTATTTTTTTCACCACCTTTAATAACGAGGCGGAGGTGGTCATGGAGGTGGCCAATGCCATCAAATTTCTTGAGATCTTAGCTTCTCTTTTATATACTAAATACCAATTTTATAGACTCTTACTTGCTTGATTTACCTATTTTCCCCCTATTTCCCCCAATTTACCCCTCAATCCTTCAATGGGTTAAGATCAAAATATAACCCATCTAATAAAAATTTTCATTTTTTTTGCATCACTATACTTCCATTGGACGTGGAAGTAACTAATACTCAATTTGAAGATTGCATACACTCATTACCATGCATCAACTTTTTTAATTTAAAATCAAGTTGTTGCATGTATGGCGAATCAATCATAATTAAGCCTAGTATTCAAATTCCGAAATTTTGAGGATATGGAAATATTTTGTGTCAAAGTGGCGCAGTGCTTAAAGTGTTAGGCTTGCGACAACGGGGTCCCGGGTTCGAATCCTGGCTCGGGATGGATGTGTAGTGGCGTTTTTCACTTGTTGCTGCTATAGAACATCCCAGAATTTACCAAATTCGAAGACTAAATGAAAGTTTCGACTTAGGAAAAATTTGTTAAAAAGACTGTTGGAGCATAACTAAAACAAAGATAAAAAAGGCACAACACGTGGCGCCCAGAAATTTTTCACCTAGAAAAACATGTCATGTCCAGGCAATGAGAGTGAAAGTATATTATGGTCATGAAAAAGAGTACCGAAAATAAAAGTATATTTTTGGACAAAAAGGCATTGTAATTTTTCAAAAGTGCGCCAAAGTTGGACTTTTTAAGAAGTACGCTAAAAATGTACTTTTTAATCGCTTCACGGAACACAACGAAAGTGGAGATAAAGTCATTGTAGATATCATTCAAAAGAATGAATATAAAATTTTAACGATGCAACGTACTGAAAGGGCGAAACCGAAAAATGTGACAAAGACGCGTAGCGTATATAGGCAATTACTTGTCAAAAATTAGTAAAAATGGACAAGGTTGGTTTCTCGAATAAAACAAATTTTGATTCATCCAGCGCCTCTGGATGGAGGAGTGCGTTGGAGAATCGGTAAAAAGCGATAATAGGAACACCAAATGGAGGTCTTTCCAAATGACAAAGTTATAGAGAAAACCGCCTAGTGCATAACTAAGATAAAAAGCCATTTTGCCAAAAAGTCGCTCGAAGGCGAAGTCGTGTCACATCCCATATATTGAACCTATATAAGGACCGGTACGTCCTGAGACTGACGGAAAGTTGTAATAACTCATATATAGTTGAACTGAAATGAAACTCTGTTCTTGTGAATGATATAATCACGATAAAGAACTTTATCACAAGCGTCCCAAAATTCTAAGTAAAATATTTTGATATTATTTCAAGTCAGACGAAAAATCTAAAAATGCTTTCATCAATTTCTAGGGAAGTTGTGTGAATCTTTTTCACCAAATCGATTGCTATCGCACGCTTTCCATTGTATGGTAGCATCAAAAGCTCTCTAGAAGAGCTGTCTAGAAGAGGTGGTCGACCTTGCCCTACTTGGGGAAGGCGATTCTATTCAAATTATATAATTCATTAGATAGGACATTGCATAATTTTAATTATACTTATTTTAAAAATAATCAATAAATGGTGTTATTTGAATGATTGCATTTTACTGATTGAATGACTTGTTCCAAGTCTTATTCCTCGAGGGCTTTCGTTTGATAGTCCGGAACTGAGTGAATTGTGTCTCAGACCCCACAAGTTTGCTTCTCAATACCCCGGTCACATTGCGGAAGCTCGAGAGGGATTTTTTATGAAAACAATTCAGAGATCTCTAAGCATAAAATCCATTAAAAAGTTAGGTAAATAAGAAAAGGTGCATCGAGAAAAAACAATTTTTGGAGAGAGCGTCGTTAGGAACCTACGGAAAGTGCAGCCTTGGCCTATTTCTTAGCTATCAAATATCTCATACATCTTATCATCTAACCCGCCTGGAAGTGGAAGACCACACACGAACAAGGGAGAACGCGACTGGCGCCCTTAATAAATAAATTGGTGCCGCGTCCATCAGACGCTGTGTGGTAGGTTCTTCTACATAAACACGTAACAACATTCTTCCATCTACGGAACTTTGATATTTTTTATCTAGTCTATGTAGGTATGCAATTCTATTCGAATAATTGTAATAATCGTTTTGAGGCCCCTATAATCAATTGAGACTAGTTTTGTATCTAATGAAATACTATTAGCGCTAATACATTAGTATTATCGCAAAAATAATTAGAATTAGATATTACATTAAATAAATATACAGTAATTATTTATGTTATTAAATTCAGCATTCCAAAGAATTTCAGAAATACCAGGTAAGTAAGTGTTCCACATGTTTATGAAAATAATTATTAATCGAGTTACAGATACGCACATAGTTGCATAATTAGACTTTGTTTATTTATACACAATCTAGCGGTATATGAAATATTTTAAATTTAATTATATTTAATACATAGGCATATTATTAGTTAATTTCTAGTTTCAACGGGTATTTCGTGAACAGACCGTTATTACTGCAAATGCGATAAACTGCTTTCTTGAAACTAAGCGAATTGCATGTTTAATAGTTTAAAAAACCGCTGCCCAAGGAATCACTACTTCCACATCCAGATTTTCTATCCAAGTCACTCACAACGAAAAAATTTTGTATGTGGAAATAATTGCTTAAGGAACTTTAATAATATAATATTTGAAATCCTCTACCCCAAAAACCTATAAAACGATACCCCACATCGGTAGTGGGGTGGGGGTGGTGCTAGGGGGTGGTAGTAGGGGTGGATGAAGTAAAAAAATATTTTGAGGTTTCTGGTTCTTGTACACACACACTAAATCACAATTTTTTTTCATCCCCTTTAATAATGGAGTGGGGGTGGTAATGGAGGTGGCTAATGCCAAAAATTTTTTTGAGACCTTAGCTTCTCTTTAATATACTAAATACCAATTTTCTGGACTCTTACCTGCTTAATTTACCTATTTATCCCAAATTTACCCCAATTTACCCCCTACCCTTCGATGGAACAAGATGAAAATATAATCTAGTTCCAGATCACATTAAAATACATACGTGTACCAAATTTCAAGTCAATATCTTAAACGGTTCCAGAGTAAACGTGCGCACAAAAAAAAGTTACAGACCGACAGACAGAAATTTTTTTTTCGCTCAAACTTAAAATCTCGACGTTTCATGACATTCTAAGCCTATTTGAACAATAAAAATTTTTAAAAATTTTTTTGTCGTTACTATACTTCCACTGGATGTGGAAGTAATTAGCTTCAGTGAATGATATTGAAGAGTTGTTAATATTATAAAAAGAAACGCACTTTTCTCACTTGTGTTTATATATATTTTACATAAATATATTAAATAACGGGCAGTTGGAGCAAAGTTGCAGTCAGGCGTGGCCGACTGCTAATGGCTATAGGGTGGTCCTTAGCTATACTTGACGATATTTTTTTCTTACAATTTTTTCGATCTCACACCCTATAGTCCGTGGGGCTGTATATTTTTTGATAGCATCACGCATATCACAACGTCAATCCCTCATATCTCAATTTTGTATTCAAGATATTCTCATTATTAACAATGTTAATTTTAAACAAAATTCGAGGGCTAGAAAATGGGCGATTTTTGGTCGATTTTTTGCCAATTTTTGGCTTCAGTTTAAGCAGCCTCTCTGAAACTATTTGACATTTTTTTAATGTTACCTCATTGTTAAATTAATTTAAAATTAAAACATATATTCATTGAACTTTAAATTATAAATAATATTATAGACAGCATGGGTTAAATAACTGCTTTGAAAGTCATTGAGGTGAAAAATTTAGAAAATAATATACATTTTTTACAAGATATTTTATAAATTTGTATGATAAAGTTGTCAATCACGTTTTAAAAAATACATAAACCGATAACGTGTACAAATATTTGTTTGCTTATTTTAAATTTGTAACAGTTGTTCAAATATGTAATATTCGTTTTATAATGTTAAAATGATATCAATTATTGATAGAATTGGTCAAAACAATATCCTAGCAGATTACAATTATTTGATGAATCTGTTTTTGGTGCCTCTTCTTATATCCAGTGGTAACGCAAAAAAAAAATTGAAAATCTTCATTGTTATAAGAAACGTCGAGATTTTAATTTTGAGTAAAAAATGTTTGTCTGTTAAAGATATTGACTTGAAATTTGGTACACGTATATATTTTAATGAGATCTGGAACTAGATTATATTTTTATCTTATTCTGTTTAAGGGTTGGGGGGTAAATTGGGGTGGTAAATAGGTAAATAGAGCAAGTAAGAGTAGATAAAATTGGTATTTAGTATACATATATAAGAGAAGCTAAGGTCTTAAAAAATTGTTTGGCACCTCCATGTATGTAATGGTTGAGTAACGGAACAAGTATGGTTAAACTACGCACTCCGTACTTGAATATTTCAGGATTGTGAAAGCGACTCTGATATTAAACCTTAAAGATTAAAATCGACGGATATTTTCTGTTACTGGGTAGAAGCTAAATAAAAGACCACTAAAAGGGGTGAAAAACTGTTTTTTTTTTAAATGTTTTTTTTTATTGCATGCTAGGATTAAATACCATTTGATACCGTTACCTGGAAAGTAACTGAAAGTGGGTTAGGCTAGAAATATTTATTCCATTTAATGAACTCCTTTGAGACATTTTGTTAGTTTAATTCTTGGTGAAATAAATGAACATTCCTACCTAAACCAAAGGCACTAAACTTCCATAAACATAAATTCCACAAAACGCATGGAAAAATTACAGTGAATTCTTACTTCTATGAAATATAGCTAACATGTACACATTTCTAAGAAGGGTGAAAGAAAAAGGACTACAACTAACACACACCAGATGTCGAATATAAACATCTAAAAGTAGCTTTACGAAGGCATGTCGCGAATCCGTCTTGAAGACATTGCCCTTTGTCACAGTCATAGCTTCGTTAATTATGTGTCTGCTGACCTTTCAGAACAAAATATCAAAAATAAATCGATTTCACTGGCGATAGACCGGATGTACATGTTATAATAGCACAATAACCTATAAAATACATATCTGTTTTGTTTTATTTACAATTATATCCCGAGATCCGGTTGGATGTTGCGAAGCAATACAAGACCAAAAATTTTTAAGTGTTGGTAAAACCAAAAGTGCACAAAAATATACATTGCAAAAAATTTTTTCATGCTACAGTCTCGATTATATTTGTTTCCAAATCCGAAAAAAGTAATTTTGATTTTAAATGATGGTGAAGACCTGAAGTGTCCCATAAAAATTGCATGGGGAAAAATCACTTTTTGGGATTTTTTGAACGATTGTTCAGGGCTGGGGAAAATCTTGCATTCAACTTATATGACTTGGAGATGACTATCCAACGAAGAATTTGATGTATTTATCCTGTGCTAAAACTACCCTTAAATCAATAAAAGGGAAATAAAATTAAAAAAACAAAAATTGACACTTTTGAGCGCTTTATTCTCGTTTTTTCTTCAAGAATAATTACTATTGGTCTAGTGGAATAGTTATCAACATTTTTTAGTCAAGTTTGTGACGATACTTTTCGGTTAGGCCGAAAAGTGTAACTAATATGCCATCATATGCCATTACCATAGTAGTTTAATTGTCTACCCTTTTTTAGAACGGTATTTGTGTTTACATAATCAATATCTGTTAAGTAATAATTAAAATCCGCTCCCAAACAGCAAGAAGCAAGGCTGGTTTAATAAAATAATCAAAACAACTTTATGATCCGTTAAAAATCTTTGACTTCAACCGAAGAATAAACAACGCTTATCTTAATGAGCAACTCATATTGAAATCTTTTAAATAGAGCGACGACAAATTAATTAATATTTACATTAACAAGTATCAACCAATGGCGATTGATGGTATATCATCGACCTTAAGTCGATGTAGCATATGATATGACTGAATAACTTTGAGATAACGTAATCGAATCAAAATATTTCTTTAGCTAGTAAGTGTATGAAATAATTTGCACAAATCAAAAATTTATGGTAGGTAAAATAAATTATTTTAAAATAATTAAATCTTATAGATTATATTTGGATATACAGGGTGATTTACCATGATATGCGGAAAATAAAGTGGTGTACTAGTCTTCTATGTGGGAAAGCCCCTGCAAAATTTTCGTGTGATCCGATAGTAATTTTTGTTGCATTAAAACTTGCAAAGAAATGCTAATGTTACTTGTCTGTGGTCAGTAATAGGACTATGAACTTACTTTTGAAAGAACATATCGAAGATGTTTACATTTCCTTAATTGGCATAAAAAGTTAAGCTGGCGGGAGCGGTCAAAGTGCCGCGTTTTTTGCTTTCGGTCGAACAATCAGGACACTGGCAGATACAAAGTACCGCCGAAGTTTGGTGTTTTTGCGTTATGGGCGAATTTAAGTAGAGTTCACTAACAGAGGGTCAATGTCTTTTCGACCTATTTTGCTATTTTGGCAGTGTGATTTGATTAAAACCAAAAAGTCATTTTACCCTCTCCAGCTTTGCTGTCAATAGGGTCAATCCCAAGTCTGATAAAGGGGGGAAATGATATGGTTGTACCGCGTTAAATCATATTGGTTAGTCAATGACGGCGAATTTCTACAAAAAAAATAAGGACATTTTTTTGGTGATATTTTTTAACTTTTCATTTTTTTAACTCCTTTCGGTGGGGACAACCTACTGATCAATTTTCCGCATGTCATGGTAATTCACCCTGTACATACAGGGTGATTCTTTTAAGGCGGCCATTAGAATATTTCCCACTTGCAGATGAGATAGAGATTTGAGATTTGGTGCCCTACCATAGTCGACCATTGCGGGTCCGAAAATAATTTTTTCAAGGTGGCGGCACTTCCGGAAATACCGGAAGTCGATACCAACATGCTTATTTTAAATGGTACACCCTATATATTTTCGACTTTTCGAAATGATCATAAAATTCTGAGTCAAAATATGTCACACAATCTATACCTAAACCGAGCAGGTTCGGAGATATTTGACATTTTATAAAAAAATTGACAGGTGCAACGGTTTGCAAGAACCGTTTTATAACTGTCTTCGTGTAGGAAATCCTTATTTGCTCTTTGGTACGTAGAAAGAACACAAGATGAGCTACTCTTTACAAAAAAAAAATAGATTCTAAAATAATAAACATAACATAAACATAAACATAAACACACCACAGATAGTAGACAACCCCAAATCCAAAGCCAAGGCTGTCCGGAAGGGGGTTACACATTCGGAAAAACGCAGACATACATCCACACCCCCCGGTGTTGTCAATACCGGGGCTGGGGGTCGAACCCAGAGCGCGGTAGCGAGTCGATCAGCGTATTCGCCACTCAATACGCCTTAACCGATTGAGCTACCAAGTGTTTTATTTTTCACGTTACATTTTGTCAAATTCAAACCTCAAAAGCTTTTTTATTTCAAATGGAACACCCTGTATTTTTTTACATCAAATTATGTTAAATTAAATTCCCTTTTTTCTAGTAAGAGCATTGTAGGGGTTAAAGTTACAACTTTTCGAAATATTGGCGATTTTCTTTAATGTCCAAAAATTTTTAATAAAAATTACAATCAACTTACCCATGATTAGAAACAATCATTAATGTCAGTCGTTATTTTATGTTAAAAAACACCAACACGTTTAAATTACAAGCACGAAGACTTTTAGGTTTGTTTATTATTTATGGAGAATGGGATAAAGTAATACCAAGAACATGTAACACATTTGCTACTCGATACCCACAAGAACAGAAACCGTCCACCATCCATTGTAAACCGCATATTGGATAATTTTAGAATATTTGGCTCTGTCAAATGGCACGTGCTAAATTTTTTTATAGCAATCGATGTAGAATTAAATTTGAGGTGGACTTATATCAGCATGTCCTATATCTAACACATGTACTTGTACGCAAGTTTTTGTTGAAAATTATAATTTATCCAAAAAAAACGCAGAAGCCTATGAAACAATTGAAACAATAAAGTGGGTATCGATTAGCAAATGTGTTACCTGTTCTTGGTATTATTACTTTATCACATTCTTCATAAATAATAAACAAATCTAAAAGTCTTCGTGGGTGTAATTTAAACGTGCTGGCATTTTTTAACAAAAGAGAATGACTGACATTAATGATTGTTTCTAATCATGGGTAAGTTGATGGCAATTTTTACTAAACATCCTTGGACATTTAAGAAAATCGCAATATTTCGAAAAGTTGTAACTTTAACCCCTACAATGCTTATACTAGAAAGAAGGGAATTTAATTTAACATAATTTGATGTAAAAAAATACAGGGTGTTCTATTTGAAATAAAAAAGTTTTTGAGGTTTGAATTTGACAAAATGTAACGAGAAAAATAAAACACTATACTATTTTGGAATCAATTTTTTTTGTAAAGAGTAGCTCATCTTGTGTTCTTTCTACGTACCAAAGAGCAAATAAGGATCTCCTACACGAAGAAAGTTATAACGGTTCTTGCAAACCGTTGCACCTGTCAAATTTTTTATAAAATGTCATATATCTCCGAAACTGCTCGGTTTAGGTATAGAGTGTGCGACATGTTTTGACTCAGAATTTTATGATCATTTCGAAAAGTCCATTTAAAATAAGCAAGTTGGTATCGACTTCCGGTATTTCCGGAAGTGCCGCCATCTTGAAATTATTATTTTCGGACCCGCAATGGTAGGGTACCAAATCTCATATCTCTATCTCATCTGCAAGTGGGAAATATTCTAATGGCCGCCTTAAAAGAATCACCCTGTATATAAATACTCATTTGAAAAGGCATATTTCCACAGCTTTTCGGTACATTTCATTTTCATTTTCTATTCTCATAGTTTTAAGGAGTCGTTGGCTCTAACGGTATAATAGGATTTACGGAGAAATAGATAAATTTAGTAAAAGCATGTACTTATCGAAGTAAATCCAATAAGTATTATTTCTTAATATGTGTTTAGCTAACTTATACGGTATCTTCTTTGTAGCCTGGAAACAATTGTCATTTCAACGTTTTTAGATGGCTTTAATCGTACTTCTCATTTTCCCTGCAGATAAGACACATAAATACACCATATTAGTCCACAGTACAGCGCCCTTTTTTTAATGATTACTAACAGGCTGAATTTTCGTGAGTAGCTTCGTTTTGACGAGACGCCCAACTTTTCTCTCTGCGAAAATTCTCGGTATTGGTAGCTATATAAACTGCGTTTGGATATATTAATCGATTGGGTGACTGTTCAAATTTTATTACTAACAGTTAGTTTTTTAGTTTAATCTTGAGTTAATTTGATAAAAAACACGAAAAAACTTTGTCCTACAAAATCGATGGTTTGACCGAATCGTCCCCCACCCCCAACATGTCCAAATAATGAGGTCACAATGATTAACAAAATGATTACTAAACAGCTGATTTTTTTACTATTGCTTAATAAATGTTTTTAAAATTAAATGGCCACATTGTCCTCTACAAATTGAATGAATGAATTTGTCCAGTCCTACTCTCAGAAATTGTCAATTCCACGGTAACACTTTCCTCATTACTAACTGCAGGACAAAGTTAACACATGTAATGAATTCTCTGCCCAAATAAAATAGTGTCCTACAAAAAAATTGGTATGTACCGCTAGTTCGACAAAAATTATTTTAAATAACGAATTATTTTATAACTGCGGTTTTGGAAAATTCCGATATCTACCAAATTTTGCATATAGATTCAGATTATCAAAAAACAACATTTCTTTTGATTTTAAACCCTAATTTGCAAATTTACATTCGTTGCAAATTTTTGAATTCTTCATGCACTTTTATATGTTTAATTAAATGTTCGATTACAAGACCGAAAAATTTTCTTCATAATTCTAATTTAATATTATTTTTAATGTTTAGTTGTTTGTTTAATTAAAAAATAACATCATTTATATGAAAAGTTTATGAAAAAAGTGGGAAAATTACTAAAAAAAAATTTATATAAAAAATATCTTTTTTGAATAGCAAAAAAAAAGAAATATGTATAGCTTTCTTATTTGAATAACTCTTTTTTACTGTATAAAAAATAAAAACTATATACTTATGCATATAAAAAAACTAAATTAATCTTCATCAGATTCATCCGTCGACCCTTCATCTTTGTCGCTACGAACATCATCCTCCTCATCTTTATCTTCTTGGCAACTAGTCATTTTCATCGTCTATGTTGGCAAGTGAAGACGTACGCAACAGAAGCAAAATCTCAGGCAGAGGGAGAGATACGTCAGCCGTTCTTGGAGCGAGTGTGCATATCAAGAAATACAGGTTGAAAACGAAGATAGAAAAGCAAAGCATTTTGCACATGTCGGAAACATGTTTCTGGGCAAATCTCCATTAGTGGCTTGGTCTATACAGGGTGTCTCACCAGGAACTGTATCGATCGATATAGGGAAAAGTACGCACCAGAAAATTATGAAAATTTAGGCAGCTACTGAAATGGAAGTGTGGCCAATCCAACTAAAATAATTACAAGCATCTGGCACTTCCGGTTATGCCGGAAGTCGATACCAACTTGATTATTTTAAATGGAACACCCTATAATTTTAGGGTTTTCGAAAAGAGCATAAAATTCTGAGTCAAAAACATATAAGATACCCTATGCTTAAACCCAGCCGTTTCAGAGATATTTGACATTAAAAAAAAAATCACGGTGTAATGGTTTAGAATAACCTTTATAACTTTCTTCCTGTAAAAGATACTCATTTGCTTTTTGGCATGTAGAAAGAACACGAGGAGAGCTGCATTCTACAACTGAAGTACATTCAATAATAGTATACCAAGTGTTCCCTAAATTTTCAAAACTGTCTGGTCCGTACTTTTCCCTATATCGATCGATGCAGTTCCTGGTGAGACACCCTATATATACTAAACCATATTCACTTTTAACAAATAACAAAAACATTTAATGTAATGCCAGCGAGATGTAATTAAAAATGTTCTAAATACCATGTTCTCTTAGACGATTTACTCACCAGGCATCTTAGAACTAGTCTCGCACTCGGTTTTGCATTTTAAATTAAGTTGGAATTCACACACTTTCATCTCAGCTTTTGTAAAGGCATAGTCATTTTTATGTGCAATGACATACATGGGCGTGTTGCTGTGTATAGTGTTATTGAACAATATAGCCATTTACTGAATTATTGTGTACAATACCAGATATGCAAATAAACTAATATCCGTTTAAGGAGAACAGTTTACATTTTTATCTACTGCGATTTCATAATGCAGATGAATAAAATTAGGGCGTGTCAAATAAGGTGTTTGTGGAAGTTTTTAATAATAAATAATTCATACTTCTAAACGTGTTGACATTTATATTAAAGCGTTGCCCAAATGTTTTAATTAATGCATATAGTTATGATAATATGATGTATGAAATAAATAATTTTGTTCAGATTAATTTCTCCGATATACAGCGTGTCTCACTTTTAATGACCCCCTCAATATTTCAGGTATTACGCACAAACAGGACTATTCCCATTTCAGTTATTTCTTTTGTTTATTTATAACTATTTTGTGAGCTGTATTGTATTGTATTGTCATTGCTATAATAAACAATTTATTACTATTATCAGATATCCGATTTCAATCAAAGGATTGGTATCAAAGACCTTTATTGTGTCCTTTTCGTATAAAATAAAACGTATTTCAGTGGCGTGCATTATTATTAAGAAAAAAAGGGTCGATTTTTCGACAAGTCATATTAGGCTTTTTTTTTGAAAAATTAATGCAATATTATTGATCAGCATGTTCTAGAACCCCTATATAGATACTTTGTCGTTGTATATTTGACAATATCTATCATTTAAATAATATATACGATGGTTTTTAAATATAAATATATTTAATGTCTATACACGTAATAAATATAATTTCATTAAAATGTGTTATTTTATATAAATTCTTGTTCTTGTTATATTTTTTTCTTCTCTCCATGGTTACTTAAAAAACTTAATTTAGGACTGAGAAAGCTGCCACATTAAATCCTAAAAATTTTGAAAACTTATTAAATAATTTTGACTCGAATTGGACGTCCTGATCCGTGGTGATACATAAAGGTACGCTAAAACCGCAAACAAAATTTTGAAATAAAGTGCGTGCAACGATCTCTGCGGTAATATCTGAAAGAGGGTAAGCCTCTGGCCATCTAGTAAATCGTTCGATCACAGTAAGGATATAAGAACAACCTTTAGAAGGAGGTAATGGTCCCACTAAATCTATGTGAATGTGATCGAAACGGCCTTTTGGTATTTCAAAATGACCAATTGCACTTTTGGTGTGACGGCTGACTTTAGTAGTTTGACAGTTGATGCATGATGTCACCCATAAATTACAATCTGAACTCATTCTAGGCCAGAAGTAATTGTTAGTAACTAATGTCTTAGTTGCTTTAATACCAAGATGAGATAAACCATGAAAAATATCAAAAATAGTTCGTCTATAAATGTTTGGAACATAAGGGCGTAATTTGGGACGAGAAATGTCACACCAAATAAATTCGTTTAAAGGACCCCGCACAAAAGCAATGGAAAACGACTACCCGTTTTTTTTTTTAACTATTTAACGTCGGCCTATTTCCGCTACCAGGGCCTATCACCGACGCCAGGAGACGAGCTACCCCCAACCTGGAAATTTTGCCGAACCTCTTCCCTTAAGAAGAGTAGGGATCTTTTACTTGTCTAACATTTAATAGACAAGGGACCGCCTGCTTTACATCCCCTCCGAAGGATGGTATATCCACTACGTAATCCTCGTCTGAAATTACGTAACTTCCGCGTATACACTGATATACAAGCCGCTAGAAGGTGGGACGAGAACGCTGTATTTCCCAAGATGGGACTCCATCCAAGTACTAACCGCGCTCGACGTTGCTTCAACGGAATATCGACTGATATTCACATTGATGTCGCCTCTACGCTCGCCCCCGAGAAAATGTTCTTCTCGGCATCCCGAACAAGTCTCCATGGGCACAACAAAATTCTATGATTAGTTTTCGAGTTATGGGACGTTGAAGTCCCAGATTTTACGGAATCCTAGTAGTGCAAGTAGCATAGGGTAGGTATAATACTGCTGATAATTGAGTTATTATTAATTCCAAACGCAATTAAAGTTATATCTCTTGATATTGCAAGACTTTTCACTGAAAACCAAGCTTGAAAAAGCCGGAAAAATCTTGGAAAACCCCGGAAAATTCATGCGAAATCCACGATTTTAAATACATTACGTTGAAACGCGTACAAGTATCTAAGATTCAATGTACCACAAGATTTTTCACTTGTAACTCAGATTTAGCGATGTGGAAAACCTTGGAAAATCTTGGTTAGTTCAGATTAGTCATACGCGGCGTATTCCCACAAAACATAAGGTAATTTTGTTGGTCACATTATTTTTAATTTTTAATTTTCCTTTCGGTGGGCACAACCTACTGATAAATTTTCCGCATGTGGTGGTAAATCACCCTGCATATATTTTTTAATAATATGGATATGTAATAAACTCCTTTGAATTAACTAATCCTGGTAGTTCTTGGTAAGACTGGAATATTTTCCTCTCGTTTTGGCAGTGCTTGAGGATATGCCAAAAATTGGTTCTGGTTCGGTAAATTTCGATACCGCATCTTCCCTGGCTACGGAATCGGCTATACTCCTGAGACACCTTGTATATTATTTTGTGTCAAGGAGGCGCATAATAAATTACACAAAACGACCGCGGTTACTCGCTAAAACATTATTCAACCGCTTCTTGCACTTACGATAATTATCACGCATATTTTGAATTCCTTCAGGACTGAAACAAATATTCATTGTTTATTGAAGCCGACAACGAGCCATTATACGTTTGTAAATACCTCGGTTTGTACCAAGTTTAAGCACGAGTTCGTGTAATTTAACGAGGTATTTGTTTCCGTTGTGGATTTAGGCACGTTTCAGTATTAAATTTTCGTTTCAATATGAGGTAAATATAATAAATAATTTTGAAATAATAAAAAGCCCAAGCGCAAAAAAGAAAATTCGAACTAAAAGAAACTACACAAGACTGCCATGCCAATATAAGAATCGCTGTCTTAGACATCACATCCTTCCACTTCCACATCCAGATTTCCTATGCGTTCCTTAACGAAAATTCGTTGTTACTGTACTCTACTAGACTAGACTACATGTGGAAATAATTGTTCCTAGAACTCTAATAATATAATATTTTAAATCGTCTACTGCTAAAACTGCTTGTTTATTTTTTGACTTAACATGTGCGTTTGACACGGTTGACCACAACTTGCTACTAGATACATTTGGAAATTATGGAACTCGTGGTCCAGCCTTAACTTGGACAGAATCGTATGTATTTAAGGGAAAGAACATAATGCGTCATTTTAAAAGATGCCGGAAAAATCGTTACGTCTAACTCACTTACGGTTTTCACAGTGTTCCGCAAGGAAGTATTCTGGGACCCTTACTAGTTATTCTATTTATTAACAATATCGCGCTTCACGTCATATCGCTTTTTGCCGATGATTCCACCATTGCGGTTAATTCGAACGACATAAATGAGCTCAGTTTTAAAGTCAGGAATTAATTACGTCAATGCAAACTTTCTGTGAGAGTACCGGTCTTGCATTTAATAATATAAAAAACAGATCCATTACTTTTTACTAGCAAGAAACAAGATTACAGCATATTAGTTAAAACTGAAAACCGCACTGCGGAACAAAATAATGAGTTAAATTCCTTGGAGTTTATATGGATTCTTTTTTAAATTGGGCAACTCACGTAGACTTTGTGAATAATAAGTTATCTACGCACTGCTTCATCATTTGGCAACTGCGCTCTTTTGTTAACATACATATTTTAAAACTACTATTTTGCTCACGTCCAGCCTTATTTAAATTATTGTATCATCATCTGCTGGGGTAACTGTTCTCGATTTCACGAAGTGTTTACGCATTGTACGTACAATGTCCTTTAAACCTCCTCGTCACTCGTGCAGACTCCTTCAGCTTAAGCTGCGTAACCCATATAAAATAAAATTTTAATCATTTCAATAGCAGAAATGACACTAATCATAATCTGTGACATAATTATAATTTGAACATACCAGCTCACACCTTATCCATCGTTGCAAAAGATCCTAAATTAATGTCTATAAAATTATTCAACAAGTTACCCATCCATATTAAAAAAATAAATGTTATTTATCTATAACTCTATACTATCTACATAAGCATGCTGTACATGCTATTAAAATTCCGGACAATACAGCAAAATTCCGTACGTGTGCTCAGCCTAATATAGTCTAGGTGTTTATTGAATTTCAACTCACGGTCAATTATTAGTCCTAAGTATCTAATCTCTTGAACAAGATGTACATAATTTTATTGTACAAATAGTTATTACCTACAAACATGAATTTAGATTTTAATTCATTTACTTTTAGTTACTAATTTTAAATTTTTCCCTCTGCTCCAAATCTGCAGTAGTTACTATCTCTTCAAAATTTGTATTTTCGTAATAAATAAGAGTGTCATCAGCGAAAAGATGAATTTTACATTTCCTCGACACATTCCCAAGATCATTTATATAATGAATGAAGAGTGAGGGACCCAGAACACTGCCTTGAGGGACCCCAAAAGTTATTCCTCTTAAGCTCAGATAGCTTGCCATTAATTACTTCCACATGTGAAAGTATAGTAACGAAAAAAAAAATTAAAAAGTTTTATTCTTCAAATAGGCTTGATCTTATTCCGTTGAAGGGTTGGGGGTAAATGGGTAAATTAAGCAAGTAAGAGTCCATAATATTGGTATTTAGTATACCGGGTGACCCAGAAAGTACCTACCCCCCCACTTTCTTCTTCAGTTTTAAAAATAAAATTCTGAAATTTGGGAAATCAAATATAAGTATCAATGGCCACATTTTGACCATTCGGTGGTAAAAAAAATCACTTCCGGTATGGCCGGAAATTGCCACAACTTTCTTATTTTAAATAGCACTCTTGTATATTTAAGTCACGTTTCTCATAAAGCTGTAATTTCTCTTTCCAACGCTTTTTTCAGATTTAAAATCGGATGAAAAATAACCTTGGAAATGGCATTTATTTGCTATTTCTAGTTGGCTTTGGAATTTAGGAACAAAATTCGAAGTAGGCTTTGAATTTGAATAAAAGGGTATTTGAATAAAGGGATATTTCTCAACAAATTATAGTAAAGTGATCAAATGACTAAAGTAGTGAATTATATACTTATAACCGATTTTGCTATGTGCTATGTTTCTTCATTTGTTTATCAACCAGTTTATTCAGGTCTTGCAAAGTTATGGTATAAAATGTTGACATATTGGAAGTTACAACAAGTACACTATCACTAATTTTATCTATATCTATCTTATCTATTCCTATACTGATGACTACACTTTCAATACTACTCACGTAATACTCATTTAATACATCAGCTATATCTTTATTATGTATTATTCCAGAGCAGTTGAGATTTTGAAAAGGGTGTTCGCCTTTTTTACTTCCAATTATTTGTTTTAAACTTTTCCACATTAGTATTGGACATTTAACTGCCTTATAGGATTTACACATTTCTATAAGATATGCTGTATAGCAGTTCTAACAACTTTTATAAAAGTTATTTTGCTAGTTGGGGTAATGAGGGTTTTCTATATATTACCTGTCCTAGAAATTTTGGCAGATTATTTTTAAACACCCTGTATATGTAAATCAATTAATTCATTCGTACCTCACTAATACTGCCACTTAACTGATTAATTATACATTCATTAACGAAACATATACATAGAGCTTTGTAGCAATTTCACTTTATTAAAATACCGTTTTGGAAAACCCTTAAATACAATCCTTAAATTATTAATTGCACACTTAAGTCACGCCATAAAAGGCGCTTTCGTGAACAACTAACAATAATAACTTTAACAACGGGTAAAATAATTAAAAAGACGTCAAAGTTTTATCAGCTCTTACCGACAAGATACTTAAATATTCAAGAATAAACTCCCACATAACACTTTAAACAATAGTAGCTCATAACAATACTTGTAATGAAAGTGTGTAACTTTTTATAAATTCACTTTCATTTTACATAATTAAAAACGTAGCGGAAAAAATAAATCAATAAAAATATATTTTAATTAATTCAATAATTCAATGCAGATATTTTAATTATATGGCGGGCTTGGTACACATTGATAAATTCTCACAAAAAAAAACGGTTCTATCTATTCCAAATACTAATAAAAAAATCGGCAGCTACGGAAAGCAGCTGGAACCTCCACACCCGGTGGGTCTTTGAAGCCGAAAAGAGCACTAAAAATATAAACGATCTCATTTAATTGCATATATTTCCTTTATTTATTTTTAAAAACCATATAATTCTTTGTGGACAGCTTCTCTGCCAGCTGTGACCGGTAAAATGTTCATAGTGGGTCGTTTCAATTTGAGCTGATAAATATTATTTTTATCTTCTGGCCTCGACCGATTTTTCACTAAATCGGTCGAGGAAGGTTGTTGTTTGGTTGCTTGTCACTAATGTCAGATGTCAAACTGGTTTCAGAAGAAGATTTTTGACAGCTGTCAAACTGACAACTGTCACAGTTTGAAAATAAAGAAACTGTTTTATATTAATTTTTTGTCACTAAACTTTGTTAGTTCTAAATCTGTCAACCTGACAGCTGTCAAATATTCTGGTTCTAAACTGTTCTGGAGGATTTTATTTTCTGACAGTTGTCGGAAATTTTTAGGTTGGTATTGCACTTGGTTTGGTTTTTAGGTTATGTTAATGGTTTTTTGTGATTGGCGGAAATTTTTCCTCCGTTGTGCCGAAAATAGATTCAAGTTTCTCAGACTTTTAATGTCTCAGTCACTTTTAATAGTTTTGGACAAAAAACTTATTTTGGGACCAGTTATTTAATTTTTTTCACGGAAACCAAATCGAAAGTGTGATATATCGTTGAAATCAGAATTTTTACTACTTTTCAATGGTTCGATTACAAATTGCAAGTAATCAAAAAATAAACAACTTGTTGTGTCGAAACAGCACTAAACGTAATCCGATCTCAACCAAAACTTTTTCAGATCTTCTGGAGTTCTAAAGAAATCCTCATGCAAAGTTTCATCCAAATCCATTTAGTAGTTTCGCCGCTATTTAAAACACAAAATGGCGGTATTTACCCAAAATGAAAAGGTGGGCATGTTACTTATTTATGGGGAATCTAAAAGAAAAGCATATCAAGCTGAAATGTTATATGCAGAGCGGTATCCTGGAAGGCATCACGCTTGTAGAAAATATTTTAAGATTTTAGAAGAAAAATTTAGGGCCCAGCCAAATGAAAACGAACAAAATACATTTATTATTGATAACGCCACAGAGATTAATGTTTTAGCATTCGTGGAAATTAATAAAAATGCAAGTACACGTGAGATTGGAAGGGCTCTTGATAATGGCCGAGAATCTGTTAGCAAGAATATTGAGAAAACATGGATATAAATTATATAAATATCAACTTCATCAGCATTTATATGAAGCTGGTGCAGGTAGGAGAGTTCATTATTGCAATGGGTCACTAGAAAATAGAAACATTGTACCCAGAATTCTGTTCACACATGAAAGTCGGTTCACTAACAATGGCATGTTTAACCGAAATAATTTGCGTTACTGGTCTCAGGAAAATTTACATGAATTTAGAGAAGAAAATCCACCAAGAAGTGTTTGGGATAAATGTATGGGCAGGAATTGTGGGTACTAGGATCGTAGGTCCTATTTTAATTCAGGGGACTTTAAACGGAATTAGGTACTTGAACTTTTGAAAAATGAAATTACCTATGGATTTGAGAAAAGGCATTTATCACCAACAAGATGGGGCTTCGCCACATAATCTTCGAGATGTCTCTAATTATTTAGAAAACAAATTTCAAAATAGAGTAATTTAGATATATGGGGGCACAAGACGGCCTGCCAGATCACCTGATCTAACCCCCATGGATTTTTTCCTGTGGGGGTACGTCAAAGAATGAGTTTATTTTTCATCTCCAGGAGTTGGAAATCAAAATTCGCCAAGCTTCTTCAACAATAACTGCACAAATGTTAGAACGGGTGGTTTCCCTTACCATCAGTAGGGCTTAAAAAATGTAAAAGTTGAAGGAATGCATTTTGAACAATTGCCATAATTTTATTTTCCCTATCTTATAAATAATTCTTAACAAATTTTGCAAGTACATTTTATTTAATCTCTGTGTATTTTTTTAACAATACCAATTGGTAAATGTAGCATCTACAGAAATCCAATAATTTCAATGTAAATTAGCACCGAAAGTAGAGGTATTATACATCAATTAAAAGGTTAATGTTTTGGCTTTATTAGTGCAAGTAAAAGAATATGGTTACCATATAAAAAAATTGCTTTTATGTTTTTTCAAAAAATTGTTTTTCAATTCAAAATAGTGATTTTGGCACGAAATAAACTTTTATTGAAATGAGACAATAAAAATTAAGGTGATACATCAGATTCAAGGCCTACTGGGTACATTTTTTGAGAACACAGTCTTGCAGTTGCCAACTCGAATTTATGACCCATTTGGAAAAAAATTACCTAGTTGTGATACATCGTTGTAACGAGAATTTGGAATCTAAATATGCAAAAATATATATTGGGTTGCTATTTAAAAATCAAAAGTTGTTGCTACACTCAAAGAAATAGTATGGGTAAATTCAACAAAAAAAAATGGTTAACTAACAATATCGTTAATTTTGTTAAACCAAACTATATTGATGGTATTTTTAAACAAGAGGTGATTGTTATTTTAATTAATAAAAAGTTGTCGTACAACAAAACAAACATTAACTTAAAAAACAGATGAATAAGACTATTATTTTGTTCGTCTGACTATTATTTTGTTGAATTCTGTCAAATTAAACTAGATAATAGTATATTTTATTTTTAACTATTATCGAATTGTAATTCTAACCATCCAGTATTAGTATTAGTTCGCTGTACTATTGTACTTGGTAGACAAACCAATATTATTGTCGTCTTCTAGAAGAATTACCATAAAATTTGTTTGCTTACCACGTAGTCTATTACAGAAATTATTCCCAGATGACGCCACATACAAATCACTAACAATAATCCATCATGCATTATCTTGCACTCTTATGAATTTATAGAAAATTAATAACATGATTGCAGTGTTCAAATTCTCTCAGGGATCATCGATATATTTGGATGGATCTTATAAACGATCTCTAATCTTTGGTTTGGGTGGTCTGATGTCTCAATACTGAGATTTTGGCTAACCAAAAAAAAACTTCATCATACAATAAAGTGTAGATCAACCTAAAAATTAGTAGGTGAACAAAACACAAAGTCGTTGTACTATTTAATTGTAGACCAAATTGAAAATGGTTAGTGAACATAAAAAAATGTCATTGTACTATTTAATTTGTTACAAGAAGATATGATTATTAGACTACTATTTGTTTACGAAAACAAATAAAGTTGTATGACTATTCTTTACTGATTGATTTAACTATGAAACTAGATAGGCGCGATTTCATATGCTCTTTTTGGTTGAATTTACCTATCATTTTCTTTGAGTGTACTTCCGGTTGGACCGGAAGTGATATTTTTCACTTAATAAGTGCAAAATGTGGCTTTTTGTGTCACAAATGATATGCGAAAATTTCAAAATTGTATTCCTAAAATCAACCCAGAAATTGGAACGGGACTAATCTCGTTGTCACCTAGTATTTTATTTCACAAAATATTTTTCACAACAATTTTTCACTTTATTGCCAAGACCATTTGACTATGAAAATATTAGCATTTACCCTACCTACTGTAACAAACAGATTAGCCTTTTCTTAGTGCCCCGCATTATACCAGCGTCTGCCGACGACAATTATCAGGTCATTCGGCAAGCATTCCAATGCCAGAGGGTCGACAGGTCGTTCTGTCTTACATGGATAATAACGGGCCCTTGTCGCCGGAGATACCGCTCGGCCTCTTCATCTCTTGGTCCTTCTACGGACTACGGACTAGGAGGGTATTCTCCGATTGTTCACTGACACGCCTACTTTGGGCATCGTGATTATATGGATTTAATAAATAGTCCAGTCTGAAAACGTCCAAAAAGGGGGTTCAACTTTAACTTTCTATTCGACCGCTTTACATAAATATCTTGTATTTATGATTAAATACATTATTATTAAAAAACATTATTTTGGATACTAGCAGATAACTTTGAAAGAAACCATTTAATTTTATTTCGAATGGAATATAGGTATATCGCCCCTGATGAATTCTAAAGAGAATGATAAAAGTTGATCAATTTTTAGAAGTAGAAGGAAATTTTTTTATTAATTATTAAGATAAAATACCAAATGTTCTGTTATGCTGATGATACAAACATTCTAATTACCGACAACAACTTAATTGAAGTAAAAGAAACCATTGAAAGAGTTTATCAAGAAATCATACACTGGTCTCAAAATAATAACCTAATTCTAAATAAAACAAAGACAGTTTCAATACAATTTTCATTGTATAATAATTCCGAGAGCCTAACACTTTTTAATGGTATTGACTGGGAAATAAAAACTTGTGTTGATAGTATACTCTTAAGTGTTACTTTTGATAAACACTTAACAATGGACTCAACATATCGAAAAATTATGTATAAAGCTAAGAACAAATTGTTATACTCTAAAATTTATGTCTACACATTGAAGCCAGGAAATTCTTAAAGTACACTATTATGCTAATTTTCATTCGCATCTTAGGTACGGAATTGTAAACTGGGGCATTAGTTGTAATGTGACGGGTTTTTTATTACAGAAATATGCAATTCTAAATTTTATTAAATTTAAATTACAGAGAGAGTTGCCGTGATGCCTTTTAAAATTAAATAATTTTGACAGTTGCTGGTCTATACATTTTTGAGGTGTGCTCATATGTTCATAAACAATCAATCAATCTTTTTTAAAAAATCAAGTCATTATCATCATCAATTTACATGACATTAGAGCAAAGAATTTTCTACTACCTGTCTCTCAGAACTGCTATGTAGGGTACTTACCAGAAAAGTTTTCTTTACCAAGAGTGTAAGCTTTATAATCCGTTAGATGAAGATGTTAGGTCTTCGGGTAGCATACATATTTTCAAACATAAATTTAAAAAATATTACTGGACAAAAACTGCTACACGATAAATGAATTATTTTAATTTAATATATTTGTTTAATATGACCAACTACAAGATGTCTTGTATGTTCATCTGTTTTATATATTTTATTGTATTGTTTTCTTTTCTGTTAACTGTTTGTTAATTTTTCTTGTGGCATTTTCTACATTGATTTTATTGTATACTTTTATTTGCATATAGTTTTTTCTTTGCAATGTAGAAATAAAGACTATTAATATTATGCACGCAGTGAGCGAAATTTTATAACCATTTTCTTTGTGTATTTTAGTAGTTCTTGGCTTTAAAATGTAACAAATGTTTGTTTATGATGGAGTGCCCTCTAGGTAGGGCTAGATATACTAGAAAGGATGTCTTATAATATTCTAGAAATGTTCAAACTTAGATCATCAGTGTATAGACAGAATAGTTATTTTCTTGTGTTTTAACGAGATCTGGAACTAGAATGGGGGTAAATTGGTAAATAGGTAAATCGAGTCAGTAAGTGTAAAATTGGTATTTAGTATACATAATAAAAGCTAAGGTCTCAAAAAATTCGTTGGCATTAGCCACCCCCACCCATTATTGAAGGGGATAAAAAAAATAAAATTGTGATTTAGTGTGTGTACAAGAACCAAAGGCCTCAAATTTTTTTTTTGCTTCATCCACCCCCTCTCCCACTACCGATGTGGCATATTAGTCCAGTAGAATTAGTAAAAAAAAGACTGAAATTTATTGTTATTCGTTTCAGGATGCCACGTGGATTAAACGATAGTTTTATTGATTACGAACATGACCCTGAATTTGGTCCACTTTTTGACTGCCGGAACATTGTTTATTTAACGATTTATTGTTGAAAAATTCAAAAAAATCGACTTTTTTAAAGATAACTCAAAGACCTTTGACGATAGGTTTTTCAATTCGTAGATACTGTTAGAACTTTAAAAAACGGTTAATTTGAGAGATGTTTCGTTTGAAACGCTTGAAAATTTGTTTAAATAGTTGCAAAAAACCGCGAAAATTTTAGCAATATGCAAATATTTTTCATTCTTTAACAAAAACACTTTAGTGCTTGAAACTTTGAAAAAATATGTCTTTTATTACCCCAAAGTTATCCCTAAAATTTCATCAAACAATTTTAATTAGTTTAAGAGATATTCAATTTGTTTATTAAAAACATACATAATGTAAAACGCAAATTCATCCAGTTCCCATTGTCGTAGATCTGAACATCCTTTTTTTTGTTGAGACTTAAACTTTATGTTTTCATTAATGGCAAATCAAATTTGCATTATTTTCAACTTCAAAATGGCATTTGAAAAAGTGTCACATTTTGAGGTTAGGTTTTTTGCAATAACTTTTAAACAAATGAAGATTTTGAAATATCGTTCTCATATCTTTGTTGTCAAAAAAAAATGACTCTGTAGCCTTATTAGAAGCCGAGATGATTTTTTTTTAATAAATTCGTAAAAAATTTTTTAACAAAAAATAATTGTTTATAACAAATTATTGTTTAATTAGGAAAAAATCGACATAACAGATATTATCACGCTACCCCAAATTAAAAAAAAATCGGAGAATCCGTAAATCTTTGGTTGACGGATTTGAACTCGTCTCGATCATTTTATGAACGTGTTCAGATATGACTCATGCTTCTCACTTCTGTTCTGACGCTGATTTAAAATTAATTATTGTTATCGTTGCAAATTGAATTTTTTCACCCAAACTCAGCTCTATTACAAATATAGACTATTAAACTAGTTGTTCGCCAAGTTTTAGCTGTTAATGTTCATTAATAAACAAATTACGAATTTATTAAAAAAAAATCATCTCGGCTTCTAGTAAGGCTACAGTCATTTTTTTTTATAATGTGTGAAAAAACCTCAGCAATAAAGATATCAGAATGATATTGCAAAATCTTCATTTGTTTAAAAGTTATTAGCAAAAAACCTAACCTCAAAATGTGACACTTTTTCAAACGCCGTTTTGAAGTTGAAAATAATGCAAATTTGATTTACCATTAATGAAAACAGAATGTTTAAGTCTCAACAAAAAAAATGATGTCCAGATTAACCCTCTACGACAACGGGAACTGGGTGAATTTTCATTTTACATTATTCATGTTTTTAATAAACAAATTGAATATCTCTTAAACTAATTAAAATTTTTTGATGAAATTTTAGAGGTAACTTTGGGGTGATAAAAGACATATTTTGTCAAAGTTTCAAGCACTAAAGTGCTTTTGTTAAAGAATGAAAAATATTTGCACATTGCGAACATTTTCGCGGTTTTTTGCAACTATTTAAACAAATTTTCAAGCGTTTTAAACGAAACACCTCTCAAATTAACCGTTTTTCAAAGTTCTAACAGTATCTACCAATTGAAAAACCTATCGTCAAAGGTCTTTGAGTTGTCTTTAAAAAAGTCTATTTTTTCGAATTTTTCAACAATAAATCGTTAAATAAACAATGTTCCGGCGGTCAAAAAGTGGACCAAATTCAGGGTCATGTTGGTAATCAATAAAACTATCTATTAATCCACGTGGCATCCTGAAACGAATTACAATATGCATATTTGCTAATTGCACTGGCCTATATCGTTTCATGAGTTTTTAGGGTAGACGATTTCAAATATTATATTATTAAGTTCCATAAACGAATTTTTCTCATTGTGAGATTTGGATGGAAAATCCGGATGTGGAAGTAGTGATTCCTTGGGGAGCGATTTTTAACATTGTTTTTAGTCAAACAATTATAAAATTTACTTTTTTTACTTTCAAATTTGAGCAAAAACAAAACTATACAAAACCTTTCATTCAGACTGGACCAAAGCAAGATGTCCTTTATAGTGCCAATTTTTCCTCTCTGGTATTTATTAGGACCCTAATAAATTAGGAAGTTATAACAGTCTGGCCCTTGTTATTACTGTTAATTGCCTATTGCTTAAATTTTAATTATATTGGACTTAATAAGGAAAAGGTTATCGGTCTCTTAATTTCCGTTAATTAGCCGAAAGTAAATTGTCGCTTGTTTGGCACCGACTGAACATAATTTTTCCGCCTTTGTAATTGTCCGCATCTTAGAAGGCTATTGTCTAGAATCTTGCCTACTAGGGGACTGGTAATGTTGTTAATCCTCAAACAGAACTCCAAAAATAAGGGAAGGCCTGTTTATATATGGGGCATTTTTATGTACTTTAATAATAGATCAGTAAAATTAGAATGGGTAGTAATGAACTGTTCAATAATTTTGTTTAGTAAAAAACCGCTGCCAAGGAATCACTACTTCTTACATCCAGACTTTCTATTCAAGTCTCTCATAACGAAAAAAAATTGTATGTAAAAATAATTGTTTATGAAACTTTAATAATATAATATTTGAAATCGCCTACCCAAAAACTCATAAAACGATATGACACATTGGGGTTGGGGGTAGCGGTAGGGGAATGATAGTGGGATGGATGAAGTAAAAAAAAAATAGGCCTTTGGTTTTTGTATCCACACTAAACCACAATTTTTTTTTTTACTCCCTTTAATAATGAGGTGGGGGTGGTAATGAGGCTGGCTAATGCCAAAAAATTATTTTGAAACCTTAGCTTCTCTATATATACTAAATACCAATTTCATGGACTCTTACTTGCTTGATTTACCTATTTACCCCCCAATCCTTCAACGGAATAAAATCAAAATATAATCTAATTCGTTAAAATACATACGTGTACCAAATATCAAGTCAATATCTTAAACGGTTCCAGAGTAATCGTGTGCAAAAAAATTACAGACAGACCGACATAGAAATAGATAGATAGAAATTAATTTTTTCTTTGTTCAAACTTGAAATCTCAGCGTTTCATGACATTTTAAGCCTATCTGAACATTAAAAATTTTCAAATTTTTTTTGACCCACGCCCCACGCTTTTATACTCAAATATAATACTTAATTGCAAACACGGCTTACACTAAGGCCCTTACGGGGTAGTCGGGGATCAGGAGTACGGGGTAGTCAGAGAGAACAGGTTCGATGATTATTTTTTGCTTTTTAGCGCAGTACGAGGGGTCAACCGCACCCAAAATTTTGTACACCAGATCCTCTTTGATAAAAAAATATTTTTGAAGAGCGTGGGGAAAAAATACGAAAAAGAAACATTTCCTGAGATTTTCTCCGGATTTCCTAAGATTTCCTTAAAGATTTCCTCAGATTTTCTTCTGAGTGTAGGCACACCAGATTTCCTTCACAGTTTGCCCCTCGGTGCAGTATTTATAAAAGCCTGTTTTTATTAATTTATTTTTTTACTTTTTAGTCTTATATTTAAGGAGAGAGTTTTGGCACTTTCGACATTTATGTAAAGAATTCGACTAAATATTTATAATCTGCGATCTCGAAAATCCCTAGATATCGATTTTCATATGAATCAGGCCATAAATTACAAAACCTATCCGCCAGTTGACGCCGCCATTTTGAATTTTTAAATTTTGATTACATATTTGTTTTCTACTTATCAAGCCCTTTCTCTTGATACCCATATCAAGGGGGTTGTAAAGAAACTGATAATCCGCCATCTTGGGGCAGCAGCCATTTTGAACATATTACAATATTGAATATACTATATTGTATTGTCATCAGAGCTACACACAATTGCCAAGTTTCATGATGATACAACAATTAGAAGTGGGGGAAATTCAGTTCCTTAAGCCTTATTACTTACATAGAGTAGTATTAAAGACTTTTATTGTGCAGTTCTCAGTGAAGATTTTCCAGTTATAATTCTTGTCGAGACTTGGTTGGACAATAATATCGCTGATAGGGAATTTATAGATGATAGGTATATGGTATATAGAACCGATCGCTCTCCTTTGACAAGTAGTAAAAAAAAGAGGAGGTGGCGTATTAATTGCAATACGAAAAGATATTGCATCATATTCTATTTCGATTGGAGATAAATCTGTTGAAGAAGTGCGGGTTAAGTTCCTAATTGGCACTACGTATTTTGTAATATGTTCAGTATATCTGCCTCCCATGACCCATGTATCGGTTTATGAAAAGCATGTACGTTCAGTTGAATCTGCTATTGACTAGTTTGGTATGGAAAATGTCATAGTGCTAGGAGATTTCAATCTGCCTAACATCAAATGGTCTGAGGATTATATCGGTCTACTTCCAGACAATGTTAGAAGTGAAACTGAAGTTACAATTTGTGATAATTTCGCTTTTTTCGGTCTCAATCAATTTAATAGTGTTTTAAATGAAAAGGGTTCTGTGCTGGATTTGTGTTTTTCTAATAGTGATGTTGAGTCAGTTTCTAAATGTGCTTCCTTAATATTATGTGATTCTTACCATCCTCCCTTGCTAATCACAATAACAAATGATCTAAACACATATCTTAAAGCTAATATTACAACTTATTATAATTTCAATTTAGCACAATATGATCAGATAAACAATCATTTGTTATTAATCGATTGGTATTATTTATTTTCTAATACTGACAATGTTAATGCTATGGTTGATATTTTGTATAATACTCTGTGGAATTGTATCGAAAAGTTCGTTCCTCTACGAACTAAATGCGATCAGAAATATCCTATCTGGTTCAGTTCCGAGCTGAAACATTTAATATGTGAAAAAAAGAAAACTCATAAACAGTACAAGCAATCAGGCGATCCAGATGTGTATTCGGTTTTTAGCGATCTTCGTAGAAGATGTAATTTATTGACTAAACAATGTTATGCTGAATATGTGGGTACTATTGAAAGATCTATTCCGGATAACGTTAAATGTTTCTGGAATTTTATTAAATTAAATCGAAAATCTGACAGTTTGTCCCTCTCAATGTTCTATAATAATTCCAAGGCTGAGGGTGGTGAGGGTATATCGAATTTGTTTGCAAGCTATTTTTCTTCAGTTTACAATCCATTACATGACGTGGAATGTAATTTCACTCCTGACATTACTGTTGATATGCATAAGGTATACATCAGCCCTTTAGATGTGGAAACTGCCCTTGATTCAATTGATGTCAACAAAGGTGCGGGTCCTGACAAAATTCCACCAATCTTCTTAAAGTCCTCTTCCAAATCACTCTTCCTCATATTTTCAATGTCCTTAAAAACAGGTATATTTCCATCATGTTGGAAAAGTTCATACGTAACTCCGATTTACAAAGCTGGTAACAAATCTCTTATCAATAACTATATACCTGTGTGCATCCTATCTGCAATTCCGAAATTACTTGAGTCGTTAGTTGAAAAAAATGTATCCGCTTCCTTAAGTAGTATCATAATTCCAGAGCAGCATGGATTCCTCCAAGGTCGATCTGTGGACTCCAATTTATATATCTATACCAACTTCATCATTAAATCTCTGGTAAAAGGCGCTGACGTGCATGCGGTATACATGGACTTTAGCAAAACCTTCGATAAGGTAAACCACTCTCTCCTTATAAAGAAACTCCATAAAATCGGAGTCGGTCCTCCTTTATTATCTTGGATTCAGTCGTATCTCTCTGAGAGAACCCAGCAGGTTCTTGTTGACGGATATACTTCGGAGACATTCTCCGCAACATCTGGAGTGCCCCAGGGCTCCCACATTGGTCCCCCATTGTTTAATTTATTCATCAATGATATTGCTAAAAATATTGATTGTGAATTTTTACTGTTTGCTGAAAATATTTAGTGATATTTATTCTCTGAATGACTGTGCCCAGATTCAAAAAAATCTTGATTCAATTTATTCATGGTGCGAAGACAACAACATGCATCTTAATGTTGATAAATGCTATTCCATGACATTCAGTCGCAGGTTGTTACCCATTCGTCCTGACTACAGTATTAATAGCGTGAGCTTGCATAACGTAACCACGGTGAAAGATTTAGGTGTTATATTTGACTCTAAACATTCTTTTTCTGAGCATTTCGAACACATGATTGGGAAAGGCAAATAAAATGTTAGGATTTCTTAAGAGAATGGCTCAAGATTTTTCGGATCCTCGAGCATTAACTATTTTATATATATCTCTAGTTAGATCTATTATGGAATTTTGCAACATTGTTTGGTCACCGTACTACAACATATATATCAACAGACTTGAATCTGTACAAAACAAATTTGTCAGATTTATGTGCTATAAACTGAGCACGAGGGGTATATTCTTAACCTGTGAGGAAGCAAAATCATATTTGGGAATTAGTTCCTTACATAGCAGGCGTCAATATTACGATGTTTGTTTCGCCTTCAAAGTTGTCAATAACTACATCAGTTCTCCTGATTGCTTGGAGTCTTAATGTACCATCTTTTAATACTAGAAATATATCCATTCTGTCTGTACCTTATTGTCGAACAACTTACGCTATGTTCAGTCCGGTGAATAGAATAAGTTCAACAGTCAACAAATACTGCACTGAACTTGACTTATTTAGTAAATCTCTTGGTACTGCAGTAATTTTTGTTATTGTTGTTATTTACTTTTAATCTTATCTTTGTATTTCGCTTTTTCTCTTAATGTTTATTTTAGTTGTTAAGTTTTTAGGATTAGTATCACAATATGTAAATGTATTTATACGTAAATAAATAAATATTTAAATAAATAAATAAATAAATTATTATGAGATGACTGGGGTGGAGCCAACATGCGCGGATATTCTTACCAGTGGCATAGTGTCACCTGGGGTATAAGGATGAGTTATTGCAATGAAAGTTTCGCGGTCAAGGAGCTGTCTAATGGAGTAGATTAAAACTTGGCAACTGTTACGAGTAACCTTTGTTCAGGAGAAGTGTAAGAATAGTAATTTGTACTAAACTTTGCCTAATAAAGTTGTTTTATTACCGCTACGGCCGCTCTACTAGAGGCCACCATCGCCACTGGCGGCGACCTTAAATTCCAATTTTTTAAATCAGTCGGTATCAGCTACTCCCAAAATACCAACTAAATACCTAGCACTTTTATGCAGCTCCGACAAAACTTGCACGAAGCCTTCGCCAAATATTGCAAAATGTTCAACTAAAAAAATCTTGTTCCAATTTTTGCTCACCTTACAAAACACATTGTAGATTGTAGATTGTAAGAGGTCGCTTGGCCCTGGGTTGGCCTTTCTTCACCTCGACCTAAAAGGTCTTTTGTGAATTACCCTGCAACTAGTTGTTGCCCAGGATTCCAAGACTTTTTGCAATGCTTTTCCTGGAAGCTAAATTCCCTAGTCTTCAGGCGTTAATTCCGCCTGTTCTAGGTACTTTAGCCTAATGCGGATTAGTACCTTGCATTCACAAAGTATATATATGTTGCGCAGTTTCAGTTGCAGCTTCACAGTATCTGCATTTGTCATCTTCTGCCTTGCCCACGTTCTTGGGATGATATCTCAAGGGGCAATGGCCAGTTAGAAGGCCTGTGATCAGCCTTAGGTCGGATTTTTCAAGTTCGAGAAACTTTGTGGCATTCTTTGTTGAATAGATTATAAACCTTTTCGCTTGTCTTTGGCTTGGAGTATTCCTCCAGTAGGACTTCTTTTGTTCCTTTTCCCATTTTAGGACCTCCTCCGTCGTTACGTGTCCCTTAGATAAGCCACAGAACGGTTCGGGTCCAAAATATCTTTTCTTGCGAGGCTATCAGCCAATTCATTTCCTTCTATTCCTTCATGCCCTGGCACCCACATCAAGGTAACCATGTTGTTTTTTGCCAGTTGCTTGAGGGACTGTGTGCATTCCCAGGCAATGTTTGACTCGAAGGTATAGGACCTGAGAGCCTTTAATGCTGCCTGGCTATTTGGCAGTATATAGATCTTTGCCCTTCGAGTGCCTCTATTTAGGTATTCCTGGGCATATTGATCTATAGCATAGATTTCTGCCTGGAAAATGGTTGTTACTATGGGCTTTAGATAGCCTGCATTTAGGCCCTGCTACGCCCACACCAACCCCTTCGTCCATCTTGGATCCATCTGTGTACCAGATGTGTGAATCTTTCTCCAACCGCAATGCTCCGACCCTGCCCGCCTGACGGCTTTCAATCAGCACATCAAACGGGCAGTCAAAGTCATGCTTGATTGGCATTGAGTCAGTGGGTTTCGTCATGGATTCGAATTGGGTTAGCTCCAGAATCCTTAAGGAACTAAGTGCTGCCTCCTTCTCTACATGCAAATGCAGAGGAAGCAAGTCCAGCATTACCTCCATAGCTGCTGTAGGACGACACGAGCGCATTGCTCCTGTAGTCCCTAGACAGGCAAGGCGTTGCAATTTCTACAACTTTCCTTGTGGTATTTTCTCTTCTGTTTTTGGCCACCATACACATTTGCGTAGGTAACCATGGGTCTCACAACCGAAAGGTAGGACCAATGTATCATTTTCGGCTTCAAACCCCAAGTCTTATCAAACAGCCTATGGCACGTCCAGATAGCCGTAGTTGCTTTTATATCTTTTCCAAATGCGAGTTGCAGGTAAGTTTTTGATCCAGGATTACTCCTAGATACTTGACTTCACTGGAAAAATTCAGTACTGTTCCATTTAACATATTCTCATATCTCAAATTAAGTTTTAAATTTAAATCAAGTTACAAAGCACGTAACTTGATGAAATGAATATGGGATGCCTTACAGTTTGAGAAGATTTCATAGAAATCGCTCAAGCCAATCCAGAGTAATGATTGAACAAACATTTTTTTCATATTTTTAGATGTACAATCAGCTCTCGAAATTCTTTGTATATATTTCTATACATCCTATAAACTATTCAACAATAATGGAACTTTCAGTGTCCCTAATAATACCTCTCAATTATATATCTAATGGGAGAAAAATAAGTGGTTATAATTATACACTGAATTGTCACTTTCACATCGAGAGTACACCTTTAATGGAACGATAAAAAGAAGTAATTTATTAATGACTAATGGTATGCTCAATTCGTGTACCGTAAGCCGCATCGTGCCTCGGAGACAGAAGAACATGTCTTACCAGACGATGGAATTACGTTACATTGTCGTCTTCAGCAGGGCATTGCCCGAAACATATTCACAGTAAGCAGTTATGGCAATGCGCCCAAGCGGGCCGCAAAATTTATATTTTACGTGACAAAGGTCAGAGTTGCTTTGACTAAAATCGCAACAGTTCAAAGCTGCGATGACGCAGAAGTTCGTAAGGTTAAGTGGTTAAGAAGTGGTAGAATAGGATCATTTCTTGGAATTGCCCATCTCACAATAATATTGTAGGTATGAATTCTTCTAAACTTGAACACAAAAGATTATCTAATAAATTTTTTTAGTATATTATGGAATCGTGAATATCTAAAGAAAATAAAAAACATAAAATGTAGTTTCACCTCTAATTTGAGTGCTAATGAATGGATTGTTATGTAACCTTGTGCAATGTGTTTGTAGTGACGTTAATAAAAAAGTTAAAAAAAAGATTAGAGTAGGAAATGATCAGAAGGGGTAGAAAACACCCCTTGTAACCGTAACTTGGAGAATTAGGCCAAAAATGGAAAAGAAAACAATGTATTTACCTTTTTTGGCCCAAAAGAAGATGTTTTTACTCTTGTAAATTTAAACTTCACATTTCCTCCTTAAATATATTAGACATTTAGCAAAATTTAGCATAATATTGGATTAATTTATATAAATATTAATTAACATGAGCAGAGGTTGCTATTGGAAAGGAATCAAAACTGGAAGCAACTGGAAACAGGGCTACCAGGGTAGACTGGACAGTGACCAAAAAAGGTGATAGATCTGTCTAAAATCAGATGGACAATAAACTCATTTAAACCATACAAATCTCCGGGATATGACGGAATTTGGCCAGTAATGTTACAGCAAAGCATAGACTACCGTCAAAGCTTTGTCCTTTGTCCACTTTACAGGGCCAGCTTACCGCAGGGTTACGTACTAAAGATTTGGAAGCCAGTTAGGGTGGTATTCATACCAAGGGCTGGGGGAAACTCCCATACTCAAGCAAATCCCTAAGACGCATAAGTCTTATGTCATTTTAACTGAAGACAATGGAAAAAATACTTGATAGACATATTAAGGATGATGTATTGGTCAACAGCCCACTACATCAAGGCCAATTTGCAAGAGCAATATAAACGGCACTTCACCATCAACCAGAAGGTGGGAAAGATGTAACAGAAGGAGGTGGCATTGGTAGCCTTCTTCGACATAGAGGGGGCATTCGACAACACCTCCTTTAACTTCATCATCAGAACTACAAGAGAGCGTGGCGTTGAAGACATCTGTTGCAGGTGGATAGGCGCTATGCACGAAGGCAGGGTGGTATTCACCACAATGATGGGTGAAACTCTAGTCGCGTTAGTTGCTGGGGGATGACCGCAAGTAATGGAATCTTATAGTTGACGGCCTACTAGAGAAACTCACAAACGAGGGATTTGAAGCCCAAAGATATGCTAAGGACATCATAGTCATCGTAGCTAGTTAGAGATTGTCTACAAAAGGTCTGAAGATATTGAAAAAATGGACCAATGAGGAAGAGCTGAAAGTAAGTTCTCTAAAGACCAACATCGTTCCATTCACCAGGAGGAGAAACCTGGAGGGACAGGTTCTTTGAGACACACAACTACAGACGCCGGGAGAAGTAAAGTACCTTGGAGTCATTATAGCCTCCAAACTTACCTGGAACCAACATCTGGATAGAATAATACATAAGTCGGTAGCCATACTGGCAACATATGTAGATCATTGGATGACAAAACATTTGGGCTTAAACCTGGTATGGTGCATTCCCAAGGAACAATTAAAAGTCATTTGGACTTGAGGTTTTAAGAAAGGTTTGTCAGGGTTAGGAAATAGTCTTGTGCTTTATTGATGTTGTAGTTAAAGCCTTTTAGGCTTCAAGTATACTTGCTCTTATATGATAAGTTTTAAAGCATTCTTTAAGACCTAATTATAAAGCTAATTTGCTTCTAGGATAATATGTATTTGTAATGGGTTTATCATAACCTACATAAAACTCTCCATAAAGCTAATTAGTTTTATGAACGTCATAAATTCCATTTAGATTTAAAGAAGCTTTAAATTATTCTTTATGGTTTTAACATATTTGCAATAAATGCATTTTAAATCCTTTTTAAAATTAGACATTTTCAATGCCTATTAGTACTTATTAAAGGTCATTACAAAATTAAACTCTTAAAACATCCTTGATAAATGTTGTGATGAAACCGTTATGAAGAAAAAAAGGCCTCTATAAATCTAAAAGGCAATTTTTAATTCCATAAAACACTTTCCAAAACCTCAATAAAACATTTATTATAAAAATAATAAACAATATGTCTGCCTGAAATGTCGTTGATGCATGTGTGTGTGTGTTAATTAAAAGCATTTCACGACATACTGATGTGTAATTAAGTCTTTTTTGGAAAGGTGGAAGAAAATAAAAAAGAGTGGCCATTTTAAAATCACTGTTAAAACACACACATACAAATAGTTTGAGGTTAAGTTTTAAGTTTTTTGTATCAAATGTCATCAACGTCCCAAACGTTTTATTACAGCTTTTATCAAGTCTATGTGATCTTCGCCAAGTGCATTTGCATTTTTGTAAGGAAGGGATTATTTGTGACAGTATACAAAAAGACTAAAAGGACGTCATTTAGAGTAAATGTTCTATTATTATAATATATAGTTTAATGAGAGAACTGTAAAATGACAATTAGGTTTTTAGTTGGCCGGCCATGTTTTTCTTGTTATATAAAAATATTCAAGGTCAATCTGACAATTATAATTATCACTTTTTCTTTAGCAAATTAAGGTAGAAACGACTGAAAATTACCGCGGGAACCGAGAAGCAGCCCACTTTCTTAAATTTGCTGATTAGTGTCTATGCAAATTTTGTATGGATATTAAAATCATTATTATTTCTGAGGGGCTCTTGTTTTTTGGGCCTTTCTTATGTAGTTTTAACGATAAACTGCCGTTGGTTTTAATTTTTTGTCATACCTGCTGTCTTTTTATTACCTTTTAAATCGGCCTTAGAGAGGCTATAGTGCCACTCTACGCTTTATAAATTTCAAATTCCATTTTATCTTTAATAAGTCTGATGGTGTGTTTACTTAAATCAGTTTAGAAAAAATAAATGCAATAATAAAATTATTTGGATTCCTTCGTGGACATTCTTATAGTTTCTCGGTTCTATATGGACTTATAAGAGTTTTAAAAACCAGTTTTAAGGTAGCCTTCTAGGCGTTTTCTAGAAATGCAGGCAGCTAATAGAAAAGCTTCTGACAGCTTTAAAATAGGTTTTAAGAAAGGTTTTCAAACGGCCCGAACAAGGTTTTCAAGAGCAGCACTATTCCTCACTAAGGAGTTTTATGATGGAATTTAAAAAGGCCTTAACAACCTTCATAAGGGTGGGCCATTTTAATCTACAAGTCGCTTTATGATGGTATTAAGGATATTGTTACAGCAAAATAGATTTTTCAAGGCATTTTATAAATAGTTTTATAGCACCCTTGTATACATTTAAGAAACTAAAATTGTTCCTTGGATTGGCTCTATACCAGTGTAATAAGACCCACCAGCACATTCGCTGCTTTAGTTTGGAGACCCAAGGCTACTCAAACAACAGCAGCCAACAGGCTAAACCGGGTGCAGAGACTAGCCTGCCTGGGAATCACAGGTGCTATGTAAAGCATCCCCACAACAGTCATGGAGACCGTAGTAGAGATCCCTTCACTCAACTTTGTGATTCAGGGGGAGGTCAAAATTTAAGCATACACGCTACAAAACTTTCAGAACCATGTACCTGAAGTTTCGAACATTCACTTGAACGAATTTCATATGAAAATTTACAATTAATCGACTTAGGCGTAGACTTAACCTTTTCTAGTAATAAACTATAAACATCTATGGGTAATATTTGCTGGCAACGATAGTATCGTTGCCAGCAAATATTACCAGAAAAATGGTACGCCTAAGTCGATTTGTAGTTTTTATTAATTATTCCTTTTCATGTGAAATTCGTTCAAAACTTCAGGTACATTCAGAACCCGAATTCTCTCGGAGAGTCTGAGGTATGGAAATGTATTCGAGTTCTTAAGATAAATGTTGGAATAACTATCTCCTAACCACGTTTTAAAAATGGCAGTAAGAATGTTGAGCGGATGTTGAAATAGAAAGGAATATTAGTGCCCCATAAAATACCAATAAAACACAACTAGAATTTTTTATAAAGTTCAGATATTAAATATTTTATAGGCCATAAATCAATATCACTCATCGTTTCTTTAAAAAAATTTAGTTAAAAAGGATTACATTTCTGCAAATGTTTAACTCTATATATGTACATTGAACATTTAGTTCGTTGACATTTTGAATCATAATATGATAATGTAATGGATATTATTCTACTGTATGTCTAATTAATACAATTTATATTAATACTTTCTTCACTCTTTGCAAGTATGCAAGTAATCTTAAGATAGATAACCTTGAATACAATACTATTAACACAACTTTATCAGTTTATCATTATTTATAAGTCAGTACAGTACGTAATAAGGAGACAAAGTTCTTAGGGATGATATACAAGGTGGCATTTATCATTATGTTCAATTTTGGGAGCTAGTGGAGTCAAATTAAGGACCAAAATAGGTGAATAAGGAATTCTCTGGCTG
The DNA here is from genome assembly GCA_936432065.2 of Rutpela maculata. Lineage (NCBI taxonomy): Eukaryota > Metazoa > Arthropoda > Insecta > Coleoptera > Cerambycidae > Rutpela > Rutpela maculata. Next base: position 3,317,885 of record OW386291.2, on the reverse strand, counting down.
CAGCAATTTTATTGTTTTAATTTGTTGTAGGTATAACAACAAGTGCACTGAGCAATTTTTTGTCAAATCCGTCTATTGCTTTTTGTAGAATTTTAACAATTTATTTTTCAACACGGATATTTTCTGCTATTTTCCCTATTATCTCAGGTATTAGTAATCGTATCGCAAAAATAACAATACCAAACTGTTCGATATAAAATTATGAACAAGACTAGGCATATGAAGAAACTTTGTGATAATTTGTAAATTTGTAAAAAAATTAAAACCGCCAAAAATTGCCTTTTTTAACAATTTAAGAAATATGATGTAATAATCCATCAATTTTAACGAAAGTTGGTAGAACCATGCTCTTTATTGAACTAAACTCCCGTGCCAAATTTTAGCGCAAAGTATTTACCCAAACGGCCAAAAATCAACAATAATTTCGAAATTTCCATTGCATTTTGTTTGTGCATCGACTCGTAGTAGGACAATTTTTCTTTTAACGTGTAGGTTTTTTCCATATACTTTACGGTGGTGTTTAGAAAGAAAAAAAAATTAAACTGATTTTTGATATATAATGCCATCAATTAATCCCACAGGGAATTATGATGAGGGAACTCTGGTCATTAAACCTCCCTCGTGCACCAATCAGAAAATTATGCATGAATCAGTCTATCTGTGCACATTAAAAATGAAATAGAGGCCGGTAAATATGAAACAAAAAATAAATAAATAAACAGACGCCATAAACAATCAAAGTAAAAACGGGTTTTATGGAATTGTGTTTGATTGTATTAGTTTTGTGGCGATATTATTGGGTTGAAGCTTCACGGAGGCTTCCCGGAGGCTGGAAGTCCTCACTCGTAGCTGAAGGATACATCGACCAATCTGTTAAGAATAAAATGATAACAGCCGAAACTATTTCAAAGCAAGTGAACAATGCTACGGCTTCTACTACTACAGCTGCTAGAGTGGTTAATGCTGATAGTATTACTACCGTTGAAAATAGTGCTAATCATACTATAACACAAAATATGCCCTCATCATTTCAGTTTATTAACTATAGTAACGTTAACTTACATTTTGTTGAAAATAAATAAATAACACTATTCTACAGCCTACATGTATTGGAAGTAAAAATAGCAAATTCTTAGTAACTTCGTCATGCTAAATAACAATATAAAAAGCAAAAGTTCAAGTTGGCTTTGGTTTTCCCAATACAGGTAATAAAATGTAACGCAGGTATAGGTAACGATCCAGCTGCTGGGACCCGACATTGTCGGTACGCTTTGAAGATAGTTGGAATTCCAGCGGACCAGTTCACTTTTACGAATTAGTTCAAAGCATGCCGACAAGGCTAGCTGCCTGCCGCTGGATCGTGTGTAGACCCCTTATAAACCCTAGTTTATGGGCGGTCCTATCACAAATGACAGGTAGAATTAGAATTCTACGAAAAATAAACATACTAACTTCCTACCTTTTTATTTGTCACTAAAACTAATATTCATTCTTAGGTAGTCGTATTTGTACCTTGTGCATGATAAGCGTTCATTTTCAAAAGTAAATAGTGCTATTTTGAAAATATGCCACGAGATTGTGTAAATACACCTAACACCTTTTGTTATATTTGTGGTGAAGTGACTTTTGCGCATCAAAAACGTAATTTTACTCCCAAAATTAAGAAGGCGTACCAGTTGTATTTTGATTGTACAATTGGAGATGAAGACAAAAAATGGGCACCTCATATATGTTGCAACAATTGTGCGAACAATCTTTGCAGTTGGCTAAGTGGAAGAGGACGTTCAATGGCTTTTGCTGTGCCCATGATCTGGCGAAAACCTACAGATCATGTTACCGATTGTTATTTTTGTGTGATACCTCCTATTAGACAGGGTATTAATAAGAAAAAAAGGATGGTAATACAATACCCCAATTTATCATCTGCCATTCGCCCGGTTCTCCATAGTGATAAACTACCTGTTCCTAATCCACCTCAAGAATACAGCCTTGATTCTGACGAAGAATCGGATGATAATGTAGATGGCGACTTAGTCCAACCATCAACATCACAAGATCCCGATTTCTCTGTCGAAATGTCCGGTGGTGAACCACACAAAATTAATCAACGCGAATTAAGCGATCTGTTCAAGGCAAAAGCGGAGCTTTTGGCATCTCGATTACAACAATGGAATTTACTACAAGAAAATGTTAAAGTTTCCATGTATCGAAGTCGTCAAAAAGATCTTATAACCTTTTTCAAAATGGAAAATGACTTGGTTGCCTGCAAGGACATTGACGGTTTAATGAGTGCTTTACACATTCCCCATGATCCTAGTGACTGGAGACTTTATTGACGCCTCGAAACTTAGTCTAAAAGCTGTGTTACTCCACAATGGAAATAAATTGCCATCAATTCGAATCGGCCATGTTGTCCACATGAAGGAAAATTACAGTAACATGAATGTATTGCTACAAACTATAGAATATAACAAGTATAAATGGCAGATTTGAGCAGACTTAAGTGATAGCTATCTTACTTGGTATGCAGCAAGGGTATACCAAATATTGCTGTTTTCTTTGTGAATGGGACAGTGGAGCGCGATTAGAACATTACAAAAGAAAAATTTGGCCGCCAAGACTGGGTTTTGAACCAGGAGAAAAAAATGTTGCTAACATTCCATTAGTTGATTCACAAAAGGTAATACTGCCACCACTCCACATAAAACTGGGGCTTATGAAAAACTTGGTAAAAGCTATGGACAAATGAGGACGTGCTTTCAGTTATTTAAAACAAAAATTTCCCAGACTTAGTAATCCGAAAATTAAAGAGGGAATTTTGTAGGTCCTCAAATCAAGAACCTTTTCAAAGATGCTGAATTTGACAACATTCTAGAAGGTAATGAAAAAGCTGCTTGGAATTCCTTTAAAATGGTAGCAACACACTTTCTCGGTAACAAAAGAGCAGAAAACTATAGAGACCTTGTTGGGAATCTTCTTTCTTGCTACCAGAAATTAGGATGCAATATGTCATTAAAAGTCCACTTTCTACATTCACACCTAGATTACTTCCCAGAAAACTGTGGTGCAGTAACTGATGAGCATGGAGAGAGATTCCACCAGGATATTCAAAATATGGAAAAAAGATATCAGGGCAATTGGACTTCTGCGATGTTGGCAGACTACTGTTGGACATGTATAAGAGATGCTCCAGAAGTAACTTATAAGAGGCGGGCTAAGAAGCGCAAGAAGAATAACTAATTTTCTGATATTCTAGTATATAACATGTATTTGAAATATATATCAAAATGGCAAATATTTTTTCGCATGATGTAATTAATTGCTTTTTTTTATTAAAATTATACCATAATATGTGAGTTAGGTCAGTTATTACAATTTATAGAGCCAACAAATTTTTTTTATGACTATGTTAGACGTAGCTGGGACCAAAACAATGCAAATAAGTGGTTTTGGTTAACGATACAAAATAAAAGTTAAAATTTGTAGGTGTGTGAATTTAAAAATTAATATTTTTTATGCGTTTATATATTATGTATGTATCACTATATTTTATATACAGGTTAGTCGTATATAAAGTATAGTATACAACTCACTATAATTGCTAATATTACCTCGGATGGTTACAACACTCGCTCGCTGCGCTCACTAGAGTTGCAATATCCATCCTCAATAATAATAGCCTTTATTATAGCATTGTATAATATACTATAATATTCTTAAAACGTCTTTTTATTCTTGCCTGTCTGGGAAATCCTAACTGTTATTTCCCGGGAACGGAAAAAAACTGACATAATTCAAGGGAAATCCCACACCGGGGTTCCTGGGACAGAAACCCTACTTGGGGAGCCAAGTCGAAATAATTTTTAAGCCAATTTTCAGTTTTAACATAATTATGTATAAAGTCAAATAAACGATTTTATTTTAAAAATCAATTTTTTTTTTTAAATAAATCAGCGATTTTTTCTTCTTAAAATCATGATTGTTATCAACACTGAACTTTTCTTACCAGAGATCGATATTTGGTGTGCAAGTACATTCGCTAGCGTACAAATACAATGACATACACTACACCAATTTTAGTAAGTACCAAGTTAAGCAATAATTTCATTGCGTCATTGCCATGTTAATTAAGATCGTAAGAAGAGTGTAGAAACTTTAAATTCTTTTTAAGGTGCATTCCAATACAATTTTATTTTATAACTTATTTACATTCTCCGCGGGATAGGTTACATCACATCAGAAGTTCGTTAAAATAATATGACTAAGGTTATAAAAAATTTAATTGTTTTCCACACATACAATACCACACAATCCACATTTTGCTTAAAGGATGTTGCCACACATTTTCAATTAACACAAATCTTAAGAACTTAACAGGAACAGTAGCTATTGAAGTTTTTGGTCAATATTAAAAACATGGACATAATGGTGCTATTGTATTAACCATTAAACCATACTAAAAAAATTATGACCAGTAAGAATTTGTTTTATTAACAACGACTCACTATTGTTCCTTCCTATTTATACAGGGTGTCATCGATATGCTTGACCAAATTCCAATAGCACCCAGTGCTTGTTAATATAAAGGAAAAAGTAGTAGACATACAAACATTTTTGGAAAGTAGAACTTTCTACATAAAAAATGCACTGGAAAAAATACGGATTATTGACAAAAGTTTATTATAAACACGAATCTATTTATTAATACACGTATAGGGTGGACCAAATTAGATGGAATTTTTAAAAAATGCCAATTTTCCAAAAACACTCTGTAGCTCGGTAGTCGAAAAAGATAGACGATGGCGGTTTGTGTCATTGTTTATTTCTCGAAAATTGAGCTCAGGACACCTATATTAGTTTTTGTCTATCTGCCAGTTTTAGAGAAAACCACAAATCTTATCTAATTTGGTCCACCCTGTACACGTATTAAGTAACAATACAGGTACGTCGAAGCAATGGTTGGATATGTTTCCACATTTTTTAAATTCATATAATACAACTGTTATGAAACGAAAAACTCTTTAAATTATTCAACCAAGAACAGTTATACAGTAAAATAACTGATGCTTCATTAGGCTAAAAAAGCGCTTTATTGTTATATAGAGGAGTGTAAACCGAGGTATAAACGAACTTCTATTCGACTCCTTGCATCTCTATAAGAATTCTTAAGATACTATATAGATGCTGTGAGAATGTTACTAAGGAGTGCTAAATAATTGTATAATTATTGCTTTTGCGGCCTTTAAATGATAAAATGGATTTATAAGACTACGCCTTTGGGGCGAGCGTAGAGGCGACTTCAATGTGAATATCAGTCGATATTCCGTTGAAGCAACGTCGAGCGCGGTTAGTACTTGGATGGGCTCCCATCTTGGGAAATACAGCGTTCTCGTCCCACCTTCTAGAGGCTTGTATATCAGTGTATACTCGGAAGTTACGTAATTTCAGACGAGGATTACGTAGTGGATATACCATCCTTCGGAGGGGATGTAAAGCAGGCGGTCCCTTGTCTATTAAATGTTAGACAAGTAAAAGATCCCTACTCTTCTTAAGGGAAGAGGTTCGGCAAAATTTCCAGGTTGGGGGTAGCTCGTCTCCTGGCGTCGGTGATAGGCCCTGGTAGCGGAAATAGACCGACGTTAAACAGTTAAAAAAAAAAAAGACTACGCCTATTCTGGGTATATAGTGGTTGTATAAATGCTGAGAGAACGTTCTCTTAATTATAAAGCGAGGTGTAAGTCACGGAGCGACTTTTTGTCCCTTACCGAGGCAATCCAGGGGGATCTAAAGGCGATGATCCGGGGCGAATTGTAATAAGGTAATAAGTAGGGGGCGATCCGAGTTAATCCACAGACGATCTGAGGCAATCCGAGATAATATACAGGCGATCTGAGCCAAGGGGCGATATTTCGTCCCGTAGTTTTCGCGTTATAAAGCTTTTTACTCGTATGCAATGGCGATATAGATGTTCTTATAGCTATTATAAAATAATTAGTGATAATTGGGAGATGAACCAATTTACATTGAGAAACCTTTTGTTAAACCATTCAAAATAATATTCATACTAAAAGACACACTAACTAAACTTTACCTAATTATAAAACTTTGACTAAGTAAAACAAACTAAAACACCATTGTACATACAAAAAATGACAATACGATGCAAGTTAAGCCAAGTTATTCGAAGCCACGCGTGGCAATATACCATGTAAACATAGTTGTAGCCCAATACCAACTTAAGTGTTTCATATATGCATACACTCAAAGAAATAGTGTGGGTAAATTCAACAAAAAAAAATGGTTAACTAACAATATCGTTAATTTTGTGAAACTAAATTATATGGATGGTATTTTTAAACAAGAGGTGATTGTTATTTTAATTAATAAAAAGTTGTCGTACAACAAAACAAACATTAACTTAAAAAATAGATGAATAAGACTATTATTTTTTTCGTCTGACTATTATTTTGTTGAATTCTGTCAAATTAAACTAGATAATAGTATATTTTATTTTTAACTATTATCGAATTGTAATTCTAACCCAGTATTAGTTCGCTGTATTATTGTACTTGGTAGACAAACCAATATTATTGTCGTCTTCTAGAAGTTCTAAAAGAATTACCATAAAATTTGCTTGCTTACCACGTAGTCTATTACAGAAATTATTCCCAGATGACGCCACATACAAATCACTGACAATAATCAATCATGCATTATCTTATACTCTTATGAATTTATAGAAAATTAATAACATGATTGCAATGTTCAAATTCTCTCAGGGATCATCGATATATTTGGATGGATCTTATGAACGATCTCTAATCTTTGGTTTGGGTGGTCTGATGTCTCAATACTGAGATTTTGGCTAACCAAAAAAAACTTCATCATACAAAATTAGTTGGTGAACAAAAAACAAAGTCGTTGTACTATTTAATTGTAGACCAAATTGAAAATAGTTAGTGAACATAAAAAAATGTCATTGTACTATTTAATTTGTTACAAGAAGATATGATTATTAATCTACTATTTGTTTACGAAAACAAATAAAGTTGTATGACTATTCTTTTCTGATTGATTTAACTATGAAACTAGATAGGCGCGATTTCATATGCTCTTTTTGGTTGAATTTACCTATCATTTTCTTTGAGTGTACGGAATTTGCACGCTGATGTAATTTTGAGTTGGTACTTGACGACGTCAGAATATCACTAGTGATGACGTGCAGCGTTTGATATATTGCAATTACTTTTTACTTGTGACTGTCCTTAACGGAAATAGAGCTGTGGGCTGCTGTTCACCAGTGGCAGCCGTTATATAATACTTACCTTATGGTAGGTATCTCTATGGAACAATTAAGCCAGCAGAAATTTTGTCAAAAATATTCCAAAAAGGCAGTGTATCTATTTTAATAAATCATGATAGTTATGATGATTGATAAAAAATATAAATAGAGCTAATAATTATTGTTTGAATTGAATAATTATCCCCTGTGAAACCGCGGACGACTAGACATTTATTTATTCTTCACTAAGTTGCAGCAGTCTGATTTTGATGAAACTTTGACCAGTTTATGTACATATGTATAGCTATATTTAAGGTCTTTTCTAATATATATAATTCGCAGGTCTTTCAGGCTAACAAATAAGAGTTAACATTAACTTACTCTAAATCTCAATACAGTCGATCTTTTCTATTTTAAGTTATCGTGCTTACAAGAAATGTGACGGACACACAGACGGACATTTTGAGTATAATAATAAGCTATGTGAAATTTTTTCCAAAATTTTTAGAGATTTTTTAAAAATTCTTTGAAGGTGGTTCATTTTTTTTTATAATTTTGGTAACTCGGTGGTGGATATAGTTTTACAACATATTGGATTGATATAATAATAAGTGATGCAAACCAGCGGCGGCTGGTGAAATTTCAATATTTTTTTTCTCGTCTGTGGCGCATGGGACCCATACGAAATTTGGGAAATAACATCTAGAGAAGCACTTCTCTAATGACCCCTAAAAAATTTTGAAAAAGCAGTTTGCGAAAAAAATTTTGAAAATTCGCTAGCCTCCCCTGGGTCTAGGGACCCCTGTTTACTTTTATTTTTTTTTGTCATATGCATTTGACTTTTCATAAAAATGCATCGACAGATTTTGGAGTTTGTGAAAATATTTTCATTACTAACTGAAATACAATGAACTGAAATTTTGTAATTTTCAATTTAACAAATTATAATATTTCAATTCGTTGTATCTCAGTTAGTAATGAAAATATTTTCACAAACTCCAAAATCTGTCGATGCATTTTTATGAAAAGTCAAATGCATATGACAAAAAAAAAATAAAAGTAAACGAGGGTCCCTAGACCCAGGGGAGGCTAGCGAATTTTCAAAAATTTTTTTCGCAAACTGCTTTTTCAAAATTTTTTAGGGGTCATTAGAGAAGTGCTTCTCTAGATGTCATTTCCCAAGTTTCGTATGGGTCCCATGCGCCACAGACGAGAAAAAAAATATTGAAATTTCACCAGCCGCCACTGATGCAAACTGAAACACTAGTAATGTCCACGTTACCAAGACTTAGTAAAACATCTTTCAGCAGCTCTAATTTAAATTTCATGATTTATAACTTTTGACGCAGTCCAGTGTACGGTGTATTACCGGATGTGTGCGCCATGCTTCATCCCATAGTTGAAAGAAGGAATTTAGAATCGTATTGCCTCGCTTTACTGCAATCCAGTTTGCAATGGACTCTTGGCCCCACTATCATTGTGTATTTGACTCACTGCAAAGTACCGTATATATAGTACGATAGTGACCCACATTTGTATTTATCCTCCTTTTGAAACTGTAAAAATACCGAGGTAATTCACGTAATGATATTCTTCTGTCAGGCCGTTGAATCTTGTTTCATGTATTTTTTTTGCATTCGTCCATTAAGAACCTTAAAAGTTTCGAGTTATGTCGCTAAATATATTGCACTGATCACACCCTCTTGACATGCATTTAGTGTTTTAACATATTATAGACCAGGCGCTAGATATTTTGGAAATAAATAATTCAAACAAAAGGTTTCTTAATGGCAATAGAACTGTGAGCAGCTGTTTACACGTGGTAAATTAAATAGCTTATGCTAGGTATCTCTCTGGAACAACTAATCCAGCAGCAGATTTTGTCAAAAACATTCGAAAAAGACAGTGTATCTATTGTAATAAATCATGAAAGAGTTGATGATTAATAAAAAATATAAATAAAGCTAGTATTTATTGCTTAAATCGAATAATTATAACCTGTAGAGTGGGCGAAAACGCAGACCAACTAGACATTTATTTATTACTTCCACATCCAGTGGAAGTATAGTAACGACAAAAAAATTTTTAAAAATTTTTTTTGTTCAAATAGGCTTAGAATGTCACGAAACGTCGAGATTTTAAGTTTGAGCGAAAAAAAAATTGTCTGTCGATCTGTCTGTAACTTTTTTTGTGCGCACGTTTACACTGGAACCGTTTGAGATATTGACTTGAAATTTGGTACACATATGTACTTTAACGAGATCTAGAACTAGATTATATTTTCATCTTGTTCCGTCGAAGGATTGGGGGGTAAATTTGGGTAAATTTGGGGAAAATAGGTAAATCAAGCAGGTAAGAGTCCATAAAATTGGTATTTAGTATATACAAGAGAAGCTAAGGTCTCAAAAAAATTTTGGCATTAGCCATTATCACCCCCACCCCATTATTAAAGGGGATGAAAAAAAATTGTGATTTAGTGTGTACAAGAACTAGAAACCTCAAAATGTTTTCTTACTTCATCCACCCTCACTACCACCCCCTATCACCATCCTCACCCCGCTACCGATGTGGGGTATAGTTTTATGGGTTTTTGGAGTAGAGGATTTCAAATATTATATTATTAAAGTTCCATAAACAATTGTTTCCAAAATTTTTTCGTTGTGAGTGACTTGGATAAAAAATCTGGATGTGGAAGTAGTGATTCTTTGGGCAGCGGTTTTTTTCACTATGTTGCTAGCAGTTTGATTTTGATGAAACTTTTACCAGTTTATCTACATACCTATGTATTGCTATATTTAAGAATTATTCTAATGTGGTGGTCACTCTGATGAAACTCTATACAAATCACCTTTGTAAAAAATTTTTGTTAATTAAAAATACGAGGGTAAGTCACGGGGCGATTTTTCGTCCCTTATCAAGGCAATCCGGGGCGAATTATAGCAAGGTAATAGGGGGCAATCTGGGGCAATCCGAGGCAATATGCAGACGATCCGAGAAGCGATATTTCGTCCCGCAATTTTCGCGTGAGTTCCCCTCGTAGAAATAATATTAGTTAAGCGAGACAATTGAAAAAATATATTGTTACAAATATCCGCCCCTTGGGGATAGGCAGCACTAAATACATGTATAAAATATATGTCGTACGTTATGTATGCCATCTGTGAGACAGTAGAAACAGTAGAAACGTTCTGGAACATTAGAGAAAAGAGACTTCTAGATAATGCCGCGCCGTTTCTAGAATAATTCAGGAAGCAATCGCTAGGGGTATATAAGGTCGTATTCAAGTTTTTGGATTGACAAGTGAGGTTAACACTCCAAAGTGAAAACAAAGTGATAAACATTGTTATTTTTAGTCAGTAAAGTTAACAACAGTATTGTGAAGTATCCAGTAAATTATTTAATAAAGTGTGTTAGTGGACAATCTCTTGTTATAATTTTTGGAACCCACGGAATTTGCAAGGGTTTCCTAGGGGTGGAAACACGTTACAATATAATTTTCAGCTAAATTGTCCCAAGGACGTTGATAACACGACATAATTTTATCAGTTTCCGAAAGCACGTTGCTTTGCGTTGCTGATATTACCTAAAAGCAACGTGCTTGAGGAAGTTGTGATAAAATTGTGAGCTATTTATCAACGTTCGAGGGGCATTCTCATAGAAAATTTTTTACAATTTTTTTTTTTAATTCATAATTTCTGGTGCCGCAAAAGTCCATAAATGTATTCCAGATGTACTTTTTACTTTTAATTGTATTATATGGCGTGTTTTCCTCTATTATTATATTTATCAAGTCCTTATTTGCAGTGCTAAATCGTAATTGTGACATTATCAAAAAATAAATTATGGAACTGTCAAACTGGATAACATAAGTGATAATTGTCCTAGGGAGATTATCAGTGCAATGTTGTATTGGTTGTTTCCGTACACGTGATTAGAAATGAGCGAATTTAATAGGATTTCTATTTGAGCAAAATATTTTCTTCATAATATTCGCTACAATAACATTTTTGGTTTATCGCTCTATCTTTATTAGATTCGGAGAAATAAAAGTTTAAAAATACATCTTAAAATACATGTTTTTCAACGTTACTCAGTAATGTTTTGAGATAGGTGAGTAAAAACTATATAAATGGGTAATATATTAAACAAAATAATAGTTATATTCGGTTCTGGACGCACATTTTATATGGTTATCATGCCTAGATCCTTTAAAGACCATTAGATAGGTTTACAGTTAACTTAAAGAGTATTATACGGTTTGTGTGAACCAGCTAATAGGTTTTAAAACGATTTTCAAATTTGGATTTAAATACCTTCATACGATTCTCAATTTCTGATTTTTATCCTAGTTTTTATTTTTAGAATGTTCTGAAAGAAAAATAGTTTTAAGCAAAGCACTTGAACAAGTTTTATAGCTGCCTGGTAAACTATAATAAACCGTAAAATGTTATTTGGGATACCCTGTATAGTAAACAAACTTGTCTGCCTCGATGCTGAGTCACAGAGCTGAATTACGCTCCAGCCCTTCTAAATTAGCGAAATTGGAATAAAATACCAAATGCTTACTGAAGTGTAGTAAAATTTATGAGTACTATTGAATAATTCTGTTTACTTTTCATCGTGAGCAACTCATTTTTTTTAGAAGAGGCGTAAGTAATGTAATTTTATCCGTTGGTTTCGAACAATATACCCACAAGGTTGTGTTGAATTATTCTTTGAATAAAAACTCAAATGTCAAATCTTCATCAAAGGAAGACTTTCTTTCGAACTTTTATTCTGTATAAATATTACTTAATATTTCCTTCCATATTAGACACAAATGTGTATAGTATAGGATACTTGTTAAGAATAGTTTGTACATTTAGATTTAGGACATTATGTTTCCACGGCGATGTTATAACTTAGTAACAAAAAATTGTTAGAAAAAACTGGAGTTGTCAACCCAAGGAACAATTTAAAAGTCATTTGGACCTGAGGAGGTTTTAAGAAAGGTTTGTCAGGGTTAGGAAATAGTCTTCTGCTTTATTGATGTTGTAGTTAAGGCCTTTTAGGCTTCAAGTATACTTGCTCTTATATGGTAAGTTTTAAAGCATTCTGTAAGACCTAATTATAAAGCTAATTTGCTTCTAGGATAATATGTATTTGTAATGGGTTTATCATACCTACATAAAACTCTCCATAAAGCTAATTAGTTTTATTAACGTCTTAAATTCCATTTAGATTTAAAGAGGCTTTAAATTATTCTTTATGGTTTTAACATATTTGCAATAAATGCGTTTTAAATCCTTTTTAAAACTAGACATATTCAATGCATATTAGTACTTACACTCAAAGAAATAGTATGGGTAAATTCAACAAAAAAAATGGTTAATTAACAATATCGTTAATTTTGTTAAACTAAATTATATTGATGATATTTTTAAACAAAAGGTGATTGTTATTTTAATTAATAAAAAGTTGTCGTACAACAAAACAAACATTAACTTAAAAAATAGATGAATAAGACTATTATTTTTTTGGTCTGACTATTATTTTGTTGAATTCTGTCAAATTAAACTAGATAATAGTATATTTTATTTTTAACTATTGTCGAATTGTAATTGTAAACCCAGTAGCAGTTTGCTCTACTATTATAGTTGACAGATAAACCAATATTATTGTAGAGTTAACCCGCAATTCTGTTAACACATAAACATGACATCGTTCTGCCATCCACTTTGATGAATTAAGACGTCGCATCAGCGCTTTTGTTTGCAAATAGTATGGGTTAAATCAATCAAAAAATAGTATACTTATATATTGTTCATTCTGTTAAATTGAAGTATGTTTAATAGTATTTTTAAACAAAAGGTGATTGTCACACAACAAAATAAACATTAACTAAAAAATAGGTGCATAAGACTATAATTTATTCATCTTACTAATAATTTGTTGAATTTTGTCAAATGAAACTAGATAAATAGTAGACTTTATTTTTAAGTATTATCGAATTGTAATTCTAACCCAGTATTAGTTCGCTGTATTATTGTACTTTGTAGACAAACCAATATTATTGTTGTCTTCTAGAAGTTCTAAAAGGGAATTACCATAAAATTTGCTTGCTTACCACGTAGTCTATTTCAGAAATTATTCCTAGATGACGCATGTACCTGAAGTTTCGAACGTTCACTTGAACGAATTTCGTATGAAAATTTCCAATTAATCGACTTAGGCGTACAATTTTTTTGGTAATGTTTACTGGCAACGATAGTATTTTTGCCAGCAAATATTACCAGAAAAATGGTACGCCTAAGTCAATTTGTAGTTATTATTAATTTTTCTTTTTCATATGATATTCGTTCAAGTGAACGTTCGAAACTTCAGGTAGGTGATGACGCCACATACAAATCACTGACAATAATCAATCATGCATTGTCTTATACTCTTATGAATTTATAGAAAATTTAAAATTAATATGATTGCAATGTTCAAATTCTCACAGGGATCATCGATATATTTGGATGGATCTTATAAACGATCTCTAATCTTTGGTTTGGGTGGTCTGATGTCTCAATACTGAGATTTTAGCTAACCAAAAAAAACTTCATCATACAATAAAGTGTAGATCAACCTAAAAATTAGTTGGTGAACAAAAAACAAAGTCGTTGTACTATTTAATTGTAGACCAAATTGAAAATGGTTAGTGAACATAAAAAAATGTCATTGTACTATTTAATTTGTTGTTCTACAAGAAGATATGATTATTAAACTACTATTTGTTTACGAAAACAAATAAAGTTGTATGATTATTCTTTTCTGATTGATTTAACTATGAAACTAGATAGGCGCGATTTCATATGCTCTTTTTGGTTGAATTCACCTATCATTTTCTTTGAGTGTATTAAAGGCCATTACAAAACTAGACTCTTAAAACATCCTTGACAAATGTTGTGATGAAACCGTTATGAAGAAAAAAGGCCTCTATAAATCTAAAAGGCAAATTTTAATTCCATAAAACACTTTCTAAAACCTCAATAAAACATTTATTATAAAAATAATAAACAATATGCCTGCCTGAAGTGTTGTTGATGCATGTGTGTATATTTAGAACACATACGCGCGCGTCACACTGTCAAATTATTTTGAGGTTAAGTTTTAAGTTTTTTGTATCAAATGTCAACGCGGTTTGTTTTGGAGGCGGTTCTTTTAAATCCCAAACGTTTTATTACAGCTTTTATCAAGTCCATGTGATCTTCGCCAAGTGCATTTACATTTATGTAAGGAATGGATGAAGTATACAAAAAGACTAAAAGGACTTCATTTAGAGTAAATGTTCTAGGTCATTACCATTATTAGAATATATACAGTTTAATGAGGACTGTAAAATGACAATTAGGTTTTTAGTTGGCCGGCCATGTTTTTCTTGTTATATAAAAATATTCAAGGTCAATCTCACAATTATAATTATTACTAATTGTCACTTTTTCTTTAGCAAATTAAGGTAGAATTACAAGAAACGACTGAAAATTACCGTGGAAACCGAGCAGCAGCCTACTATTTTAAATTTGCTGATTACGCGTCTATGCCAATTTGGTATGGATACTAAAATCATTATTATTTCTAAGGCACCCTTGTTTTTTGGCCTTTTTTGTAGTTTTAACGATAAATTGCCGTTGGTTTTAATTTTTTTGTCATACCTGATGTCTTTTTATTACCTTTTAAATCGGCCTTAGAGATGTTATAGTGCCACTCTACGCTTTATAAATTTCATATTCCATTTTATCGTCAATAAGTCTGTTGGTGTGTTTACTTAAATCAGTTTAGAAAAAATAAATGCAATAATAAAATTATTTGGATTCCTTCGTGGACATTCTTATAGCTTCTCAGTTCAAATATGGACTTATAAGGGTTTTAAAAACGTTTTAAGGTAGCCTTCTAGGTGTTTGCTAGAAATGCAGGAAGCAATAAAAAAGCTTCCGACAGCTTTAAAATAGGTTTTAAGAAAAGTTTTAAAACGGCCCGAACAAGGTTTTCAAGAACGGCACTATGTCTCACTAAAGAGTTTTATGATGGAATTTAAAAAGGCCTTAACAACCTTCATAAGGGCCCTTTTATTTTACAAGTCGCTTTATGATGGTATTGAGGATATTCTTACAGCAAAATAGATTTTTCAAGGCATTTTATAAATAGTTTTATAGCACCCTTTTATATATTTAAGAAGCCAAAATTGTTCCTTGGAAATTGAATCAATAAAAAATCATACCAAGTAAAAATCTTTCAACTTTAATCACGTCCATTATAGTCCATTCAACCAGAATCAGTGCACCATCTTGTACTGGGCTATCATCCACAACAATACGTTTATAAGATATTTGAAACTTTTTTAATTCCAAAGCAAATTGTTTACAATATTTCTTTAGAAAATTATAGCTGTACGACCTTTACTTTATTTGACATCACTTGAGTGGTCATAAAAGTTTAGTTACTAATAATAAAATGCCATAATATTATACATAGATAAGAGCTAAGGATCAAGGTTTTGTCATAATAATACTAATTTATAAAACATTAAATTAATAAGCGCAGAATTGGCTCAAGAATGCATTTAAATCTCATTTTAATAGAAAGGAGAAATTGGCTTACATTTGAAACACTTAGACTGCGATTAAAAAATTAGAGAACAGCTGAGAATAAAAACGTTTCCAATATTAACCGAGAATATCAAGTAAGTGAATTTTAAAAAGTAAAAGTATGCAATTTTATATATATAAAACAGCTGCCAGGAGAACGTCGAACTTTCTCACTTGCATTTTATAAAAAATAGGATAAACTTGAAAATAAAATATTAAAGTTTTCTAAAATTTTAGCAATTTTTACACACGTTTATAGCTAACATACATTTATTTTATGTCATCTTAGTAACCGCATTTATTTTGGATTCAACAAAGTTCAAGTGAGATAACTGTTAACACGTTGACTGCCGGCTGGTCCCATGGGACCAGCAAGTGATGCCCATAAGTGAGCAATGCTGGTCCTATGGGACCAGCAGTCAATATTGGTCGCCTCACGCTGCTGGTTAGATTTTATATAAAAAAAATTCTACCGAAATTATGCTACTGGGCACCGCTGGTTCTATGGGACCAGCATTTTAAGTTTTTTTTTTTCTTTCAAAAACTATATTTTAATTTTTATGAGATATGGTGAAAAAATGAGAAACAGAAACATGTATTACAACAGCATTGGCCTCAGGATGAAAACTTCAAAATTGTCTTGGCAGTCAACGTGTTAAAAATCCAACATATTTCAAACTATGGCATTCAGTTCTGCGGTTTCGGAGACATAGTTTCTTTTTTTTTTACACATATCTACATAACATAATATCTTGGAACTCTTGTACAGGGTGGACCAAATTAGATGATGGGATTTCTCTAAAACTATGGCAGATAGACACAAACCAATATAGCTCGATTTTCGAAAAACAAACAATGGCGTAAACCGCGATCGTGTGTCTTTTTCCACTACCGAGCGTCTTTGGAAAATTGATTTTTGGATGACCTCTATATTTCAATTACCAAGTGTCGAATCGAAAATCGAGTAACACATTCAGACACTTTTTTAAGTAGAATTCGTTGCTGATCAGAAGAAAATTATGCATGCCTCAGTTTTCGAGATATACAGTAGTGGCAGCCAAAGTTCTTGGGTCGATCCCCATAATAAGATAGAGTGAAATATAAAGAGCAAAATGCGTCACTTGTGTATGTTCTATCCCCTCTTATTATCCCTCCTACCGCTTGAGACGTTTATGATGAAAACTACTCTTGTCAAAAATGATGTTACGCGTATTGGAGTTTGCTGATTGGTAGTTATTTGATGCATTTTTTAATGCTCAAATAACTAAAATACTGTTTTATTTTTGCACATGTGGCGTGAAAATTAAACTAGCATTCCCTAGGTACATAAATAAAATAAATAAAAATTCTTTAAATAAATAGGATTTCTCCCCTTTCCAGATCACAGTCATTTTAGATGGGGATGTCTAAGCGAATACTCTGCAGTGATGGGATAAAGTGAGGTAAAAAGAAAATGCGAAATCGGATGAAATCCAATTATTGATTAATACGTCTTTATTTGCAATTGGTTTATTGTTAAAATAATTTAATTAACAGTAGCTCATAGAAACATCATGATTTGTTAAACTTATTTAGATTTATGCTGCGTATTTTAACATGGCGTAAAATAATTTACGTTCCCCAATCTCCCCCAATATCAAATCTCGGTATGCTTTGCCGACAACAGGTCAGAAGCTCCTCCCCGTTGGGATGTCTAAATTAAACAGGCAGGCAAATATGGGCGTGCCGTTTTTTTTATCCATAGTTCACTCATGTCCTCAAAACATAATCTTTGTCTAATTATGAAGAAATGACAGAAACAGAATGAGTTGACGCAAATGTATCACAAAGAAAATTCAGTAAAAGAGGAAGGATTATCTTGACGACTAAAAGTAGCTAGAGAGAAAAGTGGCAACAGCGTAGGTTAAATCTCTTTCTTTTCAGCATATTATTTGTCCATTTCTCTTCTCTTCTACCTTACATTGGCATCTACTCAATATTTTAACATGCCACTACTGTAGACCTAACTTAAATTAGGTATCCAACGATATGTCATATATATCTCTAGAAAAAGTGGTTAATTTTCGAAAAATTTAATATACTTGTGAGGAGGGCATGGAAAACTATTAACAACAACACTTCTTATAATATAAAATAATTTTGTCAAAAATAGGAAAACTAAACTGCAACAAATGTTCGAATTCATTTCAATTCCATTGACATCTATACATATTTATCGCATTTCTAATATTTATTGAGAAGGCCGTGGTAAAAAAAAAGAAAATTGAAATACCTAATCGTAAATGTCAAAAACTAATTTGTGAGTTAATTGTGAGTATGCATTATTTAAAATGGTTCAATTTAGTAATGGTGAAAAATATGATATGATTAAGTGTTTTATTATAAAATGCGGAGAAGTTTCAAATTTAGCTTCCGAGCTTTATTTTAAATGTACCTGAAGCTTCGATCGTTCATTTGAACGAATTTCATATGAAAATTTCCAATTAATCGACTTAGGCGTACAATTTTTTGATAATATTTGCTGGCAACGATAGTATAGTTGCCAGCAAATATTACCAGAAAGATGGTACGTCTAAGTGAATTTGTAGTTTTTATATGAATTATGAAATTCGTTCAACTGAACGTTCGAAACTTCAGGTACATTATTTTAATAGGTAAGTTATAAACAGCAAAACTTTGTTCCAAAAATGCCGCCTAAACAATATTTTTAGATATGCAGAAAAAACACAGCCAAACATAAAATTATTCAAAAGGCTACAACAAAATTTAAAAGAGTTTGGATCATTTGTAAAACCTCGAGCAAAAATATATAATAAAGCAGGCAGAGAAGTTGCAGAAAATATTGTTTTAAAAACTGTAAGAGAAAATCCTAATATATCATCTCGCGAAATACAGGAAAATTTAGGAATCCCAAAAACAACTGCGTTCCATTGCTTAAAAAAAAAAAAAAAATTCAAACCCTACAAAATTAGGATTAGTCACCATCTATACCCAAACGACTTTCAAAGGCGTCTCGATTTTTGCCAGTGGTTTTTGCGTCAGTGCAATGAAGGGCCAGGATTTGAAGGAACAATACAAGCAGTGCCGAAATTTTTAACCGGCATAATAACCACCATTGGGCTCATGAAAATTCGCACGTAACCTACAGTTAATCGTCAAGGACGATTTGGATTTGGTGTATGGTGTGGTTTTGGATACCAAATAATAGTCCTCATTTTCTTCACGGTAATTTAAATACCGAAAATTTCATTAACATTCTACAAGAAATAGACAATGTAGACAATGACCTTTGTAGACAATATGCCTGTAAGACAATTTCAAACATTAATTTATCAACACGATGGCGCCCCAGGTCATACGTCAAATGAAACAAATTATTTAAATGCTTAATTTGGGGAGAACTGGATAGGATAGGTATCTGTATATCACTCAGGACTAGTTTATCAATGTCTAGTTAGCTAAGTTAACTAAACTGATAACTAACAATTAAGTTAGCTAACTGGACATTAATAAATAACAAAGTAGTTTAGGTATAGTTTAATTTTTAGGAAATAATGGTCCTATTTTGTGGCCAGCTAGATCTCCCGATATAACGCCGGCCGGCTTTTGACTTTGGGGTTATTTAAAAAATATTATATATGGAGAACGTTCTAATAACAGAAGAATTGGAAAACAAAACATTAGCTGCGTTTCGGACAATAACTCCCGTCATGATTGGAAATGCAACATATGCTGTAAGGAGAAGGTGTCAAAAATGCATGGATGTCAATGGAAGACAATTCGACATTTTTTGTAGTTTAGTTTCTCCTATTTTTGGCTAAATTATTTTATATTACAAGAAGTGTTGTGTTAATAGTTTTCCTTGGCTTCCTCACAAATATATTAAATTTTTTGAAAATTAACCACTTTTTCTAGAGATAAATATGACATATGATACATCGTTGGATAGCTAGATTTAAGTTGTGATCGAATAATCCAATAATTAAAAAAAAACAAGTTATGTCTATATCTCGAAAAATGAGGCATGCACAATTTTGTTATTAGTAACGGATTCTACTCCTGGTCATCCAAAAATATTGTAACGTGTTTCCACCCCTAGGAAACCACCCTTGCAAATTCCGTGGGTTCCAAAAATTATAACAAGAGATAACCACTAACACACTTTATTAAATAATTTACTGGATACTTCACAATACTATTATTAACTTAAATGTACTTTACTAAAAATAACAATGTTTATCACTTTGTTTTCATTTTGTAATCTTAACCTCACTTTTCCAAACTGTCAATTCAAAAACTTCTCTAAACGTCCGGCCGAGAATACGGTCTTATATACCCCTAGCGATTGCTTGCTGAATTATTCTAGAAACGGCGCGGCGTTATCTAGAAGTCTCTTTTCTGTAATGTTCCAGAACGTTTCTACTGTTTCTATTGTCTCACAGATGGCATAACGTACAACAGGTATTTTGTGCATGTATTTAGTGCTGCCTATCCCCAAGGGGGTGATTACTCGTTACAATATCAAGTTGCTCTGTAGTTCGGTAGTCGAAAAAGATAGACGATCGCGGTTTGCGCCATTGCTTGTTTCTCGAAAATCGACCTAAGGACACCCATATTGGTTTTTATCTAAATATTTATATATTTTACAATATACATTTGTCATAGTTTTCGAGAAAACCCGAAATCCCATCTAATTTGGTCTACCCTGTACTAGATAAATTGATAAACTTTGCAATTTTTAGTATAAAAAAGACGTTGCAAAAAGTTTCATACGATTTCATTCGCTGAGTTCTGATGTTAAAACCCTTCGACTCCACTAATTATACTCTTCGCAAAAACGAAGAGTATATTGTAGATATGCAACGGATATCCGGTTACTATCCGGTATCCGGCCACTTTATTACTATTCGGCTGGGCACCGGATAGTGACCTGATATCGGGCCAAAACCGGATAGTTAAAAAATAAAAAGTGGTATAAAAATGAAACAGATTCATTATTTTTCACTTATCCTGCATTAAAATTACTACTACAAACTGGCAATATCTATAGATTAGTTACTAAATTAATACTTAAAGTTTACCAATGGTAAATTATGGTAAATAAAGAAGAGTTTTTCAGCGTTTAGAGGTAGTAGACGATTGTGTTTCTTTTCGTATACGTTGCCAGCTTCTGAAACGGGCCTCTCACTGTATACACTACACCAAGGGATGAAAGATATATGTTTACAAACTTTGACAAAAGTGTATACTGATTGGTGTTAGTATACCACCATGCGTAAGGGTCACTATTTCTTTGAATCCGTGCTCCTTTCAAACAATAATCGATCTCCTCGGCCATTGAACTTTTCTCCGAAACGTTTTCATTAACGCTACTATTTTTTCGCCACTTCCTCAAAACAGTCCCAAAAAGTGTTGTGAATATCAGCAATAACATTATCTAGTGGGTTTCTCTTACTTTGTTTATTGGAACGAGAAGAGCCACTTTCACTATCATGCTTGAATATGAATCATCACAACTATTTTTTTAAGCCTCCAGCAGAATAATTTGACGGAATTTTTCAGTCTGACTTTTATCGAAAAAACTTGTTTTAAATCTGGGGTCTAGAAGAGTTGACAGTTAATATTTTTTGTCGTTGAGGTTGCCAAAACGTGTTTTCAATCCAACTTTCAATGTAAGCCGGATATTTGACCGGATATCCGGTATCCGGTACTAGAAGTACGCCGGATATCCGGTATTCGGTATCCGGCCGAAACACTATCCGTTGCATCATATAACGCCCTGTCTCTCTTGGGGTTATTTAAAATGAATTCTAAATAAATAAAAATACGAAATTAACAATAAACTAATTTATTAACAAAGTGGTAGAGCAAATGAGAATAACACTACAGGGTATGGGCGAATAAATTTGTGCTAACGAATAAAGAAGTACAAACAAATAATCAAACAAATTCACAGGTGTACGGAGAGACAGACATAACTGTACACAAATAAATTATATACATATTTAAAGGTAACAAAATACTCAAAGCAATATACCTAGTGGATATTGGCCAATTCCGTAATTATTCAAAGGAAAAACAGCTATAAAATTGTTCATTCGCGTTTACTAAGAGAAAATTTAAAACAAACCGTTTTCGAATGAATAATAAAATATTTATCACATGATGAATCCAAAGATAGTACAATAAAACTTAACTAAAAAAAACAAATATGGTGTATGTACACCAGTTTTTAATTACATATTTTCTTTATGAATAAACAAATGTCTATATCAAGTGATTAAAATTGCATCACACGAGAACAGTGTGTCTATTTATGCGAAAACGAAACAGACGTAAAAGATAGTTTTCACAATGTCGCTTAAAAAGTTAAGTGCAACCAAAAACACTACACTAAAGAGTTAATTGTTGGATCGTTGGACGGAAGATAAATGGTTTATTCTACTTACAAAACTCCCGATGAACAGAAAACACTTTCACTGGATTGCAGCACACCTCTATAATTGGGCACCAAAGTATACGTAGGGTTACAACCCTATTAAACAGGTACAATTTTACATACACAAGAATATTTTATATTCTCTTTCTAGAAAAAGCAAACATAACCACTAATTCTTGTGAACAAGAACTGGTTAATTGTACGAGACAAAAGACAATAAACGTAGTATAATAAAAGTTGAGAAAGACTAAACATTTTAATACTGGAACTATTACTTTAGTTCCTCAAATTTAAGTTAAAATGTGATGACTGTGGGCACGCTTAAAGCGGCCGTGGAAGTGTCATGGTTGCCGCTTGGCTCGGTATTTATCTCTTCCCCCACTAGTAGTCGAAATACCTCACTCCTTAAACCCGCGAATTTAAACTATGGTTTCTCATTGGAGGAAAGGCATTATTTTCAAATGTTTACCAGTAAAGCCGAGAACTAGGCGACGGTTACGTTACCTTCTAGAACCTTACAGTAGCGGCGATAATTTATTTTTTAAGAGGTAACAAAATAGGTAATTTATGTACGGAAAATACGAAATAATGTAATTTAAGGGCTTTTATGCCTATGAATAAAAATGACCGTTACAATCCCTAGTATATTGTATTGGATCGGCACATTTCTAAAATCGTAAATTCCGCTCGTAGAGAAAAAATTTTCATATCATTGTGTTAGTGAACGAATTCTGAACAACTTTCAAAATGTCCGTCTGTCCGTCAGTCACGTTTCTTGTAAGCACGATAACTCAAGAAAGAAAAATCTGATTGTACTGAAATTTGGACAGTAAATTAGTGTTCTATTGTTTTTGAACAAAATGGATCGGTAAATAAAAATGTTATTAATGATTTAACTTTGAAAACAATTTTTTTTTTTTATTTTTATCTCGATTTTTATGTTTTTGTAATTGAATAGAAATCTTGTGAAATGATATTTCATTTTAATATCTAAATATTTATATATTTTACAAATATACATTTCATAATGTAATATGCAACCGTGAAAATATGATTTTAGCACGTGTTTTATAATGTAAAAATTTACATTTTTTTACGTGTAAGGTGGTGTAGTTCTTACGCTTTGTTTCATTTTTATTATTTTTGTCAATTTTTATTTTTTTGTCCCTTTTTGTTCTTCTTTCAAATTCCCTTTAGACCAATAACTGCTAGTAAATCTCAACTTTTAAAATCATAATCTCCCCTCACCCCATCCTTCCAGAGGCAGGTAGACCACTGGATAAATCCGTGACTCTCAAACGGGTTTTTTCACAAAGTTTTTCCCGTATGGACAACAAGATTTTCTTCATAAATTTAGTGCGCGCGTGCGACAGTGCGCGTGTGTTAAAAATGCAATCGTTTCTTCGTAGTTTTAGCTATTTCTAAGTATTTTAATATCTTCCCGGATTATTGTTCAACGAAATCGTTAGGTTTAAGTTTTTTATATATGTTAAACAGGAGCCCTAACGCCCCAATTTCATCTGTTGTTACAGCCGAAGCTAAACCCCTCCACCCGATCACCTACCTACCGCGACGTTGCACGCCGCGGTAGGGTGATCGGCTCTAGACTGGACACAGCTGAGGCGCATTCATGTCTTTAAACATTAATAAATA
This sequence comes from Rutpela maculata, assembly GCA_936432065.2. Classification (NCBI taxonomy): domain Eukaryota; kingdom Metazoa; phylum Arthropoda; class Insecta; order Coleoptera; family Cerambycidae; genus Rutpela; species Rutpela maculata. Next base: position 3,293,902 of record OW386291.2, on the reverse strand, counting down.
TCTTTGATTTGATTTTGATTTGACTCGAAATCCAAGGGTCCCGGGTTCGAAACCCAAATGGGGTATGGTATAGTTTTTTATTTTTACTTTATTTTACACTGAGTATTTTACCAACTAAGTTCGTACTATAAAATTAAAAATGTCTAAAACTAACATTATTTACAAAAAACTGCGAAGAGTATGTTTTTAGATTGTTATTTTTATATTTTTGTTCTTATTCATCATTTAGACTATATATTCTCTGTTATTATTATAACTATACTCTTCGCAAAAACGAAGAGTATATTGATCGGCACTTTTCTAAAACCGTAAATATCGCTCGCAGACAAAAAATGTTCATATAATTATTGTGTTAGTGAACGAATTCTGAACAACTTTCAAAATGTCCGTCTGTCCGTCCATTCGTCACATTTCTTATAAGCACGATAACTTAAGAAAGAACAGTCCAATTATACTGAAATTTGGAAAGTATGTTGGCGTTAGCTAGAGGAAGAACCCTATTGTTTGTGAAGAAAATCAATCAGTAAATAAGAAAGTTATTAATCATTTAATTAAAAAAAAATTATTTTCTTAATTTTTTTCGCTTGCACCCTACAAACACAAAAGGTCGGCCCTCTAGTGGGCCATCACAGGGCCAGAAGTTTCATTTCTGGCCCAGTGATGGCCCGCTGATGGGCCGATCTTTTGTGTTTGCTGGGTACTTAAATAGAAATCTTGCGAAATATTATCTCTATATAATATATTTTTTTTTGTTTATACATTTTACTAAAATATATTTCATAATAATGCGTTGAAATATAATTCTCGAAAGATATACAGCGTGTCGCACTTTTCATGGAGCCACCCTCATATCTCGCTCAGCTGATATCCGAATATTTTGAAATTTTGGTGGTGAAAATATACCTATAAATTGAGTCTTTAGACGTAACCACATTTGATTTTAGTCAGAGGCGTTCGATTCTAGAATGGAAAAAAGAGGTCGATTGTCGAAAAAATCTATTAGCGATTTTTTCAGTAAAAAACTAGTGAGATATTCCTAATCAGCACCTTTAGAAACCTCTTTGTACAAGATTACATCGTAGTGGGTTCAAAAGTGTTTGAGATAGGGGCCGTCAAAAAAACAATTTTTTCAACTAAAAATAATTTTTACCTGTAAAACGGATTCTCAAATGAAAAAATTTATTCTTAATTTTTTTTTCAGAATAATGTATTTTACTAGTCTGAATTGATTTTGCAATAAAATAATTATTTATATAAAAAGGTAAAAATTCTAATTCGTACATGCTTACCATTTTTTTAACGAATAATCTTCAATAAAGACCTAAGTAAGCCGTGAAAGCAAAAATTATTACTAGTGTCAATTGGTTTTATTTATTTATTTATTTTAGTTTCATTTATTTTAATTTCTAATTTTTGCCTTATTTAAATAAATAATTATTTTGTTGTAAAATCTATTCAAACTAGTACAATGCATTATTCTGAACAAAAAATGAATAATTTTTTTTCATTTGAGAATCCGTTTTGCAGATAAAAATTATTTTTACTTGAAAAAATTGCATTTTTGAAGGCCCCTATCTCAAACACCTTTGAACCCACTACGATGTAATCTTGTACAAATGGCTTTCTAAAGGTGCTAATTAAGAATACCTCACTAGTTTTTTTCTAAAAAAATTGCTAATACTTTTTTTTTGAAAATCGGCCCTTTTTCTACATCCTAGAATCGGACGCATCTGACTAAAATCAAATGTGGTTACGTCTAAAGTCTAACTCAATAGGTATATATTCACCACCAAAATTTCAAAAAATTCGGATATCAGATGAGCGAGATATGAGGGTGGCTCCATGAAAAGTGCGACACGCTGTACATTACACACATTTAATTTTTGTAGTAATGTGTGATGGCCCAGTGGCTAAAGTTTTGCTTTGTAATCCAAAGATCGTGTGTTCGAATCCCAGACAGGTCATGTTTTTTTTTTCAATTTTTTTTTTCATATATTTTTTTTCACAACAAAGTTGGTACCATAAAATTTAGGATGTCCAAAAATTAACATTATTTACAAGAAAACTGCGAAGAGTATCCTATAGAATGTGTAACAATTATATAAAAAGCTCAGTAAATTAGTGAAGAGTACCTAACTACGTTTTTAGCTTGTTCATCTTTCTTACTATGGTTCTTAATCAACAATTCTTGTTTAAATAGTTCATGGCTCAATAAATAAAAACTGTGGTGAATGCCTACAACTTTATTTCATGTCTGATGTCATGTCAATAATGTGATCATGTAAACTAGACACTTCAGAACGAACTCTAATCCCATGTTCCATTTTAAGAAACCAATTTACATTGGTATATGGCATTCGCGTTTTGTTTTCGGTTAGTTATCCTTGGAAAAATGACAAACCGACTGTTTATTATTGTCTCTATTTACATAGAAATTTTTTTATGTTTTAAATGAAACACCTCATGTGGAACAAACTGTTATATGTGATTGTGTCGGTGTCTGGTTGTATTATTATTTAAATGCGATACGTAAAAACTAATGTCTGAGTTATTATGTTGTTAATGCAGGATTAGTTGTACAATTTTTAAAAACTTTTTAAAAGCAAGCTTTTATCATTATTTGAGTACGTCCAATCAAATGGTAGTTTGAAGTGGAAAGTTCTGGTGTAATTGTTTTTAGTGGTTTATTTTATTTTTTTTGGTGTGCTGAACACGAATCTGGCGTCGTCCAACAAAAATCGGGAAATCATCAAAAAACCACTAAAAATGACGTTTTTTAGTGGTTGTCAGCTTATAACTTGCAAAGCAAGCTATTTACGCAAAAGGTGGTCCTGTAGTAAAATCAAAAGGAGAAAATTACCTACAATGTATGTTCAAATAGACTTACAATGTCATGAAACGTCGAGATTTTAAGTTTGAGCGAGAAAAAAAAATTCTGTCTGTCTGTAACATTTTTTTTTGTGCGCACGTTTACTCTGGAACCGTTTGAGATATTAACTTGAAATTTGGTACACATATGTACTTTAACGAGATCTAGAACTAGATTATATTTTCATCTTGTTCCGTCGAAGGGTTGGGGGATAAATTGGGGTAAATTTGGGGTAAATAGGTAGATCAAGCAGGTAAGAGTCCATAAAATTGGTATTTAGTATATACAAGAGAAGCTAAGGTCTCAAAAAAAATGTTGGCATTAGCCACCTCCATTACCACCCCCACCCCATTAGTAAAGGGGATGAAAAAAATGTGATTTAGTGTGTGTACAAGAACCAGAAACCTCAAAATATTTACTTCATCCACCCCCACCCCACTACCGATGTGGGGTATCGTTTTATGGGTTTTTGGGGTAGAGGATTTCAAATATTATATTATTAAAGTTCCATAAACAATTATTTCCACATACGAAATTTTTTCGTTGTGGAAGTAGTGATTCCTTGGGCAGCGGTTTTTTTGTACGTCGTATGGTTTCCACGCAAAAGAGTATTGAAATATCGGGGAAATCAGTAATTTTTGGAAAATAGCAAAAAACACCATTAATATATATTTTTTATTTCATGTAGGTAAACATTACTCTATTAGTACAGGATCCGTATTAAGGTCGACCTTCACCGATCAGGTAACCGAATAAAATCTATTTTTTTATGAAAAAAAATATGCTAACAAAAGTAATGATGATGGGTTGCCTAACGAAATATGTTCAAGGCTATATTTAATTGAAAATTTAATAATTAATTTTTTTTTCCATACCTTCACCGATCTTCTAACCAAAAAATTTAACACTAATCGAAAGTAAGAAACCTATAGAACATGTAAACATAGGGTTGCTTACATTTTTCCGTTCAGGGCTGTACGGTTGCTAGGTTTAAATAGGTAAATCGAAAGTGGTACCTTCACTGATTGGTACTACTGGCAACCAAATAAATTATATATCAAAATAAAGATAATTTTATTACGAAACGATAAGTATAAATAAGATTTAAAAAAAAAACAAAAGAAAACAAAAAAAGTCTTTTTTCGTTAAGCAACCCGTCACCGTTATTTTTTCGCTATAGTCCAGTCAACGGAGCGCTAAAATTACCAAAATCTCTAACTTGAGTGCTAATGAATGGATTTTAATGAAACCTTGTGCAATGTGTTTGTAATGACGTTAATAAAAAAGTTAAAAAAAAATTAACACTAATCGAAGGTAAGAAACCTATAGAATATGTAAACATAGGGTTGCTTACATTTTTCCGTTCAAGGCTGTACGGTTGCTAGGTTTAAATAGGTAAATCGAAAGTGGTACCCTCACTGATTGGTACTACTGGTAACCAAATAAATTATATATCAAAATAAAGATAATTTTATTGCAAAACGATAAGTATAAAGAAAATTAAAAAAAAAAATAAAAAAAACAAAACAAAAAACAAAAAAAAGCCTTGAACATATTTCGTTAAGGAACCTATCACCGTTCCTTTGTTAGCATATTTTTTTTTTCATAAAAAATAGATTTCATTCGGTTATCTGATCGGTGAAGGTCGACCTTAGTACGTATCTTAGACTATATATGCTAATGCAAGAGGCGAATTTCTACGCCTAAAACAAATAATCAGTGACTTAATTCCAAATACTTGTACAATTTATTGAATAAATATGAAACAAACTGATTTTGAACACAAAAATAAATAGTGAGTGAAGAAATAAAGGTGAGATGGAATTATTTACCTTCAAGTAATTCAGGGAACTCCGGGTCATCCTCTGCTTCTTATTCAATTTCTGCAAGTTGGTCTGACAGGTCTTCATGCATTTGCAAGAAATAAGTTTTAAAACTGCTTCTGGTGCTGGTGGCTGTAGCTTTGGTACTGGCTACAGACCACCTTTGGCTTTCTTCCAACCCCATTGCTGAGGATCTTTTTCATTTCCAAGCCATTGTTGTACTTGAAAGTGTACTCTCAACGAATGTTGCTGTGCTGCAGCCTCGGTAGGAGGTAAGGACGCCAAACGGGCTGTTGTTCTGTATGCAGACCTAAGGTAGCATTTGTACCTCAATTTGTCCAAGGACGTGCCTTCCTTGTCAGCCATTTGTACAATGCAGCAAAAAGGTAAGGCCAGCATTAGTAATAGCGTCAGCATGTGCCGTAGGATTTTTAAAAATTTCAATGGGTTTGGAGAAACCTCATCTTTCCTACTTTGAACGAGGCTGAAGTTATGTCACATCCTCCCATGGCATGCAGCAACAATATGTTCTCACTGATGGATTGGTCTGGTTGGCAGTCAGGAGAAAGAATTAATTGTGAAACTGTCTCTTTGCCCGGCTTCAGAAAGTATACATTTAAACGCACACCTCAACAACGACCAATCATGATCACCAGCAAATCTACATCTTCACCCACAATAACTACAGAGTTATGCTGTTGTGCGAGATCCATTGCTGTGGTTACAATAAGTGTATCCGCATCCTCTTGTGTCTGCTTTGTGTGAATGCCAGCTGCTGCAAAGTTGCTCTTCAACATTAAGATGAGACGGTTTTTGTTTTTCATATTGCCTAGGAATTTTTCTTGTGGCACATTTACCATGGTACTGACAATCAGCAGCCACCATGTCTGTTATCGGCTGGATCCTTTTGATAACCGCTGCACCGAAATCATCTCCACGCAGTTGAGCCTGTTTCATAATTGTGTCTTTCAACTCTGTTTTCGCCTGATGTACCAAATTACGTTTGAGGAGGCAGTCGTTGTTGTGACCTTGCGTAATCTTCAGGAATACGTGTTCCACACATAAAACAATGTGTTTTGAAATAAAAATACTCAGAGGATGATCTTAGTTTTCTTGAAGATGTGCTTGGTTCAGCAGCTTTCGTCAGGTGAGCAGCTATCATTCTTTCATTTATGTAACTTTTCTGACATGAAACATGTACGCTAACAGATGTTTTACCTGCCAAAACAGCTCCCTTCCTATCATTTCTTTTTTTACTAGCATCACGTAACGTTTCTATTCCTTTTTCCTTGACCACTTTCACTGCACTCAAATCTTTTCTCACAAATGAAACACTTATCACTGGACATTGCGACCGATTTGTTGCTTTGTATCTCAACGAAAATAACTTTTTTTGCTATTTTCCAAAAATTACTGATTTTCCCGATATTTCTACACTCTTTTGCGTGGAAACCATACGACGCACAAAAAAATGTTAGAGACATAAATTGTAGGTAATTTTCTCCTCTTTATTTTACTACAGAACCATTTTTTGCGTAAATAGCTTGCTTTGCAAGTTATAAGCTGAAAACCACGAAAAAACATTATTTTTTGATGATTTCTGATATTTGCGGGGAAAATTTTTGTTGGTCGACTTCAGATTCGTGTTCAGCACCCCAAAAAAACATAAAATTAACCATTAGAAACAATTACACCAGAACTTTCCAGTTCGCGCCCTTTTTGTGCACCATTTGACTGGATTATAAGGTACATATAGTAAAACAAAGAAAATAAAATAAATTGTCTTAAAAGCTTGTATTTTTTTCTATTCACGGGACAAGCTTTTAAGACAATTGATTTTGTTTTTTTCGTTTTAGTACACCTACTTAAATAATAATAAAAGCTTGTTCTTAAATTTTTTTTTTTTACATTTAAGTAACCTCGCATTTACCTAATTTTATTTTTAAATTTTTAGTTACTTCTTTATTATTTTATTTTATATTCATACCAAATGACTTTTGACCAAAAATTCGTAATCCGCGTCCCTGAAAACATTTTGATTTTTCAATTGTGATAAAAAAAAATCGTAATCCGCATTCCCAAAAACCCCCAGATATCAAATTTCAGTCGTATCAGACCAAAAATGAAGAAAAATGGTCTGCCATCTTGGCGCAGCCATTTTGATTTTTAATTTTTTTTTCAATAACATTACATTATCAAAGGACTTATACAAATGTAGTCTAGTCAACGATTTGAGTGCTAATGTATGGATTTTGATGAAACCTTGTGCAATGTGTTTGTAATGACGTTAATAAAAAAGTTGAAAAAAAAAAAGAAAGATTGGAGTAGAAAATTATCGAAAACACCCTTTTTATCACGGGTTTTGTAACTTGTAGGGTCAAAATGAAAAAAAAAAAACAATACATTTACCTTTTTTGCTCCAAAAAAAGATGTTTTTAATCCTGTTTTTTCTTTGAAATCGTAGAGCTTTAAAAATATGTAATTTAAAAATTTGATAAAAGTCAGACATAGAATAGAATAGAATTAGAATAGAATTTATTTTGCCATTTTTTTATACATAGATTATGTACATTTGGCACGTCTAAATAACAATATTTAGTTACAATAATTGATACAAATTGAAATAAACAATTTGTCTGTCTCATTACAGCAATAAAACTTAAAATAAAATACACAAATACACAAAAATACACATTAATAAAATAACTTATAAATATGTATAAAAACAAACAAACCTCTTATAAAAACTCTGTCCATACAAATGAAACACAATAGATTAAAAAATAATAATAATAACAAATTTTATCTATTTAAAAATTCGTCAACACTATAAAATGCATTTTCTATTAATAGTTTTCTTATTTCTTTTTTAAATAAAGATAAGTTCAATTCTCTCATAGTTTTAGGAACCCTGTTAAATAAAATAATACAATTATAGTGCAGTGAGTTTTGAAATGTCGCTGTTTTATGCACTGGGATCACCAACAGATCTGTATGTCTTGTATTATATAAATGATTATCTCCGAAAGTGGAGAAGGTGTATAAAGTTTTTGCAAATACCAGACATTTGTAGATATAGATACTAGGAACTGTAAAAATATTATATTTTTTAAATAATTCCTTACAACTGGATCTATTACTTAGGTTAAAAATTAGTCTTAGTAATCTCTTCTGGGAAACAAATACTCGTTGTATATGACTTGAACGGCCCCAGGCTAATATATTCAATGATAAATGTGAATAAGCTAAAGCATAATACACACTTATCAGACCCGCCTGGGCAATTGTATCCTTAAGCTGTAGAACAGCGAAGTAGGCTTTATTAAGCAATTTCCAAATGTGCTCCATATGCAGTTCCCATGTTAACCTGCTGTCTATGTAGGTGCCTAGGAATTTTGTTGAATCAATAACATTTATGTCACCACTAGAGATTAATGCCCTTGTTCTAAAATTAAAATTTATAAAAACGGTTTTTTCATCATTCAAAATTAGCTTATTTCTCTGGCACCATGCGTGTACATCGTCTAGTGTGACATAAATTTTATGATATAATTCTTCCTGCGTGACAGCTGATACCGAGACAGTGGTATCATCTGCATACATCGTGGTAACGCCATGTTGAATGTAATTTGGCAGATCGTTAATGTAAATCAAAAATAATAGAGGGCCTAATATTGAGCCTTGGGGGACCCCCAAGGTTACGTCATGGATATTTGATTGAAATTCATTACACTTTACTACTAATTTACGATTTTCCATGTAGGAGTTAATGCAACTTAAAAGACATCCTCGTATACCAATAGCTTCTAATTTTTTCGACAGTATATGCCTGTCCACAGAATCGAAAGCTCTCGATAAATCGAAAAACAGCGACACAAAATATTTGCCCTCATCTAATTCTTTATAAATATATTTAAAGAAATATGCCGATGCCGTTTCAGTTGATTTTCTTGGCCTGAATCCATGTTGATATTCGGTCAGTATTTTATTTTGTTCTATAAATGACATGATACGGTTGTAAATAATTTTTTCCAATATTTTTGAGAATACACTTAAAAGAGAAATTTGCCGGTAATTTTCAACATTATTTTTACAGCCCTTTTTAAAAATGGGGATTATGGACGCGATTTTAATAAAGTCAGGAAATTCTCCGTTAACCAGTGACATATTTATGAGTTACAAAAGCGATGGTAGTATATTGTCATATATATTTTTTATTATGTGTGCAGTAAGGCCGTCCATACCAGATGATTTCTTATTTTTGAGGTTATGTATGACGTTTGATAGTTCTTTTTCGTCAACAGGATAAAAAAATATTGAATTTGGGATATATTTAGATACTGTACACGGTAGAGATAAATTATGCCCAAAATGTGCATTAATATTGTCAGGGACAACACTAGAAAAATATGAAGCAAAGCAATTTGACACTTGATTTCCGTCTGAAGATAATTTGTTCTGGATATTAAGGCTTATATGGCAAGGACTGGCCCTTGTCCTTCCCAGTTTGTTATTAATGATATTCCAGGTTTCTTTGGTTTTATTGTCTGCATTTATTATTTTATTGTTGTAGAATTCTAGTTTAGCAATTTACATACATTTTTTGTCTCTTGGAACTTTTTTGTAACTTGCTAATTTTCCGAGTTAGGCAGTTTTTCACGATAAATAGTGTATTACATTTTTTTCTCATTTTCAATTTAAAAATGATATTGAACATTTAAAATGGTATAACTATGTAGGTTTCATATTTTTTTTATAATAATATATATAAATTACGCTCATTTTTCGAATTTTCGTGTATTAATGTGCAAAAAAATGTAGTATATTTATCGTGGAAAACTGTCTGTAACTCGGAAAATTAGCAAGTTACAAAAAAAATGTCTGGAAGGCCTCAATGCATACGCCTGAGTTTTCTCAAATTCTTAAATTCCATATTTTTAAAGCCCTACAATTTCAAAGATGTTTTTCCGGAAAAATTCGATGAAAACGCACTTTACAGAAAAGTTTCAAATAAAAAATGTTTTGTATTTCGATGATACATTCACCTGAATTTTTTCAATTTTTTTTTTTTCAATTTTTACATTTCCCTTCCCCCAGCTTTAGGAATTTTCGAGTGGCCATATCTCGAGAATTATGTATTTTTCGAAAAAATTCACATCATCATCATCTTATTTTGGGACAAAAGAGGTAAATATATTGTTTTTTTTCCATTTCTGTATAATTCTACAAGCTACACTTTTATCACGGAACTCGTGATAAAAGGGATGATTTCTACCCCTTCCGATCATTTCCTACCCTAATCTTTTTTTAACTTTTTTTATTAACGTCATTACAAACACATTGCACAAGGTTTCCATTCATTAGCACTCAAATTAGAGATTTTGGTCCGTTGACTGGACTAGTGTGCTAAATTTCAAATTGATAGGATAATAGGTGTATTTAACATTAGACATCACCTGTATTGTATGATGAATATCGTCGCCTAATTCACCTCCTTTCTTGTGTTACTTCACTCAGCAAAACTGAGTTAAAGATAAAATGTTTGTGGTGGCGATGTTGTTTTGATGCCATTCAGATATTATTGAAAACAATAAATAATTTCAATTAAGTTGATGATGCAGAGCTCGAGGCCCAACTTCATGCCATCTTTGACCTGAAAGTTTTAAATTTCATTCGAGTTAAGCGGAGATTTTAAGATAACGAAAAAGTTATTTTGATGGTCAGACCACGAAGCGATTTGTTTCGCGACCTCTCTCCCATATAATTTGCAACAGACACGTGATCTTGCTTGATCAACTTTGCAGAGCGGAATAACGATATTATAAACCTACTTTTTATGTTTCTACTCATCAAGATTAACACCGGCGGATTCAAATGGCCTTTAGAAGCACCATGAATCATGCCGTTCCATATTATAATAATCGAAGAAATTCATAAAATATACACAGGTAACTGCCTAACCTCATTAATGTTAAAATTACACCATATTTTATTTGTTTATTTAGGTAAGATAGGAATTAATAAACGAATAAACGGTAAGTACATAAATATTACAATCAGGTTTTATATTTTATTAATTAAAGTAGAAATAAATCAATTGGCCAGGGGTCTGATGTAAAACAAGTATATCCAGTTGAAAATTATGCCATTCTGACATCGTTTTATTTTGTCTTGACCGCGTATTATGTAACAGACTCGGCTTAACTGGATATACCGGGTGCCGACGTAACCAGATGCACCCAGCTATTAATCTTTACTCATTTGCAAAAAGTTTGAGTCTTATAATAATCCCTACGCAAACAAACTGATTTTACCTGCATCCCGTAATTATATTATTAGGTAAAAAATTGCCCCTTTAATGGTTACGTATCCTAGAATTTCCTCTACAGAAATTGCTGTGATACGAGTAGCAGGCAATTACTAAGGTGGGTGTAAGTGAAAATTCTGGGTAAGTGAGACTGATGAAGTTTAAAAACCATTTAATATGATTATTTTACTCATTAACGCTATTATAGCCAATGAGAGCCCATTTTTTCACAACATTGCACCAATCAAATGTCATTATTAGTGGTAATTCAAGCTAGATCGGCTTTTGACAGTACCAACATGCAAAATTTATCGCTCTAATTTTTTATGTCGCTGCAGCGGCAATTACTGCGATAATTTTTTGACGTTTTGTTTCGTGAAATACTTTCGGCAAATAGGACAACTCACGCTGTTAAATTTTATCTATAAATATCTTCTCTAACTTATTACTAATTGTTAACTTACTTTGTAAATTGTAATATTGTATTATGTACTAGCAAACATAAACACACCACATATATAGTAAACAATCGTCAGTTCCAAAGAGAAGCCTGTCTGAAATATATAGGCTATAACCCTTGCCTATCTGTAACTATTTCAATTTGCCTACTTTTCAATCAGGTAACAATAATATACAAAGATTGTACTTAATATACAATATACCTAGCTCATAATACAGGAACAAGTCAAGATTTCAATAGCTCAATAACGTAGTTACAAAGTTAAGCAAATCATTTATTATAAATGTCAAGTAAACACATTCGCTCTGGAAACAAACTAAAAATGTACCTAGGTACCTACTTACATACGGTAATCTATCAAAAAGTAACTAGTTGAATCAAAGCTGTGCAATATTTTAATTTGTTGTATTTAAAATTCACTCTGCCTAACGAAGCAAACCTCATCATTTGTAAACTTCGTAAGTTAAAAATAAGGATTAAATACGTAAAAATATGAATCAATGAACAATTATTATGGAATATAACTCTAGTAGCGGTAGCGCTAGATGGCGCTCTCTATGTCAATCTCGTCATATTGCACGTCAGAAACGCCTGAAAGGTGTTATATATTATAATATCTAAGGTTTTAACTCATTTTATTTACTAGTTGCCATGGAAACGTCACTAGATTATTTAAAAATATAGGGAATCTCCATTGTTTCTACTGCGTTTGTTTCAGATTTAAAGGTCAGTAAACTCTAAAAAGTGACAATAAAACATCTGAAGGCATTTAATGAGAAAACATAATATTGAAGATGTACTTAATGAATTATTTATTCGTGAAATATTCTCCTTAAATACCACTCGTGCTTTAAATTATATCTAAAAATTTTTTCTCAAGCTAAGTTGCCCCTAGTTAATATAACGCGTGCAAATTGGCAGTTTATTATCAAAGATTAAATCCCTCCCGCTAAAGCGGTCGGGATTTAATCAGATAATAAACTGCCAATTTGCACTCTTTATATTACCAGGCAACACGCTTTCGAAAAAATTTTCGATAAAATTTTAAGCACTAGTGATATTACATACAATTACATATTTGGATAAGTTTTTGAATGGGTGGTCTTGGTAGAATGTCACCGAGCACCTCTTATCATAAAGTCACTTTTATTTTTATTCAAACTATTAATAGCCCGGTGTTTGACGGTTTTTCGCTAAGAATTCTTTCGGATAAAACCGATTGTGTTGATGTTGATTTTTCATCTAAAAAATGCATGTTTTTGAACGATTTTTCACGAATAACTCCAAAACCTTACGTTTTATCAAAAAAATTGTTATAAGCAAAAATGGAGCTTATACATAACATTACAGGGTTGGAAAAAAACTGTTTTTTTTTTGTTTTAAACAGTTTTTTTTGTTTAAAACAGTGTTTTAAATGGTATATTTTAAACTATGTTTTAAACAGCTGTTTAAAACATCACATTGTGTATTAAGTATGTTTTAAACATTTGTTTAAAACATGATACGATATTTTAAAAAATGTTTTTAAAATATTTTGTTTTAAACATGCCAACCCTTTAATAACAAATCGATTGGTTTTTTATTCCGGTAGATGCAATACGAACCGAGTTATGGCTCGTTGAAGGTGATTCTGTTCACCGAAAACTGAATTCGAACTTTTCAAAGTTAAATAACAGAAAAATGGAAAATTTTTGGAGGAAAACATATGACATTTTTAAAAGTATTTGAAAAGACCTTTAAAATGAGCTTTAGTAAAAGTTGTTAGCATAAAAACTAACGGAGTTATGATAAAAATAAAATGGTTGTCTCGTTTTTTCGGAGAAAAAATCAGCAATGAAACCAATGACTTCACCACAAGAATTGAAAGCAATCCATTTACAATTTACTTTATTTAAGTTCTAACAATATGTTCTAGAAGTTTGACCGGTTTGGGATGCCTAGATTTGAAAAAAAGTTTGATTGTAATTTGAAACGATTTTTGTCTTAAAAAAATTTCATTTTTTCACAATAATTCAAAAACCGCTGCCCAAGGAATCACTACTTCCACATCCAAATTTTCTATCGAAGTCACTCACAATCAAAAAAATTTTGTATTTGGAAATAATTGTTTATGGACCTTTAATAATATAATATTTGAAATCCTCCCATAAAACGATACCCCACATCGGTAATGGGGTGGGGGTGGTGATAGGGGGTGGTAGTGGAAGTGGATGAAGTAAAAAATATTTTGAGGTTGCTGGTTCTTGTACACACACTAAATCACATTTTTTTTTCATCCCCTTTAATAATGGGGTGGGGGTGGTAATGGGGGTGGCTAATGCCAAAATTTTTTTTGAGACCTCAGCTTCTCTTGTATATATTAAATACCAATTTTATGAACTCTTACCTGCTTGATTTACCTATTTACCCCAAATTTACCCCAATTTACCCCCCAACCCTTCGACGGAACAAGATGAAAATATAATCTAGTTCTAGATCTAGTTAAAGTACATACGTGTGCCAAATTTCAAGTCAATATCTCAAACGGTTCCAGAGTAAACGTGCGCACAAAAAAAGTTACAGACAGACCGACAGACAGACAGAAATTTTTTTTTCGCTCAAACTTAAAATCTCGACGTTTCATGACATTCTAAGCCTATTTAAACAATAAAAATTTTTAAAAATTTTTTTGTCGTTACTATACTTCCACTGGATATGGAAGTAAAACTAAAGAAGATACGTAAAAAATGCTAGAGTACAAAAATGTAGGTTTTTTTTCACTGAATTTTTTTTTTTTTTAATTTTTTAGGATAAAAATTAATTGAGATGTCACCGTTATAAGTTTGCATTTGAGTGCGTAGACCACCTTCCCCTAGACCTTTAAACTCAAAAATTTCAAAAACGAAGGGTTCAAGGAAGTTCAACTTTACGTGCCTTGTAGCTCTTAAAATTTCTTGCAAAATGATTTTTGAGGCGATTGGATAGCTTAAAAATTAAGGAAGTTAACGTTGAAAAACCAATCGCATTTTTTCGGTGAAATTTTCGGAGCATATAAATTGTTTTATTCTCGAAAATTTTAGAGCATTTAAATATATGTAAATATATAATAATACTTCAGAGCTGGAAGAAATTTTAAAAGCCGGTAGGTACTGCACAATATTACTGTACGGAGCTGATAAAGAGATACAGTTAAAAAAATTGAGCCGTGTCGAAGACTTATCAGCGTTTCTCCAGCAGATGGGCTATGACTCCTTTATTAAGGCTACCACTAAAAACAGTGCTGTGAAATTATCATCCCTTGTTTCGACAGTTTATGCTCTGAATGAGCCCATTAAGAGGGTTAAGCACCAAACCCAGATGTGGCTTGGGAACAAAAATATTCGTCCAACTGATTGGGGATGGATTAATAATGAAGGATCTTTACTACCAATCAAAATGCCTGCGCCGGAAGAACTCCTCAAAATGATATTTTGTAATTGCAGCTTGTAGCTGCCGAAAAGTTGGACTTTTTTTGTAACGCAACATGCGGAACATGCTCCGGTGAGAACTATCAAAATTGTCCTCCAATTACACACCAACATGAGCAGGTCGATAGTGATGGTAGTTCTTCTAATGATCCATAGATTTTCAATAATAAAACATTTTTATTTTTCCCCTTTAAACTCATTTAATAACTTCAGTTTTTAATTTTAAGTAAACATGGTAGTTAATTTAATCACGAGAGCGGTTTGTAAGGGATGAAACGTTGCAATAAATCATAAATTATATTATAAATGGTGACGGCATATTAATTCATTATAAAAGCCCTATTAAAACATTTCAAGCTGTTAAAAACTATTTTTGTTTTAAATTTCGTCATAAAGAGTTGAAACGTTGTAACACATCATAAATTATATTCCAGAACATGAAATAATGTTTATTCTACATATTTAAACATGATTTCAATCTATGTAACGCTTAGATTTGGTTTTTAAATTTTTTGTCAGAAAACAACTACTCTTCTGGCTAATACTGACGAAGTATTGAATTACATGATAGGATAGGATAGATAATTTCACATTAAATAAAAAAGTGTGTAAGTTGTGATTTGCATAATTGCATAATACCAAAATAATATTTTCTAAAATGGACAAAATATAAAAACATCCACATGTGGGGGGGGAAAAAAATGGGTTTGTGGAAGGAAGAATTTTCAGGACTTTTAGTATGTTGGATCTCGGTTGGATATGAACCCTTAGGGAATATCTATACCAAAAATTAGCTCCTATTGATTTTTCTGGGTTTAGGCAAAATATTGCATACACTGTAAAAAATGAGAGTAAACTTACCGTCGTTGCGTGTAAAGTTACACCCAATTTTAATGTAACTCTACCCGAAAAAAGAGTTTAAAATTTTTATTTACCCTATATTATGGGTAATCCTCCTTGGTAAATAAAAATTTTACCATAATATACGGTAAATAAAAATTTTACCATAACATACGGAAAATAAAAATTTTACACTCTCTTTGCGGGTAGAGTTACATTAAAATTGGGTGTAATTTTACACGCAACGACGGTATATATTGCAGAGCTTTTGGAGCATGGATTAAGGGCTTTACAACCCCTACAGTCAACATATGATCAAATACAAACCATGACCCGTCATTAAAGACATTGCTAAAGACGACTTATAGCAATACCAGTCCGAAAGAACGTGTTCCTAGGATTGAACTATGATCTTAACAACTGTTTGAACTTGAATCGATGCCTATCACCTAACTACCTACATTTGAGCTTTGGCAAACTTTTGTCAACTTTACAAATCGATTAATCAATTAAAGGTGTTAAATTGTACAACTCAATAAGCGTAACGTTTTTTTCTTGTTTTTTTCTAATTAGGCGCACATGTATATATGTTACGTGGAGAAATCAAGAAACATCATTAAAAAATAGCAACTTTCATTTTATTTGGTAAATGTCAAGTAAAACAAATAGAAATCTGATACTCAGCCGTGCATTATAATGCTTGGTGTTAATCTGTATGCAAGTAGAGACATTTGGTTTAGAATTCCAAGTTTTCTTGCATTATTTAAAAATATAACCTTGTGCGAAGCATGTGAACATGTGAAACTGTATATTCTTGTATATTTTCCCATTGTTATAAAATGACATGAAATGGCATTGTAGTCGGATTACAGCGATACTGTGTTATTAGGTAAAGCTGGAATAATCCCAGGAATTTTAATCGATTCTGCTTAATTAGATTATAGGTAGTTAACGAGGTAGCTAGATATTTTTGTAACTGATGATAATTCGTTGAAATTATTATTTCTGGATGTTTTTAAGTCGTTTCTTCAGTTCGCAGGTTAGGTACATACTTATCGTTATTGCTGTCAAGAAATTAGAATGTACCTCCACGTTTGTTTATTTCGCTTACATTATTAGACTAGTAGATGATGACAGAAAATCAAAACTGATAGCCTACCGTCTGCAAGTAATTTAGTCAGCATTATGTATACAATAAAGCTCAATTTTTGGTACTTTCAAGGTTTGCCCGCATGCACGAGATGTAGGAAACGATTTCCGGTTTGCATAAAAAACAATGTTTTCAACTGATACACTACCGTCTGCAAAGTTCATAATTCGAAATTAAAGGAATAAAAATATGTCGGAGGCGCTTTTGCAGACAGTTCTGTCATGCACCAAACCTTATACAGGGTACTCCAAAATGTATCAAATTTTAGTAAAAAAAAAAAAGATAATTTACCGTCTGCAAACAATACAAAATGATGATTCTGGTTCATGAAGACGAGTAGGGGAAAGGTGCAGACGTTTACGATATGCATATCACCATATTGTGCGCATGTCAACTTGTTATTTTTTTTATAACTTTGAACAATTGTTTACCGTTTAATTATAGTTTTATTAGAAAATTTAGGTTGCAAAACTATTGTAAACAATGTTTTCAGACGAACCCAATATACACGGTTGTCCACTGAATTCTATAATCTTTAAGAAAATTATTAACTGTCTGCAACTTGGTACAAAGAAAGGTTATTTTTTCGATTACGCAATTATTTAATTTGCAGACAATGCGCACATGCACTAAAACCACAGATATGTACCAAAAACAACTATCAATACCGTCTGCAACTTGGTACAAAGAAAGATTACTGGGTTAAATACGCAATTATTCAATTTGCAGATAATGCCCACATGCACGAGAGCCACAATAGAGTCAAAACTCGGCGAATTCCGTTTGATATCTCTTCGTGTGCGATATGCACCAAAAACAACCCTTTACCTTCTGCAACACAAAATTGTGTAAGCTAACTTATGCAAGTATATTTTTTCGGATGGGCAGACAACATGCAGATGCACACGGACCAGAATTAGTGCTGGTATTCGATAAAGTTGATCGATAATTCGCGTCGTAGTTAAATTCAATTGAAAAAATATCATTTTATTAAAGTTGTAACAAAAATCTTATACATATTATCATAATAATAATTATAGTTTATAAAAAATTTTGTTCGCCGTCTGTTTCTTCTTCAACATTATCATTCTCAACCACTGACTCCTGGAACGTTTTCCGATAATCCTCAGTGAAATGATACATATCTTCCTCGCAGTCACTGATATGTTCTAAAAACAAGTTTTCTTCTTCTGAATCATTATCAGCATTGTTGTCGGTGAGCATTATTTGTTCCTTATCCTCCTCGACCACACTGTTACTGGTAATTGCGACTGTAATTTCAAAAATTAATCAGCATTTGAAATTCATTGGAATTAACAAGAAAACTACGGTATTTTCGTACTGTTGTCGTTATCAGCTACAAAAATTTCTTTGACGGTTTGTGGCATTTCATCTCTATCAAACAGTCCTCCGATTTGCACCAGCCATAGTCCTCAACTTTTAGCTTGATGCTTAGGCAAAGATGCGTTGCTCAATATTTTTGACACTTTAGTGTGACTCCCGTGCATGTGCGCATTGTCTGCAAACTAAATAATTGCCTCGATAATTGCATATTTGAATCAATAATCTTTCTTTTTACCAAGTTGCAGACAGTAAATAATTGGTAAAAGTTACCCCCATTTTTTTACACAAATACGTTAAGCGGCAAGTGCTTTGTACACATTTAATCTATCTGCAAATAATTCTTTATCGAAGCTCTATTTTTAAATCATGTTTTCTTTTTAGCTGCAGACGGTAAACAATTGTTCAAAGTTGTAAAAAAAAATAACAAGTTGACATGCGCACGATATGGTGACGTGCATATCGTAAACGTCTGAACCTTTCCCCTACTCGTCTTCATGAACCAGAATCATCATTTTGTACTGTTTGCAGACGGTAAATTATCATTTTTTTTTTACTAAAATTTGATACATTTTGGAGTACCCTGTATAAGGTTTGGTGCATGACAGAACTGTCTGCAAAAGCGCTTCCGACATATTTTTATTCCTTTAATTTCGAATTATGAACTTTGCAGACGGTAGTGTATCAGTTGAAAACATTGTTTTTTTATGCAAACCGGAAATAGTTTCCTATATCCCGTGCACGCGGGCAAACCTTGAAAGTTACCAAAAATTGAGCTTTATTTTATAGATAATACTGACTAAATTACTTGCAGACGGTAGGTTATCAGTTTTGATTTTCTGTCACCATCTACTAGCCTATTAACTCAGCTAACTAGACTAGTTGTTTTTGGGATTCCTAAATTTTCCTATATTTCGCGAGACGATATATTAGGATTTTCTCTTATAGCTTCTAAAACAATATTTTCTACAGCTTCTCTACCCGCTTTATTATATATTTTTGCTCGAGGTTTTACAAATGATCCAAACTCTTTTAAATTTTGTTGTAGCCTTTTGAATATTTTTATGTCTGGCTGTTTCTTTTCTGTATATCTAAAAATATTGGCGGCTCTTTTGGCATAAAGTTTTGCTGTCTATAACTTACCTATTAAAATAAAGTTCGGAAGCTACTTAAATTTGAATTTTCTCCGCATTCTATAAAACATAATCATATCATATTTTTCACCATTACTAAATTGAACCATTTTTAACAATGCTCACTCACAATTAACTCACAAATTAGTTTTTGACATTTACGATTACTTCGATTCTCTTTTTTTTACCATGGTTTTCTCTGTAAATATTAGAAATGCGATAAATAGGCATATATGTCAATGGTCAATGGAAGGCAATTCGAACATTTATTGTAGTTTAGTTTTTGGCAAAATTATTTTATATAATAAGAAGTGTTGTTGTTAATAGTTTTCCATGGCCTCCTCACAAATATACTAAATTTTTCTAAAATTAACCACTTTTTCTAGACAAAAATATGACATATATCGTTGGATAGCTAGCTAATTTAAGTTGTGATCGCACACCTGGATCAAATTTATCCACTCATCCACTCATCTTTCCGTAATTTGAATGAATTATAGATTGTCCATCAATAAATCATTAAATAAATAAATAAAATAGGTAAGGTGAAGTGGGGTAAGTGGGGACTAAAAATTTAAAAGGTTGACTTTGAAGTCACGTAACTTTATGGAAAATTGAGATACATTGGTGTGCTTTGAACAAGCAATAGTATGTTATACTCACAAAATACCCATATATTATTTTTATTAATTCAACGGTGTTCTAAAAAAAAAAAAATCAGTTCTGTAAGTTCACCTGTAGTACCCAGTTGCCCCGGTGACTGGGGCAAGTGGGTTTTTCATCTCTACTTTTCATATGGATAGTTATATTCTCAATTGGGGCAAGTGGATTAATCTGCACGATTTTAGCTACAAAACGTTTTTTTCAAATCTAAAATATTCCCAAAATTATGGGAGTTTCGAACTTAAGTTAAGTTAAGGTATTTTTCTGGAGTAAAATAGTAAAATGCAATTAAACTATTTTATTGCAAAAACATAACGAAATGATTTAAATTAAAGTTTTGTACAAAGAAAAAGTTCATTGGGCACGTTTAGGGAATGCAACCGCTGAGAATAATCACTCAACCTGATAGTCCACAATACATCGCCCTTTTTTTTTAATGATTAGTAACAGGCTGAATTTTGGTGAGTAGCTTCGTTTTGACGAGACGCCCAACTTTTCTCTCTGCGAAAATTTTCGGTAGTGGTAGCTAATAGCAAAAATTATTTTTTCTATTTCACACGAATTAGACAATTCGACAACCTGTCAAATTATGTTGCTGTGGACAAACACGAGGCTTATTATAATTAACTCGCGCAGACGTAACGAAGGCAATCGAAAAACAAACTCTTTAACGAATGAAAAATATATTGCCAAAATAATTTGACAGATTGTCGAATTGTCTAATTCGTGTGAAATAGAAAAAATAATTTTTGCTATTAGCTACCACTACTGAGAATTTTCGCAGAGAGAAAAGTTTGGCGTCTCATCAAAACGAAGCTACTCACGAAAATTCAGCCTGTTACTAATCACTGAAAAAAAAGGGCGATGTACTGTGCACTATGATTACTTTTTGATTCAAGTCAATTGTTGTGAGTTTGCTAAACGATGTAAAGCAAGTTGATAATAAATGTCACTGCAAGTGAGTTAAGTCTCACCGATGACTAAACTTAGCGTGAATTTTTGTTGTGGCATAAAACACTCAAGAGTTGACGATTAGCACATTTTCAGCATTGTCGTTTAGGGAACCGTTGCGTTCCTTAAACGTATCCATTTTATAACAAAATAAAAATAAAAAATTGGAAAAGGGGCAAGTGGGGACTAATCCCCACTTTCACTTAAGGACTAGTCCCCACTTGCCCCGCCAACAAAAATAGCGGGGCAAGTGGGAACTACGGGGCTATACTTGGGAAACAGGGTAAATTTTTTGTTTAAAATTGCAAGAAGTAACATTAGTGACATACATCAGCAGTCTTGAAAGTTTGACATATTATAGTCCGCTTCATAGATAAAAAAATTTGAATTTTTTGAAGACAATTTGAAAATGTCGATCAAATGTAGACAATTTCCAAATGAACAAATTGATGCCTTAAAAATGTTCCAAAATCTATACCCAATACGTTGCAGCTGCATGGAGATCTGAAGAACAATCTACTGTGAGTTAAATTTACAAATAGGATTTTTCTCACAAATTATAACAAAAATACCCACTTGCCCCACTCCACCTTACATGGTTTTTTATTAACACAAATCAGAGGGTATATAATAAGATGCCGTGAGCCGCGGTACAGGGCTACTTTAAGTTAATGTTTTAAGCCTTTAAATTATTTTCTTATTTTCTAACCAATTTTTTAGAACATTCACTTTTTATGACCCCCTCCCCCATAATTCATTTTGTCACATTTTCAATACCCTCCCGTAAAATCGAACGTATTTGCTGAATGGCCATATTATTTAGTCCAGTGCAATTACTTCATCATAAATGAAAAATGACGGAAAACAGCTATATAGTGAATGGATTTGAATAATTTTTTTTGTTGGATTTCTAATGCCATATACTAAAAAGTTTACCCATTGAAAATTACCGCAATTCCGAAAATCCATAAATTAAAATAAAAATTTTTAGAAATCTCAACGAAAAATACAATTATCGGAATTTTTTAATATATCTTTTAAGAAAATAATGATTGTTGAAGTTTTCGAGGTTTCTTTTTTCTCCGATGCTTAGTTTTGGAAATATGGCATTTTCAAAACGGTGCCGAAACGTTCAGAAAAAATATACGACCTTAAAATCTAAAATTACTCAAAATCTACAACTATGAGAAAAAATGTTATTCTTATAAAAATTAAAGGTATTAAAATTTCCTTTCGACTGAGACGTATTACGACCTTTTATGCTGAAAACTAAAAAAGTTACAAACAAAAAAGTAGCGCATTTAAAAATTTAGGCGGCTTTATTTTTAGTCTTATTGCTCAGAATATTTTTTATAAAAAATGGTAATAGTATAAAAATGAAGCTTATAAAAAAAAACGAAAAGTTCCGTTTTTTTTACTTTCCTACGACAAACTCTTCCAGAGATATAAAAAAGTTTAAACATGGAGCTTGAGCGCATACAAGTAAGAAAATGATGTATTTAAAATTGAAATATCTCAAAAACAAGATTGATGAAAACATGATAAAAGAATGAAATGAAGCTTATAAAAAAAAAGAAGAGTTTGAGGTTTTATTTTTTTTCCTGCGACAAACTGTTCCAGAGATATGACAGTTTGAAATAATGTTGACACTCAATTTATAAACTTGACGTTACCGTTCCCGTTCGACGTTGAAACAAAAAACAATTGAAGACGTGCACGTGACGTCACACCTAACCTGAAAAATATATGTTTCTTAAAATTTACAAACATTTCGTAGCTATTGTTAAAATATCTGCCTGATTCCCGTACCGTAAATAAAATCTAGTTCAATGGAATATTTATAAAGTTTTAAATAGTTTGTTTCAATAAAACAAGACACTTTTTGTAGGTTGGAAATCTAACCTATAATTAGCTGTCTATTTTTATTAATCAACAGTTTTGAAGAAAATTTTGCGTGCATTTTTAAATATTCGTTTAGAGCCAGTATGGCCCAAAGCTAAAATTGCAGATACAAATATTAAAGATGAGAATAAACTTAAAAAACTTGAAATTTGGAGACCTAACGGTAAGTTAACTTTTTCGGAACTCCCAAATTTGTACAATTCATAGATGGTCATTATTTGAATATTTGAATATTTGAATAGATTTTTTTTAATAAAAACAGGAACGGAGATGTTATTCATTATTCATTCATTATTTTTAGTTACCTTAGTGAACTCGTGTTCCACACAGGCATTTTGATAGATACGTCCATAAATATTAAGAAAAGGACGAGGCAACTGGTGAGTCATCTAAAAACGCCACGTGTTCACCAAACGAATAAATTAGAAATATTCAAGAGATTGCAGAAATAATTCATGCAACCTGCCGGTGTCCCGTAATTTTGTATATTTTCCTATAGTAATAGAGGACTCTTTAGAGGAGGATTAGTCTGTGGAAAAATTAAGAGACAGATTTGTGAAGGAGAGAGCGAAAGGTAGAAGCCCCTGAAACTCAGTGGGTCAGTGGGAATATTTTAATAAAATGCCGTTTTATGCAAACTATTCCAAGCCAAGAGAGCAAGATGGAGCAATTAGATATCCCTCAATTGCTCCAATTTTATTATTTTCATAGAAGAGCCGCAGCGATTCCAAAATCGAGCAACCATAGCCGTTCTACTCTTTAGATATATTTTTGTTTGTTTTAAATCACATTTTTGTAAGAATTTTTTTACAAATTATCATTATCAAGTTCATAATCATAAAACATCGGATACTTTACGTCAGCAGAATATTCAGTTTAAATTAAATACACACAGATTCAAAAATAAAGTAAATTTATGCAAAAAATATATCACAAATACCAGTGGCGCAGCCAGAAAATTCATCTGGGAGGGGCCAATAGAACCGGCTTCCCCAGAGGATGAGGAAAATTTTTCAGAAAATGGTTGAAAACGGATGTGCTTCTTTATTTTTTGGCGGCTTGGGGGGGCCCGGGCCCCATGGCTCCCCCCCTGGCTGCGCCCATGACAAATACAATCTTTCAGTTTGACATTTTATGTAAAAAATGCAAACGTGCGAACGTCAAAAACGTCAAAGTTTATAAATGGACCATTTTTGTGAACGTCGAACGGCAACGTCAAAGTTTATAAATTGAGTGTGTGAAACTTGAATTTATTTGTAAGATTAGAAGAATGATTAATTTTTCAGTATTTAAGGGTGATTTCAACCCTTAATACTTTCGTCTCATAAGTTTTGATATTACAGTCATATTCAGCGACTCCAAAAACAAGACTATGGATTTTCGTTAATTTATTCGTAAAATTAGAAGAGTAATTATTCATTTTTCAATTTTTAGGGTTGGTTTTCCACCCTTAAAATAAAAAGCTGGTACTTAATGCGACAATATAGATTTTAAGAATTACATCAGATTAAAGTTTCATTTTTTTACAAATTCTTTATAAACAACCTCGAAAACCATAACAATCATTATTTTCTTAAGAGAAATAAGTATTTAAAAATTCCGATAATTGTATTTTTCGTTGAGATTTCTAAAAATTTTATTTATTTTTTTTTTTTTAATTTACGGATTTTCTAAATTGCGGTAATTTTCAATTTTCAATTTTTAGTCTCGTTTTTAGTTTATGGCATTAGAAATACCTACAACAACAAAAAAATCATTCAAATCCATTTCACTATAGCTGGAATTCTTAAACCTAATTGCATTGGACTATATCATAGGATTCATAGGCATATGTAAAATTGATTAAAATTTGATTCTTATTACTTTTTACAAATCTTTTTATTTATTTTTTAGGGCCGCTTCAATTTTTTATTTTAGAGATAACTAATATACCTACATTCTCATTATTTGATAATTTGATGTTTCATTATACCCGAAATTATAGCTAATTGAAATTAGCAGGGAAATTAGGTAATTTTTATTAATAAAGTGTGAATAAATTCATTATAGCGTCATTCAAATGAGGTAGGTAGGTACCTACCTAATTATGAAAAATCGAGAAAAACAAAAATAAAAATTTTAAAATTGAAAACGGCGTTCTATTTAAAAGTCCAATAGTTACTACCTATGTCAATATTTTATATTATGTATAAACTACCTATTCAAGTAATAAATTACCTCCCAATAAATAAGTACATTCACTGCCGAAAAAAAGTAATCAATTATACCTACCTAATCATGTTTTTGCATATAAATCCACAGCGACTATAGTAGTGTAATAAAATAAATAAATAATAATAAATTAAATAGATACACCTATTCGGCAATAAATAGCAGCACAGTTAGCTACAAGACAAGTCAACTCAACACGTTTTATGAATGTTATGTCTGGTATAATTTAATTTTAAGGTGTTAGTGATATCAAGAATTACATATTAATTGTGTAAGGCAATAAACAATACAAAAAAAAACAGAATAAGGCAATGAAAAACCAGGGCACATTAGATGTCGATGACCTATACATGTCTCTTGACGTCATTCGTCTGCAAACAGAATATTTAGCAAATTTTGGCAGTAAAATCTTCATGGACCATGTCCTTGACTGATGAATATTTTTTGCATAATAACGCACGTTTCATTATAAATACACATGCCCTACCTCTTGAACACAAACGGTCTCAAGTAACAAGAATTTGCCGCGCCTATCTTGTATTATTTTTAAATTAAATTGTATTAAGAGAGATCATTCTTTTCATTAATTTACTTTTTCTTCAGAAAAACATTCAATTTGAAATTTCGGTAAACACTAAGTAAAAACGGTTAAAATAAATTTAAAAAATTAGTAAGTTGATATCTAAAATTAATCTATTCAGATTCGTTTAAAAAACACCACAATGACAAGACATTAAATTATATAAAAATTAGATAATCTTTGACTGGGATGCTGCCACTGTCCACCGATCTAACCATTAAGGAACATTCTTTAAACATATTAGCATATCTTCTTACCTCTTATGAATTTTGTGTTCTCCTTTTGTAATCCAATAAATTAAAAATCCACTAGGACATACACAAAACCGTCAATAATCACAAATATACACCAATATTTATTTATTTTATCAAAAAACACGTACAAATTACAAACTTACGTCTTCAGCGCGTCTTCTTACACGCTTGCGTTTCGGAAATATAACTAAAACAATCTACATTCAACAGGTGTCAAATACCAACCTGTATTAAGAAAGCGCTAAAGTCTTTTAAGTATTGGCAACAATGATATGTTGAAAATTAGAGATGTAGATATTTGAGATGAAATATGATATTTTTAGAAATGAACCTTAAACAATGTACGTTTAATTTTGGAAACAAATTGTTTACATACATCTTAAAAAATATACATTTTACTCAACGTCACATATTATTATTTTCCATTTTTCATTCATTAACAATCCAAGGCATATATATTTTATCAACTTATCATTGGCAGCATTGGTAGAAGTAGACTAGACAAAAGATAGTCACACTTCACACTGTCACGCAAGAATATATTAGGGTCAGTTTACGTGCTCAAAACAAAAGGAAACTGTTTACTTGAATAACGAATTATGTAGCAGATAATTTTCAATCAACCAATCGGCATCAGCTGTTACTGACAGGTTTATTTTCAAGCAAGACTGTTATTGTAAATTAGCCATTAGCAAGATAGCAATTTGGTTGATTGACGTTTGTTGCTATACTAATGGTGTTGTCACTTTGATATCAAAAGTTTATGTTTATGGCAAATAACCAGAACATATTATATTATTATTAACCTGCAGAAATGATGAATCCTCAGTCTACCTATGGAATACAGAGTACAGCGGGAGCTGTACCCATTCGAAATGAAAAAGGTAAAACAGCGTTTCTAACCTAGCAAAATATAAACATTCCATTTTTTTAGGTGAAATTTCTATGCAAAAGGTAAAAGTACACAGATACGTGTCAGGTAAAAAACCAGATTATGCTCAAGATGCTCGTTCAGATAGTGAGAGCGAGGAAGATGATTTCTTGGAGAGAAGAAACCATGTTCCGGCTGCCCCGTCACCTGAACCAGATAAAAGCGATGATGAATTGAATGATCCACGTTTGAGGAGATTAAAAATTGCTGAAGTAGATACTGAAGTGAGGCCAGAAAGAAGGAGACATATATTAGAAGCTGAGGTTTTGGAATCGTCTGAAGATGAAGAACAAAGAGAAGAAATTCATTTGTCAGGTATTGTAAAACTATTATATTTCGCAAACTATATTCGAAAACAAGGCTTTAAATTTTAAAGTAAACATTTATTGTCTTCCAGAATATAAACATACACTTGAGGCTGCCCCTGATGATGACGAATCTGAAGTTGAACTTAGCGATACTGAAATTGAAAAGAAAAGAGAAATGTTGAAACTGCGTATGTTGAATAAACAAGACGAAGAATATATGGTAAAGGAAGAGGAGAAAGTGGATTCTGATTCTGAGGAATCTTCAGAATATGAAGAATACACAGACTCGGAGGAAGAAGAAGCAGGTAAAATTTGAATATGACAATGGTATATTGTTTTATTAGGAGTAACAGTGATGCTTTTGTGACGAGTCTGTAGGTAATTACAGACAAGTCACAACAAGTGGCTTTTACCCCGAGGGGTGGTCCACTCGTAAATCTGGTGTACACTCTTGGGTTCAATCCGTTAAATCTCGATTCAATCTTTGTTAAATCCCAAATCTTTTTTTCATTCTATTAAATCTGTTAAATCTTATTTCAATCTCTTCAATCTCAGTTCAATCTTAAGAAGGCGTGTGCGTCTCCCCTTCTCTTGAGGGGAAACAGATAGTTATTTGAGGGGAAAGAGGCACTTGGCAGTGTTAAATGTCCTTAGATACCCAAGTTGACACAAATCTTATCCTCATTTAGATTTGCAGTCTTTAGAAATTGAAAAAACCTTTGTGATCTTTGAGAAACAATTGCACTGAGGAACACAGTATTTAAAACTAAGTATTTATTATTGAGAAATAATGTTCTTTTATTTCTGCCTTCAACACAGTTTATTGAAAAATGTTAGGTATTTGAGTAAACAGCAGAGAACTCTCATATAATCAAAATCTAATACGATATCCGGTTGATCAATCGCGACTGCCACCTCGCGCCTTAACCAACGCGGCTATCGGCTATACCCAAATAACATTTTTCAATAAGTATTTATTATTGCAAAAACTATAAGAAAAATGTGTATAACGTACACAAATTTATTTTAACCTTGACAAGGTCAACTCAACATGTAAACATCTGTAAAATTCGGTGCTAGGCTAGGGTTTTATGACTAATGCGTTACCAACGGAAATTATTTAAACAAAATTTTGAAAAGAAGGAGATCCGCGGGAATGCGCCGCGCATTCTTAACTCGTACTTGTGACTAGTGATGGGCTATATCGTGATTTTTCAATCACAACGTAAATCGTTACTGTGATTTTTATATATCAGTGAATTTAAAACGTGATGTGATCACGACTTTCATAATACGGGAGAAATTGTTAATTATTATATCGGTCTTGGTTGAACCACGGCAAGGGAACGAAATACTTTACTAACAGTCGTTATCTGTGATTTCTTAATATCAGTGATTAAATCACAGTTCGTGATATATCGCCCATCACTACTTGTGACAGTCGGTAATTAATGAGCTCAGGAACTCACCGGTACGGTTATTAAAAGGCAACGTTCGCTCGCGTTTCCCACTTATTCTCGCAATTAAAATGTGGTCAGGCGGAGGATAGCTCTTAATATAGGTTTATATAAAGATCTTTACTGCATGTGGCAAGTTCTCGCACATACCTAATACACTGGTGGAATTAGAAGGTTTTCCCATTAATCCAGTAAAATTAAGAAAATGTTTCGGAAAGTTTTCCAAGTGGACAAAAATTGGCCTATCCCTTACAGAATTTTCCCAGGAATCCGAAAAAAATAGTCTTTATTACTAAAAATGGTGGCTTTAATTATTTAACTTTTTTAAAAAAAAAATTATTTTGCAATTTAGTTTTTTGCGAGTTTTTTGCTTACATCTCCGCTTCTAAAGGTCGCAGAAAAACGTTCTATACGTCAATTTCTTTGTTATGAGATCCCCTATAAGGTGTATATAAGCAAAAAATGAAATTTTAATTGTTAATAACATTTTTATGGCAAAAAATTGAAAAAAAAATCAGTTTTCTGACCTTCGAACTTTAAAGTACTGTAGAGACAAATTGAAATCGTCTACGGCCAAGATATTATGAGGAATAGTACAACTTCTTACCCTTAATAAAATGCACTTTGTTCCGTTGCAAAATATTTATTAGTTTTTTTGCAATTAATTTAAAAAATAAAAATTCAATCTGTTATATTAAAAGACCAAATTAATATTTTAAAATTTTGCTTTGATAAAAACTCTCTATTTGATGTACATTTACATAATCAAAAACAATGTTGCAAAAAAATTCAAATTTGCGATTTTTTTTCGCAAAATGTCAATTTTACAACTTAAACAAATGCAAATATTTCAGTCATTTTTGCATAAAATTTATTGCAGTCAACGGTATTTCAATCGCCATAAAAAACATGAATTTTAAAATAATATGTTTTACACTACTATGCTCTGGAACCCAGATATGAACAATTTGCATATTTTGCGATTACGGCGAAATCTGCACATATTTTACCTTGAAAATTTAACTGAATATTCTTCAGTATATCCGTTATCATTTACTAAAAGTAGAATGTCTGTATAAAAATGGGCCATGGAAAAAACAAACAAGAAACGCCAGCTCCCAAAAAATCCTGGAGTTAGCCGGGATTTGAACACACAATCTTCCGATTATAAGGGTAAAGCAGATATTGTTGCGCCACTTTAATATTTGTTACACGAACTTTGTATAAATATTTCATGGTAATACAATATGTAACAACTTACATGATTGAAATCGCAAATTTGAATTTTTTTGCAACATTGTTTTTGATTATGTAAATGTACGTCAAATAGAGAGTTTTTATCAAAACAAAATTTTAAAATATTAATTTGGTCTTTTAATATAACAGTTTGAATTTTTATTTTCGTTAATTAATTGCAAAATCACTAATTAATATTTTGCAACGGAACAAAGTGCATTTTATTAAGGGTAAGAAGTTGTACTATTTCTCACGATATCGTGACCGTAGATGTTTTCAATTTGTTTTTACAGTACTTCGAAGGTCAGAAAACTGATTTTTAAAATTTTTTGCCATGAAAATGTTAATAAAAATTAAAATTTCATTCTTTGCTTATACACACCTTATAGGGGATCTCATAACAAAGATATTGACGGATTGAATTTTTTCTACGACCTTTAGAAGCGGAGATATAAGCCCACTCTTGATTATTTTGTGGCCCTGTTGATAGTATGTAAGTATTTTATTTGTAAGAGTGAATAATATATATTACTAGCTGACCCAGCAAACGTTGTTTTGCCATATATATAAATTATAAATTTTTGTCCAAAAAATAAAAAGAAAATTTCTGGATAGGGCCACCCTTATCACCTAGGGGTATAAAAAATAGCCTACGACCTATTCTCAGACCTACCAAATATACACCAAAAATTTCATAAAAATCGGTCAAGCCGTTTCGGAGGAGTTCGATAACAAACACTGACACGAGATTTTTATATATTAGATTATATTGTTTGTTTTCTATGTTTGTATCGTTTGTATGCTGCGCATGTACATTTTATGACATTTTTAGTGAAATAAAACGTATTACCATATGCATCCCCGTTTTATTTGTTTCTTCAATAAGTATCCAAATCTTTTAGTAGAAAATATAGAATAATAATATACTTATTTTTATTACCAATAATGCACTTCGATGACTTTTTATAATTAATATTAGCAATCTAATGTTACACCAATAAGTAGAATAATCCAAATTCAAAACATTCAATCTCAGTTCAGTCTGTTCAATCTCACTTCAATCTGTTCAGTTTCACTTCAATTTTTTCAATCTCGATTTAATCTGTTAAATCTCAAATCAATATCGCTTAAATCTTTAAATCATCATTCAATCTGTTCAATCTCAATAAATCCCAAAGATTTAAAATCTGGTGTACACCTTTTCATGGAGTGGACCACCCCTCGTTTGACCCCAAATAAAACATGCTATTTTTTCTTCAAACGTTGATTAGCTATAAAAAAAATCTCTAATTTCACCACCAAAAACGCATTGTGTTAATATCGCATGGCCGGCTTATTAAATAGAATACGCGTTGCTATGGATATTACTTTTTCTGCCATTCACAGCGTCAGAAAATAGTATTTTAAACAACAAGTTTTGAAAACGAATCTTTTCACACGAGTGAGACAGTTTGACAAGTCGAATGAGTGAAAAGATGTTTTCCAACTTGTTGTTTACAATACTTTTTCTACGACTGCAGAATCAACTATATTTAATAAACTTCTTTAAAAGAAGAAGAACCTGAATAGGGTAGCCTACTTCAAAAACTACAAATAACAGGTGTCAGTTTTGTTTTTGACAGGACTGTGTGAAAAACATGACAGTAGTGTTTTTTGGATTTTTGCACACATCGTGTGAAAAATTACAGTTTCAAGTCATGGCTACTGTGTGTTATTTGTCGTTTTCGATGGCAGTCATAGAAAAAGTACTTTTACCTCCGTTGTTAATAGCAGCGCACAGCTGTCTAAAAGGTCAAACTTTAATGTCATGAAGTGAGTTAAGAAATGTCGTGTTTTTCTGACGTTTGAAGAAAAAATTTGTTCCTTACAGGGTTGAGCTGAAACCATTTGATTAGAATTACAATTAAAATTATAATTTTAATCAAGCAATTTTTGTTTTAAAAAATCGTGTTTTTTTTTTCTTTCACGTTTAAACGTTATAAAGAAAAAATACAAACTTCATTGTAAATATTTTTATTTGTAAAAATAAAACTTTAAAAAGCCTTTAATTTAAAGGCTTAAAACATTAACTTAACAAACAAATGAACATACAAAAATACATATTTTTCGAAACAGTACAAAACAAGACATTAATTTTTTTTTAACATTTAAAGAGAAATACTAATTTAGATGCCTTTTCAAGGCCTAATATATTCCTAATATCTGAATGAACAAGTCCATATGAAGAAAGCATTCTTTTCATGTCTGCAGAAGAAGCAACGGCACAGAGAAAGAGAATTATCAGATCCAGTACTTTGTTAATTTGTGGAATATCATTTTGAGATTTCCACCTCTGCACTAGGTTAACATTTTGTAATATTTGTTCTGAAAACATTGTTTCTTGGAATGAATTGGATTTCGCTTCCAACTTAATTATTAAGTTATTATTATTAAGTCTTCGGTCATTCTTTTAATTTGAATGTTTGACACCTTTTCAGAAATCAATCAATATCATTGTTGTGTTCTTCACAGATTTGCAACAATTCGGGGCCATTCAGTGACATAAACCTCAAGGCACTCAGAAACTGTGTTCCATCTAACATCATGTGGTAATGTTAGTTTCTTGCCCCCTTTTTCTTTGTACTAAGCATTTGGCAAGTGTGTATTACGAAAATATTTTACAATTTCAGCTATGTGTGATTTTACTTCTGTAACTTCCAAATCTTTGGAAAGCAAATTCAGTATATGGGCATGTTATAATAAGATAATCCAGGGCCTCGGCAATTTTTTCCCATATATTGTTCACGTCTGCCGCATTATCTGTGACCAAACTAGTAACTTTGCATTTGTAGGTACTCATTTTTGCACTTATTTATTAATCAATGGCCAAGTTTACAAGATAATCACTATTGTGTGGGTGTCCTGATGTATCTATACTTTCCAGAAGAAAACTGTTTTCATTTTCTACTATCAAAAACTACACATATTATCGGTTCATTATGAACATTTGACCAACCATCAAGAGACATACAAGCTGATTGACCTGATAAATTTTCAACACTTTGATTTCTCCTCTTCAAATATTTTATTTAAAAAGGTTGATAACCGAAACCTAAAAAGCGGTATATACCCGGGCCTTAACATGTCAATCGTTTTCTAAACTTCTCTGTATTCAATGGACTTAAAAGAACACTTTCTAAATGGCTCTGGCTACCTGTTTGTCTAATTCCTTGTTTTTGTCTTGACACGTTCTTACAACAAAGGAGCTTAACCCTTTCAGGCATGGTGGTACACCGTTTGAACCATGCAAATTGAGTCGTTCAATGCATGGTGGTACAAATAATGTACTGCATAGTGTATATGCATAGTGGACTGTATACACTGTATATACTGTAATGTATACTATGTATATGGGTACCACGCCAAAGTATACAGCGTGTCGCACCTTTCGTGGAGCCACCCTCATATCTTGCTCATCTGATATCCGAATATTTTGAAATTTTGGTGGTGAATATATACCTATAAAATAAAATGAGTCTTTAGACGTAACCACATTTGATTTTAGTCAGAGGCGTTCGATTCTAGAATGGAAAAAATATATTAGCGATTTTTTCAGTAAAAAACTAGTGACATATTCTTAATCAGCACATCATAGTGGGTTCAAAAGTGTTTGAGATATGGGCCGTCTATTTTTACCTGTAACACTGATCTCAAATGAAAAAATGTATTCTTAATTTTTTGTTCAGAATAATGTATTGTACTAGTCTAAATTGATTTTACAATAAAATAATTATTTATTTAATAAGGCAAGAATTCTAATTCGTACATGCTTACCATTTTTCTAACGAATAATCTTCAATAAAGGCCTAAGTAAGCCATGAAATCAAAAGTTACTGCGAGTGTTAATTGGTTTTATTTATTTATTTATTTTTAGTTTCATTTATTTTATTTTTTAATTTTTGCCTCATTTAAGTAAATACAGTCGGGCCCGCTTATAACGAGTATACCTTATAACGAGCGTTCGGTCTTAACGAGTAATTTCCATAGATACAAAAAATCATCCATTAAGCTCAACACAATTTCAGTTCGGATATAACGAGCTCGGATATAACAAGCGCTTTTGTTATAACGAGTAATGTTTTTCTAATAAGTTGCTGAATATGTTTACTTACAACGAGCACCTTTGTAGGGATGACGGAGATTCTCTGCGGCTGCGATTACAACGAGGACTCGATGATTCATTGGAGAATTAACTTTGTTTATAACGAGTGATATTAGTTCATACAAAGTAAGTTCTTCGAACGCTGCCATTTGACGAACACCGACTTAATAGTAGTCGGTGCTTTGAGGGCGGTAGATATGAAACGTCGGTGCTTTTATTGTATCGAAACAGTGCCTGCTAGTATTCCAACAAATTTGCCATGACTCGTAATTATATTATGAGTAGTAGGTAGATGTAATGTTTTTAGGAAGTTATGCACATAATTTAGCCAACGCGCGACGGTCGGGTCTTTACTATTTACTCAGTGATTTGTCATCAATCGCCGATGTTCATTGATTTATATAACAGCCATGTCCTGTAAGAGAAAGTCCCTTACATTAGAGAACAAAATAAAAATAATTGATGCTATTGCCAGTGGCATATCTAATGCTGATGTGTGTAAAAATTACAAATTATCCAGTTCGGCTGTTTCTACTGTCTGGAAAAAACAGAATAAAATTGGAGGATCTTTAAATTCAAACATTTCAAAGTTAAAACGAATCCGGAAACCAGCGAAAAAGCAAGTTGATCAGGCATTGCTTGAGTGGTTTAAGCAGAAAAGAATTGAAAACGTACCCATAACTGGGCCAAAATTGCAAGAAAAAGCAGAACAATTTTCTAAGTTGTTTTCCCCTAATAATGAGGCGACTGTATGCTCGAAAAGCTGGATAGACCGTTTTAAGAAAAGGTACATTTCTTCGAGTAAAATCCACGGAGAAGCTGCAAGTGTTTCTGCAGATATAACAAAGGCTTGGCTTGATAATACTTGGCCTGAAATACGTAAAGGTTACTCTAATAACGACATTTTTAATGGAGATGAAACTGGGCTGTTTTATAAAGTTGTCCCAAACCAAACTCTCAAATTTCAGAAAGAAAAATGTCATGGGGGCAAGAAAAGTAAAGAAAGAATCACAGTTCTTGTCTGTGCCAATATGATGGGCACAGAGACAAGAAAATTATTTGTCATTGGTAAATCAAAAACACCCCGATGTTTTAAAACTTGTAAAGTTTACACAGCCAATAAAAAAGCATGGGTAACATCAGAAGTTTTTGAGAAAGAAATAAGAAACTGGGATCCTGATTTACAAAGACAAAAAAGAAAAATAATTCATATGATTGACAATTGTCCTGCACACCCCGAGATTGCAAACATAAAATTGGTTTTTCTCCCCGCTAATACAACAGCAATTTTACAGCCCATACATAAACTTCTATATTTTTGAGTACATATGTGTACGTGTTATCCACGTACATATTATATGTATATGTTTAAGACTACCTACCTATGGAGACGTGCGTACCGGTTGTAACGAGCGTACTCGTTATATTAGGACCCAATAAAAATTGTTTATAACGAGTATATTCGCTATAACCAGATCCATTAAAAAACCGTTTATAACGAGCGTTCGGATATAGTGAGCACTTTTTTTGTCACCTACACACTCGTTATAAGCGGGCCCGACTGTAATTATTTTGTTGTAAAATCAATCCAAACTAGTACAATACATTATTCTGAACAAAAAATGAAGAATAATTTTTTTTCATTTGAGAATCCGTTTTGCAGATAAACATTATTTTTAGTTCAAAAAAATTGCTTCTTTGACGGCCCCAACACGGGAAATTTATTTTTAGTGGATTCTTGTCGTTTTCAGAACGTTAAAAATTTACGTTATTTGATAATTCACTGAATAAGTTAAAATAACGTTATGTCTTAAGGAACGATTTATTTTTCGTTTAAAACTCGTCTAAACAAAACATTTTTCCATACATTATGTATAACCTTATATTCAGTAAAATTTTACGCAACTAAAACGTTTAAAACAAACGTTGATAAATATTTAACTTTGAACGTTAGTAACGTTAACTTTTAACACATGTTGTATTATCACTCATTTCGACCATTAAAAACACGTAAAATTTTAAATTGTTAAACATTAATATGTACACGTGAAAATCACGCTTGAATTTCACAGATAATTTATTTTTAGCAAATTTTTGTCGTTTTTAGGACTGTAAAAATACACGTTATTTCATAATTAACTGAATACGTTAAAAAAAAGTTAATACTTGAGGTATGATTACATTCTCGTTAATATCTTACGTTTAAAACTCATCTAAATAAAATGTTTTTCCATATGGTATTTATAACCATATATTCAGTAAAATTTTACGTAATTGAAATGTTTAAAAACAAAGGTTGAAAAGCATGTAATTTTGAACTTTACAGTAACGTTTAACACAACGTTTTTAACGTTTTAACACAAGACGTATTCATCATTAATTTCTAACATACTTCCACTGGATGTGGAAGTAATATACGTTATTTAATAATTCACTGAATACGTTAAAATAACGTTATGTCTAACTTTGAACGTTACAGTAACGTTTATTTTTAACTCATGGTGTATTTATCATTCATGTATAACATTAAAAACACAAAAAATTGTTAAATAGTAATATGTTAAAGTGAAACTCACGCTGGAATTTCACAGATTTTGTCGTTTATAGGACGTTCAAGATAAACGTTAACCCAACATATTAGTTTAACGTTTCTTAATAGTAATTTTAACACTTTAGGTTATTTTGTGCTGTTACATTAACGTTTAAAAATCGTTCAGTTGAAAAGGCGTTTAAAAAAAACGTTGTTTTTTTTAAACATTAACGTTATTTCAACCAAGGCAACGTTATTTTAACTATTGTGTTCTCACTGGGTGGTATTATTCAATGGAAATTCATTATTTTCAAAAGCGGACATAAAAAGTAGACATTCTTTAGTGAAATAATTAAAGCATTTCCTCTAATGTTAAACATTCATATACATTAGGCAACATGGAAAAATAGTCTCATCGGCAGGTTTCCAGACGAGATGTAAAATTCAGAAATGTCAACAGGTTCGGTTAATGTTCATATGAAGCCGGAAATTGTTTAATTTTGATTGGAGGGTCCGCTCATGACATAATTTGAGTGCGTTTACTTGTTTGAAATATGGAGTAAATTATACAATATTTTTATTTTTAAAATATCCATTTAAAATTAAAATATTATATGATATGACGTGTATATACAATATTTATTAGGTGTTAATAAATGATTTATGACAAAATAAACATCAAGTTCAATTACGTGGGAAAGGCCTATTATAATTATGTATAGAGATTTTTCCATTGTTTATTAATAAAATACAATATGGAATGTTAAGAAGTCAAATAAAAGTTTTCATTTAAAAAATAAAAAAAATCATGATTTTTATCAACACTGAGTACAAATGCAGCATCATACTACATGTACTAGAAATGAAGCGGTGTCTTTACATACTATTTTCATTGTAGGTCCTAGGCTGAAACCAATCTTTGTCAGAAAACGGGATAGGATAACGATTATCGAAAAAGAGAAAGAAGCTCAAAAACAAAGGAAACTTGAAGAAGATGCCCAAAGGCAAGCGGAAGAAAGGAGACGGCAAACACTGAGATTGGTAGAAGAAACAATTAGAAAAGAACAGCAAGCAAGGGACAAAGAGAACAACGAACCGAACATTAATGATGTGTGTACAGATGATGAAAATGACGAAGTCGAATATGAAGCCTGGAAACTGAGAGAACTGAAGAGGATAAAAAGAGACCGAGAAGAGCGGGAAGCAATAGAAAAAGAAAAAATGGAGATAGAGCGGCTACGAAATATGACCGAGGAAGAAAGAAGGGTACAGTTGCGACTGAATCCTAAAAACGTCACAAACAAAGCAGCTAAGGGCAAGTATAAGTTTCTACAGAAATACTACCACAGGGGTGCCTTTTACCTTGATAAGGAAGACGATGTGTATAAAAGGGATTTTGCACAAGCTACACTGGAAGATCACTTTGATAAAACTATTCTTCCAAAAGTTATGCAAGTCAAAAACTTCGGTAGATCTGGTAGGACAAAATATACACACTTGGTTGATCAGGACACTACCCAGTTTGACTCGCCATGGTCCACAGAAAACTCGCAGAATTTGAAATTCCATTCTCAGCAGGCTGGTGGTGTAAAACCTGTGTTTGAAAAACCGTCGCTAAAGAAGAGAAAAACACAGTAAATATGTACATGACTAGATTAGTGATCGTTTTTACTTTGATGTAAAATATATTATACTCTATTTGATGAAGACAGAGAGTAAGAGGGAAAGACCTGCCATGGGCGTACTACTTTTTTTCTTAAAAATAAAAATTATACGTAAAATCTAAATAAATGTATTTTTTCTACTCCCTTATGAAAATTTGTTGTTTTCTGTACAGTCTGTAGAATGGATAAGTAGGCAATTCCAGTTAACTGAACGGATATATCTAAGATGGATATAATATGAAACCGACCAATCACAGTTCATGTATTAAGTACATAGGCAACTATTCGTTTTTAAAAATTCAAGTTAGTGCATAAGCTGTTAAAGTAATTGTCAGTATGTATTAGGGCATCTGCACATGACATCACAGCTAACCTCAAAAATAAATATTTCTTAAGATTTACAAGTATTACGTAGCTATTATTAAAATTTCTGCCTAGTTCCTATACTTTCAATCAAAATCTAGTTCAACGTAAT
The DNA here is from genome assembly GCA_936432065.2 of Rutpela maculata. Taxonomy (NCBI): domain Eukaryota; kingdom Metazoa; phylum Arthropoda; class Insecta; order Coleoptera; family Cerambycidae; genus Rutpela; species Rutpela maculata. The sequence goes on along the minus strand of OW386291.2, from coordinate 3,255,230 downwards.
GTTTATGAAGTTTTAAATAGTTTGTCACAATAAAATAAGACACATTTTGCAGGTTAGAAATCTAACATATAATTAGCAGTCTATTTTTATTAATCGAGAATATTGAAAAATTATTTACGCGGATTTTTAAACATTTTTGCATAGCAGTAAATAAATAAAGGTGTTTTTCGATTCCCCACTAACACTATTTAGGCGTTTACAACATTGTTCAGCATACCATTCAATTATCTAATTAATTTCATGCCTTAGGCTTTACCACGGTGTATTAAATAGGTGGTCCGGCGTACGGCACTTTCCTATTATAATAATGGCTTCATAAGTGCATGGTTTCTATTTATTTTAGTAGAAGGCGCGAGCAATAAGGTCCTACAATTACCTGGGCATGTGCAACGTATAACTAACATAAACCTCAAATTTTAAGGTTTTTTCGTTTATTCTCATTTTTAATGTTTGTATAGGCATTTTTAGCTTGGAGCCATACTGGCTCCAAGCAAATATTTAAAAATTCACGCAAACAATTTTTCAATATTGTTGATTGATAAAAATAGATTGCTAATTATAGGTTAGATTCCTAACCTGCAAAAAGTGTCTTATTTTATTGTGACAAACTATTTAAAATTTCATACACATTGCGTTGAACTTGATTTTGGTTGAAAGTACAGGAACCAGGCAGAAATTTTAATAATAGCTACGTATTACTTATACATTTTAAGAAATATATATTTTTGAGGTTAGCTGTGGCGACACGTGCAATGCTGCATGTAGTGTTGCACATATTCTTTTAATGTTTTAATTTATGCAACACTGCATGCACGTATGCACAGAATCTGTAAAATTATCTATCTATGCGTAAGTAATGAGAGAACTTATTGGTCCTGCCATCTATTACATTATGTACAAAGTAAGCACTTATGAAGCCACTGTGAGGGTTGTCGTCGCATCACCTATTTAATACACCCTGGCCTTTACACAGCATTTATTACGTTTGTGAACACTTTTTAAGTAGGCACATAAGAGAGATCAATGATACAGTTCAGAGTAGTAGAGATAAGAACAGCACACCTTACAGAACTTTTAAAACATAAGCAGGTGGTAATTCATCCAAAATTTTCCATGGTATTTCGAATGATTTTTTTCTAAAAATATATATACAGGGTGCGCCACTTAAAACTCCCCAGTCTTGTAACTTTCTTATTTTTTAAGCGACGACCATGTCGGTCACATCAAATTATAGATATTTTAAGGCCTTTAAACATGCATACAGAGTGACTTAAAACAAAATTTTTTTGAGAAATTGTTAAGAAAAGAAACTTAATTTCCTTGAATATTTTTTTACCTCACCCTGTACATGAACTGTGTTTTCTTATAAAAGTTTTAATTGGCTTCTATTTATGTTATTACGTCATATTCGAAAGTCTTTTTGGTTTTAGAGAAAAAAATTAATAAACACTCTTTCCAATTCCAAACTGAATTCTTTGAAAAGAACGTAAATAATAATTTTATGCCAGTGGCGGCTCGTGATATTGTCTGCAGAGGAGGCTTGATATTTTGAAAGACAATTAGAAAAATTTGTACAAGTAAAAGATATTGATTTGGAAGATTGGAAGATATGTTGCTTCTTCCAAAGGGAGGCTCAGCCTCCCCTGACGAGTCGTCACTGTTTTATGTTATATTTGTAAAAGATATATCATAAACAATATTTAAAGTAACAAAACAGCAACAAGAAACAAAAGGAATAAATATTTTTTAAAACAAGTTTTTCTTAAAATGTATTAAATGTGAAAATGCAAAAAAAATTCTTTTTTTATTTTTTATTTTAGTAATATAAATTGAAGCTAATTAAAACCTTTATAAGAAAACATTAACATAGTTCATGTACAGGGTAAGGTAAAAAAATATTCAAGGAAATTAACTTTCCTTTCTTAACAATTAATTTTTTTTTTTTTTAATCGCTCTGTATGCATGTTTAAAGGCCTTAAACATATCTACAGTTTGATGTGTCCAACATGGTCATCACTTAAAAAATAAGTCTGGGGAGTTTTAGAGGCGCACCCTGTATAATAATATAATATAAAACGCATGTTTAAAATTTCTTGTAGTACCTTGACCATGTTTTTAGAGGATTTGCACCTATTTCTCTCTGTTTTTACCGAATAAAGTGTGATACCCATGTTTGGAGATTGTGTAATCAAATGAGACATACATTATTTTTTACTTAATGTGTTTTAGATATATAAATAAATATGTTTATAATTATATTTATAATTATGTAAATAAATATTTAATCGAAAAATACTAGCTGGCAGACATGATGTGGCCGATTGGGGCTTTCTTGGTATTTTATCAATAAAATACCTTATGTTCTAGAGAAAAATTAATTTGTTTATTAAATTTCAACATTAATTATCACAGAATAATTGGTTTGGTAAAAAAAGTAAGATTTTGTGAAATTTAAAATGAGACGTGTATTGGCAAGTAGTAAATAACGCAATTAACAATAAGAATTATATGCTAAAGGCGTCAGTCCGGTCTTCGTCAACATTAGGCAGTTTCTTTCCACTCTCAGGGTGATTAGTTACAACTCTTAAAAGACAACTTAGGATTTGAGCCCTGAGACACAGAAGAAGAAACAATCAGAATACATTCTCTCATTGGCGGGAAAAGTTCGCGCATCTACATCGCGCACTGTCAATCTCGGACGGAATTGTACAAAATTGTGCCAGGCCCGGATCACGGATTTCTTCTGTAACTGGATCGTCTGTGACAAATGGCGTGTGGCGTGATCTCACCTCGTGGTACAGTTTGTATCATGATGCCGCCTAACTAGTTAAGAAATATTGAAAATCTAAAACAAATATTATTTGTCTTCATCTAATGTTTCACAGGTTTTCTGACTCTCTACCGGGCCGTTCCTAAAAGGGGTAAAAAATATTAAGTACTGTCCTGAACTCTCCCAACAAAAGTATGGTGGAAATTTACGACATCAAAGGATTTTTGCATTTTATATTCTGATTGCTTCTTCTTCTGTGCGTGAGATAGACGAAAAAGAATAACCTCTACTTACCTTAAATTTCTACACACTGACACACTGCCATTCTCCAATGTATTTGTCATTGTTGATATACCTACTTTTTTTTTATGTGTCTTAATATTAATCACTTTTTAGAATTACCTCATTAGTTTCTGTGTTGTAATTGGGATCCTGAACAGATGTGACGAGCTATACAGGGTGTCTCACCAGGAACTGCATCGATCGATATAAGGAAAAGTACGGACCAGACAGTTTTGAAAGTTTAGGGAGCTACTAATGGCAGTGTGGCTAATCCAACTAAAACAATTACAAGCATCTGGCACTTCCGGTTATACCGGAAGTCGATATCAACTTGCTTATTTTAAATGGAACACCCTATGTATTTTAGGGTTTTCGAAAAGAGCATAAAATTCAGGAGAAATCAGGAGATCATAAGAATCAACAATAAAATTTCAGGTGGAATATTGTCGCCAAAAAAACAATTCAACTGCACCCATTTTTGGGAAAATTGCCATCTCTAAATTACATAATAAGAAAAACAAAAATAGGTCTTATCTTTTATGTAGAAAAATTTAAATAAAAAGTAATTCCAATTACATAACATGATATTAAAATATATGAAACAAAAAAAGGTATACTTATTATGAAGGTTAAAATTGAGCGAGCTAACAGTCTAATCCATTATAAACTGTGTTTGAGATTTTTCAGTTCTCCCAAGTTACTTTTGGTTACCAGTAACACAGCCACTTGTGCTTCACAAAACTGTTTCACGTTTTTATATAATTTACCATGACAATGGGTAAGGTACATCTTCTAAATGACCCAGCACAAAACCTAAGGGAAAATGGGTCCCAGTCTCCGATTAAAGAACTTATATCTAGATACATAATGGCATTGATTTATTTGTTGCTGAAAGACTCACAATCTAAGGCACTCCTTCCCATAAGTTTCTGATTGGCCCATCGGCCTATTCGCGGCTGTTTTCTACATGACCGGTTCAGTTTGATTATCATAATCTCAGTTTGACAGTGTCCGCCATTAATGTCAATAAATGTTTTTCGTGTTCTCCGACCAAAAAGTGATGAAAAAGTAATTTTATTTTAAGTTGTGATTTGCTTAATACTTAAGTAATATTCTCTATTCATATTTACACAGTTTAGTGAAAATTTAATGCTACATGTTGAAGTGCTGTGCCGTTCGCAGAAGGCAGTTTAGAAAAGAAGAAAATCGGTAATTTCATAAGTAAGTAGGTCATAGTCGTAACATGATGGCGTTCCGTTTACAGTTATAAATAATATCCTTTCAATACATATTTCCCTTGAATAAAACATCTCTACCTATTAGGCGATCCAAACCACGTGACTTCCAACATGGCGCTGAGGGCAAACATCCGGCAATCCTTTATTTTCATTCGTTAAATGAGTTTTTTTTCGGTTGCCTTGGCTACGTTTCCGCGAGTTAATTAAAATAAACCCCATGTTTGCCCTCAGCGCCATATTGAAAAATAATTTTGACAGGTCGTTGGATTGCCTAATTATATTTTTTAAATCCGCGGTTATGTTCATAGAGGTTAACCAACAATTATTACATAAAATATGTACAATATTGTACATTTTCCCTTCTACACATACCCGCCACTGTTGCCTATGGGATGTGATGTTCATCTATCCATTTTAATGGACATATAATGTGACTATGTTAGGAGCAAATAAGGTATATGAAGAAAAGATAGCTATTATGTATCTAGATATAAGTTCTTTAATCGGAGGTCCCAGTCGAATTGGATGAAAATTTGATATAATGTAGTTTATGATGTCCTGATCAAAAGTCTTAAAGAAGCGAGATAGAAAAGTGGACAGTTTTCGAGTTACAGGGGGTCAAACATGCGGAAAACAGGTTCATCAGATTATTGATTTCACATAGTTAAATATCACAAATATTATAGTTATATAGTGCACAGTTTGAATAGTCCTGGGGGTCCGGACCCCCCCGAAATTTACTGACATTTGATGTAATTAGGATTAAGATAGGCACTGTAAGTTATACATTTTGTATTCTTATGATATAGTAACCTAGGTTAGTGTATTAATCCGGGGGGTAGTGCCTTGCACTACTTGCTTGAACACAGCCTAGTGGTTTTCCTCAACCATACAATACTTACGTACCTTATTAATATTTGTTAACCTGTTTTTTTGTATATATGGAAGGAAAATAAATGTATTATTATTATTATTATTTGTATAATTGATAGACATGATATTTATATAAAATTATTATATTGATTTTATTTTCGGTTTTAGTCAAAAATTTTTTTTGGCCGATTACAAATCTTCATTCCATGCAACCAGTCTCGTCGCAAATCATAATTTCTTGCAATTTATTGCCGCAATATTGACAGGGCGGAACCTTAATTCAGTCAAATGTATAAAACCTTGTGGAATCATGAGTAAATTCGATTTATTTTTATTACTAGCCAAGCGAAATCCACGTTACATTGCACATAGTCGCCATCAGTTACTTGGAATATAAGTTGTTGAATAGTTCAACTAAAGGGCCCCGCACAATTCTTATGCAAATTGGCGTACCTACAACAGTCAAATTGGCTGAATTTTTAATATGTTGTATATGTGTATATGTACGTGACTTATTTCCGATCAAAAACCCTCATGGACCCATCTCGATCTATATAGTCTAGTCTCGTCTAGTATTCGAGATACAACTATAAGTAAATTCTTGTAAAATTCTGTATATCTTGTCGAACTTTTAATTTATTGATGGGGTGTTTGTTGTTAGAGGTCAAAAAAGCAATTTCCGAAAGTTTTTCAATTAAAGTTTTTTTGATCAGGAAGACACATACTTACTTACTTACTTTATGTAAAAAATTATTTAGCCAATATGACCAAATATTATTTTCACTTGTTATTTTTCTACAGATTTCCCGGCGCCTTCGTCAACATTTTTCAAACTTTAATTTTTTCTGCGCTATTTTTATTAAGTAAAACAACAAATGCTTTTAGTGCAAAATATTATAAAGAGCTATTAGAACGAATCACGCACCACAATATAAAATGTATGAAAAAAATCATGAATTCCCAATTATTTAAATTGTACAAAAGGTCATTCTTGTATATTTCTTGAGCAGTAGTATCTCGGAAACTAGACATAGGATCAAGTTGGGCCCATAAGAGTTTTTGATCAGAAAGTCGAAATCTACAACATATTAAAAATTCAAGCAATTTGACTGTACGCCAATTTACATAAGAATTGTGCGAAAGCTACATAACAATACCTACATAATATACTTAAAAAAAAATTTCGGACCCCCCCCCCCCCCCCGAATAAAAATAAATTTAACTTGAGGCAGCCATATATCTCGAAAACGACACATTCTGCAGTAAACAAGTAAACCAGATAAAAAAGACTATAACCGGAAATTATTTTCGAATATACAGGGCGACGAAATTACAGGATCAAATGCCTTTTTTTTTAACGGAATGCTAAGTTTTTTGAACTCTTTTTCTAGACTATTCATTCTTATATTATCATCATAGCCCGTATTTCGGATGACATTCCAGAGACGGACTCTGAATTACACGATGCTATCTAATACTTTTGTAAAGTTACAATCAGAAACATCGGTCGCTAACAATTGCCACACAAACCAAAATAGTATATTGTGTATCTAGGTGTGAAAGCGATACATTCCCGGACGACGATGCAATTGGCCGAGGCGCTAGCCGAGGCCAACAAGCATCGAAGTCTGGGAATGTGCTTTCACACCGAAGTACACATACTATTTTTTCTGAAATCACAATAAATACTATTTTAATCATTCACGCGCGCGACTCTGAATAGTAAAGAGCTGTCAGATAGTGGATTCATTAAATTGATTTAATAGTGATTATAAACATTTAAAAGTGACGAAAAGACATTTCTATATAAAATTAAGTGCCTCAACACATTAAAGACTGTTTCCGCCGCCGACTTTGAGGGCTTTTTCACCGCGAAAATGTCCCAAGAAGAAGCGCGCGGAATTTCCGAGAGTTCAATTGGTGAAAGTGAGACAGAAACACAACCTGAAAAATCAACAGATAAGGACTGGAGAATAAAAACTGGAAAAAAAAGAAGCAGGAGATTAAAAACATTATCACAACGTAAAAAAGCCATTGCCAGCTTATCTCAACCTGGGACTTCAAAACAAACAATTAATGCACCTATTTTTAAACACCCAACACAACAGAATAAAACCTTACAAAATACAGATGATAGGATGGAAACATCTAGTACACCCCAAAATAACTACACAACACAAAATCAAAACAGACCAAAAAATATATCTGTTGCTATGCAAAACATTTTTCGTAAAAAATATAAAAATGTCTATTATGCTACAGCTCCTGAGGGCACAACTAGAACAAGACTTGCAGGCATATGGTGCTCAATGTTTCCCAATGTCCAAGACATCATAATACAAACAAGGAAAGGTTTTATTATTAAGTCAGACAACACAAAAGAACACATAGTAAAGGCACTGGATCACCTGAAAAAAGATAAGGAAATCTCAACTTTTGAGGAGAGTACTACTCCACAAACTACAACACACCAAACATCAACAACACAATCATATTCTGCGGTTATATCTCAGGTGGACATAGATATAAAAGAAAAAGAAATAAGTGAAATCTTACTTAACAGCAACATAGTACACCGTTATTGCAAACGCATAATATCAAAAAGAACCAACAATCCCTCATTATTTATACGAATAATTACAGGCGACGTAAGATCATATGAAAAACTAATTAACGAAGGAGTATATTACAAATGCAGATATTTTGCGGTTTACCCCAGCCACCCACCAGAACCTTTACCAGTCCCGTGTGCAAAATGTTCCATGTTTACACATACTACTGATCAGTGTAACACTCCAATAAAATGCTCAAAATGCCACGGAGACCATAAAGACATTGAGTGTAAAACCAATCTTCCACCTACTTGTAAAGCATGTGGCTCTACAGAACACGTTGCTTGGTCCATAAAATGTCCACAAAGGCCTACCAAACCCATCGATGGAATACCGAATGTTAAAATTCGCTCTATAAACAAAAAATCAGCTGACCTGGACAAAAAAGTTACAAGAAGCAGCAGAATTCATTCAGTTATCACAATCCATGACCATATTATTGACACTTACACAAATAAGATAAATAAACCTAAAAATAACAACCGTCAGGAACTATTGGCTAAACTACAAAAGAGGTTTATTGATCAATACGACATTAACACCGTTCCCACATTTGTAGGAAATCGTCTTTATATACTAATGTTTGATCTGAATTCTGAAAGCAACGATACACCCACAGAACCAAGCGAAGGTATTCAAATTCACCGGGATGTCTAAAATTAAAATACTTTATGCCAACATCAACAGTTACAACTCTAAAAAACATTTGATAAATTACTATGCAGAACATAACGATATCAAATGCAACATGTTTGTGGAAACCAAAACTGCAATAAGTACATCGACTAATTATAAGGACTGGATTACAATTCAAAAAAATGGTAACGTTGTGAACACAAATATAAGAGGAGGTAGTTTAATTCAAAGTGATAAACATCTCAAAATGGGAAAAGCAAATCCACCCCATTTAAATAACCCATTAAACGAAACCATACACTGCACAATGCCCTTCAAGAATAACAAAATTCACATATTTTTAACTTATATCCATCCAAATAGTGCAACTATTGAAGACAATTTGTTTGTGAAAGCCTCACAATATGAATATGCCATTATAATTGGTGACTTCAACGTCAACAATAGAAAGAAAAAACAAATACAGCATTTTCTAAATAATTCAGACTTTATGCAAATATCAACTCCACCAACATTCATTATGGCAAACAATGAAAATTCCACTCCCGACTTGTTTTTCTGTACAAAAAATATTAGGCAAAATATTTCCGACGTTCACCTAATTCCAGACCTGTGCTCTGATCATTTAGCCATAAAATTCTGTCTCGATCTTGACCAACCTCCTATGGACTATGATGAGGAAATAAAATATAATTTTAACAAGTGTAATACGGAACGTGTAAATGCACAAATGTTACAATATATAAATCATGCAACTCCAATATCCCCTCAATACATTACATTCTTTCTGGAGAAACTTAATCAAACTGTCAGTGAAAACACACCAAAATTCACAAAAAAATACTTCTCACATAGACTACCGCCATTCATAATTAAATTAATCAAGATTAAGAAACAACTATACCGTGAAATCAAAAACAATAATGAACCAGTTCTAAAGAGAAAATTTAATGACCTTAACAAAGACATCCACAAACTGATACTACAATACAGATCTTCCCAATACTTAGAAGTGTGTCATGAAATAAATGTGTCAAAAGGAAAAAAGTACTGGAACCAAATAAAAAAACTATCAAAATATCGTAAACATAATAATAGTCAGTTTCTAATAGAAAATAATAAAACATTAATAGCAGATCAGGAAATTGCAGACACATTTGCAAATCATTTTAAAAAATCGTACCAATTTAGTGAAAATATCAACTTTGACGCAAATCACCAGAATGAAGTCGATGATTGGTACAACTTATATTTCGAAGAAAGGCATTTTGAAGATATTCCTCCGATAGATGCAGATGAGTACTATGCTGCAACCGTAACAAAAAAGAACACTACACCCGGATATGACAATATATCATACGGTATATTAAAAAAACTAGACGCAGATATACACGAAGAAATAATGCGAATATACAACTACTGCTTACTGAACTCATTTTTTCCTCCAGAATGGAAAAAGGGTAACGTGATTACAATACCAAAGAAAAATCTTGATCACTCTAATGTAGCCAACTACCGACCCATTACCTTGTTACCAGTAATCGGGAAAAACTTTGAAAAGATCATTAAAAAAAGAATAGAAGCATCTGTTGGTAATTACATACCCAACTATCAGTTTGGCTTCAGACATGGATCATCCACAATACACCCCCTAATAGTATTAACCAATAATGTCCAAACCAACAATAAACTAGGAAACAAGTCGGCTGCCATCTTTCTTGATATAAACAAAGCCTTCGATAGTGTTTGGCACCACGGACTTCTGTATAAATTACATCAAATTCGGTGCCCAGACTATATCATATGGATTTTAAAACACTATCTCTCAAACCGATCTCTTCAAGTCCAAGTTAAAAACAAATTGTCCACTCCATTTACTCCTAAACAAGGTTTACCACAGGGTTCTCCCCTTTCTCCACTACTCTACAATATTTTCTGCTATGACATATATAATTACAATTTGCTGATGATAATTGCCTGGTCTCCCATGGGAAATCTTTGAGAGAAACCATTGAAAAACTTCAACAACTCTCAGATAATACAATATTCTGGATGAAGAAATGGCGCACTATTCCAAATCCAAATAAATCTCATCTGATTATATTTAACCATAGAATTACAGATAATTCTCCATCAATTAATCTACTTCAACAGACACTCCGACCTTCTCAATCTTGCAAGTACCTAGGTATCAATATTGACAGTAAGCTAAATTTTAAGTCTCACACAAAATGGTGTAAACAAAGTGTTGTATCAAGAACTAAACACTTTAGATCCCTTACATATAGAAATGAAGGTATAAATACGTCAACGGCATGTAACATATACAAAATGATTTGCCGACCCATACTGGAATATGGTTTCCTTCTATTTGGAAATTGTCGAAAGCCAGCCTTAAATAACATCGAAGTAGGGGAAAGAAGTAGTCTGAGGAAGATCACGAAAATTAGGCACCCCAACAATCCATTGCACAATCCCTCTAATAACCTTCTTTACCAAAAAACCAAAATTGAACCTATACTCTCCAGATTCCAAAGACTCTCAAAAAAATTCTCCACCAATTTATCTAACATCGAATTAATAAATCCTTTAATTTACCCAACAAATCCCAACATCCCACCCAAAAGAGTATTCCCTACCCAAACAATCTACGAATCCCTTGTGTTATTACGTAATCAACAATAGTATAAAATACACTCATAATAATATTATATATCATTACTAGTTTTTTTTTTTTTTTTTTTGTAAAAACCTTATAAAGAAACATAAGATGTGTTATATTTTTTTAAATTAATAAGTATTGTAAATATAATATAATGTACACAGGCTGGAAGACTTAGGTCGTTAGCCAATTGGAATTTCCAATAAAGCTTTGTACTACTACTACTATTTTAATCGTATAAAAATCAAAAATATAAACATTTAAAAAAAAATTTTTCTAAAATCACAATCAATACTATTTTCAACGTATAAAAATCAAAAATATTAACATATTAAAATATATATAAAAAACCGTACGGGAATGTTACTTCCCGGCCTAGGCCGGGAAGTAGCATTCCCGTACGGCTTTGTTGATCGTTGCTTGGCAACGGATCTTTTCCGGTCTGTTTTCTGATAGTTTCCTAGCAACGGACTAAAATACTGGAATTGTCCATTTTTCGCTCTAAAATCGCGCCGAAAATGTAGACATTCCCGATCGATTTCAGAAATAGTATATTGTGTATTTAGGTGTGAAAGCAATACATTCCCGGACGACGATGCAAATTGTTGGCCGAGGCGCTAGCCGAGGCCAACAAGCATCGAAGTCCGGGAATGTGCTTTCACACCGAAGTACACATACTATTTTTTCTGAAATCACAATCAATATTATTATAAATTAAGGAATTTGTATTAATGCATAACATTTCTTCATTACAATCTAAGTACTTACTAATAAATGCAATTTTAATGTAAGTTGGTTTGTCTGCGTGTATTTATTTACTGTCTAAAATATACATAAATAACCGTATGGGAATGAACATTCCCGTACGGTTTTGTTGATCATTGCTTGGCAGCGGATCTTTTCCGGTCTGTTTTCTGATAGTTTCTTAGCAACGGACTAAAATACTGGAATTGTGCATTTTTCGATCTGAAATCGCGCCGAAAATGTAGACATTGCCGATCAATTTCAGAAAAAAATCTTTAAATACAAAATTTTTATTTTATAAACCTTAGTGAAAGTCCAGGCGAACGCTTATTGAGATGTTTACGTTTCTCTACAGTGCAAGTGTTCCTGACCCTCCAGACAGGTAAAAAATTATTAGTCGTATTATATGGTGTCACTACACAGTAAAGTAATTATTCTTAAATATTGCAAGTTCTAAATATTATTTTTTGATCGACTTAGACAATATCTAGATTTTAAAGATATAAATTGGATTTTAATATTATTATATAAAACGTTAGTAGTTATAGTTGTATTGAATATTGTTCAATCATCTCATCGGTTATAAAGCACTAACAGTAAAGGTATGAGTAGAAGTGTTGGGGCTATCAACACTGCGTGGCTCACCCACCCGAAACCCAACGCACACTGCCAAAGTCAAACTAGAGATGAGTTGCTATTTAACAACCGGTTATATTATAACTGTTATTTGTAAATAGCATTATTTCTGTTCGAAAATAACAGGTGAGAAAACAACAGATAAGAAACACGACGTAGTAACTGCTGTTAAACTGTTATTGAGAAAACAGCAGTAGTAGGTAATGAAATCGCAACGCAACCGCTAATGTAGTTGAATATATTATTGAAGTTGAATATTACTGTGGGTATCTTGAGTCATCGGCTTTATGTATACACTTTTTAGTTGTTATTTTAATCATAATATATCCAAATCTTTTTGATTTTCTTCTCCGTGTATTTTCGATTAACGCACACCAAGTTTAAAAATGAAGGGCTGCCAGAGTTGAATATTTTTGTAGAAATCTCGAGCCATCCACTTTATGTACTGACTTTTAGCTGTTTTTTAAATCATAATATGTTCAGAGCTTTTATATTTTCTTCTCCAACTGTATATTTTCGTTTACCTGCATCTCTAATATTGTCATTGCATACGCTGTGTTTGGCGTGTTTCTATTCTGGTATTTCTTTATTAATTTAACATGAAACAATGATAATTATTAAATTCAGTGATTCACTATGCGTCGATTACCCGCTGATATACTATTTCCAGACATGGGTAAGGGAAACTTCCCAATGACTATTTCGGCAGTTTAGTATAATAATGGCGCGTCCATTACCGTTATACAAACGGTACAATCGTAGATTTGTGAAGACGCCGGGTTAACATTAAATGATGCAAAGCTCAAGACCTATCAAAGGTGCAATATTACCCTGTTATGATCGCGCAAGTTTTTAATTACATGGCATGTGTCGTCTAACTCCCATCAACAGGAAAATAGGGATTTACAAGTGATATTCTTAGAGAAACGGCACGCGGCGTTCTTTTCGTGCCGAATATTTAGACTCATATTTAATTATCTTTTGTTAATTACGTGGTATTAATCTGCAATGTAACAGTTTGATTTAATGTTTCCAATTGGATGAGCAGTTAACTACAAAAAGAGATAAGAATTATTATAATTTTGTACTACCCTCCCATGCCGACTCTGCATTTTACGTCAATGTCATCCAAAATACGGGCTCTGATTATTATTGACTGTCTCCCAACCACTTAGATGTTATGAATTTTTTTGTAGAAATAATGCCATCTGCAAATGCATATTGAAAAAATCACCTAAGTCACAATTATGGGTTTTAAGAAAAACTTATGTGAATACTACTTACAGGACATCTAGTTGATGTTTTTGAATCATTTTTACTTCCTAAAAATGTACAGCGTGATAAAAAGTTATTTTTCAATTAAGAACGTTTTAAATTGAGTTTTCTCAATTTTTTCACATGAAACATCCTGTACATTTTTCGACGATGTAATGTAGAAATAAAAAACAAACATTTTTTATAAGTACTTCCCTAAGGCTAACAGGGAACTTGCCCAAGAAATAAAATTAATTTAAAATACTCAAAATCATAAACTAACATCATTAAAAACTCCATAGAACAAAAAAATAAAAAAAAAAAAATCTCTTCTAGAAATATAAGTGATTAAAATCTGCCCGATTTTACCCCCTCCTGAAACGTGACGTCTGATTGAGAAGGTCGGATGACGGCGTCAAGCGACACTGATTCTGCTTTGGCTTTGATAATTCCGTATGCGCATGCGCATTTGTCAGAGACAACTAGCAGTGAACACAACCTAACCTAAAATTTAAACGTATTCGTTAGAAAAACATCTTCAACATTCTGAAATGTCACAAAATGCTACTTTTGATTCGTTCATGCCGAGCCGAATTTTCGAATTTCTCCGTACAATTTACGATCAGGTTTATCTGGAAGACTTCCTCTTTACGTCGCGACATCGTATGGCCGTCTCAATGGTGTTTTTCGAAAAATATGAACGTGTCAAGATTGCATGTTTCTGCAATTTTTTCGGCTCCGAAATGTAAGCTGTTTTTTGCTATTTTTCGCAAATATCTTTGAAATGGTGGGAGGTAGCTCGAAATAAAAAATAAGGTCAAATGAGTATTTTCCATTATGAATCTTTTGCTGCCATCAGAATTTTGATATTTTTTTTTTCGTTTCGGAGATAACTACTGAAATGTCAGCCATGTACGGCAAAAAATCGCAAATTTTGAGCTTCTACAGTTGATAACTTTTTAATCTTGGCTCCTACGCCAAAAGACTACTGTAGCTAATTTAAATTGGCTAAAACTCTTTTTTTTATTTTTTGAATTCCGACAAGAATGAAGAAATTAGAGGGCCGGAATTTTTCCTTTTTTTTTTCGGTAAAATTTTTCAATTTTGATTATCTGAAATCGATCTCATATACAATGTTCACTTAATATCATGTACTACTTTGACGCTTCGTTAATTTCGGCCCTTCGAAACAAAGGTTTCTGAGAAAGATTGTTTTTTTAAGATTTACATACACTCTATAGGAAAATGTGTAATTTCCTACATTTCCTAGAATATCTCCATAATTATCTTTTTTTTCGAAAAATTTGTAGGCAGCTTATGTAAAGCGAATTGATTGCGCTTTACGATACTTTTTTTATTTTTTCTCTAACATAAAAAACAAAAGACTTATGACCGAATATGCGGACGTCTCAAAACCAACCGCCGCCCAGTCTATTAATTAGGGTGAAGACGTACCGCTCGGCTAAAGTTCGCCATCTGTGGGACTAGCCCTCTCGATCTGACGTCACAGTGCTTTTCGTGAGGAGTGGCGAGAATATCAACTTTAATTATTTATTGCAAAGTAAGTACTGCGATTTAAGAGCTGATATTCGGTGTAGCGTGTTTTTATACATAAACACACACTTTAATGAAATAATAAAAAAAAAATGGGCAAGATTCCCATTGCAACCATTTTCGATTTATTGAGTAATACGTGCAAAATTTAAACAATTTTCTTCACATATCCCCATAAAAAGAAATCAATTTTTGTAAGATCTGGGCAGGGGCGTAGTGAGACAACTTTTTTGGGGGGTTATTTTTCAAATTTGCCAACTTCATAAAACTTACAAATCCAACTCTGTAAATAATTAAATAATAATTCCTCCAAAAAAAAAATTGGCAACTTACACCTCGAATTTACAACTTTTACCCAACTTTTGCCAAGTTCCGCCAAAATAAAAATTGATGAGCCGGCGGGAGAGTCCTTAAAAAAATTTTTCAACAAAAATTGTCATCTTGCTTCTCAAATTTCCAGCTTTTATCAGGGGCGGCTGGTGAAATTTCAATAATTTTTTTTCTCGTCTCTGGCGCATGGGACCCATACGAAATATGGGAACTAACATCTAGAGAAGCACTCCTCTAACGACCCCTAAAAAATTTTGAAAAAGCAATTTGCGAAAAATTTTTTCAAAATTCGATTGACCCCCCTAGGTCTAGGGACTCCTGTTGAAAATTATTTTTTTTTGTCATATACATTTTACTTTTCATAAAAGTACAACAATAGGTTTTGGAGTTTATGAAAATATTTTCAATATTAACTGAAATACAATGAACTGAAATTTTGTAATTTACAATTTAACAAATTATAAAATTTCAATTCGTTGTATTTCAGTTAGTAATGAAAATATTTTCATAAACTTCAAAACCTATTGTTGTACTTTTATGAAAAGTAAAATGTATATGACAAAAAAAAATAATTTTCAACAGGAGTCCCTAGAACTAGGGGGGGGGGGGGGCAAACGAATTTTGAAAATTTTTTTCGCAAATTGCTTTTTCAAAATTTTTTACGGGTCGTTAGAGGAGTGCTTCTCTAGATGTTAGTTCCCATATTTCGTATGGGTCCCATGCGCCAGAGACGAGAAAAAAATTATTGAAATTTCACCAGCCGCCCCTGGCTTTTATCCAACTTTTGCCGGGTAACGTACCCCCCATACCCCCCTTCGCTACGCCCTTGGAGCTGAGAATCTAGCAGTCCATTTAGTTGATCAATTTCTTCCAATCCATTGAAGTGGGTAGGTATTACTTAACTGCATTTAAATAATGTGGTGGAGCACCATCTTGCTGAAACCACATCCTATTTCGAATCCTTTCAGGAAGATTCACCAATAATTGTGGCAGATAGTTTTCCAGAAAATGAAGATAAATAGCTCCAGTCAATGTACCGTCAAAAAAATGTGGCCCTATTACATGTTCTGGCCTCATTTTAAAATTGCATAAAGACGTGTGTCAATCAAAATGAGCAACATATGGAGCACTTATTATAATTTTTTTTAATGAATTATTTGAAGAAACCTCTATTTTTTACATCGTCGAAAGATATACAGGGTGTTCCATTTGAAAAAATTGAGAAAATCAATTTAAAAAGTTCTTAAGAGGGAGCAACGTGATCAAATCAGAGGGGAGTGGGCGGAAATGAGCCAATAATGTACAGAGAGCTGTTGTGTTGGTTGTCTAGTTTTAACGTTCGTACTTTCTTTACTATTGCTCTACCTAATTACAACCACGCCTGAAAGGTCAAGAACACATCAAGACCAAGCTTCAAATACACGAAATGAGTGCGCATCTGTTATAAATGTAATTATTTTTGCAATCATTTTTAATTATATCGAAGTGACTCCATCTAAAACAGCATTGTACTAAAGAAAATTTCCAGCAAAAAGTATTTTTTAGCGAACTGGCTCATGTTATTAAACTGATCAAAAGATATTCTTGTAAGTAAATGAATACTACACTTCTGTTGAAGAACATTTTTAGCTAAAACTTGTTTATTAGCCAATGTGAAGAGAGATCTTCCTAATAAACAAGTTTTAGCTAAAAATATTCTTCAATAGAAGTGTAGTATTCATTTACTTACAAGAATATCTTTCTTTCTGTTTAATAACGCCAGCCGTTTGGCTAAAGACTGCTTTTTCCCAGTCAAGATTTTTAGTACACTGCTTTTTAATAGATCCTGCCACCTACAGCACCACAATGGGGCATCTGCATCAAGTAACCAAACAAATTTGAAGTTTTTCAAGTTTGTTCTCATTTTTAATGTTTGTATACGCATTTTTAGCTTTGAGCCGTACTGGCTCCAACCAAATATTTAAAAATTCACGTAAACAATTTTTCAATATTGTTGATTAATAAAAATAGACCGCTAATTACAGGTTAGATTTCCAACCTACAAAAAGAGACCTATTTTATTAGAAGAAAGTATTCAGAACTTCAAACATTACACTGAACTAGATAGTTGAAAATACAGGAACCAGGCAGACATTTTAATAACAGCTGCGTAATACTCTTATGAAATTTTGTGATTGGCATTGTCTCCTAATTGGAAAATAATTTTTGGCCACCCTGTACATTTTTAGGAAGTGAAAATGATTCAAAAACATTAAATAGATGTCTCGTAACTAGTAGTCACATAAGTTTCTCTTAAAACCCATCATTGTGACCTTGGCACTTGATTCTGTAATTTCGTTTTGGCTCGCCCTGTATATTCGAAAATAATTTTCGGTTATAGACCTCTTTACCTAGTTAACTAGTATTTTTTTTTAATTTCTAGCCATCGTAGAACTTGAGATATCGAACTCCGATGCACTATTGCCTCACTTGGTTCGAAACAACTGTAATCCAGGCAACGAATGATCAAAAAAGGGAAATGTTAAGGACAGAAAATTTGACTTCGGAACTTTTGTTTGGACTAGTTTGGAGATGAACATATCGAAAGTCCCCACTCCTAGGTGGTGAACGGGGCACTTTAAAGGTCCCATTTTTTTGTTTTTCGCTTATATCTCGGAAACTATGCGTCATAGCGGCTTGACCATTCTATACAAAATTGAAGCTGACAAAATTTGCTACAAGAATCACTACTTACATTTGTCGATATGTTGTTCTGACAAAAGAAGTTGTAGAGCATTAAATTTCCTTCAAGAATGTATATTATTTTGATTTTTTTAATCAGACCGTTCAAAAGCTATAGCCATTTTAGTATATTGTCTGAAATCTGAGGATTCACGAGAAAACTCAACTTTGGTATTTTTCACTTTTTCTTTATTCCAACTCCATTGCACGTGCCAAAATATTAGTAGTCATATATGTACTTAATGTATTGCCAATCTATTGTACAGCACAGGCGGAACATTTTCTACACCACTCAATACTTTGCCGGTGGTAACCCTTAAAACAGTCCGCCAATCTATCGCGTGACGCAGAGCATCTTATAATATACGCGCTCTGAGACACACAATATAATGCGATGGATAAGTCCCCGTATTTCGATAGGCTAAAAATATTGAATTTTATTTTTGACTTCGGAACTTTGTTTGGACTAGTCTGGAGATGAATATATCGAAAGTTTCCACTCCTAGGTGGTGAGCGGGGGGAGGGGGCACTTTAAAGGTCCCATTTTTTTGTTTTTCGCTTATATCTCGGAAACTATGTGTCGTAGCGGCTTGACCACTCTATACAAAATTGAAACTGACAAAATTACAAAATTTGCTGACAAAAATCACTACTTACATTTGTCGATATGTTGTTCTGTTTTCAGCAATTTCCGAATTTCGAGGGTGGATATCTCGAGAACAGAACAACATATTGACAAATGTAAGTAGTAGCAAATTTTGTATAGAATGGTCAAGCCGCTACGACGCATAGTTTCCGAGATATAAGCGAAAAACAAAAAAATGGGACCTTTAAAGTGCCCCCCTCCCCCCCACTCACCACCTAGGAGTGGGGACTTTTGATGTGTTCATCGCTAGAAAATTCTCCGGTCATCAACTTCTGCCTGTTGTTATTTTTCATAAAATGCATCGTTTGTGCTCAAAATACCGAAGAAAGGTGCAAAAGCATATATACATACATGCACCAGCGTGCTTACGCGGAAAAACCAACTACCAAAGGAAAATTTCAAATACTCATGTCGATCGGAAATTTTTCCGCTTTACAATTTTTGTCTCTTGAATATTTTCTCTAAAATGAACAGTTTTAGAGCAAAATGTGAAAAAACGTGAAAAAACGCGAAAAATTATGTCTACTTCTCGGAAATCATCCTTTTTTATGACTGCGGGTTGTGACAGTTTTGTTTCTAATGTAAAAACCTTCAATTTGGTATAGGTCACATTGCTGCACTAAAAATATCGAGAACTACCCTTTTTTTTGTATAATTCCGACGGACTATTATTTAAAACATTTTGTTATAGAGTGCATCGTTTTCAAGATATATGGCTGCCTCAAGTTAAGTATTCAAACTGCACACTATATAACTATAATATTTGTGATATTTAACTATGTGAAATCAATAATCCGATGAACCCGTTTTCCGCATGTTTGACACCACTGTAACTCGAAAACCGTCCATTTTTCTATCTTGCTTCTTTAAGACTTTTGATCAGGACATCATAAACTACATTATACCAAATTTTCATCCAATTTGACTGAGACTCATTTTCCCTTAGGTTTAGTGCGGGGACCTTTTAAAAAAAAAACAAATATGCCAAAGGCCATCCTTGTGACTAATTAATAATGGATTAATTAAATCAATAGAATATTAAATTGCTGAAATGTAATTCACAAAATTGCTACCCCAAGTCATTAAAAAACTCCACCTTGACATAATAAGGACACTTTTAGAACTTCAAAACAAAACAAAAAATCATTCAACTTTAAACAGTGAACACTACGTTTTAACAATTATTTTTCAAATATTTTTCCAATCATTTTTCCAAGGATCGTAATGCCAATTTTGCAGCTGCTCTCTTGGCTATAATTTTATTTGTACCACATCCGTGCACAACTTTCTGCCTTCCATTGACCATAAATTGTAAGGCAACTAGGCATTTGTTATTTGTGGTGGGGATGGCATTTCTACAACAAAATATATAATGGTAACGGTAAATTTAGAAGTATTCGGTATTCTACACAGAGGAAAATAATAACATACGGTTATTAGTTGACATAGGCGATTGATTAAAAATATCACAAAAATAAAATTGTTTACCCGAATTTTGGATGTGCCCCAGGAAATTCAAACAGTCTTCTTATTATATTTTTGGGAATGTTTCTGCTAAAAAGGTCAATTTCTTTCCACATTATCTTATAGAACACTTTCCATACCGTTTTCAAGTCTTTACCACTATCAAGAAACACAGCCCCTGCTAATGCCTCGAAGATATCACCAAGTACCTAAAAGCAATAATTAAATATACAACTTAACAAGCTAAAAACGTACTCTTCGTCAATTTACTGAGCTTTTTATATAATTGTTACACATTCTATAGGATACTCTTCGCAGTTTTCTTGTAAATAATGTTAGTTTTTGGACATCCTAAAGGCCATGGCAGGTTAAGATAAGTGTCCGTGCCTTTGCATCCTTTTTGCGTGTAGTTTCTTTCAGTGATGCATCTTTGTGTAAGATACTACCACAAAAAGTTTTGGCCTCAAAAACTTCACAATATAAAAAGCATCAATTTTTGTTTTCTTCATGAAAAGATTTCATGAAAATATCATTAATAAATTGTCTTGAGTAGATTTACAATATACTCCAGTCGAATTAGACATAATAAAAAATTTTGCGTCCTGTGGACTTTTTTTTGTGGAAGTTGTTTAAGAGGGCATAATACACAAGCACAGAAAATTACACCCTGCTACACCATGTGTGTCCCCTATTTTTAGGGGTTGGAACTTTGACATTTTATTTATTTGTCCATATCTTTTTCCCTATTGCCCGTAGGGCTCTTTTCCAAGTTACACTTTTTGAAGGTTCATCCCTCCTCTACATAATATGTATATTACATATTTGCCGTAGGACAAACGGTTTTGGCTGTACGAGGCCGGAAAGGTCGCTCTGTCCAAATCTGTACAGGACAAACGGCTATTATTTCCAATCTACAATACTACACACACTAATGCCCTTAAGGAGGAATGATGATTTGTGGAAAAACTTTTATCGAATACCGCGCGGTTTCCATGATACGGGATGTTGAAATTTTTAAAATCCCTTTTTTTAAAAAAAGTGAATCTACTTTTTTTCGCTCATTTTTTTTTCATGTATGTACGACCCTAATATAAGAAAATTTACGTTGGTTTCATTTTAATACATTCATTGGTTTAGGAGCTAGACAGCAAAATATGTCAAAAATGGCTATTCTGGTATTGCTGCATTAAAAAAACCAAAACCAGTATAATTCCGGTAAATGTCTGGTAAATGTTTATCCTAAAAATCCAATTCATTGTGCATAGAAAATGTGTTTTTGTATTTAAATAGGATCAACACTTATTGTATAATAACGATTTATGTCATGTGTTCTCCAGTCTCCCTTTTCACAATTTTTTTTGCGGCCTTATGGTTCATAGTTGGGCAGACAGCAATATACACGTGGACAGGGCACATAATAGGGTGTTAAAATGGGTCTCTTGTTAAAATGCAATACGAAGTACCGTTTTTGAGTAAAACGCACTTGTTTGCAAAAAATTACTTCAGATCACACTTTTCATCGGCTGACTAGTAAATACTCACCGCTGACTACGAAAAAATACAACTATGCGTCGCTTCTTGTTTTTTCTGTTTATGAGGGACATTGCTAATGAAAAAATGAAGGGACATTTGAGGGTTCACGCTTGTCTGAAATCACATTACAACTTATTTTGTGTCTATAACAAAATCCACAGTAATTTTACCTTCCTATTATTATTATTATTATTATATTATATTTCTGTACCGAATAGTACTAATGCGAAATAAACACAAAATAAGGTGCAATGATGATTCCAGACAAGCGTGAACCCTCAAATAGGGGGGGTGAGAACCCCCTATTCCGTCCGAGTCCCTTCATTTTTTCATTAGCAATGTCCCTCATAAACAGAAAAAGCAAGAAGCGGCACATAGTTGTATTTTTTCGTAGTCAGCGGTGGGTATTTACTAGTCAGTCGATGAAAAGTGTGATCTGAAGTAATTTTTTGCAAACAAGTGGGTTTTACTCGAAAACGGTACTTCCTATCGCATTTTAACAAGAGACCCATTTTAACGCCCTATTATGTGCCCTGTCCACGTGTATATTGCTTTCTGCCCTACTATAAACCATAAGGCCGCAAAAAAAATGTGAAAAGGGAGACTGGAGAACACATGACATAAATCGTTATTACACAATAAGTGTTGATCCTATTTAAATACAAAACTTTCACTTTTTTAAAAAAATGGGGGTTTTCAAAATTTCTACATCCCGTATCATGGAAACCGCGCGGTATTTGATGAAAGTTTTTTCACAAATCATCATCCCTCCTTGAGGGTATTAGTATGTGTAGTATTGTAGATTGAAAATAATAGCCGTTTGTCCTGCACAGAAGACCCCCAAATTCGGCCAGCGCGACCTTTTCAGCCTCGTTCAGCCAAAACCGTTTGTCCTACGGCAAATATGTAATATAC
This sequence comes from Rutpela maculata, assembly GCA_936432065.2. Taxonomy (NCBI): domain Eukaryota; kingdom Metazoa; phylum Arthropoda; class Insecta; order Coleoptera; family Cerambycidae; genus Rutpela; species Rutpela maculata. The sequence goes on along the minus strand of OW386291.2, from coordinate 3,232,360 downwards.
ATTATGTAGAGGAGGGATGAATCTTCAAAAAGTGTAACTTGGTAAAGAGCCCTACGGGCAATAGGGAAAAAGATATGGGCACATAAGTAAAATTTCAAAGTTTCAACCCCTAAAAATAGGGGACGCACATGGAGTAGCAGGGTGTAGTTTTCTGTGCTTGCTTATTATGCCCTCTTAAACAACTTCCACAAAAAAAAGTCCACAGGACGCAAAATTTTTTATTATGTCTAACTCGACTAGAGTAATATATGTGAAATACAAACAAATTGGTTCACTTGATTAAGAAAAAATTTTTTTTTCGGATTTTTGAAAAAAAAAATTCCCAGATAGAATAGAATAGAATAGAATTTATTTTGCCATTTTTTTGATACATAGATTATGTACATTTGGCACGTCTAAATAACAATATTTAGTTACAATAATTGATACAAATTGAAATAAACAATTTGTCTGTCTCATTACAGCAATAAAACTTAAAATAAAATACACAAATACACAAAAATACACATTAATAAAAGAACTTATAAATATGTATAAAAACAAACAAACCTCTTATAAGAGCTCTGTCTATACAAATGAAACACAACAGATTAAAAATAATAATAATAATATCAAATTTTATCTATTTAAAAATTCGTCAACACTATAAAATGCATTTTCTATTAATAGTTTTCTTATTTCTTTTTTAAATAAAGATAAGTTCAATTCTTTCATAGTTTTAGGAATGCTGTTAAATAAAATAATACAATTATAGTGCAGTGAGTTTTGAAATGTCGCTGTTTTATGCACTGGGATCAACAACAGATCTTTATGTCTTGTATTATATAAATGATTATCTCCGGAAGTGGAGAAGGTGTATAAATCTGTTTTTGCAAATACCAGACATTTGTAGATATAGATACTAGGAACTGTAAAAATATTATATTTTTTAAATAATTCCTTACAACTGGATCTATTACTTAGGTTAAAAATTAGTCTTAGTAATCTCTTCTGGGAAACAAATACTCGTTGTATATGACTTGAACGGCCCCAGGCTAATATATTCAATGATAAATGTGGATAAGCTAAAGCATAATACACACTTATCAGTCCCGTCTGGGCAATTGTATCCTTTAGCTGTAGAACAGCGAAGTAGGCTTTATATGAAGTTTTTGAGATCAAAACTTTTTGTGGTAGTATCTTACGCAAAGATACATCACTGGAAGGAACCACACGTAAAAAGGTTGCAAAGTCACAGACACTTATCTGAACCTGCCATGGCATGGCCTTTTGTGATACCAACTTTGTTATGAAAAAAAAAATAGAAGAAAAAAACAGCCAACCTGTGTGGGATTCGCACACACAATCTTTGGATTGCAAGGCAAAACCAAATCAAATCAAACAATAGTTTATTTATATTAAAATTATATGTGTCTCCCCGGAAATTTTCCCGGAGCCAGCCAGAAAAACACGGCACGCAGCGCCGTGGTGAGTGTAGGGTTGGGCAGGGCAGGTCTGGTTCGACTCCTGTTTAAAAGATATAAACTTAAAACTAACAATAACTTTTAAACATGATATACGAAAATATCTAAAAATAACTAAAATAGCACAATAAAATTATCGATTTCGCGCAAAACACGAGTGCGAACTCTTTGAAATTTTGATTGCAGGCACGGGAAAACAAAACTCAACGAAAAAACCCGTTTAAAGCAATTCCAACCTGGTGGTCGTCCTGCCAGGAAAATGTGGTGAAATGAAAGTTAAGGATTAAAAGAGTTAGGATTTTTATAAATTCATCGGCCTAAATGAACAAAACAAAACAAAAAGAATAGAAAGGGATGAACGAGAAAAAAATAAACAAACAGAGAGGGAATAGAAAAGGATTAAAGATGTAAGTTGAGAATGGACAAAGTTTAGGATAGTGATAAGTTGTAGTAGTGGCAAGTGTGGCTAAGAGAGTTGCCGGAAAATAGGCAACGTCTGGTATGATAGGGGTGTCTTATATCGAAAAGTATGGTCTAATTCGGGTTGCGGGTAAGCGGACTATCGCCCAGTTTAAAAAAATACTTCACGCACTGTTTGATTGGAATTTGTTGACCCCCGATCGAAATTGGTGTTAGAATTCGGTTCTCTGTGAACCGGCGCATGAATAGTATCCGAAAAGGGTCCAAAACTTTGATAGCTTGTATCTCGCAAAATATTAAAGTTACAAAAGCGGCTCTGGTCTCAAATTGTAGCAAATTAAATCCTTTTTGCTACAAACCCAAAAGTTGGGGAGATATTTAGTAAAAACCAATGACTTCAGAAATTCTGAAGTCATTGGTAAAAACCAAATAAAAGTCAAAAATGTACAGTTAGAGTCCAAAGAAAACAAAGATAGCGTCGTATTTCAAGATGGCGGACACTGAAATCGGGCACCCCCCCGTGAATTGATAGCACTGAGGGTATGTAAGAACTCTGCAAAACTTGGCGCTTTAATCCAGCAGGTTACGATTCTGCCTAGTATTTGCTCTAAGCCACCACACTACATCCCTCGCATTAAAGCAACACTTATTAGATTTACAAAAATGTACTTACTTTAGGCACATCAACATATTCTGCTAGATTCAACTCGTCTTCTTCCAATAAAATAAGAACTTCATCATTAATTTCATAATTCTTCGATTTCAAATATTCAACAAACTTATCTATATGGCCTTGTAGCTGGGAATTTATCATCAACATAAATTTGTGGAATCCGCATCTCACCAACAAGCTGGCAAAAGTATTATTATTGACGAGGGCCGACCTTAAGTCCGTTAGTTGTCCCGGATCCAGGTTTCCACACGACTCATAAATATAACAAGTTATTAGAAAATCTAGGACTGCGTCTCCGAGGAATTCCAACTTCTCGTAAGACAATGTTATTCTATTTGGAGTATAAGACGAGTGAGTTAACGCTTGCAGGAGATATGCACGATTTTTGAAATGATAACCTAAGATACTCTCGATTTGTTCCCAATATGGCAAATGAAAATTTATATTGCTAATTGAGCTATTTTCATTTAAAACTGGATCAGGAGCCGGTTTTTTTAGTAATTCTTCTAGTTTTTCGGACGGAGGGATCAGCCCTATCCATTCAATAAGTTTTATTCCTCCTGTAAATATAAAAAAACAAATCAGAAACTCGCATTAAACTATTTTAGGTTTACTCGAGCAACAGTCTTATCTAAAGAATGGTGATTCGGGAACGAGTTAAACCCATGATATTATGAAAGGGATACGCTCTCACACGCAAAACTCTCCTCACCGCAGTCTTTACTGTTACGTCACATAAAAGTCAACGAGTTAAGCGGTCAATTTTTAGACGTAAACTAAAATTACCTTAACCGAAGTGTTTAGAAGCTTATTCTTCATTGAATTATGACTCTTTTGGTTGTTCGAGCCAAAAATGTGAGAAAATTGTAAAATAATAGAAACAATTATTTTTTCGTTTAATTCGCTCTAACTCAAAAATGGGACAACGAATTAATCTCAAATCCTCTCAGCATTATTGTTGCAGAACCCTCCAGAATCGACCTAAGTCGAAAATTCGACTTAGGCAAAAATTTCATTTAAGGACATTTTTAAGAGTCTGAGGGACTTCAGAGCCACAGACTAGTCCATAAGGACCGTTATGAGTTCCATAAGGCATTAGAACACAACCAGGTGAAAATTCGAAGACACACCTAATTTACAGTAAACTAGAGGTTTTAACTTCGGGAAAATGTAATATTGGACGGATTTCGTTCATTTTTGGCAGTATTATAGTAAATGCTTCACAGAAAAGTTTCTATATTGTACGGGGGCTTACTAATTTATAACCCCTTCTCAGGGGTTATAAAAAATATATATATGTATATATTTATTGGAGCTGAAAAAGAATCTTTTAAGAACAAAAGGTTCTATGCAATTTTTCACATAAATTGATAGTTTTTAAGTTATAACGACTTCAAAATTGCGACTTTAGCTTAAAAAAAAGGCTTTTGTCAAGTATCTCGAAAAGTATTACTTTATCAAAAAATGTTACAGACCAAAGTACGAACTGGGAATTAATTATATTTTTTGTTTATTGATGTAGGATTAATAATTTCGGAGATATTTAAGTTTATATTTTGCATCCGAGTGTTTCGAAATTATCTTTAAAGTTTAAAATGCATTTTTTTCTAAAGCAAGTGCTTTAAATGAGCAAAAAAAATTGAGCATCTAGGTAATGCTACATTTTAAATAAAAACTGTATTTGAGATCATTTTTTTAAATTACTGGCTAATTAGAGTAACAAAATGGCGATCTTTTTATATATATAAAAAAATATATATAAATACGCACATTCATGTGAAAAATTGCATAGAACCTTTTCTTCTTAAAATTTCATTCCTTTTCATCTCCAATAAATATATATTTTTTTAAGTGCTCAGGTGGCATCCACCCCCTACAAATTAGCAAGCCCCACACAATATAGAAACTTTTCTATAAAGCATTTATTATTATACTGTCAAAAATGAATGAAATCCGTTCAATATGACATTATTTCAAAGTTAAAACCTCTACTTACTGTACTTCGTATGTAGTTTCATAATTTAGTGCTAGAATTTAAAAAACACGCATACAGGGTGAATTTTTTCGTAGGAACCTCACAAATAAAAATTAGTTAATATGACCCTGGAATTTTCTATCTTTGATTATGCACGTAAATTGGCAATTTCTACACAGAAAATACGAGCTGATTCTATAGCAAGTAGTTAAAAGATACGGCCTTAAGAAGTAATGGGAAAAACTGATAAATAACACTGTAGTTCAACAAAAAAAAGGCTCAGACATTTTTTAATAATTTCTAATTCACCAAAGTGAACTCTATATACAGACACACTCACTACCTGAAAGATTTTAGTCAGAACAACAAATTTTCTTTCAACCAGGTATCAAGTCGTGAAATAGCCGAAGTTATCTCGAATCTCAAAGACAAAAAAGTAAAGACGCCTATGATATTACCGTCAAAATCATAAAAGGCATTAAGGATTCTATCTTAATTCCTCTTACAAACCTAATTAACTTATGTTTATCAAAAAACATTTTCCCGGATTGTCTAAAGATAGCCGATCTATAAAAAAAAATGACATAAATGACCAATATCAGTGATTCCTTGTCTCGCGAAAATCTACGAATTACTTCTAAAAAATCAAATTACAGTGCACATGGAAATAAATAACCATTTCAACACCAACCAATATGGGTTTAGAAATAAAATGTCTTCAACCCTTGCTATAGATAATTTAACTTCCATAATAAATACCGGTTTTGAAGAAGGAAATTATGTTTGCTCTATGTTCTTTGATCTCACCAAAGCTTTCGATTGCGAATCACACGAGATATTAATTGCTAAATTCCAATTCTATGGTTTCCCAGAAGACAGTATATGTCTTCTGAAATCCTACCTGTCCAACAGACAACAATTTGTACTCTATAATGGGACCAAATTAGAAACATGTAAAATAAATTTTGGTGTGCCACAGGGGTCGGTAATGGGGCCCATATTGTTTTTAATCTATAGAAATGATTTTCCTAATTCCGTTGAAGTCAATGCCGTTCCCATCCTATTTGCAGACGACACAAATTTAACTCTATCTAAAAGTGGCATTGAAGATCTTCTAAATGAAATCCCAAATATCGAGCAAAGCACTTAAGAATGGTTCACCTCAAATAATCTGTCTGAATGAAACAAAAAGCGAGACAAGCACGTACATATTCCAGTGTCTATTATATGTAAAAAATAACGAACACTCATTTACCATTAGGAGTCAAGTTCATTCTTACAACACCAGGAATAACAAAAATGTTCATACTCATTTTCATCGTCTAAACAGAACGTGAGTTGGTACATGCTACCAAGGAATACAATTCTACAATGCTATTCCTCTTGCAATTAGGTGTCTAAGCCATATCCAATTCAAAATTAGAATCAAAAATTACCTACTCAAAAACGCCTTTTACAAGCAATCTCAATCAAATTTAACTTTCAACCATCTTACTTGTTTCGTTTATTCAAGCTATATCTGTATGTTTGTTTGCAAAAGTATCATCCTGTATACAGATTAAATATCCACATACCTTTAATTCCACAGCTTTGAAGGTATGCCCCTAAAAGAGACTCCACTACATCTGCAACGTTCTTATCCCCAATATACTGACTTTTCAAAAACGCAGACATGCTCAGGTACGTGCTTTCTTCATTTTCATCAGGTGCATAATCTTCCTCCATTATGTTGTTAATGGTACTCTGGCTCAAATTTCCACTAATTTGCTCGTCTCTCGGAATGATCAGGTTAAACAAAGAATTAATTGAAATCTCCTTGAGAGATATCCTCTCCAACGTCTTTTCTGGTACTGTGAATGCCGGCGGTAGCCATGACTCTCTCGGAGACAATTCGTTGTACTTCAATATTCCACTCAGATTCTTTTGCTTCGCTAAATAATACAAATTCTTGTTGCTAACTAACCTACCCTTCAAGCTGGTTGCCCGCCCTTCGTCGTACTTTGGAAAACGCACAGCAGTATATACGGATGCTATTAATTTTAAGAAAGAATCCCCCAAAGTCTCCAGACGTTCGAAATTAACTATGTCGTTTGCTTTGGCTGCGGTTAATGCTCGGTAAATTTCGCAAAGCTCTGGGCCATAATTAGTATCATTAGTGTCGAGCAGTTTTATCGATTTTTCAACAAAATCTTTGTGATACGTAAGGGCCAACTGTTGATTCAAGGCTTTAGAGGGACTTTCAGTCCTCATTAGAGTTTCAGCCGTGGTTACTTTGTGACCTATAAAGGTCTCGTAATGCTCTATATCCATTAGGGTAACATCGAGGTCCCGTTCAATGTCCTTGGGTTCCTCGATATCTTTCCAGGGATACTCGGCTTCCAACATTTTCGCAGCGTAGTCTTTATTGTAGTGCAACGATGTTGACGGTAAAGTCAAAAGGGATTCGTCAATTGTTAAAGATGGAACTTCTACGTTTTCAGGCAGTTGCTCTTCAGTATGTGGTTCGTAGTCCAACAGGTATTCATCCAGTTCAAGGGGTTTTCGTTTATTAACTGTTTCCAGCCCTAAACGTGCCTCTTTCGATATTTTGCAACGTAACTCTTCCACTTGCAACATGTAAGTGATCCTGTACAATATAGTTGGTAGGAAACTAGCTTGAATCCATAGGGATGCTGGAAAATCCTGTTTCACGACCAGCTCCGGTATTAAGTATTCAGACATTTCCTCATATAACTTATCACGCTTGCGCTTTCCCTCTTTGCCTTTTGGTTTGATAAAATTCAAGCGTTTAGTTAGTCCCTTGACGAGCAGTAAAGGATGCTGAACACCTATAATTCTTCTGCCATGTTTCTCTTGGAAGTACTGTTGGAAACTACTATAATCCTCGTTTGGAAACGGAGACAAAGCACTTTTATTTAGGGCCACTTCTGTAACAATGTATGTTGCAGGATCTCTTCTATACCAAGGCGAGACGATTTTATTGAGATACGTTTCCTGCGTCACTTGCAAATTTAACTTTTCCTCGCACGACGGTTCCGAAATATTTACTACACTCTTGTGATTTTTAATGACGTTAAAGTCAACCTCAAGCTTCGTTTTATTCAGAGGAACCACTAAAAGCATTTCGGCTTGCGTGCTATTATCAAAAATCAGAAATGATTTTAGAATTTGCAGTACGTCATCGAACACCAGAAAATGGAATTCTTTCATGGCCTTCATATCTTCCTCTCCAAATAAAACTTGTTTCTGGTTCACCTTCAGGCTAACATTTATTGTCCCCAAAGATACATATATAGGAAAATCGCATAAAGTTGGAATTTCGCCTGGCGTAATTATGCCAAAACAAAGCGAAGATGTGTACATGTCGTATATAGTGGAGTTATTAATGTCTGCGGACTGCCTCAAAAACTGTGGCTCCAAATGGATGACGTGAAGGAAATGGCAAGTATTTGGGAGTAATTGACCTTGAATATACTTTGATATCTAGAATAGAAAAATTAAATTTAGCAGAGTATATGGCGTTTTGCTGATGAATTTTTTTTTAAACGAAAATCGCTAATTTGTTTAAAAAAAAATCAAATTGTTATTATTAATATTTGTGAATTACAAAAAGATAAAAAGTAAATGATAAAAAATATACTGTATGCATTTCAACTTGGAGCCGATTTTGTATATTGTCTTCTAGATACTGAAGTACAATTTTTGGGAATAGAAGGACAACTTTTGATTTTCAAACGATACAATAAAAAAATCCTAACCTGTTTTTCATGCAATCTCTTATTTCTGGAATATCCTGCTTTATCTTCTTTAATTGCAGGATAATGAGGAAAAAGAAAGCTGACGTCTTCCTCTCGAACTTCACATTTTGTGGGTAACAGATGATCATCTAATTCGCCAATTTTATGAAGCATAATACAAGCCTTAAGAGCAGCTGCCCTTTTAGCCGACTTTATTGATTTCATATATGCTCCCTGAAAGAAAGAGAAACGTAATTTATGTACAGCTTTCGAGTGTAATCCTTTAGACCGTGTGACCCATTTAAAATGGAAACACCTTTTTTATTTTTTGTCCGACTTGAACCAAATTTTACCAAAATATAGAACAAATTAGGATCTACTTATGGCCAAAAAAACATTTGCCTCCTACAAATGCAAAGCTACCTGCGGTACCAAAATAAATGGAAAAATAAAGAAATCATATTAGGCATTTTTTTATCCAAAAACTTTATCAATGAAAGTTGTTCAGAATGGTCCAAAATCCTAGAGTCCAAAATTTCACCAAAATTAAAAAATATTAAATTCTGTATTTGAAGTCCAAAATTTCGACAAAATTAAAAAAAAATACAAATCACTTGACAACTACCTGACAGCTTGCGTTTAATTTCAAATAAAATTGTCATAACATAATTTTCTAAAGAAAAAAAAACAATTAAAATGATATTTTCGGACTTGGACATTGTTTTAAACAGAATTTCAATATTGCTGAAATTTTTTTCTCCAGGTTTTTGAACAATTCTGAACAACTTTTATTAATAAAGTTTTTCGATAAAAAAATGCCTAATATGATTTCTTTATTTTTTTCCATTTATTTTGGTACTGCAGGTGGCTTTGCATTTGTAAGAGACGAATGTTTTTTGGCCATAAGTAGATCCTAATTTGATCTATCTTTTGGTAAAATTTGGTACAAGTCGGACAAAAAAGAAAAAAGTTATAAAGGGGTTTCCATTTAAAATGGGTCACACTGTAGATCGGTCGAAATGGGAAAAAAAACGGTAGTAAGTCGAAATTTTTTCTCCATCAGATTCTTTTGCATAGAATTCTTGTTTAAGGTCTACACAAACGGGAAATGATAACGCGGACACTTAGTAGGTGGGGGAACATATATTTATATCCCACCTACTGTCCCACTGTTCCCCCACCCACTGTCCACGTTATAATTTTCTGTTTGTGTAGTCCTTAAACAAGAATTCTATGCAAAAAACTGATAATATTCAATGAAATTTTGGAGAAATATAGCTCTTATAAAGTACAATCACCACTTAAGTTTCAAATCAAAATGATTATTGAAACGGCTCAAATATACAAAAGGGTCATTTAGTGATATGGCAGTTTCCTACTTTTTCTTCCTCATTTTAAAGTATAACAGATCAATAGCCTCAGAAAAAAATTTAAGCTCAATTGAATCAATAGCCACAGAGATATTCGCATTTGAATAGAAACACGCTCGGCCGGCCAACAGTCCGTAGAGTGACGTCACTTGGCGTGCGCCGATACCTATATTAGAGCAGCGATTTCGTAAGTCTATCGTGTCGTTTTTTTTTTTGGCATAGAACCAGGTCAAACGTGTTAGGTTCCTTTGAGTATGTCACCGGGCATATGAAATCATATTTTACGACATTTTTTTGTGGTCTCGAACTTTTTAAATCAATAAAAAGTGAAAAAAATGTATTTTTAAATAAAATTGTTTTTTTTGTTTCCACCGCCATATCTTTAAAACTATTAAAGGTACCGAAATTTGTTTTGTGTCAAATTAAAGCACACACTGTAGAGCTTTTACCAATATAAACGGTTTGGGCACAATTCGCACTTTCATTTCTCTAAAAATCAGATAAACTAAAAATATATATTTTATGTATTGAAATCTTCACCAATCGATAAACTTTTTTATTTTTGAAAATATTAGATACATGCAGCGAAGAAAATAAAGCCTAATAATCACAAAAGTTTTTGAAACAATATATTTTTTCCTAAAATGTACCGTGTGGCAACAGCGATTAATTTTATCAGCGCTAAATGCGACATTGGGACGCAATTAATACACCTCGCATGCAGGGTTGGTCAGATTAGTCGTGGCGGTTGTCGAAAATCATTACGTATTCATTGTTCGGATAAAAATTGTGACAATCAAAAAAGTGCTTGTTTTAAGGAAGACCTAAAATGTTGCAACGAGTACAAATGTCGTTCCTGTAACAAATATAACAACATTATTAAAGATTTCAAGGCAGATATGAACGAATTAGAATGCTATTAAAAATGTCTAATAAACTTACTAATTAGGTGGGTAGTTAGTAACACTGATTGATATTTATAGATTATCTTTTTATTACTAAAAGGAGACTATTTTATATTTATTGTACAATTTCTTAATATTAACAACATATGATAAATACTACTGTACAATATATGAAATATTGAACAATAATATTGATCCCCTAGATGCTTTTGATCGTTGCAGTCGGTAGGCTTGCTACAGCCGAGCGCGCAAGAATATGACTTTGGCCCGTTAAAAAAAATCGCTGACTCAATACTATGAACGGAACATGAAAAATTTTTATCCTAAAAACTTTTTTCAACTATTGGCTTCAATTTGTACGCAACATGTATATACAAATTTTCATAAATAAATTTTTTTCTCGATTGTCTAAAATTTACGTTACTGAAAATAACAGGTTTGAGATTCCTATTATTTTTCCAACTTAAAAAAAAATAAATCGGGTTCACGTGGGACGTTGTTCGAAGCGCTATTGTGTCTACTTTAATCTAAAAAAAAAAATAGCTTGATAGCACAAATATTTTCAGAGATATTGTGGTGGAGATGTTAAAAAACATATTTCATTAAAAATCTATTTTTTTGAGTTTTTCCGAAATAAAAAAGTTCTCGACCACCAAAAAATGTCATAAAAAAATAATTTCGTGTACACAATTATCTTACTAAAGAATCCCACTAAGTCTGGTTTGGTTCTACACCGGTTTTTCTCGAAAACTAAGCGACTTTACTTCCAGATTTTACTCTACTAACTTGCATTCACAGCCGTGTTCACTGGGAGGTTCAGCCATCTGACGTCACAACTCGACTACATGGTTATCCCGAGCGTTTTTAAGCGCGCCGACTTTAATAATTTTTTTATACATGTCAGTAAATTCTAATTTTTGGCATACTTACTATATTCACCAAGCTCTTTCAGAATATGTAATAATAAAAAATTGTTAAATGAGCTTATTGTTGCCAAAATTTTGCACCCTTGTGAAATCCTGCTATCAAAACCAAGAAATGTGTACGATGGCTCAAATTGTAGCTTTTTATAAGTACTTTAAGATCACGGAGAGAGAATTTTTTTTTTTTCAAAATTTAAACACTTTATTGCAGTTGTATAATTTTCGAAAATGTAGTTATAAACAAATTCAAATAACTTTCTGGATTTTTCATGAAATAAAAAACGGTAAAGGAGTAACCAAAGTGTATTACAAAAGCCAACTTTAAAAAATTAATGCTCTACTTGCATTTGGAGCGTTAGTTTTTACATTTAGATCACTTATAAATAAACAAATCGATATTTCTTATTGAAATTTGGACTGTTAATTCTCCAATGTCTATTATTTTGTCTCTGCTACTTGAAAATAATCCAAAGCTACAACTGTTAAAAGATACTGTATAGAGGCCCAAAAGTGGGGGTCTTTAGCGATTTTGTTAGATCCGAAAAATCACCAAATAGGTCCAAATGTTATATTATGTTTTTACAAACCAGACTTTAGCCAAGTGGGTAAGGCGACGAGCACTTTTTATTCAGGATGCAAACGTCTCGGGTTCAAATCATGCTCGCGAAATTTTTTTTTATTGTATCAGTGATATTAAAAATTTTATAAAGCTATATACACTAACATAAAGGTAGTTGTTCAAGTCAGGTTGATTTACCATTTTCATGATAAAAATTAAAAAAGTTATAAAAAAATTTAAAATTTGCATTATGTTCTCAAAGCCGCTTTATTCAATGTTATTTTACCAATTGTAGTTTTGGATTATCATCAAATAGCAGAAACAAAATAATATGCATTGAAGAATAACCAGCCCAAATTTCAAGAAGAAATATCAATTTGTTTATTTATAAGTGACCTAAACGTAAAAACTAATGTATCTCAGCTCCAAATACAAGTAGAGCATTAATTTTTTTTTCAATAGTTGGCTTTTTTGATCTAATTTTATTACCCGCTTACTGTTTTTGATTGCATAAAAAAACCAGAGAATTACTTGAATTTGTTTATAACTAAAATTTCAAAAACTATGCTGCAATAAAATGGGTTTAAACTCTAAAAAAAAAAAATGTTTTCTCCATGACCTTAAAGTACTTATAGAATGCTACAATTTGAGCCATCGTACACATATCTTGGTCTTGATGGCAGGATTTCACGAGGGTGCAAAGTTTTAGCAACAATTGAGACGTTTTAGTAATTGACCATTTTTAAAAAATTTTATATTCAAGTACTTTATTAAATTTTATATGACCCGTATTTTTTTATTTTACAATTTAAAGTCATTTTAATAGTGAAATTAATTATTTAAATTAAGAAATTTTGATAGATATGAGCACATGCGCAGTTAGATAAAGGAATAATCGACGGGCGTCGCTTGCTTGCTTATTTGCTGTTAGCATATAGTCCAGTCAACTTTCACCTCTAATTTGAATGCTAATGAATAGATTTTAATGAAACCTTGTGCAATGTGTTTGTAATGATGTTAATAAAAGAGTTGAAAAAAGATCACAGTAGTAAATGATCAGAAGAGGTACAACCTTTTATTATGGGTTCCGTAACTTGTAGAATTAGGTCAAAAATGAAAGAGAAACAATAAATCCATCTTTTTTTGCCCAAAATAAGATGTTTTTACTCTTGTGAATTTTTTCGAAAAATGCATATTTTTGGAGGTATGGCCTCTCGGAAATTCCTAAAAGTGGAGGAAGGGAAATGTAAAAGTTAAAAAAAAATCTGAAAAAATTCAGGTGAATATGTTATCGAAATTCAAGACTTTTTTCTTTGCAACTTGTCTGTAAAGTGCGTTTTCACCCAGTTATTCTGGAAAAATATGAAAAACTACCCCTTTCTTTGAAATTGTAGCGCTTTAAAAATATGTAATTTAAAAATTTGAAAAAACTCAGACGTATGCATTGAGGCCTTCTAAACATGTTTTGTCTCTTGAAATTTTTTTGTAACTTGCTAATTTTCCGAGTTACAGGCAGTTTTTCACAATAAATAATGTACATCATTTGCACATTAAAAAAATACATGAAAATTCGAAAAATTAACGTCATTTATGCATATTATTATAAAAAAGTATGAAACCTATACAGTGTGATCTACCATGGTATGCGGAAAATAAAATGGTGTATTAGTCTTCAGTGTGGGAAATCCCCTGCAAAATTTTAGAGAGTTCTTAGGTAATTTAGTATAATTAAATTATTAGTAAATTTGCGAAGATACACTACTGATGTTGAGTAGGTCAGGAATAGGTCGACGAACTTACTTGTGAAAGAATGTATTGGAGTTGTTTACATTTCCTCAATTGGCGTAAAAGGGGAAACCGGCCAGTGAGATCAAAGTACCACATTTTTTGCTTTCGGTCGAACAAACAGGACACCGGCGTGTTATTGATAGGTTTTAAGTAAATATCTCTTGCTATTGCAGAGTTGACGCATCGGGGTCAATGTCTTTTCGATTTATTTCGCTATTTTTGTAGTGTGATTTGATTACCAAAAAGTCATTACTATCCTCTCCAGCTTTACTGTCAATAGTGTCAATCCCAAGTTTGATAAAGTGATATGTTGTACTGTGTCACGTCAGACTAGTTAAAGTCATTGGCGGCGCATTTCTACAAAAAAGTCATTTTTTTTTTAATTTTTCATTTTTTAACTCCTTTCGGAGGGCAGAACCTACTGTTAAATTTTCTGCATGTCATGGTAGATCACGTTGTATGGTTATACCATTTTTAAAAGTTCTATATGATTTTAAAATTTTCATGTATTTTTTAATGTGCAAAAAATGTAGTACATTCATAGACTTAGAAGAAATAGACTCCAAAACAATTCATTTCCTTGAGGCCAGAATAGTTACGACGTTCAGCTCTCTCTCCATCTCCTTTCATACTGTAGCAGTTATATAAAGCCGTCTCTCTTTGGGATTATGAGCAACTGTCTCTTTCTATTTCGTTCTCACTTCAATTAAACTGGCATTTTTTCCCGAGCTTACCACAACTAACTGTGGTAAGGTGTAAAAGAGATGGCTATATATAATTTAGACGTGGATTGGTTATGTATGTAGCCATCTCTTTTACACCTTACTATAGTTAGTTGTGGTAAGCTCGCGAAAAAATGCTTTATGTTTAGCACTGGCATTAGACATGATCAAATAACTGATATTTGTTGTTGTCAAAGCTTTTTTTGTTTTAACCTCTAAACATTTGGACACTGACTTTGTTAAAGGAAGATATAATTTTAGAGAAAATAAATAGAGAAATGTTCCTGCACGATTGGAGAAAGACGCAAATTCACCGATGTATTTTAGTCAAGCCAGGGAAAGGTCAGGCCTGCAGCCAAGGGGTGCTTAACACTTTCTAGGAAAAATTTGTGCATCCTCGCCACCGACAGCGGAAAAGAAAAAGAGTTAGTACCTATTACTGTTCCAAGAAATATATAACGCCGGATGGCCTATATGAGAATACATAACCTCTTGGCTACAGTCATAACTTTTGCTTACAACACTGTAGTATGCAAATCCACCCTTCTGAAAGTTCATTTCTACTAAATAAACGAAAAGTCAAAATAAAAATATCATATTTGACAAGTTGGACTTGCCGCGAAATATAAACGTCACTTTTGACTTTTCGAATACTTACTTATGGAATGATAAGTTACAGCTATTTTTGGGTGTTGCACCGCAAACACAAAACTTAACCTTCTCAAAATGTTATAACAATATATATATTAACTAAATTCTAAGCAAACACGTCACAGCTAAACTAAATAATTGTTCGTTGTCTGTACTTTTGACAGCGACTAGCCAGTTCTCTGACCAGACGCCCAAACCTGACAAACGCCGACTCCTATTGGCGGATGCATCATCGCGTAAGTCGGAGCGCATTCCAGCTGAAGATAATCCCAAAGAGAGATAGAACTTTTTTAATATGATATATCCAATATATATTTAATATACTTTTTGATCATATAACAATACTTTGTAAATTTTGTTGGAGGAAGCGACCCTATTTGAATTTTAAGTGGTAATTGTTCTTAATAAGAGCTATATTTTCCCAAAATTTCATTGAATATTATCCATTATTTTTTCACAACAAGCATTTTCCTTCTTTTTATTGTTTTCCATAGGACTTACAGATTTCGAGATATTCAAAGAAAATCGATGAAAAACTCGGTCAAAAATTAAATTGTTTAAATAAACAATATGCCGACCTCGTAGAAACTGCAAAACTGCCGTGACCAGACAATTCACATTAAAATCCTAATTTGACTCCACTATTAGGATTCTCTTGGTTTCGTATTAAACATAATGGGCCCGTTCAGCATTTTTTTTTATTTTAGAAATCGAAAGTAGAACACTTTTTAAGGCAATTTCCAAATTTCTAGGTTTTATTAGGACGTTTAAGCCCTTAAATAAATTACCAAAGTTGGATAGCGCAAAAACGGGGCGGTGCTTCCCGTGACGTCACTTTGCAGATGCTGATCGGGCGACAGTCAAGTTTTAATAGGGCATCTGCATGTGACTTCACAGCTAACCTGAAAAATATATATTTCTTAAGATTTACAAGTATTACGTAGCTATTGTCAAAATTTCTGCCTGGTTCCTGTACTTTTAACCAAAATCTAGTTCAATGTAATGTTTATGAAGTTTTAAATAGTTTGTCACAATAAAATAAGACACCCTTTGCAGGTTAGGAATCTAACCTATAATTAGCAGTCTACTTTTATCAATCAACAATATTGAAAAATTATTTGCGTGAATTTGCTTGAGGCCAATTTGGCTCCAAACTAAAAATGAGTATACAAACATTAAAAATGAGAATAAGTCGAAAAAACATAACAATTGAGGTTATGTTATTTATATGGTGCATATGCCCTATAAGCGTGTGACGCATGTTATTGTGTTTCTCTATGGAAACGGCGTTTGATTATTGAATTCTATCTCTTTTATCTTCCTGCTGGTTTAAAATGAGTAGTGTTTATGTAGAATGACGTCACGAGTCATCGAAGCGCTTTGTACTGAAACTCAATCTTTATCATTGAATATCTAATGATGGATATACTTATTAAGCTGAAATTTTATCAGCTTATCTAGATGATCGAATTCTATTGATTGCCATAAAAAATAAGGAAAAAATAATTATTGGTAACAAGCCCATTTTAATGATTCTCTTTTGCAAGACGAACACTCTATTTATATAAACAGCCACTCCCCAATACTTACCTCTATGATGTCCACAATAGGACATATAGTGGGTAACATGATTACTACACTATATGATGTTTCACTAATAAAACCTCCTTCTCTTTTCTCCTTGACATACCACTCAGGGGCATATGATGTATAAATATCTGAAGGTAAACTTGCACAGTATTGACATAAAAGTGGTACGGCAGACCTCATGTTAACTTGTGCTGAACCGGGACCGTCAACATAATATGGAGGTAATTCATCTTCGTTATACATTTTCTCTATTTCTTCTTGGGAAGGATCTGCCCTCTCTGTATTTTTGCCAATCAGGTACTAAAATATTACAATTATTGAATCAAAATCTGCAGCCTCAATTTGTTTTTCAGATCATTGTAAATTAGTAAATTTATGCAGGGTGACTTTTAAGCATGTTCTAAAAATTCACATTTAATACAGCGGTGAGAGCATAAATCATGGGGTTTAGTCCGAATATGTGCGGGAGTTTTGAAACTTTGGGAATCTGTAGATTTCGATGCCCTGAATGAAGTAAGAAAAAATTCAAAATGCGCCGCCGGCGCCGCCATATTGAAAAAATGGCGTACAAAAACCGTTTCTTTTAAATATCTCGCTTCGCGTGCCTCATACGGCAAAAAACGTTCTTATGAAAATAAAAGAGCATTAAATTTTACTACTATTTTTACTATTACTTTTTACTATTATTCAACTGTTTCGTACGATCAAAGTTGGATACGCATCAATTATATGGAATCCAATTTATAACTGTCACATTTCAGCACTCGAAAACATTCAACGGCGCTTCCTAGAAAATTTATATTTCAAAACACTTGGGCACTATCCTTCTCAAGGATTTCCCCAGGATATTCTTTTATCCACTTTTAACTTTGACAGTCTCCTAAAGAGAAGGACTACTCAATCAATAATCTTTTTGCACAAAATTATTCACAATCACATTAAGTGTGAAAACCTCCACAATAGCATTTTTTATGTTGTACCGCGTATTGCCTCAAGGCACAGTGATACATTTTTGCTTCCTACCCCCACAACAAATGTACTAGTGCAATCACCACTCTTCCAGATGTTCTCAAACTATAATAGTGTAAATACTCAAATAGATATCTTTAATACTAACATCCAAGGAATTAAGCAACTATGATTATTAAATTTGTATAATTGGGTTGTTGACGAATTTTCAAAAATGGTGAAATATGGTAGTGGAGGACTTAATTTAGTTATATATTTAATTTGGAAGAAAAATTCTTAGCGCAACATATTTTAAAAAATTGTTAAACTTCGACTATTTGAATGTGCCGCGAAAACGGTAGTGACATCATAACGGCAGTTAGATGTGAACTTATAAGCAGAACAGATGAAGACGAATAAGTTGACATTGCTGACAAGAAAGAAAATAACCTCATATGTCAAAAGTAAATTTGACGTTTAGCTAGCAGTGATTGATGTTTGCAGTTATTGTTAATATTTTTTTACAAAACGACTAAGGCAGTATATCTGTAAAAGCTAATTCTGACATTCTACTTGCGGTAGATATATTTATGGTCAGCGAATTTTTAAAAGAGACGATCGTTTTGACATTGCAATGGTTGGAAGTGCAAAAGCTGCAAGGTACTTACGTTACAGCTGCTATAGACAGTACAAACTATTGTAATTTCTGCAAGAACTTCCTTTATCTTATCTTATTAATATTACATAATATGTCTAATATGTATTTTATTATTTAATTTAGATGAACTTGTTAACTATATTTGTATTTTATTAAATATTCCCTTTTCATTGTTTTATTTCCTATTAACTATATACATGCGTACCTATCTAACTGAAAACAACAAAATAAGTTTATCTACTAAAGAAATTATTTATTATCCATTTGCTACTCACTTCTAAGAAGAGTCAGAATGAGACTTACGAAGATATCAAGAAAGGTCTGTATTATAACAACAAATAATAAATAGGTAAGTGCTTTATGCTAGTATCTATCTAAGCTAGGGTGACCATACGTCCGGAATTTCGCTGGACAGTCCAGCATTTTGTAGTGCTATCTGTGATCAAAAAAATTTTTCCCCTCGGTCATCAAAAAATGTTGGGATCAAGAAATGATTTTTTGGATTTCTGTTCCCCCCGCTCAACAATTTTTTTCCCAGCAGAAGTGTCCAGCACAAAAATCTGGTCACCCTCATCTAAGCAATAAACAATGATATGTATTTATAACACACATAATTCAAAGGGCATATATAACTACAATCCAATGCATTTGTAGCCATTTCCGACTGATTGTGTTCACCGACCAGTGGCACAGCCAGAAAATTCATCGGGGGGGCAATAGAACTGGCCTCCCCAGAGGAAGAGGAAAATTTTTCAGAAAATGGTTGAAAACGGATGTGTATGTAGATTCCTCTATTAGATAATATTGGCATTAATTACAAAATATTTATTTCAAGGGATAATTTAGATACTGCTTTGTACTGCTTCTTTATTTTTTGGCTCATGGAAGACGGCTTGGGGGGGGGGCCCGGGCCCCATGGCTTCCTCCCTGGCTGCGCCTATGTCACCGACTTTAGATGACTTTCAGTTTGTTTCATATAGTTTTTCAACGGCGAGTTTTTAAATTTCCTTTCTTAATTTATTGATCATCCTAGTATTATAGGGCGTCTAGGGAACTTCATAAATAATCAATAGCTAACAAAAACAACTGCACTTTATTCCAACATAAACTAGATAAAATATATAAAAGCAGATTAAAGATTAAAGCCATTTCCCTCCTTTTAGGAAGTCAAAGCATGAATAACATTCTAATCTAGAGCCGTTAAGAATACAGTAATACACCCTGTTTTATCCACCAGTTTGGCGGGTAATTTAAATTTGTAACAGCTAGAACGCCACACAAGTCTTGTAATGCGGCCGTTTTTCCTACAACATAAACCCATATTAAAAATCAAATTCCTACATTAAGATACAACTTACCACAAATAAAACGCTTAGAATATATTTTAATTTGTTACTTTACTTGACATTGAAATGGTCTCCACAATAAGAAGACTTGGTCCTTCTCTGGTGGCTTTGAATCATTCATTATTACGTTCAGCGTTTATTATTGGAACACAACAGTTTTTCTGGTGAATTGGTGGTATTATTTACACAGTACGGCAGAAAACACTATCTGTACTTATATTTATCCATAACTAGATGCTGTTAAACTATACCGAATTGTAACCTATGAACGTCAGTTGAATTTGACGTTAAATATAATGTCAGATTAAACTGTCGTGATCGTCTTTTTTCTCCGTCGCTATCAGCGAGTTTCTAAATTAGTACCCATTTCTCGTCATTTTATAACCAACTTCTCTACAGACTGCCATTATTATGTCATCTCCGTTTTAAATGCATGTATTTTTGTAATTAATATTATAATATTATAAGACTTACTTTTCAACTTCTACATGCTTCTAATGATTTTTTATGAATAACTGTTATTGTTTAACATAGATTCTCCGCAAATTTTAACTTAGTGCAACAACCCAATTGCATATTTTATACGTATATGTGTACGTTTTTACCGTCTATGTTATTACAATAAGTTGTTTGTATTTTATTCATGTTTCACGTCATTATTTTTGTATTTTATCTATATTCGAATTTTACTAAGTTGTTTGTCTTCTATTTACTTGTTTTTTATATCATTGTTCTTGTAGTTATACATTTATGCATGTATTTACCCTTATCCTGTAATTGGACATTGATCTGTTGGATATTGTAACAAAATAAATAAATAAATAACACCATTCATTGATTTTATCAAGGGCAGTTTCTAATGCCACACAATCAGTAACATAATTTACTTTATTGTATAACTTCATATCATCTGCGTATAAGAAACACTTGACACCCAGTTCCACTGTAATGTAGTTAATGAAAATATTGAAAAATAATCGACTTAACACGGTATACCTGAAGTAGATACAAATTTTGCAGACCGTTTACCACAGTATTCCATATGGTGGTGTCTATTTTCAAGATATGATTTGAAAAATAACAACAAATTTCTTGAGAAACCAAATTAGTGAAATTTTGAACATAAAATACTGTGATCAAGTCTATCAAATACTTCAGTGAAGTCTGTGTAAATTACGTCGACTTGCGAGTTAGCGTCAATAGCATCAGATACAGTAATGTGATTCTTTGCATAAGAAAATGCTGGTTCATATTTACAAAATTTCGAAAGCTGGAGAGAAATTGTTAATAATCGTTTTATGTCTGTAATTCTCAATATTATTTTTTTTTTTTTTTGTATTTGTGAGCTAGCAATACATGAGTTTACTCAGGAAATAGAAAGAGCTCTAGAGAGTAAAGAAACTGACATAGGAACTTTTCTGGACATAGAGAGTGCCTCTGACAATACCTCATTCGACTCACTAAATGATATAGTGCCACAGTTCAAAGAAAGCACTCACAGAGTAAACAGTGTGTGAGTGAGTTGTCTTGAAATAAGTGAAGTAAACTAATTGAAAATGAGTGAAAGTGAATCCAATGATGACCTAATGGAATGGGAAATGAGTAAAAGATCAGGAAGAAAGAGAAAAGAGCCATCATTAGAAGATATACACAGAATTATTGGAACACAGCAAGGAGATGAAATTAACCAACCTACAAAAAAAACACCACCTGAACAAAACATCAACATTGATAAAGAAACACAAAAAACCTACCCAACAAAAAACAAACATAAAAACTTCTCAGCTAAAATGCTAGAAATTGTAAACAAACAATACAACCATTTATTTTATATAAACACAAACCAAAATATTAACAACATGATCCAAATGGCAGACATCTGGGAGAAAGAGCAACCCAATGCTAAAGACATAATAATACAGACAAAAAAAGGCTTCCTTTTAAAATCAAATTCTCCAAAAGTAATCATAACAAATCACCTTGAGAGACTTAAAACCCGCCAAACCATCATTAATTATACTGAAACCAATTCAAATACCCAGAAACCAAAAACAATACAACGGCAAGAATCATATTCGGCCATAATCTCTCAAGTCGAAACAGTGATACAAGACAACGATATTAGCGAACACCTAAGAAATCACAGAATTGAACAGCGTTTTTGCAAACGAATCATCTCTAGAGCTACAGGAAAACCAACCGCATTCATCAGAATTATAACGGGCTGTTTTAAAAGCTACGAAAAACTCTTAAATGAAGGATTATTTTTTAAAAATAGACACTACCCAATATATGCCAGTGCACCGCCAGAACCAACCCCCATACCATGTAACAAGTGCCTACAATTCACACACAAAACAGAAGACTGCAACACACCTATTAAATGTAATAAATGTGGTGAAAACCATGCCACCAACAAATGCTCAACAAACTTGCCTCCTAAATGTAACGCTTGTGGAGCAGAGGACCACCAAGCATGGGCTTTTAAATGCCCAAAGCGTCCAACTAAGCCCATTGAAGGAATACCCAACGCCACGATTAAATCTTTGAATAAAAAAACACAGGAAATTAAAGACGATTCAAAAAAAAACACCAAAATCCACTCAAAAATTACCATCCACGACCACATTATTAATACTTACATGAGAAAATTAAACAAACCCAAAAATACAAACAGAGAGGAATTAGTGCAGAAACTCAAAAAAAGATTTATAAGCGAATTCAACATCGACACAAGCATAGTGTTCACAGGAAACCGTGCATTGATATTTATGTTTGACCTGGACGACCCAAATTCAACTTCACCCACTGAACCCAAACAAGGCGACACTGCCTTAGTTCAAATTCACCGGCCTATTTAATATATTATATGCAAACGTTAACAGCTACATACCAAAAAAACATATAATTAACAACTTTGTCGAACAGAATAATATCAACTGTACTCTATTTGTCGAAACAAAAACCAAAAAGGACAGTAATACAGGCTATCGAAATTGGGATATAATTCAAAGAGATGGAAACATAATAAACAATGCCCGTGGGGGAAGTCTGGTGCAGTTATGTCCTACTCTAAGAATGACGAAAGAAAACGCACCTAGAATCAATAATCCTTTAAATGAAGTGACACACTTCTCTATACCATTCCAGGATGACAAGATACATGTATTCTTGGTGTACATACACCACTCATCTAATAATATTGAGAACACAATATTCAACAAAGCGGCATTATGTAAATATGCACTGATAATAGGGGATTTTAACGTCAACAAAAGGAGAGAAAAGCAAATAAAAACCTTCACAGATAACTCAACATTCAAAAAGGCACTAACACCACCCACATTCATTATGGAAAACAACCCAGACAGTACTCCCGATTTAATCCTATATACACACAATTTGGAAAAAAACATAAAACAAATCGAAACCCACCCCGATATAGGCTCTGACCATCTAGCCATTCAGATAACATTGGATTTGAATTTGCCAAACATACAACTGGACTCAGAGTTTAAAATAAATTATAATAAATGCGATATGGAAAAAGTAAATATTGAAATGAAAAACTATATTAATAACCAACATGATCCCATCAATGAAGAAATAATTAATGAATTCAATGATAAGCTCACAGAGTGTGTGGCACAACACTCCCCGAAAGTCAAAATAAATCACTATATACATGAATTACCACCATTTATAATAAGGCTCTTAAAAAATAAAAGGAAAATGTACAGAGAGTACAAACAAAACCAAAATGCCAGCTTTAAAAGAAATTTAAACTCGTACAATAAAAACATACAAAAATTGATCCAACAGTATAAAGAAAATAAATGGATAGAAACGTGCAACGATATAAACAGACAACAGGGGAAGAATTATTGGCACCAAGTTAAAAAGCTCAGCAGATATAAATCAAAATCCCTTATGCCACAACTAGAAGACAATGGAAGACAATCTTTACAACTGATTCGGAAAAGGCTGAGCATTTCGCAAAACACTTTGAAAAAGCATTTCAAAAAGGTAACGACATACATTTCGATCAAAACCAATACGAACAAGTAACAAACTGGTACACAAATTTTTTTGAAAATGAGAGGAGAACTGAAAACCACAAAATAGAGGAAGACACCTATTATGAAATCATAAACGAAGGAAAAAGCACGACTCCAGGAGAAGACCACATAACGAAAAATTGTGTAAGAAAACTAGATCAAGAAATTCACCTGTTTATAATAAAATGCTACGAATACTGCCTAAACACACATTATTTCCCAGACAAATGGAAACGAGGAACTATAATAGCCATTGCAAAACCTAACACAGACCATAGCAAAGCAAGTAATTATAGGCCAATAACCTTGCTGTCGGTGTTGGCCAAAAACTTCGAAAAAATAATAAAAAACATTCTCAATAAACATGTACAAAATAAAATACCAAACTACCAATTCGGGTTTCAAGAAAAACGTTCAACAGTGCATCCTCTCACAATTTTAGTTTCTAATGTACAAACAGCGAAACTCTCAGGACAACACAGTGCTGCAATCTTTTTAGACATTAACAAGACCTTCGACAGTGTGTGGCATGAAGGTATATTATACAAACTACATTTGTTAAACTGTCCAAAACATCTAATTTACTTAATAAAAGACTATCTGAATAATCGCAGCCTACAAGTTAAAATTAACGGCAAATACTCTAATAATTTCTCACCACAACAAGGAGTTCCCCAGGGCTCGCCACTTTCACCCCTCCTATACAATATATACTGCTACGATATATATAACAATAACAGGGCAAACCAAAACACATTTAACAAGGACCTCTATACCCTCCAATATGCTGATGATACCGCGCTGGTATCTCATAACAGCTCGATTACCTGTACGGTAACTAAATTGCAACAACTTATGGACAGAACAACAACCTGTTTTAATGTATGGAGATTAAAAGCAAATCCAATTAAGTCACAGTTCATTATATTCAATCACACCCAAACTGACAATTCACCAACAATTTCAATAAATGGACAAACATTAAAAAATAAACCTGTTGCCAATTACTTGGGTATACACTTAGACCACAAGCTTAATTTCAACCACCACACAAACCTCATAAAGAAAAAATGCATAACCAGAGGAAAACATTTCAGAAACTTGACATACAAAGATAAGGGAATAAACAAGAAAACAGCGGCACACATATATAAATCCATATGCAGACCAATTCTTGAATATGCACACCCATTATATATAAATTGCAGAAAACCAGCAATAAATAACCTTAAAGTAGCAGAAACATCCACCATACGCTCAATAACTAAAATTCGTCATCCAAGAAATGCCCTACATAACCCTCCAAATAATCTTCTCTACGAAGCAACAAATACCCAACCCATAGCCCAACGTCTTGTGCACCTCACCACTAAATTTGCAAAAAACGAACACACTCTGACTACGATGCAACCATTTTGTAAGACACGAGAACAACAACGCTCGAAGCACAAGTACCCCGAAAAAACCATATTGGAACTACTTAATGAACTTAATGAAGAATAATTGCAAAGAAGAGTTTCCCTTTTTTCTTTTTTTTTTTTGTAAATCAAGATAATATACTTTCTTATTATAACTTCCTATAAAATTATATGTAAAATATGTTTAATTATGCAACTGGCAGAAGGACTTCGGTCGATAGCCATTTGGTTTTACCAATAAAGTACTTTATTATTATTATTATTATGATATAGTGAAGAGATGCGGAGTCGAAAAGTAATAACAAGTTGGATCGACACAGCACTTATAACTAGAAAAATTCAGTCCACACTAGGGAAATAATGGTTAATGGTTATTTTCTTATTTTATATACTGAATGTTATTTATTAAGTGTATGAAAGAAGTCGACAAGATGTTTCGTAGGGGGAACTTCTTGTTAATATACTAACATATTCAGACTTGGATCAATAGTATAAGAAAAAAATGAATGGTTTTTTTGAAACTTATCTGCTAAGTACCCAAAATTATGTTTTTTTGATAAAGATTTAGTTACTTACGTTATTTAAAGTTTGTTCCACCAATTGAAATTCCTCATATTTCTCGCCAAATTTTATAGCTGCACTTCTTTCAACAATCATATAATATAGGCTGTCTTTATGCCTGGCTCTGCCTTTCGATTGTATATAAGATCGATAATCGTCAGGCTTATCAAATTTAATAACAAGGGTACATTTAGGTATATCAACTCCTTCCTCCAAAACATTTGAAGCGATAATCACGTTAGTCTCTTTATTGCAAAAACGTTGTAGAACTTCTTTATTTTTCTTGCTGCGGTATAAAATTTCACGTGTATCGTTATATGGATTGTTATTATAACCAACCATATAATCTGGTTCTAAATGAGAAAAATCTGAATCCACCAATTTTAGACTGCTTAGGATGTGATAAATTACTTTGGCCGTAAATCTTCTTTTGGTAAAGATAATGCAGCATAGGTCTTCTTTCGATAACCTCTTATAATCTTTGAATATCTTGAATAACTGTAACACCTTATCAGAGGAAAATGCATATATTTTTTCCTTTTCATTTTCGACACGCTTCATACTTCTTATCAACAATTCTTTAACAAAAGAAATATTGGTGACAACATAACTTAGCAAGTTAAAAAAGTTGAGGTCTTGACAGTGCTTTCGTAATCTTTCACATTGTATCATATGTGCTAATGAAGCTTTAACACCTGCATACGCTCCCATCATTTGAATGTGTTCAATGAGATCTGCAATTAGATTTGCCAATTTCTTGTAACCAAGAACTGGTTCTAAAGGCTTTAAACCTACTAGATTCAATGGTGCTGCTTCTAGCTTGACTTCTGTAACAAGGGTCATAACTTTCTGTAACATACCAATTGCCATATTTTCTATGGCAGAAGTATGGTGATCTGCGCATATTTGGAAATTTTCAGTAGGATTTGTTGAATACCTGAAATTAAATTGAATGTTAACCTCGCAGCAGTTATTTAAAAATGGAAAAGTACATAACTTATTTGGTTCTAATTTAATAGCACGCTAGCCGCTTTGAAAATTATCCGAGATCTTCGTATAATGGCTAATTGGCTATATTGATAGGACTGTCGTGAGCAAAAAAAATGGGACAACTATTTTTTTCTAATGTAAATCTGTCTCTATTTGCACACTTGCAATGAATTTTGACAAATAACTGACAATGTCACAAAAATTAAAGTAAGATGTACACAACTAGATTTTAGCAAAAATACGTTATAAGACTTGTCCCATTTTTTTGCGCACGACAGTACTTTCTTTCAAACTTAAAATCGGAGCAATGGGCCTTTCCCACGTAATTGAACTTGATTTTTAGTACAGTCGGGCCCGCTTATAACGAGTACACCTTATAACGAGCGTTCGGTTTTAACGAGTAATTTCCATAGACACAAAAAATCATCCATTAAGCTCAACACAATTTCAGTTCGGATATAACAAGCGCTTTTGTTATAACGAGTAATATTTTTCTCATAAGTTGCTGAATATGTTTACTTACAACGAGCACCTTTGTAGGGATGACGGAGATTCTCTGCGGCTGCAATTACAACGAGGACTCGATGATTCATTGGAGAATTAACTTTGTTTATAACGAGTGATATTAGTTCATACGAAGTAAGTTCTTGGAACGCTGCCATTTAACGGACACCGACTTAATAGTAGTCGGTGATTTGAGGGCAGTAGATATGAAACGTCGGTGCTTTTATTGTATCGAAACAGTGTCTGCTAGTATTCCAACAAATTTGCCATGACTCGTTATTATATTATGAGTAGTAGGTAGATGTAATGTTTTTAGGAAGTTATGCACATAATTTAGCCAAAGCGCGACGGTCGGGTCTTTACTATTTACTCAATGATTTGTCATCAATCGCCGAGGTTCGTTGATTTATATAACAGCCATGTCCTGTAAGAGAAAGTCCCTTACATTAGAGAACAAAATAAAAATAATTGATGCTATTGCCAGTGGCATATCTAATGCCGATGTGTGTAAAAATTACAAATTATCCAGTTCGACTGTTTCTACTGACTGGAAAAACCGGGATAATATTAGAGGATCTTTAAATTCAAACATTTCAAAGTTAAAACAAGTCCGGAAACCAGCTAAAAAGCAAGTTGATCAGGCATTGCTTGAGTGGTTTAAGCAGAAAAGAATTCAAAACATACCCATAACTGGGCCCATATTGCAAGAAAAAGCAGAACAATTTTCTAAATTATTTTCCCCTAATAATGAGGCGACTGTGTGCTCGAAAAGCTGGATAGGCCGTTTATAGATGTATATGTAACCGTTTAAGACTACATACCTATAGAGACGTGCGTACCGGTTGTAACGAGCGTACTCGTTATATTAGGACCCAATAAAAATTGTTTATAACGAGTATATTCGTTATAACCGGATCCATTAAAAAACCGTTTACAACGAGCGTTCGGATATAGCGAGCACTTTTTTTTGTCACCTACACACTCGTTATAAGCGGGCCCGACTGTATGTCATAAATCATTTATTAACACCTAATAAATATTGTATTTAGGGTGTGCCAATAAAAACTCCCAGGTGAAATATTTCGGAAACTACTAGAGACATTTGATTTCTGTAAAAGCCCATTGCTAGAACACATAAATGGCTGTAGTTTTAAATAGAAATAGTTTTTTAATATGTTAAGGGATAGATGGCGCTGCGGTACAAATTATTTTTTGAATGACCGGAACTTAGAAATGTTATCTATGTTAAAGAGAATTTAATTTCAAGTAGATTTCGTGATACGAAAAAAATTCGAAAATCCAACCGTTTTCGAGAAATTAGAGTTTAAAATATTCAATTTTTGAAAAACTAAAATCGCCGTAACATTCTTGCATTAAATTTTATACGATAGTTCGTTTCAAACTTTCTTCATAGAAAGATAATGTGAATAATTTGACAATAAAACTTTTTTTTTACAACTTCCGGTTAAACCGGAAATTACATTTATTACGATTTTAAAGCGCCCGCCCCTTTTCAATAGCTCAACCTTTTCAATAGCTCAACCCCACAAATTTTAAGTAGTGTATTCCTATTGATGGATACACTTGCATAAATTTTATTATAAAGGTCAGCCATGTCTATAAACCTCACTTTTCAGATAACCCCACAAATAGAAATCTAATGGGGTAATATCAAGAGATTTAGGTGGCCACTTGAGTATCTCATTTGTACCAATCCATCTAAAGCAATGTCAATATTGACAGAATTGTTTATGAAGAATTCCACAGGCACCTATGATTGTATTTTGCCTAAGAAGTCGTTTTATTTCATCAAGGTGAATGTAATCAATATAAAATGTATCTTTTCGCCCACGTTAATATTTCCTTTATTTCTACTATAGTTGCACTGGAAAAAATGCTTGGAACATATTTTTATTCCATACTGTTTAATAAAATATAGAGGCGGGCGCTTTAAAATTGTAATAAATGTAATTTTCGGCGTAACCGGAAGTTGTAAAAAAAGTTTTATTGCCAAATTATTCACATTGTCTTTCTATGAAGAAAGTATGAAACGAACTATCATATAAAATTTAATGTAAGAAAGTTAAAGCAATTTTAGTTTTTCAAAAATTAAATATTTTAAACTCAAAGGCCATGGCAGGTTAAGTAAGTCCGTGCCTTTGTAACCTTTTTGCGTGTGGTTCCTTCCAGTGATGTATCTTTGCGTAAGATACTACCACAAAAAGTTTTGACCTCAAAAACTTCATAATATCTGGGAAATTTTTTTTTTTTAAATCCAAAAAAAAATTTTTTTTCTTAATCAAGTGAACCACTTTGTTTGTATTTCACATATATTGTAAATATGCTCAAGACAATTTATTATTGATATTTTCATGAAATCTTTTCATGAAGAAAACAAAAATTGATGCTTTTGAATCTTTCGAAAAATTTATATACGTACTTACCCATTAGCGACCACCTCTAATTTTTTACTAATTATACACCATACAATAAGCTATAACATATATTTTTTACAAAACTCTATCGCATATATTTTTAGTTTGTAGTCTGTAACAGATACTTGTGTATTGTATGGAGGCATGGGGGTGGTCTGGATGTACCTATGTGCGTGTATAATTCATCTTTAAAGTTTAATGTTCTATAATTACATTTAAAACTTATTTGTACACTTTGTTACATGAAATTAAATAAACAAAATATTTACTGTTTTCACTCTCAGCTTAAATAATCACTTACCCCACAACCGTAGCTAATCCATCCACTGTAGCAACTTTACTATGGTATGTTGTTTCCAGAGACAGTACTTCTTGCATTACTTTATTAGGTTTGCAGTTACCATTGAGTAAAGTGGCTGTCAGACCCAACACTCTGGGAGGATCCGTTAAGTTTTCAAAGGCTTTCATCAACTGACGCATGGGTTGGTCATTAACTCCTCGATGACATTCATCAAATATTAGTAAATTCACTTTGTTCAAGTCTAAAAACCAGGTCTAAAGGGTAAAAACACATATAGTCGGAGCAATGGATCTTTGAACCGATGTCACTAATGCAAGTAGGAATCAAAGACTATCGTTTGTAGTTTGGCGTCTCACTCCATATGGATATAAGGATGTATGTATTCCACAGTCAACAAACTACGTGCGCTCGTCTTGCACATTAGACTTGAGAGTAACAGGTATGCCTAGACTACATAGAAGCACATCAGTCTCGTGATTCAATCGTCAATGGTGTATGCACTGTTTGTTCTTCGTAAAGCAATTAATTAATTAATTATTTATTATATGAATTCGCAAGCCGGAAATCTGTTTTTTTGTTCTAATATAATCTATTGCCATTGCCAATCTGATTCTTTATGTCTAGTCTAATTCAATTTATTATTATAATTAATCATTATTAATAATATTATTAATTATTATTTTAATAATAATGCTCCGCCTATGGTATGAAGTCATTGCCCTTCTTTAACAAATTAGTTCAGGGTAAAGTAGGAAGATGATGTCAGTTCAAAGATCCATCGCTTCGACTATATTAGAAAGTATAAATTCGAGAAAGACAAATATTATGGCACTTATTACCTATTATTAACAAACCCCAGCAGTGCATTTTTTTAAGCCCAAATCACTGGACGACAAAGCCCAAAATATTTTAAACCTAACCGGTTATTTCTGTTATAACAAAATGTTAGGGAAATTATAGACCAGACAGAGAACATTTTATAGTAAAACCTACAAAAACTTGCAAAATGAACCATTTTTTTTTTAAAGAGTTCGTGAAAGTGTATAGAATATCCTGAAAAGTTTACATTCTACTTGAATGCAGAACATAAAAAAAAATTTCTTTTTCATTCATTTTTCAAAATTTTAAAATTAAAAATGCAGATGGATAGACCACGTGTTTCTAAACAAAAAATGTCCTAATAAAATTTATTGCTAAAGCCACGATATTCCTGGAAAAAAATAGCGAAACATTGTCACTCTGAGCAACCAAGCGCATGGTTAAATGCATACTATGGAACCTCTAAAAATTCTTAGCTGTTCTAACGAGTAAAATAAAGCTTTTTTTCTCTTTCCGATTACACATTTTTAACATTTTTCTTAGTGAATAGGAGGATAAATAGTGAGTATGGAGGGAAAATATATTATTATGAACACATACACAGACACCACACATAGCTGCAGGTTCGAAGCAGATCTGCCGCGCCGTTAACTCGCATGAATTCTTAACTGCATTTATGGTATTTCTAATAACATTATTATGAAGTGAGAATTGTAGGCTTCTGGTTATCACCATGTATTACAGATATGGCCCAATTT
The DNA here is from genome assembly GCA_936432065.2 of Rutpela maculata. Taxonomy (NCBI): domain Eukaryota; kingdom Metazoa; phylum Arthropoda; class Insecta; order Coleoptera; family Cerambycidae; genus Rutpela; species Rutpela maculata. The sequence continues at coordinate 3,200,788 of OW386291.2, read as the reverse complement.
CAGTAGGGGTTATTGTAATATGCTGTTTTACATATGTTTCAAATTGTAATTAAATATTTTAAGTCTAACAGAAGTTATAGTATTTACAAGAAATGGTATACACGCATACATTCATATACACGCACACACACACACTTACAGACGTAAAGACATTTTTTATTCAATATTTGAGTTCAGTCTGCTGTGAAACGGATATCTGCACAAAAATTTTTTTTCTACGATGAACATTGAAATATATTTTCAGTTTGTAATAAATTTATAATAAAGTTAGAATACAGTCAAAAGATATACAATTCATTACTGAACCATAACAGATACGAAAAAAATTAATAGAAACATTATTGTAGAAAATTTAGTCAGCTTTAATTTTGCATATAGCCACTTTTTGATTATGGTTCATCGTTTTTGAGATATGAACGAAAAACCAAAAAACCGGGACCTTCTTCATGCCCCCCTGCATCCCCCCCACCTCCTACGTTCGGGAACTTTTGGCATGTTTAATAATAATAATAATAATTTATTTACAGTATTAGTTTGGTACATAAACATAAATATTTTATAAATTTTACTTGTAAATAAATATACGATCAATAAGTGAGTTAACACTTGTTTTGAGCATAAATAAATTTAAATATCATAGAACATAAACATTAAAATAAGTAGAAGTACATTTAGACAGATACTTATTCTACACTACACTAGATACTACACTTTGAAAGTTCTGAGGGTATTTTTCAATTCTCAAGATATGTAGGAAATGGGAGTTGACAGTTATTTATATTATACTTCCTTTTTTTTTACATTATACAAGTTTCTTTGTTTGTATACCACAGGATAAATTTACTTATTTATTTTTTACTAGTTGTATTAATTATTTTTCAAATCAATATAATTATTAAAATGTATTCTGGGTTTTCCGAAAATATAAATTTTTTTTTTAAATAGTTGTGTACTGACAATATTTTTTAACTCTTCTGGGATATTATTATACAGTTTTGGAGCCAGGTAAGTATAAGATCTTTGACTAATTGTTTTTATCACTTGGGGAACTATGAAATTATATCTTTGCCGTGTGTCGTAATTATGTATGTTTAATGGCATATAGTGCTTTGTGCGGTGATGTTTTATATTAATATTGAAATAGTATGTTTACCTCCTAAATAGTCCAAACACAGCCCACAAGTCAAAAATTGTGATCTCCGCATTTCCCTCTAGACCCCCTTATTGAACGTTCATTGACAGAGCTATATTTTTGAGGTCGCGATTTGTTTTGGAATTGCGAAATTGGAAAAAATTGCACTTTTTTCATGCTTTCTGTGAAAATCACTATTTTTGCATTTTTAATGTTCCCACGGGCGAGCGTAGAGGCAACTTCAATGTGAATGTCAGTCGATATTTTGAAGCAACGTCGAGCGCGGTTCGTACTTGGATGGGTGACCCATCTTGGGAAATACAGCGTTCTCGTCCCTCGCGAGTTGCATAGGCCAATTTTATTTTGCATATTTCGAAGGTCACACTCTCCGGCTATATCGCTGATTTCACAATATCACTAAATACTGTTTTTATTATGCCATTGCTTAGTAAGTCCGCAATGTCAATTTCACAACCATCACTATCTCTTGCATCACTAGACTTATTTGATCGCAGAAAATACATTTTACTTAAAAAAATATACACGTAAGATTGGTATAAATGCAGCTTAGATCATCAAGCGTCTGGCAAAATATTGTCAAGAATAAAATAAAACAGAACAAAGATAAATAAAAGCTAAAAGTTGGTAAAAGCAGTCTAAACAAATTAACAAATATCTGTAATGTTTATATACATGCTGAATATAGATGAATCATTCATTTATCAGTAAAGATTGCATTGTATAATTTTAAAATAAGAATTTGCTGACTGACTCACATTCTTTGGCCACACATTGATAATATATAAAAATCTGGCAGTGTTTTCTTATAATTACTGCCCGGGTTTTTCATCACCCATTAATTATTTAGTGGATAAACTTTAGAGGAATAATATTATTTAGTTGAAATTGTAGGGATAGTCTGAACTATTCCAACAAGTAAATAATTCAGAACAGAAATAAATTGGCCTTGATAGTTTCAAAAATGAAATCCTCTACAATTTAAAGACAATCTTGCCTTCACAAAGCTCATAGATATGAAATAATAGTTTCATTTCCATTTATAATAATATACATCGAGTTATTTTTGATAAAAACATACTAGACGGGGGTACCTACTTTTTGTAACATTTGTTACAACCAGAAATAATTACAAATCAATGTTAAAAACTACCAGTACTTACCAACAAAGTTACCATTGACTAGATTAACGAAAATTTGGCACGTCATTATGAGAACTTGGTTTTTGTTAAATTCTCCATTCCACCTGTCCCTTGGCCAGAAATCTACATTCATGTCACCTGTATACTGGCCACAAGTTAAAGGTGTGTGATCTCGGATATACTTTGCATGCTGTTCAACTAATGTTACTGTGTTTACTAATATTACAGTAATTTTTCCTCCGTCACTATACTTTCTAGGGAAAATAAAAAAAATTATGAACTACATACAAAATAAATGTAATACAATACTTACGTCAGTAAGCTGTTGCTCATATTCCTTAATATCATCAACGCTATGAACGTTTTTCCCGAACCTGTCGGAAGAAATATGATGGTATTTTTTTCCAGACCAATTTTCATCAGTTCAACCTGATAATTTCGAGGAGTGAAATCTTCACTCATTTTGCTAAAATTAAAGATACAATATAGGTATCACAATAATTTTGATTCGGTACACTGCACAATACGTGTAGGTTTAGTGAACTCCCTAACTCACTGACTCAAGGAATATTTGCATAGACAGTTAAAAAATGAACCAATCAGAAAGCTCGACGTGTTTGCCAGATTATTCCAGAATGTGAATACTGGTTGGGGGAATCCCAAAGCCTTTTTCAATATTACACAACATTAGGATTGAATTGAATCCAAAATATGCTGCTCTAATTAACACATTAAAATAAATGTGTAACTCATACCTTTTATTCGAGTACTAATCTTTACGATGACATTAATGATTGAAAAAACAAAAGTAAAAAACTAATGATAAAAAAAGAAGGCTCAGCAATCAGTCAGTTTCACTATCTGCCGATTGGTGATTGTTGTAGGAGCACGAAGGGCAGCCAACATTACGAACAATATAATTTATATGATAAGATAATAAATAAACATTAAATCATTTTCAACTTAAAACTGCCATAAAAACATCATAACCGCAGAACTGAAATAATCCTAACCTAGAACCTAGAATCCTTTACAGATGTCAAACTTCAGACTGCTACTGCTCGGACCATAAAGAGAGACTAGAAAAGTGAGCGTGTTTTCTGGCTCTAATAATCAGACTAGTTGTTATGCCATCTTATCTATTAACTGTCAGTTCATAAATTGTATATTTGCTTTTGTAATTGTAACTGTTTTGTGTGAATATTACTATAAACACTATTTCTTTAATTATATTCGTTCCGCTTACTTTATAATTATAAATACTGCATTAAAAAGCAAAAAACAAACATTGAACTTGTTGTCTCTGTTTACCCCGTAAGGGCCTTAGTGTAAGCCCTGCTTGTAATTAAACAATCCAAACCACGTGACTTCTAACATGGCGTTGTGGGCAAACATCGGCAAACGTTTGCTTTCATTCGTTAAACGTTTGTTAAAGAGTTTGTTTAATAATAAAATAAAATAATTTGACAGGTTGTTGAATTGCCTAATTAAGTATAATATTTGGATATAAAAGCGTGGGGCGTTTTTCAAACGCTATTTCGAACAGGTTCGATAATTAAAACGCTGAAGACATCATTAGATTGAATGAAAAGCGCCCCCCGCTTTTATACTAAAATATTTTTTCTTAATTACAAACACACGGCCTACACTATAAGGCCCTTTCAGGGTAGATAGAGAGAACAGTATTTATAAAAGCGTTTTTTTTTAGTTTTTTAAACTATTAATTTATTTTTTACTTTTTAGTCTTATATATTTATGGAGAGAATTTTGGCACTTTCGACATTTATGTAAAGAATTCGACTAAATATTTATAATCTGCGATCTCGAAAATTGAAAAAAAAATTGTCAAGATCTCTGGCGGGCCTCCGTTACGGGCCCCTCGGAGGCCCGGGCCCCTAAACTCAGTACCCGATAGACCCCCCGCCCCCCATACACGGGGGGCCTGGTTACAGGTCGACCTAATAAAAGTGTGTTAAGAGTGCAAAGAGCAATCCTAATCTAAAAGTTTAACATGTAAATTGATGTAAGTAAGAAACCAAGGGCGTCATTTTAATTTAAGAGGAGACAACGCCAATCACAAAGTTTCATCGGTAGAGCTAAAGCTGAAGTGGGGCGAAGAGTAGGCAGCAGGGGCGTAGCGAGCCAACTTCATAAGACTTAAAAAGCCAACTCTATAAATAAATAATAATCCCTCCAAAAAAAAAAATTGATGAGCGCGGGGGAGGGGGGGAGAAATTCTAAAAAAAAATTTTTCAGTGCAAATTGCCAACTTCCATCTCAAATGTCCAACTTTTACCCTAAATAAAAATTGATGAGCGGGGGCAGAACCTAAAAAAATTTTTTTTCAATAAAATTAGCAACTTACATCTCGAATTTCCAACTTTTACCCAACTTTTGCCGAATTCTGCCGAAATAAAATTTGATGAGCGAGGGGGGAGAAAAAAATTTTCAATAAAAATTGTCATCTTGCATCTCAAATTTCCAACTTTTATCCAACTTCTGCCAAGTCTGACAAAGTTAAGGGGGTAACGTACCCCCCCCATACCCCCCCTTCGCTACGCCCCTGGTAGGCAGTGCGGTAGCAGGATCGCTAAAGGACCTTGGTGTGGTAGTGCTGTAGGTGGCACCATCTATTAAAAGGCACTGTACTAAAAATCTTGACTGGGAAAAAGCAGTTTTTAGCCAAACGGCTGGCGTTGTTAAACTGAAAAAAATATATTCTTGTAAGTAAATGAATACTACACTTCTATTGAAGAAAGTTTTTGGCTAAAATTTGTTTATTACGAAGATCTTTCTTCACATTGGCTCATTGCCGCCTGTTCCCTCTGATTTGGTCGCCTTGCTCCCTCTTATAATAGCCGTATTTGTTTGACATCATATTTTAGATCAGATCAGTGAATTCTAGTTTTTGATTGGTTGGAACAATTTATACCAATATTTTAAAAGAAAGGAGAATAACTGACATGATCCAAAAAATCTTGTCAAAGAAATACGGCTTAAGTTATATGATGATAATTTAAAGATATATGTAGAGCAGCATTTACTGCATTTTTAAATCTGAGTTAACTTAGGTGCGCATATGTATGCATCTGACCCGACAGATGACGCGTAAACGGTGCGTGAACAATTTTCCCCTCTGTCTAATCATCTTTGGTAATTCCCTTAACCTAACTTTTATGATTTATTAGTGTAGTTTCAAAATTATTTTAAAAAAAATTAATACATTATTACACGATTGGACAGATAACTTAAATATGAACATTTTTTATATGGAACAGTTACTTGATGATTTTATATCCAATGAAAGTTTAGATAATCGAATTAGAAATACAAATTGTCTAGGGTTACTAAACGTATTGCTAAATTTTAAAAACTCAAGAATATTAAATAAGAAATGTGGAAAAATGGCTTTTCCGGTCCCTCAAATTTACGAACAGGAATATGAAGATATAGATTTGCAATGTGAAGTTGTGAAAGCGGCTCTCTTGATGGTAGAAAATGATGAAGAGATTCTTAATATTATCACATATTTAAATCATCAGACAAAAAACTGTTCTAGTCATTCTATAAAGACATTGATGAAAATAGCAAAGTTATTAAATGAAGTAATGTTATTCTGTGAATCTCACAATAAAAGGAAGTTATTTCAACAAAACATAATTCCAACCTATATCAATAAGTTTCTTTTGCATATTCTGTTACAACAAAAACACCCATTAAGAATATATATTACTTCTTACGTTCTTCAAAACTATATAAGTTTCCTTACGGAATTAAGTAAAATGTATTTTTTAGATGAAATATTTTCCCAGTGCCTAGTTATTAAAAATTTAGAAGTACTGTGTATTGTTTCAAATTATATAGATACACAAGTGTTATTTAAAACAGAGAAAGAGTCACTGTTGTATAAAGAGGCTTTTTGGAAATTTATACAACATTGTGTATCATCTACGAGTAATAATAATTTACAAAAACAAGCCGCTTTCTTGTTCGAAAAATGGGTCAGAGATTATTACAATAATCGTGCGCTTTTACCTGTGAATATTACTTATCTAGAAATTAATAATTCACCCCCACTATCAGTTAATGAATGTAAGAAAATATGGCAACATTTTTTTATTTTGTTAGATACTTCAAAAGAAATACAGACACATCTCATCTGGCCTTCATTAAAATTGTTAGATTCTGTGAAGCATTTGAATTCATTATGGCAAAAGTGTATTTACAAAATATTATTACGCAACAAGCAAAATGCAATTGTACATTTTATAGTATCACATATGTTGCAGGAAAACGTACAATATCCAGATTTATATAAATATTTATTGTCGGCAATAAGTCAAATTGAATACTTGGGTCATTCTACCAAAATGTATCCAAAATTGTCATTATTTTGTAATGATTTAGAAGACTTTTCATATTTTTTAGAATGCATAACAGAAATTACGTGGACTCCAATGGCTATGTGGTGTCTCTGTAAGAATCTGTTTTGTTCTGGATTAAAAAAACCTATCACCTATCAGTTTTTTACAACATTTTATAAATTATTAGAAAAGTTGCCACATATTTATATCAGAAATGGATGTATGAATATTTTTATGACTTATTTCATAAATAATTACGATTGGAAAGATGATTTTGAAGATATCTGTAAAATATTGTTTCTTATAAAAAACTTTGATGGCGATATATTCAGAAGGGTTGTATTAAAACACATTGATATGGATTTCTTAAATAATATTGTAAATAAAATTGAGGGTATACGAATTAATTGCCCTCTCGATTTAAAAACTTTTGATATTTTTGTACAAATATTAAATATTCGAGAGCATCAAGTTGGGTTGGAGGCAATTCTCAAAAATACTGAAAATTTTAACAGAGAATTATTAACTGTAGCGTATGGTAACTTCTTCGATTACTATAGTATAATCGTTATGGAAAAATTTGTAGAGGAAGAATTTGGTAAATTTAACGAGAATTCTATTGAGTTTTTGGATATTGCATGTAAGTTAATGACAGTTGACCCCCCATTTAATGAAAAAATGTATTCAAAAATGATAGATATTCTCACTGAACCGAATAACCATAGTCGAAACTCAATCTATACAGCATTTTTTATTGTTGTGAAGTTTTTTAAACCTCACAGTATCATTAAAAAAATTGTAGACGAGTGGAAAAATAAGTTTTTTAAAGCTGGTAAAACTGATGCAGATTTGTCAATTTATTTTATCGAACTCTATTTCTTGACAAACGAAAATCCTGATATTTTGTTCTTGGAATACATATTTAATAGCGAAACTGATGTGGTGATTACAAAAACAATTGAACAATTTTCCATTATTGTTTCACATAAAACTAACCCCCATGAAAGTGTTAGTTTTTTAAAAATGGGTTTAAATCAGCTACAAAATTTAACAAAAAGCAGGTACTTTAAGTCTGTTGTTTTTAACTACATTAACTGTGTGTTTTCAATAAACTTGTTTAAAGCTTTATGTGAACTGGAAATGCTCGATATAATTTCAACAATAATGGATTCATTATTAAAACTGTCTGTTACGTTCCCAATCATGGGTTATTATTTATCTAAAAAAATGAAAGATTTCGTGTCAAGTTCCGATTACAACAATAAATATTCCGATATTTTAGTTTCTGTAATTATAGAGTTGTTATTACAAGGCGTTGCAGTCAGAAAAGAAGATAGGTAATTTTACTTTTAATTTAAAATATTTTTTTACAAATATTCTTTCTAGGGTCGACTACATGGTATGTCAAGAGATTTATGAAAAAGTTGGAAATATGGAGGATAAGTAAGTTTATAATTCATTTTTAATTTAAAATTTACCCAAATATAAAAACCTGATGATCACATTTTAAGGACTTCTTTTATTTTATATGTTTTTACTTCTTACTAGTTTATACAGGTGGGGTGCATGATATTATGACTAAAGAGGAGACATGCTGGGTACTAGCTCCAGCTTGAACCGCTTATTATTCGATTAGATATTCCCGGATGTAAATTATGCCTTTGAACAATTTTATGAAAAAATATATGCTGTTCTCGACTAAAACTGTAATCAAAGGCACAAGTTACCCACCTTGGTATAATTCTAATATAATTAAAAGTATTAAATAAAGCATAGAGCATATGGTGTGATTACAAAACTTTGATGATCCTTGATGAATAAAATTCCATTGTATTTATTATCAAAAACCGAGTTTAGGGAAATGGTGCACAATAGAGAACTTAGAAATTTAGGTAATGCAACTATCCCACAGCAACCCTACAGCTTTTGAGTCTTCATTTTCATATTTAGCTTCCAACATAATTAACAATATCTCAGTAAATATTGGAGGTAGGAGTAAAGATAATATATAAAAATAAACTGTTAAAAGGGTCTAGCAGGAATAAGATAAGGTCAGCAGTCCCAGAGAGGTATTTTCAAAATAACTTGGGTCATAACATCGGTGAGTAATAAAGTTACCATTGACACAAATTCAGCCTCTGATCTTCCTGCGTTCTTGAGATAATTAACCATATATAGGCTAGAGCTGGTATTATTGAAAATTATTTTATTCAAAAACTATTGCAGCTAAACTAATAAAACGAAAACTCTTTGTTAGATATTACATTGTTCTATATTATATATTTTTTATAGAATTTTTTAACTATTTTTACTACTTAAAAAAATAAAAAATCCTTATTTTTTTTCATAGTTCACACAAAGGTACAATCACAGAACAAAATATATAAAGTAGCTTACTATATACTAGACATAGTATTATCACCAAAAACTATCCTATAATAATTTATCAGTGTGCAATACCAATCATGGGAGAGGTGCGTGCGCTAGACCTATACAATTCTCTACATAGGGATTCCCGTTTGCTCTCCAACACACTCGTGGCGACTGCAGTACTTATTATCTCCTGCCCTGTAATTGAAATGCTCTGTTAGGCAGTGTATGGTTAAATAAATAAAAAAAATTATACTCTTCACAAAAACGAAGAATATTGTGCGTGAAGTCCGGAGGAGCAAAACCTTTTTAATTCTTGGATTTACAAAAAAAGTAATTCTTGATGAAAAAGTCTGCTTTAAGTTTTATTTTTTAATGTTTTTTTGGGGGATTTGAAGTGACCGACAACCTGCATAATTTTTTCTTTTTTATCATAACTACTGCATATTATGTATAATATGTAGTAGTTATGTTTTACGTAAGAGAACATTATATTTTCTGTTAATGCCTTTAAAAATCTTCTTATTTTTAGTCCAAATATGAAAAAAACCTCCACAAGATTGTGCTCACTGGAATCGATGTTGAAACTTGTCAGTACTTGTAGACATCTTGCAGATAACTTTGCTTTTTGTTTAATGGAAAAATATAAAATTTATTTTAACAAGAGATATTTTTCCGATTCCCAGGTAATTTAAAAAAAAATTGAAAAATATTTTGATAATTTTACTTGTAAACATATCACTTACTTGGTCAGTCTCATGATGTTAAATGAATATGACCTTAAATAAACTAATGTCGACTTTTTGTCTTAAATAGAGTTTGTACCTTAGCCGGAAAGGGGGAATAGCAATGAATTGAACTGTCAATAGTGTCAAGCGACACATGTAATTATTGGGATCAAGCGATGTTGTAAGTGTTTGTACAAATTATTTTGAATTCCTCGAAACTTAAACGCCAATAGGATCTGTTGCACGCACTGATCATGTGCATTCATTACTATCCTCCTTTCCCGGCTATAGCAACTATAACTGTAAAAGACCCAGTTTGTTATAGGGAGATATTATGCATTTTAAAAGGCGATAAGATACGAATAACCAAGTATTTTATATATGCATTCATATCAAAATTAGTGCTAATTATTGGCTCATATCTTGGTCAAGTCTCGAATCAGAACTCCCTTCATCCTGCGGCGGGTGTAGATAATTATTCCAACAACAATGAAATATTTTTGTAAATAGGCTGGAAGACTTAGGTCATTAGCCAGTTGGAATTTCCAATAAAGCTTTGTACTACTACTACTACTACTAGCCCAGTCACTGTATACATGAACCTCTAAAAGAATCCAACCTAAGATTTTCCAACGGGATTCTCTTTATTTTAGCATAAAAAATAATTTCTCAAAAGTTCATAAAGCCGACCAGACAGCTACAAAAGTTACAGAAGGTCAAAGGTCACTAAAATCAGCTTTTTTCAAATATCTCGTAAATTATCGGTTGTACGTTAATTTTGGCTATTATAAAATTTGTTTGTGAGATAAATCTGCATAAAAAAGGTCCTATACAAAATTTACATAGAACCAATAGTTTTTGATATAGGTTTTTTTTTACATGGTGTCCCCTGTAAGCCTAATTCATGGGTTACAAGTTATATTATAATTTTGTTGATTAATGTTCGTATGCTGACTTCTTATTCTTCGTCTCCGTCTATATCTTCTATTTCCACTTCCTATTGTGCAACTGCAGAAAATTGAATTGAGAAGTTCATCTTATGCAGGAGGAATCAGAGTAATTGTTGGCTCTAATAAATTATTGTTTAAAGTCCAACCCCATTGCTGAGAGTCTAAATCTTTTCCCAGTCAAGTTTGCACCTGATAATATACCCTGAACCCCAACAACATCTAATTGTTGAGTAGCTGCTGCTGTGGGTGGAAGTGACGGCAATGGCACAGGCTTATTTAGTCTAGTGCATTCTGCAAAACTAAAATATCTGTAATTATCAATTGAAGTATCTTTTTTTGTAGCTCCGTACATAGCTAAAATAAACAATATGCCACTATTCATTAGCAAATTTTTCGAACAGTTTTCTATTTTGAATGCCGCCAATGCTTCCTGTAAATCTGGTCTTTTTTGTAATATTTTAAATATGTTTATTTTTCCTTTTTGAAATAAAGCGCTAGTGGTTTCGCAACCACTGACGGCATGTAAAAATAGAATATGTTCTCTACAATCTGCATACTTCTGGATTGCCCAGGGAATTGTAGATCTTCAATTGGACATTTCCTTTCCCGGGCTTAAGAAAATAGATATTGTGAGCAATCGGAGTGCGTCCTATTAAAATCAAGAGATCAATATCTTCTCCAACAACTGTAGTGCGCTCAATTGACTGCTTCAAAGCTGTTTCTATGATTAAAACATCAGCATCATCCGTATGCTATTAATTTTAAAAATTTCTAATTTGGTCATTAGTAAAGAAATAAATCTATTTTGATTCGATTTATTGGACAAGAATTGTTCTTGATTAAAAGCTATTGGCGTTGTCTCTTCAAAAAGCATATCAATGGATTTTTGAGTTATTTTCATACATCAATGCAGCTTACTATTATTATTATGAAGAAGCAGTAGTGGCTGGTGAAATTTCAATAATTTTTTTCTCGTCTGTGGTGCATGGGACCCATACCAAATATGGGAAATAACATCTAGAGAAGCCCTTCTCTAACGACCCCTAAAAAATTTTTGCACTTTGCTCCGAAGTTTCTCAGCCCAATATCCCAAAAACTATTGGTTCTACGTAAATTTTGTATAGGACCTTTTTTATGCAGATTTATCTCACGAACAAATTTTATAACGTAAAACCGATAATTTACGAGATATTTGAGAAAAACTTATTTTCATGACCTTTAACCGTTTGTAACTTTTGTAGCCGTCCAATTGGCTTTATGCACTTTTGAGAAATTATTTGTGATGCCAACGTAAAGAGAATTCCGCTGGAAAATCTTAGGTTGGATTTTTTTAGAGGTTTGGAGTTTTTTTTTTATTATAAAGTGACTATACTATTTTAGTAAAAGAAAAATCATAATACAATAGAATCCCTTTATTGACCAATATTATACACCTTACTGTTTGATAAGTCATTTACAAAATGTATATATAAATTATAAATAAAAAACAGCATAGATAACACAGGTCAACAAAAAAAAGGCCTGCGCTTTTGATTACAACCATCTTATCCTATGTTTTTTGACATGCTGAAACCGATTCTGATATTAAAACAAAATCTATTGCATCAGTTTTTGTCTACCACACCTTTTATCCCCTAAAAGGAAAAAAAAAAGGTCTTGTTTGTCCTAAGGTTCTGGCCTAATTTTTCTGAAGTATTTCGATGTGCCGAAGCCAATTTTGGGAAAAAACAAAATTCTACCTTGTCAGTCTCCCTCTGCCACCCCTAGAAGATAAAAGTGAGGCAAACTGACACGATAGAATTTTTTTTTTGTACAAAATTGGCTTCAACGTGTCAAAATACTTCAGACAAGTTAGATCAGAACTTTAGGACAAGACCTTTTTTTTTTTTTTGCTCTTTTTAGGGGATAAAATAGAAGAGATAGAATAGAATATAATTTTATTGTAGACTAGTATTACTATGAGAAGATGCCAGGGCGGAGCCAAAATGCGCGAATATTTTTACCAGTGGCATAGCTTTATCTGGGGTATAGGAATGTGTAATTGCAATAAAAGTTTCGCGGTTAAGGAACTGTGAAAATGGAGTAGATTAAAACTTGCCAACTGTTACGAGTAACCTTTGTTCAGGAGAAGTGTAAGAATAGTAAGTTCTACTAAACTTTGCCTAATAAAGTTGTTTTATTATTATTATTACCGTCGCCGCGGCTCTACTGCAGGGCACCGCCGCCACTGGTGTTGACATTGAATGTCACGTAATTCTTTCTCATTGGTTTAGAATGATGGAGAGCACAAACTCGTTTCTGCGCATATTTTTTGCTGGCATCTTCTCGTAGTAATACTACTTTAATCATATTAAATATTTTACAATGTCAAAGAAGTTTTTCTTAAATATATTGAGTAAAATCATTTAAAATATATGTATAGACTAACACGTAAGACAAATTTCACAAAAACTTTTATGTTACATAAGGAAAAGTGTAATATAAATTATAAATAATAATGATAAAATTATTTGTATAACAGATTAAAAAAAAAAACATTACATTACATTCAAGAAAAATTTTGAAAACCATTTTCAATATCTTAAAGTGTGAAAAAAGCATATTTGATTAAATATTGTTTAATAGTCGATTTGAATTTAGTTGGAGGCTGGTTTTTTATTGTTTAGGTAGTGCATTGAATAATTTTATTCTATGGAGTTGATGCCAGTTTGAGCTCTATTAAGTCTGATCACAGAGTACAGTAACTACACAGAGGCGAAGGCTTTGGCGATTCCTTTGAGTTTTGATGGCTCATTTTCTGTGACCTTGCGTACACTAAGAGAAATATGTTCTTAATTTATTTCTTTTAGGTTAGATTTCTAACCTGCAAAATACGTTTTATTTTATTGTGAAAAACTATTTAAAACTTTATAAACATTACATTGAACTAGATTTTGGTCGATAGTACGGGAACCAAGCAGAAATTTTAATAATAACTACATAATACGTGTGAATTTTAAGAAATATATATTTTTGAGGTTAGCTATGATGTCACGTGCGGATTCCCATTTAAGAATACACTGAGAAATATTACCAATTGAATTGTTTATAATCGGCGCCTATTTTCAATTGAGTTGTACACTAGGTTTTATTTATGAGAATTTTAATTCTCGGTTAATGTTTTCAACCTCCCAAAATGAGTGGAAATAAAATTCACAAATTCAAACTTAACACGATAAATGTCAACAGTGTCAACAAAAAAGTGATATATGATATACCATTTAAAAAATGGTGACGAGTATACAAATTTAGTTTTGGCGGGAAGGCTTGCCTTCGCCTCTGTATAGTTACTGTACTCTGTGGTCTGATATTATTAATTCCAGGGCCGGAGGAAGGGGTGAAACAGCGAAGCAGATGTTTCAAGCGGCATTTTTTTAAAGGCGGCATTTTAAGACTTGATTATTACCTTTTTATAAATTTCAGAAATTCAAAATTGCACAAAAATCTTAAAAAACACAAAACCCGAACGGGTGTTTTATTGTGGAGCGTTACATATTCTAATCCGTATTCCGTACTTATTCATTTACTCGTTAACATGTCAACATGTCAACGCCGCGCTGGCCGTCGCGTCGGCCGCTTTTCTCTCAGATTGTCTGAAATATTTTTTAATTTATTTTTGTCTATTGGAATGTTTCTTTTATTTTTTATAAGTTTTTAAATTTGTTCTAACAGAAGTAACTTGTAAATGTTTTTTCTTAGGGCGGCAAGCAAGTATTTGCTTCAGGTGCCAAATACCCTGGCGCCGGCACTGATTAATTCTAAGGTAATCATTATGTCTAGTTAAGTGATTGTGAAAATCTTTATTTCTGTTATATAGCACCATGTTGTTTTTGACATAAGTAATGCATGTCCCCACGCTAAAATAGCATAGGACAAGCATGCTGTTTTTAATATATTTTTTGATAGATTTGTAGACATTTGTCTAAGTACATAAATGTTTCTTGTTATTATATTAGTAATATAAATTGTGTGTTCATCCCATTTAAGAAGTGGATCTAGGTATAGTCCTAAAAATTTCACGAACTTGGAATTTTCCTCCAAATTATCAGTGTTGCATCATAATGAAGATGTCATTGTTACGGTTTTACTTTTATTTAGAGTCAACAAATTTGTTGAACCACTTTTCTGCATCCGACTGTGCACCAGCGAGTTTTATCTTTAAATTGTCAGTATTTTCGGCTGACATGGAAAGTGTTGTATCATCTGCATAAAACAAGTAGTTGACGTTATCTACCGCATTTGGTAGTTCATTTATGTGGATTAAAAATAACACCGGGCCCAAAATGGAACCCTGTGGTACACCTGCTCTTACATTTTAACATTTCTGAGATCCGATTATGAAAGCAGACTATTTGCTGTCTGTTATTCGGGCAAGATTTAAGTAATTGTGTGGTAGGCAAAAATTGATGCGTAGATTTTTTTAAATCTCAGAATCGGTTTCAGCTTGTCAAAAGACATACAATTAGATGGCTCTGGTCAAAAACGCAGCCCCTTTTTTGTTGACCTGTGTAATTATTAGTAGGTATAGTCCTAATATCGTAATATTAAAATTACTACCCATCTTCCACGCTGTATGTGATTCTTATAACAATCTTGGCTTTTTATAATCTGTGTGTAGAATAATAAATATGATCAAATAAATAAATTGTCTTTTTCTAGATCCATTTGCAAAAGTTAAGGATAATTCAAGCCTTGCTTACAATTCACCCATTTATAAACAATCAAAGGCAATCATTAATCGACCTAATAATGGAAAGTTTTTGCATAGAAATCCACCAACCATGCGTAAAACAACTCATGCAGTGGCTGTTATTTTATTTACTCAAAGATGATGATGCTTCCTTCTCTTTAATAGCAGCTAAAATTGACAGTTCAACAAAAACGCAACCATCGACTATAGTTGCGTTTATTGTGGTTCTCCTTCATTTGACCCTTTCAAAGCCAGAATCATTTTGGCACTCCACCTTTGAGGCGCTTCTACCATGGTGTATGGGAGCTCACTTTAAGTTACGTGTATATTCTCAGGTATGATTCAATGATACAATACAATACAGCTTTATTCACCACATGAAGTTTTATACAGAAATATACAATAATTATATTAGCCATAAAAGAAATTAGACATAAGTATAGTCTAATCAATAGGTACTTTCTTTCTAGCAAAAATAGCATAAGTCAGTTTTTCTTTTTTAAAGTGTGGCGCAAGTGTTCTTTGGTGACGTCTTAGTTCTGCCATTTACGTACAATTTCATTAGTTTGGCATTTTGACATAACTAAGACGTCACCAAAGCACACACTTTCAATAAATACAATTTTTCTTTTTCAAATTGGGTTTGTTTTCAAAGAATTTTTGAGATCTATGCGGCAGTTTTCTCGAAAATGGTTGGATTTATCAAGTTCTATCAGGTGTACCTTTTTTTTCGTAGAAATGACTTCTGCATGAGATTTTCTAGTTAAAAGTGCCACTATGTTTCGTAAAAAAAAAAAAGGGAAAAAATATTCATCAATTATTTTCTTACCAAATTGGGAGAAGATCGGTCAAGAGGTAATTGAGATATTGCAAAAAAAAAAATTACAATTTTGACACCCTCTATCTTTTTCCATGGCAACAATTTACTAAAGCATATTTAGTTATAACCTCATATTTTGATCCAAAGAATCTACCCTTGAACTATGGCCTATTATTAATGATCCACCCTGTATATTATTTAAATGGTTTAATTTACTAACCGCGCTTTTGCTTGATACACCTTTTGCATCATTAATAATTTTCCAACTTTCTTTTACCAAATTTTTGACATTGCATAATCTCAAAGTTATTTTTCAAGCGTGGATTTATGGGGGGGGGGGGAATGGGGTAATTACCATTACCCCCCCCCAAAATTCCCCCCCCCCCCCGCTCATCAATTTTAATTTTCAAGGAAAAACATTTTTGTTATTTTCAGCATGCGGCTATGTCACCCCCCCAGCTCAAGGCCCAGATCCGCCCTTGCTTGTTACACTTTGTCCTTATATAAAGTCTTAAATTGTGTATGTCTAACTTTAGGGTTCACATTAGTAGGTACTGTTTTTAAGTATTTTTGCCATTTCACACAACATTTTAGTAATTTTAATTTTTTGATAGAATAGATTTATTATAGTGATACTTAAAAGTTGTATAAAAACCATACGGTGGCCTACCATCAAAGTTGCTGTCACTCGGATTTTTTTTTTTACACAGTTTTGAATGTATACAGGTTGCACCACTTAAAACTCCCCAGACTTGTAACTTTTTTATTTTTGAAGCAATGACCGTGTTGGGCACATCAAATTGTAGACATTTTTAAAGCCTTGAAACATGCATATACCGGGTGAGTCACGAATTGCGCTCGCCCCGATATCTCCTAAAATATTTGGAATAGAAAATTGAAATGTGGAGGGCTTATTACACGACTAAAATGCCATCTTTTCAATAAAAAATCAAGTTTGGTGCACATCCGGTTTGACCGGAAATGCCCACAACTTTCGATTTTTAAATGGAACACCCTATATATTTTTACATTTTTGGAATCTAGAGGAAATTTTGAATACAATACATCCATTTTGGTCACTTTTTGATAAACATTAAAAAAAATTATTAAAAAATCTATTTCTGAATCCAGAGTGCTGTGGTCAGGCCCTGCGCACTCCCACTATATTTCAAAACAGCGTGTTTAGTTTGAACTTCCGTCGATCTGTCGCTACTTGTACTTGAATCACGGCGGCTGCGCAAATCTGAGGCATGTTTTTGCGCATAAGATGCTACAAACCGCGATAAGCGGAGCCATCCGGGCGAATAGGCTGTGACGTCACGCTTAAAGCGGTATCGCGCGGTCTCACTAAGGCGCTAGAAAATGTGTAAGCGGAAAATAGTAGGGATATGACATAAGAACGTTAGAGATGGTTAGAACTAAACTGTTAAAAAAAGCTAAAATGACATTCATTTTTGCGGAGAAATATATGATGACGTAGCGCTTCAAGGCGCTTGAAGCACTGGGGTAAGACGCGAGATCGCAAAAATATGCCTTTGTCGCGCCATTATTGTTTACATGTCTGTGCTTTGTGTTTTGGACATTAAACTAATAATTATTAAATCCATAGAGCAGGAGTCCATTTGCTTATTTGTAAATAATGTGAGTTTCCAATGAAACTGATTAGACACGACGCTGTTCTGTTAAATATTAAAAACTGTAATGGGTTATAAGTGTTGTATGTGTTCACGTCGTGTTGCGACTTCGAAAAATTCCAACATGCATAGTAGTGATGGGCTGCTAAATAGCAGTCTGCTATTTTTTAACTGCTATTTGCTTCATAGCAGTAGCAACTGTTACGAGCTCTAATAAATAGCTGCTACTTTTATAGCAGGTTGAAATCACTCGCTGAGTGCCAACACGCCTTTGCAGCAACACAAGCAGGCTGCGTTGGTCCAATAGCAGTGATAGCACAAGCAGCGCATGCACATTCGTTCCGCTACAGCGAGCAGCGGCCAAGCGGGTCCACGCAGCACTTAGGAAGGGAATATGTAATTCATGTAAAGCTATTTTATTTTAATAATATTTAACACATGATTATGTTCGTCTGCTCAAATATTTTAGAGGAATATAAAATAAACTAATAAATGTTATAATATTAACAGATAACAAATGAAACTTTATTAAAAAAACGCAGTCGCTGCATGGATAGTTAAATATGATTAGTTTCAAAAGAAATATAAATTATATATTTGTATTTCTTTTGAAACTAATCATATTTAACTATCCATACAGCGATTGCGTTTTTTTTTATATAAAGTTTCATTTGTTATCTGTTAATACGTGCCATTTAGCCAAAACAACCAATGCTAAGAAATAGCTGCTATTAAAATAGCAGCTATTTTTAACTGCTAAATGAAAATAGCAGTAGCAGAAGTAGCTGCTATACAAAAATAGCTGGTTCGACCCATCACTAATGCATAGGTATTATTGATCTGCAAAGAACGTGACTCCCAAGAAATTGACTAAAAACGAAAGACTGACGGGTTGTACACTTCTGTGCAATGAAATCCCGTACACCTTTTTTTTCGCCTTATTAAATCATTTATTTGTCAGTGTCATATTTTCGAAATGCCAAAATTAACTGAACATGAAAAAATTTTAATTCTCTTTAAAATTAAAGAGAGATGGTCTATCAGAGCAGTTGCTAACCATTATCAATTGAATAAAAGTACTGTTATGAGTGTGAAGAAAAGTGGGAAGAGGAAGGTAGCGTAAAGAGAAAAGACGGTTCAGGCCTATCGAGAAGTTCAAATCTCGTTCAAGATGAAGCACTCCTTGGCTATTTGAGGCAAAATCCGTTTTAAACAGCAGGAGACGCTGTGTTCATGACACATTTTCTAGTGTCGAGGTTAGCAGCTAGCCGAAGGATAGGAAAATCGAAAATAAAAAACTACAAGTGCCAAGAAGACCATATTAACAGGAGAACAAGCAAGCCCGCATTATGTTTTGTTTAAATTGTGTCTATCGCCCGTTGGAGTTTTGGACCAATGTTGTGTTTACCGATGAAAAAGTTTTTCAGTCTTGTAATGAAGGACATGTACAAAATATTAGGTTACATTATTTACATAATAAATACAATCGCAGCTATGTGCAGTTGCTGTGAATTTTTTAACGTCAGTTTTTACATTTGTTATAAATCAAAATCATTCCCATCGAATGGTGTAAAAAAGTAAAAAAAACAAAAATACGTATGTTTTTCTCCTGGATTAACATTATTCAAATACATAACTTATGACGTTTCACAATCAATGTCAGTTTTTTGTAACCTATATGATATTGAAAAATCTAAATTCCAAAAAGACTGATTCACACCACTTAATGTTAGTAAAGGACGTGAAAATGTATGTTATAGCGGGTTTATACGTGCATGGATTTAGTGGCGCCAGTAGATATTGGCACGCTAGTAAAAAAATATTACACATATAAACAGTTACTGGCGAGCAAGCTTTTACCTTGCATGCATTGATGCATGCCTGCCAGTAACTGTTTATACGCGCAATATTTTTTTACCGGCGTGCCAATATCTACTGGCGCCACTAAATCCATGCACGTATAAACCCGCTATTATTTAATTGTATTACAGGTATTTTGGTACATTAGTTACTTTAACATTTTACTTATTTCAAGGCAGTTTCAACATCTTAATACTTTTGTAATAATTTTACTTACGTTAGTTACTTTTTAAATGTATTTTTAAATATTATTGTATTTATTGTAATGATTTTCCGTTAAATTAATAAATGATCAATTTCTAGTTTTGAAATGACTTATTTAATTTTAAGGCCACTGTTAGACTATAAAAGTTCTTTGACAAAGATCTTTTATAAAAGATATTTTATGAGTAATTTGATAGATATTTCATCTCATAAAATATCTTTTATAAAAAATCTTTGTTAAAGAACTTTTGTAGTCTAATGATGGCCTAAGCAATTTGTTTGAAAATCATTTAAAATTCCCGCCTATGACAATCCCGCCTATATAAAAAAGGCGGGAATACAGCGCCACTCTCGACGTAAGTTTTGCTGTTCAAAAAATCCTTGAGAGTTGCCTATCTATAACATATAATATTCTTTAATCTATGGCTGTGGTGCCCAAAACATATTTTAGTTTGTGTGCTACGTTACTATAAAAATACAAAGAGCAATATGATTGCATTACTTAATTGTCTAGAGGCGTTTAAAATTTTCAAATGTGATTTTTACCCACTAACTCGGTTTTTTTAAATGGGAAGTTAATCGTTCACCAACAATTTTAAATACCTCATTTTCATAGGAATCTAATGATACCAAAATTTTGAAAATCCGCTCAGAAATATTTGAGATTTCAGCCAAAATACAATGCAACCAAGCTTTCAGAAACATGCGGCTAATAGATAATAGATTAGTGGGCTTTGGAAACTAAAATGACACATTTCTGTGTAAATCTGGTAACCTAATAACATTGGAAACATCATAGTAGCCATTGAATGTAATAAAACAATATCAGCTGCCAGACAGATAAAAAATAAAGCGTTAGTTATAAAGTTATTTATAGGCCCGATATTTATGTTCATTTAAATAAAACTCTGAAAACCGTACTGATGTCGCATTCTATTGCTAATTTCCTTGTGGATGTAACTGTGTTTACCTCAACATACCTATGCTAAACTTACTTGTAACGTTCTTTGCGCTCACAATTATTAAATGTTTGATAGCTCAAGATTGCCTATAACTACACGAGTCTGTCTGGCAGCTGATATTGTTTTATTACATTCAATGGCTACTATGATGTTTCCAATGTTATTAGGTTACCAGATTTACACAGAAATGTGTCATTTTAGTTTCCAAAGACCACTAAGCTATTATCTATTAGCCGCATGTTTCTGAAAGCTTGGTTGCATTGTATTTTGGCTGAAATCTCAAATATTTCTGAGCGGATTTTCAAAATTTTGGTATCATTAGATTCGTATGAAAATGAGGTATTTAAAATTGTTGGTGAACGATTAACTTCCCATTTAAAAAAACCGAGTTAGTGGGTAAAAATCACATTTGAAAATTTTAAACGCCTCTAGACAATTAAGTAATGCAATCATATTGCTCTTTGTATTTTTATAGTAACGTAGCACACAAACTAAAATATGTTTTGGGCACCACAGCACTCTGGATTCAGAAATAGATTTTTTAATAAACTTTTTAATGTTTATCAAAAAGTGACCAAAATGGATGTATTGTATTCAAAATTTCCTCTAGATTCCAAAAATGTAAAAATATATAGGGTGTTCCATTTAAAAATCGAAAGTTGTGGGCATTTCCGGTCAAACCGGATGTGCACCAAACTTGATTTTTTATTGAAAAGATGGCATTTTAGTCGTGTAATAAGCCCTCCACATTTCAATTTTCTATTCCAAATATTTTAGGAGATATCGGGGCGAGCGCAATTCGTGACTCACCCGGTATAGTGATTAAAAAAATTTTTTTTGGAAAAAATGTTAAGAAAGGAAACTTAATTTCTTTGAATATTTTTTTACCTCACCTTGTACATGAAATGTGTTTATGTTTTCTTATAAAGGTTTTAATTAGCTTCAATGTATGTTATTAAAATAAAAAGTTTTGAAAAATAAAAATTTTGCAATTTCCTATTTATTACATTTTAATATAAGTTTGTTTTTAAAAATATTTATTTCTTTTGTTTCTTGTTGCTGTTTTGTTACATTGAATATTGTTATTTTAAAAAAAAATCAGTTTGGAATCGGAAAGAGTATTTTTAATTTCTTTCTCTAAAACTACAAAGAATTTCGAATATGACGTAATAACATAAATTGATGCTAATTAAAACATTTATAAGAAAACATTAACGCAATTTATGTACAGGGTGAGATAAAAAAATATTCAAGGAAATTAAGTTTTCTTTCTTAACAATTTTAAAAAATGTTTTTTTTAAATCACTCTGTACGCATGTTTAAATGCCTTAAAAATATCTACAATTTGATGTGCCCAACATTGTCATCACTTAAAAAATAAGAAAGTTACAAGCCTGGGGAAATTTAAGTGGCGCACCCTGTATAGAACCAATTTCCACGATATTTAAAATCATTCATCTCAGAAATTTTTTTACAAGTATTTTACTTTTTTCTGAAAACACCCCTAAAACAAAAAAAAGTGGTGTGGCCTGCGGACCACACCAGTGTATCCTTATGTATTTGGACCTGCTAAAACCGAATCCGAAGTCAGAATTGTCAGAAGTTTGGCTCATTTTTCACCCCAAAAACCCCCCCATGTCCGGCGGACCATGCCAGTGTATCCTTTATGTATTTGGTAATGACACATTGGTCTGAAAAACTGAAAAACGAGCCAATCTGACAATTCTGACTTCGGATTCGGTTTTAGCAGGTCCAAATACATAAGGATACACTGGTTTGGTCCAAAATACAGACCACTTTTTTCTTGTTTTGGGGGTGTTTTTAGGATTGGGGTTGAAAAACGAGCCAATCTGACAATTCTGACTTCGGATTCGGTTTTAGCAGGTCCAAATACATAAGGATACACTGGTTTGGTCCAAAATACAGACCACTTTTTTCTTGTTTTGGGGGTGTTTTTAGGATTGGGGTTGAAAAACAAGCTAATCTGACAATTCTGACTTAGGATTCTGTTTCAGATGGTCGTATGGTCTGCCGGATAGACCATTTTTTGGGGGGTGTTTCTTGGAGGGGTGAAAAAGAGCCAATCTGACAATTCTGACTTCGGATTCGGTTTCAGTGGGTTCAAATACATGAGGACACACTAGCCTGGTCCGCAGACTAGACCACTTTTTTTTTGTGTGGCTGTCATTAAACAAAAAAAGTAAAATACTTGTAAAAAAAATTTCTGAGATTAATGATTTTAAATATCATGGAAATTGGTTCTATATACATCTAAGAATTTGTTAAAAAAAAAAATCCGAGTGGCAACATCTTTGATTTAAATTTGGTTATAGGCTATCGTGACCATCAAACTTTTTATCCAAACTAGTTAAATTATATATTTCTATCTACTTCACACATTTCAAAATCAAAAATTGAGGTAACATCAAAAATCTTTACGTTTTGAGGTCCCAGGAACCCAAAAAAGTGGTTTTTGAAAAATGTATGTGTGTTAGCACGATAGCGGTGAAACTACTAAACGGATTTGGATTAAACTTTGCATGAGGGTTTCTTTAGTGCTCCAGAAGATCTGAATTGGTTGAGATCAGATTACGGCAAAACCAGTTGTTTGTTTTATGATTACTTACAATTTGTAATCAAACCATCGAAATGCAGTAAAAACTCCATTTCAACGATATATCACACTTGCACCCTTTCGATTTGGTTTCCGTGAAAAAAATTAGAAAACAAAGCAAGTTGAGATCGGATTATGTTTAATGCCGTTATGGCATACAATTTTCTAGGTTCCAGCCGCTTCCAGTAGCTGCCGATTTTTAAATGTTCATGTTTTTTCATAAATAAACTATTCCAAATATCTAAAAGAAAAAAAAAGGTTGCCATCTAAACATGACACTTTTGCAAAACTATAAGAAATAAGTTATAGTCGTATAGTTTAACTTAATCTAGCTGGCAATTTTTTTGATAGCTAACCTTTTTTCTGAATGATTGTAACAAATTCCAAATATTATACAACTTTTTAATTTTCAGGCAGCTATACAAAAATTGTTTAAAGAAGCCAGACAAAAATCTTATCAAAATTTTATCGAAAAATATGGTTTTGTAGAGAAAACCGTTCAATCTGTCATTGAAACTAGCGGTCAAGCCTTCCATGAAACACTGAAATCTGATAAGCTATTTTTTGAGGTATTTACTCCGGAAAGAGACTATTCACTGCAGAGTATCTATATCGATATTCCAAAATTGAATGGTGTCACTAAAATTGAATGGGAGAATATTACACATTACCAATTTACCACTTATGGAGTTATTGAGATTTCAAACAAAGACGAAAAGTTTTCTAAGAGTATAATCGATGAGAATGTTGAAGACGTTACAGTAGAAGCGTTTACAAATAGTGATTGTACGTATAATATTCAAAGAAAAATAACACCTTGGAAGATGGCAATGGAAGACCAAGAAAAAGATAAACAACTGGGAGATTTTATTCTTATTGCTTCTTTGTTAGACAAGGCGACAAACTTGGGAGGGTTATCAAGGACTTGTGAAGTCTTTGGTGTAAAACAGATTGTATTAAATGATGCAAAAATTGTAACTGATAAAGAATTTAAGAGTTTAAGTATGACTTCAGAAAACTGGGTTGATGTCGTTGAAGTTAAAACAACAGATTTAAAATCATTTATTGTTGAAATTAGGAAAAAGGGTTATTATGTAATTGGAGCCGAACAAACATCGGAGAGCATTAGTCTTAATGAATACAAGTTTAAGAAAAGGACTGCTTTATTGTTAGGGTAGGTACCTGCATGAACTTCTTAGCTTTGGCAATTCTTTCAATATTTACAACTTACAACAACAGTATATCAACTTTGACATGAGAATTGGTGTACCACAAGGTTCAGTCCTTGGTCCAGTTCTCTTTCTAATTTATATTAACGATTTATCTCTTGATAGACAACACAACTTCAACCATCTTTTTTGCAATGACACAAATCTTTACGAGATACTAATTTACGACGATTTAACAGTCTCAATGCTAGAAACAGACCCAAAAATAGAAAATTAAACCTCAACACCACCAAGAGTGAGACTTAACATTTTTAGTCTTACGAACATAGATCAAATAGATAATCCAGATTTTGTTAAGTTTCTCGGTGTTTATTTGGACTGTAAATTATTACGGGAGAATCATACAGATTATGTTTGTAGGACGATTTCTAAAAATATATATTTACTTTGCAGTTTGGTACAAGTACAGGTAGCTACAAAAACTCTTATCACCGCAATTAACAGAATATTATTATGTGATATCTTATGCTCTCCTAATAGTCCATGCAAATTAGATATTTTAGAAGAAATAATTTATAAAGTAATAATATTTGAGATGAGTACTTTAGATAGGGTTAGAAATAGATACCGGAAAAGTCCCCCCCCCCATTTAGGGATGCAACGTCCTTTTTTTCTGCAAAAAACCACCCCTACGGAGATTTAAAGCTGGTTTTTCACTTTTCTCTTGCAAACCGTTCGTCGTAAGAGAAAAAAGTGTAGGAAATAAAAAAATTCTCATTAAACTCTGTATAAAAAATGTTCTATTAACCTTGTAGCTTATCCTCATCTATTTTACGCTAACAGCCTCTGAACAGGAGGGTAGTTTGGAGCGCACAGGTAAAAATCGATCCTATTTTCGAATATCTTAAAACTGGTTACTTTAACAAAAAAAATGCTCAGGAATGAATTTATAGAGCAGAATTATCTATAAGATGCATGTATAGCGGGTTTTGACGCAAGTGGTTTTTATTTGTTTTCCCCATTTTTCCACAAAGCTGTATTTTTTAAATTTGAGCTCGTTTCCACACTACCCTCGAGGTAGAGCTCTCAGTGCGTTTTTTTAAAGTGGTTTCCCCTGTAGGCCTATTCCACTAGAATTCTGTCCAATTTTACTCATCGACGAACTTTTCTTCTTCAAATTCGGAATTTAAACATGGCAATTAGAGCACATTGTTGAGCAGCGCAATCCAACCTTAACATAGCTGCATCGTTTTCCGCAACCCTTTTTGCAGCTGTAGGATGGAAATTTGGTGCTGGTAACTCGGTGATATAAACGGGTGCTAAGATGTTGCCTACTTTCTTCCAACTCCAATCCATTGGTTCCAAGTTTTGTCATCGCAAAGAAAGGAATTTGGAGAAATATTCTGTAAGAATGTTGACGTAATGCCTCAGATGTTGGTGGCAGTCTTGGTAGAATCCCGGCAGTACTAGATTGACCGACCAATTTATTGAAAATAATGAACCTTTGGTGATTCAAAGATGTTTCTTTTTTTGGGGCTTTGTATAATGCAAGCGCGAATTGCTCTCCAGCACTTGTAACTTCTTGTTTCGCATCTGAACGCGTGGACAAACAAAACTGTCTCCTTACAGCTTTTTAAATCTTCCGAGGACTGCAAGTCACGAGAACAAGCATTTTCTATTTTTCCCTGAGCCTCTCTTAAGAAACGGATATCTTTATCTTCAGGTGCGCGAGCGATAATCAATGCGAGAAGATCAATATCTTGTCCAAAGATGACCACTGTATCATTTTCATGAGATTCATTTAAGGTGGTTTGAACTATGAGTACGTCAGCAATAATTATTTTGATTCTCTCGTTTTTAAATCTCTCCACCAATGGCAAAATAAACCGGTCCTTATTTGTGAGATTGTTTATCATTTTATTTTGCGTTTCAGTCAGTGGCGTGTTCTCATTGAAAATAATTTCCAGTGAAATGCATTTCAAATGTCGCTACTGTCTTTCGATGTTCTTCATACTGCAGACATTGTCAGCATACCCGTCAAACACTACTAAAAAAAGTGACTACAGTCACTTTTTTTTTTTAATGATAATGATAATGTATTTATAGCTTTGGCCATACTACTCGATGAATCAAATTATCATTAAATCAATTAACTGGCTATCAGAAAAATCTATTGGCCTCTCTCGTACAGCATTGAAAATATCATACAGAGACGAATTCTTGGTTTTTCTCATTAACCCTTTCTCATCGAGGAAGAGGAATTGAGGCAAGCTCAAAGTTGAAACATGACTACAAAAATTATAAATACCTACCTGACTGTTTATTTACTTATATTTAATTTTCAGAGTATCAGGATCTGAGAGAGAAGTAAATAAAATGATACAGAAAATGCAATATAATTGCCGTAATCCTTCCGGGTATAGCCTGAGGTTGTCCTTATATCTACGTCGGTACTATACATATTTTACGTATAATTATAAACGCATCTGTGTGAAAAAAAATGGGAAAATAAATAAAAATCACTTGCGTCCAAACCTGCTATACATGCTATAGAGTGAATTCCGCTCAATAAATTCATTCCTGATCATTTTTCTTGTTAAAGTAACCGGTTTTAAGATATTCGCTGTGAAACTTTGAATAGGATCGATTTTTACCTGTGCACTTCGGAGGATGTTAGCGTGAAATAGGTGAGGATAAGCTTCAAGGTTAATAGGACATTTTTTATGCAGAATTTAAAGACAAATTTTTTATTCCCTATACTTTTTTCTTCTCCGACGAACGCTTTACAAGGTAAAAGTGAAAAAACAGCTTTAAGTCCCTGTCAGGGGTAATTTTTTGCAAAAAAAAGGGACGTTCCACCTCCAAATGAGGGAGGAACTTTTCGGGTATCTATTTCTAACTCTATCTAGAGTACGCATCTCAATATCATTACTTTATAAATTATTTCTTCTGTTCGCTGTTTTTTAATCTAATTTGCATGTACTATTAGGTAGTACATTTTGGGGTATTAAATTCTATAACGTCTTACCTCTTAAAATAAAACTCCTCTTAAAAATGTTATAATTAAGTCTAAAATTGAGAATGTTTAATGTTTCTTTTATTCATATTTAAAAATAATTGTTTTACTTATTCTACATCTTTTATGTCTCCTTTCTTTTGCAAATACTCTTTGTATAAAAACTTAAAAACACCAATAAATTATCGTATCTTATAATTACATTTCCGCAATTCAAATGCCATATTTGTGTTAGGCCATTGACTTTCAAACATCTCTTATCATCTTATCAACTAATGCTTTAATTTTTAATAACCCCATGGCATAGATTAATATAAGTTTCTAACGGACAGATATGTGAAGACACTCTTCATCAATTTATTTCACATAAAACCAATTCTTACCGTTGAATTTTTAAGGAATGAAAAAGAAGGAATCCCACCGGATCTCATTCCAATTTTAGACGCCTGTGTCGAAATACCACAGTTTGGCATGGTCCGTTCCTTAAACGTGCATGTTGCTGGAGCTACGTTGATATGGGAATATGCTAAACAACACTTGGTGTAATAAATTTTGTTAATTTATTAATAAATAAAATTTATAACTAAAATAAATATACATAACTTTGTTTATTTTTAACTTACATTAATATATACTATTTAGAACATCTCGGGCTAATGTGATCGTGCTATGTCTGAGAAGAAATGTAAAATGTCTTCTATTGTAAATTCCAAATTGATCATTGAACCTGGATAACATTGTTGTATTAAGTCCTCCAACATTTTATACTGCCTAATAAATTCTTCCTGCATAGCTCTCCAAACAACTTGAAGTAAATTCCCTTCCTCTGATAAGTGTTTTTCAACTTTCTTATAAAGCGATTCGAGACCTTTTTTAACCTGAAATTTGTTTACTATGTATATTTCAGTTTGTCTGCTGTCTTGATTAAATATTTAATAACGCAGATTTGACTTAAAATACATTATAACATGTATTAAATAATAACTTTTTTATATTACCATGCTTCCAGGGTACTGGCTTATGACCTTCCTCAATTCTTGTTTACTGAAAGCCAGCTGGTAACTGACTTCTGACGCTTTTACTCCACTAGCAACCCTTGCTTGAACTCCTTCAAAAAATGTCTGGAAAATACACCTTACAAGTTTATATTAAAAGGCAACACTTTTTCCTTGGGCATTAAGCTAGATTGTTATTAATGAGACAAATAAAAATGTTTGGATAAAGAATTTTTAAGTATTTTCAATATTTCTTTGCCTTAAAATGCTAGGAATCCTATCATGTAATTCAATACTTCGTCAGTATTAGCTAGAAGAGTAGTTGTTTTGATTGGTTTTCCAGTAATGAGTGTTTTAAAGTATTTACCTAACTAGTATATTGGCGCACCCAGATTAGAGCAACAATATACAGAAAGTAAATAATTTCATAATAAATAAAAAAGTGTGTATGTTGTGATTTGCTTAATACCTAAATAATATTCTCTAATTGCCTTTTTATTATGTTTTATTTATCGCTCCCAATAGAATTTCTAACATTTTCAGCAAGATGGAGCTCCTGATTGTTTTATTATTGACACAGTAAAATAATAATAATTTGTAGAACGATATCCTAGTAACCAAGCAGAAAATAAAATATTAATATGTTATCAATTATAAACGATAGCAAGAAACAATTTTACTCACATTCAATTTTTCTAATGGACGTCCAAAGTATAAAGTTACGTAAGCTTGTAACGCATCGTTATACTTCTGTTTTGCATCTTTTCTCTGACTGTCAAGCACAGAGATTTTCAGCTGTGACAGTAAAGAATACAGATGATGGTAATTTTCTGAAATCAATGTAAAATAAACATTTATTAAACATCCCAAAAAAATGTAGTTACCCATTTTAATAACCTGCGAGGGAGTTTTCTGGTCATTTGAATGAATGGCGATATATTCGAGCATAGTGTCAATCAATCTAGTGTACCATTTCTCTAAGTCGGCACGACGGTCACTCTTTAACAAACAGTCAGCATTCGTAGCAAAGATTTCTAAGTTTGAAACATATGGAAGAATCCCACATTTTGATTTTCTTGCCAGTCGACACTCTTTAATCGAATCGATTTGCTGCTGCATAAATTGATCCAGTGAGCGTTTAACTTCTATCAGTTGAGAGGCAAAAGTGTTGCTGAGGAAGGAACTTTGAGCAGACATTACGTGTTGATTGAGTCGTACTAGTACATACATGCAGTAGCTGAAAAATAAACAAAATGTACAAATATACAAATTTAATTACATAATTATATTTTTAGTGTACATAGTAAAAATTTTAAATATTCAGCCATCTTTCCATAACGAAATGTATGACTTTACAATATTTGTTTTACTTACAAACTATCCTGCTTTTTAACATGATCTATTAACAAATCCAGTTCCGTTTTCAGACAGGTGAACAAATTGCTCATCATGTTACGAACATCTTCATCAATTTGTTTTTCAGCTTTGCGCTGTGGTACAACTTCTTCTGGAAGTTCCGACCCATCTAGAGTTGTCTGTGTATTTTTTGAGGTAGAACTAATCACATCAAGCTAAAAAGTAACAATTATTATGGATTATTTTAGTCCCACATTAGGCTTGAATTAAAAATGTATATCAAGTAGTCTTTGGAGTAACACTGGTTTCATCAACAAAGTTGACATCATCTGATTGACGATTCAAATTTTGTTGGCAAAGCGCACGTCAAGTATAGTGTTCAGTATTTTGATGTTTGTATAAAGTATTTTAGTGTCGTCGGTCTTTAATAATTTAAACAGAAAATTATTAATTATGTTTCCCGGTTATTTTTATGCCTTAAGCAAACACAATGAACAGCAAATCTTTAATCAACAGAGTAATCAACATTAATGCATATTATTTAATCAAAGAAGTTGAAAGAATTTTTATAATATTACAGGATACCCATATTTAAAAAAAAATTGTTTGGAACCAGAAAATTACAGACCTATATCCATCTTAAGTGTGATTTCTAAAATAATGGAAAGAATTGCGTTTAATCGAGTAATGGCATTTTTTAATTCTTTCAAAATACTGACGGATTGCCAACATGGGTTCAGCAAAAACCATTCTACTGACACTGCTACAATTCAGCATTTGCAATTTGTTTATAATAAAATGGACAAAGATAACTTCTTCATAGGATTGTTCACGAGTGTTTAATTCGTTAAAGAAAAATTATTTAAGGTAGGCATTCTAGGAGTTTTTTTTTACAGTGGATCATGTCATATTTAACGGACAGATCTCTTCACACAGAAATCAATCAAATGATTTCAAATGAACATGACGTTAGTCTTGGAGCTCCACAGGGCTCGGTACTACTCAATCTAGGATATGCTACATATTTTGTACCTAGAATTTCTTGGGCCATCTAAATTTCGAATAATATTAAAAATAACAAAGTTTATACTGTTTCCAGTTCCCGAAATGAAAATCAGATCTTGGAGAAATCAAAATGTGTACCGTATTCAACCATACAACGTCCCAAAATTTGAAGAAAGTTATAGGCTGGGTAGTAATATCGTAGGCACCCAGTATATAAATAAATAAATAAATAAATAAAAATAAATAGGTACATTGGTATACTAATGTTCAACTATATTTTTTTGTTTCAATATTTCCAATGCTACTAATCCCAAGGAACAATTTAAAAGTCATTTGGACTTGAGGAGGTTTTAAGAAAGGTTTGTCAGGGTTAGGAAATAGTCATGTGCTTTATTGATGTTGTAGTTAAGGCCTTTTAGGCTTCAAGTATACTTGCTCTTAATAGTAAGTTTTAAAGCATTCTGTAAGACCTAATTATGAAGCTAATTAGCTTCTAGGAAATATGTATCTGTAATGGATTTATTATAACCTACATAAAACTCTCCATAAAGCTAATTAGTTTTATGAACGTCTTAAATTCCATTTAGATTTAAAGAGGCTTTAAATTATTCTTTACGGTTTTAACATATTTGCAATAAATGCATTTTAAATCCTTTTTAAAACTAGACATTTTCAATGCCTATTAGTACTTATTAAAGGCCATTACAAAACTAGACTCTTAAAACATCCTTGATAAATGTTGTGATGAAACTGTTATGAAGAAAAAAATTCAATAAAACACTTTCCAAAACCTCAATAAAACATTTATTATAAAAATAATAAACAATATGTCTGCCTGAAGTGGCGTTGATGCATGTGTGTGTTAATTAAAAGAATTTCACGACTTACTGATGTGTAATTAAGTCTTTTTTGGAAAGGTGGAAGAAAATAAAAAAGAGTGGCCATTTTAACCCTTTCGGACCTAGTGTGCACTGTGGTGTACACAAATTTATAAGCTTGTAAATACAAACTGGGATAAAATTTTAACTGTTGTATACCATTGTACACTTCAGTGTACATCTTAGTTTGAATATAATATATGCACTGACATGTATGTTGTGGAAACAGAAAATTAGAGAGTTTACTATTACAGGGAGCATGAAGTTGACGAATTCACCTGATAGATGACTAGAATTACCACTTTTTGTATATGTCAGTTGAGTGTAACGGAGTTAGAAAATTTTTGTAGAGAAGTTGAAGGTTTATATTTGGTCTATAATATATAATTTAGTGCATAAGTGATTTTATTTTATGATTTGTACAATTCATAGACATGTACACTGTAGTGCACATTGGGTTTTAGTGGAATAATATGTACTGTAAATTCTAACCTCAATTTTTTTTTATGTTTTATTGAAAAACATTTATTATAGCATATTTCATTGAAAATGAGTAAAAAGTATTTACCCCACGAAGACTTAGTGGAAATCTTGAAGAATGACCAGTCAGATATAGAGTATTTGAGTGATGATGATGGGTTTCAAACAGATTCGTATTGTAATATGTTGCAACCCCTTAAAATTTAAGGTTATGTTGGTTACTAAAAAGTAGGCAGACTTCAACAGATCGAATGTCTGAATGTAGTGTATTTGCACCTATTCGAGAAACCTACCAGAAGTTAGTTCTGGTGACATCTGGAATTATCTAGAGAATGGTGGCGTCATCACAGAAAAATCGAGATCTATCATTTTTAGGTATAAAAGATCGACCACATTCTCAGCGAGTAGTTCAGAAAGTATAGAAAGTGAGGTTAGGACTTCAAAGATAAACAAAGTGATAAACATTGTGATTTTTAGTCAGTAAAGTGTAAATAATAGTATTGTGAAGTATCCAGTAAATATTTAATAAAGTGTGTTAGTGGACATCTCTTGTTATAATTTTTGGAACCCACGGAATTTGCAAGGGGTAGTTTCCTAAGGGTGGAAACACGTGACAGTATGAACAGAAAGGCAAAATTTAGGTAATTGATAACTGTATGTAGGTTAGCAAAGTACGTTTATCTCTTTAGACATGGTTGATGAAGAAGAGGAGATAGAGATCACAGCTTCAGCACAACCACAAAATGAACCAGAAACTGAAGAAGTTATTGGGGTTTTCAAACCGGAGCTAATCAAAGATGTTGAAATATCAGAACAAGTTGAAAGCAAGAGAGAACAAAATTAGTAAAAAGACAAATAAAATTAAAAAAATTAAAAAAAATAAAATAAGCACAATTTATTTTTTGTTTAATAGGTAGTAATAATGACTCCGTTAAGTCCCAGTGTGCACTGTAGTGCACGGGTCAAAGGTCAAAACTGGGCAACGTTAGGAACTCCGGACACAAACTAAAAATAACTAAAAAAAATTAAAGAATTTATGGACCAAGTTTCAAATTTTTTGCTCACTTAAAAAAATGTGGGTTCAAAAGGGTTAAAAGGACTGTTAAAACACACACACATACAAATTATTTTGAGGTTAAGTTTTAAGTTTTTTGTATCAAATGTCAACGTCCCAAACGTTTTATTACAGCTTTTATCAAGTCTATGTGATCTTCGCCAAGTGCATTTGCATTTTTATAAGGAAGGGATTATTTGTGATAGTATACAAAAAGACTAAAAGGGCTTCATTTAGAGTAAATGTTCTAGGTCATTACCATTATTAGAATATAGTTTAATGAGAGGACCAGTGTTGCCAGATTAAAATTTTAAAAGTTATCAGACGACGCTTTAAAAAGTTACTAAATATTATTAAAATTTCACTAGATTTGAAATTAAAGCTCTTATCTTTAATTTTCAAAAGTTGCAGTGTCTGTAGGACACGTAATTTTCTTGAGCTCTCTGAGCACAGCATAGCTTTGAGCGTCCTCTATCTGATTATTTCGTTGCCAGACTACGTACTCTGTATTGTATTAAATGGTTTGTAACTAGAAAGTACTGTTTGTCTACGAGCCGCTAGAGGGCAACGAGCCCAGGCTATTCGATTGTAGTGATTCACGGTCAATAAACTATACGGTTACCTCAATTGGCAGCTTTTAGATGAGAGAGTCGCGCGGAGTAGGGAATCGAATGAAAGAGATTCTGTTAGGGTCTACAACCTACGTCAGCTGTAGACACTACAGGCAACTTTGTCTGTGTCTTTTGCACGGAAATCAGATATGTTTGTTTCTTTCATTCGATCGAGCTGCTGTTCGAGGTAACCGTAGAGTTTACTGAGCGTGGTAGCGATTAACGTGAACAGTTTTGTATTAAATGGATCGCAACTCGGATTTAATGTTTGTCTACCTACCAGTAGAGGGCAATAAATTGGATGATTCAAAAATCATTAAAAATTGGCATTTTCATAAGTTTTCACTAAATCACTAGATTTAAAAAAAATCACCAGATCTAGTGAAATTTCACTAGACCTGGCAACACTGGAGAGGACTCTAAAATGACAATTGGGATTTTAGTCGGCCGGCCATGTTTTTCTTGTATATAAAAATATTCAAGGTCAATTTCACAATTATAATTATCAATAATTATCACTTTTTCGTTAGCAAATTAAGGTAGAATTACAAGAAACGACTGAAAGTTACCGTGGGAACCGAGAAGCAGCCCACTTTTTTAAATTTGCTGATTACGTGTGTCTGCAAATTTTGTATGGATATTAAAATCATTATTATTTCTGAGGCGCTCTTGTTTTTTGGGCCTTTCTTATGTAGTTTTAACGATTAACTGCCGTTGGTTTTAATTTTTTTGTCATACCTGATGGCTTTTTATTACCTTTTAAATCGGCCTTAGAGAGGTTATAGTGTTCTACGCTTTATACATTTTAAATTCCATTTTATCTTCAATAAATCTGATGGTGTGTTTGCTTAAATCAGTTTAGAAAAAATAAACGCAATAATAAAATTATTTGGATTCCTTCATGGACATTCTTATAGCTTCTCAGTTCTAATATGGTTTTAAAAACCAATTTTAAGGTAGCCTTCTAGGTGTTTTCTAGAAATGCAGGAAGCTAATAGAAAAGCTTCTGACAGCTTTAAAATAGGTTTTAAGAAAGGTTTTAAAACGGCCCAAACAAGGTTTTCAAGAGCAGCACTATGCCTCACTAAGGAGTTTTATGATGGAATTTAAAAAGGCCTTAACAACCTTCATAAGGGTGGGCCCTTTTAGTCTACATGTCGCTTTATGATGGTATTAAGGATATTGTTACAGCAAAATAGATTTTTCAAGGCATTTTATAAATAGTTGTATAGCACCCTTGTATACATTTAAGAAACTAAAATTGTTCCTTGGTATGTTAGTTTCTTATCCAAAAACTCAAGTAAATTTACTCACTTGAAAAAATTTAACACAGAATTGCTGTTCTTGCATGAAAACTGGTTCTAGTTGTGTGAGAACTTGTTCCAGGACTGTATCATATCTTTTTCTATCTTGAGCATTGGTTTCAAGAGTCCACAAATCTCTATCCAAACCAATTAAAGATGTTGGTGAAGATAAAGCACCATATCCTATAAAAAGTGGGGTTCACATTGTGCTATACCAAATATTAAAAAAAGTTTTGCTGAACTACCTGAAATTTTCTCCCTTGCTGTATTAAAAAGACCTCGTAAATCTCTATCATACAATTTTCCTAAGGAAGTGGTATATACATCCTTCAGTGATTCATACATCTTTTTATCCATAACCTTGAAAAATTCGTTATGATTACTCAAAACACCTGTTTCTTTAAAGTGAATTTGAACCTACATAAAGCCGGTTCATATTCAGAAAGTCCGAATAAAAAGCGCGCTCTGTTCATATGCAGATTATAAAATTAGAGCAAATCCTGAACCTAACCTTATATTTACGTGTGTAATATGGAAATTCAGGATATTCCTCTATTTGAATTGAAGAGAAAACGTACTGATAGACTAGTAGATGGTGACAGAAAATCGGAACTGATAGCCTACCGTCTGCAAGTAATTTAGTCAGTATTATCTATACAATAAAGCTCAATTTTTGGTACTTTCAAGGTTTGCCCGCATGCATTGGATGTAGGAAACAATTTCCGGTTTGCATAAAAAAACAATGTTTTCAATTGATACACCACCGTCTGCAAAGGTCATAATTCGAAATTAAAGGAATAAAAATACGTCGGAAGCGCTTTTGCAGACAGTTCTGTCATGCACCAAACCTTATACAGGGTACTCCAAAATGTATCAAATTTTAGTAAAAAAAAAAAAATGATAATTTACCGTCTGCAAACAGTACAAACTGATGATTCTGGTTCATGAAGACGAGTAGGGGAAAGGTTCAGACGTTTACGATATGCACGTCACCATATCGTGCGCATGTCAACTTGTTATTTTTTTTTACAACTTTGAACAATTGTTTACCGTCTGCAGCTAAAAAGAAAACATGATTTAAAAATAGAGTTTCGATAAAGAATTATTTGCAGATAGATTAAATGTGTACAAAGCACTTGCCGCTTAATGTATTTGTGTAAAAAAATGGGGGTAACTTTTACCAATTATTTACTGTCTGCAACTTGGTAAAAAGAAGGATTATTGATTCAAATATGCAATTATTTAGTTTGCAGACAATGCGCACATGCACGAGAGTCACAATAAAGTGTCAAAAATATTGAGCAACGCATCTTTGCCTAAGCATCAAGGTTAAAAGTTGAGGAATATGGCTGGTGCAAATCGGGGGACTGTTTGATAGAGATGAAATGCCACAAACCGTTAAAGAAATTTTTGTAGCTGATAACGACAACGGTACGAAAATACCGTAGTTTTCTTGTTAATTCCAATGAATTTCAAATGTTGATTAATTTTTAAAATTACAGTCGCAATTACCAGTAACAGTGTGGTCGAGGAGGATAACGAACAAATAATGCTCACCGACAACAAATGCTGATAATGATTCAGATGAAGAAAACTTGTTTTTAGAACATATCAGTGACAGCGAGGAAGATATGTATCATTTCACTGAGGATTATCGGAAAACGTTCCAGGAGTCAGTGGTTGAGAATTATGATGTTTAAGAAGAAAGACGGCGAACAACATTTTTTATAAATAATAATAATTATTATTATGATAATATGTATAAGATTTTTGTTACAACTTTAATAAAATAATATTTTTCAATTGAATTTAACTACGACGCGAATTATCGATCAACTTTATCGAATACCAGCACTAATTCTGGTTTGTGTGCATCTGCATGTTGTCTGCCCATCCGAAAAAAATATACTTGCATAAGTTAGCTTACACTGCTTGTGTTGCAGAAGGTAAAGAGTTGTTTTTGGTGAATATCGCACACGAAGAGATATCAAACGGAATTCGCCGAGTTTTGACTCTATTGTGGCTCTCGTGCATGTGGGCGTTATCTGCAAATTGAATATTTGCGTATTTAACCCAGTAACCTTTCTTTGTACCAAGTTGCAGACAGTATAGATAGTTGTTTTTGGTACATATCTGTGGTTTTAGTGCTTGTGTGCATTGTCTGCAAATTAAATAATTGCGTAATTGAATCAATAACCTTTCTTTGTACCAAGTTGCAGACAGTTAATAATCGGTAAAAGTTAACCTCATTTTCTTACAAGTTTATAGAATTCAATGGACAACCGTGCTATTGGATTCCGTCTGAAAACATTGTTTACAATAGTTTTGCAACCTAAATTTTCTGATAAAACTATAATTAAACGGTAAACAATTGTTCAAAGTTATAAAAAAAAAAAATAACAAGTTGACATGCGCACAATATGGTGATGTGCATATCGTAAACGTCTGCACCTTTCCCCTACTCGTCTTCATGAACCAGAATCATTTTGTATTGTTTGCAGACGGTAAATTATCTTTTTTTTTTTTATTAAAATTTGATATATTTTGGAGTACCCTGTATAAGGTTTGGTGCATGACAGAACTGTCTGCAAAAGCGCTTCCGACATATTTTTATTCCTTTAATTTCGAATTATGAACTTTGCAGATGGTAGTGTATCAGTTGAAAACATTGTTTTTTTATGCAAACCGGAAATCGTTTCCTACATCCCGTGCATGTGGGCAAACCTTGAAAGTACCAAAAATTGAGCTTTATTGTATACATAATACTGACTAAATTACTTGCAGACGGTAGGCTATCAGTTTTGATTTTCTGTCACCATCTACTAGTCTATAAAGGTGGCTGTACTTTATTATTAATATAAAAAGCACATCAATGTCAAAGTCAAATCTCCAAAATT
The DNA here is from genome assembly GCA_936432065.2 of Rutpela maculata. NCBI lineage: Eukaryota > Metazoa > Arthropoda > Insecta > Coleoptera > Cerambycidae > Rutpela > Rutpela maculata. The sequence continues at coordinate 3,162,496 of OW386291.2, read as the reverse complement.
CAGAAATAAATAAGGTTAGGAACAGAAAACTGCCCATTTTCACTAAAAAAAGTTGAAATTATTTGACTTTCTTGCTGATTGACCTCGAAACGCGCTCTCTTGCTTAAAATCCAATAGAGAACGATACGCCAAAAGCAAAGACGTGAAAAGCTTGCATCTGAACCCGGCTTAAACAAGTGGTGCATAGAAGAGGTGACATTTTAAGAAAGCAGATTTTTTTTTTATCTTATTAAGTAGAGTGTTTTGATATGTCCAAAACACTTCACTTTAGCATTTTGAAATATATTTCTATGGAAAAACGACATCCTAAAAATAATTTTTCCTTTTATAATAAAAATATATTATTTACCTTCATCCAGTGCATTAATTCTATATAAGCATACAACTCTTTATGTACTCCACTATGCTGTGGCAAAATTAATCCTTCAACGTTCCTGTCTGACTCTCCCTTGTGGTTTCCGTAATGGATAAACAAATTGTTTAGCTGCCGACTTAGGCTCCTGGAAAATTTCTCTTTATATTTCTCAAATTTTTTTCTCTGCTCTTGAACTGCAGTCATCTGAAGTAAAGCTTTATCAATGTTAGAGTTCATTGCAATTTTTAAAGCATTTGCTGCTTTTATGGCGGCCATTAACCCCTCATTGGTAGTGAAATCTGCATCTTCCAGTGTTCTTTGATATTCCATTGGTAAATCCAATTTGGTCTAAAAAGATGATAAAAGGAATTTTATTTTAAAAATATACGCAGGATTATTCGTCATGTTTTATTTCGTGAAATATTCTCCGCAAATACCTTTAAATATTATCTATACTTTTTTCTCCAGCGATGTTGTCCAAAGTTACGGAAGCACAGAGGGGCCATTTAGAAAATTATAGTTAAAAGAGAACTAAAAACACACTTTTATGAGTAGCGCACCAAAAAGTTAAAAATAATTATTAAGTAATTAAATTTAAAAGCGTGGGATGCACTTATATAGTGGTTTAGGCATAATAACCAAAATGTAATGTACCACGCTTTTAAAGGACCCCGCACCAAATGCATGGGTAATTTGGTGTCGACGTAATCGTTGCAAATTCAAGGCATAGAATCCTTAGGTCACAGTGACGGATCCAGGGGGGGGAGCGCCCCCCTCGAACAACCGAGAAACCTTGAAATCCCGACTCGCAATTGCAAATTGGTATATATAAATAAATTTTAGGACAGTATATGTGTTAGGAATAAAGGTATGGGTAAATAAAACACCTAGATTAAGTGATGCCGTTTAATTATAGTCTATTAAGTTCGTATGCTTCACAAAGAAGAGTAAAAATACTACTAAGTTATATCATATTTTGAAACAACTATATAGCTCTACATCAGCAATTTTTAAAGTCCTACGTTCTGTTAACTATAAACATTCAATAAATGATGTCATTCAATTACATTGTAGAATCGAGTGATTTTTGTTTATAATTCGTGGAATCCAACAAGGAAACGTGCCAATTAATTGATTTTCTAAAATATATTAAGGCATAATCCTGGATACGCCACTGTTAGGTCAATGTCAATGAAAACTGTTATGGATAAAGTTCCAAAATGTCTTTATTTTAAAAATACAGCAGGTCGAAGCCCCAAAATTCAAAATTTTAAAACCGCGATTTTACATATTTTTTATCGAAACGGTAAATACTTTTAATATTTAATTTGCTTTCTTTAAGAATATAATACTGATGTACAGTGTAACATAGGAAAATACATTATTCCAATATTCATATAAACAAATAAAAGATTCTTACAGAAATAAGAAGAATTGTATTTTTATTCCAATGGAAATCAGCAAAACAAACAAAATACAAACGAGATCATATGATTCATTTTCCTGATAATATATACATAAAAATTACTAAAAATTATAAAAGTTTGCGTGCATAATAGAAAAAAGTGTATTTCTGTTGGACCTCAGAAAATGAATATCATAATTAAGTGTACCGTATCAACATTAGGATTAGAGAATTTGTTTAGTAAGCAGTTGTATCAATTTTTATAAGAGCCTTTTTATAAGAGTATTATAATAATGTTTTTTCCTGTATTGCACTGAATATAAACGTAAGTATTTTATTCTTAATGCAAACAAAATAATAAAAGTAAAAATAAGCATTTGCATACTAATAACTTTTGCGCCTATTGTATCCTACTGGTATATAAATAAGGGCAAAAGTAATAATATATTTATTTGCATAAGTACACAATATATTATTCAAGTAACTGCTTCATAAGTAAGTAAGTAAGTAAGTAAGTTTATTGGTGCTATTACCATTGGTTTACACAAGTCAATACAGGACAGATTAAAAAAACATTATAAATTTATACAATACAAATTAAAAACATGTTTAAATACATATATTACTAAAATTGTTATTAAAATAATCATCAATAGAATAAAAACACTTATCAATTAAATAATTTTTCATCACAGTTTTAAATTTTATTTGTGACAATTCCTTCATGGTAGGAGGCAAAAGATTAAACATCTTAGGACCGTAATAAGTTATTCCCGCTTTTGATCTTGTTAACCTGTGATAATCGATATATATATTTGTTCTATTACGTGTATTATAATCATGTATTTCGATGTGAGAATTATAATTATTTAAATTTTGCTTTACATGTGTGAGACATTGCAAAATATATATAGATGGAACTGTAAGTATTCGCATTTGAATATAACTGTCTACACAGGAATCTCTATAGCTGAGACCACTTAATATTCTAACAGCTTTTCTTTGTAATGCAAAAACTCTACTGACACAGGACGCATGACCCCATGCCAATATTGCATAAGATATTTTTGATTGAATTAGGGCATGAAATGCTGTTACTAAAACAGGTCTGGACACTATTTTTGATAGATTACGAAGTACATATATGGATGATGATATCTTATTGCAAACAATATCTACATGATTATACCAAGTCAGCCTTTGATCTAAATAAATTCCAAGAAATTTTACACTTTGGAGATTGTTTATTGATGATGTGTCACGTAAAGAAAAGTACATTGTTTTCGTTTTAGAGTGGTTGAGACATAATTGATTGGCATGGAACCAATTTGTGACTTTTGATTGTGCATCTGCTAGTGATATTTTTAATGTGTTTACATTTTTATTTTTGTTGATCACAGTAGTATCATCAGCAAACATGATGAAGTCAGTGCTGGGGTCACTAGTAGATATATCATTAATATAGATTAAGAATAACAAAGGACCCAGCACTGATCCTTGAGGTACTCCATAAGTAACGGATCTAAGATCTGAGTTTTTTCCTTTGAAGGACACAAGTTGTTGTCGGTCTTTTAGATAAGATTCGATAAGCTGAATACTGTTCCTCGAGAAATTATAATATTTTAGTTTATTAATCAATATACTAGCCGACACACAATCGAAGGCTTTGGTTAGATCGCAAAAGAGCGCAGCAGTGTGGCTGCCTTCTTCGTACCCTGCATTTATGAGTGAAATTAATTTATTAATTTAGTCAATACATAAGTGGGCAGTTCTACAAAGCATGGTCGATTTCACATTGTTAAAAAATAAAATGTCAGGAATCTATTGATGGCATACATTTTTGAAATGGTTAAAGTGTCTACTTTTCAGGTATGCCCTGTGGAACCAGCTTTTTTCCCCTGACTAAAATGTTACAACTGTTTTTCCTTAGTGAAACGTATAACAAAACACACGACCGTCACATTTATATTAGTGTTGTGTATTAATATAAATATGCTAAATGGATTATGAAAACGTTGATTCTTTGAAGTGAAGAATATGTCCAAGATATTAGAGAACATTTTGGTCTTAATAATACCCATGAATAAAATAAAAAGTGGTATAACTGGAAGTATCTGTTTTTTTCTTATTTGAGCCTAAAATACTTTCGAAATTCAGTTAACTGTATTGACTCAAATTACTTTTTTGTGTCTAAATTTTGTTCCCGATAACCAGTTTTGTTCATAATTTAAAAGACAATGGTCCTAACGAGATAAATAATATTTATGACACAATTGTGAATGAAGTACTGTGAGTTTCACTTGACGGTCGTGAGTGGCATGAGATGGTTGTGAGATTCGTAAAACGGTTGTATAATTGCTGGCTGAGGTTGTGCCAAATTTTTAAAAATAAAAATAATATTTGTGGGTCAGATCATATGTATTTTGGCTAGTAGGAACCAAATATGAAAAAATGTATAGGTTGTCCCATTTAAAAATTTGATTTTCATGTAAAATTTGCTTCAAAACCGGAAGTCGGAAGTTGGTTTTTTACATCATGTAATTGGAAATTTCATCCCATATCACTACACCAAATTTGAAAAAATCCATTCAACCATTCAAAAGTTACAAGAGTGAAGGAGAGTAATGCCAATGAAATTTCTTATGACCATCACTAAAGTCTCAAGACCATCACACTCAAATCTGTGCCGTGTGACGGTCATGAGTGTGACGGTCGTGAGGGCCGCTAGACAAAAATGACTAAGAATTATATTCACCTTAAGCTATTATTAAAGTAAGGTTAGGAGAAGACACTGTACTGGATACCTCGAAATAAAAACGTATTTGGATATTAATAAGTTGATAAATGCTAAAATACACGACGTGACAGTCACGAAAGAGAGCCCAGGGCCATATATTAGACAGTATAGAAATTACTGGAAATTCAAAATGTTTTGGGAAACAGCACTTGGTTATTGTATCTCACATGATTTCACAATGAAAACTAATTTTCAATGTGTTTCTGAGTCACTGGTAGTCCTAGCGTTCAACTTATTAACTAATAATGAGCACTGTGACGTAGACAGACAGACAGACAGACAGACAGACAGACAAACAGACAGACAGACAGTTTATTCATGTGAGACAGATACAATGTATACACTCGTCAAAAAAATACAACATACAAATTTAAATATTAAAAGTATAAAATACATTAATTATGCTATAGTAATAAAATGAATTTAAACTAAAATAAAACACTATACAGAGCTAGTCAGTTATAAGTGGTGTGCCGAAAATAATCAACAAATTCTTGGACTTCATAAAAAACTTCCTCTTTCAGAAAACTTTTAATTTTTGTATTAAATTTCTTGTGACTCAAATTCTTCCATTCATTTGGCAAGAGGTTATATAATTGTACTGATTTATACCTGTAATTGTTAATGTTCATCGAGTATCAAGTTACGCGACTTTAATAGTTTATATATTAAATCCTAGACTTTAAAACATGAAAGTTGTATCTTGCCAACAAATTTTGGATATTTTAATAATTATAGCAGAGATGGACACTAACCATCAACAAAATTTCAGCCAAAACAAGTGTCAATCTGTATGGAGTTACACGTGACGGTCTTGAGTTTTAGGAGTAAAAATAGCCAATATTTTATTTCTGTCATTATTTAACTCAAGTTTTTTATTATAACAAAGTGCGGTAAGACTCATCAAGCGAATATTGGACATGGGTTGTAGCTTGGACCAATTTTTGATCAGTAAGTCACTGATATCATGAATCGACCATGCTTTGTAGAATTGCCCAAATCCGTTTCAATAAAAAATACGTAAAATCGCGGTTTTAAAATTTTGAATTTTGGAGAACAGTTTTCATTGAGAATGACCTAAGGATTCTATGCCTTGAATTTGCAACGATTCCGTCAACAACAAATTAGCCATGCATTTATTTACCTAATAATTATTTTTAAATTTTCAGCGCAGCCCCAGCCCTGGCACTGCCAATGTCAGTGGTTACGGATGTGTCTGTGTTTTTCTAAATGTGTAACCCTCTTCCGGACAACCTTGGCTTTGGATCTGGGATTCGTCTACTATTATATGTAGTATGTACTTATGTAAAAAGTTTAAGAAACTTTTTATTCTGTTGTAAGATTTAATCCTGGGTACAATAAGCTTAAGCTTCAGTAAGGCGGGCTTCGCACCGCAACCCATAAGGAAAAAAAAAAAAAAGATTTAATCCCTATATAAATTGGACAACATTGGTTTATTGAGTGTAGAGTATGTTCTATTTAAAAAATGTAATTTTTGTAGGAGACTCGTAAATAACAGCTTTCAATGTTTAACTGATATTGAGTTTTTTCTTAATTTTTCAAAAAATTGCACAAAAAATGAGTTCCGGTTCCACAATTTTTGAGGGTTCTGATTTTGAACTTATAGAACATTACTACTACTTTTAACACTTTCGTCAGAGAAAGTTTATATATCTGTAAAAATTTTCGGCAAGGAAGCGGATAACTGCTGAAGGCTAAAGAAATACTTAAATATGGGAATCGAACACATCTGCACATAATATAGAATTGTAAGGACTCGTCTTTGGCTCCTCCCACACGGCCTTGATATTCATCGCATGTTTATGAATTTTATATACAAATTATTCTTTATTTTCATATTTTTTCACAATAAAAGTTTATTTCTCCGTATGTTTATTTATTGAAATATAAGACAATGTATCAGAATTTCACCTTTTTGGTAGATAATAATTTGACATTTCGTAACGGGAGCCACACAAATCCGCAGGCGGTGCCCGCTACCATCTATGCCAAAATGCCAAACACAGTTTTTATATTTTTAGATTTTCTAATTTATATACATCTTACCACCATATTTTCGAGTTCCTTCATCAATAATTGATTATTGGTGTTGGCAACAGAAATCATTGAATTTTTCTTTTCCATTTTCTCCATTGTGTCTCTTACATGACACAAAATTTCATCATAATTATTCAGTTGTGTTTCAAGTCTATCTGCTTCACTTATGGCCAATTCCAATTGTTCCATTAATGTTTCAACTTGCTCTTCAGACGCTAAGACACATTCTACATTTTCTCCATCTAATAGAGATAAATCTCTAGCTAAAACTTCCATAAAGCCTTCTGCATTACTTATTGCAAATTCACACCCCGACATTAATCTGAAATTATTTTTTTCATCAGTTTGGGAAATATTTTAATTTATTTTCTTATATCTAATGGTGCGGGAGCTAAGTGGCTTATTCGGACACTCATCGTTACAAGCATTTTCTATGCGCTGATCAATTCTATCGAACTTAAATAACGACAAAATAGACTTCTGGCATATGTCAGCCCGTCAAGTTGGCCATGGTTCAAGATATGGGTCGCGTGCGCGTAACATCACAGGTCCCAGACCTTAGGAAAAACAAACCGCTGTCATTAGCTGTCAAATGGCGACTGACTGAACCTCAGAATTAAATTTTTCGTTTTATCGATATTATATTATACAAAATGGATAGTTTTTATTGTATTATAAATTGTGGAAGTGTGGCAATCCGAGACATTAGTTTTTATATAATAACGTCCATTTACAGCCAGAAGAAGACGTTAGGTTAAACAATTCCAGGCAATTAAAAGAAATGCTTTAAGTTGTTGCATGTTAATGCAAGAATGATTGTGATAGTAATAACTGCTGCTCAAACAAGCAATAAACAATCCATGGTAAAGAAAATTAACATTTTATATTGGTTTGTCTCTATTTTTAATAACTATTTCTTATTTAAATTTTAGTTGAGCGAAGCATGAACTGCACGGAGTGAGAGTATATTTAAGAGAATACAAGTCATAATTAACAATTGACCTACATAAAATAGTAAAATACATGTTAAACATTTTATATAATATATTATAATAAAAAATTTACAAAAATTACAAAGGTTTGCGTAGTCTAATCTATAGGTATATAAGGTATAGACGAGGGGTTAACCGCTGGAAGAAATTGTGTACATCTTATTACATACTTCAAATAGTTTACAGTAGATACGTCAGTCTTTCATTGTTTATTTTATAAAGCGTCTTTTTCACAAAATTTGCAGCGGTTAATCTCCGACCATAGCCATGTTCATTGCTAAAAAACTAAAAGGAAAGATTTCTTGTTAAGTGGTGAACATGTTTTGTCTAGACTGGCAACACAATCCCAGTGAGCATTAAGGAATCATCTGAATCTGCAATAGTCCAAGGAGCCAATGGCTTTTATTCATGATTCTAAGAGTTCATATCCTGAAAAATTAATTTCTGCATTAGTAATTATTTATAAAACAACATTTAATTAGGCAAGCATATATGAAAAAAATGGTTGATAACTAATTCTTACCGTTGTAACAAGCTTTTATCCTGTAAATTTCTTGCAGAGTACTTCTTTCACCTAACCACAAACAGCTTCAAGACTTCTCAATGCCTTGAATTCGTCCTTCTGTCTATGTAATTCTTTCAAAAATCAAGTAATTCTATGTGTAACATTTGGAAATACATCAATATTTGTACTAAAGTATTTTTTTCTCAAAATATAAGGATTTAATTCGATGGCAGCCGTATACCTAACCTCTACATCAGGAGACAATTCTGCAAAATATGAACTAGCCGTCATCCTGACGAACAAAATTGTTTATATAACAGTATTAAGAATAGTTGTAGATGTTAAATAATCCAACAACAAGTTCTTAAATGGCACAAACACTGCAAAATTCACTTTAAAGAAACACGTTTAATCGGCGGATTTCTCAATGACAGCTGTTTGTTTTTCCTAAGGTCTCAAAATCTGTGACGTCGGCGCACGCGACCCATAAAAATCAGTGAAATTATATCATCGTTACAAAGCCAATTTTTTTGTGCGTACACATTTTATGTGTAGAATGAATAAAATAAGATCTCCAGAAAGTGTGGGCTATCAGGGGCGCAACCAGAAAGGTCAAAGAGGTAAAAAAAACGGAGTTATATAACATGATCGTTACAAACTTTTTTGAGGTTGAGCATATTTATTTAAATGTTTTGAACACAGAAAAAAATTCTCAGAAAGAAACTCTCGTCAGTAAGGCTAGCCAGAAAGAAAATGTTTCGGATTTTTGAAGAAAATTGGATTTTTTTTTCGCATATTTCATCTCAGAACTCTAAACTCATCGTTACAAGTTCCGGCTCCATTTTAAAACGTAAATATAAGCTCCTTGAACAATATAATAGCCTCCCCGTAAAGTTCTTAGTGTCAACAAAAGTACCATAGGCTCTCAAATATACAGGAATTTAACACTTTCGGCTAACTTGACTCCGTACCGTGCCTTAAATGTATTGTAACATTATTACCTTTCTGGCTGCGCCTCCTGACGGCCCACACTTTCTGGCGATCTTATTTTATTCATTCTAAACATAAAATGTGTACACACACAAAATGAGCCTTGTAACGATGACATGATTTCACTGATTTTTAAACAGTGTTCATGACGCTCCTGACAGGAGGTGCCCCGTCAGAAGTCGATTTTATGAATCGTTATCATCCATTAAACCATAAAAATATCTCAAAGTTGATAAAACGATGAGCTGCCGAAAAAGCCACCTAGCTCCCACTCTATAAGCAGGGACTCGGTTGGTTAAATCTCTGCCTATGGTAAGTATAAGCAAGACTAGTTAGTATTTATGATTTTTTGATCATGAGATTTTGATTAATATAGATATTTCGAATTGATTTGATTTATTTTCTATATAACTAGTTGGTTACAGTCGAATCTCCATAACTCGAAGCCATTCAAAGCAATAAATATCTATTATGCTTACTAAAAAGTTCCCATAACTCAAAGTTTCTCTAAAGTCTCTTTAACTCGAGCTCATTTTCAATCCCCTTGGGGATTCGAGTTATGGAGGTTCAACTGTATATTTTGACCTATATCCACATTCAAAAGCACTGATAGACAAATAATCAAATTTCTTGTTTTAGATTTTCAATAACTTTGGAAAATGTAAGGATTTTAAATTTGTTTCAATATTCTCCATTCCTAGCTAAAGTGTAATAAACGCACATATTTTATTTGCCACACTAGTATTACACAGTTTCTGTGATTCAACTCTTACAAACCTCCTAAGATCTTCTTGTTCCTTATCGGTGATAGCCTGGAAGTCTTCAGTGAAATCATTCTCTAGAGCTAGCAGAGGTGAAGTAACATATTTATTCTCAGGTGTCATAGCGTCCTCCGTTATCCAAGCCTTGGGAATGTTTTTGAACATCGGTTTATCCTTTAAAATGTGTCTCGTGGCTTGTTTCCACAAATTATGTATAAAAGCATGGCGCTCTTTTGGGTTAGTTGCCACCCAACGATATACTTTGTCTAAATGTAAATCAAATTCTAAATTGTCATAGATTTCATTATGTCCATCGACAGATTTAAGTTCGGCTAAAGCCCAACTTCGTTTTCTTTTAAATATTTGTTTATCTGTTTGTTTAACTTGTACAATAGTAATATTATATGGTACACTTGCGGTGCTAACTAAGCAAAGAAATGATGTCTTCTTTTTCTTTAAATATTTGCTAACATGGCAAATGGTTATTATTCTTTCCTCACTTGGTTCGAAAACGTCTTGTTGTAGGGTACGTATCACTGTAGACGTCATTTTGTGCGTACAAGGGAGATTTAACTAATATTTAATTCAGTTTGTATCCATATCATTTTATTTTCTTACAGGTTTATAGGTTAGAAACACCCACTGTCACTGTCAGTGTCACTTGTCACTTCTTCGTCTTCATGTCTCGTGAGGGCATCCAATACTCAAAAAATAAATTCAATTTCAATGTTTTTCAGTTTTGAACGATTTTGAGTCAACTGAATCTAACTCTTATTGGTAAATTTAAACAAGCTCTTTTTAATAACAATAGCAAACATGAGGTGTGTAATCTAGTAATCTTTCATATTAGCCTGATGAATTATATATTTTTTTCATTTAAAATTTCTCTTTGTTAATTTGGCATTTGTGGATGTGACGAATCAAAAGATAAGATGACAGATGACAGATAACCAAAGGAACTTAAGGAACGCCAAGTTGTTCTGTTTTTTGCCGAAAAGTAGATATTTAATGATAAAAGTAGTATTTAGATACTATTTTAGCAATGGTAAGTAATATTCTTCATGCAATATTCTTATATTTCACACAGTTATGGTTTCGATTATTTATATTGTTTATGTTACAGAGGGGCGTTTATGCTCTTGATAAATAACCTATACCTAATAAAACTAATTGGATAATTATTTAATTTTAGGCGGATAAAGCATCTCCAGATGAGGGAAACAATGTCCCTTTAACAGATAGTTCACTAGTGGTGGATATTTCAGACGCGCTAAGTGAAAAGGATAAAGTAAAATTTACAGTTCATACACGCACTACTATGAAGAATTTTCAAAAGTCTGAGTTTTTAGTAGTCAGGCAACACGAAGAGTTTATTTGGCTTCATGATCGTTATGAGGAGGATGCTAAATATGCAGGATATATTGTAAGTTGCAAAATAAAAATATATTTATAATAATAATAATAATAATAATAATAATATATTTTATTTCTTTCATTCAAATGTATAAAATACACTAACAAAAGAAAAAGTCAAAAAAACAAGTAAATATATAACAAAAATAAATATGTACACACAAACACACATACATGTATATACATATATATATATATATATATATATATATATGAAAGACACACACATAGCAATAGATATAGCGAACATGAAATGTACTAGTACAATTAAAAAGATAATTAAATACAATACTTCAATGAGTAGTCTCAGAAGTTATGGATTTGAATTAAAAAAATTCTTGTAGGGTATAACAATTTTTTTGCAGTAAATGTTGTTTTAATTTAGATTTAAATATATGAGCATTAGGGGAGTTTTTTATTTCTGGGTTCAATGCATTATAAAATTTACATCCAGTGTAATGGAAACTTTTCTGGTAAAATGTAGTCCTAAAGTTGTTTGGCATTAGTAAGCCTCTTGATCTGGTATCATGACCATGGTCCTGTTGATTGGCCAAAAACAGTGAAATATTTTTATATACATGTGTACATACTTCTAGAATGTATGTTCCGACTACTGTTAGAATCTTTAGATCTTTAAAAGCATTACGACAAGACTGACGGTAATTTAGACCAGTGATTATCCTAACGGCATACTTCTGAAGTACAAATATTCTATTAACGTGGGCGCTTGTTCCCCAATTAACAATCCCATATTTTAAATGAGAATGAAAATTCGCATAATATAATGTTAAAAGAACTTGTTGGCTACAATGTTTCGCCAAGTAGTTCAGAGCGTAGCAACTTTTACGCAGTTTTGAACATAATGCGTCAAGATGTGGTGACCACCCTAAATTGCTGTCAAAAACAATACCTAATATCTTAACTGATTCAGTACAAGCTATTTCAAGATCTTCATTCTTAAAAAGACACAGTTCATTAGAATTTCCACGTATTCTAAACAAAATTGAGTTCGTTTTGTCTTTGTTTAACTGTAAACAATTTTTTTCTGACCATAAAATTAGATCTTGATATACTTGTTCTGCTGTTGTTCTAAGGCTGTCGACATCATTTTCCACTACTAAGACATTAGTGTCATCGGCATAGCATACAGTATGAGTTGTTGGGTAATTGCTGTTCAGGAGTTTAATTATGTCATTGGCAAAAACTATAAATAGCAAAGGTCCTAAAATTGACCCTTGCGGTACACCCTGTTTAATATTACAACTAGTACTTGTAACATTATTTATTTGTACAATTTGGGTTCTTCCTTTTAAATATGATGTTAATAGATTTAATGGAGTACCTCTAATGCCATATCTTGCTAATTTTGCCAGTAATAAATCATGATCAACATAATCGAAAGCACGCCAGAAATCTATGAATAAACCTAAAACATGTTGCTTATTATCCAAGGCATTAACAATTATATTTTGAAACTCGCACAGTGCAGATTCAGTACTTTTGTTTTTAGTAAAACCATGCTGGGACATAGAGAGGATATTGTTTTGGTCAAAAAAGGCAGTTAATTGTTCTTTTATTACTAATTCATAAAGTTTAGATATACTGCAAAGGAGACTTATTGCTCTGTAATTAGCATAATCATTTGCATCGCCTTTTTTGAAAATTGGTATAACTGTGGCCAATTTTAACTTATTTGGAAATATTCCTTTTTCTATGGATAAATTTATTAAGTATGCTAGAGGCCTGCATAATTCTGAGTTACATTTTTTCAGCAAATTATTTGAAATGTTATCAATGCCAGATGAGTTTGAGTTTTTTAATTTGCCCAATAAAGATATTATATCACCCTCACGAATTTTAAACATATTAATTGTGTTATTGTAGTATAGAACATTATTTTCTAGAAATTCAAAGTCTCGATAATTGTTATTGCAGGATGTAAAATGTAGATTAAAATTATTTGCAACATCTTGATCACCTATTTTAACATTATCTTCATGTATAACAATTTCATTTTTTTTGTTATTTCTTTTTTGTAGATTATTTATAATTCTCCACATCGTTTTAGATTTATTATCAGAACTTGCAATCTGGTTGTCATAATATGCCATTTGAGCGGCTTTTAATTTTTCTCTATATAGTTTATTGAGATATTTGCTAATCTCTGCATAATTTGCATTATGTTCGGCCAGTGTACTGTAAAGAACCACATTGTTTTTCAGTTCAGTTAATTCTGGTGTCATTATAAATCTATTCTTTTTATTTGCTGAAAAACGTTTGATAGGGAAACATATCTCAAAATAATATAACAGTATTTTAGAAAAAATGTCGAAAGCAATATCAGGACAATTCTGGATAAAAACATCTTGCCAATCTTCATCTTTAAGATATTTGCGAAAGCGCATTATATTTTGAGCGCTAAAATGTCTGCGATACATGTACTTATTATTCTCCTGCTTTTGGGCAATCTTAGCATCCAATTTAAGAAATTGAGAAAAATGGTCTGATACACAAAGATTTGTGACTTCCACACTGTATTCATAATTAGAGTAGATTAAAAAATTATCGATACACGTTTTTGATATACCAGTTACTCTTGTGGGAATTTTTACACTTACACTCACATTAAAACAAGACAATAAATCTGTTAATAAACTTAGATTGACACTGGGCATTGAAAAGTCCAAATTAAAATCTCCACCAATGACAACAGAGTCTTTTACATTACAAATATCTGTTAACAATCCCTCCATTAAGGTTAAAAAAAGTTGAAAGTCACCTGTTGGTGGTCGATAAATAACAACTACGGTAATTTTATGTAAACCTAACTTAACACAACAACATTCCATTACTCCATTCGACAGAAAACTCATTGACATTATATTTAGTAGTAGTACATGTGAAATTGTCATTTTTATAGATAGCTACACCGCCATGAATTAATTGAGATCTACAAAATGAATTACATATGCTGAAATCCTTAAGTTTAATTTCATTTAATTTTTCACCAGTTTGCCAATGCTCAGTAAGCAATAGGAAGTCACAATAATAATTGTTGTCAAAAATGTCATCTAATACTAAGATTTTATTTCCTAAACATTGAATGTTTTGATGGCAAAAGGTAATACAGTTTTTCATGACAGGAGAAACATTTGTGATAATCTCGGGTATAAAAAATTATTTTCTTCAATAATAATAATAATAAGTATATTTAAACTTTGGCAAGAAATTTCAAGTAGATTAGATAAACTTATGTGTAATAAGCAAATATTTAAGTTTATAGAAACATAAAAACGATAATCTGTAAATATTTAGGAAATAAATATATCCATAATCTAACTTTTTCAATGTCAGCTTAGTCATAAATATATGTTTTTGTCAGTATATAATATATAGATATTAAATAACGGTTACTGTCTGTTCACTAAGCTCTGAGACCATGTCAAAACAAATAAATATATGTGATTATCTCATGACCATGACGTAACGCCTCCTCATTGGTCCCATTTCACATTTGGTTGCAAATATAATACAACTGTCTTGAATCCTATGCAATTTTTGTAAGAAAGCAAGTAATTACATTTATTTTTCAACTTAAATGAATTGTTTAATTTCAGTTATTAGGGATTGCTAAGGAGGCGAGAATTATGTAGAATAGAATAGTTGTTAACAAGTTGAATTTTATTTAAAATGAATGATTATATACAGCGACAGATTTGTGCTGCCCAAGACACTTAAATTTGCCGCCCCTGAAAAGTCAGTAGTTATCTTTTCTGTGCTACTGCTGCAATCGTCACAGTTTTTTTTATGAATTTGTCTAAACAATTAGCAATAAAAATTTGAAGTTTATGTGATCTTATAGTACTTTTAAATATAAAAACAGAAATAATAATTAAAATTAATAAAAAAGAATTTCAACCTCTCTTTTTCATTTTTTAGTTTTTTGTTAGGTTAAATAATTAATAACTAATAGATTATAATAATTAAAAACATCGCAATATCATAATCATAAAGTATAGTTGACATAGGGTCTCCACGAAGCGAAATAATTTTAGTGGCTTTTGTTTAACAATTATCCGGTTTGAAATATAAACACAAATTCTAAACAAATTTGTTAATTAACAATAGCCTCATTTTATGAAAAATCGGTGAAACAATTTTTTTCCAACAGGATATTGTTCCTTTAAGTGTTCAAATAATACCATAATTTTTTTAAATATTTAAATTAATATTTAAAAACAAAAAAAAATTCAGAGCATCATAACGGCTTGGTGTTCGCCGCACGGAGCTCTATTTTCAACATTAAATTAAAATTATTAATAATAGAGATAGAGTTTCGGTAGTCCAGACTTTTTTATTGGAAATTTCTTCCTCTTTAAGAATCCCTCTTTAAATTTTTTTATATACTAATAGTTTTCGAGTTATTTACAAAAAACAAAACTCGTTATTTTTTCAATCTTCATTTGTTTATAACTTTTGCAATTATTTATGTGGGGGTTTGAAAATTTTGAACATTTTTCTAGACGTCATTCCGAATCCAATGAGCTCTCACTCATATTTTTATGAGCTTTATCAAGAATTAACACGGCTTTGAACTTGTGAACTAGTCTATTTGTGGGAAAAGCTGGGACTATCACAGAGTTCTTCATTTTTCTGATGCTTTTTTTATCAGTTGCATATCAGCTTACTATCGCATCATTTTTAGGCTAACTTTTTGATGTCAAGTTTTATTGATTTGTAGATCCCACCACCACCACCCCGTCCAAATTTTGATGCATCCCGTGAAAAATTACAACGCCTTGGAGAAGGCGAAGGAACTATGACAAAAGAGGAGTTCACCAAAATGAAACAAGAGCTTGAGGCGTAAGTTGCTCATTGTATTTGCGAACCTACTTCCTCATTGTGAATAATTTTGAGAGTAATTCTGATGAATTTACCTCTTACTAGAATGTTTAAGACAAATTTGGCAAAAATTGCTAAATAATGGTCTTGATTTTTTTTAACTGTTTTTCAAATAGAATACGACAAGATTTATTTTTCATATTGAATCAACCGTTAAGGTTGATTTTAATACCAGTGAACTGGAAATGCCAGCAACGAATGTGTTAACTTAATGTTTTGAGGCTTTGAGCCCTCTTGAGGAAATACATAAACAATTGCAGCAAATTTAAACATGGAAATAAAATTTTTAACTCACCGTTCGATGAGAGTTGCACCGCTTTGTTAGAGAAATAAATGTCAGATACCGAATTGATTTATTTATTAATTATCGATTTTCGCTGGCGAATATTTCGTAAACTATAACACACAGGAAGAAAATGAATATAGACATTCTTGTAGGAAATTTAATTATGTTTAATTTTGCATAGATTACCTTTTCCCATACGTCGCATCGTTTCCGAGTTATAAGCGAAGAATCAAAAGAAGGAACCTTTTCACTCCCCCTCCTCCTGAAACAGCGGGGCTAGGGGAGGGGACTTTTAGTATGTTTACCTCCTAGCTCCCCCAACACATTCCTGAAGTGAAAAATTCTCCCCTCCTCAATGTCCCCTACAATCCCCTTTTGGGCATTCATTGATTGGGCTACAACTTATTTAACATTTTTAAATTGGTAGAAATAAGCTGTTCAGTAAATAATTCCATTTTGTTTAGTAAAAAATTATAAGTTAGCAATATTTAGAATGATCAGTAAAATATAACTAAAGAAAATTATCTATTTTTGAAGTAGTAAAGAAATAACTACTCAAAGACAGCCCCCCCCCCCCCCCCCGTCTATTGGGTACTGAGTTTAGGGCCTGTCCAACCTAAAGTGACTATTCGCCCTGGATGCTTTAATGATTATGAGGGGCCCATTAAGCTCAGCAGTTACAGGGCCCGCAGTTCGATGCGGGGGGCATCACAAAATATTGATAATGCAAATTAAATTTTCTGTGAAGCAGGTGTGCTATGTTCTATTTATATTAGGGTGGCCCATCTTTTTCGAAATCGAAATTTTTTATTTCTCACCCCCATTTGAAGAAAAAACAGTCCCCTCAAAATATTATTGAGGCAAATTGAAGGCAAGGGGTGCCGCAGAATGCATTATTATGCAATAATAAAAGTAAATGGAATTATTTACATTCTTTGGTTGATGCATTGTTTTTTTTTTTTTAATCAGCAACATTTATCTTTAGAATGACTAATCAAGTCATACAAATATCAAAGACATTATCTGTTGTGACTATGACATATGTCATACTACTGTAAATTCGTAGTCTAAGAAAACTAGACTAGAAGTTTTTGAAATAAAACTCTCGTTTTATCTTTGTGTATTTTATTATGAAACGTTTTTTTCATACATAGTACCAAATATTATCCTAAATCTACAAGACATATAGTAATAAAAACAATATTTTTTGCACTAGGCCAAAGCATGCGACAGGGTTTCTTTTTTTACATTTGGAAACTGTGATTTATAATCATTTACAACTTGGAGTAAAAACTGTTTTTGGTCTTCATTTTTTGTTAAAATGTCATTATAGTCAGTAATAAGTTTGATTCCTCTCTCAGCGGCATCATTTACAACTTTAATTTTGTTTACAATATTGAAACATCGGGTATAACTTTCATTTTCCCTCCATGTTGTTGGATCATTTTCCAAAAATTCCATAGACAAACCTAATTTTTGAAAAAACTGTTTAGTGTTCTCGCATATGAAGTCCTGAATTTCCTTGTTTTCAACGTCAGTAATGTTACTAATCATAAGTCGTTTAATACCCTCTTGATTTGGTGCTTTCCTATTCAAAGCTTTAACCATTTCTCTTTTAGTGGTAACTGAAATATCGTCATCAAAGAAAGATAAGCCAACATTTACTGAATTAAGGTACCACAAATGGTTCACTATTTTCCTACGTCGCGGCTTGAGATATTTCTTTGTCAATATTTTGATAATTAATGAGTTCTTTACAAAAGTCTAAGTCATGAAGCGGTGCTTTACTAGCAAATGACGCCGTAAACTAGGCCTTTACATAAACCTTTACAATAAAGAGACATATATCTTCAATACCTATTTTTTCTTTTTTAGTTAGTTGGAACTGATCTTGGAAAAAAAATATTTTTAGACAGTAAATGGCTCTAGCCATCCAACGTGCATGATGAAATGCCCCTGGTTGATAGAATGTCGTGTGAGTGGGCTCTTCTTCAACAAAAAGTTTAGAAAGCATTAAAAATTCTTTATAGTCATCACGAGGCTGTTGCAAAGTTAAAGCTGCATTTAGAAACTTTACAATTTCGGCTTTAACTGGTTGTAAAATGTGTTTAATTTTTGATACCTGAAATCCAGTTTTTAGTTTATTTTGATCTATTTTAGGCCAAAATTCCCTAAAACGTTTAAATAGTGGCACATTTGGACCAGATGAGGAAGGCATTTTTGTGTCAAACACACTTCTCAAAACCACTTCAAAAATATGATGTCTACAAGGAAAATATAGAATATCTCTTTCTAATTTTTGTTGCAATAGTGTGGCTGCCCCATTTATATAACCCATATTTGATGCTGTTGTATCACAACACAAAGCTATTACCTTTTCGTCCAAATTCCATTCACAAAGCACATCATAAACTGCTTCAGTCTGTTCTCTTCCAGTTGAATTGGGCAAAGCTGGTACTCCAAGTAGTTGTTCAATATCTCCACTAGTAACTAAGATAGCAAGTTTATCGATATTTCCCATTCCAGTGAGAGAAGGTAAAAGTTTTCCATCCCAATGGATGACTGGGGCCGGCAATTCAGAATTACCGAAGGCAGTTTTTAATATTTCAGCTCTTTCTTCGCGGATGCGTTGTCTAGAGCGCTGAAGTGTGGTTCTGCTGATGGACAAAGATGTGCTTCTGCTACTGCCGTCAAAATATGGACTCCATACCTGTCGCTTATTTTGCAAGCATCAAATGCAGCGGCTATTTTTGGTGTGATGATGTTACATGTTCCATACAATCTCCTCTTTTTTGGCTGTGACGGGCCAGGCTGGTCTTGTAACAACTCTTCTTGGGCTTCGATTATTTCATCTTCATTTTCGTTGGAGTCGGCTGAATTACTACTTGATGATGGACAGGTGACTGTTTCCTCTAATCTAGCTTTTTCTTGTTGACTTCGTTGCATTCGTTCGGATAATTTCTGTAATTTCTCCTCAGCTGATTTTTCTTGAAAAGCAAGTTGGTAATCAATACCATGCATAAATCCAGGACGTCCCTTTTTTCTTTGGTTAATTAAAAACTGCTTATCTTCATCTATTTTCATCAACTCCAATGCATTTGCATGAGAAATGTCAAAGAGATCGTCCAATTTTTCAACGAATTTTTTTTCTTTACTCCCGCACTGGCCCTTTTAGCCGATTTTTGTAAGTTCCTCCACTCTGCATAAAGTTTATCTAGTTGTTTAACACAATGAAAATCCTGACGTGTCGGAATGCGAGCTTTATCCCAAAAAACTGACACCTCTTTTATTGTTAATTTAGCACTTTCATGTACACTTAGCTTCACTTCACGAATGTTATAAAAGAGCACTTGTAATACTTGTCTATTAGACGGCAATTTATTGCCAATGATTTGTGACGAATAGTGTCCAACTAAGTAAATGAAAGTATCCTTTCGTAAGGATCTAACATCAGCCATCGTTAAATGTTTTTTCAAAAAGGAACGTATGCTAGAACTTATAATGTCACCACTGTAAAACACAATAAAATTGCAAACTGACATAAAAACCTACCGTAGGTGCATTATATTTCCAAACTTCCAAAACAAATAATTTCTAGGAAATAATTACACCAATAAAACATTATGAGAAAAGAGGTAGATATTTGTATTTTAAGTAAAATTTAAGTGTATTACCGTAATAAAATCTTATCTACAAATTTCTACCTGAATGCGGCACGGGTTACCGTAATAAAATCTTATCTACAAATTTCTACCTGAATGCGGCACGGGTTACCGTTCACCGAATTATCTGAAACTTTGACATAAATTATTCCTAGTATAATAGTATATTTTCGTGGGGTGAGACTTAAAAAATACGCAAAAAAAATTCACCCCCTATAGAGATGGGCCACCCTAATTTATATATTTGTTTTTTTTAGTGAATATCTAGCAACATTTAAGAAAACTGTGGCCATGCATGAAGTATTCCTAACTCGTTTAGCCAGCCATTCGGTTTTTAGAGAAGATCCCCACCTGCACGTATTTTTAGAATATGATCAGGATTTGTGTGCGCGCCCTAAAGGAAAATTGCAACAGTTAGGTGGATTAATTAAGTCTGTTGGTAGTACCACTGATCAGTACTATCTAAATGCCACCGTTAGAGATGTAAATGATTTTTTTGAGCAACAAATGAATTCGTTGACTGAATATCATGGCCAATTGAAAGAAGCAACAGTTCGCACTGACAGAATGACTGAAAAACACAAAGGTGAGGAATTAAATTTATGCCTTGTTTATTTGTAGGGCGATGCTTGGGAAGAATGTTGATTAAATGTATGCAGCTGAAATTTTTGTTGGGTTAGCTTGCAATCTTCACAGCTTAAACTACGCGTTTGTTCTGTCTATTACATTTTGTAATTTTTCTGATGTTTAATTTAGTGTTACCAGAACTGTGTCATTTGTTGACTAACAAGTAGAATAGAAAGGTACAGAGTGGTCTTTATTAATTTGTGTAAATGAATTACAATACCCACAAGATGTGGAACATGTCATACCGCTTAAAATAATATAAAATTAATGGTACTGGTCCTAAAGAGTTTAATTAAAGTAAACCATACAACAATAATGGTTAAAATATGTTCCATAAAAAAAATTGAATAATGTCAATAATAGATTACACAATAAGCAAAATAAAATAAATAAATGCAAAGAAATTAAGATCTACATCAGTAACAGAAAACAATAAATATTTCATAATGATCTAATTTCATAAAAGGAATTTGTTGCTTTTTCTTGTGTTGGGTACCCATTTCAAATTTTCTTTTCATCGACATTGAAATGGTCTCCACAACAAAAAGACTTGGTCCTTGTCTGGTGGCTTCGAATCAGTTATTTTTACGTTCAGCATTCATTGTTGGAACACTAAGAGGAGACAACACCAATCACAAAGTTTCATCGGTAAAGCTAAAGCTGAAGTGGGGCGAAGGGTAGGCAGTGTGGCTATTATAGGTCATCTGCTCGTGAGTCACAGCTAACCTCAAAAATATGTGTTCCTTAAGGTTTAAGAGTATTACGCAGCTGTTATTAAAATTTCTGCCTGGTTCCCGTATTTTCAACTAAAACCAAAGAGTATAAAGTACAGGAGGGAGTGTTTAGTACTGAAATCTCAGAGACGGAAGTCGTCATCAGGTACACCGTGGATGACTAATTATTTTGGAATGTGGTGTACTGTATTGTAGGTTATTGGATAACTTTTCACGTGTAAGTTTAATATGTGTACTATAAACTAATGTATTACTTTATTTAAGAACGTGGGTCAATCTTATAATTATGTAAACTCTGTAATTTTTTAAAAGAAGTATTTATTGTGTTGTTTTGATAGCAGTGGCGGAGATGCCGTAAAATAAAGTAACGGGTATTTAATTCCTATTTAACAATGATAGTTTCAGATTTGAAGTATTTTTTTACACTGCGGTATTGAAATGTAAATTCAGGGAATATGGTAGGCGATTCTTTGAAACTTGTTTTTCTGAGAAAGTAGATATGTGTATCTAATATCATTATTACTTTATTACTTTTGCGATGCCACTGGAAAAACGTCATATCCGCCGGCGGCCATCTTGGTACACCATCGCGGTCCCCAAGGTCACGTATATAAGCTCCCTCCTGTGACTTTATACTCTCTGACTAAAACTCTCTTTTTGTAGGTTGGAAATCTAACCTGTAATTAGCAGTCTATTTTTATTAATCAACAATGTTAAAAAATTATTTACGTGAATTTTTAAATATTTGCTTCGAACCAGTACGGCTCCAAGCTAAAAATGCGCATACAAACATTAAAAATGAGAATAAACTTATGAAAGTTAAAATTTAACGTTATGTTGGTTACATGATGCAGAGCCCTATTGTAGGTGGCATCATCTATTAAAAAACACTGTACTAAAAGTCTTGACTGGAAAAAAGCAGTTTTTAGGCAAACGGCTGGCGTTATTAAACTGAAAAAAAGATATTCTTGTAAGTAAATGAATACCACACTTCTATTGAAGAAAGTTTTTAGCTAAAATTTGTTTATTACTAAGTGTGAAGAGAAATCTTCGTAATAAACAAATTTTCTTCAATAGAAGTGTAGTATTCATTTACTTACAAGAATATCTTTTTTTCAGTTTAATAACGCCAGCCATTTGGCTAAAAACTGCTTTTTCCCAGTCGAGACTTTTAGTACAGTGCTTTTTAATAGATGGTGCCACCTGCAGCAGCATCTGCATCATGTAACCAACATAACCTTATATTTTAAGTTTTTCAAGTTTATTCTCATTTTTAATGTTTGTATGCGCATTTTTAGCTTGGAGCCGTACTGGTTCGAAGCAAATATTTAAAAATTCACGTAAATAATTTTTCAATATTGTTGATTAATAAAAATAGACTAATTATCGATAACTGAATGCTGTTAAACTATATCAAATTATATTCTATGAACGTCAGTTGAATTTGACATTAAATATGTCAGATTCAACTGATGTTATTCTCTCTTTTCTCCTATCGACGATTTTCTAAATTAATCACCCTTTTTCGTTATTTTATAACTAACTTCCCTGTAGACTGCGGTTATGATTTCATCTCTCTTTTAAATGCATGTATTTTTATAATTGATATTGTAATGTTATAATATATTTTTAACTTTCACATGTTTCTAGTGATTTTTTATGAATAAATGTTATTGTTTAACACAGATTCTACTAAAATTTTAACTTATTGACTTAAAATTTGGTACACATATGTATTATAACCACATCTGGAACTAGATTATATTTTGATCTTATTCTGTTGAAAGGTTGGGGAGTAAATGGGTGTATGTGGGTAAAGCAAGCAAGAATTCATAAAATTGGGGTGTATTGTACATGTACATAGAAGCCAAAGTGTCAAAAAATTTTTGGCATTCCCACTATCACCTCCATTACCGCCTTCACCCCACTATTAAAGGGGGTAAAAAAATTAAGTTGATTTAGTGTGTGTGCAAGAACCAAAGGCCTCAATTTTTTTTTTTTTTTGGCACCACCACACTACCCTTAGGGTGGGGGGGGGGGCGGTAGTAGAGGACTTGATAGGAAATCTGGTTGATGAAGTAGTGATTATTTAGGCAGCGGTTTTTTTAAATTATTTTATTTTTAACATGATTCATTATATTGTGCAGATATTTTTTCTTCAAAAAATTCTGTCTAAAACTGTGTTCTCTATCAATTTGCTAATTAAATTTTGAAGAAAGCAATGCTGCTTTTGAGTGGCTTCTGTTTTATTTATCATTAATAGCATGTCCACCCTCCTAAAATTATCTTTTGAATTTTTCAGAACTCGCTGATAGTTTTATAAAAATATCTGGAGGTCTGTTACAATTAGCGAATAGTGATAATGGACATTTAGATAAATACTTATCAAAAGTGGCAGATACTTTTGAAAAGGCTCGGGTAAGTTGCATATAGGTACTTTATTTTATTTTAGATATTAATTTAAATAAATCTCTACAATCAAATTGAACAGTCTATATAGATAATGAACTGTCATAAATATCATAAAAAATTTCTGTGAAATTACTTTTGGTACTGATAATACAAAGTCTAATTCAGGTCTTACAAATTATAGTCCACACAAATTAGACATTTTAGAAGAAATAATTTATAAAGTAATAATATTTGAGATGCGTACTCTAGATACTGTTAGAAATAGATACCTGAAAAGTTCCCCCCCACATTGGTGGTGGAACGTCCCTTTTTTGCAAAAAAACACCCCGTATGGGAGCTTAAAGCTGGTTTTTCACTTTTATCTTGTAAACCGTTGGTCAGAAGAGAAAAAAGTATAGGAAATAAAAAATTTGTCGTTAAATTCTGCATAAAAAATGTCCTATTAACCTTGTAGCTTATTCTCACCTATTTCGCACTAACAGCGTCCGAACATAGAGGTAGTAGGTTGGTAAAAATCGACCCTATTCGAAGTTTCACAGCGAATATCTTAAAACAGGTTACTTTAACGAGAAAAATGCACAGGATTTTTTTTTTTTAATTTTTTAGTAGTACAAAGCTTTATTGGAAATTCCAATTGGCTAACGACCTAAGTCTTCCAGCCTGTGTACATTATATTATATTTACAATACTTATTAATTTAAAAAAATATAACACATCTTATGTTTACTTATAAGGTTTTTACAAAAAAAAAAAAAAAAAACTAGTAATGATATATAATATTATTATGAGTGTATTTTATACTATTGTTGATTACGTAATAACACAAGGGATTCGTAGATTGTTTGGGTAGGGAATACTCTTTTGGGTGGGATGTTTTGATTTGTTGGGTAAATTAAAGGATTTATTAATTCGATGTTAGATAAATTGCTGGAGAATTTTTTTGAGAGTCTTTGGAATCTGGAGAGTATAGGTTCAATTTTGGTTTTTTGGTAAAGAAGGTTATTAGAGGGATTGTGCAATGGATTGTTGGGGTGCCTAATTTTCGTGATCTTCCTCAGACTACTTCTTTCCCCTACTTCGATGTTATTTAAGGCTGGCTTTCGACAATTTCCAAATAGAAGGAAACCATATTCCAGTATGGGTCGGCAAATCATTTTGTATATGTTACATGCCGTTGACGTATTTATACCTTCATTTCTATATGTAAGGGATCTACAGTGTTTAGTTCTTGATACAACACTTTGTTTACACCATTTTGTGTGAGACTTAAAATTTAGCTTGCTGTCAATATTGATACCTAGGTACTTGCAAGATTGAGAAGGTCGGAGTGTCTGTTGAAGTAGATTAATTGATGGAGAATTATCTGTAATTCTATGATTAAATATAATCAGATGAGATTTATTTGGATTTGGAATAGTGCGCCATTTCTTCATCCAGAATATTGTATTATCTGAAAGTTGTTGAAGTTTTTCAATGGTTTCTCTCAAAGATTTCCCATGGGAGACCAGGCAATTATCATCAGCAAATTGTAGCATATATGCATTATGGTCAACATTCCGTGGATGTTCCAGATTGTAATTATATATGTCATAGCAGAAAATATTGTAGAGTAGTGGAGAAAGGGGAGAACCCTTGTTTAGGAGTAAATGGAGTGGACAATTTGTTTTTAACTTGGACTTGAAGAGATCGGTTTGAGAGATAGTGTTTTAAAATCCATATGATATAGTCTGGGCACCGAATTTGATGTAATTTATACAGAAGTCCGTGGTGCCAAACACTATCGAAGGCTTTGTTTATATCAAGAAAGATGGCAGCCGACTTGTTTCCTAGTTTATTGTTGGTTTAATTTTTTATTTATTTTTCTTTATTTTTTTTTATTGAAAATATCATACAGAGATAAGATCTCCGCTGTGAAACTTCGAATAGGATTAATTTTTACCTGTGCGTTCCAAACTACTACCTCTCTGTTCGCACGCTGTTGGCACGAAATAGGTGAGGATAAGCTAGAAGGTTAATAGGACATTTTTTATGCAGAACTTAACAACAAATTTTTTATTTCCTATACTTTTTTCTCTTCCAAGGAACGGTTTGCAAGATAAAAGTGAAAAACCAGCTTTAAGTCCCCGTTGGGGGTGGTTTTTTTACAAAAAAAGGGACGTTTCACCCCCCAAATTGGGGGGGGAGGGACTTTTCGGGTATCTGTTTCTAACCTTATCTAGAGTATGCATCTCAAATGTTATTACTTCATAAATTATTTCTCCTATTCAGTGTTTTTTTAATCTAATTTGCGTGTACTATTAATAAATGCAATAATTTTGAAGCCTTCAGATTTGCAATTTTTTAAGATGAATGCAAGAATTTCAGTTAGTTTAGATTTAATTCAGTGTGTTCACCAAAATTCAGTACATACCAAATATTTAATTAAAATGCTTTCTGATACACAATTTAAATGTATTGAACCCTCTCTTTAACCATGAATATCTCAAAAACAGAGGAGCAGAAAAAATTACGTGTTCATTATGTCTATTGTAAACCATTCACTGAAATTTGAATAACTTACATTGAACAGTTTTTAAGATCTGTTAAGTTATATTGAAAAATGTCCCATTTCTTCAAGAAAATTTGAACCATACCAGTTTTTAACCCATTATATCAAAATAAATTGCGCGTCCTATGTGAATAATATTTTAGGTATTGATAAAACACAGCTTTTTTTCGTGCAATGACATATTTTATTTTAAAGTATCACTAATTTTTTTTTATGGGCATATTGTTGTTAATACTTGTATTTTGTAATTTTTTGTAATATCTCTTAATATCAACACCAAGTGGACTTTATTTTTCAGAAAGTGGAAAGTAGAGTTGCTAGCGACCAAGATTTAAAATTAGCCGATACCCTGCGGTACTATATGAGGGATAGCCAGGCGGCAAGATCACTGCTTGTTAGACGTTTGAAATGCTTAGCTAATTATGAAAATGCTAACAGAGCGCTTGAAAAAGCCAGACACAAGAATAAGGATATTCATGCGGTAAGGAATTCTCGTTTAATATATTTATTTCAAATTAATAACTTTATTTTCTGTGTAAAAAGTTACTTATCCAAATGTATTACAATCGTTTGAATTAGCTTAGCGTAACTTAAATTAACAAATAGGCAAAAAAAGCACTTTTGAGTCACTTATTTTTTTGTATTTTCTATGCTTCCACCAAAAGGCACCTGAAGTACAAGAGGTATTTATATGCAATATATCGTAGAGTAGATGTCTGCATGTATAATTTTTCTTTAAGCTGTAAGTGTTTCATGTATTTAATTTTTGCAGGCCGAGAGTGTTCAATCAGCTGCGTGTGAGCAGTTCGATGCCATTTCAACACAAGCTAAAGAGGAGTTATTAGATTTTAAAACTAGACGTTTACACGCATTTAGAAAAAGGTAAGTTTATTTTCTCAAGTTTTTTGTATTACAATTTTTCGAAGTCTGTTTTTAGTAGAGGAGTAATATTGGAAGTGGTTGGAATTTTCAATGTATAGTATGTGAAAATTAATTGGGATAAATCAAATTTTGCAAGATTAGACTTTTATAGAAAACTCGTTTGTATTTACATTAATAACAAATGTAACCACCTTTAGCGTTTATAACTTCTTTGTGACGATTTGATGTAGAATTTATCTAGTGTTGTGCTTTTGGCCTTTTGGCCTGTCAAGTTTTCAGATTTTCGTCAAATACTTTTAAAATGAAATATATCGTTTATAATTTGTTACTGACATAATAGTACGGTAAAGTCGAGTCAATGGAGGTTTTCACTTCTTAATTCTCAGCAACAGCTCCGATTTTGATCTTTTTTTTTTATGTGTGTTTTTTAATACTATTCAAAATTAGAAACATCCCAAGTGGTGTAAATACCCTGGGGGTGGATGCCCCCCTTCTCAGGGGTGGAAATTATTACATTCAAAATAACTGCAGAAATCGATAGAGGAATAAGTTCTAAGCAAAAAATGTTCTATGAAGTTTTTTCAGTGAGTCAATACTTTTTGAGTTATTCGTGATTGAAAATGTTGATTTTTCATCTAAAAAATGCATGTTTTAGAATGATTTTTCACGAATAACTCGAAAACCTTACGTTTTATCAAAAAATATTTTATAAGCAAAAATAAAGCTTATAAAATAACAAATTAATTGTTTTTTTTCTCTATTTCTGTACCTGCAATACGAACCGAGTTATGGCTCGTTGAAGGTGACTTTTGTTCACCGAAAACTGAATTCGAACCTTGCAACGTTAAGTAACAGAAAAACGGAAAATTTTTGGAGGGCAACATATAAGACATTTTTAAAAGTACTTGAAAAGACCATTAAAATGAGCTTTGGTAAAAGCCGTTAGCATAAAAACTAACGGAGTTATGATGAAAATAAAA
This sequence comes from Rutpela maculata, assembly GCA_936432065.2. Taxonomy (NCBI): domain Eukaryota; kingdom Metazoa; phylum Arthropoda; class Insecta; order Coleoptera; family Cerambycidae; genus Rutpela; species Rutpela maculata. The sequence continues at coordinate 3,134,187 of OW386291.2, read as the reverse complement.
TGGTTGACTCATTTTTTCGGAGAAAAATCAATGAAACCAATGGCTTCACCGCAAGAATTGAAATTGAACATAATCCATTTACAATTTACTTTATTTAAGTACTGGCAATATGTTCTAGAATTTTGACCGGTTTGGGATGCTTAGATTTGAAAAAAAGTTTGATTTTTTGAAATGATTTTTGAAATTTCTTAAAAAATTTTCGTTTTTCACAATAATTTAAAAACTAAAGAAGATACGTAAAAAATGCTAGAGTACAAAAATCTAGGTTTTTTTTTAACTGAACATTTTGTTTTTTTTTTAATTTCTATAGGATAAAACTTAATTGAGATATCACTGTTATAAGTTTGCATTTGAGTACAATAACCACCTTCCCCGAGCCCTTTAAACTCAAAAATCGCAAAAACGAAAGGTTCAAGGAAGTTCAACTTTACATGCCTTGTAACCATTAAAATTCCCTGTAAAATGATTTTTGGAGCGATTGAGTAGCTTAAAAATTGCGGTGAAGCCATTGGTTTCATTACTGATTTTTTCTTCGAAAAGAAGGAGACAACCATTTTATTTTCATCATAACTCCGTTAGTTTTTATGCTAACGACTTTTATCAAAGTTAATTTTAAAGGTCTTTTCAAGTACTTTTAAAAATATCTTATATGTTTTCCTCCAAAAATTTTCCGTTTTTCCGTTATTTTTTAACAATGAAAGGATCAAATTCACTTTTCGGCGAACAAAAAGTCTCCTTCAACGAGCCATGTATTGCATCTTCGGAAATAAAAAAAAACCAATCGATTTGTTATTTTATAGGCTTCATTTTTGCTTAATAATAATTATTTGGTAAAACGTAAAGTTTTCAAGTTATTACTGAAAAATCGTTCTAATGCATACATTTTTTAGATGAAATATCAACATTTCTAATCAAGAACAACTCAAAAAGTATTGATTCATCGAAAAAATTTCATAGAACATTTATTGCTTTTAGAATTCATTCCTCTATCGATTTCTGCAGTTACTTTGAACATAATAATTTCCTCCTCCGAGAAGGGGTGGCATCCCAAGGAATAATTTAAGTCATTTGGACTTGAGGAGGTTTTAAGAAAGGTTTGTCAGGGTTAGGAAATAGTCATGTGCTTTATTGATGTTGTAGTTAAGGCCTTTTAGGCTTCAAGTATACTTGCTCTTAATAGTAAGTTTTAAAGCATTCTGTAAGACCTACTTATAAAGCTAATTTGCTTCTAGGATAATATGTATTTGTAATGGATTTATCATAACCTACATAAAACTCTCCATAAAGCTAATTAGTTTTATGAACGTCTTAAATTCCATTTAGATTTAAAGAGGCTTTAAATTATTCTGTATGGTTTTAACATATTTGCAATAAATGCATTTTAAATCCTTTTTAAAACTAGACATTTTCAATGCCTATTAGTACTTATTAAAGGCCATTGCAAAACTAGACTCTTGAAACATCCTTGATAAATGTTGTGATGAAACCATTATGAAGAAAAAAAGGCCTCTATAAATCTAAAAGGCAAATTTTAATTCCATAAAACACTTTCCAAAACCTCAATAAAACATTTATTATAAAAATAATAAACAATATGTCTGCCTGAAGTGTCGTTGATGCATGTGTGTGTGTGTGTGTGTTAATTAAAAGCATTTCACGACTTACTGATGTGTAATTAAGTCTTTTTTGGAAAGGTGGAAGAAAATAAAAAAGAGTGGCCATTTTAAAACGACTGTTAAAACACATACAAATTATTTTGAGGTTAAGTTTTAAGTTTTTTGTATCAAATGTCAATGTCCCAAACGTTTTATTACAGCTTTTATCAAGTCCATGTGATCTTCGCCAAGTGCATTTGCATTTTTGTAAGGAAGGGATTATTTGTGATAGTATACAAAAAGACTAAAAGGGCTTCATTTAGAGTAAATGTTCTAGGTCATTACCATTATTAGAATATATAGTTTAATGAGAGGACCAGTGTTGCCAGATCAAAATTTTAAAAGTTATCAGACGACGCTTTAAAAAGTTACTAAATCTTACTAAAATTTCACTAGATTTGAAATTAAAGCTCTCATCTTTAACTTTCAAAAGTTGCAGTGTCTGTAGGACACGTAATTTTCTTGAGCTCTCTGAGCACAGCATAGCTTTGAGCGTCCTCTATCTGATTATTTCGTTGCCAGACCTCGTACTCTGTATTGTATTAAACGGTTTGTAACTAGAAGGTACTGTTTGTCTACGAGACGCTAGAGGGCAACGAGCCCAGGCTATTCGATTGTAGCAATTCACGGTCAATAAACTATACGGTTACCTCAATTAGCAGCTTTTAGACGAGAGAGACACGCGGAGCGGGGAATCGAATGAAAGAGATTCTGTTTGGGTCTACAGCCTACGTCAGCTGTAGACACTACAGGCATCTTTGTCTGTGTCTTTTGCACGGAAATCAGATATGTCTGTCTCTTTCATTCGATTCCCCGCTGCGCGCGTCTCTCTCGTCTAAGAGCTGCTGATCGAGGTAACCGTAGAGTTTACTGACCGTGGTAGCGATTAAAGTGAACAGTTCTGTATTAAATGGATCGCAACTCGAATTTAATGTTTGTCTACCTACCAGTAGAGGGCAATAAATTGGATGATTCAAAAATCATTAAAAATGGGCATTTTCATAACAGTTTTCACTAAATCACTAGATTTTAAAAAAATCACCAGATCTAGTGAAATTTCACTAGACCTGGCAACACTGGAGAGGACTGTAAAATGACAATTAGGTTTTTAGTTGGTCGGCCATGTTTTTCTTGTTATATAAAAATATTCAAGGTCAATCTCACAATTATAATTATCAATAATTATCACTTTTTCTTTAGCAAATTAAGGTAGAATTACAAGAAACGACTGAAAATTACCGTGGGAACCGAGAAGCAGCCCACTTTTTTAAATTTGCTGATTACGTGCGTCTATGCAAATTTTGTATGGATATTAAAATCATTATTATTTCTGAGGGGCTCTTGTTTTTTGGGCCTTTCTTATGTAGTTTTTACGATAAACTGCCGTTGGTTTTAATTTTTTTGTCATACCCGATGGCTTTTTATTACCTTTTAAATCGGCCTTAGAGAGGTTATAGTGATCTACGCTTTATACATTTCAAATTCCATTTTATCTTCAATAAGTCTGATGGTGTGTTTGCTTAAATCAGTTTAGAAAAAATAAATGCAATAATAAAATTATTTGGATTCCTTCGTGGACATTCTTATAGCTTCTCAGTTCTAATATGGTTTTAAAAACCAGTTTTAAGGTAGCCTTCTAGGTGTTTTCTAGAAATGCAGGAAGCTAATAGAAAAGCTTCTGACAGCTTTAAAATAGGTTTTAAGAAAAGTTTTAAAACGGCCCAAACAAGGTTTTCAAGAGCAGCACTATGCCTCACTATGGAGTTTTATGATGGAATTTAAAAAGGCCTTAACAACCTTCATAAGGGTGGGCCCTTTTAGTCTACAAGTTGCTTTATGATGGTATTAAGGATATTGTTACAGCAAAATAGATTTTTCAAAGCATTTTATAAATAGTTTTATAGCACCCTTGTATACATTTAAGAAACTAAAATTGTTCCTTGGGATCTACCCAGGGTAAAAGCACACATCGGCACTATATAACTTTTGTTCCTTGAGTCATTACTATCCAAATTTCACGTCATTCGGTTTTATCTGAATGAATTCTGAGCGAAAAACCTTCAAACACTGGACTAAATTAACTTTTTCATGAATATCGGGAAAAAACACATAAAAAATAGATTTTTTTCTCTAAAAGTTGTTATTATTGTTTAAACAATATAAATAATTATCAACCCTGACTGTGAGAAATATTTTTGAACTTAAACTTTCATTAAAAACAACTCAATGTTTTATAAATATCGCGAAAAAAAATTTTTAAAATGTATTTTTTTGTAAATATTGTTATTATTGTTTATACAATATAAATAATTATTTGTGCCACTTGGGATGTTTCTGATTTTGAATAATATTAAAAAACATACATTTTAAAAAAGAATGATCAAAATCGGAGCTGTTGCTGAGAATTTTAGGCTTCATTGACTCGACTATTTGGAATGATGTCATGTGAATTAGATGTCATTTTTTTTTTTTTTGACACTTTAATAGTAAATGCGTCAAAGAAAGTTTCTATATTATGCGAAGACTTTCTAATGAGGTGATTGACACCTCATTTCGGGGGTGGCACCTAAAAAAAAATTGGAGCTGAAATAGAATCAAATTTTGAGAAAAATAGGTTCCATGCAACTTTTCATACTTTCTTTGAGTTCTAACGACTTGAAAATTACAGATTTTAGCTTGACAAAGGATTTTTCGTCAAATAATTCGAAGACATGCTAGAGCCAAATATTAGGGATGCACCGAAGCGGGTTTTTTCTTCTTCGACCTAAATTTTGCCGATGCACGAAGCTTCGGCAGAATCATATACCGAAAAAGGAACATTTTGCTCCAGGTTCAAACACGATATGAGACATATATTTTTATTTCTCACCGCGAATAGCTAATTTGCGAGGTATTTTCGTGTTGAGGATAATTTTTTTTTTTTTTTCTTCTAATTTATGTAGAATTTAAGGTTTTGGAGATCTGGAATTATATAGATAGTGTCTGAATGTTTATAAGACGAAGTATTTAGTTTAAATGTTAAATATCTCAGAAACTATAGCACTTATGTAAAAAATGCTAATGACCAAAATAAATGATTAGTAATTAAGCTTTCAAATGATTTTTTGACTGTTTCTATAGCATAAAACACAAAGAAGTTCCGACAGAAACAATATGCTTCATTACAATTTTTTTAATAAAAACCTCCATTTTGTTGCTGTAAGTAAATATACTCTCAAATACTGGTTTTCGTTGACTAGACTCTCAAATTTTCTCGTCTATTTACAGCCCTTGCTCTACAAAAAAATTGCATTTTAACCCAAAGAGATTTTCGAAAAATTGCAAAATTGTTCTTTGCAAATATCTCAATAAATGTGAACTTTTTCCTTCGGTCTCTCTTCTTAAATATCGTGTAGTTCGACATTCATAGATCAGTTGAGGCAAAATTTGCAACGAGTCACAAGTTAGATACATTTGACCGTTCCACGATTGATAACGGTTCAAAATTTGTGGTGCTTTTGACCGTATTGCGACTATACCCAACATTGAGTAAGTTAATGTATCGCATTCACAAGTTTATACCAAAAGAACTGTATCTAAAAGCTTGTCAACTTCAATCTTGGAATCAAAGAAGAAATTTCTCGAGGTTCAAACTCAACGTCGAGGAAGATGTGCATTTTGTTCAAGCAAAAAGAACAGGAAAACATCAAGTCGTTATTCTATTTATGACAAGGGTATCTGCACAGGACATACCATGAAAATGTGTTACGAGTGTTCTTCTCAGCAAACTGAATTAAATCCTCGTGTAATAAGATTTTCTACTACAAATTCAATTTTCTTGTTACGCGCATTGTTTATAAATATAATGAAATTGTAAAAATGATAATACTTTTTTATTTGAAAAAAAATGTGACCCTTTTGACAGTGTGTGCGACTGATAACGCAATGTGTTACTGTTTTTTGTTTTTTTGTTATAACTTTTTTTGGACCAAATAAAAACGATTCAAAATAATTAGAGGATACTCTTTTTTTGCCAAAGTACCATATAGTGGGGACTTATAAAAACAATTTGGGTAAAAATGACCACGACGCGACCGATTCCGTAAAAACACAACCGCGACTGATCTCGGGTTAAGTTTACAAATGACATTCGAACGTTTATTTTTTCAACTTTTTCAATGTTTTTTTTTTCAACAGGATGAAATTTTTTAGTTTAAATGTTGAAATATCTTAGAAACCATGAAGACAATGAATTAAACTTTAAAATGGTTCTTTGTTTACTCCTGCATCATAAAAAACAAAGAAGTTATAGCCGAAAAGATGTGCGTTTTCACATTTTTTTTTAACAAAAATGTCGCGCTATTTTGTACTGTAATTAGCCAGTAATTAAAAAAAAATTCTCAAATACTGTTTAGTTAATACACAGATAATGGCGGCAAGTGCGTACATCGGGCCAGGTTTACATGGGAAATAAATGGGCAACCATCTCATTCGAGCCCCCACCATTTAAATTCCGATGTGCATTCAATCTGTCTCGCACCCGTGAATATGAAAATATAAATTTGTACGTCCACGTACTTGGCTGCCGTTATTTGTATATTATATAAAGTCAATCAAATAAGATTATATTTAAAAATTAATCAACAAAAAAATGACCTATTCAAATATGATTAACAACTACTTAAGGCGGCTGTCCAAATCACTCTCAAACGAACATTTCTGTTTATGCGAAATTAAAATTTCCAACTTTTTTTTTTTTCAATTAAACCTTTTATAAAAATAATAAATATTACCACTTTCATAAATAATATTTCGCAGTGTAAATAGAAATGTCGTACTATCTGCTAGGTGTAAAATGTTATGGTTATATTTTTATTTTTCAGTTTAATAGAATTGGCAGAATTGGAAATAAAACATGCACGCTCTCAACAAGATCTGTTAAAAAAGTCCTTACAGAGTTTAAAAGAATTACTCTAATCCTAGTGATATGTTCAAAATGTTTATTTTTTTAATTTCCTATATATTTTTCATACATTCCTCTATCAATTTTTATATCAAGGAATGTAGTACCTTTACTGCTCTAAAAATGTATTGTTTTGGTTATTTCGTATATTATATTATAAATATATATGAGATATTATGTATCGTATATTGTATGTTGTTTATATTTGATTAAAAAATATGAAATTTTTCTAGACAAGTTGGTTTTTATTAACCTTCCTTGGCATATTAACAATTTTTTAAACAAAATTTAACCGCCCCCAGTTAATTGAACCTAACTACTTAATATTGCGATTAAAGTCGGCTAAAAATACGTTTGAATTCGTTGTTTGTTCATTTTTACACCAACTTCAATATTGATGTTAGCTAGTAAGGTTCAATTAACTGAGTGTCGGTGAAATTTTATTCCACAATTTTTAGATATTTTTTTAAGGTGTTTCAATTAGAGGTGCAACGGATATCACGTTACTATCCGGTATCCGGCCACTTTATTACTATTCGGTTGGGCACCGGATAGTGACCTGATATCCGGCCAAAACCGGATAGTTAAAAGACTAAAAAATGGTATAAAAAATGAAAGTTTTATTATTTTCACTTATCCTGCATTACAATTAATATTACAAACTGGCAATATCTATAGATTAGTTACCTACTAAATTAATACTTAAAGTTTACCAGTGGTCAATTATGTTGAATAAAGAGGAGTTTTTCAGCATTTAGAGGTACTAGACGGCACTGCGTTTCTTTTCGTATACATTGCCAGCTTTCGACCACTGTATACACTGCTGCAAGGAGCTGAAAGATATATTTTTAGAAGCTTTGACAAAAGTGTATACTTATTGGAGTTAGTATACCACCCGTAAGGGTCATTTATTTCTTTGAACCCGTGCTCCTTTTAAATAATAATCAATCTCCTTGGCCCTTGAACTTTTCTCCGAAACGTTTTCATTAACGCTACTATTGTTTTCGCCACTTCCTCAAAATAGTCCTAAACAGTGTTGTGAATAACAACAGTAACATTATCTTGTGGGTTTCTCTTACTTTGTTTACTGGAAGGAGAGGAACCACTTTCACCATCACTGCTTCAATATGAATCATAACAACATTTTTTTAAGCCTCCAGCAGAATAATTTAACGGGATTTTTCAGCCTAATTTTTATTGAAAAAACTTGTTTTAAATCTTAGGTCTAGAAGAGTTGCCAGTAAGTATTTTTTGTCGTCGAGGTTGCCAAAACGTGTGTTCAATCCAACTTTCAATGTAAGCCGGATAGTTGGCCGGATATCTGGTATCCGTACAAGAAATACGCCGGATATCCGGTATTCGGTATCCGACCAAAACACTTTCCGTTGCATCTCTAGTTTCAATTGTTACATTTCCATCATTTTGAATTTTTTAGCTTTAACCTCAGGCTTGTTAACAAAATATGAAATCTCCATATTCAACTATCAAATCTGCAATAATATCTCATTGTGGCAACCTTATTTGATTCACCGTTTTGAATTCCTAATTTTTTGGGATCAGATTCTGTATTAGCTACTCCTAAAATACCCTACTAACTACCAATTTTAATGCAATGGGGAATGATAAGGACTTTTAGTTTCATAGCGGCCACCAGAGGTACCACCGTTAGCTTTATGTATTAGAATATATATATGTCAGCTCTGTGTAAATGAGATTGTTATATAACATAATATAATATCCATTACATGCAAGCAGGATACTATACACTATCTACGACTTAATTGTTTAAATCGTTTGAAGTTGAAAAAATAAAGTTAGTTCGCAGTAAAACTTTCACGTTTTATGAAAACATAGACTCTCCCTTGGAAATAATGGACTCGCCCGTTGTTTATGAAAATAGCTAGTTCCTGATTGGTCAAAAGTGTGTTATATGCATAAAGCCGACGATAGCGCCCTCTAAATTAACATCTTATATTCCGACGAAATTTGAGATCTTCGTGGTGCCACCTACAGCATTACAATAAGACATCTGCATCATGTAACCAACATAACCTTAAATTTTAAGTTTTTCAAGTTTATTCTCATTTTTAATGTTTGTATACGCATTTTTAGCTTGGATCCGTACTGGCTCCAAGCAAATATTTAAAAATTCACGTAAATAATTTTTCAATATTGTTGATTAATAAAAAAAACCACTGCCCAAGGAATCACTACTTCCACATTCAGATTTTCTATCCAAGTCGCTCATAACGAACAAATTTTGTATGTGGAAATAATTGTTTATGGAACTTTAATAATATAATACCCCAAAAACCCATAATACGATACCCCACATCGGTAGTGGGATGGGGGTGGTGATAGGGGGTGGTAGTGGGTGTAGTGGGTGGTGGTGGTAGTGAAGTAAAAAATATTTTGAGGTTTCTGGTCCTTGTACACACACTAAATCACATATTTTTTTCATCCCCTTTAATAATGGGGTGGGGGTGGTAATGCCAAAATTTTTTTTGCAACCTTAGCTTCTCTTAGCTTCACTTAGCCTCTCTACTAAATACCAATTTATGGACTCTTACCTGCTTGATTTATCTATTTACCCCAATTTACCCCCAACCCTTCGACAGAACAAGGTGAAAATATAATCTAGTTCCAGATCTCGTTAAAGTATACATGTGTACCAAATTGCAAGTCAATATCTTAAATGGTTCCAGAGTAAACGTGCGCACAAAAAAGTTACGGACAGACCGACAGACAGAATTTTACTTAGAATCTCGATGTTTCATGACATTCTAAGCCTATTTGAACAATAAAAATTTTAAAAAATTTTGTTTTTACTATACTTCCACTGGATGTGGAATTAATAGACTGCTATAATTACAGGTTAGATTTCCAACCTACAAAAAGAGTCCCATTTTATTAGGACAAAGTATTTAGAACTTCATAAACATTACACTGAACTAAATTTTAGTTGAAAATACGGGAACCAGTCAGAAATTTTAATAATAACTGCATAATACTCTTAAATCTTAAGAAACACATATTTGAGGTTAGCTGTGACGTCACGTGCAGATATCCTAGCAATAGCAATAACCACACTGCCTACCCTTCGCTCCACTTCAGCTTTAGGCTTTACCAATGAAACTTTGTGAGTGATTGGCATTGTCTCCTCTTAATTGGCGACTGATTGAACTTTTTATAATATCAGTGTTTATGTGAATATTACTTATATATCGTACAAACTGCTAAGTATTTCTTGTGTTGTTAATTACAGAAGTGTGGCAATCCAATATAACGTCGTTTTTTAAAATATCTCGAATTTACAACCAGAAGAAACTAGAGTTAAAAGACGCCAATGATTGGAAGCAGTTAAATAAAATGATTTTACAGGACTGTTCCAAGCATTTCATTAGTGGTAAAAGTTGTTGCAAGTTAATGTAAGCCTTTGATTATAATATGCGGGTTTATATTGTGCGAAAAAACTGCTGTGTATTCCAATACTAGAATGATCCATGCATGTGAGACAATAATATTTCAAATAAAATTAATATAGCAATGACTTGGTTTTTTATAAACGCACTGGTTCGATATTCCTGAATTTAAATTTCCATGGGTAAGGGAATTTAGTTATGCATCTGACCCGCAGCGAGCGCTGCAGCTCTTATACGGAGAATACACCACTCTATCTAATCCTCTTTGGGTTTTCCAACAGTTCCAACTGGCGTCAAGTTAAGGAATAGTGATGGGCGATATCGTGATTTTTCAATCACAACGTAAATCGTTACTGTGATTTTCTTATATCAGTGAATTTAAAACGTGATGTGATCACGACTTTCATAATACGACGTACGGGAGAAATTGTTAATTATTATATTGGTCTTGGTTGAACCACGGCAAAAGGGAACGAAACACGGAAGGAAAGTCGTGATCACGTCACGCTTTTCTGCCTACTTTACTAACAGTTGTTACATGTGATTTCTTAATATCAGTGATTAAATCACAGTTCGTGATATATCGCCTATCACTATTAAGGAACTATTTTACGAGACGAGCAGACGAGGGTGACATCATTATGGGGATTGAATATTTTGCTTACAAGTACTTTCGGAAGGCAAAGTTGTTTTTTGAAGAATATTCAGCTCAGTTAAGGTCAATGGTAATATATTCCATATTCCCATTGTTCGTGAAGTGAATCGTAAAATTATGGCAACGTCTAAAACTGGATCCAAGAGCAATAGAAATTGTTGTGTTTATGGGTGCAACTCGATTAGAAAGAACACAGACAATTTAATGTATCATACTTTTCCAAAAGTAGGGCACAAAATTGTAATAACAGATGAATTTGGAAAGTCCGAATTATGTGAGAGAAGAACAGTTTGGGAAAACAAGTTACAAATGAGAAAAAAACCCAGCGATCACATGACAGTGTGTTCTTTGCATTTCAAAGAAGAAGATTACACCAGCTCAGGTGATGTTAAATGAGAAGTGAGAAGAGAAATAGTTAACACGTTGTTATTCTTATCATTAAATCAAAATATGGACTTAACCTCTAAATCAGTTTGTCAATTTTTTTTTAGGTTGGAGTTCAAAGAAGACCTTAATTCGAACAGCTGTACCCTCCCAAAATTTACCTTGGGATGCATCCAGAATTGAAAAATCGGTTAATCAAACAAAAGTAGACGGTAGATCTCTAAGAAAACTAAGAGGGAAAATTAAGAAAGTTGATTACTACACTAGCCATTTACTTTTACCTAAATTCAGTGCGGAAGAATCTTCGAGCAGTAATCACCAAATTTTACAGAGTAATGATGTCGAGTCGGAAACAGTGGATCCAATATTGTTATGTCAAACCAATATGAGAAGTGAAATTAATTCAGAAAAATGTGTGAAGCAGTGTTGTGATGTGGGCATTCAAGTAGATAAAAATGAATTTATAAAGAAAATGGATTGTGCGGTACAGGTCAATATCAGCGAAACCATTACAGTTAGTGATTTTATTCATAACGATAAGCAAAATATAGAGAACCAAACAAAAGTGGGAACATAATTATCAAGAATAGAATTTGGAATAAAATAGTGAAGGGTCGCTGACCTTTACAGAGCCAATTCATATAAGCAACATATCTGACGTACAGTACTTCATACATGTATGTAGCCCATGGTTGCATACCAATGCGCGATCACCAGTTGTGAATGGTATAGCGAGCTCATGATTCGATAAACTTGCTCACTAGCTTATTTGAGCTGCAGTGGAGTGCTACTGGAAATAAAGTGAGCCTTAATTTTTGAACGACCTATCATAGGATAAAATTAAGAGATCTGCCGGGAATGAATTTCGGAATAAAATGTATGAAGAACGATAAAGTGGGAACAAACTGAGAATGAAATTTCAAAGACAGACAGAACAAAAATATCAAGAACAAAATATTTCCAAGCCTCCAGCAGCTAAGTACCTGAAGATTATCAGTTATTAAGAACTCTGATTTTCGTTTTGCGGTGTGATATCAGTTGCCAACTTTTTGTTTTTCTACATAAGGGCTTGGAATTTTTCTCCATCGACCCACCAATGAGAAAACTTTTTCCATTTCTTCATTGTCCTCGAGTTATAAGGACTTTTTCTTCTTTGTCGAAGTATGACGACTAGGTAACTTTTTGTTTTTTAACATACAAACTTGAAACTTTTTCTCTCACTCTGAAAAAGTGCTTTATTCATGAGCAGTAAGCACTTTTTAAAAATTTAAATAATGGAGTATCTATTATTCTATCGAGATTAAAACATCATTTCAAGGACTTTTTCTTCTTTGTTGAAGTATGACGACTAGGTAACTTTTTGTTTTTTAACATACAAACTTGAAACGTTATCTCTCACTCTGAAAAAGTGCTTTATTCACGAGCAGTAAGCACTTTTTAAAAATTTAAATAATGGAGTATCTATTATTCTATTGAGATTAAAACATCATTGAATTTAAGCATCGAAATTAATAACAAACTGGAACGCGCACTCAGTGCTTTAGGTACAGGAAATAACTGAAGCAGAAAGAGAAATTTGTGTGTACTTATTCTGTCCTTTCCTGACAAGATCTTATTGGTTGAAGGAAACCAGTGGGAGGAAATGTTAACCATCTGTATGCAAGCGAAAAATGGATGGAAAAGTACATTCAAGTTTCCTTTTCTGCCTCACTTTTTCTAGTGAAGTGGGCGTTCCAGTATGTAATTAATTTCGATGAATTTAACCCTTTCGCAGCGGAAAGCGAATGAATATGTACGCAAAAATTGATCATGTCTGATATACAGGAAGCGTATATTTACACACAACGTGAGGCTGCACTTCGAAACGAAATACGGCTTGATCACTCATTCCATGTGGCACCATTGTGCTTATAAGTGCAAAAAATATAGAAAAAAATGATATATTAAAAATGTAATATTTTAATCATTGAATGAATAACTGATAGAAAAAAAGGGAACACGGATAAATCAGCAAGCTGTTACCGCACCCATACAGGTGGACAGCTGTTCTTAAATATGCCCCGTCCCGAAAAGGTTAATGTTATTTATAAATAAGGATAAAGGCCAGCAAAATCCATCTATGTCTGAAAAGAACGCAATTTGTTGAATGCACTATACAGTGTGTCCCCAGATTGACTTTGCGATACTTGTAATATACCAAAAAAAAATTAGTACGGCTTTCATTTTCTGCAGTCTTGATCTGCTGGACGTAAAATGGATTTTTACCAAATTTCAGTTAAAATGGGATCTAACTCCTGGAGTTAATCTAAGAAGAAAATAAAAGAAATTAAATCATTGTAGGCAAACTGGTCTTTCTGTTAATTTTGCGGAAAAATTCTATTTGGATAAAATATTTGGCATTAAAAGTTAGAGCCATATGCCAACTTTCATCGCCTCCCTCCCAATTTGTATTCGCTTTTCAGTAGCAAAAAGTGCTTTTATATATTTAATATACCAGTGATGGTTAAATATTTCCAAACACAAAAGGGCGTCTTAAACACATAGGGCCATCAATTTACCATTACAACATGGGAGCTATAATGGTTAGACAGTCTTTGTATTAGCTTTTTTGGTATTGGAAAAAGAGTGCTTTTATAATATGTTTAACATACCAACGATGGTGAAATAATTCCAAGTATGAAATAACAGAAAGGCATATGAAACACATAGGGCCATCAACTTACCATTACAGGACAGATGGTATAATGTTAAAGAATACTTTGTATTCCCTTTTCAGGTATTGGCAAAAGTTGTCAACACTTTACACTTTACCAGTCATAAATCTAATGGCCCATTGCTTTGCCGCCTATAGTGTGTTTGCTGGGAATGAAAACGTAATAATCTCTTTTCAGAATAGAGGAAACCATCGATAAATATTTGGGCTCACATGCCCAATTTAGAAAAAAATTATTAGACTATTCTGAAAAAAAGTTATTAAAATAATTTATTTTAAAATATTTTCCTAGGAATTATTTTGTAAGATGTGATGTAAATTACATTTGACGAAAATATATATTTTTCGTCATACCTCCCTCGTAAGTATACTCTAATTCCATTGTTTTGTCGATCGTAAGTGATGCTTTATGTACCAAGTACTTGTTGCCACTGGCAGCCGGTCATTATTTTTCATAACGTATGTAGGGATATAAAGTTAATTTGGGAGCATTTTCTGTTTTATATAACAAGTATTAACAGTGCCGGTTTTAGATATAAATTGCCCCTAGGCCCAGGTCAATTTTACAACCCTTTGTACATAATTAACTATTTTTACCCAATATTAACTTTTTTCAGTAGCTCCTAGCTTCTAGAAAAAAAAAAGCAGATTTAAATACTTTTGGTATTACATTGACCCAAACTTCGCTTCCAAGTTTTGCCTCTACTCACGAGATATTTTGTATTTGAATCCTCAAATTGAATATAATTTCCTAACAACAGCAATTTGATTTTATTCTTACCGAGTTTAATGAACTATCCGGGATATTGCGATTCAATTTTGAATACCAAGAAATAAAACAATACTTTTCAAGCAATTGCATTACATTACACAACTGCTCTCAGACAAAATTTTATAGTAACCACACATACAGGGCCACGCCATCCTATAAATTTAAATTTCTTATATTGTAGAACTTAGAATTTTATTCTGTATTGTACTTAATTAACAATAACTTAAATTAAATATGTATTATAAAAAGACCTGTTGTCAATCATCGATTACAGAAAATACACTTCATACTTCATTATTAAATACAATTCAAACATTACTCAATTATAAAAAGTCCCACAAAGTTTGTTTCTTTTTATTTTGCCCACTGCTTATGTACCACTTGTATGTAAGTTATTTTATTTTTTGTTATAATTAGACTTTATTATTATTATTTTAAACAAATTATCCCAGATAGCACAGAGATGTCTTTAAGAAGTCTTCCTCAGACATTCACGATGTCTTAAAGACGTCCGTGTACGCCTTACAGACGTCTGGAAGACGTCTTATTTAGGCCTTATGTTATAAATCGCGACGTCTTACAGACGTCTTTTCGAAGTTCATTGTTGGTCTAAAACAGACCTAAAATTGAAAAAAATATATTTGCATATTGGTTTTATAAGCAGCCTTTATAAAAACCAACTAAAACTTTTTTGGAATTATTTTAACGAAAAAAAAAAACAGAATCAGTAGGGATCGAACCGTAGACCTATTGACTCGTAAGTAAGGATGTTCGATACTTGGTAAAGTATCGATACTACGTATCGATGCGGATCGAAAAGTTTAGTATCGATACGTCAAAATATCGTTACCCAAAGTATCGATACTTAATGTATCGATACAAAATATCTGAAAACCCAAGAAAACTGCAAAAGTGCAAAATGAGGAGCGTGTTCACTGGTTAAAAATAATTTGTGTAAATCAAAACATTTATTAATTATTAGTAATAATTATAATAATAATAATAAATAACAAATAAAAATAAATGATCCACATGTATTCTATTGAAATATACTATGTATTTTACAGGTGCCAATCTGTCATTTCAAGTGAATTAAGGAATTATAATTTTAATAACCTCTTTCTCTCTAGTCGGGTTCTAGTTTCAGTTATAATATTTCCAGCCTTGCAAAATATTCGTTCACAAGGCACACAGATGTAACCACGACCGATAAATATTTTACAGCTAACTTATCAATATTGCTATTGGTATTACAAAGTCAGCCAATATTGAAACGGGCATTCAGTTGTAGTAATGGCACAGAAGAGTATAGGTCTTCTGTGGTAATGGTTCATGCAAATATAATTTTAATTCATACGTTAACTGATCCGTTTCACTCATCTTTTAGTACTTTTACTTACCGTCAGGGACCGTAAAATTTGAAATTAATTTACAAATTGTAGCAAAACTAAAAGTGTTGCATAACTATTGGGTAAATATTTTCGATACGATATTGCATTAGTCGTATCGATACACCGTATCAATACCGCCTCGAATATCGATACAAAATATCGAATATCGACACCAAAAGTATCGATACTCTAAAGTATCGATATGTATCGAACATCCCTACTCGTAAGTGAACACTTTAACTCCGCGGCCACTGAGCGGTTGTAATTTGTTCTCTTAAATACTATAGTTAGCAAATGCAGCGGCTGGATTTTGCTGGACAATTCGGCTGTTATTTATTATGTTATCATTAATCTTTCACTTATATTTAATAATGTCATTAATAATTTATAAAAAAAGATTAAAATTAAATTATAAATGACTCCAAATACACAAACAAAATACACTGCACATGTTACAGAAATATCTATCAAATATAAAGAAAAACATCGTAAAATTGAAAAAACAGTTTTGTTAACATTTTTTTTGCTTCTACAACATTGACATCGTAATTACGACGTCTAAGGAAAGACGTCTTCAAGACATCTTTATAAGGAATAAGACGTTCAGACCTAAATAAGACTTAATATGGACGTCTTAAAGACGTCTTGTGCTATCTGGGATATATGCTTTTTAAAATGTATTGTTGGTTTTTTTAGTAATAAAAAAGGAAGTGCAATACGTTTAGTTGTTTTATTAGAAACTATTACAAATAAAAATATATAATCCTTTAGTGCAGTTTTAAACTATCGATTATAATGCAAATGGCTGCAACAAAAAAAAATTATTTTTCTTTCAAAATTTTTATTATTTAAGTTTCAAATTAAGTCACTATAGTGAACAGCAGCAATTGAATAAAATAAATTATATATTTTTCAGCCAAAGGTGGAGCGCATCAAGTTAGACGCGGTCCTGCACATATATTTTTATTAACGGATAATAAGGCGCAACATTAATTTAAATGAAACGTAACAATTAAAATGTAATTTAAAAAAATTTAAAATAGAACAACCACACGAAAGATAACGGCGCCGTCTACGTGTAGGCGTTGAGTGCAACACTGATTTTATCTTTAGTTTGTTGTTACAGAACTGCCATATTTTGCGGTTTTAAAATTTCCAAGTTTTAAAACAGTTAAACAAGTTTCTTATTTGTTTGAATTTAAATATTTAGACAGAACTGCAGATAAAATAATGGATTTGTGGAATTCTTTTTAATTTTCTTGTTTTTGTTTTAGCGATATACCTCACTAAATTACATATTTTATTGTAGTTCAGTGATATACCTATAGATTATAAACCAGGGTGTATTTAATACACCGTGTTATAAACACAGCATGGTTATAAAAAAGTGTAACCTGTATTTGTAAATTCATCTATTACTGCATAGATGGCGCCACTTGTATAGACTGCGAAATTCCTCTTTGATATGGAAAGAAAAATTATCGCCGAGGACGCTTGCGGCCAAGACAAGAAAATCTGAAGGGCCGAGCGCTAAAAAATTTCGTGGTCATGGTATAAACACTAATTTTTGTGCAACCGTAAATTATATGTAGGTAGTTAAGACTACAGAAGACCTATTATAGCCATAGATTAAAGAATATTATATATGATATAGATAGACAACTCTCAGGGATTTTTTAAACAGCAAAACTTACGTCGTGGGTAGCGCTGTATTCCCGCCTTTTTGATACAGGCGGGATTGGCATAGGCGGGAATTTTAAATGATTTTCATACAAATGCTTAGGCTATCATTAGACTACAAAAGTTCTTTGACAAAGATTTTTTATAAAAGATCTTTGTCAAAGAACTTTTATAGTCTAACAGTGGCCTTAAAATTAAATAAGTCATTTCAAAACTAGAAATTGATCATTTATTAACTTAACTGAAAATCATTATAATAAATACAATAATATTTAAAAATACATTTAAAAAGTAACTAACATAAGTAAAATTATTACAAAAGTATTAAGATGTTGAAACTGCGTTGAAATAAGTAAAATGTTAAAGTAACTAATGTACCAAAATACCTGTAATACAATTAAATAATAGCGGGTTTATACGTGCATGGATTTAGTGGCGCCAGTAGATATTGGCACGCCAGTAAAAAAATATTGCGCATATAAACAGTTACTGACGAGCATGCATCAATGCATGAAAGGTAAAAGCTTGCTCGTCAGTAACTGTTTATATGTGTAATATTTTTTTACTAGCGTGCCAATATCTACTGGCGCCACTAAATCCATGCACGTATAAACCCGCTATAATATACATTTTCACGTCCTTTACTAACATTAAGTGGTGTGAATCAGTCTTTTTGGAATTTAGATTTTCATTATCATATAGGTTACAAAAAACTGACATTGATTGTGAAACGTCATAAGTAATGTATTTGAATAATGTTAATCCAGAAGAAAAACATACGTATTTTTGTTTTTTTTTACTTTTTTACACCATTCGATGGGAATGATTTCGATTTATAACAAATGTAAAAACTGATGTTGAAAAATTCACAGATACGATGCGACTGCACATAGCTGCGATTGTATTTATTATGTAAATAATGTAACCTAATATTTTGTACATGTCCGACATTACAAGACTGAAAAACTTTTTCATCGGTAAACACAACATTGGTCCAAAACTCCAACGGGCGATAGACACAATTTAAACAAAACATAATGCGGGCTTGCTTCTGTTAATATGGTCTTCTTGGCACTTGTACAGTTTTTTATTTTCGATTTTCTTATCCTTCGGCTAGCTGCTGACCTCGAAACTAGAAAATGTGTCATGAACACAGCGTCTCCTGCTGTTTGAAACGGATTTTTCCTCAAATAGCCAAGGAGTGCTTCATCTTGAACGAGATTTGAACTTCTCGATAGGCCTGAACCGTCTTTTCTCTTTACGCTACCTTCCTCTTCCCACTTTTCTTCACACTCATAACAGTACTTTTATTCAATAATGGTTAGCAACTGCTCTGATAGACCATCTCTCTTTAATTTCAGAGAGAATTAAAATTTTTTCATGTTCAGTTAATTTTGGCATTGCGAAAATATGACACTGACAAATAAATAATGATTTAATAAGGCGAAAAATAGGTGTACGGGATTTCATTGCACAGAAATGTACAACTCGTCAGTCTTTCGTTTTTAGTCAATTTCTTGGGAGTCACGTTCTTTGCAAATCAATAATACCTATGCATGTTGGAATTTTTCGAAGTCGCAACACGACGTGAACACAACACTTATAACCCATTACAGTTTTTAATATTTAACAGAACAGCGTCGTTTCTAGACAGTTTCACTGGAAACTCACATTATTTACAAATAAGCAAATGGACTCCTGCTCTATGGATTTAATAATTATTAGTTTAATGTCCAAAACACAAAGCACAGACATGTAAACAATAATGGCGCGACAACTGACAGTCGGGCAAGATCCAAAGGCATATTTTTGCGATCTCGCGTCTTACCCCAATGCTTTAAGCGCCTTGAAGCGCTACGTCATCATATATTTCTCCGCAAAAATGAATGTCTTTTTAGCTTTTTTTAACAGTTTAGTTCTAACCATCTCTAACGTTCTTATGTCATATCTCCACTATTTTCCGCTTACATATTTTCTAGCGCCCTAGTGAGACCGCGCGATACAGCTTTAAGCGTGACGTCACAGCTTATTCGCTCGGATGGCTCCGCTTATTGCGGTTTGTAGCGTCTCATGCGCAAAAACATGCCTCAGATTTGCGCAGCCGCCGTGATTCAAGTACAAGTAGCGACAAATCGACGGAAGTTCAAACTAAACACGCTGTTTTGAAATATAGTGGGAGTGCGCAGGGCCTGATTATAGCTCTTCTGTGGTTAGACGGTGAAAATGACATCTCACCGTTTATATTTAGCGGTGGCCTTAATGACAGCGTTTCTATGGAAATGGTATATTCTGTATGTATACAACGTGATCTACCATGACATGCGGAAAATTTAACAGTAGGTTGTCCCCCCCACCGAAAGGAGTAAAAAAATGAAAATTTTTTTAAAAAATGACCAAAAAAATTACCTTATTTTTTTTGTAGGAATGCGCCGCCAATGACTTTAACTAATCTAACGTAACGCGGTACAACCATATCACTTTATCAGACTTGGGATTGACACTACTGACAGCAAAGCTGGATAAGATATAGAAGTGACTTTTTGGTTTTAATCAAATCACACTACAAAAATAGCTAAATAAATCGAAGACATTGACCCCATGCTGAACGACAAGCAGATAGATATACGAGATATTTAGTTAAACCGGTCAATGACACGGCCCGGCGGTGTCCCTATTGCTCGATCGAAAACATGGTTTGAACTCATTCGTAAAAGTGAACTGGTCCGCTGGAATTCCATTTATCTTCAAAGCGTACCGACAATGTTAGCTCCCTGCCGCTGAATCGTTTGTAGACCCCCGTTTTTGATGCTTCACTTTTTATGCCAATTAAGGAAATGTAAACAACTCGAATACGTTCTTTCACAAGTAAGTTCGTCGACCTATTCAGTAGGTCAGGATTTATTCAACATCAGTAGTGTATCTTCGCAAATTGACTAATACTTTAAAATACTAAATTACCTCAGAATCCTCTAAAATTTTGCAGGGGCTTTCCCACATTGAAGACTAGTACACCATTTTATTTTCCGCATTTCTTGGTAGATCACGCTGTATAAAACATTTTAACAGTTCTTGAAAAATCGTAAAAATGTCTGACAGCGATAATGATATTTCAATTTCTTGCACTCCTCCAGCTAAAAAGTATCGTAAATTCGGCGCGTTCTGATTTAATCCTGAAGAATCTAAACGGCAATACGAAAAATGTTACAGCGACTTTAAAGATTAATATGAGAAACAAAATGTTAAGACGGTGTCTGAAATAGTATATTGTTTTATTAGGAGTAAAAGTGACGAGTCTGTAGGTTTGCCGGACGGCCGAAGTGAATTCGGCAATTACAGACGGGTCAGAACAAGAGGCTTTTTCTCCGAATAAAACATGCTATTTTTTCTTCAAACGTCGATTAGCTACTCCGATTAAAGAACTTATATCTAGATACATAACAGGCTATCTTTTCACTATATACCTTGTTTGCTCCTAACATAGTCACATTATATGTCCATTAAAATGGATAGATGAACATCACATCCCATAGGCAACAGTGGCGTTGTGTGTAGAAAATGTGTAGAATGGTAAATATTTTCATTAAAATGAATTATTACAATTCCTGCATTACCGGCTCTTTATACAACGTGATGTAGGCATTCGATATTTCAGTAAGATAAATATGCATTGAAAGGATATTAAAATTTAATTGGTATTCACTTTATAACTGTAAACTGAACTTCATCATGTTACGACTATGGAACGATCGATTTTCTTCTTTTCTAAACTGCTTTCTGCAAACGGCACAGCACTTCACTATTTATTTGCACAAAATATATTGTCATTAAACTGTGTAAATATGAATAGAGAATATTATTTAGGTATTAAGCAAATCACAACTTAAAATAAAATTACTTTTTCACCAGTTTTTGGTCGGAGAACACGAAAAACATTTATTGACATTAATGGCCGAACTGTCAACTGAGATTATGATAATCGAACTGAAGCCGATCGTGCACGAGCGGCCGCGAATACGCCGATGGGCCAATCAGCAACTTATGGGAAGAAGTGCCTTAGATTGTGAGTCTTTCAGCGACAAATAAATCAATGCCATTATGTATCTAGATATAAGTTCTTTAATCGGAGATTAGCTATAAAAAAAATAAAGGTAAAAAATCTCGAATTTCACCACCAAAACCGCATTGTGTTAATATCGCATGATCGGCGTATTAAATAAAATACGCGTTGCTATGGATTTTACTTTTTTTGCCGCTCACAGCTTCAGAAAAAGTAGTTTTACTACCTTCGTTGTTAATGGCAACGCACAGCCGTCTAAAAAGTCAAACTTTAATGTCATGAAATGAGTTAAGAAATGTCATGTTTTTCTGACGTTTGAACAAAAAATATTTTTATAATGAAAATTACGACCAATAAATTTAATAGGTTATGGGCCCAGGTATCCCAGTTATTGTCGGTAAAACAATTGTGGCTTGATGAAGAAGAAAAGACAGTATCGGGTGAAAAAGTTTCTTTGGTTTAATTCTTCAACCCCTTTGGCCCCTCCCAAATCAAAATTCTGGCTACATCATTGCTCTTCATAATGCGATATTTCCATTAAAAAATACACGTTAAATTTTATTTTATTTTCAAAACATTGACAAGTTCAAAGATGGTTTACTTTATGAGATTGGTAAGTCCTTTATACTATTTAGTTTCTGACGATGAATTTGAACCAACAGACACATTTTTTTGCTCAAACTTAAAATCTCAGTGTCTCATGTGATATTCGAAGCCTATTTAAACAAAAAAAAGTAATAATAATTTTTTTTATGCAAATATTTTAATTTTTTTTATATACTTAATTATATTGCCACGATGTGAAAATAAAATGACTATAGTGAGAGTTGAATCCACTACGAGAAGACTAATATAGGCAAATACATCAGTTTTGAGCTCTGACTTGTGTCTTGACATTCTTTACACTCAAAGAAATAGTATGGGTAAATTCAACAAAAAAAAAAATGGTTAACTAACAATATCGTTCATTTTGTTAAACCAAACTATATTGATGGTATTTTTAAACAAAAGGTGATTGTTATTTTAATTAATAAAAAGTTGTCGTACAACAAAACAAACATTAACTTAAAAAATAGATGAATAAGACTATTGTTTTGTTGAATTCTGTGAAATTAAACTAAATAATAGTATATTTTATTTTTAACTATTATCGAATTGTAATTCTAACCCAGTATTAGTTCGCTGTACTATTGTACTTGGTAGACAAACCAATATTATTGTCGTCTTCTAGAAGTTCTAAAAGAATTACCATAAAATTTGCTTGCTTACCACGTAGTCTATTACAGAAATTATTCCCAGATGACGCCACATACAAATCACTGACAATAATCAATCATGCATTATCTTACACTCTTATGAATTTATAGAAAATTAATAACATGATTGCAGTGTTCAAATTCTCTCAGGGATCATCGATATATTTGGATGGATCTTATAAACGATCTCTAATCTTTGGTTTGGGTGGTCTGATGTCTCAATACTGAGATTTTGGCTAACCGAAAAAAACTTCATCATACAATAAAGTGTAGATCAACCTAAAAATTAGTTGGTGAACAAAAAACAAAGTAGTTGTACTATTTAATTGTAGACCAAATTGAAAATGGTTAGTGAATATAAAAAAATGTCATTGTACTATTTAATTTGTTACAAGAAGATATGATTATTAAACTACTATTTGTTTACGAAAACAAATAAAGTTGTATGACTATTCTTTTCTGATTGATTTAACTATGAAACTAGATAGGCGCGATTTCATATGCTCTTTTTGGTTGAATTTACCTATCATTTTCTTTGAGTGTAAGTCTACATATGGTCTTGGTCCAGCTGGTCATTGTAAATCGTATTTGAGTCCTCAGCGTGAGTAGTAATGCATGGGCCACATCTCCCTATCCAGAGCTCAATTACTACCGTTACATCGTGGAAGTATAGTACCGGTAAAACAAATTGAAATTTATGTATTTTTTTAAATATTTTGCCTTATTTATATTAACGTCCCGGCGAGGTTTCGCTAATGCTACTCTACCACTTGATCAGGAAGGCGAGATGAGATACAGTCACCCATTCAAGTGATGGACTCGCCCGGCGTGCCTTAACTTCGCTGATCGAGGTCTCGTCACAATCAATCAATCAAATCAATCAAAAACTAGTTTATGTAAAATTAAAATAACATAACTTTTGACCCTCCCCAGACACTCGCATCGGAGCCAGTCAGACATCCACGGCACCAGTCGTCGTAGAAATTGAAAGACTGGACGAAGTGAGGCCAGGTAAAGCTAAGAAGAACTGAAAAATAATATAATATCTCCTGGTCACAGGCTGCAACATAAATATTAATTAAAGTTAAACAAGTAAAAAGATAACTTAAAATAATTGAAATAAAAAGGCAAAATGTGCGTGTGTATATAAATATCAGAGATAAATATGATGACCACGCGTGAAAATTATCGACCAAAAAACCCGCTTCAAGTAATTGCCAGACCGCACAATTTATGATTTAAAACGTTTCAGAAGATTTTGATATTTACAAAAAATATAATTAGGAAGGGAAACATTTAGAAAACGAACAAAAGGCAACAAACAGAAACGAAGAAGAAGATAAAAAAAGTCATATATCGGAAATTGTGTGTAATAGATTTTATAGTATACAGAAGAGAGGATGTGGCTAAATAGGTTGCCAAAAGATAGGCAACGCCTGATATGGTAATTTGTGTTTTATGCGAAAAGGTGCATTATGCTCTCTAATTTGAGTAATGTTGTTTGTAAGCGGTCTATCCCCAAGTTTAAATTGTTAGAATTTTTCTGATGTAACTTTGATGTAGTCCGCCAGTGTCATTATGTCCTGATAACGCGCATATAGGTCTCTTAAGGACAGGACCGGATTTACGTTTGAGAGGCCCCTGGGCACTTCTTATGTGGGGGCCCCTTGTAATGCAGCCAATTTTAATATTACTCTTGTTGAATGGAAAGTTTTTTTTTTTTAATTTGTAAATTAACTTTTTCTTGCTTTTTCATCTCTTTTCATTTGTAATTTTTTCATTTATTCCTAATTTTTTTTTTACCATTTTTATACATTCGGGGGTCCCAATTACGTGGGGGCCCTGGGCACGTGCCCCAAGTGCCCAGATCTGTTAGTTTCCTTATTGTCGTGACCGATGTGCTGCATTATAATGAAATCTGGAACTAGATATGTTTCTTCTACTACTGCCTTCGAAAACGACAAATAACGCATAGTAGCTATGACTCGAACCTGATGTGTGCAAAAATCCAAAAAGCACAGTACTGTCATGTTTTTTACACAGTCCTGTCAAAAAGAGAACTGACACATTTTATTTGAATTTTTTTGAAGTCGGCTAGCCTATTCGGGTTCGTACCAAACGACTTATTTAACATCAGTTTTGTAGTCTTCAAACCACATCACCTTTAAAGAAATTTATTAAAAATTGTTGATTCTGCAGTCGTACAAAAAGTATTGTAAACAACACGTTTGAAAACATCTTTTCACACTCATTCGACTTGTGGAAGTCGCTTTCGGCTCGTTCCACCAATAGAACCGGCCTCCCCAGAGTGAGGAAAATTTTTCAGAAAATGGTTGAAAACGGATGTGTATGTAGATTCCTCTACTAGATAATATTGGCATTAATTACAAAATATTTATTTCAAGGGATAATTTGGATACTGCTTTGTACTGATAGAGATTATGCTTCTTTATTTTTTGGCTCATGGAAGACGGCTTGGGGGGGCCCGGGCCCCATGCCCCCCCCCCTGACTGCGCCCATGCTTTGACGGATAAAAAAGACGCAATAAATTCATTATGATTTCATTAAAAAAAAAATGTTCAAATTATTATTTTAAAAAAGTCTAGACTTATTAACAACAGTTGCAACTCGCAGTATTAAAAGCGGTTTAACAGGACACAAGATTAAATATCACGTTAATGAATTACGAATTCGTTATATAATAGTTGTATTATACATGAATGGGTATTGGTATTATTCCTTAAATGTTGATTAATAGTTTGAATATAAATAATAGTAGAAGCGAATAGGAATTTTCGAGGGAAATATATAGAAGATGATTAAAACTAGCGAGGTATAACTTCAATAAACATTTTCAGTAGAAAAATGCGATTATAAAACATCATGGTATCAGGCCTGTAGCTAGAAAGTGCTTTCAGGGCGGGCAAACAATTTTTCAGGACGGGCCCGTAAAAAAGGCCGAAAAATTTTTTGATGAGCGGGGGGGGGGAGAAATCCAGCAGCAAAAATTTGTTTGTCCCAACTATTTTTTGATGAAAATTTTTACCCAACCTCTTTCAAAATATTAAAAAAACAGTTAAAATTGCCCCCATTACAATCACCGTAGGTCGGGCGAAACTTATTCCCAGACGGGCGCCGCCCGTCCTGCCCCCCCCCCCCCTAGCTACAGGCCTGCATGGTATTGGTAAGAAGAACAAGAATTTAACATCAATGCTGATAATCTGTTCCTTAGTAAAAGCTGGATCATCTAGTAAAACATCGAACTTGTTATCTTTAATGGTCAAATCAAAAGATATAGCGTATTAAAGATTTTGCTCTTTAAGAAGCGCCAAGTGTCAGGGACGTGTAATTGGAGGTAGCAAGACAGATCTTGGTATTGAAAAATGCAATTCTAACATATTTTAAAGTAGGTGCCATTCTTTAATCATTTATTTTTCACGAACTCCACATTTTTGGTCATATGCTGCTCTACTATAAACCATTCTTGCTCAGTAAATGCATTAATATAAATATAGGAATTGCGAAAGTAATGGAAACAATCATTAATTATATATTGTTACAATTTCTCATTAACCTTAAATTCAGGTATAATTATATTTCAAGGATTTAATTTAAATTAAATAAAATTAATTATGTAAAATTATATCCAGATCCTTCCCAGTTTCTTGTAGATACAGTCGCAACCAAGAAACTTGTCCCATACAAGATATTCATTATACAGGTAATTTAAAAAAAATAATAATAATATTAACCAGCCTAATATATTCACATAACCACAATTTATTTAAAAAACCGTTGCCTAAGGAATCACTACTTCCACATCCAGATTTTCTAAGTCTCTTACCACAAAAAATGTTGATCACTATATTTGCACAATACTATGTGGAAATAATTGATCATGCCAAAAAATTTTACCCTCCAACCCTTGGTGAGTCCATTGGTAAATTATCGGTACGTTGCCGCCATTTTGAAAAAATTGTTAATAACCATTTTTTAAAAATATCTTGGGCTTCTGTTGGCTACATAAAAAACAAATACGGCGTTTTAAGGAGCGTAATATTTCCCATGTTTTATGTGCTAGACAATTTTTTTCGTAGGAGTAATAGCTTTTTGTTTATTGCGAAAGAACGTTTGAAATGAGGGCGCGGTTTTTCGCATTTTTCTTAATATGGGTAATTTCTACGAGAAAATTTTTTTACATGGACATTGTGTAGAAGAAGAAAGCTACAGCTTTGTTAATTTAATTTTTATGGAACAATATAGTTTACACTACAACGCGCAGCAATGTCGGCATGTCAGTTTTTTTTTGTGTGGAGGAGACGAAATCTTCAAAAGACACCGGCCTAGATGTTAAAGTATTGTGAGAGTTTTACTCACTAAAACCCCTCCCCCTCTTCTCAGCGACACCACGAACCGCTCGCGCATTACTTCACGTTTATTCGTTTTCTTCATCGAATTGGTTGTTGATGCCGGCCTGCACACAGATTTTCGAAACGGAACATTTCATTCCAGCTTTGCGACAACCACAAGCTGTTCCGCAGTTTCTTTTGCATTTACAGGCTATTATTTTGGAAGTTCGTCGCACAGTGGTCAATTTGCCATAGTTAGGAGGAAAATATTATTAACACTTCATTTCTAACTATATTTTTGTTTAGAAGTATATTTTTGTTTAAATATGTTAAATTTATGATACGATGCATAAAAAATACATACATAAATATATACAGGGTGAGTCAGTAGCATGGGGACAGTCAATATCTCCTCAACCGTTTGAAATTAGAAAAAATGTCTCAGATAAATATTGTGGGAGATGAAGAGTGTAATATTCAAAAATTAGTTTCAAATCTACAGGGTGTTATACAGAGTGGTAGCAAGCTAATGTCAGAATTTTTTAAATGGAACACCCAATAGTAAAATCTGCAAAAGACGCATTTTCGTAAATTTGAGCGTCATTTCATTTTAAATGTTAGTCGAGACCATGTACTAATTTACAGGACTCTCAGAGTTGAAAATAATTCTACACGGTGTTCTCCACAACGATTTAAATTTTTACATATTTAAACTGTCATAATTCAATTTTTTCAAACCAAACACCTTCTATATTTTTATTTAATATGCCTCTGCAATTAATCACCTATATGCCGATACTTTATAGTGACAACTTTTTTCGACGATTTCAAGAAAAAAAAAGGTCCGTTTTTCTTTACCTCTTTTATTGCTGTATGCAAACTTGTATTTCGGAACTTTCTCAAAATTTACTCCCGGAATACTGTACGCGGAGAGCTCCTTCCAAGTTTTTTATTACGGAAGCCACATTACGTTTACCACTTGCATGTTATGCGGCTTGAGTTGCTAAGCTTAACTCTTCTGGAGTATGTTCCAATAATGGTTGCACTTTTTTTCTTTTCGACTTTTGTCCACTACTACTAAAACTCTGACGGTTGACCTACTTTCGACCTAGAAGGCTCACATACATTTTCTTTATTAGTTTCATATTTTAATTCTCCATTTAACCAACCAGAATGTTTTATTTAAATGAAGCCACATTAAATTTACAAGACCGCCAGCGTTTAAGTAAATTACATACCTAAGAATAGCTTAATAATTTGAATAAGTTCTTCATTTTCTCCTAACAACCCGCGCTAGTCTTCTTTCTCCTGTTCAATATTTTCAATTATCCTGTGGATTATCCTTATGGATGCTCCATCACCTAACAATTTTTCATTCAGCAGCAATTCAAACAGGTAATTTCTCTTCACGGAAATGACAACATCTGCAGTAAAATTAAATATCTTCTAATAAAAGTACAAGAAAGTAAACTCTCAGTATATGTTCCAAAATACACAGACTGACCTACGATATACAATAGAAATTTCGGTGAAACTTTGTGAAACTTTTTTTAAAACTCAAATATAAGTGCGCAAATGCAGGCTTCCGCGAAATAAATCGGTAATATGGTTTTGCCCAAAAGGACACATACCTCGTGACATTTTTTCTATAGCTAAAGGCATGTATTAACAGCACATGACAACAGTTTTATAATATTGGATACAACAAACAACTTGGACGAATATTAGCGGTAAATTATTTGCCGCGGAACCACCCAATTACTATTTGACGTCACCACCTTGAACACGTGCGGCATGAACAAAATATTTTTTGGGTTTTTGATGGTCCGGTTATTCAGGTATCGACATATATATTAATTTTAATTTTTGGATAAATTTTATTTTTGTAATACTTTCCTCCTAATATTAGCAAATTGACCATAGTGCGTCGGGTGCAGTTTTTCCTGCTATGGTTTTCGGCTCTAGCCCATAATTTTTCCCGGTCCATCCCCATTTCTCCGGATTGTGAAAGTTTCAAAGCCACGTTTGCACTTGAAGGTACGTGCTGAAAGTGTTATGCCGGGCCACATCCGATGTCGGTGAAAGTGATGCAAGGTTCACTTTGGCTTTTGTAGCACAAACGTTTTATGAAAACGTTTGTTACGTAGCGAATTTAACTTCTCTTATGCTTCGTTTTCTTTGTACAAAGCAAGAAAGAATGTTTCTCCTGCGATAGTGAGAAGTTCGGGGGATTTTTTAAAAAGATTTTCAGATATGCTTCCAAAGGATAGTTGTTCTTTAAAGTGGTGATGAATTTCGATTTGCCAAATCCAAAAACAGAGGAAGTCGTGTCACACCCGCTGGAGGCGTGTAGAAATAAGATGTTGGCGCTTTTTACGTCATATCAAACAAAGGCTTGATATTGAGTACAGTTTCTGGGCAATTTTTCTTTTTTGTGGGTTTTTTGAAAAACACGTTCGATTTATTTAGTAATACGAGAAGATCGATGTCCTCGATGTCGTCGACGGAATCATAATTTGAAGTATGCCTAATAGCGGTGTTTACTAAGTATCTCGGTATCGACGTCTTTTTGAACCTGTGTGGCTCTTGTGTTGCTTTGTTTCAAGTATTTCAGATGCATTTAGGCATATAGGGTTAAGTAGAGTAGCTTCGGCTAGACTTCGCCCTAGGTATTGTATTAATGTATAATACTGAAATAAAGGCAATTTATTATTATTATTATTATCATTTTTATAAATTTACCTTGTTTTTTTTTCCTTGCTTAAAAACTTTTCTTGAGTCGTCGATACCACCATGGCTTCATTGAACGTGTAATCTCCACAACGTTGTTTTCTTGCCCTTCGTAGTTGTTCGGAAGATTCAAAAGACGATCAAAAACAATTTCCACATTTGGTCCATAATTTCGATTTCTTACAAATGCAACTGAAATTTCTTCTTTACTGTATAGTCACGTGCTGACAAGCCGACTTTGTGGCGCAAACTATTGTTCGAAAATAAAAATAAAAAAAGGTAGATTTTTTCCTGCTCTACAATTTTCATGTAGAACAATTTTCTCGTAGAAATATCGAGAACAATGCGAAAAACCGCGAGCCGCCCCCTAATTTCAAACTTTCTTTCACACTAAACAAAAAGCTGTCAGTCCTACGAAAAAAATATATAGCACATAAAACATGGGAAATTTCACGCTCCTTAAAACGCCGTATTTGTTTTTTATGTAGCCTCAACAGAAGCCGAGATATTTGAAAATAACGGTTCTGGGAACCACTTTCTCAAGATGGCGGCAATCGCCGGTTGCGGAACGTACCGACAATTTGCCAACACACTCACCAATGACCCTCCTACCAAGTCCCAAAAGCTCACTGACATCGAGTGACTGTCGACCTCTTCGGGCATACTGACTGGAGTATTACAACTTTAACTTCCATCAGATACGGTATCATTTGTTTAGGCAATGAATTATATACTTATTTTAGATTACGATCATACTACAGGATCCAAAAAAAATTATCAAAGAATATGAGTCCATATTGCCTTGCACATATCACCTTATACAGGAATATAAGCATATGACGCTTAATAAATACATGCAAATATAGTCCATGCCAAAGTTGCAAAAACCCCAGTGCAAGGTTAGCGACCAAATATGGCTACCGCCCGTTTTCGAATTCGGCCAACACGATGGTGTTAGACGCGCGGCCCCTACCCAACTGAACGCATTTTTCGTTGTCAGGCATGCGAGGACCTGTTGGATCGGGTTTTTTCTGAGAAAACTCAATATGTCCTGTAAAATTTGCAACCAGGCATCCTAACGACCCCCGGGGTTGAAACCACCACCTCCCTTAATACCGAAACATGCAGAAAACTTCCAAACGCGTTCAAAATTGTTTTCTACACGTTTTCAGGGGCAGCGAACACGATGCTGATATTATTTAGCCTCGGGAGAGGTCGTTTAACCAACTACCCCAATGCATAAAACCACCCCCTTTTCCCATTTTTCGTTATCAGGCATGCGAGGACTTGTTGAATCGGGATTTTTCTGAGGAAACTCAATATGTCTTGTAAAATTTAGCAACCGGACATCCTAATCACCCCCTCCCTCAATCCGGAAGTTGTCCCTCATGGAAAAGGTTCTAAAGAACGTATCCCCCGTTTTCAAGGGTGGAGAATATGATCGTGGCATCACTTTCTGTTTTAGTCCTCAAAAACTACCCTTGCTTGCCCAAAACCATCGGTTTTTCTTATAGTAAGAAAAATGAGAAAAAGTGGTGGTTTTATGCATAGAGGTAGTTGCTTAGCGGGTGAGGCAAAATAATATCAGCATCGTGTTCCCTGCCCTTGAAAATGTGTAGAAAACAATTTTCAACACGTTTGGATGTTTTTTGCATGTTTCGGTATTGAGCGAGGCGGTGGTTTCAATCCCCGGGGGTCGTTAGGATGTCTGGTTGCGAAATTTTACAGGACAAATTAAGTTTCCTCAGGAAAAACCCGATCCAAGTCCTCGCATGGCTGACAGCGAAAAATGGGAAAAAGGGTGGTTTCTTGTGTTTGGGGCTAGTTCGAGGGGGGTAGGGACCGCGTGACTATCACCATCGTGTTGGCCGCCCTCGAAAACGGGGAGGGGGGGGGGGGGATAAGTCACGTTTGGTCGCTACCCTTGGGGTTTAACCCTTTTTTTGCAACTTTGGTTTGGACTAATAGGGGACCCGTAGAATTATAGCAAGTAAGTGTAAATAATATTTTCACATTATTTAAAACATTCTTAACAGTTATTATTAAATAACTTCAATATTATAAAATTTGTAAAACCATTATGAACGTATCTGCTAAGCAAAAGGAAAAAATCTCTACCAACTATTCGAACTATTTCAATTAAAATTGCAATTGTGAGATAAGTTGCATCATTTTCTAATAGAAATTAAATTTAAAAAATGTCTTCATAAATAAGTGAGTACATTGCAAAAAGAAAGTAAGAAGAAACAGATACAGGTCGTGAAGGGAAGGATGAAACATTTGATGGAGTTGCATCATTTTACTTTGATTGGCAATAAAGTTTAAATTGATAGCAGACACCACGTTATTATAATCGATATTTATTAACCAATTTATGGTACACAAGGATGATCCTAAATTATTTAAGTATATTTAAAGAAAAAGTGAATATATACACTACAGCCTTCAAATAGAATTTTATACAACCCACTTGCCCCTACTGTAATTAAAATTTGTTATACGCATTGGCATGTATCGATTTAGTTGCTATTGGTAAGTCAATTCGTAGAATCATGTTTAAAGTTTTAAGGAATTTACTCAACTTCAGTTTTCGGTTGCGTTTTAATCTAAACACAATTTTTAATACCTTAAAACTGTTTTGAAAGATTTTAGAAAAAACAATGGACAAGCGAGGACTCCTAGAATATTACTTACTAGCTGTGCCCGCGACCACGTTCGTGTGGAATTTTGAATTTAATTAAAAAGCTTCTTTGTAAACGACGTTTGAGGTAGTATCACCACGGACATGCACAAAAAGATTGTTTGCGTCACTGACACGGGAGAGAGCCACGTAGAGCTGGCAGTGGGAAAGAAATTTTCTGGAATATTACAGAACATTCTGGAATATTTCAGAAGGCTCACAAATTTTCTGGAATGCTCCGGAATGCTCTCGAATTTTCTGGCACATTACAGAACACTCTGGAATATTTCAGAAGGCTCTTCAATTTTGTGGAATACTTCAAAGTGCTCTCCAATTTTCTGGAATATTACAGAACATTCTGGAATATTTCAGAAGACTCACAAATTTTCTAAAATGTTCCAGAATACTTTCCCGAATTATAAGAGAAATTGACATTTTATTAATAATGTAAATAAAAAATCCTTCTAAAACTATTTTATACCTGGTAGGAGCATAAATGTTTATGTTAGTGGGGGGGGGGGGGGGGTGCTTGTCGTTGGGAGTGTTGTATAGTAGTAGGGGGAGCTTAGGGTGCAGTTTGTTCAAAGGAAATACGATTTTTTTCCTTCTAACACTATTTTATGCCTGGTAGGAGCATAAATGTTTATGTTAGTGAGGGAGGGGGCTTGTCTTTGGGAGTTGGGGTGTTGTATAGTAATAGGGGAAGCTTAGGGTGCAGTTTGTTCAAAGGAAATATGATTTTCAAGTTCAAAAACATCTAAGTATGTGTACTAATGTAAACTGGTTCTTTAATAATTTAAGGGGGATATATGGAGGGGGAGGGTTAGGGAAGTTTTGTTTGGGGTGGAATAGATTAGATATTGAATATACAGTGTGTGCTATTTAAGACCCGTTATTTTGGAACGCGTTGACCGATTTAAAAATATATGTTTTTTTGATATAGTGCTCGATGGGCTTTATTTGACTGTTTTGAAAAATTTGTAATTTTCATATTTTCGAGGCCTACTAAGCTCTTTTAAATGGGTCGAAATTTCGATATTGACTCACACACCTACAGATTTTAACTTTTGTATCGTATTTTATATCGTTAACCAAAACCACTTATTTGCATTGTTTTGGTCCCAGTTACGTCTAACATAGTCATAAAACAGATTTGTTGGCTCTAAAAACTGTAATAACTGACCTAACTCACATATTATGGTATAATTTTAATAAAAAAGCAATTAATTACATCATGCGAAAAAATATTTGCCATTTTGATATATATTTCAAATACATATTATATACTATATATTTAATTAGAATATAAGCTCTTTAATCAGAAAATTAATTATTCTTCTTGCGCTTCTTAGCCCGTCTCTTATAAGTTACTTCTGGAGCATCTCTTATACATGTCCAACAGTAGTCTGCCTACATCGCAGAAGTCCATTTGCCCTGACTTTTTCCATATTTTGAATATCCTTGTGGAATCTCTCTCCATGCTCATCACTTACTGCACCACAGTTTTCTGGGAGGTAATCTAGGTGTGAATGTAGAAAGTGGACTTTTAATGACATATTGCATCCTAATTTCTGGTAGCAAGAAAGATGATTCCCAACAAGGTCTCTAGAGTTTTCTGCTCTTTTGTTACCGAGAAAGTGTGTTGCTACCATTTTAAAGGAATTCCAAGCAGCTTTTTCATTATCTTCTAGAATTTGTTAAATTCAGCATCTTTGAAAAGGTTCTTGATTTGAGGACCCACAAAAATTCCCTCTTTAATTTTCGCATTACTAAGACTAAGAAATTTTTGTTTTAAATAACTGAAAGCACGTCCTTCTTTGTCCATAGCTTTTACCAAGTTTTTCATAAGCCCCAGTTTTATATGGAGTGGTGGCAGTATTACCTTTTGTGAATCAATTAATGGAATGTTAGCAACATTTTTTTCTCCTGGTTCAAAACCCAGTCTTGGCGGTCAAATTTTTCTTTTGTAATGTTCTAATCGCGCTTGACTGTCCCACTCACAAAGAACACAGCAATATTTGGTATCCCCTTGCTGCATACCAAGTAAGATATCTATCACTTTTAGGTCTGCACAAATCTGCTACTTATACTTGTTATATTCTATAGATTGTAGCAATACATTCATGTTACTGTAATTTTCCTTCATGTGGACAGCATGGGCGATTGAAATTGATGGCAATTTATTTCCATTGTGGAGTAACACAGCTTTTAGACTAAGTTTCGAGGCGCCAATAAAAAGTCTCCAGTCACTAGGATCATGGGGAATGTGTAAAGCACTCATTAAACCGTCAATGTCCTTGCAGGCAACCAAATCATTTTCCATTTTGAAAAAAGGTATAAGATCTTTTTGACGACTTCGATACATGGAAACTTTAACATTTTCTTGCAGTGAATTCCATTGCTGTAATCGAGATGCCAAAAACTCCGTCTCTTGATCACTTAATTCGCGTTGATTAATTTTGTGTCGTTCACCACCGGACACTTCGGCAGAGAAATCGGGATCTTGTGATGTTGATGGCTAGACTAAGTCGTCATCTACATTATCATCCGATTCTTCGTCAGAATCAAGGCTGTATTCTTGAGGTGGATTAGGAATAGATAGTTCATCACTATGGAGAACCGGGCGAAAGGCAGATGGTAAATTGGAGTATTGTATTAGTATTACCATCCTTTTTTTCTTGTTAATACCCTGTGTAATAGCAGGTATCACGCAAATATAACAATCTGTAACATAATCTGTAGGTTCTCGCCAGATCATGGGCACAGCAAAAGCCATTGAACGTCCTCTTCCACTTAGCCAACTGCAAAGATTGTTCGCACAATTGCTGCAACATATATGAGATGCCCATTTTTTGTCTTCATCTCCAATTGTACAACCAAAATACAACTGGTACGCCTTCTTAATTTTGGGAGTAAAATTACGTTTTTGATGCACAAAAGTCACTTCACCACAAATATAACAAAAGTTGTTAGGTGTATTTACACAATCTCGTGGCATATTTTCAAAATAGCATTATTTACTTTCGAAAATGAACGCTTATCATGCACAAGGTACAAATACGACTACCTAAGAATGAATATTAGTTTTAGTGACAAATAAAGAGGTAGGTAGTTAGTATGTCTATTTTTCGAAGAATTCTAATTCTACCTGTTATTTGTGATAGGACCGCCCATAAACTAGGGTTTATAAGGGGTCTACACACGATCCAGCGGCAGGGAGCCAGCCTTGTCGGCATGTTTTGAACTCATTCGTAAAAGTGAACTGGTCCGCTGGAATTCCAATTATCTTCAAAGCGTACCGACAGTGTCGGGTCCCAGCAGCTGGATCGTCTGTAGACCCCTATACCTGCGTTACACTTTATTACCTGTATTGGGAAAACCAGAGCCAACTTGAACTTTTGCTTTTTATATTGTTATTTAGAATGACGAAATTACTAAGAATTTGCTATTTTTACTTCCAATACATGTAGGCTGTAGAATAGTGATTAGGCAATTTTTTATCAGCAAATTGGATAGCGTATTCGATTCGCAGTTGTCTCAAATACATCTATACAAAATTTTAGTTTGATACCTCATATAGCCAAATTTAAAATTTCTCACATTTCTGGCCCTGTCGGTTAAGGCCTGTTTGCACGCATCCAGTAATTTAGTGGAGTAGAGATGCGGTCAAGTAATTTAGTAATTGCTTTCCATTGCTTTCCACTAAATTACTCGACTAAAACACGCTGTCCGCATTGGTCGAATACTAAATTACTAAACGACTCGACTAAATTACTAGATGCGTGCAAACAGGCCTTTAGGTTTACTAAAAAGGTAAAGTAGTCATTCGACTTAAGGAACATCAGACACTAAATGAGGAAGAAAAAAGAAAAGTTATTCTTTAAATAAATAGTGCTTGTATACATTATTCGGTTGCTATACGTAGGTGCTTTATTTCAAACAAATGGATTGGATGGAATAGCTTTTGTTTTTTCTTCCTTATTTAGTAACATCAACATTAGATACTAAACAAGCTAAAAACGTACTCTTCGCCTGTTCACTAAACATTTTATATAATTGTTACACATTCTATAGGATACTCTTCGCAGTTGTTTGTAAATTATGTTAGTTCTAGACAATTTTATAGTACGAACTTAGTTGGTAAAAGACTCAGTGTAAAATAAAGTAAAAATAAAAAAAACTGTACCATTCCCCATTTGGGTTTCGAATCCGGGACCCTTGCATTCCGAGTCAAAAGCGTAAGAACTACTCCACCACTTAACACGTAAAAAAACGTAAATTTTTACATTATAAGAGACGAGCTAAAATTATATTTCCACGGTTGTATATTACATTATAAAATGTATATTTGTAAAATATAAAAATATTTAAATATTAAAATGAAATACCATTTCACCAGATTTCTATTCAATTACCAAATAATTTTTTTCAAATTTTAATCATTAATAACATTTTTATTTACTGATCGATTTTGTTCCAAAATTTCAGTACAATCGGACTTTACTTTATTGAGTTATCGTGCTTTCAAGAAACGTGACGGACAGGCAGACGGACGGACAGACGGGCATTTTGAAAGTTGTTCAGAATTCGTTCACTAACACAATGATATGAAATTTTTTTCTCTACGAGCGATATTTACGATTTTAGAAATGTGCCGATCAAATACAATATACTCTTCGTTTTTGCGAAGAGTATAATAAGGACATACACATTTTTTTAAGTTTAAATGTTTAATAACTTTTACAGTTACTCATCGATTTGTTTAAAAAAGCAATAGGGTTGGTCCTCCAACTAACAGTAACTTACTATCCAAGTTTAACTACGATTGGAATTCTCATTGTGTGTGTTAAGTTGATGACAAAAAACAAAGTTAAGTGTTAGTAAAAAATTTGTTTTTTCTAAATAAATTAGCCTGGTTATGAAGCTTACTCCCTTGATTGATGATGACTGATGATCTATTGTTTTTCTAATTTCATATTCGATGCATCATAGAAAGTACTCGAATACTCGTTTTTGAATTTTTCCTAACTAACTCAAGCTGTAAATCACTATTATCTCTTGAACTGTCTGCTCTATAATTGACAAAAATTAAACTGTTACAATTCTATAAATTGGAAATCATCTGTTCTTCTGCATAAAACATTTTTTCCAATCGCTAAGTAATAATAAAATAACATCAATTAATAAAATACATTAAAGATATTGATGGATGGTAAGCATGTACATAAATACTAATAAGCTCATGTTTAATATACCCACCCACATTTAATTTCTAGTCGTGTAAATATATCTATAAATATCAACAACAGCTTTGCATTAAAATTTATTACAAGCTTTTATTTAACTTGCCTTGTTTGTATGTCACTTAGTTTGTATGTTAATTAGCTTGCATATTAGTATGTTTAGATCAAATCTTGCAAGTCAATTTTGAACCACATATTGCATTCTAAGAAATTGCGCAGGATCCGGTTTAAACTATATTTTTTCTTCAAGCGTATTAAAATGTTTAAATTATGTCACCAAAAACAGAAGTAGAAGTAGGACATTGTTTTACTAGTAACAAAATGTTAGTACCGAACGCCACCGTAGTGGATATTGTTTTACTAGTAACATAATGTTAGTTCCGAAAGCGCCACCGCAGTGGGTATTGTTTTACTAGTAACATAATGTTAATACCGAAAGCCACCGGTGGCGCGCTATCCACTAGCCACTTGTCATATTGTGTCAACATGTAAGACTGTAGTTTGAATATTTGTACATTTATGATAAATAAATGAATTTTTGCATTTTAATACGCTTGAAGAAAAAATAGTATATATTACACGGAGTAGAACGCCTTTTTTTGTGTTTCGTCCAGTTTGCGGCTTCGGCTTCGCCTCAGCCGCAAATCCTGGGCTCAACACAAAAAAAGAGTGCGTTCTACTCCTAGTAATATAATATACTATTTTCTTCAAGCGTATTAAAATGTTTAAATTATGTCACCAAAAACAGAAGTAGAAGTAGGACATTGTTTTACTAGTAACAAAATGTTAGTTCCGAAAGCGCCACCGCAGTGGGTATTGTTTTACTAGTAACATAATGTTAATACCGAAAGCCACCGGTGGCGCGCTATCCACTAGCCACTTGTCATATTGTGTCAACATGTAAGACTGTAGTTTGAATATTTGTACATTTATGATAAATAAATGAATTTTTGCATTTTAATACGCTTGAAGAAAAAATAGTATATATTACACGGAGTAGAACGCCTTTTTTTGTGTTTCGCCCAGTTTGCGGCTTCGGCCGCACGTTTACTCTGGAACCGTTTAAGATATTGAATTGAAATTTGGTACACGTATCTACTTTAACGAGATCTGGAACTAGATTATATTTTCTTCTTGTTCCGTAGAAGGGTTGAGGGGTAAATTGGGGTAAATTTGCGGTAAATAGGTAAATTAAGCAGGTAAGAGTCCATAAAATTGGTATTTAGTATATACATGAGAAGCCCATTATTAAAAGGGATGAAAAAAAATTGTGATTTAGTGTATGTACAAGAACCAGAAACCTCAAAATATTTTTTTACCTCATCCACCCCCACTTGCACCCCCCTATCACCACCCCCACCCCACTACCGATGTGGGGTATCGTTTTGTGGGTTTTTGGGGTAGAGGATTTCAAATATTATATTATTAAAGTTCCATAAACAATTATTTCCACACACAAATTTTTTTCGCTGTGAGTGACTTGGATAGAGAATCTGGATGTAGTGATTCCTTGGGCAGCGGCTTTTTATATCGGATAAGTCCCACACTGCACAGGATGACCCCGGGACATTCTAAAATGATCCCGTATATCCGATAAATGGATTGTTCATTGGGGATGTCGATAGGAAGTTCAGTGGTTATCCTTTGATCTTAGTAACAGCCAGAATAGGTATTCACTTGATAACCTATACGAATATCTATAGGATAGCCTTTAGGGTTGTTGATGTCCTATATAAAACCTATATAGGCCATCCATAAGTCAACTTGTTGGGCTAATGTAGGTCCCAAATACACGATAATTCATAATTCACCTAAGGTACAAATAAGACATTGTTTATTTAATTTATATTTATATAATAATAATAATAATAATGTTTATTTACTATCAATAAAAAACAAAATCGGGTTGTACATAAGGTAAGTAATTACAAATAGAGAAAAAAATAGTATAAAAATAATATCAAAAGTTTTGTTCAAATCAACTAAAATTGGAATTGTAAAATATGGGTACCTAATAGTAATGATTTACATATAGCGAACTTCGTAAATAAACAGGTAGAAACAACCCACAAAAGAAAATCTTGTGGTGGTGTTACATTATATTACTTCCACATCCAGTGGAAGTATAGTAACGACAAAAAAATTTTAAAAAATTTTTATTGTTCAAATAGGCTTAGAATGTCATGAAACGTCGAGATTTTAAGTTTGAGCTGTTTGCCTGTCGGTCTGTCTGTCGGTCTGTCTGTAACGTTTTTTGTGCGCACGTTTACTCTGGAAGAAGAAAAAGATATTTGAGCAAACTCAACGGCATTTTAAAGAGGAAGATTTGTACTTTAAGATCCCATACATGGTTTTTCGAGAAAAAAAAATCGCAAAACTACATCATCTCAAATATGTCAATAAACCGTTATTTTTGCACTTTTAGGTTAGGATATCTCAAAATCTTGACGTGATGGAGCAAAACTAAAAATGGATTCGAATTCAGCGTCGAAAAATACATAAGAGACGTATGGTCTGACCCCAGATCCAGACAGCTTTTTTTTTTTGTAAACCGAAGGGAAAGACTTTAATTTTCGAAATTTATCGACTAAAATGTGGAAATCCGAAAAAATCTTGAGGAGTAATTCTTTCACAATTACAATAGCTCCGAGTCAGCGAGGGATGTAAACATCCAATAATAACGTCTCGATTTTGGGACACTATATTAAAAAAACTTTAATTGCAATGATCTCAAGGCAATTGCCGTCAACAAAATTATTAAAACTGCCCACGTCGTTAAAAGACATTTATTATTATTAACAATAATTAATATCCGCATTACGATTTTAAATAAAGGTTACTTTTTTTATTTCCGCAAAACCGGATATTGGAAACTGCTGTCTAGGTATTCGCAAATTATTTGGATATTGACATAATTAAATCTAAATTTAGTATATATAATTAACATAATTTATAAATTCTTACCTGTTCATTTTTTATCGACAATAACCTTGACATTCATACGAGTTAGCACGTAAGGTGAATTAGTCGATTACCAACTTTTTTTAAATGAATGTCAGTAGACTCGTATAAGATCAAATGCAAAAATTGGAATAATGAAATATAATTCGGA
The DNA here is from genome assembly GCA_936432065.2 of Rutpela maculata. Lineage (NCBI taxonomy): Eukaryota > Metazoa > Arthropoda > Insecta > Coleoptera > Cerambycidae > Rutpela > Rutpela maculata. Next base: position 3,093,146 of record OW386291.2, on the reverse strand, counting down.
ATAAAGATATAAAAACATCATTTGAGAAATCACCTTCCGCTCTTACTTTGAAGAGTGGTAAGTAGTAGCAAAGGTGAAAGTCCTTCTAAAATCTAATAAATTAAAGATGTGCAAAGGTCCAAACAAATATTTATTATTTCCACATCCATGTAGTGGAGTGGAAGTATACTACCTAGTAATAATAAAAAATATTTTGAAGATTCTTTTTTGTTCAACTATGATTAGAATGTCATGAAACATCGGGATTTCTGTTTGTGGGTTTGTCTGTCTACAAGTGAAAATAAAAAACATGACATTATTCCTATACATAATAATAGCAATGATTACAAAAATACAAAAGAGAACAGAGAAATGCATCACGATGTACAAAATAAATAAATAAGTAGCCGTACATTATTATTAGCATGTTCAAACAAGAGCGAGAAAAAGAAGGAGCAAAGGCAAGTGTGTACCACGTCAAATGGATGCCGCTAAACCTGCACGGTTTTCGGGGTTTGTCAAAAACTCTACGAACTCGTCAGTAGAGTAAAAACAGTGATTTAATTTTTTTTTCTTCTTAATATGACCTTAAATGGTTATAGTTTAACAATTTTAATGAATTTGGAAAAATATTAAGACTTAATCCGCTTGTCTAGTGCTGTAATTATAAAAATTTGAATTCCTTTTAAAATAATTAAAGTTTTTGTGAATATCCAAGAAGGCAGCGTCAGATTGTACCACCTGGAAACCGGGAAATTTCCCGGTGGGCCCTCAACTTACCAGTTTTGGGGCCCCTGAGGCCTCTGGCGTCGACAGACCGTAATGTTATTATTCTTAATAAAAATAATATTAAACCTGAGGCTCTGGGGAGTACACCTCCAGAAATTCCACACCTCTGGTCTCCCCCCCCCAGGAACAATTTAAAAGTCATTTGGACTTGAGGAGGTTTTAAGAAAGGTTTGTGCTTTATTGATGTTGTAATTAAGGCCTTTTAGGCTTCAAGTATACTTGCTCTTATCTAGGTAAATTTAAAGCATTCTGTAAGACCTAAATATAAAGCTAATTTTCTTCTAGGATAATATGTATTTGTAATGGGTTTATCATAACCTACATAAAACTCTCCATAACGCTAATTAGTTTTATGAACGTCTTATATTCCATTTAGATTTAAAGAGGCTTTAAATTATTCTTTATGGTTTTAACATATTTGCAATAAAGGCATTTTAAATCCTTTTTAAAACTAGACATTTTCAATGCCTATTAATACTTAATAAAGGCCATAATGTTGTGATGAAACCGTTATGAAGAAAAAAAGGCCTCCATAAATCTAAAAGGCAAATTTTAATTCCATAAAACACTTTCCAAAACCTCAATAAAACATTTATTATAAAAATAATAAACAATATGTCTGCCTGAAGTGTCGTTGATGCATGTGTGTGTGTGTGTGTGTGTGTTAATTAAAAGCATTTCACGACTTACTGATGTGTAATTAAGTCTTTTTTGGAAAGGTGGAAGAAAATAAAAAAGAGTGGCCATTTTTATTACAGCTTTTATCAAGTCCATGTGATCTTCGCCAAGTGCATTTGCATTTTTGTAAGGAAGGGATTATTTGTGATAGTATTCAAAAAGACTAAAAGGACTTCATTTAGAGTAAATGTTCTAGATCATTACCATTATTAGAATATATAGTTTAATGAGAGGACCAGTGTTGATAGGTCAAAATTTTGAAAGTTATCAGACGCTTTAAAAAGTTACTAAATCTTACTAAAATTTCACTAGATTTTTCGAGAAAGATTTTTCATTCGTAAAAAAATATATTTTTTACAAAACTTAGACTTGTATTCTGTAGGACACGTAATTTTCTTGAGCTCTCTGAGCACAGCATAGCTCTGAGCGTCCTCTATCTGATTATTTCATTGCCAGACTTCGTACTCTGTATTGTATTAAATGGTTTGTAACTAGAGAGTACTGTTTGTCTACGAGCCGCTAGAGGGCAACGAGCCCAGGCTATTCGATTGTAGCGATTAACGTGAACAGTTTTGTATTAAATGGATAGCAACTCGAATTTAATGTTTGTCTACCTACCAGTAGAGGGCAATAAATTGGATGATTCAAAAATCATTAAAAATGGTCATTTTCATAAAAGTTTTCACTAAATCACTAGATTTGAAAAAAATCACCAGATCTAGTGAAATTTCACTAGACCTGGCAACACTGGAGAGGACTGTAAAATGACAATTAGGTTTTTAGTTAGCCGGCCATGTTTTTCTTGTTATATAAAAATATTCAAGATCAATCTCACAATTATAATTATCACTTTTTCTTTAGCAAATTAAGGTAGAATTACAAGAAACGACTGAAATTTACCCTGGGAACCGAGAAGCAGCCCACTTTTTTAAATTTGCTGATTACGTGTCTATGCAAATTTTGTATGGATATTAAAATCATTATTATTTCTGAGGAACCCTTGTTTTTTGGGCCTTTCTTATGTAGTTTTAACGATAAACTGCCGTTGGTTTTAATTTTTTGTCATACCTGATGTCTTTTTATTACCTTTTAAATCGGCTTTAGAGAGGTTATAGTGCCACTCTACGCTTTATAAATTTCAAATTCCATTTTATCTTCTGATGGTGTGTTTGCTTAAATCAGTTTAGAAAAATAAATGCAATAATAAAATTATTTGGATTCCTTCGTGGACATTCTTATAGCTTCTCAGTTCTAATATGGAGGGAGCTAATAGAAAAGCTTCTGACAGCTTTAAAATAGATTTTAAGAAAGGTTTTAAAACGGCCCGAACGAGGTTTTCAAGAGCAGCACTATGCCTCACTAAGGAGTTTTATGATGGAATTTAAAAAGGCCTTAACAACCTTCATAAGGTCTACAAGTAGCTTTATGATGGTATTAAGGATATTGTTACAGCAATATAGATTTTTCAAGGCATTTTATAAATAGTTTTATAGACCCTTGTATACATTTAAGGAACTAAAATTGTGGGCCTACATATTTTTCCCGGTGGGCCCTTACGCCCATAATCCGACATTGCAGGAAGGTACCGGCATAATGCCCAGTAAAGTAAATAGAGGTCTGTAATGGTCTATATACCTTGCATCGGCAATGAATTCGGATCACTTTCTTTTATATATGAAATATTTTTATAGCATGACAAGAATTACCCTATAAAGTGATGCCATAACTAATGTGTGAATGAAACAGTGGAAAGTAGCTCGCTTGCAAGGTTTCCACACCCAAATGCTTTCTTAGCCGGCACAGCAAAAATATCGTGGTGACAAGTTTGTGGCTTAGTTGGTCGATATGATCAGTTTAGTTTATCGTACAGTGTGATACTTAAGAGTTTCACACTGTCACCCTTTGTCACTGTGTTACTCGTGGAAAAGACAAGCTTCTAAGTTTTTCCTCATTTATTTTCATTTTATTAGTGATGATGTTTTGGCTTAATCAGAAATTAAAGAAGTTTGTTGATGTAAAGAGGAGTGACCCCAAAACAGAGCCCTGAGGCACTCCATACTTTACTGGATTAAGATCTGACTTAACATTATTTATACTGACGCACTGTTTCTGTTAAAAAAAAGTTTGTGCGTAGGCCCCCGGTACCTTCGTTCGTTGGAACAATAAATACGAATACTGAAAAAAACCGGTGTTTATTTACATAATGATTTTATAAATTAATTTCACGAAAATATATTTTTTAACTTGTTCGTAAAAGTTGATAAACGTTTGAATGTTTATTCAAATGCACTTCTAAAAATTTTACAATGTAGGTAGTTATTCGATGATGTTCTTAGTACGTATTTGTAGGGCCACCCTGTACGTTGACAGTTTTTGTTTTGATGCTATATTTAGAATCGTTCGGAAAGCAAAAGATTAAAAGAATCGGCGTACGAGAAAGTAATTTTGACCCTATCAGTTTTCTCACCAACTGTTAGTACGTGTAAATAATAGTTTTAGATCATTCTTCTTTTGACCCGATATTATGATGACATTGAACCTCATTTTGATTAATTTTCTGATTCTAATAACAATAAACATAGTTATGTTCCATCGAACTTTAAGTTGACGATATTTACTTTCGCCCCTTGCAAGAAGTTCAGTTATTTCATCATACAAATTTCCAAATATTTGTGATGACTATACGTTTAATTATTACAATAGAATTCTCAATGTAATTGGCATTTATGTAACGTCTGCAAAAATATTAAGTACCAATTATAAATGACCTTATGGCTGGTATTGAAACTCTTTTTGCGATAATAATGTACAAGGCAGAATAAACAGATATTTAAACAGAGACAGATTTTTAAATAATAATTTTTTTCTACCACTGTTCAAAAAACCACTTTTTTTCATTATATCTTGCGCGCAAATAGAGTTGCCAGGCCTAAAATTCGAAAAGCCGGACTTTACTAATAAATTTGGCCGGACATTTGGTACAAAAAGCCGAACAGCATTCGTTCTCCACAAAAAAAAAACAAGTAAGACACAAAATCAGTTTTTTAATATTCTTATTAAACTCGATTCATTTAAAAAACCGCTGCCCAAGGAATCACTACTTCCACATCCGGATTTTCTATCCATGTCACACAACGAAAAAATTTTATATCTGGAAATAATTGTTTATGGAACTTTAATAATATAATATTTGAAATCCTCTACCCCAAAAACCCATAAAACGATACCCCACATCGGTAGTGGGGTGGGGGTGGTGACAGGGGGTGGGAGGGGGGGGTGGATAAAGTAAAAAAATATTTTGAGGTTTCTGGTTCTTGTACACACACTAAATCACATTTTTTTTTCATCCCCTTTAATAATGGGGTGGGGGTGGTAATGGGGGTGGCTAATGCCAAAATTTTTTTTGAGACCTTAGCTTCTCTTGTCTATATTAAATATCAATTTTATGAACTCTTACCTGCTTGATTTACCTGTAACACTCCAAATTTACCCCAATTTACCCCCCAACCCTTCGACGGAACAAGATGAAAATATAATCTAGTTCTAGATCTCGTTAAAGTACAAATGTGTACCAAATTTCAAGTGAATATCTCAAACGGTTCCAGAGTAAACGTGCGCACAAAAAAAGTTACAGACCGACAGACAGACCGACAGACAGAAATTTTTTTTTCTCTCAAACTTGAAATCTCGACGTTTCATGACATTCTAAGCCTATTTGAACAATAAAAATTTTAAAAAAATTTTTTGTCGTTACTATACTTCCACTGGATGTGGAAGTAATTACATAGGAATAGAAAAAAAGTCATCGCAAAACAATAAAACGTATCTATAGAAAAGCGACTAAAATCAAAAAAAAAAAAATGAAAAGAACCTGTACGAAACTAATTCATACAAATTTATATCAAATGAAACTAAATTTATCACATAAAAAAACTGAAAAATTCATTCTAACCATATAAAATAAACTAATTTTTGCGTGTATTTTAACAAATTTTTATTTTAAATGATTTTTAGAGCCTAGGCAAAAGCCAAACAAAAGCCGGACAGGCCGGACGAAACCGTAAAAAGCCAAACATGTCCGGCTAAAGCTGGACGCCTGGCAACCCTATGCGTAAACATATGTTTAGGTAATAGTAAAAAAAGTAAAATGCGTTAAAAACAGTATATTAAGTACAGAGCTGGGCAAAGTACTCATTTAAACTACTTCAAGTATCAAGTACCAGATAGTTAGTTAGGGTACTTGTTTCATCAAGTATCAATTACTTTTCAAAAAGCAGAATACTTCAAGTATCAAGTACTTCGAGGTAGTACTTGCAATTTTGGGGTAAGTACTACTTGTACCACTTCAATTAGTCATTTAATTCTAACAATTGCATTTTAAATACTTCAAGTATTTTCTTGTTGTATCAAGTATCAAGCACTGTTTAAAAGTAAAACACTTACAAGTACATTCAACTACTTCAAGTACTTTAAATTTTTTATTTTTATCTAAACCAATCTGTAAATATTTCTATACATTGACATATTTTACTTCCACATCCAGTGGAAGTATAGTAACGACAAAAAATTTTTAAAAAATTTGTATTGTTCAAATAGGCTTAGAATGTCACGAAACGTCGAAATTTTAAGTTTGAGCGAAAAAAAAATTCTGTCTGTCGGTCTGTCTGTAACTTTTTTTGTGCGCACGTTTACTATGGAACCGTTTGAGGTATTGACTTGAAATTTGGTACACATATGATCTTTAACGAGATCTATAACTAGATTATATTTTCATCTTGTTCCGTCGAAGGGTTGGGGGGGTAAATTGGGGTAAATTTGGGGAAAATAGGTAAATCAAGCAGGTAAGAGTCCATAAAATTGGTATTTAGTATATACAAGAGAAGCTGAGGTCTCAAAAAAAATTTTGGCATTAGCCACCCTCATTACCACCCCCACCCCATTATTAAAGGGGCTGCAAAAAAATTGTGATTTAGGGTGTGTACAAGAACTAGAAACCTCAAAATGTTTTTTTACTTCATCCACCCCCACTACCACCCCCCATTACCACCCCCACCCCGCTACCGATGTGGGGTATCGTTTTATGGGTTTTTGGTGTAGAGGATTTTAAATACATATTATATTATTAAAGTTCCATAAACAATTATTTCCACATACAAAATTTTTTCGTTGTGAGTGACTTAAATAAAAAATCTGTATGTGGAAGTAGTGATTCCTTGGGCAGCGGTTTTTTATATTATGGTATATTTAAATAATAATACCGTTTTTTGAAGTTGTTTTATTTATTTACTAAATGAGAAAATTTTGCTCCCAAAAAACATAACATTCTATTTCATTAATGTATTCTAAAATAACTAAAAGTAAAAATTTTTAAATAACTTTTCAGATTTGACAAAATTTCTTGATTATAGTCTAGGAGATAGAGTTAGAATTAGAATTATTTATTCATGTTAATACATCGTACAATGCTTACACAAGTCAGTAAATAGAACAATAGTAAGTAACATTTAACATATAAAATGTATATCTACTTACACAACATCAATTTAAAATTTAAGGTAAAAGACAATAAATGCTCCTGTCTGACATATTTACTACAATTTTAAAATATTTGTGCACTAGAATACACAAAAATACATAAAATTTATTATACAAAATTATACACAAAATTTATTAAAAATGTATTACCCAACTGTTGTAAATATATGTTAATTGACAGATCACGAATGTGATTTGGTAATTTATTGAAGAATACAGGCCCACAATAATTTTCAGCATTTCTAGTTTTTTGTAGTCTTAGGAATTTAAGAGAAATATTTTGTTTAAGACGAGATTCGTAGTTGTACCCAACTTCATTTGACTTATAATATTCTATATTATTTTTTACCAATTTTAAGCACTCAAAAATATATAATGAAGGTACCGTTAATATGCGTAATTCAATAAACTTTTGTTTAACATCAGCTCTATAATTTAATTTTAACATATATATTAGCGCTCTTCTCTGAATTGAGGATACTCTGTCAACGTGACAGGAATGCTCCCAACATAGAATAGCATAGGTAAAGGTAGACTGGAACAAAGCATAGTATGCCATCAGCACCACATTTATAGTTACATTATTGGCTAGGTTTTGCAATAGATATGTATGTCTACACACTGGCGCAGCCAGAAAATTCATCTGGGGGGGGGGGGGGGGGCAATTAGAACCGGTCTCCCCAAAGGACGAGAAAAATGTTCAGAAAATGGTTGAAAAATATTATGTTGCTTCATTTTTTGGTTCATGGAAGAAAGCTTGGGGGGGCCCGGGCCCCATGCCCCCCCCCCTGGCTGCGCCACTGTGTCTACATAGTTTAGTGGATATGTATTCAATGTGGGATTTCCAAGTTAAGGTTTTATCCAAAACTACTCCGAGAAATTTAACTGCTTCGCTGCTGTCCAGCTCATGCGCCCTTAGACTAAAAATTATGTTTTCCGTTTTTGTGTCATTTAAGCTTAGCCTGCTAGTTTCAAACCAATGCTTGGCTTTTGACTGTGTGTCCCACAGTTTTTCTTGAAGAGACTTTGGATTTACATCAGAATTTATCATAGTGGTATCATCTGCAAAGAGTACAATATCACCATTTGATATACAAGAAGGTAAGTCATTTATGTAAGCTAAAAATAGCAAGGGGCCAAGCACCGACCCTTGTGGTACTCCATGTTCCATATAAGATGTACTGGAGTAATTATTGTTGAAATAGGTCATCTGTTCCCGGTTTGTTAAGTACGACGATAATAACTTTATAAAATATATTTATAAATTTATACCTTTATAAATTTATACCATACCTTCTTAATTTGCTTAATAGGATACTGTGTGGCACACAGTCAAAAGCTTTTGTTAAATCATACATGCTACAGCCCAGTATGGAGTTTTGTTCAAATCCTTCGTTAATTATAGATATTAATTTATTTATTGCTTGCGTTGTCGATTTGTTAAATCGGAACCCGAACTGTGCAGCAGAAAATAGGTTATTTTCCTCGAAGTGATCACATAACATATTCTTTAATATTTTTTCATAGATCTTTGAGATAATTGGAATCATAGATATAGGCCGGTAGTTTTCGGCTTTGTTTCTATCACCCTTTTTAAATATGGGTATAACCTTTGATATTTTTAAACATCTTGGGTAGACACGTTCTTTTATACTAAGATTTATCAATTTAGTTAATGGGATTACTATTAAGTGCTTTATTGCCTTGATGAGGTCAACAATAATATTATATATATCTCTACTAGGCTTTTTCCTTAAATTGCTTATTACATCACGTACTTCATTGAAGCTCACCTCTCTTAGCTTTAAGCTGGGGATGCTGTCAATATTAACGGTAATATAATCCTCCGGGTTCCTATCAGACTGAGGTATGTTATCAATTATCTTTTTAGGGATGTTAGTGAAGTATTCATTAAAAGTTAAAGCACTCAAGGTTTGAGTATTTTCAACCGTCACTTTATTGTTGCTACGATTTTCATTAAGAATTTTCCAAGCACCTTTTGCTGTATTGGAAGAATTTTTTATATAGTTATCATTATAATTTAATTTGGTTTGTCTGACTTTATTTCTATAATTATTTTTATAACGTTTGTATATATTTATATTTGCATCAGAAGGAATTTCCTTCGCAACTCTATTTAAGAAATTTAACATTTCACGCATATCATGGAGTTCCTGATGAAACCAGGGTGCTCTGCAGCTTTGGTTATCATTTTTTATAGTTTTTTCCTTCAATGGGAAAGCAGTATAACATGCCTCCCGTATAGTATCAATAAATAATTCGAATTTGGCGTCTACTGTTAGGATATTATCGTTTATGAATTCCCAATTTGACTTTTCGATTATTCCGTAGAAATCTAACGGCTATTTCTGTTATGGGTCGCTGTTTAATTTTCGTTTTTTTTGTTTTACTTCTTTTACTAAAAGTCTGCATGCCACAGCCTTATGATCAGAAAGATGAGTTTCAAGGGCATATGATAAGAAGTTTTCCGAAATATTAGTGATGACATTATCAAGGCAATTTTGTTTTCTTGTACTTTCGTTTATTGTTATATGGAGCCTATGCATTTCTATGAAATCAAGGAATTCAACAGTCTGTGGTTCTTTTATGTTAAATTTAATGTTAAATTCGCCGTTAATAACAATATTACCCATATTATTGCATTTATTGAGCATCTCGTGAAATAAATTTAAGAAGTCCTGAAAATTACCATTAGGTGGCCTGTAAATGGTCATTGAGGTTACTTTGTGATGTGTGAACTCTACTGCGGATACTTCACATATTTATTTGGTTGCTAATTTACAAATATCCTCTCTTACCTTAACTTGATTCACATTTTTTACGAGGATTGATACCCCACCCCCTGGATGGTGTAGGTCGGAGGTGCCTGTATGTGCATGTGGGGGACGAGAGTAATTTGACACTAATTTATATCCTTGTATTTTTAGAAACTGTGATTCCATCTCGGTGAGCCAAGTTTCACTGAAGCATAATACATCAAAATTTTCATTATTACATGTAATCCTATCAGTTAAGAAAGATTCAATTCTACTAGTCTTATTACGTATTGACTGTATATTTATGTGAAAAATACTAAATGAGACACTTGTCTCTGCAGCAGCGCTGGAGGACGTGGCTAAATTATATACATCTATGTTTTCTTGGAGACTCTTTAGTTTGTCGGGTGTGGGGACTTCCGCGGATGGAAAAACCGATTTACCCAGGTTCCTTTATAGCTCGATATATGGGGCCTGGGATATAACATGTTGGCATTGCTGTTATGTTTTAGCAAATATTTTTCTGAGCATTTTATCTTAAGTGAGTCAGACCTCCCCCCTGTCCGTTTTTGCGCTAAAATCAAAGCTAGCCGCCCCAGAAAATATTCAATTGTGAAACAGAGTATAATACTTCGGGGCTTGGTGATAGTTAAAGGGGGTATATTGCCTATCAACATTCGATATATGCCAACATTTTTTCTCCGTAAAACTGGTGCCTTTCAAAATGTTGGCACTTTCTCAAACTTTTAGTTTCTGTACCAAAGAATATCTGAACACAACACATAATATCAACACTCTCAATATAGACACATTGTGTCTGTCTAATACTAAAGTGACCATATTTGAATCTTGCTAGTGGAGGACATATGGAAAAAAAAAATCTACGTTTAATAATTGATGAGCGGGGATAGAACGAGAAACCATTTTTTTTCTGAAATCGATCGGCAATGTCTACGTTTTCGGCGCAATTTTAGATCGAAAAATGCGCAATTCCAGTATTTTAGTCCGTTGCTAAGAAGCTATCAGAAAACAGACCGGAAAAGATCCGTTGCCAAGCTACGATCAACAAAACCGTATGGGAATGTTACTTTCCCGTACGGTTTTTTATGTATATTTTAGACAGTAAATAAATACACGCAGACAAACCAACTCACATTAAAATTGCATTTATTAGTAAGCAGTTAGATTGTAATGAAGAAATGTTATGCATTAATGCAAATTCCTTAATTTATAATAATATTGATTGTGATTTCAGAAAAAAATAGCATGCGTACTTCGGTGCGAAAGCACATTCCCGGTCTTCGATGCTTGTTGGCCTCGGCCAACAATTTGCATCGTCGTCCGGGAATGTATTGCTTTCACAATACACAATATACTATTGTGTCCAGGGACATTTTTAGTGAAACCACGCGAATGGGGCACATATTGGGGACAGCTCCACCAAAATGGGGACGAATAGTCACTTTATCTAATACAAACTAAAGGCAAATGCTCTTTTTTAGCAATAACGAATAACTGCTCTTACCAGTCTCTGCAGGTTTCAACTGGATTGTAAACTTACTTGCAGTACCTAAGGTATTTGAAGTAGTGATCAAGTACTTTAAATACTTGAAGTAAATAATTGTAATGCACTTTAAGTACTGTAATTTCATTTAACAAGTACTAAATACTATTCTAAAATATCTGCAAGTATCAAGTTCCAAGTACTCATTTCTTCGGGTATTTGAAGTAAAATACTTCAATAAAAGTAATTGAAGTACAATTTATACATTTACTTGAAGTAGTGCCCAGCTCTGTTTTAACTGAAGTGTAATTTGTGCAAAAAATAATTTATTCTTCTTTAAATAAATAGTCCTTATTTTTACTTCCACGTCCAGTGGAAGTATAGTAACGACAAAAAAATTTTTAAAAATTTTTATTGTCCAAATAGGCTTAAAATGTCATGAAACGTCGAGATTTTAAGTTTGAGCGAAAACAAAATTTCTGTCTGTCTGTCGGTCTGTCTGTCTGTCTGTAACTTTTTTTTTGTGCGCACGTTTACTCTGGAACCGTTTAAGATATTGACTTGAAATTTGGTACACGTATGTACTTTAACGAGATCTAGAACTAGATTATATTTTCATCTTATTCCGTCGAAGGGTTGGGGGGTAAATTTGGGGTAAATGGGTAAATCAAGCAGGTAAGAGTCCATGAAATTGGTATTTAGTATATATAAGAGAAGCTAAGGTCTCAAAAAAATTTTTGGCATTAGCCACCCCCATTACCACCCCCACCTCCTTATTGAAGGGGATGAAAAAAATTGTGATTTAGTGTATGTACAGGAACCAGAAACCTCAAAATATTTTTTTTACTTCATCTACCCACCATTACCATTACCGTCACCACCCCCACCCCACTACCGATGTGGGGTATCGTTTTATGGGATTTTGGGGTAGAGGATTGCAAATATTATATTATTAAAGTTTCATAAACAATTATTTTCACATACAAAGTTTTTTCGTTGTGAGTGACTTGGATAGAGAATCTGGATGTGGAAGTAGTGATTCCTTGGGCAGCGGTTTTTACCATTATTTTTGTGAACCAACATTATTATATTAATTTTACTCACCGTTCAGTTCAGCCGTCGCGCGTCGGTAAGTAAATTACTTACCGACGAGTTTAGCCTAGCAATCAGTAAACATAAGCTACTGTCTTGGCAACAGATATTGTAAATAGACAGAAAAGCTTGATCATGCAAAAATAATATATTATACAACGATGCTGTCTATAATGGAGGCTATTATTATTGAAGATGGAGATTACATTGTAACCATAGTGATACACACATAATATATAAACGCATAAAAAAATGTTAATTTTTAAATTATTTATTTCTTTTCAACAAAATGTAAGTTAATGTTACTACAGTTAATAAACTGAACTGACGAGGGCATATTTTGTATTATAGTATGATTAGCACTATTTTCAGCGGTAGTAAGTAATACTGACAGCATTAACCACTCTAGCAGCTGTAGAAGTAGAAGCCGTAACATTGTTCACTTGCTTTGAAACAGTTTCGGCTGTTATCATTTTATTTTTAACAGATTGGTCGATGTATCCTTCAGCTACGAGTTAGGACTTCCAGCCTCCGTGACGCTTCAACCCCATGATATCGCCACTACCATCCACGTATAGTGTAGCCGAAGATCTCCGAAAGCAATGATCGGTGTAAAGTTTAGGATTTGGCAAATTCAAATAAGTTGTTATTTGATTTGTTTTCCAAATACAGTAAACTTATTTTTTCCAATTCGTTGAATGGTGCATTTACCTCTTTGGTAATTTAAAAAAATCATCCATTTAATGTTCATATTATTTGTTAGTCGTATATAAAGTAACATTATTTCACACATATGTAAAAACCGGATACACGAGTGCATTGCAAACAATTGAAGTTGCATCACGTTCTTCGCTTTAGAAACCTCAAATTGTGAATTTTGTGTCAAAATACTTCAGATAAGTTAGGTCAGAACCTTTTTTTTTTTTTGCTCTTTTTTGCTCTTTTTTGCTCTTTTTGGAGAATAAAAGGGGGGTATAGGGAAACTCACACTATAAATTTCTTTTGTACAAAATTAGCTTCAGTGCATCAAAGTACTTTAGAAAAGTTGGATGACAAAACCTTTTTTAGGGGATAAAAGGTAGACAAAAAACTAACGAGAATTTTTTTTGTCCAAAATTGGCTTCAGCACGTCAAAATACATCAGAAAATTTAGATGAGAACCTTAGGATAAGACCTTTTTTGTATACCTATATTATTAAATGACATTTTCATTAAATTGATAGAAATTTTGACAGCTGCCAAAAGTGAAAACTTTATTTTAATATCAATTATGGAACTAGAAAGTTTTAAAACACTTTCTCTCCTTCTATGAAAGCTCACATTATTTTCAAAATTACGCAAGACACTTACATATATACATTTTTAAATTTGACAATGATTTTGGCAACTATCAAGAATAAAAAAAAGGAAATGAAAAATTTAGTTTGGCAGATCGATTATGTATTTGTAAAATAAAGATTTAAAACTAAAATTGTGTGAACCTTTATGTATTTGTTACCTGTAGATTGATTTTAATTGAAAAAAAAAACGATATTTTCTAGTAAAAATTCAATTTTAGATCAAAATTTAAAAAAATTGTAAAACTTGACGACCTGAAGAGTGATTTGAGTTGCACAGCAGAGTTTCGTCCCACTGTACGACAGTTAATTTACATTTTACAACCTTTTTTGAAGACGATTCAATTTTTTTTAACATTTTTTTTAATTATAAGAATTACATTATGTAGCCTATACATCTTCATTTCTAAGTTACTGAAAAATCAGATCTTTAACATTTGAAGTAATTCAGGAATAATATATGGAAGCCACTCTGTATGAGTTTGTGGAAAGAGGTTCAATGTATCTGGGGATAACAGGTTTATCGCATAACACTAAACGTGTGTGAACAGGTCTGAGTTGCATTTAGATGCAGGGCATCCTCACTAAGTAGAATACGCATAATCGATTATTCTTTTAAATGTATTCAGTAGTTCAGAAAAACCCAACTGTTGCTTCATAGAATACGCTTGTTGAAATTATTACGTTGTTTACTTTACCTTAATACATGTAAAATTATATTTAATGTTTAAACAAAATTACCATAAATGTTAATAATAAACTTGATGAATGGTTTACTAAAAAAACTTTAAAATTAATTTCTTGTAAGATTTTAATGAAAAAGCCCAACACCTAATGAAAATTGTATTCGTAATAAATTTAGAAAATACTACTTTCAGTCAGGCCCCCCGCATCAAATCATGGGCCCCGGTACTAAATTCACTGGCGGGCCCCAGCGCCTAATAATTGATGAGCGGGAAGAAAAAATTGTCAAAATCTCTGGCAGGCCCTTGCTACGGGCCCCTCGGAAGCAAACGGGCCCCTGCGCTTAATAATTGATGAGCGGAGGGAAGAAATTTGAAAAAACATTTTTTGCCAAAATCTCTGGCGGGTCCTCGTGCTTTATAATTGATGAGCGGGGGGAGAAATTTGTAAAAAAATTGGCAAAATCTCTGGCGGGCCCCTCGAGAGCCAACGGACCCTGGCGCTTAATAATTGATGAGCGGGGGGGAGAAATTTGAAAAAAAAATGTTTGCCAAACCTTGCCAGCAGAGATTAGGGGCCCGTAGTGCCCCTAAACTCAGTACCCAATAAACCTCCCCATACGGGGGGGGGGGCTGCTGCTTTCAGTAAAAACTTATTATAATCAAGGCTCGGGAGATTTATCTCGACGCCAGAGACAGCTCTCATATAGATATAATATTATGGTGAAATGAAATGGTGAAATATTCATCATTGCCAGCTACAATGTATTTTTTATTATATTTCTTTGAAAACACCTTATTTTCATCTGTATTAGTAATAATGTAAGATGGGCTTTTTCCGACTAGCGCACGAAAACAGCTCACGGGAAAGGTTTTCCCGATCTCCGATTTTTTCCGTGCGCTTTAAAATAGAAATATACAGCAAAGTAAACTAAATTTAAGAAAGTCTATAATATGCTATCTGATATTTAACATGTACCTATTTTGTATTTTAATTCGTATATGTTTGAATATTTGGATACACTTCTGTAATATACGTTTTGTCAACCTTATCTGACAATAATTAGCTAATGAGGTTAGGCGTTTATGGCCGATGACCGATGTCGTCAATAATATAGTTTAGTGTTTTGGGCGGTAAAATTTTAATTCAAATTTAAAAATATTTTTTCTTGGATATTACTCAACTGGTTGTGGAAATTCAAATGTTTTTAGTTATAATCAAGTATTACCTTCACAGTCAACGAGATTTTAAAATTTGTGAAAACACCGAATGCAGCAATAACTGGAACACAGCTAATTTCACTCCAGCAATATCATTCATGTCGTTATCATTTGTAACAGACTGCACTCCGTGGAAACCTTCCCTACATTTAATTATTAATTTGTTATTAAGGTCGTTACTATCTGGACCAATACATTTCTCTTCAACGGTTATATCTATATACGAAACACTGCATTGTCAGCGTTGTTTATTTTCTGTCAATGAAACTTATGCCGATAAAATGTACTCAGAAGAAAATCTCGAAATTCCCGATAACATCCTAGAGCAAGCGGCACAAACGAGAGCGAATTTATTACCAGTAAAATCCAAGTCAAGATATGAACATGAATATCAACTTTTTACTGAATGGCGAAATCTGAACAAAATCAAAACTGTAAGTGACGATATCCTTTTATTTTACTTTGTCGAAAAAGCAAAGCCTCTGAAATCTTCCACGTTATGGAGTCGATTCTCAATGCTAAAAAGTTGTTTGGCCATAAAAGAAAATGCTGACCAACAAATATTGCTTTCTTGAAGCGTCAAGCTGTAGGATATATACCGAAAAGGTCCAGAGTTTTAACTCCAGAATAAGTAACCAATTTTTTATGTGAAGCTCCAGATGAACAATATCCACTGGCAAAAGCAATTTTAGTGTTTGGGATCTTTGGTGCGTGTCGAAGAAATGATTTAGTACGCTTAAATTTAGACGATGTGGTAGATAATGAGCGCTTTCTTTTCGTGTTATTACGAGATGGAAAAATTCATATATCAAGAAGTTTCACCATTACCAATGAAGGATGTACATTTGAGCCCTGCACACTTTATCGTAAATATGCAGCTCTACGACCTAAAAAAACCGCTGCCCAAGGAATCACTACTTCCACATTCAGATTTTCTATCCAAGTCACTCACAACGAAAAAATTTTGCATGTGGAAATAATTGCTTAAGGAACTTTAATAATATAATATTTGAAATCCTCTACCCCAAAAACCTATAAAACGATACCCCACATCGGTAGTGGGGTGGGGGTGGTGATAGGGGGGGTGGTAGTGGGGGTGGATGAAGTGAAAAAATATTTTGAGGTGTTTTCAATCCAACTTTCAATGTAAGCGGGATAGTTGGCCGGATATCCGGTATCCGGTACAAGAACTACGCCTGATATCCGGTATTCGGTATCCGGCCAAAATACTATCCGTTGCATCCCTAGCGGTTATTATCAACAGTTAGTTATCAGTTAGTTAGATGCCATTTGGCACGGCTGTTCCTTGCTCCAAGTAGATTTATTTTCAATTAGGACGTGTTAACATTTTTCCCTAGGAACCAAGATGGCAGTCATTTAAAAAAAAATTAACTCGTCTAAATTTTTCATTTTTATGATTTCTAGTTAATTTTGACCTCCTGAACACGAAAATGACATGCAGTTTCTGTTTGGAATCAATATGGTCGACATATTTTATATTAAGATACTGAAAATATAAAATAATTAAATCTTTCGCACATGAACATGTTGGGTATATTTTCCGACTGTTCATTGCTCCCTTATCCCTAATTTGGTGTTTTTATTTTCTGTTAGATAAAGTTAACAGGGTCTGTTTTATATACAAGGTGCCCAGAAACTGTCCTGACAAACTAAAACTGCACATTCTAGACATGATTTTATGTCGACCTTATCCAAAAATGCTTCCTAACGGAAGAAGAAGAAGAAGAAAAATAAGAAGAAGAAGAAGACGAATAAGAAGGATAGGGGGACGAAAAAGAAGAAGAAAAATAGGAAGCCCTTTAGAGATGGAATGAATGGTGGTCGTAGGGGTGGATGAAGTAAAAAAAAAATTGAGGCCTTTAGTTCTTGTACACACACTAAATCGCAATTTTATTTTTTTCACCCCCTTCAATAATGGGTGGGGGTGATAATGGGGGTGGCTAATGCCAAAAAATTTTTTGAGACCTTAGCTTCTCTAATATAATATACTTACTTTACTTTACCTGTCTACCCCAATTTACTCTTCAACATAATAAGATCAAAATATAATCTAGTTCCAGATCTCGTTAAAATACATATGCGTACCAAATTTCAAGTCAATATCTTAAACGGTTCCAAAGTAATCGTGCGCACAAAAAAAATAGTTACAGACAGACAGACAGAATTTTTTTTTGCCAAACTTCGACGTTTCATGACATTCTAAGCCTATCTAGACAATAGAAAACAAATTGCGTTACTATCCATATCCAGTGGAAGTAATTTACAGTTTTTTTTACAATTTTTTTAAATCGGTTAAAAATTATTCAAAGACATACGCATTAGCTGATCCAAATTAGGTTTTGCCTTATTTTAATGCTTGACACGATGAATGAAAAAAGAAGAAATGAAAGTAAAGTAATTCCTACATGGTTTCTGAACATGAATAAATAAAGAAATGCACAATTATTTTAATGTATTATTATTGATGAAAGAGCATGCATTCAATTTAAATTTAAAGCGGTCATCCTTCAAAACTTCCGGGATATTATAACAGATAAATTGCAGCGTATGTTACAAATAAATAAATATATAAATAAACAGATCATTAAATATTATAACTTTAAATTATTAGTCACTATAGACAGAGATGTGGTATAAGTTCTCTGCTATTGATTCAAGTAACCTACGTTACTGTCCAAGCCTGAGACTTAACTCTTGGGTGTAGGTACGTGACTAGCAGACTGACAGATTACTCCTTAAGTATCAGTTACATAAAGATTAGTGTAGAAAATTAGTGTGAAATTAGTAATGGATTTGGTGGTATTTTTCAACACCGTTTACAATGGAACGCTACGCATGCGCATGAACCAATATGTTCTTCTTAAAATACTTAGAATTTCTATCCCACACTACTGGATACGATCCTAGTAGTGACGCCAAGATATCATCCAAATTCATATTAAACTACCTAATTGTTGAATTTTACACATATATAAACAAAACACAATCGCAGTTTTTATTTTAAAAATTTGAGGTTAACGATACCTGAACTGCCAACCGCATGAAGTTCGTTCTGACTTCTGATTGGACAGTGTGGACTTGGTAGTGCAGAAACCTTGGACCTTGCTAACTTCTGCAGTAAGTCATTGCAATAAGTTTCTATGTAAACGGTTGTATTTAAATGCATGTACTGAGCTTTCGCACTACAAGTGCAACTACACTAATTTTACCGTTAAGCTCTATGTAACTGAGGCTTTACTCTTACCTTATTAGTTGTTCTCTATAATACGGCATCAAACGATATAAATAAATAATTGTGGTGCTCAAAAGATAATCTCTAAAGGTAAAATGGGCTCCACCTTATTTAAGAATATAGATTAATTAGCTATATATATATTATATTGATAACCTAGAAAAACAAGGAAACCCGAGTTGTTTTATGTTAATGAAATTTAATCAATACTAATTAATAACAACACCGTATAACAAAAAGAAACAATATATTAACAAGAATTATTGTAGTGTACATAAACAAGTAAAATTGAAAATTTTTAAAAACCCCCGGTAAATGTATCTAATCGTACCAGTTTCATGGTATGGAACTATATCCCATCCAGTTGGGCGGCGGTAAAAGTGGTATATATACCAAAAGTGGGTCGGACAGAACCAGACCCCAAATCGCTAAGACCCATCAGCCTGACATCATTTCTGTTGAAAGGCCTAGAAAAGGTTCTGGATGGACATATCAGGGGAAACATCCTGAGCACCTATCCTCTGAATGTTCACCAGTATGCCTATCAACCCGGCAAATCAACAGAACTAGCACTAAATAACCTGGTCGGGAAAATCACACAATCTCTTGAGAAAAAAGAGATTGCGGTGGCAGCATTCCTTGACATCGAAGGAGCATTCAACAATGCATTGCCCAACTCCCTATATACAGCTGCGGCTGCTAGAGGGGTTGAGCTAACTATAACTGGCTGGATTCAAGCTATGCTTGAAAACAGAATCATAACGACTTCTCTACAGGGAGAAACGGTCAGATTCAGGGCCGCAAGAGGGTGTCCACAAGGCGGGGTACTTTCCCCCCTTTTATGGTCACTGCTTGTGGATGATCTGCTGGCCATTCTCTCTCTGTGGGAAGCCGAGATTCAAGCATATGCGGACGATCTAGTCATTATGGTTAGAGGAAAATCTGAAGAGGTACTCTCTAATACCCTTCAAGAGGTGCTAAATACAGTCCATATTTGGTGTGAGAGGGAGCAGATGACTGTGAACCCCCACAAAACTGTAATAGTACCCTTCACCAGAAAAAGGAGGCTGAACAATTTAGTGCCGCCCTCCTTAGCAGGTGAAACTATTCCATTTGCGGGGGAAGTGAAATATCTAGGGGTTACACTAGATAAATCACTCAACTGGAACTCCCATCTGGAAAAGGTAATCCACAAGGCGCGACTCTCCTTGTGGACATGTCGCAGAATTTGTGGAAAAACCTGGGGTATAGGTCCCCAACAAATATACTGGCTATACGTTACGGTCATAAGACCAATGGTAGCGTATGCCTCCATAGTTTGGTGGTCGAAAGGGCTACAACAAACGACCAAAGCCAAACTCTCTGGTCTACAGAGACAAGCATGTCTGGCAGTAACTGGTGCGATAAGTACCACACCGTCAGCAGCTCTGGAAATCCTCCTGGATCTATCTCCTCTCCACATCTACTTGGAGAGAGAGGCCAGATGGGCAACATACAGACTTCAACAAGCGGCAAATAATATGCCGCAGGCTAGCATCATGGAACGCAACAGGCTGTCAGATGACATGGAGTGTCATGGCATCCTGGGAATGCTTTCAGATGTGATGCCTACCGCGACCAACTATGAACTGCCTTTTACCGTCCTTTTTCCTGGAAGAGACGAATGGGATCGGAATAAAACTGACCTACAAAGAGCAGACATCTGTTGGTTTACAGACGGCTCCAAAACCCCTGAGGGAGTTGGAGCTGGAGCATACAGTCGCAACCCAAAGGTAAGAATCACTTCGAGCCTGGGTAACTATGCGACTGTCTTTCAGGCAGAAGTTCATGCCATTGAACTGTGTACAAGGAGGCTTGAGCAGATGCATCCTAGACACAGATCAATAAAAATCTTTTCAGACAGCCAAGCAGCTCTTAAAGCTCTTGGCTCACATCGCTGCAATTCTAAATTGGTCTGGAATTGCCAAAAGGCTCTAGCCCGATTGGGCAGATACAACAAATTAACTCTGGTCTGGATACCGGGCCATTCTGGCTTGGAGGGCAACGAAGTAGCCGACTCCTTAGCCAGGGAAGGTGCGGTATCAAAATTTATCGGACCGGAGCCAGTGCTTGGCATATCGGCAAGCACTGCGAAAACCACCATCTTGGCCTGGACTGAGGGGAAAATCCTCCAGTACTGGCAAGAACTACCAGGATTAGTTCATTCAAAGGAGTTCATCACATACCCTTTGTAATCAAGAACTGAAAAACTATTAGAGTTAAATAGGTTACACCTAAGAACTCTAGTTGGCCTATACACTGGGCACTGCAGACTTAACCACCACCTACACAGACTCGGAATAGCGGACAACGCTGAATGCCGACTGTGTCTGGAGGAGGATGAAACGGCAGCGCACATTTTATGTACCTGTCCTGCTGCAGAAAGAACCAGATTCTCACTTTTTGGCAAAGGGCAACTGCTGCCAGAGGATCTGGACAACCTCTCACCCAATAAGGTAGTCGACTTTATCAAAAAGCTGAACCTATTGGGTGAAATATAATTAGGAGTGAGCCACAATAGACCAGATGGTCGCGGTGGAGGGTCTGTTACTAGCCCACTCACATATCAACCTAACCTAACCTAACCAGTTTCATATGACCGAATCAAAATGAGGCCTAAATCATGTTCGGCTACCAATTTCTAGAGAAGTTCAACATGGCGAATTCAAGATGGCGACCAAACATCAAAATCTAATTTAGCCTATAACCTTTTCGACAATATACTCTTTCAAATAAAAAAAACTACATCAAAATCGGATCACCCGTTGAAGAGATATGAAGCCACAGACAGACAGACGGACAAACAAACGTACAAACATACGCGTCAAACTTATAACACCCCTATTTTGGGGTCGGGGGTTAGAAATCAATCTTTACAACTCACTATAGATAAATACAAACTACCGTAAATCAAGCTTGACTCCACGGGACGTTCATAAAATGTGTCATTACAAATTAACATAGTAGAATAGGTAATGCAACGAAACAAATAATGGTTAAATAAACATGGACTTAAACTTCTATTACAAACACATGTAATGGAGTATTTATTACAAGCACGGAATGGCGATAATTGTCTAAAAGTTTCTCCAGCACGAATATCGCCATGAAAGAATAGTAGTAGAGAATTTAATTCGTTCTAGGCACGACCTGATAATGTCCACGGTAGTATAAGTAGCATTCGGCTACTCTAACAAAGTGATTTAAAAAGAAAAAACTTACAGTTTTGTTCCCCTTGTACCACTTACGGTCCTAGCTGGGATTTTACAAAACACCGTATAACTTCTAGAATAACATGTCTATACAAGCAGGAATACTTCTTCATTAAACAGAAATTAACATCAGAACACATTTATTATGTTCGTTAACACCAAACAGAGAAATAATTAGGCAATCTCTTGTTAAAGACATCAGTAGTACGGACAATTGCTGGTTAAACACAGATTTACTTGGACTACACCACAGATTAGGAAGTTTGAACATTCCACGTCAACAGCATTAATCACTAGGGATTACAGAAAATTTCTCAATAACTCATATTAATTTTCTGACTACAAACTCATAATTCACAATTAGGGAACGAACTTAACTTAACTTTGTACCCACCGGATCTCAAATAAACAAACTAAGTGGCCGACCGAAGTCGACCACCTAACCTCTCAGGCTTACTGCCTGCCTCCAACAACAAGATGGCTCTTGACAAATTCCCTTTTTATATCTTCCCTGTAGGGGTTACAAAATCATCACAGAAGTGTCAACAGTCACCAATCAAATTCGTTTATACCTTATATGGTAATATGATCTCAGCGACCGCGAGCTCTCTTCCCCTTACCATAGGACGTAAACGTTTTACCACTGAGCCTAATATCTATAGTCAGTTTCACCAAACGTTCATACTACGCGCTTATAGTCGGTTTTAAAAAAAAATGCACGTTACAATATAGAACATAAATACTTGTAAGTTTTATACCAGAATCATGCAGGATTATTATCAATTCGAGAATAAATATTTAGATTGTAATTACACAAAAGCTGTTTATTTTGCTCGATAAATTTTTGCTTCCAACGAAAGCTCCTTGCCTGGTACTATAACAAGAAAACTGTCATCAGATAAGGTCAAGCGATTTTGTTTGAAAAGAGTTTCTCGATTAAAATTGCTCTAACGTCAAAAGTCTAGTGTTTAGAAGCAAAAATTTCATATATGTAATATCATCAGTGTTTAAAATTTGATCAAGTATTAATACACAAGAGGTCGATTTTTACCGCGTAAATTTTTTTTGGACAAAAACCTGTTTTCTCATGAAAATTATTCGAGAATTAAGGGCATGCAAAAATCGCTCCACTTCGTGTCGCGATTTTTCCTATGTCCCTTAATTCGAGCAAAATTTTCATGGAAAACAGGTTTGAATCACTCAAAATAAATTTACCCAAGTAGAAAATCAACCTCGTGTGTATTACAGAAGATTAATATAGGATTAAAAAATATTATCTAAAATAATTATTAGAACAACAAAACTGTTTATTTAAAGTTTAAAATATAACAATTTATAATAAAAAATAGAAACTTTTTCTAACGTTTTTTATTATCAAACATATTCATTGTATCTATATGAAATACACAATTATTATAAACAATGCTGTTACATTTAGATTCTTCTTCACGGTTCCATGGTTAATATTTTCTTGTGAAGCATCACCAAATCGCCTTTTCTCATTCATTTTGTGTACAAAAATCGAGATGAAAACGCAAAATATCAATAATTTCAATAACTTCTTTAGTTTGACACATATGGCTACTACGAAAAAAGTAACATAAGTTTTTTGGACATTTTCCACTGATCGATAGCTGTTTTTCTCACTTTAAAAAAATTCTATTGGCCGATTTTTTTGAAAATGTACGTTTTGATCGGTTAATAAAGTAAGAATATATTAATCGTATGTAAAGTCGCTAGTACTTAAGAGAGGCAACGCCAATCACAAAGTCTCATCGGTAAAGATAAAGCTAAAGTGGGGTGATGGGTAGGCAGTGTGGCTATTATAGGGCATTTGCACGTGACGTCACAGCTAACTTCAAAGATATGTGTTTCTTAAAATTTAATTAAGAGTATTACGTAGCTATTATTAACATTTCTGTCTGGTTCCCGTATTTTCAACTAAAATCTAGTTCAGTGTAATGTTTATGAAGTTCTAAATACTTTATCTTAATAAAATAGGACTCCTTTTGTAGGTTGGAAATCTAACATGTAATTAGCAATGTATTTTTATTAATCAACAATACTGAAAAATTATTCACGTGAATCTTTAAATATTTGCTTGGAGCCAGTACGGCTCCAAGCTAAAAATGAGTATACAAACATTAAAAATGAGAATAAACTTAAAAACTTAAAATTTAAGGTTATGTTGGTTATATGATGCAGACCATTTTAGGATGACGTCACGATAAGTCGGCCAGCGGGACAACCAAACTTTTTATTCCATTGTAAACAAAGAAGTAATCTCAGTTTTAAACGTGAAATAAAAATAAAATGCCATCCTTTTGTGCGATAAGGTGCGATTGTGAGATAAGGTTTATTTTGAATGTAAAAAACCTTAGAAGAAAGGTAAAGAAATCACTTTCTGGCAGAGTCTATTGAATACTACATACGCATAATATAACATGCTTATCTTTGATATCTAGCACTTAGTTATTTAAATGTAAACTTGCCTTCCCCATAACAACGAATACATTTGAGTTTATCTTTCTTGCACAAACTTCTTGCACAAATCCAGCCTCATAATATTTATATGCTTGAAAAGATTTGTATGCCTTTAACTGCTGGCCTGTGTTGAAGCTGTGAGTCAACACTAAGTGATTTACCATATTAATTACGGATTTACAAGGTAAAATAGACAAATCTGCAGAAAGGTCTCCAGTTTCCACTCCAAGGGTGTATGGGCCAATATTAGGGTGACCAGATTTTTGTTAAGTGAATGCTGGACACTTCTGCTGGGAGGAAAAAAAATCGATGAGCGGGGGCAGAAATCCGAAAAATCATTTCTTGATTTCAACATTTTTTGATGACCGAGGGGAAACATTTTTTGATGAGTGGGGGGGGGGGGGGGAAGTATCCGAAAAAAATTTTTTCCAAGCAAAACGTAATACTGTAACTTCATTATAACCTGAATGCTGGACTTTTGCTGGATACTTGTAAGACTTTCTAGCGAAATTCCGGACGTATGGTCTGAATGCTGGACTTTTGCTGGACACTTGTAAATGCTGGACAGTACTCCAAAATGCTGGACTTTCCAGCGAAATTCCGGACGTATGGTCACCCTAGCCAATATTGTCTATTATTTTGATTTTCTCATCATAGCGACACTTTACATCATCCATAAGGGTTGAATAATATTTACTACGTGACATTAACGAAAACACACACAGTTTCTCAAGAAAAACTAGAAAAAAAATATAAAACCACGCAAACTGCGTTTAGTTGTCCCTCAAGCAAAATGTCAAAATTGTCAAAACCACGTGACCTAAAATGGTCTATTATAGTGCTGTAGGTGGCACCATCTATTAAAAAGCACTGTACTAAAAATCTTGACTGGAAAAAAGCAGTTTTTAGCCAAACGGCTGGCGTTATTAAACTGAACAAAAGATATTCTTGTAAGTAAATGATAACTACATACCTATTGAAGAAAGTTTTTAGCTAAAATTTGTTTATTACGAAGATCTCTCTTCACATTGGCTCATTGTCGCCTGCTCCCCCTGATTTGATCGTCTTGCTCCCTCTTAAGAATTTTATAAGTAAAATTTTTTCGAGAGCATAATTGGCTAGTAGTATAAACAGTGTAGATGAAATTTAAAGGAATGGGTAGTGATATTTTTAATATGTAAAGTTTTTTTTCTTATAAACAAAAATAGCATTTATAATAAATTTTAAATGTAATATAGTAAGTGACGGTTAATGGGGGTAATGGCTAATTACCCCTCCTATCAACCCATAACAATTAAAAGAAAAATCGACACCTTGCGGCAAAAAATTTATGCCATTGCGGACATACATTCATATGAACTTTTCTTCAATCACACCCTGAGATATTAGTACGTCATTAAGGGTCACCCTGTATAATAATACATACATATACGATTACACCATATTTGAAAAATGTTTATTTATCGTTTCGTAAGTGATGGAAGTATTACATTAAACTAATAACACCAACCAATTAATCATTATAATTTTACGTCACAAAAAATAATCTAGTAGATTGATTTTATTTATACTGCAATATCATGAGTGGAAGACATTATAATAATTTATCTACAAATTTGATTTCTGACAATCTATCAGTAATATAGTGCACAGGATTTTCACTACTCTATTCAGTGACATCCCCTAGTGCATTATTCTGAATTAATTCTGCATGGCCCAGTACAAATAATAGAAAGAGTCAGTCATCTGGTTCATAGATGGACAGAGGGGTAGGTGGTAAGTGTGGGCGTAGCGGGGTCTAAATTCAGGCTATCTAAAGCCCTTGGCAACACCCTAACCATCGTCCAGGCAGAAATCTATAGATCTGTGTGCCTAGGAATGCCTTAACAGAAGCATTCGAGGGCAAAGATCTATATATTGTTAGATAGCCAGGCCACGCTAAAGACTCTCAGTCTCTTCGAGTCTAAAATTGACTGTTAATCCAGACAATCCCTGAAACAACTGGCAAAAAACAACAGGGTAACCTTGATATGGGTGCCAGGGCATGAGGGAGTAGAAGGAATTCATTGCCTTGCCAGAAAAGGAGGTTGAAGTCCCATTTTTCAAACCCAAACCGTTCTGTGGCTTATCTAAGGGACACATAACGGAGGAGATCCAAAAATGGAAAAAGGAACAAAAGAAGTCCTACTCCAGGCCAAAGACAAGCGAAAAAATTTATAACCTATTCGGAAAAGAATGCCACAAGGCTTTTTGAAGTCGAAAAGTCCGACCTAAGGTTGATCACTGACCTTCTAACTGACCATTGCCCCTTGAGATATCATCTCAAGAACATGGACATGGCAGAAGATGACAAATACAGAAACTGCGATGCTGCAACTGAGACTACGGAACATATACTTTGTGAATGCAATGTATTCATCCTAGAGGTGGATGAGGTTAGTCCAACCGGCCCCAGGCAATTTTAAAGAATAGGCCCAATCAAGCACGGAACTAGAACCTCAAATTTGAGTGGGCTAGGGAAGAATATTTTTGTTTTTGTGGATCAAGGTGTAAGGGGAAAAATGCGCCGGAGACGAAAATTTTGTATTTTTCAAGGTCAAACGCTCTAAAATGAAAAAGTTAGGAATTCGAGTAGCAAAAACATTTTCTTCGAAAAATAAATTTCGTCAATCGAATTTTCCTTTGTCTGGCTGCTGGTTTCTGGATCTTCTCCCGCGTAGACTTGGTTGAGTGCTTGACGTTTCGACCATATTGTCATGGTCTTCTTCTGAAGCGAAGAAGAAGACCACGACAAGATGGTCGAAACGTCAAGCACTCAACCAGGTCTACGCGGAAGAAGACCCGGAAACCAGCAGCCAGATCACCAGCACCAAGAATTTTCCTTTTTTTCATGCAATTGCAAAAATTACTTAAAGGTTCAAAGTACTAACACGTAGTCTGACTTAACCACGGTCTAAAGCAGACTGCTACCGTCTTGGTAACATTCTGAAAAACGCCACTAAACATCCATACTTTTTATTAAAATTTATTGACATTGAAAAACAAAGAACGAAATAAAAAATTTAAACATTTTAACAGTAAGTATAACAATAAATAAATAATAAATCAATAATAATTACAACTAATTTTATTCTACATAAACATCTCGAAACATCAAAAAAAAACAAAAAAATAATTCTAAAGTTTCAGAGGTCAAAATAAAAAGAAAGAAGACCCCTTAATAGATCAGAACTTTCTTAAGCAAACTTGCAGAATTTGGGACGAACATGCAAAATTACGTTATTAAATTAATAACTTTTTATAAATGACATCTGGCATTTATGTCAGTGGCCGAGTTTTTAAGATAGCAGTCTGAAAATCACATCTTTCATTCTAAGTAAGGATTAAGGAGGGAAAAGAGCTGCCGTTTAAATTTCTTTTGGCCGTCGGGTTTCTTATCCGCCAGAACAAATGCCTATTTATCTCGGACCGGCCCTGGCCGGCTCCAGAGCCACCGGCCCGACGGGCATTTGCCCGTTTGCCCCCCCTTCCCACCCACCCCTGATTAATCCGCATTAGTCTAAAGTACCTGGAATAGGCAGAATTACCGCCTGAAGACGGGAAATTAGCTCCCAGGAAAATCACAGGCTTTGCAACATGTTTTGGAGTCCTGGGCAACAACTAGTTTTAGGGCAATTCACAAAAGATCTTTTAGGTCGAGGCGAAGAAAGACCAACTTAAACAATCTATCTTATTTGATTTGAATAATTATCTAGAAATATTTAATTTTTTTTAATGTTTAAAAATTTTATTCAATTAGTGAATATTTCTAGATTAGTAGATATACAGTGCAGCACGTGCTACTTGCGATCTTATCTACTCATCTCGCTTTTTAGCCATATCTTTGATACATTTCCTTTAGAATTATCTGTATTAAGTGATTGTAATTAATTTAAGATTTATAATACGATTTATTTGTATTTTATATTCAAATTGCAAAAAATTATAGGTAATAAATAATAACAATTGATATTCATTGATAAGATGTGTATGCTATGATTAATACAATAGGAGACAATTGAATAGATAAATATCAGGTAGATGGTGAACAAAATTAAACCTGATACCATCGAAGAAAAAAGAAATATATTAAAATAAATTAATAGTTTAAAAAACTAAAAAAACACGCTTTTATAAATACTGCACTAAAAAGCAAAAAATATCTGTCTACTCCGTCGCGTCGGGGCCTTAGTGTAAGCCGCGCTTGTAATTAAGTATTATATTTGAGTATAAAAGCGCTATTTCGAATAGGTTCGTTAATGAAAAGCGCCCCACACTTTTATACTTAATATACTCAATTACAAACACGGCTTACACTAAGACCCTTACGGAGTAGACGGATAGAACAGGTTCGATGATTATTTTTTGCTTTTTAGTGCAGTATTTATAAAAGCGTGTTTTTTTAGTTTTTTAAACTATTTATTTTTTTAATTTTTAGTCTTATAGTCTTTTATTTAAGGAGAGAATTTTGGCCCTTTCGATATTTATGTAAAGAACTCGACTAAACATTTATAATCTGCGATCTCGAATATCTCCAGATATCGATTTTCATACGAATCAGACCATAAATTACAAAACTTATCCGCCCTTTTGACGCCACCATTTTGAATTGTTAAATATGAATAATTGTAATCTGCAACCGATTCAATACCGCAGATACCGATTTTCAGTCGAATCCGACGATAATAGATAAAACATCCGCCATGTTGGCGCCGCCATTTTGAATTTTTAAATTTTGATCACATATTTGTTTTCTACTTATCAAGCCTTTTCTTTTGATACCCATATCAAGGGGATTTTAAAAAAAATGATAATCCGCCATCTTGGGGCGGCGGCCATTATAATATTGAGTATACTATATTGTATTGTCATCAGAGCTATACACAATGGCCAAATTTCATGATGATACAACAATTAGAAGTGAGCGAAATTCAGTTCCTTAGACCTTATTACTTACATACATAGATACAGGTCAACCTAATAAAAGCATGTTAATGAATAGGACGTTCACTAGTGATTGTTTTAAAATTAATTATTCTTTATTTGCTTATAGTTATAGTGAGCATATTAGTCTTCACCTTAGTTAAGTGAGATTTGATTTGAGGAACATTTTTCAGAAAATGGTTGAAAACGGATGTGTATGTAGATTCCTCTATTAGATAATATTGGCATTAATTACAAAATATTTATTTCAAGGGATAATTTAGATACTGCTTTGTACTGCTTCTTTATTTTTTGGCTCATGGAAGACGGCTTGGGGGGGGGGGGCATGGCTCCCCCCCTGGCTGCGCCCATGAGACCTGCATTCCAATTTTCATTTTTTACGTATAAAAGTCGATTTTAAATCAATACACAATCTTCAAAATGTTAAACTATCACTCAAGCCGCCCTGACTCCAACGCAGTTGGTTAGTTTTTAGTTAGTTATGCAGAGACTGACAG
Source organism: Rutpela maculata (assembly GCA_936432065.2). Taxonomy (NCBI): domain Eukaryota; kingdom Metazoa; phylum Arthropoda; class Insecta; order Coleoptera; family Cerambycidae; genus Rutpela; species Rutpela maculata. Next base: position 3,063,083 of record OW386291.2, on the reverse strand, counting down.
CGCCATACTCGTTTGACCAAGACTGGGCAGCGAGCGTGAAAATCGTCGAGATGGCAAGAACATTTAAGTGTTCAAATCCAGACATAAAATTTCCATAGGCAATTTGGGCTGAACTAGTAAATTCCGCATAGTATGTTCTGAACAGAACTGGAAAATCATCAGAAGAAGGCGACAATCCATATGAGCTCTAGATGGGTAAGAAGCCGAGGATAAAAAATCTCCGTACAATCTGGTCTGCTTGCTACTCATGTTCCAATTCGGAGACGAAGCAAGATGGACATGAAAGCTGTAAACGGTTACCTTGCAGGATATGATGTGATGAGAGATATAGAGCCTATGTGAAAGAAGACCACACAGTTATATAATTTAACTAGAAACAGTCAAAAAGGACTATTGTAATTTAAATTAATTAATTAAAAATGTGGACATAAATAGAGCACAAAACAAATGTTATAAAATAGTGCTGTAAATTATCTGTTTTAGAAGTCATTAATTAAATTTATATTATTTATGTACAACACAACATGGGTCAATTAGTTTTAAAGTCATACTTGACCCAGAGACTTGAACCAACAAGTTCGCAGGCCAAATTTGCGGTCATCTAATCTATGCAGGCTCTCCAAACACTGTCTTACTTAAAGCTAATTATAGTAAATATTTCCATTTACTTATAAACATAATGATGCTTAGCTGACAACAACGTGTTTATGTTGTGAATCTTTTGCTCTTTTCTTTTGTTTCTATTTTAAAGATAGGCGTAATCTCCAGGACAGAAGCGAGTATCCTGAACATTGCCATTGTTGAAACTGCAAAAAGAACCATTGTAAAACATCTGTTGCAAAAAAAACTATGACATTTTGAATTAATGGTATGTAATTTGATATTTTTAAAAACAACAGCTAAAGGACCGTCAAGAAGTAATATTTCAAGTTCAGTTGGAGGCCGCTGTTGCAAATGGTTTCGACAGTTTCTCATGCTAGAGAAAACTAAGTATATGCACCGAAAAGTGCATTATTTCGAGATACAGTTGAATGGCACCATCAAGTCACTTTTATGAATAGTACGTCGGATGGCTGGCTCTAGCGTTCACTAACCCAATACCGAGGTATAACCAAATAAAACCTAATTCATTTTATTCAGCAGGTTTTTTTACATAGGAAATCACGTTTGACGACACTCTCCATTGGTCGAGACTGAAGTTACAAGAAAAACACACAAAAAGAGGAAAATAACAAAATTCAAATTCAACCACGAATAACTTTCAAACGAAAAAAGATAAAATTATATATTTTTTTTAGTTTTATAGTACAAACGATTCTCTTTAATTTGATGTATAATTATTACAAAAATAATAACTTTAACATTAGAAAATTGACGTTAAGTTAGATGGTACACAAATTGTCAATTTTTTTGAAAGCTCTGACTCGTTGTAACTCGCTTATGTATTGAGCTATTCGAATGTTTTTTTCACCAAAAACTGCCAAATTTCATAGACTTCATTTTGTCTCAATTAATGCTGGGTCTAGCTCTGTAAAGAAAAGCGGTACAGCCTTTTAAACGCAACGAAGCGCACTACGGCGGCGGAGTCGTGAGGCTTCCCCTCTCGTTCCCGGTAGCCATCAGTGGCCGTAACAAAAGCTTTAGAATAATTTTCCTTTATTGTAAGATGATAAAATTAACAAATCAAATTGAATAATATGATATTAGTTGTAATAATCCATTATGTATGGTGTCGTACAACGCGGGAGGTGCGTTAATAAATGGAAAGTAATAGGTATCAGACAGAGATTAACTGATTTTCAGATACGTCATTGTTAAACTTATGCCAGCTAGTAAAGTTTTTACTTTGCCTAGTATATTTTAATATTTTCCATTAAGTGTCAGAGGTAACCATATAATCAAAACAATTATTTGTCATGCTTTCACTAACTCGTAGAGGCTCTGAACGATTAGTTGGATTTTTGTACATAACTATATTTTTATTTTCATGTAAACTGGAAGGGTTAAAATCGGTTAAAATTGGATAGACGATCTAAATATGCTTGTGTAAATAGGCTGTTCTCTTTTTAAAATAATACTATTCCAAGTGGGATTTTTTCCATCTAGCACGTCTTCGTTTTGATCAAAATTATCGATGCTATGAATGTAATTGTTTTCTTCAGAACTTACTGGAGGAACTCCAGGTGGTATAAAAATGTCGTTACTAGTTTTTACTAATACGTGACTAGTTAAAGACGTTAAAGATGTCCGTATTTCATCGTAGGAATAACGTAGGAATAATCATAGCCAAATGAATAAAGTTTTTTTTTTCTGACGGCACAATACACATATAGCAATATGTATAGGATTAAAAAAATGGCCTAAGCTGATTGCTTTTTTTTCATATCAATTATTAATATAAATTGCATTACTATCGGAATAACGTTTAAATCAAATTTTTCTGTCCTGACATATTTAGTATCCACGACATAAATGTTTATAACAAATCTGAAACTTCTTATTTACAGTTATGTTCATTGAGATTAGTAGTCGATTAGTCGCGTTTTTTTTAACTCCGACCTCGACGCATATGTTTGTATGTCTGCCTGTCTGTCTGTCTGTCTGTCTGCCTGTCTGTCTCTCTGTCTGTCTGTCTGTCTGTCTGTCGGTGGCTTCATATCTCTTCAACGGGTGATCCGATTTTGATGTAGTTTTTTTTTATTTGAAAGAGAATTTTGTCGAGATGGTTATAGGTCATATTAGATTTTGATGTTTGGTCGCCATCTTGAATTCGCCATGTTGAACTTCTCTAGAAATTGTCCGATTGCAGTAAAATTGAAAATGTGCAGACAATTATGGTAGCCGAACATGATTTAGGCCTCATTTTGATTCGGTCATACGAAACTGGTACGATTAGATACATTGCACATTGATCGGTGGTTTTTAAGAATTTTCAATTTCACTTGTTATAGGTTTAAAATATCCAGCTGCAGCTTCACTTAAGATAGGCAGTTTTATCAAGAATTGTCAATTCATTCTCATGAACTAAGTTTTCTTCGCCTGATTCAGCTGTGACTGACAACAAAAATCCTTTTAGCTTTATTATCACTTGTATGAACTGTTGTTGTATTTTCTTTGTGTTCTCAAAACACTTTGTTTGCTTAGATGTTTTTCTAATCTCTTTCTTATATTTCCGCTGCTATAATAATCTATTTTTTCTTCGTCATTTCTTCAAATATATCATTAAGGCGTGTTTTTAGAAACGTTGAAGTTAAGAATTATTTTTTTGCAAAATAGCAAGATAAACCTCCCTAAATAAGATGTTTAACACTACTTTAAATTCATTTTTTTTTTCAGTTGTTTAGTTTGTATACATTTAATTTTTTTTTGCTAATATATTTTGCATAACAAATTTTATAATAATTTCCATCAGCCCAAATAAATCTGAATAAATGTGTAACCTGCCTTGTATTTCTGTATCACAATGCGACACTGCAGCCTTCTAGTTTCCGCACCCGTTCCTGTACAAATTGCTACTTAAAAATGTTCTTAATTTGTTCTTAATTTTTCTATATTTTCCACAAATCAGACAATGACATTTTATTTTAAACTAATTTTTTTGTTCTTTATTATAAATAACTACATGAAGGCTCACTTGCATTTTTTATCGCGTTACAAATATCACAGACAATACATATTGCCTCTGCTAATATTATTATTATTACAAAAAGATGTCCTACAAGAATATTGATAATTAGGTGTTCAGAAGTAGCTGATAACGAATCTGGTGTCAAAAGTTGAGAATTCTAAATGACGAAAACAACGTGGATGAGACAAATGCAATATTTTTGGATTTTTTAATTATTCTTTGTCAAGTTTCCTCGCGGAGACTCAGTGTTCTGCAGAACCTTGTTTGGTATCACTGATCTATGAAATAGTAAATAAGCCGACAGGTTGAGAAAGCATCTGAAGTGTTTACAAAAACGCATTTAAAAAATAAAATGTTCTTGACCTATTATTTTATATTTGCTCGTCTACCATTGTGTTCTTATAATGTAATACACTAAACACTGTATTTATTTATATTTATAAGAATTTGATAAAGAGAGCAAATACAACTAGACGATATTTAAAAGCTTATTATATATTATTCGCGTATTATATTTCAACGAATTAGATATATTATTATGAAATATGTATAAACAAAAAAAAATTATAGAGAATAAAATTTCGGAAAATTTCTGTTTAATTACGAATGACAGAAATTAAGAAAATATATATTTTTTAATTTAAATGATTAACTTTTTTATTTACCGATTGATTTTTTCAAAAACAATAGCTAACGCTAACTTACTTTCCAAATTTCTATACTTCTTAAGTTATCGTGCTTACAAGAAACGTGACGGACGGACAGGCGGACAGAAGTTGAAAGTTGTTCAATACACATTCAGAGGCCAACCCAGCGTTAGACTGATTTTGAGTATGTCGCAATACACATTTTAGAGTATAATGCGAAAAGAATCATTTGTGTTGCAATTTTGTTCAGGTTGAAAATCATAAGAGATCTTTTACATTTTTTTAACTGTTTACACTTTTGATATAAACAATACCTGAGCATATAGTCTATGTAATGAAGGCAGAAATAGTGTAAATATTTCGTTCAAAGACGAGATTGCCTCCCCTCCCCCCGTTTTCGAGGGTGCTGAACACGATGCAAGTGATGGGAGAAGTTTTTGACCGCCGCAACCCCCTGAAACGGCCAAAAACCACCCTTTTATGGATCGCTTTATGTTTTCATATATAAACGGGTCTGGGGAGTAATTTATCGACTGGTTATACTTGAAATAACATGGAAGGGGGTTACAGAGTAAGTGGAATCCAGACAGGAGGCCTAGGGTGTTGCTTAAACCCTCCCGGGGGGGTGGAAAATCATTATTTTTCAAATGATTCGGTTCAAACTCGTAGGTCGCTGGTCACGGAAAAAATATTCATTTTTAGCTCCAAATCCCTCCCTATCCCTCAAACGGGCAGAAACCACCCCTCACTCACCAGAAAGCATGCTGTCCAGAATTTACAGGTTTTTCGACACATGATCATTATTCCTGTGCATATCCCTTCATTTTTCACGGAAAAGAAGGTGGTAGCGACCTCGGGGGTTGCTTCAGCCCTTCCAAGGGGTGTAAAATTCATTAATTACACTTTGGATCGTCAATACGCCCTCTCTGGTTTTCGCAGGCGCCGATCACGATAAAAATATTCACCTTCATCTCCGACACTTCTCAACCCCTATAAATAGACGTAAACTTACCCTCATCCACCAGTTATCGCTGGGACGATGATTGTGTAGGTTGCTGAGTAGGGTATAATGATTTCTTCATCGGGGAGTAATGAATAATAAATTTTGTCGTCAATGGCAATTTGTTTATTCAAAGAATTACATGAAAATATTATATATGTAGCGTTACAATTAGTTATCAAGCTTTACTGACGACGAAATTTATTATTCATTACTCCCCGATGAAGAAATCACTATACCCTACTCAGCAACCTACACACAGTGGCGGATACAGGGGGAGGGGGGGCGGGCACGCCCCCCCCCCAGAAGTGTGAAATATGCCGTGTTAAGGTGGCCATGACGGAGACATCCATAATAAGAGTATTACTATGAATTTTCTTCCGGTGCCCCCCTAGAAGTCAATCTTGTATCCGCCCCTGCCTACACAATCATCGTCCCAACGATAACTGGTGGATAAGAGTAAGTTTCCGTCCATTATGGAGATGGAGATGAAGATGAATATTTTTATAATGATCAGCGCCAGCGAAAACGGGGGAAGGCGTATTGACGATCCAAAGTGTAATTGATGAATTTTACACCCCTTGGAAGGGTTGAAGCAACCCCCGAGGTCGCTACCACCTTCCCTTCCGTAAAAAATGAAGGAATATGCACAGGAATAACGATCATGTGTCGAAAAACCTATAAATCCTAGACAGCATGTTTTCTGGTAAGTGAGGGGTGGTTTTTGTCCGTTTGAGGGATGAAGAGGGGTTGGAGCTAAAAATTAATATTTTTCAGTGACCCCGAAAACGGGGGAAACGCGTTTGAACCGAATCATTTGAAAAAAATGAGGGTTTAGCGACCCCCCTAGGCCTGCTGTCTAGATTCCTCTTTCTGTAAAACCCCCTTCCATGTTATTTCACGATTAATCACTCCCCATACCCGTTTATATATGAAACATAAAGGACTCTATAAAAGGGGTGGTTTTTGGCCGTTTCAGGGGGTTGCGGCGGTCAAAAACTTCTCATACCACTTGCATCGAGTTCAGCACCTTCGAAAACGGGGGAGGGGGAGGTAATCTCGTCTTTGCACGAAATATTTACAAAATAGTCGTCTCATTACATATATAGTGCTCATGTGCTTTATCCTCAATACAATTCCGTAAAAATTTGCATCCAAAAAATACTCTTGCACCGATATATGTTGGTTTAATTACAAATACCTTCGACATCCCTTTTAACAGCAAACCAGTTCTGATAAAATATTTTTTCGATTCATTCAGCTACCTTGCACACTACTAATCAATAATTAAGATCATACCCTAGTCAGTTTTTAATACGTTGGGGGTGAATCTAAAGATCGGCCCGTATTTAGTAACTGCATCCTCATACACCAAACCGGTATTTCCTAATTATCCAATTTCCGCATTGACTAACCAGCTTACGTATTTTTGGTTAGATTACTATATGACCTCGTAGAAAAATTGAGAACAATTCTCGTAATTGTGCATATCGGTATTTAAGTATTTACCGTCTACTGTAATAGTTGATGCGGTTGCATCAGCCTGATACCACTTTTTTTGATTGCTTAATCATCGACGATTACGGTTTTTTCATAAAAACTTTTAGTTTGCTTTACTTTTTAACGTATTATTTAATATTTACTTCTCTAATAATTGGTTTAATAAGTACATATACCTAATGAATTAGCGGCAATAAATTACCACGAACTTAGATGTAAACGACTGATAAAGTAATATGCGCTGCATATTTCTCTGTCTATAATACTAATTGAAGAGAATGAAAGGGTACTATTGTTTAGCAGGCACGTGTGGGCGTAATTGCATTGTAGACCCATTCACATTACCATTACCTAACGCTTTCATAGTATTGTTAATTAATTCAGTATTACTGGAGATTTTAATTTAGAAAGATTGACATATATATATTCAATTTCGTTTTTTTTTATAGTTTAATAGTAAATACATCAAATTAACGTTTTTGTCTAATGTGGGGGCTTGTCACTTTGTTGGGGTGGATGCTACCACTTTTCATGGGGTGGCACCCCAAAAAAATAATTAAGAAATGTTGAAAAACAAACTGAATTTGATTTTTTTCAAAATTCCTCTAAGGTTAATAGTTTCGGAAACAAAGAAGTATAAAGATGATGTCCGACTATTTAAAAGGCTAAGATTTAGTTAAAATGTTAAATAGGTATCTCGGAAACTATGGAACTTATACTTATGGCCCAAAAAATGTGCGTCTTCAGAATTGTTTAATAAAAATATCGCCATTTTGTTGCTGCAATTAGCCGTTAATACAAAAGAAATTTAAATACTGTTTTTCGTTAATATACCTTCTGTGTGTCCCCAATCAAGCTTGTAATCTTTCTTATTTCTTAGCCATCGCCAAAATTTCGAAATAACGGGTGGTTAAGAAATAAAGAAAAGTGAAATTATACCAAAATAAGAGACATTGGAAAACTTCTTAATATCTGCTCTGGATGAAGCAACTTCATTTTCAACATAACTGTTGACCTGCACATAGTGTAATTTGAGTTAGGAACTGGTTAGATATGCATTTCATTTCCATAGTAAATAAATTGGGTAGTTTGGTCTTATGAGATAGCCTGCACTCTCTCTGACATTATCCCGCTTGATTTTTTTTTTGGAACATCTAAAACAAAAAATTTTCAAAAAAAAATTGAATCGCCTTCAAAAAAACCGCTGCCCAAGGAATCACTACTTCCACATCCAGATTTTCCATCCAAGTCTCTCACAACAACAAAATTTTGTATATGGAAATAATTATTCATGGAACACTAACAATATAATATTTGAAATTATCTGCCCCAAAAATCCATAAAACGATATCCCACATCGGTAGCGAGGTGGGGGTGATGATGGGGGGAGGAGGTAGTAGGATAAAGTAAAAACATATTTTGAGGTTTTTGGTTCTTGTACATACACTAAATCACAATTTTTTTCACCCTCTGTAATAATGGGATGGGTAATGGGGGTGGCTAATGCCAAAAAAATTTTTGAGATCTTATAGCTTCTCTTGTATATACTAAACACCAGTTTTATGGACTCTCACTTGCTGGATTTACCCATTTACCCCCATTTACTCCAACTTATCCCCCCAACTCTTCAAGGGAAAAAAATGCTGTTATAGCGTTAATGCTATAAATAAAATTAAAATTGATGTAAATATACGTATATTTGTTTTCTTTAATACATCTTACATTTTATTTGATTTTTGTGTATTTCAAAGTATATTGTTATTATTTTTTGTTATCGAATCGAATGATTTTTCTTTTGTTCCTTTTCGACTCCATAGGAACTTCTCGATTTCCAGTGAGTGAGTCGCTATAGTCGCTATATACACCTCCTCGTTAAAAAAGAAAAGAGTCAATCAACCAACGTGTCGATTGCGAAACATACTTTTTTAATCGGGGTAGGCAAAGTCACATCTGTCAACTAATACGAAAGCTGGTTAACCCATCAATATTGACAGTTATGACTTTGATTCCTTTCTTAAAGGTAAATAACTTATCTGAACGAGATAAAACTTTAAACGGTCCTTCATATAAAGAAATAAATGAACGTTTAAACCGTTCATTGCGAACGAAAATAAAATCGCAAGAGGCAAGATCTGAACCAACAAAAGTTTTGTAATTGCCATGCGAAATTGGAGGAACAAATTTTAAATTATTAAAATAAATGCGTAATTTGTCAATGAAATAAGGAATATCTGGGGAATTATACGATTCAACTAAAAATTCGCCAGGTAAATGAAGGGTTTGACCATATATAAGTTCAGCAGGTGAACATTGCAGATCTTCCTTGGGAGTTGTCCTAAATGCTAATAAAATTATGGGTAATTCATCTGTCCAATGTGATGTATTGGCTCTAGTTAACAAGGAAGTTTTAAGTGAGCGATGAAATATTTCAATTAGAGAGTTCACTGGTGGGTGATATGCACTTGTACGTATTCTATGAAAACCTAAAAACTTTTCAAATTCATTAAATAATCTTGACTCGAATTGTATCCCTTGATCAGTCGTCACGGTCAAGGGAACGCCGAATCGACGAACATTTTGAAATAAAGTACGCGCAACTGTTTCTGCTGTGATGTCGCGATGTCCGGCCACCTAGTGAATCGTTCAATCACCGTAAGAATGTAAGAGTTACTTTTGGATGGAGGTAATGGTCCTACCAAATCTATATGGATGAGGTCGAATCTGCTTTTCGGGATGGTGAAGTTTCCAAGAGGACTTCTCGTATGTCGACTGACTTTGACAGCTTGACAGTTAAAGCACGGTTTTGACCATAGATTGCAATCTGTGTTCATTTTCGGCCAAAAATAGTTATTTGAAATCAACAGACTAGTCTAGTGGCTTTAATACCAGGATGAGATAAGTTGTGAAAAATATCGAATATCGTTCGTCTGCAAACAAGTGGAACAAAAGGTCTAACTTTTGTACGAGAAACATCACACCAAATAAATTCATTTGAATCTGAAATTTGTATCTTTTTTAAAATGAAATTGGTTTTAGTTAGTGATGATTTATCTGACAATAAATAGTTGAGATTTGAATCTTTCTCCTGAGCTTCACTAAGCAAATTTAGGTCAAAGTTAACATTAAGGAAGGGAGAATTTTTAAGTTGAAGTGGTAAAATATCTTGTTTTAAAGAAGTGTCGTAAATACGTGACAAGCTGTCAGCTATTACGTTATGTTTTCCTTTAACATGTTGTATTTTACAAGAAAATTGAACTATGTATATGTAAGAAAACACGAAAAACTCTTTTAAAAACCGATTTATTTTCAAACACTATTTAACAGAGAGTTGTGAATAAGGGCACTTGCAGTCAGTCTGCCGTCTCGAGAGCAAGTATCCTTTATATTTACAAATAACAACCACTATTCCTTATATTTCTTAATAGCCTAAACATAAATAAACAATATCCCTTAGCCAAGTCGAGTGGCAGGTCAGATCGTAAATTTGTCACTTAACGCCCTATTTTAATGTAGGCCAGCATGCGAGTGGTACTTCTAGGATTGATCTCCACCAACTACAGGGTGCTGTGCTCACACGGCCCACCTGACATGTAATTCGTTCTCGAATTACCCCCGGCATAGGATCTGAAATAAGAAAAAAAGAACCAGCAGAATCGTTATAAGAATCTTATTATCAAACATTGTATGCCTGGCAAATCAAATGTGACACCTTTGATTCATAAGACTGACAAGACTAAGTTCTCTTTTTTCTCTCTCTTATTTCCATGTTTTACTTTTAACACTGTAACAGTTTTAAGATAAGTGCAAAGCGTCGCGCTTTCAACACGACATTAAACATTTTATCAAATCAAGTGCAAAGCGTTCCGCTTTCAACACAACAATAAACAGTTTTTTAAAATATGTGCAAAGCGTCCCGCTTCCAACACGATAACAATTATTTTTTCAAAATAAGTGCAAACCGTCCTGCTTTCAACATAACAATACACATTTTATCAAAATAAGTGCAAAGCGTCCCGCTTTCAACACAACAATAAAAATTTTATCAAAATAAGTGCAAAGCGTCCCGCTTTCAACACAACAATACACATTTCATCAAAATAAGTGCAAAGCGTCCCGCTTTCAACACAACAATACACATTTTTTCAAAATAAGTGCAAAGCGTCCCGCTTTCAACACAACAATAAATATTTTATCAAAATAAGTGCAAAGCGTCCCGCTTTCAACACAACAATACATATTTTATCAAAATAAGTGCAAAGCGTCCCGCTTTCAACACAACAATACACATTTTATCGAAATAAGTGCAAAGCGTCCCGCTTTCAACACAACAGTACACATTTTATCGAAATAAGTGCAAAGCGTTCCGCTTTCAACACAACAATACACATTTTATCAAAATAAGTGCAAAGCGTCCTGCTTTCAACACAACAATACACATTTTTTTAAAAATAAGTTTTAAAAAATGCAAAAATATGCTGAGATTAAAATGTCACAATTGCTCACACAGGCCAATATTAATAAACATGATGACAATTACCTATACAATTAATAAGCTTAAGAATCATCTGATATTTCACCAGGCCATAATTTAACCATATCTTTGGCCACAATCCTTTTTCTGTTTGATGATGTCAATTTTTTTTAACTCGTATCTTTCATTATCAAGAACTTGAGTTATTTCGAAGGTCTAACTTTCACAAATGACTATTGCCAGAAGGGTGATAAACATAGTCACCCACTTGAAACACTTTGTTAGACCTTCTTCGTGCATCGAAAAGGTTTTTTCCTATATCTGCCTGCTTTCTCATACGTTCGTATGCCAGATTTCTGTCATTTAAAAGGTTACTGGGATATCTTTTATAGAAATAAACTCTGTCAGCGACTTCACATCTGAGGTATTGCCTTCGACCCCCGTTAATAAATAGACAGGTGAAAATCCAGTTGCTTTTTGAAATGTTGTATTAAGTGTTGTTTGTAATTTATGAATTACGTTCGGCCATTCTGATTTATCTTTAATTTCAGTTCGCAGCAAATTAATGACTGTTCCTACGTATCGTTCTACTTAACCATTGCCCCGTGGGGCACTTTTAGCAATAAAGTGCTGGTGAATACCTAACTCTGGCAGCATTTCCTTTACCTTTTTATCAGTAAAATTGGTGCCCCCAACACAAATTAATCTTTTTGTAATACCAAACAGGTTTAAGTGTAATATCAAAGCATCACATGTTTCGGCACCCGACAGGCTCTTAGGTGGCACTAACAATAAAAATTTGGTAAAAGCATCAACCAGAAGTAATAAATATTTAAAACCCTCGGTAGACACCGGAAATGGGCCCACACAATCTGCATGAACAGTATGAAAGGGTATCGGCTTTTTATCAATAGGGTGGAGATTAGCTTGTTTGGGACCAGTGTGTTTTTACTAGCAGTACATTTTAAACAATGACTACAATATTTTTTAACGAACTTCGCATGCCAGGAAACCAAAAATAATGGTTTATTTTGGCAAACGTCTTGTCGGGTCCAATATGACACTGTTCATCGTGTAATAGGCGTAACAACCCTAAACAGCTACCTTTCGGTATAAAAGCTCGAAAAATAGGTGAATTTTGACCTGGGTTTATTTTCCTAAAAAGAATTCCGTTTTCATAAAAATAATCAGTAGTAAGTTTACCGTCATTAAATTTGTTTATAATGCCTTTTGTTTTGCTATCCTTCTTTTGTGCCATTTTTAACCAATTATCCGTCGTCATAGTTTGTATTTCAACTATTTCGTTAACAGTAGCCGGTTCAATAGGATTTTTACTAAAATAATCGACATGTTGAATATACTTTCCTTTACAATATTCAATTTCAAAATCATACGATTGTAGAAACAACCACCACCTGGCTACTCTTGGAATGAATTCCTTTTTATTTTGAGATAATTTAAGAGAATTACAGTCGGTGACAAGCTTAAATTTTATGCCAAGTAAATAAAAACGAAAATGTTTAACTGCATAGTAAACAAACAGCCAATGTGTCCAGTTCGTACGAGTGGTATTTAGATTCCTCGTTCGATGTTCTTTTGGAAAAATAAGCTATCACACGTAATTGTGATTTTGTTAATGGCACGGTAGTCACAACACATTCGCGTGCTACCGTTTTTTTTTATGAACAAGTACTATAGGACTTGCCTAAGGAGAAGTACTTTCGCGAATTATATTTTCCAATAAATCATTAATTATTTGCTTCACTTTTTCCCGTTCAGAGTGAGCCATACGATAGGGTGAAAAATTAATTATTTTATCTTTTAAGTTTATTTTCAACCAGGCAGTAGTTATTGGTTGGACTGAAGTACCGGTAGTTATGTTTTGACTATATCTGCAATAAATTATCAAATTCTTGCCCTTTTAATGGCGTTTGTACGGCTTCTGGGGAAAGCGAAAAGCTATTTATCACTTTTGGTAATGACATAGTGTGGTCATCTTTTAAATAAACACAAGTGCCGTTGCTGTCAATATAAACTTGAATACCCTTCTGTTTGAAAAGGTCGCGCCCTAAAATACAATCAGGGGCAATAACTGAATTTTCAACTACATAGAAAAGGATCTCAAAAGCCGTGCCATTACTTTCGATATTTAAAACTGTCTTTGTATTTGCAAACACAGAAGACCCTCCAACACCTTTTAAAGTTAAAAAAGCAGGTGTCAAGTTGCATGTGAGTTGTTTAACAATATTTTCTGAGATTAAACTACACTCAGCACCCGTATCTATTAAAGAATTAACAAATATGTCATTCATTTTAAATTTGGTGCAAAAATCATTGTCTAATCTGATGCAGAAAAAAATTACGTGGTGGGAAGTGTTAGGTTGTTCATCAATTTTATGTCCACGTTTATGGGAAAAACTACAATTATGAACATCATTACTTTTATCTCGGTTGAAATTACCTTTCACCACTTCAACAGAATGGTTCACGTTTCCTTTCTTTTTTGGACAAGCGCGACTGATGTGTCCAGGCTCATTACAATTATAACAAATTTTTGAATTAAACGGATAATTTCTCTTAAGCTTGTTAGAATGATAGCTTTTATTAATTTTGTAATTACTTAAAAGAGCCAGCAAATCGCTAACTGTATCAATTTTACTGTTGAATGCTGCGGTTTTAATTTGAACATCATTAATATCCCCAATAACAATTTCTAGCAACTGGTTATCAGATAATTCAAAATTTAAAGATTTGAGTAAGGATACTTTTTTTTGGCATACTCACAGTAAGAGTCCGTTCGGTCACTGGTGTACAGACTATCCTTTCGAAGTTTCTTGTTAAGGTTCCTTTTGGCTGGGTAGATATTGCACAATTCTTCCTTGAGGGCTTCCCATGTTTCTTCAGCTGGTTGCCAACTCAAAAACCATTCAGCTGCTTCACCTTTGAGACCAGAGGCGCTTCTCGCCAACAGTTCATATTCGGTCCAGCCAAATTATCTCCTAACTTTTCAATTTCAGCACACCACTTGTTCACGTCGTAATCGTCTGAATTCGGATTAAAGTTTGGTATTGAAACCGTAGTTGACACTGCACTTTTATTATTTTGTTCTTGGAGGCTTTTAACAGAACTCGCGAACAATTTAACAAATTCTTCCATCGTGGTACTTTTAGTGAGCGAATCCCAACTTCTGATGTAAGAAAACACGAAAAACTCTTTTAAAAACCGATTTATTTTCAAACACTATTTAACAGAGAGTTGTGAATAAGGGCACTTGCAGTCAGTCTGCCGTCTCGAGAGCAAGTATCCTTTATATTTACAAATAACAACCACTATTCCTTATATTTCTTAATAGCCTAAACATAAATAAACAATATCCCTTAGCCAAGTCGAGTGGCAGGTCAGATCGTAAATTTGTCACTTAACGCCCTATTTTAATGTAGGCCAGCATGCGAGTGGTACTTCTAGGATTGATCTCCACCAACTACAGGGTGGTGTGCTCACATATATATTCTAAATGTCGTATTTAACGAGGAGATCTTTCTGCTTTTGTGAATAAAGCGTTGATTAAAGGTTTCTGATCTGTAAAACAATTAAACTTTCGACCTTCAAGTATAAATTTAAAATGTTTAATTGCAGTATATAATGCTAAAAGTTCTTTGTCGAAAACCGAATAATTGGTTTGTGCTGTGGTTAATTTACGAGAAAAGAATGCTAACGGAGCAAGAAATCCCTCATTATCTTTTTGCTCTAAAACTGCACCCATGGCAAGGTTAGAACAATCGACTGAGAGAGATAAGATAGTATAGTCATTATTGCAAGGATGAGCTAAAACTACTGCATTACTTATAGCGTCTTTGGCTTTCGAAAATCCATCAGGCCAACTATTTATCTTTGTAATTTTATATGAGATAAACTGTTACAAAGAGAATATAGGGGAAGTAAAATTTCAGCAAAATGAGGTATGAAACGATGATAAAAATTTACCATACCTATGAAACGTTGTAGTTGTTTGAGAGTTGTCGGTAAAGGGAAGTTATTAATGACTTTGACTCTCTCAGTTGATGGTAAAATACCTGATGAAGAGATTTGATGACCTAAAAAGGTTAAATTGTCAACTCCTAAGATACATTTAGATGGTTTAATGTTAATTCCGTATGTGTCTAATCTTTTGAAAACCATTTCCAAATGTTCCAAATGTTGTACATCTGATTGACTTGCCATTAATATATCATCCAAATAGACGAAAAGGAAAGGTAAGTTGACAAGTACTTCATTCATAAAACGTTGAAAAGTTTGACCGGCATTGCGTAGGCCAAAAGGCATGCGGGAAAATTCAAACAGTCCGAAAGGAGTTGTTATGGCTGTCTTATAAACGTCATTTTCAGCGACAGGTATCTGATGGTACGCTCGCACTAAATCAATCTTGGAGAAAATAGTGCAGCCGTGCAACTGAGAGCTAAAGTCGTGAATATGAGGCAATGGATATCTGTCTGGAATAGTAATCGTATTTAGTTGTCGATAATCTCCACAAGGTCTCCAGTCATTTTTCTCTTTTTTTGCTACTAAATGAAGTGGTGAAGAAACTTGAGAAGACGATGGTTTACAGATACCCAATTCCACCATGTTGTTAAACTCTGTTTGAGCTATTTTAAATTTAAGATTGTCTAATCTACGAGGTCGTGAAAAAGGTAAATGACCTTCAGTAACTATATGATGTACAACAGAATGTTTAATAGGTAAATTGTAATCTGGTGAACTAATTAAATTAGGAAATTGTAAAAGTAATTTGTTATATTTATCTGTTAAAGGAAATAATTTAAGTGTGTCTAATCTATAATTGTCTAAAGGACTATTTTTAATAAAACAATTAATTGACAAATTAGTCTTGTTATCAATTATTCGAGCTCCTTTAAGATTCACAACTAAACCGAAATGAGACAAGAAATCTGCTCCGACGATTGGAATGTCAATGTCTGCAATATTGAAAACGAAAGGAAACAATCTGCGTAAGTTTAGATTGACTTTTAACAATTTCTTACCGTATGTAAAAATGGTCGAACCGTTAGCCGCGGTTAATATCGTACCAAAATTCTTTTTAAAATCTGTGAAAACATTACGTGGCATCACAGATAAATCGGCACCAGTGTCGATTAGGAAGTTCAGGTTGTTAGATCTATCATAAATAAAAAGTCGACGTTTGCTGCCAGAAAAGTCAAAGTCAGACGTCATAAAATTATCAAACTTCAGTCATCTTTGAGGATTATCAGATTTTTTACAACTCTTACTGAATTTGCACCATTCACCTCCACAACGATAGGCATTGGCACCATAAAGTTGACGGTAGTAACAAATAGTATTACCTGTACGATCAAACTTCTTGGGAAAATTATTACGGCTGGGTGAACGATTGCGATTAGAAATACGAGTTTGTGAAATGTTTCTACTGCTACAATTACTGCAGAAAGAAGTAGAAGGTTGAGGCTCGAAAGATTGATCAGGTAATTTAGATTCTAAAGAGTTTAGTCGAGAATTAAAAATTTGTTGTTTGTAAGACTTGATTAATTGAATCATGGAAAGTGATTGAAAAATTTTTGATAGTGGTACTTAAATCTGATAACGGGGTTGATTCAGAGTCAAGAGGATTTTTGGAGTACAATGCAACCATCGAATTTTGACAAGACTCCCATATCCGATCTGCAATATCGAGAATCACTTTTGTGTCTGTTTTCCCGGAAGCTGTAATAGCGATATATACAGTTTGAGGCAAACGTCTTTTCCATAATTTTATCAATAAATCTTGACTAACCATGCTGAAACCTCCAACCATATTCAGCATGGATCTATAGAAATCTGACGGCTTCAGATCACCCAATTGGGAACCTGATAACAAATCATTGAGGCGTTTTTCCTCACTCGATGATAAACGTGAAATTAAAATTTTCTTTAAATTGATATATAGATCTGTTTCCGGGGAATTAGATATTATATCGTATATATTATCTATCACATCACATGTCAAATTAGCTATAACCTGATCATACTTTTTCTTGTCATTGACAATTCTTGCAACAGAAAACTGTGATTCGATTTGGGTAAACCAAATTTCAGGTTTTGATTTCCAAAACGGTGGTAGCTTGACAGATGTGACATAGTGGGTTTGAGGAAAATCCTCGTCTGATGACAGTACTTGTAATGTTCAACTTCAATTTGGAAATAGGGAATTACCATAAATTAGAGGAACATCTATTCAAAATTTATCAGGAAAATTCTTCTCTTCTGGCTGCTGGGTCTTCTTCCGCGTAGACTTGGTTGAGTGCTTGACGTTTCGACCATATTGTCGTGGTCTTCTTCTGAAGCGAAGTGAGCTCTGCTGGACTGAGCTCCTCTATTTATACAGGTTATCAGGAGGCGTGTTGCGGATCATTGCTCATGCGGAACATTGACTTCCACGTTATTGGTAGTTGTAGTCCGTTGTCACGGTTATAGTTATTCGGATGTTTATTTATTTCAATGGCTTCTCTGTATCTTCTTGGCCAATAGTTCTTGGTGTTGGCTAATTTCTTTGTTTTGTCGAATTTTATCAAATGGCCGGTTTCTTCTGAATGTTCGGCAACTGCTGATTTTGTAGAATTTCCCTTCTTTGTACTTCTAATGTGTTCCCTGAGTCTGGTGTTTATACGTCGTTTGGTCTCTCCGATGTAGACTTGTCCGCAGGAACATGGGATACTATATACTCCTGGTGTTTCTAGTTCTTCTGGACCTTGGTATTTGGGAAAATGTTGTGCCACCTTCTGTTTTGCATTATATATTACTTTGACGTTCTTTTTCTCCAAAACTCTTCCGATTCTGTCCGTACATCCTTGTATATACGGTAGGTAAGCTGATGCCGTGTATTTCTTTTCTTCTTCTT
Source organism: Rutpela maculata (assembly GCA_936432065.2). Taxonomy (NCBI): domain Eukaryota; kingdom Metazoa; phylum Arthropoda; class Insecta; order Coleoptera; family Cerambycidae; genus Rutpela; species Rutpela maculata. The sequence continues at coordinate 3,044,927 of OW386291.2, read as the reverse complement.
TTTCTTCTTCAAGCACTCAACCAAGTCTACGCGGAAGAAGACCCGGAAACCAGCAGCCAGATCACCAGCTCCGCGAAAGCCTTAGCACTAAGAAAATTCTTCTCTTCATTAAACGATAAGCATCATCTGGATCAATTTATAGTGGTAGTTAGTATATTGAATCTCTTCTTGAAATCATTGATAAAAGTAGTTCTACATCAGGAATGTGTTGATCTTCGGGTAATTATATCTGATTTTTCTTCTATCTTCGAGAGTAGAAATAATTTTGTCTCTTCTTCAATTAATAAGAAAACTTAGATCTCATCATGAAGGTCATATGATCACATCGGGCATATATAGATCACGTCGGGATACCAAATTTATAGCGTTAATGCTATAAATAAAATTAAAATTGATGTAAATATACGTATATTTGTTTTCTTTAATACATCTTATATTTTATTTGATTTTTGTGTATTTAGATATCGATAATCATTCGATTTAAAAATAAATGCACCCCCTTCCCTATCCCCCCACCATACCAAAAAGTTCCAGAGAGAAAAACATTTTGTACTTATATGGTCCCTTCGATTACCGACTGGCAGACGGTAACCATTCGTCGTCGAATTTGCACGCTATTTCCTAGACTATTAGCTGTAATTTTGTTTGTATTTGTCGCACATTTTAATACGACTTATGAATAAATTCCTTATTAATAGTACTAATAAATGTGGTTCATAAATCACGTAATTTAGTGTTTTCGACGGGATTTCGATTTTCTAGCATTACACGGGGCATTTAGAGTAAATTGGAACCGCCACGGCACACTTAAATGGAAAACTAAAAATTACATTATAAAAAATATTGGCGTTTGTAATGTCCCTTATTTGGTATCGTTGAATTCAGGAAATTATGCAGAATTCAAAAATGCAATAATATACACTTAAAAATCGAAAGTTACTGTCACTTCCGGCGTAACCGGAATTGAAAAAAAAATCACTTGTATGTCAAAGAGTGCCGCTTATTATGTATATAGGATATCCCAAATTTCAAGCAATTTTATCTTCAAAACTAAAGGAGAAAAGAGAGGTGTACCGTAATCCTGTTACACCCGGTAAATTGAGATATGTTATGAGAAATTGAACTAATTTATTTATTGTGTCAGAGTACGGATATAACTAGGTCTATTTTTTTAAAATAATTTCCTCCAAATCGTGAGATATATAGGATGGCTGATGCAAATTTTAATATCTTTACAAGTGTAACAATTGAAGGTAATGTGAATTAAGCATGAAAAAAAATGATCAAGCATGCAATAATGAAATTATTGGAAATAACATTAAAAATGAAAAAACTACAATTGTTCTTTGCCGGACGACATATTTTACACTTTTTTTCATTAATACACGTAGAAGGTAAAAAGGAAATTAATTTGTACAATTTGTTTTATTATACCTATTTGATTTAATTGAACCGGATAAAAGTTGATTAACCATTGCAGAAAAAAATGTACAGGACTCTATTTCATAACTGGCTAAACCCGATAATCGAATAAAAAATGTCTGCATGTTTGCACCCTTCTTTTTGTAGACAGATAACTTCTGTTATACTTGAAATTTTTATTTAAAATTTGGTACATGTGTAAAATGGCATGACAGAATACTCCCTATAGTCCAGTGGAATTAGAAAATATGCATATTGTAATTCGTTTCAGGATGCCACGTGGATTAAACGATGGTTTTATTGATTACGAACATGACCCTGAATTTGGTCCACTTTTTGACCGCCGGAACATTGTCTATTTAACGATTTATTGTTAAAAAAATTAAAAAAAATCGACTTTTTTAAAGATAACTCAAAGACCTTTAACGATAGGTTTTTCAATTTGTAGATACTATTAGAACTTTGGAAAACGGTTAATTTGAGAGGTGCTTCGTTTAAAACGCTTGAAAATTTGTTTAAATAATTGCAAAAAACCGCGAAAATTATCGCAATTTGCAAATATTTTCCATTCTTTAACAAAAGCACTTTAGTGCTTAAAACTTTGACAAAATATGTCTTTCATTACTCCAAAGTTATCCCTAAAGTTTCATCAAAAAATTTAAATTAGTTTAAGAGATATTCAATTTGTTTATTAAAAACATAAATAATGTAAAGTGCAAATTCACCCAGTTCGCGTTATCGTAGAGGGTTGATCCGGACATCATTTTTTTCGTTGAGACTTAAACTTTATGTTTTCATTAATGGTAAATCAAATTTGCATTATTTTCAACTTCAAAATGGCGTTTGAAAAAGTGTCATATTTTTAGGTTAGGTTTTTTGCTAATAACTTTTAAACAATTGAAGATTTTGCAATATCCTTCTCATATCTTTGTTGCTGGCGTTTTTTCACACATTTCAAAAAAAAAATGACTGTAGCCTTACTAGAAGCCGAGATGACTTTTTTTTTCAATAAATTCGTAATTTGTTTATTAATAAACATTAACAGCTGAAACTTGGCGAACAACTAGTTTAATAGTCTATCTTTGTAATAGAGCAGAATTTGGGGGAAAAAATTCAATTTGCAACAATAACAATAATTAAATTTTAAATTAACGTCAGAATAGGAGTGAGAAGCATGAGTCATAGCTGTAACATGTTCATAAAATGATCGAGACGAATTCAAATCCGTCAACCAAAAATTTACCGTTTCTCCGATTTTGACTTTCTTTTTAATCTAGGGTAGCGTGATGAAATAATAATATCTGTCATGTCGATTTTTTCATAATTAAACAATAATTTGTTATAAACAATTATTTTTTGTTAAAAAATTTTTTACGAATTTATTAAAAAAAAAACATCTCGTCTTCTAGTAAGGCTGCAGAGTCATTTTTTTTTGAAAATGTGTGAAAAGAACTCAGCAGCAAAGATATGAGGACGATATTGCAAAATCTTCACTTGTTTAATAGTTATTAGCAAAAAATCTAACCTCAAAATGTGACGCTTTTTCAAACGCCATTTTGAAGTTGAAAATAATGCAAATTTGATTTACCAGTAATGAAAACGTAAAGTTTAAGTCTCAACGAAAAAAATGATGCCCGGATCAACTCTCTACGATAACGGGAATTGGGTGAATTTGCACTTTACATTATTTATGTTTTTAATAAACAAATTGAATATCTCTTAAACTAATTAAAATTTTTTGATGAAATTTTAGGGGTAACTTTGGGGTAACAAAAGACATATTTTTTCAAAATTTCAAGTACTAAAGTGCTTTTGTTAAAGAATGAAAAATATTTGTAAATTACGAAAATTTTCGCGGTTTTTTGCAATTATTTAAACAAATTTTCAAGCGTTTTAAACGAACCACCTCTCAAATTAACCGTTTTCCAAAGTTCTAACAGAATCTACAAATTGAAAAACCTATCGTCAAAGGTCTTTGAGTTATCTTTAAGAAAGTCGATTTTTTGGAATTTTTCAACAATAAATCGTTAAATAAACAATGTTCCGGCGGTCAAAAAGTGGATCAAATTCAAGGTCATGTTCGTAATCAATAAAACTATCGTTTAATCCGCGTGGCATCCTGAAACGAATTACAATACATTTCAGACTTTTTTTTACTAATTCTACTGGTTTACTATAGAAATTGGGCCATATCTAGCAAGGTGATCGCCAGAGGTGTGTAAAGTGTCATGTCTTATTATAACCAAAATGTTACTAAGGTTTTTGGTTAAACATAAAAAAATATGAAGATGGCGTAAACTATGATCAAAGTTTCGCGATCAAAACCCACGACGCACGGAAGCGGCTATATTATGAATTTAGTTGTACAATTCAATATTTACACTTTAAAACTATTGAAATAAGTGTGAATCATGGATCTTCTATACATCGTAGAGACATTTTCTGTAATGAAAGAAAAATTTTCAATAACAAATTTTGGTAGCTTCGCGAAAAAAAAAGGGTAGTTCACTGGGATTTCAGCAGAATTAAAAAACCGCTACCTAAGGATTCACTACTTCCTCATCCAGGTATCCTATCCAAGTCTCTTACAATGAAAAAACATTTTGATACAATGTGAAAATAATATTCATATAAATATAATAATTTATATATTTTTTTGAAATTTAATATATAAAATCGTTTAACCCAAAAATAAAACAATATGCCACACAGGTAGAGGAAGTGGCTGATGCTAAAAAAAAAATGAGGTCCTAGGTACTTGTACACACTAAATCACAATTTAATTTTTTACCCCCTCTAATCATAGGGTGGGGGTGGTAATGAGGTGATGCCAAAAAAATTTTGAGACCTTGGCTTCTCATACATACACTAAATCCCAATTTTATGGACCCACTTGCTTAACCTGTTTACTCCCATTTATTCCCCAGCCCTCAGAGGAATAGAATCTAGTTCCAGATTTCGTTATAATAAATACGTGCCAAATTTCATATCATATCATATTATAACGTTCCAGAGTAATCGTGCGCACAAACAAGTTTCAGACAGACCGACAGACGGATAGATAGACATATTTTTTAATAGTGGTCTGGGGGTGGTAATGGGGTTTTGGATAATAAGAGACTTGGATAGAAAATCTGGACATGGAAATAGGTAACCGTTTTTTAAAAATAAAATATCGAAAATGGCAATAGTGTCAAATTAACTCCAAATATTTTTAAACATATATACAAGTTTTCAGTAATATCGTAACTAAATTAAGAGTTTCTGTTTCAGTAATAACCTACTTATTATTAAGTTAATTATACCTATTTATTATGGTCAGTCAGCAAGTCAACAAATAACGGAAATATTATATTAAAGAAAATCTTGCGAGCACTATACTGTCAATCCATTCACTTTCTTCTGGGAGGGCCTTTCCAACAACAGTTCCATCCGTCTCTGATCTGTCGTATGCATGGCCTGATCTGCATCCGTTTCTGCTTCACAATAACTTAAAAGTGATAGTGACGTAATGAAAAGCATATTTAGTATTTTAAACGCACTAATAATAGTCCACGGAAATTAGCATTTCACCTGGACAAAATTAGTAAAATCTGCATTTTTTGCACAGACGTTCTTGTCTGTGTCCCAAACCCAAATCCATAAAAATCACAAAAATCCCAACAAGATATTGAAGGTCAAAGGTTTTTGCAAATATCTCGCGTTGTATGCATCGGGTGCTCATGTGAAAGTTGTAGAGAATTAAATTATCTACAAGTTGTCTTTTTAAGTTTTAGATAATTTTAGATAATTTTCGAAATTTCGGAAAGTGATAAGTCATTCGGGAAATGACACCTGCTTTGGGTTTAATGGAGCAAAATGGCAATTATATGGAAATGAAATGATGATAACCAAAATTAATGAATCCCGAATATAGTAATAGCTAATAGTAGTCAAGAGTTCTAAAACGGAGTAAATTGAGCAAAATGAGTTTTATCGCTATTTAATCAAAAATACTGATTTTATTAAATAAATGAAACGTAAATATATAGAAATTCTTATCATTTTACACATTACTTGTTATTAATATCTTGTTGAACCTAAACTAAAATATTAAACACACGCTTTCTACAATTTCTTGAAATAAAAAACCGTTGCCCAAGGAATCACTATTTCCATATCCAGATTTTCTATCCAAGTCTCTCACAACGAAAATATTTGGTATGTGGAAATAATTGTTTATGGAACTTTAATAATACAATATTTGAAATCGTCTACACCAAAAACCCATAAAACGATATCCCAAATCGGTAGTGGGATGGGGGTGGTGAGAGGGGGGTGGTAGTGGGGGTGGATGAAAAAATATTTTGAGGTTCTTGATTCTTGCACACACACTAAATTATAATTTTTTTCATCCCCTTTAATAATGGGGTGGGGACGGTAATGGGGGTGGCTAATGCCAAAAAAAAATTTTGAGACCTTAGCTTCTCTTGTATATACTAAATGCCAATTTTATGGACTCTTACCTGCTTGATTTACATATTTACCCCCAATTTACTCCCAACCCTTCAACGGAATAAGATGAAAATATGATTTAGTTCCAGATCATCGTGCCCACAAAAAAGTTACATACCGACAGACAGACAGATTTTTTTCTTTTCGCTCAAACTTAAAATCTCGACGTTTCATGACATTCTAAGCCCATTTGAACAATAAAAATTTTCAATTTTTTTTTGTCGTTACTATACTTCCACCGGATGAGGAAGTAAAATAAATTTATTTGTTTATACAATGCGGCGCACTTTAAAAACGTTTTTATTTTTTTTTCAACATATTTTAGTCCCGCAGGTGGCTTTGTCTTTGTAGCAGCCGAATGTTTTTCTAGTCATAAGTAGATTCTAATTTGTTCCATACTTGAGTAAAATTTTTTCAAATCGGAAACAAAATAAAAAAGTTATAAGGGTATCTTCATTTTAAGTGAGTCACACTGTATATTTAAGGAAATGTATAGACTCCGACAAAATATTACGTTAGTAAATACGTCGAGTGTTGTAAAATAAAGATTGTTTTGTGACTGTGATTTATTAGCAGACCACGGTAAACTGCTTTAATAGAAATATTCAAGGTACATAATTGATTTTTTTAAATTAATTATCGATTTTCGCTGGCGAATATCTCATAACATAGGAAGAAAATGCATATAGACATTCTTATAGTAAATTTAATTATGTTCAATTTTGCATAGATCACTTTTTTTCGTGTGACGCATGGTTTCCGAGTTCCAAGCGAAGAATCGAAAAAGGAATCTTTCCACCCCCTCCCCCCTGAAGCGGCGGGGCTAGGGGCGGGGATTTTTGGTATGTTTACCTCCTAACTACACCCAACAGATTCCTGGAGAGGAAAATTCTCCTCAATGTTCTCTACAATCCCCTTTTGGGCATTCATTGATTGGACTATATCGTTTTATGAGTTTTTGGGGCTTCAGATATATTATTAAAGTTCCATAAACAATTATTTCCACAAACAATTTTTTTTCGTTGTGGAAGACTTGGATAGAAAATCTGGATGTGGAAGTAGTGATTCTGTATTTGTAAATATCTGGATACAGCAGGTACGATTTTTCAGGTGAACTTTTGGAATGGTAGCAAATTTTGAATTAGCCAATGCATAGCTTTTGCCTTTGGTTGTTTTTCCCGACTAATGCCGCTTACCGAACATTTTCTGACTGCCTTTTGACTCAGGGAGAGTGGGGGGTGCGATACTCCAATACCTCTTCGGGACCGTCCTTGAAGGTTTCTCTTGCACTAAAGATATTGTTCTCTTGTACGATTTATAATTCTGAAAGTAAAACAATAAGCCAGCTAGTCTAATTATGACTATCACTACATTATTCAATATTTATAATAAAATTGCGTATTCAGTAGAGGTGTGCATAGATAATATATGTATTTATCAATATAGTATGCAATTATCGCATACACCCTCTTGATGACGTCGTTTGTAGTATTATTACGAATTATTTAAAAATAAACATTGCAGTTTTTGTTAAATGCCTTCAGCTGTTTGCGGAAGAGTAGAATAATGTAGATGTTTATTTTTGTTTTGAATCCATCTATTCTAGAACTACTTGTGTTGTTTTCTATAAAATTTATGTCAATATGTTTTTATCTGCGCGGAATATATTTTTTATGCGGTACTTCTTTGTGATTAAAGTTCATCATACAACCAGTAGCGGATCCAAAATAAATTAATAGGGGGGGGGGGGGGCACAACCATTAAAAATGCGCCGCTGTAAGCGAACAAACATTTTTTTCACTTGGAAATTAAAAAATCGATGAGCGGGGATCACAATTTTCTTTTTCACTCATCAATGAAAATTAATGAGGGGGGGGGGCTAAATCACCAAAAATTTTTCCGCTCACAAACAAAAAAATCAACAAACTCTTCCTGCTCCAACCTTTTTGCCAAAATAAACGACAAGGGGGGCACATACAGTATATATGTATACCGGGTGCCATAGACTAGTGGCTCCCCCCTATATTTCCTTTATATTTTAACTTATCCATTTGAAATTTGGAGTGCATAAACTACCTGTAAAAATGGATTTTTGACATAAAAATCGATATTGAGACCATTTTCGGTTTACCCGGAAATGATAGCAACTTTCGATTTTTAAATAGAACACCCTGTATATTTTTACATATTTGGATTCAAGACAACATTCTGAATATACCATGAGATTTTTGCGAATTTTTGAGTCGATTTTCAGTTTTTAAAGCATTTTAAGACATTCGTCTATAGTGCTTTGGAATACCAGAATTTGTTCTACGGCAGGTAAAGTCCAAGGGAAAAATATAATTTTTCGTTTAATTTCATTAATAACTATTTACGAAGCCCCTAAAATTGAACAAATCACTTTTTTATCGAAAACTTTTTTCTTTCAAATGGGAAGGTGGTGGCTCATAGTGTTTCATACAGTTTTTTCTGAATTCATTGATATCCATTTCAAATCTGTGCTATTTGTTTTTCTATTTTATTAAATTTATTTAAAAATAAAAAATCATTTTCAAAATCATTTTTATTAGAGATGCAACGAATATCCGGTTACTATCCGGTATCCGGCCTATCCGGCCACTTTATTACTATTCGGCCGGGCACCGGATAGTGATCTAATATCCGGCCAAAACCGGATAATTAAAAAATAAAAAGTGGTATAAAAATGAAACAGTTTTATTATTTTTCACTTCCCCTGCATTACAATTATTACTACAAACTGGCAATATCTATAGGTTAGTTACTAAATTAATACTTAAAGTTTACCAATGGTAAATTATGGTGACTAAAGATGAGTTTTTCAGCGTTTAGAGGTAGTAGACGATTGCGTTTCTTTTCGTATACGTTGCCAGCTTCTGAAACGGGCCTCTCACTGTATACACTACGGCAAGGGCTGAAAGATATATGTTTAAAAACTTTGACAAAAGTGTATACTGATTGGAGTTAGTATACCACCATGCGTAAGGGTCACTATTTCTTTGAATCCGTGCTCCTTTCAAATAATAATCGATCTCCTCGGCCACTGAACTTTTCTCCGAAACGTTTTCATTAACGCTACTATTTTTTCGCCACTTCCTCAAAACAGTCCCAAAAAGTGTTGTGGATATCAGCAGTAACATTATCTAGTGGGTTTCTCTTACTTTGTTTATTGGAAAGAGAAGAACCACTTTCACTATCATGCTTGAATATGAATCATCACAACTATTTTTTTAAGCCTCCAGCAGAATAATTTGACGAAATTTTTCAGCCTGACTTTTATCGAAAAAACTTGTTTTAAATCTGGGATCTAGAAGAGTTGACAGTAAGTATTTTTTGTCATTGAGGTTGCCAAAACGTGTTTTAAATCCAATTTTCAGTGTAAGCCGGATATTTGGCCGGATATTCGGTATCCGGTATAAGAAGTACGCCGGATATCCGGTATTCGGTATCCGGCCAAAACACTATCCGTTGCACCCCTAATTTTTATTGATCCTTATAGTTTGCACTAGTATTTATACCTTCAAGAAACAAAAGAAGGAACCAAAAGGCTATTATTCACAAAAAAATAGTTATTCACATTTCATTATTAGACATGATTTTTGCAAAGGCAACTACGTTGAAGTTCAAGAAAAATTATATTGACAGTGATTTTTTATTTTTAAATAAATTCAACAAAATAGAAAAACAAATAGCATAGATTTGAAACGGATATCAATGAATTCAGAAAAAAAATCTATAATTTATTGAACAGTAGGTATGAACCTTCCACCACCTTCCAATTTGAAAAAAAAAAGTTTTCGATAAAAAAGTGATTTGTTCAATTTTGGAGGCTTCGTAAATAGTTATTAATAAAATTAAACGAAAAATTACATTTTTCTCTTGGACTTTGCCTGCCGTAACCCAATAGTGCCTATTGTATGATTTATCAGAGGTTAGGTTGTCTAATGAAGTGTAAACAAATCTAGTGTGATAAATTCAGTGATTTTACTCATCTAAAGTGTTATTTGGATATATAGACAATAAGCTTAGGACAAAAATTCGATTGTTTTATATTTAAATAAGTTATAATCCAGCGTTCTATAACCAGTAAATTTCTATGCAGCAGAAAATGAGCTCACGGTAAGGTTATGTTTCACAATTTTCATTTGGATGCAGTTTATTTGACTTTTATTCGTGTAATAATTCTTGAATTGAAATTCAACCCCTACACGAATAAAGTGGGGATAATATCAAGGGTAAAACGTTGGGACCCAGTGTCACCGACAAACTTTGTATGAGATGTATTCCCCCGCATTCGACCATATATTTGGATAATTTTTTCAACTCCTTACCATTACTTGAACTTCTGCAAAATAATGAAATTCAATGTATTGAACTGTATAGAGAAAGCTCCTTTAAAAGAGCTGCAAAAAGAAAAACGAGGGACTTCTCATACTCTGATTGACTCTAATAGTGGTATTCAACTCACCAAATGGCATGACAATAGTCAAGTGAAGATCGCAACCAACATCAAAAACAAAGACATTTGTTTGACAAAAGGCATGTGCAAAAGATGGTCTAAACAACAAAGAAAGCAAGTTGATGTGGATCAACCCACACTTATAAGTCTCTATAATCAAGGAATGGGAGGTGTGGATATGTTCGATAAAATGAGGGGACTCTATCGTATACAAATCAGATCCCCATTGTTAAAGGGGGTAATAAAATAAAACTGTGCACAAGAACTAAAAGCCTCACATTTTATTTTGGCAGCTACCTCCAGGCTATTTAGAATCTCATCATTTTTAAACATTTTTGGGGCCGGTTAAAAAGAATACACTTTCTTAATTAAGTAAGGATATATCGGACAAATATAAATCAGGGCGCTTCTGGAGAAAACTCTGTTGACCTAAGAATTAATGGAGTATTTTTTTTAATTGTGTTTATATGACCCCTGTAACATTTTCCTTTGCGCTATATAATCTGTGTAATTACTGTCATTTTTGTCCTGTGGAGGAAAGTTTTCACGTTTCAAAACAAGCATTTTTTATTGCTGATGTTATATTGATAACCTTCTCATTTAAACATATGATTGTTGTTACTCTGTTACTAAATAAGATAGAGATGTATTATAGATCAATATTTGTTATTCAATGTAAAGTACAATTCATATCAATGTTCGCTATTGTTATAGTAATGTTGAGAGGTTACGACCTTTTTCAGTCCTTAGATGACCTTACGGTTAGCGAGTTAGCAAGCCATTAAATGTGAGACTGACTGCGCGCACGTGGTAAATGATAAAGGTTTTTTTATTAGGAAGTTCTGGTTGACATGAAATTCAGATATGCGTTTTTTATGTATGAAATAAACATGTTTAGAGTTCCTGTGTTTTAAAATGTGAAATGAGAATTAACATTTTGGAATATGAGTAGAGTGCAGTTAGACATCAAAAAAACCGCTGCCCGAGGAATCACTACTTCCACATTCAGATTTTCCATCCATGTCTCTCACAACAACAAAAATTTGTATGTGGAAATAATTGTTTATGGAACTATAATAATATACTATTTGAAATCGTCTACCCCAAAAACCCATAAGACGATATTCCCACATCAGTAGTGGGGTGGGGGTAAATGAAGGAAAAAATATTTTGAGGTTTTTGGTTCTTGTAGACACACTAAATCATAAATTTTTTTCGTCCCCTTTAATAATGGGATGAGGGTGGTAATGGGGGTGGCTAATAAAAAAATTTTTTTTGAGACCTTGTAGCTTCTCTTGTATATACTGTATACCAATTTTATGGACTCTTACCTGCTTGATTTATCTACTTACCTCCGTTTACCCCCAAACCCTTCAACGGAATAAGATGAAAATATAATATAGTTCCAGATCACGTTAAAATACATATGTGTACCAAATTTCTAGTCAATATCTTAAACGGTTCCAGAGTAATAGTGCGTACAAAAAAAAGTTACACACAGACCGACAGACACAAAATTTTTTTCGCTCAAACTTAAAATCTCGACGTTTCATGACATTGGAAGTATAGTAACGACAAAGAAAAAATTGAAAAACTTTTTTTGTTCAAATATGCTTAGAATGTCATGAATCGCCGTGATTTTATGTTTGAGCAAAAAAATTTCTGCCGGTCTGTGGGTCTGTCTATCTGTAACTTTTGTACCTTTTGTGCGCACGATTACTTAAGATATTGTAAGTAGATAAATCAAGCAGGTAAGAGTCCATAAAATTGGTATATAGTATATACAAGAGAAGCTATAAGGTTTCAAAAATTTTTTTTTATTAGCCACTCCCATTACCACCCTGACCCCATTATTAAAGGGGGCGAAAAAAAATTATGATTTAGTGTGTCTACAAGAACCAAAAACCTCAAAATATTTTTTTACTTCATCCACCCCCACCCCACTACTGATGTGGGATGTCGCCTTATGGGTTTTTGGGTTAGACGATTTCAAATAGTATATTATTATAGTTCCATAAACAATTATTTCCACATACAAATTTTTTTGTAAGAAATTGAACAGCCTTCAAAAGAAAACTAACTGGAAATTATGACAAACTTCAACATACTTCAAGGAAAGGTTGAAAATCCGTGACATCTATATATACAGCATGTACCTCTTTTAGTGGCTCCCCTTCCATATCTCAGTTATTAGTCATCTGATTTCAATAAAACTTGAACCGCTATCAAAGATTTTTATTATGTCCTTTTTGATAGAAACAAAACTTTTTTAGTCACTGGCGTACATTTTTTTAAGAAAAAAAAGGTCGATTTTTTGAGAAGTCATATTAGAGATTTTTAATCGAAAAACTATTATTTATTTGTCAGTTACTTAGATGCTCAAAAAATAACTTTTTATTATTCCAAAATTTTACATCAGTATCTTAAATAAAATTTTATAATTTCTCGAGAAAAGAAATAGACATTAATGCCTTTACGCATGTATAAAAATATCTTCAATTGGGTGAAAAAAGTCATCAATAAACAAAAACAATAAACATAATAAACAATTCCGTTTCATTAGTTAGTAACCGGTTTCATCTCTGACACGTGTAAACGGTGTTTAACGATTCGATATAGAATTAACTCTTTATTGTTTTCGTGTGTATAGTGTTTACATTCTGTTTAAATGCGCTATATTGAACGCATTTGGTTAAAATATAAATAATATAAATTTAAATAAACTACAAAGGAATGTCGAGAAAAATTAATAGGAAATCATTTGAATTATATGGGTTAATTATATTGTTGAACATTAGTTCTGTTTGTCGCATTAGATAAACATAATTTGTTTATAAACACTATTCTGCGCTTTTAAAATAAAATTATATTATTTATGAAGTATAAAGCATATATGTCTCCCAGATCAGTCTCGAGATCATTCTACACATCGGAAGAAAATTATTTATTATTTTTAGCAATTCACAGATTCCATAACATTGCACAAAACGATATACTCCAATCGAATTAGACATAATAAAAAATTTTGCGTACTGCGGACTTTTTTTTGTGGAAGTTATTTAAGAAGGCATAATAAGCAAGCCCAGAAAACTACACCCTGCTACACCATGTGCGTTCCCTATTTTTAGGGGTTGAAACTTTGAAATTTTACTTATGTGCCCATATCTTTTTCCCTATTGCCCGTAGGGCTCTTTACCAAGTTACACTTTTTGAAGATTCATCCCTCCTCTATATAATACATATATTACACATTTGCTGTAGGACAAACGGTTTTGGCTGTACGAGGCCGGAAAGGTCGCGCTGTTCGAATTTGGGAGGTCTTCTGTACAGGACAAACGGCTATCATTTCCAATCTACAATACTACACCTACTAATACCCTTAAAGAGGGATGACAATTTGTGAAGAAACTTTCATCGAATACCGCGCGGTTTCCATGATACGGGATGTTGAAATTTTGAAAACCCCTTTTTACAAAAAAAGTGAACCTACTTTTTTTTCGCTCATTTTTTTTTTCATGTATGTACGACCCTAATATAAGAAAATTTACGTTGGTTTTATTTTAATACATTCGTTGGTTTAGGAGCTAGACAGCAAAATATGCCAAAAATGGCTATTTTGGTATTGTTGCATTAAAAAAACCAAAACCAGTACAATTCTGGCAAATGTTTTTGTTTATCCTAAAAGTCCAATTCATTGCGCATAGAAAATGTGTTTTTGTATTTAAATAGTAATAATACTTATTGTGTTATAACGATTTATGTCATGTGTTCTCCAGTCTCCTTTCTCACAATTTTTTTTTTGCGGCTTTATGGTTCATGGTAGGGCAGACAGCAATGTGTACCTGAACAGGACACATATTAGGGTGTTAAAATGGATCTCTTGTTAAAATGCGATAGGACGTACCGTTTTCGAGTAAAACGCACTTATTTACAAAAAATTATTTCAGATCACACTTTTCATCGACTGACTAGTAAATACTCACCGCTGACTACGAAAAAATAAAACTATGTGTCGCTTCTTGCTTTTTCTGTTTATGAGGGTCATTGCTAATGAAAAAATGAAGGGACTCGAACGGAATAGAGGGTTCTCACTCCCCTATTTGAAGGTTCACGCTTGTCTCGAATCATCATTGCGACTTATTTTGTGTCTATAACAAAATCCACAGTAATTTTACCTTCCTCGAGAAACAGCTATTATATGTCCATTTCATCGGAAAATGATTTAAAAAACAAACTCCTAAGAAATAAAACACCAAAATGTAGAATTTATTTATCAGAAAACAATGAAAACTCAAAGCAAACATAACCAAACAAGTGCGTTTTATTGGAAAACGGTACGTTCTATCGCATTTTAACACCCTATTATGTGCCCTGTCCACATGTATAATGCTTTCTGCCCTACTATGAACCATAAGGCCGAAAAAAAAAATGTGAAAAAGGAAACTGGAGAACACATGACATAAATCGTTATTACACAATAAGTGTTGATCCTACTTAAATACAAAAACACATTTTCTATGCGCAATGAATTGGACTTTTAGGATAAACAAAAACATTTACCAGAATTATACTGGTTTTGGTTTTTTTAATGCAAAAATACCAAAATAGCCATTTTTGGCATATTTTGCTGTCTAGCTTCTAAACCAACGATTGTATTAAAATGAAACCAACGGAAATTTTCTTATATTAGGGTCGTACATGCATGAAAGAAAAATGAGCGAAAAAAAGTAGATTCACTTTTTTTTTTTAAAGAGGTTTTCAAAATGTCAACATCCCGTATCATGGAAACCGCGCGGTATTCGATAAAAGTTTTTTCACAAATCATCATCCCTCCTTAAGGGCATTAGTATGTGTAGTATTGTAGATTGGAAATAATAGCCGTTTGTCCTGTACAGAAGACCCCCAAATTCGGACAGCGCGACCTTTCCGGCCTCGTACAGCCAAAACCGTTTGTCCTACGGCAAATGTGTAATATATGTATTATGTAGAGGAGGGATGAATCTTCAAAAAGTGTAACTTGGTAAAGAGCCCTACGGGCAATAGGGAAACAGATATGGACACATAAGTAAAATTTCAAAGTTTCAACCCCTAAAAATAGGGGACGGACATGCTGTAGCAGGGTGTAGTTTTCTGTGCTTGCTTATTATGCCCTCTTAAACAACTTCCACACAAAAAAGTCCGCAGTACGTAAAATTTTTTATGATGTCTAATTCGACTGGACTAATATATTATTGTTATTTAAAATAAACGACTACCCTGAAAAATTCTCAAACTCATATGGACTGAAAAGTATAAAAAATATTTTGAAAACCGTAAAAGATATACATCTCACATCCGCCATTAAACACAGTTAGAACCAAATTAGATGGAATTTGAGGTTTTCTCTAAAACTATTAGTACGTCGGATGGCTGGCTCTATCGTTCACTAACCCAATACCGAGGTATAACCAAATAAAACCTATTTCATTTTATTCAGCAGGTTTTTTTACATAGGAAATCACTTTTGACGACACTCTGCATTGGTCGAGACTGAAGTTACAAGAAAAAAACAAAAAAAAATGAAAATAACAAAATTCAAATTCAACTGCGAATAACTTTCAAACGAAAAAAGATAAAATTATATATTTTTTTAAGTTTTATAGTACAAACGATTCTCTTTAATTTGATGTATAATTTATTACAAAAATAATAACTTTAACATTAAAAAATTGACGTTGATTTAGATGGTACACAAATTGTCATTTTTTTTGAAAGGTCTAACTCCTTGTAACTCGCTTATGTATTGAGCTATTCGAATGTTTTATTCACCAAAAACTGCCAAATTTCATAGACTTCATTTTGTCTCAATTAATGCTCTGTAAATAAAAGCGGTACAGC
Organism: Rutpela maculata; assembly: GCA_936432065.2. Lineage (NCBI taxonomy): Eukaryota > Metazoa > Arthropoda > Insecta > Coleoptera > Cerambycidae > Rutpela > Rutpela maculata. The sequence goes on along the minus strand of OW386291.2, from coordinate 3,028,657 downwards.
CTTTTAAACACAACAAAGCGCGCTACGGCGACGGAGTCGCGAGGCTTCCCCACTCGTTCCCGGTACATCCCGCGTTCACCATAAATCGCGCAAGGCTACAATCAGCGGCCGTAACAAAAGCTTTAGAATTATATTCCTTTATTGTAAGATGATAAAATTAACAAATCAAATTGAATAATATGATATTAGTTGTAATAATCTGCTATATATGGTGTCGTACTACGCGGGTGGTGCATTAATAAAGTGAAAATAATAGGTAGGTATCAGACAGATATAACTGATTTTCAGATATATCATTGCAAAAACCGCTGCCCAAGGAATCATTACTTCCATATCCGGATTTTCTATCCAAGTCACACAACGAAAAAATTTTGTATCTGGAAATAATTGTTTATGGAACTTTAATAATATAATATTTGAAATCCTCTACCCCAAAAACCCATAAAACGATGCCCCACATCAGTAGTAGGGTGGGGTGGTGACAGGGGGTGGGAGTGAGGGGTGGATAAAGTAAAAAAATATTTTGAGGTTTCTGGTTCTTGTACACATACTAAATCACATTTTTTTTCATCCCCTTTAATAATGGGGTGGGGGTGGCAATGGGGGTGGCTAATGCCAAATTTTTTTTTGAGACCTTAGCTTCTCTTGTCTATACTAAATATCAATTTTATGAACTCTTATCTGATTGATTTACCTGGTTCACCTACCGGAACAAGATGAAAATATAATCTGGTTCTAGATCTTGTTAAAGTACATATGTGTACCAAATTTCATGTCAATATCTTAAACGGTTCCAGAGAAACGTGCGCACAAAAAAAGTTACAGACAGAAATTTTTTTTTTCGCTCAAACTTAAAATCTCGACGTTTTATGACATTCTAAGCCTATTTGAACAATAAAAATTAAAACAAATTTTTTGTCGTTACTATACTTCCACTGGATGTGGAAGTAAAATCATGCCAGCTAGAAAAGTTTTTACTTTGCTTCGTATATTTTAATATTTTCCATAAAATGTCAGAGGTAACCACATAATTATTTGCCATGCTTTCACTAACTCGTAGAGGCTCTGAATGATTAGTTGGATTTTTGTACATAACTATATTTTTGTTTTCATGTAAACTGGAAGGGATAAAATCGGTTAAAATTGGATAGACGATCTAAATATGCTTGTGTAAATAGGCTGTTCTTTTTTTTAAATAATACTATTCCTAGTGGGATTTTTACCATCTAGCCTGTCTTCGTTTTGATTAACATTATCGCTGCGACAAATGTAATTGTTTTCTTCAGAACTTACTGGAGGAACTCCAGGTGGTATAAAAATGTCGTCACCAGTTTTTACTAATACGTGACTAGCTAAAGACGTTAAAAATGTACGTATTTCATCGTAGGAATAACCATAGCCAAAAGAATAAAGCATATCATTAAGTTCTTTTAATAACGTTTAAATCAAATTTGCTGTCCTGACATATTTAGCATCCACGACATAAATGTTTATAACAAATCTGAAACTTCTTGTTTACATGTATGTTCATTCAGATTAGTAGTCCTGTTTTTTTATAGTTTTAAAACATCCAGCTATAGCTTCTCTTAAGATACCGGCAGCTTTATCAGGAATTGTCAATTCATTCTCATGAACCAAGTTTTCTTCGCCTGATTCACTTGTGACTGACAACAAAAATCCTTTTAGCTTTATTATCACTTGAATGAACTGTTGTATTTTCTTTGTGTTCACAAAACACTTTGTTTGCTTAAATGATTTTCTAATCTCTTTCTTATATTTCCACTGCTATAATAATCTAATTTTTCTTCCGTCATTTCTTCAAATATATCATTAAGGCGTGTTTTTAGAAATATTAGAGTTAAGAATTCTTTTTTGCAAAACAGCAAGATAAACCTCCTTAAATAAAATATTTAACGCTACTTTAAATTCATTTTTTTCTTTCAGTTGTTTAGTTTGTACACATTTAATTTTTTTTTGCTAATATATTTTGCATAATAAATTTTATGATAATTTCCATTAGCCCAAATAAATCTGAATAAATGTGTAACCTGCCTTGTATTTCTGTATCACAATGCGACACTGCAGCTTTAATATATATTTTTTTCTAGTTTCCGCACCCGTTCCTGTACAAACTGGTACTTAAAGATGTTCTTAATTTATTCTTATTTTTTCTGGATTTTCCACAAATCAGACAATGCCATTTTATTTTAAACTGATTTTTTTTCTTTATTATAACTACATGAAGGCTCACTTGCATTTTTTTATCGCGTTACTAATATCAGAGTCAATACGTATTATCTTTGCTAACGTTATTTATTACAAAAAGATGTCAGACAAGAATAATGAAATCGGTATCGAAGGGTGTGCAAATAAGTGCCACCACTTTGTTTTATAAAAATTTTAATGAAACTGCATATTTTCTGTCATTTGCACTATTAATAATAGACCTGATGCCAGTAACAGTTGGTTTTTTACCATTAGATTTTCACTGCTTTCAGCAGTTTCGTAAAACAAACATGTAGTTTTTCTCCATTGATAAAAATGAATCTACAATATACATAAACTGTAATAGCCTACATGTAAGTAAAATAGTATATACTTATTTAATATTTATCCAGACAATAATGAGGCCAGCAGCCGATACGTTTCTTGATGGGCCGAGAAAGTAGCGGGGGCGGGAAAGGAAGCCTCGCGTCTTCGTCGCCGTACTGTGTGCTTCGTTGTGTTTCAAGGGCTGTAGCGCTTTTAGTTAAAAAATTAGATCCAGCATTAATCGAGACAAAATGAAGCCTATTAAATTTGTCAGTTTTTGGTGAAAGAAAAAATTGAATACCTCGTTATTTAAGCGAGTTATGGCGAGTTAAGAATTAGAGAAATGTTGCTGATTTATGTATCTTTTTGAATTTTGCTAGTTTTTTTATGTTAATTTTTTAATTATTGCAATAAATTATACATCAAATTAAAAAGCAATGTTTATTTGTCAAAACCCAAAAAAATTGTATTTTTATCTGTTTTAGTTCTAAAGTTATATTTGATTAAATCTTAAATTTCTAAATTTCTTTTTTTTTAGTTTTTTTCTTATATTTTCGGTCTCGACCAATGGAGAGTGTCGTCAATTTTGATTTCCTATGTAAAATAACATGCTTTAATAAGTAGTGAAGGTCCCATCTGGTTATACTTCAGTATTGGGTAGGTCAAGAAAGAGAAGGCTTTTCGCGCTCTGCCCGACGGGCTATATGGTAGATAGACAAAAACCATGGAAGACAATTCGAACAATATTGAATTTAGTTTTTCCTATTTTTGACAAAATTATTTTATATTATAAGAAGCGTTGTTGCTGTTAATAATTTTCCATGGCTTCCTCACAAATACATTAAATTTTTCGAAAATTAACCACTTTTTTAGAGATAAATATGACATAATATATTGTTGGATAGCTAATTTAAATTGCGATCGAATAATGAAATCATTTGTTCCATTTAAAAAGACACAAGTTATGTCTAGGTATATCTCGAAAACTGAGGCATGCATATTTTCTTCTTATCAGCAACGGATTCTACTCAAAAAAGTATCTTAATAATGTGTTACTCGATTTTCGATTCGACACTTGGTAATTGAGATATAGAGGTCATCCAAAAATGCCAATTTTCCAAAAACGCTCTGTAGCTCGGTAGTCGAAAAAGATGGACGATCGCGGTTGGCACCATTGTTTGTTTCTCGCAAATCGAGCTCAGGACACCTATATTGGTTTTTGTCTATCTGCCATAGTTTTAGAGAAAACCCCAAATCCTATCTAATTTGGTCCACCCTGTACATACATACATAGATGTACAAAAGTAAAAAAAAAATACTGCCACAATTCAGTACAAATAAAAAATTTTCCCCCAGTACCAAGTAAAGGAATTTTGAAAAAGTTCTGAAAATAGTGAAACTCACAATTAAAAATCCAGTAGCAAGTACTTAACCGACCCATTGAATATGCCTCTATTTAATTCAGTAGACAAACATTTGACATATAAGTATAAAAAATAATCTTGAATTTCATAACAGTAAATAATAGTAACACACTAACAAATGAAACAATACATAAATCTAGGACATAATAAATGCAAGGTAATGAGTTAATACAGATAACAATTGATCATAATTTGAGAAGCGTGTAAACACAGTTATATCTAAATATTTTAATATGGTACTGATTGTTAGCACGATGTAAATAGAATGAAATCCCACTTGTCTGGGTAAATTTTTCTGTGAAATTATTTTGTATTGCACTGGCATACAACACCAGATTAGAAACAACATTTTTAATAGTTCTAAAATGGTAAATTATTTCATGATTACAGTTACCATCAGTAGCATAGTAAGGTCCCAGTGGCCCCGAGTTCGAACTCTCCTCATATAGTTGCCCAGAATGTTATAAGACACGTAAAAAATCACAAAGGTTTGCCATAAATCCCGTTAGGATGGAGCGGGGCATGCTTTATTTTTCTACAGCATATTAAATAATAAATATAATGTATTACTTAATACATAAAACATCATTATTTTCATGTAAAGTATGTTCTGGCATGATTAAAATAAGAAATTAACGGAAACACATCACCTGTACCCCAAGTACAATAATACAGCGAACTAGTACTGGGTTAGAATTACAATTCGATAATACTTAAAAATAAAGTCTACTATTTATCTAGTTTCATTTGACAAAATTCAACAAATTATTAGTAAGATGAATAAATTATAGTCTTATGCACCTATTTTTAAGTTAATGTTTATTTTGTTGTGTGACAATCACCTTTTATTAAAAATACTATTAAATATACTTCAATTTAACAAAATGAACAATATATATATACTATTTTTTTTATTGATTTAACCCATATTATTTGCAAACAAAAGCGCTGATGCGACGTCTTAATTCATCAAAGTGGATTGCAGAACGATGTTATGTTTATGTAAACAGAACTGCGGGTTAACTCTACAATAATATTGGTTTATCTGCCAACTATAATAGTAGAGAAAACTGCTACTGGGTTTACGATTACAATTCGACAATAGATAAAAATAAAATATGCTATTATTCTAGTTTAATTTGACAGAATTCAACAAAATAATAGTCAGACGAAAAAAATAATAGTCTTATTCATCTATTTTACTTCCACATCCAGTGGAAGTATAGTAACGATAAAAATTTTTTTTTAAAATTTAATTGTTCAAATAGACTTAGAATGTCATGAAACGTCGAAATTCAAAGTTTGAGCAAAAAAAAATTTCTGTCTGTCGGTCTGTCTGCCGGTCTGTAACTTTTTTTGTGCGCGTGGAATCGTTTGAGATATTGACTTGAAATTTGGTACACATATGTACTTTAACGAGAACCAGAACTACCCACACAGCACATGACGTCCCTAGGATATCCTCAATTGGTCCCGTATATCCCAATCGAGGACAACATTCCTCAGGATATCCTCAGGATATCCCAGTAAAATATGTACAACCTGAGAATATCCCAAATGAGGATATCCTAGACAAATCCTGGCAGGATGTCCTAGTAATATCCTGCAAAAATATTAAAAGCCTAACAATATCCACTGTCGGAATATCCTAGGCAAGTCCTAGACGTCCTATTATTATTATTTAGGAGATTTCAACAACAAAATAATGAAAAATGTACTTATTTTGAAGCTATTTATTTATAGTGTCTTTTAGTTTGTAAAATATGCTTCTAAAAACTTAATTTTTTGCTCTATTTGAAAATCTCCTCCAGTACAAATTCATTAAAAATGTATTAATGCATATCTTATTTAAATACCAGTTATTTAATTTGCTTTTAATACATTTACTGTGTTTTGAATTAGCCGCCTTTTTGTGACAAGTCGAAAGTTCAACTGAAGGTTATGTCGGTTCATTTCGTTATATCGACACGACACCGAAGCCGTTTTGTTGATGTCGTCTCGTGTTTGTGGTTGTAGAAAAGTGCCCAGTAAAATAAACGAACAACAAGAAAAAGAAAATATTTCACCAGCGATTTTCACTTTATATCAGACATATCGAATTTGTAATTTTTGGTATTATTCTGTGGCGATTAGAAAGAGGGACCTGCTATTATTAAAGGTAAGCATTGTGTTTGTATATTTATTTAGTAAACAAATGTATATCACTTTATTAGCCTCCTAGCATCTTCAATCCGAAAATTATTATTTCAATACACTGATTTAAAACGTTTATTAGTTTGTTTCTAAAAATGCCTAAAGATCGCTGCAAGAAATCGTCGTTCTATAGACGAGGTAATAAAAATGGGAGTTGATTGTTCCCAAATTGTAGAAATGACAATAATAATAGTTCGGGTAATTCCAATGTTCCATAATATAGACGCTTATATTAGTAAGTTCTAGTTGTCCAAGATAACAAAAGTAGCAATTTTTAAAAAATTTAGCTTTATTCAACATTTTTGAGGTTGATTAATAGAGGATAGTACTAGAAGTTTAAACAATCAAAAAATTACGAGGTTTTAAAATTTTTAAATATAACTTTTGGGTTCTCTCATATTTATAGCTTTTACATTTTAAATAACAGCGTATCGGACTGCTGTATTTACCGATTTAGCATTCAAGTTTGCACTTTCTTCTTAATAAATTAAAGTTTCAATAATCATCATAATATGCTATTACTAGACAGTTTTAGTATTAAGAAATGTATTTTCTGATTTGTTTCGTTAAAGACGCCATCCAATCAAATCTAAAATGTTTATATTATCATGATAGACAACAAATATATAAGCATATTTTTACTTATTTGTAGCTGCAGTAATGGAGAGCACTTATACCAAAAACTGCCCGAAAAAACAAATAGAAGATAATATTAAAACGTGGCTACGTCATGGGAGCGAGCGAATAAAAAAGGAAAAGAAGGAGACGCAGCAAAAATAACGTTTGCAAAAGTTTCCTTGAGAGACTTAAATCATAACATAACTTATATATATTTTATATAAATATATTAAATATATTTTGAAATTTTTTTTTCACACTTCCTAAGAAAAAAACATTTTTGACTAATATGTTGTTATTATAAATATATAAAACACTCACTAACAAAACCTTAAAATTAATTGGATCAGAAATTTTAAGACTATTATCAACTTTTAAACGAAATTCTACTTGGTATGAAAACTGAATGGCATGAAAAAATAAATACATATTGCATCTCAAGTCTTTGGGGGTTAATGGTCGAAATTTCCAAAAACAGTAAATATATATATGCCCTATTCATATATAGGTACCTCTATTAGTTTGGTAGATTTACTTTTAAAGCGATAAGCCAATTGATAGGTACAAATATATGTATGGAGTTGTACATGTATCACACCATTTTATTACTCATTTTACCTCTGCCATTAAACTTGTATTTCTTTGTTTTTGCTTAGCTCAGTTTAAAAGTAATGATCTACTATATTATAAAATAATATGTATTTTTTGCTGTCTTTAGAAATTGGATATTTCTAAAGACAGCAAAAAATACATATTATTTTATAATATAGTAGATCATTACTTTTAAACTTAGCTAAGCAAAGACAAAGAAATACAAGTTTAATGGCAGAGGTAAAACCCTAAAAGAACTGGGGATGTCCTATATAAAGCCCAATCAATGTCCTCAGGTTGTTCATAGTAAAGCCCAGGCATAACCCATATAAGAGCTGATGATGTCCTGTACACAGCCGTACTGATGTCCTGAGGACGTCATCAGCAAAGCCCGAACTGTCCCATTTGGATATCCTGCGGACATCCTAAGGTGATAATGGGATCTTCCCAGGATATCCCATATGTCCTGAAAAGATGTCCCCAGTATATTCTGAGGATGTCCTTGTGCTGTATGGGTAGATTATATTTTCATCTTGTTGGGGGGTAAATTGGGTAAATTTGGGGTAAAGAGGTAAATTAAGCAGGTAAGAGTCCATAAAATTGGTATTTAGTATATACAAGAGAAGCTAAGGTCGCAAAAAAATTTTTGGCGTTAGCCAGCTATTACCACCCCCCGTCCCATTATTAAAAGGGATGAAAAAAAATGTGATTTAATATGTGTACAAGAACCAGAAACCTCAAAATTTTTTTTTCTTCATCCACCCCCACTACCACCCCCACCCCACCACCGATGTGGGGTATCGTTTTGTGGGTTTTTGGGGTAGAGGAGTTCAAATATTATATTATTAAAGTTCCATAAACAATTATTTCCACATACAAAATTTTTTCATTGTGAGTGACTTGGACAGAAAATCTGGATGTTTAAGTAGTGATTCCTTGGGCAGCGGTTTCAAGTAAATGTTTGTTTTGTTGTATGACGACTTTTTATTAATTATAATAACAATCACCTTTTGTTTAAAAATACCATCAATATAATTTAGTTTAACAAAACTAACAATATGGTTAGTTAGCCATTTTTTTTTGTTGAATTTACCCATACTATTTCTTTGAGTGCAAATGTCAAATATGATCATATGTCAATAATTTGACAGAAAAATTTCCACTAATTAATTTCGTTCAGGATACCCTGGAGGATGAAAATTTCCGGAAATTTTTTGGGTTGCTGTGGTAACGAAACCAAGAACAAACTTCTGATTGGCTAAAAAAGTGACGTGTGAAATTTTCATTACAAAGACTGAAAATACCAGGATGTACAACACGTTAATTATGTATTATTATTAATAAGTATTTCATGTTTATAGATTTTTTGATAAAGATATGAAGTTTCATGTCACAGTGTATTATTTTTATAATTTACCTCATCACCAGTAATTTAGTAATAAATGAAGTATTTTTTTAATATGTCAATTCAGTCAATACGTATCAACTAGAAATTCTCTCTGCTTACACTATTACGTAGGCATGTTATTATTTAACTAGTATGGTACACGTATACTTCAGTTTTATGCACTAGTAGCAGTATAACGAAAATTTGTATTTGTGGAATTTTTGCTCTCTCTCAGCAAGTCACAATAAACCTTTATTTGAAAAGCATTTCAAAGGAAATAGTTTACTATTTATTTTGTTAAAAACAGAGATAGGGATAAGGGTTGTTAGTCCTTCTAGGAACTTATATAATAAGTCAAGGGAGATTTATGATGCCTTATAACCGTTCCCATGTGCTACTTTCTAGCTATCAACGCTCTAGCCACACAATCGAGAAAGAAGAAACACTTGTTCCTATGTATCAACGGAAATTTCCAAATATTTGTCAAAGACGTTTTTAAGTGCCCGCAACAACTTGTCCGCTTCAACAAAAATAGAGTGGTTTCTATAGCGTATACAACATAACAATGAATTAGCCCAGAGCGTTGACAACCACACAATTCATGGAAAAAAATATTATAGTAAACATGTACATTCCAATAATTTTTTTGGACTTGAAATTTTGGCAAATGCTTTTTATATTTATTTTACAGATATTAGCGAATTAAAATTATGTGTCCCTAGCTAATTTTTTTTACATGTTTATCTCCAACTTCTTAATTCAAAATGTTAGTCCGTTCTTGAATTAATTTAACATCCCTTAAAATGGTGTAAAATCGTAGAAATATTGTAATAACTCTTAATGAAGTGTGAAAAATGTTTTGTAGTCGAGAGTAGAGAATATAAATTCGAGCCACAATAAGCTATTTCTATAAATTAAACCGAAATCCGCCCTTATGGGGGAGTGAAAACTACCGCTAAAACTCAAAAGACGCAGGTGAGTGTAAATAACATGTACAAAGGCCAAATTTTTGTATCTCTTAGTGCAAAATATTTGACTCTGGTGCGACAACCAGCCATTACTCTCAAAGGGTAGAGACTCAATCCTATAGAGGGTTAAAACTACTCCCACCCCCATAGGTTTCAAGACGGGAAAGAAATTCAGGCAGGGTGAACAAATATGGAGTAAATTCATTCCAACCACCAATACATGACTAGAGACTACCCTTAAGGGGTGGTAAGAGCTACTTACAGCTCATTGTGCCAAATATATAAATCTGGTACGACAACCACCCAATCTTTTTAATAAGGTTGAAAATCACCCCTACTGGGGTGGGGGGTAAAAACTACCCCACATACGGACGGAAATAGATAGACGGAAATTTAGTTCATTTAGGTATAATAGCTTACATAGATAGAAAAAAATGGTCACTGAAGAGATAACATCCTATATCTATGACTAAAAAAAAAGAAAGATATTTTGAAGATAAGGGAGAAAAATCATAAGAAAAGAAAGTATTTGGATTGATGATCGAAAGTATGTTATATTAGGAAAAACCGCTGCCCAAGGAATCACTACTTCCACATCCAATTCTCTATCCAAGTCACTCACAACGAAAAAACTTTGTATGTGGAAATAATTGTTTATGGAACTTTAATAATATAAAATTTGAAATCCTCTACCCCAAAAACCCATAAAACGATACCCCACATCGGTAGTGGGGTGGGGGTTGTGATAGGGGGGTGGTAGTGGAGGTGGATGAAGTAAAAAAATGTTTTGAGGTTTCTGGTTCTTGTACATACACTAAATCAAATTTTTTTTTTCATCCCCTTTAATAAGGGGGTGGGGGTTGGTAATGGGGGGGTGGCTAATGCCAAAAATTTTTTTGAGACCGTAGCTTTTCTTGTATATACTAAACACCAATTTTATGGACTCTTACCTGCCTGATTTACCCCAAATTTACCCCAATTTACCCCCCAACCCTTCGACGGAACAAGATGAAAATATAATCTAGTTCTAGATCTCGTTAAAGTACATATGTGTACCAAATTTCAAGTCAATATCTCAAACGGTTCCAGAGTAAACGTGCGCACAAAAAAGTTACAGACCGATAGACAGACAGAAATTTTTTTTTCGCTCAAACTTGAAATCTTGACGTTTCATGACATTCTAAGCCTATTTGAACAATAAATATTTCTAAAAATTTTTTTGTCGTTACTATACTTCCACTGGACGTGGAAGTAATACCGATTAATCAAATATTATTTAGCAAAAATCCTGATTTTTTCCTGTAAAATCGGTTATACCTCACTTGAACAACGTTTTTGATAAAATACATAAAGATTTTACATAGAAAATGATACACTTTGCGTATTTGTGAATTTGGAACATAATGAACGAGATTGCCAAGAATCTTGCCGTGAACAAGTCAACTAACAGGTTCGACTCGTCATATCTCCAAAACAAAAACTATGCCCAACTTGAAATTTTGCCTACTTTAAAGTATCACCATAAGCTATCATTTAGACCACTTTTGAATCGAATTCATGAGGTCCCCAAAAGGGGCGAAATTTTGAGTTACTCTGCTATACTTGGGTAGGTCATCCAACAAAACAGATAAATAATAAATAAATGATTCCAAACAGAAAGTTAAGTTTTGTGTAGTAACTTTTACAGATTTTTTTTAACAGTACGATAAATTAATTATTATAACACGGCTGTACCCGGTTCATATTTTAAAAAGTTCTAAAATTTGTTTTATATGAGTTACAGATGAGAATTATAAAAATAAAATAATCTGTTATTTGCAAAATTGTTAAATAATTAGGTATATTTTGTATTAAAGCATTGTTCTCTAATTTTATTAAAATCTCAGTGATTAGTTGTGCGTAAACACGCATTAAATATAACACAAAGATCAGTACATTAAACAAAAGTAACAAAGACACTGAGGGATCTTATTATTCTAATAATAAGTGAAATGTAATTGACCTTAAACAAAGAATGCTAATTTTGAAGATCTCTAGCTATTTACTCTTAAATGCAAGTAATATTTATTTGCTTGTCGCTTTTATTTGCTTGTCGCCTAAATCAACTTGATTTAGGTTTTAGATATATTAATATTTTTATAATACTTATAATATTTAGCATTTTGCAGAGTGAGAGAGAAATGTGCGTTTATTTTCGATTTGATTGATTGATTGATTTACCAGCGTGCGGTAGGCATTGCTGCCACTCCCAGGTATACAGCTGGGCCTGCTACGTCCACGCTGGGTTGGACTAAGGTCATGCTTGTTGCCAGCAGCGAGTGCCACATGGCGCATGGTAAAGAAATATGGGATGGGAGGTGTAGGTATTTGTGAGATGCGTTACCGCATTGCGTCCTGAGGGAGCGTTTAAGCTTTTTTTGTGCTCTTGGTTCTGGGTATCTGCCTCTTCTGAATCTTCGTGTGAAATATGTGTTGTGTCTTAATATGGAGTGTTTATTACTGTTTATGCCCCTCTTTTGTCTTTCTGTTTCTTCGAATCTTCTTTTTCTGAGTCTTCTGATTCCTCGATTTCCAATGCTGGGTTGGATTTGAGTCATGCTTGTTGTCAGCAGCGAGAGCCACATGACGCATGGTTTTTCATTTCTCCCCTCGCTTTTCTTTCCCAGTTTGTTTATGATCCTCTCGATTGCTGTTTTCCATGTGTAACATGGTCTCCCTATTTTTAGTTTGGTGCTGTTCAGTGTTAACGTTTTCTTCAGTAGGTTTTCTGCTGTACTTTTTGCTTTATCCTTCTTGATCCTTCCCCTTATCTCTCTGCTTACCAGAATATGGTCTATTTGTATGACTGAGCTTCCATTACTCCAGGTGTCAATGCATGTTTGACTTTTACTTCATGTATTTCTTATTGTTAAGTCAAACATGTGTGCTAGGTTTTTCACCGCGTTTCCATTTTCGTTAGACCATGTGTGGAGTATATGTGCATTAAAGTCTCCAGGTACACGATTTCACTACACTATGTATATGCTATGATTTACCGCGTTAGAGGGAAGCACTGTGGAAAGTTTGGGTTTGTGTACCTAATTAAACACTAACTAATATTCCTTATCAAGCTGAAAATATTCCGAGGTATAAATTATTTTACAAACACATTCACTTATACAAACTTAAATATAACTTCTATACGTTGTCACTTTGTATTTAACTTTTTCAAGCTTTCATGAGTATTCATTGGTGACAGAACACTATAAGTCATCTCCCTGGCTACCAGAATATGATCTATTTATTGAGTTGAGTTTACGCTGCTCTAGGTTATCAAGATTGCTCTTTTCTGTGCGTATTTTCTTGGAAACCATTTTCCTGAGAAACCTGTATCACGTACACATACATTGAGGTGCCATAAGAATTCAGTCTGGACGCTACACACCGACAGTGCCCCATTGATTATTTCTGATCTAATCCAAGTTAAACTCGTTTGAATATTTTTAGCAATTATGAGAACCTCACCTGACCTGAAAGGTATACTTTAAGAGTAGTGCGCCACTGATCATTACGTGTTCAATTTTGATGAAATTTGTTTGAATATTTTTAGTAATTATTAGAAAACACACTTGAAGGTTCACACAGGAAATCTGTATAATCACACTTTAATTGCGATGCATTACTGATTATTTCGGGTTATTATTATCACCCTTATTATATCGCGCGTAATTCTCTTGATTGGCTGAAAGAAACTTCTCTTGTATATACTAAATACCAATTTTATGGACTCTTACCTGCTTGATTTACCTATTTACTTCAATTTACCCCAATTTACCCCCTAACCCTTCAACGGAATAAGATGAAAATATAATCTAGTTCCAGATCTCGTTAAAATAAATAAATAAATTTACCGTCGTTGCGTGTAAAATTTTGATGTAATTTTACCTGCAAAGAGAGTGTAAAATTCCATTTACTAGGGAGGATTACCCAAAATATAAGGTAATTTTACACTCTTTTTGCGGGTAAAGTTACATTACGATTGGGTGTAATTTTACACGCAACGATGGTAAATTTACTACGAAAAGAAAATCCTGTCTGGATAAGGGGCAATTTTGTTACACCTGGTAAACGTCGAGATTTTAAGTTTGAGCGAAAAAAAAATTTCTATCTGTCGGTCTGTCTGTCTGTTGGTCTGTCTGTCGGTCTGTCTGTCTGTAACTTTTTTTTTGTGCGCACGTTTACTCTGGAACCGTTTGAGATATTGACTTGAAATTTGGTACACATATGTACTTTAACGAGATCTAGAACTAGATTATATTTTCATCTTGTTCCGTCGAAGGGTTGGAGGGTAAATTTGGGGTAAATGGGTAAATCAAGCAGGTAAGAGTCCATGAAATTGGTATTTAGTATATACAAGAGAAGCTGAGGTCTCAAAAAAATTTTTGGCATTAGCCACCCCCATTACCACCCCCACCTCCTTATTAAAGGGGATGAAAAAAAAAATGTGATTTAGTGCATGTACAGGAACCAGAAACCTCAAAATATTATATATATTATAATAATTTTTACTTCTACTATTATAATATTTTTTACTTCATCCACCCCGCACTACCACCCCCCTATCACCACCCCCACCCCACTACCGATGTGGGGTATCGTTTTATGGGTTTTTGGGTAGAGGATTTTAAATATTATATTATTAAAGTTCCATAAACAATTATTTTCACATACAAAGTTTTTTCGTTGTGAGTGACTTGGATAGAGAATCTAGATGTGGAAGTAGTGATTCCTTGGGCAGCGGTTTTTAGTATTATTGGTATTAAAAGGAATCCATTAAATTTTACGTATAATTCGTCGGGTCACTTTCGAATAAGTTTCACTTTCCTGACATGGGTCCAGGCCCACTGGAATCCTCTGGCACTTTTTTACCGCTATTCTGTTGATTATCTTTTCCGACATGTTTCATTTAACTACTTGAAGAAACATTTTTCTTATTTTCAATTTGGCCGTGTACGATAAGAGCCCATCACCTACCTATCATCCAAGTTTCGTATGATTAGTTGGGATACTAGTTTAGCCACTGACTATCCATCTATAATATGTTTTTTTTTTTTTAAATTTAAATAACGATTGTGTCTGCCAGTCGTTATATAAAATATTCTAGGAACTGTAAAATTTATGTGTTTTAATTATTATTGGTGGAAAATTTGTAATATAATTTTAAAACAGGCGGAATCTAAAATTGGTGTTGGTTGCCATCCAAACCGGTAAGCCTCTTAAGAGAGTAGGTTTCAAGGATATTGCTGTTACAACGAAAAGTATACTGATTTTTAAATTTACTTCTAAAACTAGTGAATGATATGTAAAAGAAGATAATGAATGGCAAATGTATTCAGAGCAATTTTACAAACCAACATAATTACTTCCACATCCAGTGGAGCAAATTTTGAAAAATTTCATTGTTCAGATAGGCTTAAAATGTCATAAAACATCGAGATTTTAAGTTTGAGCAAAAAAAATTCTATCTGTCGGTCTATAGGTGGTCTGTCTGTTGTGTGCACGATTACTCTGGAAGCGTCTAAGATATTAACTTTAAAGTTGGTACACCTATGTATTCTAATGAGATCTGGAACTAGAAGTTGCAAAAAATGCAAAGGTGACCAAACATGGCTAACCCCCGCTTTCGTGGGCGGACAACACTATAGCGATAATTGCGCAGTCCCTACCCCCCTCGAACTACCCCCAAACGCAAAAACCACCCCCGTTTCCCATTTCGCAACCAGACATCCTAAGTCCACGAATGCCTGATAACAAAAAATGGGAAAAAGAGGCGGTTTTATGCATTTAGGGGTAATTGGTTAGGGATGGGAGGCTAAATAATATCAGCATCGTGTTCCCTGCCCTTGAAAACGTGTATAAAACAATTTTCAGCACGTTTTGATGTTTTTTGCATGTTTCGGTATTGAGGGAGGGGGGTTCAACCCCCATTAAGATGTCTAGTTGCTAAATTTTATAGGACGTATTGAGTTTCCTCAAAAAAGAAAAAAACGATCCAACAAGTCCTCGCATGCCTGACAACGAAAAATGGTGGTGATTTTTTACGTTTAGAGATAGTTCGAGTGGGGTAGGGACCGCGCGACTATCACCATCGTGTTGGCCGCCCTCGAAAACGGTCGCTGTTTGGGCGCTACCCTAAAAGTGCAAGACTTTTGGAGTTTTTGCAACTTTGGCGTTGGCTACAGATTATATTTTGATCTTATTCCATTGAAAGGTTGGGGGGTAAATTAGGGAAAATGGAGGTAAATAAGTAAATCAAGCAAGTAAGAGTCCATAAAATTGGTATTTAGTATATATAAGAGAAGTTAAGATCTCAAAAATTTTTTTGACAGCAAAGACCTCAACAACTTCTTTTTTACTTTAACCACTCCCACTATAACGATTTCCAATATTATATTATTAAAGTTCCATAGACAATTTTTTCCACATAGTGGAGTGCAAATATAATATCAAACTATTTTTCGTCGAGAGACTTGGAAAATCTGGATGTGGAAGTAGGATTCCTTCGGTAGCGGTTTTTTAATGAGTTAAATTTTACTCTTTAAATTAATAACTGTTCCCTTAGACCAGGGATTCCCAACAGGTGGTCCGCGGACCCCTAGGGGTCCGCGGACGATGTCACTGAGATATTCAATTGTTTTGTATTTGACTTGACTTGCAGTGGTAGATTCTACATAATCTTCATTTTAAGAAGAATTTAAGCTTTTAAGGGGTCCTTGTCAGTATAGCGACCGATGAGGGGGTCCTTGAAAAAATCTTGTTGGGAATCCCTGCCTTAGACTAAATATACTAGGGGATGCAATATTTTTTTCTGGAATATAATACAGCAAATAATAATGATTTAGTTATAGATATTACGATTATAGATATTGCGATAAGTTGGAGCTCAATAGCCCAGGGTGAGAAAAATAAGCTACAATTTTTGAAAGTATCCAAAACCGTTTTTTGTACATATATTTTGTTAATCAGCTAAAAACACAAACGTGTCAATTGTAGAAGGCAACATTTTAAACAAAATTTATAGTTTTTTTATAAGAGATACTGCAAAACAGATGAATTATGGCGAGCAGTAGAGATACGATGCGCAAGTGCTTGTTCAAGGTTGCATCCTAATCGGCGTTATAGTGGCGGGCAATTAAAAAGGATTTATGATAAAAATGACAATTAAAGTATATTACAAAAAAAAATTAAAACACTAAATAACTACACACTACTCGTAATATAATAAATAGCAGCCACAAATAGTTACACTAAAAATTTTATGCCAACATGAAATTTCTACACGATATTTGAGACTCCGATTTAAACAGTAAATAAGATAGACACACAGACAGACAAATATATCTTTATTGGTCATATATACAAAATTTATGCTTTGACACGTCAAATGGATATGAAATATAGTAAAAAAGCTGTTGCCCAAGGAATCACTACTTTCACATCCAGATTTTCCATCCAAATCTCTCACAACGAAAAAATTTTGTATGTGGAAATAATTGTTTATGAAACTTATACGAAAATATAATCATTCAAATCGTCTACCCCAAAACGATATCCCACATCGGTAGTGGGATAGGGTGGGGTGGTGATAGGGGGATGGATGAAATAAAAAAATATTTTGAGATTTTTGGTTCTTACACCCACGTTAAATCACGATTTTTTTCACCCCCTTTACTAAAGGGATGGATGTTGTAATGAGGGTGGCTAATGCCAAACAGTTTTTTGGGACCTTAGCTTCTCTTGTATATACTAAATACCAAATTTATGGACTCTTACCTCCTTGATTTTACTATTTACCCCCATTTACTCCAATTTACCCCAATTTACCTCCCAACTCTTCAACGGAAAAAGATGAAAATATAATCTAGTTCCAGATCACGTTAAAATACATACGTGTACCAAATTTCAAGACAATACTTAAACGGTTCCAGAGCAATCGTGCGCACAAAAAAAGTTACAGACAGACCGACATGACAGGCAGAATTTTTTTTGCTCAAATTTAAAATTTGACGTTTCATGACATTCTAAGCCTATATGAGCAATACAAATTTTCATTTTTTTGCGTTAGGTACCTACTATATTTTCACTGGATGTGGAAGTAAAAGGTTACTAAAAATTATGAAATCAAATTTCAAGGTCGCCCGCCTGATTTGAATATTGTAATCAATATAATTGAATATTGTTACCTAATATTGATGAGGTGGGTGTAAAAATAAACAAATAATAAAATCAAACGAACTTTAACCTCTTCCTATTTCATCATTTTTAGTACCCTTTTTTTGAAAGCGGATCAATTTTTGTTATTTTCTTTAAATATAATTTATCGTGCGGGAGTGAAATATTAAGATTATTTCAACAGAATGAATGAAATAATTTATTGAAAATGTAAAATTACACAATTTCATATTATCTTTTTCATACGATTTGTAATAGCTATCTTTCCCTCATCTTTTTTTGCAAAACCATTTTGAAATAATGTCTAAAACGTGTGTAAAGGTTAAGAAATAAGATAAACTAAGCCTAATCGACATATTCCATAACAATCCAAAGTTTACATAAATATTTATGCGTGCCAATTTTTTTTAAGGTTATATTTGTTTAACTCATTATTTTGACGTATCACATATTGATAAAAATATCTCCACTAGGGTCAGATGTAAAAAATAATGTTGCATTTATATTTGTACAAAATAAATAAATAAAATGCGTAGTTTCTATTTCAAAGAAAATTACCAATCTATATATAAAGCAAAATATCTTTGCCTGAAAACAAACTGACTTCCCGATGTTCTAGACAACTGAAATTTTATATGCTCTTTTTACTAGATGGGACTTCATGAAACTATAATGGGACCAAAGTTGCAAAAAAAGGGTTAAACCCCAAAAGTGCAAGGGTAGCAACCAAACATGGCTACCCCCATTCAGTATTAAAATTTCTGGGATCACCTTTTGAATATCATCAATAGTACCATCCTCATCTTCTGATAGATCTGGATTTTAAGCACGCTCGCTGTTATCGCAAGCATTGCCTCTACAATGTTTACAGAATGGACTACATTTTACACCCAATTTTATACAGCTACACCTCGTGTACACCCGGTCTTATAACCATAGTTATATTGTTTGAAAAATGAGTCAGAAATTATCATTTAGGGTAGTTTAGGGTAGTCGGTTACGGTGGGAGGCTAAATAATATCAGCATCGTGTCCCCCCCCCCAGCCTTTGAAGAACTGTAGAAAATAATTTTCAGTACGTTTGGATGTTTTTTGCATGTTTTGATATTGAGGGAGGGGGTGGTTTCAACCCCCGGGTATCGTTAGGATGTCTGCTCGCGAAATTTTACAGGACATATTGAGTGGTCTCAAAAAAAAAAACCCGATTCAACAAGTCCTCACATGGCTGACAACGAAAAAAAGGGAAAAGGGGTGGTTTTTTGCGTTTTAGGAGTAGTTCGAGGGAGTAGGGACCGTGCGACTATCACCATCGTGTTAGCAGCAATAGAGAACGGTGGGTGGGGTTAGCCATGTTTGGTCGCTATCCTTGCACTTTTGGAGTATTTGCAACTTTGGCCCAGACGACAGAGATCATTTTATAGTGAACCTCACAAAAAGTTGCAAACCGAAAAATTTTTTTTTTAATAAGTTCGTGAAAGTGTATAGAATAATATCCTGAAAAGTTTACATTCCGTTCGGATACAGAACATAAAGAAAAGTGAAAAAAAATTTTTTTTATCAATTTTTTCAAAATTTTTAATTAAGTCAGGTTAGAAAAAAACAAAAAAATACACGTGTTTCTGAACAAAAAATGCCCCTAATAAAATTTATCGCTAAAGCCACGGTTTTCCCGGAAAAAAATAGTGAAGTAAATTTGTCACTCTGCTCGGCCAAGCGCACGGTTAAATGCATACTACGGAACCTCTAAAAATTCTTAGCAGTTCTAACAAGTAAAATAAAGCTTTTTTCTCTTTCTGATTACACATTTTTAACATTTTTCTTAGTGGCTAAGAGGATAAATAGTGAGTCTGGAGGGAAAATATATAATTATGAACGCATACACAGACACTACACATAGCCGCTGAATCGGGCGCATGAATTTTTACGTGCCTTTACTATGTTGTATTTATTACAGATACACCTAAGTATCCACATTTCAGCTATATCCATTGAATTCCTTATACATTTGTTAATGTATTGGAAAAGTTCCAGAATTTATATTCAAAACAACCAAAGATATTTTCATAGTTATGAGGATAAGATCGTGGCAATCGCAATTTCTTATCATGATATGATCAATCATATTTTCGAAAAAATGCATAAAAGTAAACGAATTTGTGTTTGAACATTCTAAAAGCATACATTTTTTCCGAAATAGTGATATTTTATTTTTTCCAATGGGTCAATTTCTGGGCAAGTTACAGCCTCCAATATATATATTTATCAAGAAAATCATCAAGCAATTAAATTAAAATGATTTGAGATGTACTTTTTTCGAATCCACGTTACTACAACTTAATAAACCATAATAATCATAAAGTGTACATACTTTTTAACAGTTCTCAAAGAAGAAAGAATTTTTTTGAAGAGCTTTTATTTTTTTCTATATTTTTTATTGCGACGATTGAGTTCGGGCGTAATAATATATATAAGCATATTTTTCCCATCCATCCTTTGCTTTGGTATGTTTGCAATTTATGAGTATAAACCAGAGGATGATATACCATAATCTATTATTTATTTTTAAAATGGTTCATAAGCTGTTACCTAATTATATGTGTGATAAAATTACTTTTGTGAGTGAGATCCACAATTATAATACAAGAAATGCTAGTAATATTTTCGTTTTAACAGCAAAGAAGACTAGGACACAAAATTCATTATTTTATATAATTCACTTCCAGCGCATCTTAAAGATATTAACAATATTAACATATTTAAGAGAAGTATCTCAAATTATGTTAAGTCTTGTTTTTAAAAGATTTGTTTATTCTGTTTTATTTATTATATATGTATGTATTGTATTTTAAATAATTGTAATCTGTAAGATTTGATTGTCTTTGTATAGCAACAAATGCTAATAAATTCTCTCTCTCTATCTATGTATGTATGTAAGTAAAAAGCTAAGGAACTGAATTTCACCCACTTCTACTTGTTGTATCATCATGAAATTTGGCAATTGTATGTAGCTCTGATGACAATACAATATTGTATACTCAATATTATAATATGTTCAAAATGGCCGCCGTCCCAAGATGGCGGATTATCATTTTCTTTACAACCCCTTGGATATGGGTATCAAAAGAAAGGGCTTGATAAGTAGAAAACAGGTATGTGATCAAAACTTAAAAATTCAAAACGGTGGCGTCAAAATGGCGGATAAGTTTTGTAATTTATGGTCTGATTCGTATGAAAATCGATATCTGGGGATTTTCGAGTTCGCAGATTATAAATATTTAGTCGAACTCTACATAAATGTCGAAAGTGCCAAAATTCTTCCCTGCACTAAAAAGCAAAACCTCGTAAGGGCCTTAGTGTAAGCCGTGCTTTTTTTAGTTTTTTTATTAAATTTTGTAAAGTCGGTTAAGTTTGTATCATATTTAAAAACAATTTTACAAATTGTATATCAATTATTAATTTTTTTCGAAATAATTTAATGCAATTATTATATTATTTAAAATATTGAAAATAATAACAACAATTTGATCACTATTAACTGAAACTATTTTAATTTATAATCTCTCGTCATCGGTATATAAAAATGCTGTTACGATACATTCAAAATTTAAAAACAAAAACCAAACATTTGCAATATTTCTAACTGAAGATATGATCGCGTGTTTACAAATTTCATGTTTTTGTTTACAACGTTTCTATTATCCGGATTCCATTTCTCAAGTATATATAGAAACGCATTTAGAGAGTGTCACCATCAGTCGCTGAACTCATTTGCAACTGGAAGATATTTTAAAAACAGATAAATATATTAAACGCGACGTAACAAAAGATTTGATGCAGATTAGAAATATTTTTGTTGAACGTATACAGGGTGTTTGCTGTAAATGTACAAATATTTTGCTGGATAATATATTGACTCAAAAGAAGCAAACAGTTTTCCCTTACTCCAACGGTATTGCTTAAATCAATTATTTTCTAAAAATACGATATTTTCAGACCAGACAGTATATAGATAATATTGTCTAGGTCAGAGTTACAGAACAAACTAAAATCAAGTACAATGTCTTCTTGCGACCTACATCTCCCTTTTTATATTTATTGTATTGATAACGACACATAAAAAATTTTTAAAAACACCGGTGTCTCTTTCATAAAAGGAATCCTCTGCTGTCGGCGCTAAAAGAAAATGTTCATATGTTTTTCATACTTCGTTGTTTAGTCGTAGGAAGGCCGCTGCTTACTAATCATACACATACACATACAGTGTTGACAATGTGTTCGATTTATCTAGTTTTAAAGTTAATTTATAGTAAAAATAATTAAACGGTGCAATGGATGAGGTGACGAATTAAGTGTTTAATTGAAACTAAATTAACCGCTATTAATTTAATTACCACAGTGGTTAAAGCAATTTTCTATAATAATAAAAAAAAAAATGATAATTTTTTAATCTCATCGTTAAAATATATTTTTTGCGGACAGTAAACTACTGAGATCAGTGAAATTTTTTCAACCCGACATGGACGTCCTACTTTATCTAATAAATCCTAATGGAATAATCATAGTTTGTGAAAATTTGCTAAGATGGCAATGAGTAAATTAATATTAAATGTCAGTGTTTTCATTTCAAAACTGATTAAATAAGGTAAAACTAAAACTGTTTTATTATTTTTAAATGACAGTGTTGCAACACTGTAAATCCTATGTTATTCACACGATAAGTGAGCGAAACATCCTTGTATCTTCCGTCTTCTATTTATAGTAGTACTGTCTAAACTGAAATCATTGCCTATTTCTAATTAATCTTAAATCGAAAAATTGATTTGAGTTAGAAAATAAATTTATAAGAATTTTTTACTTTTTTTTTGGCCAACATGTCATCCTGCAAAATATTTGTACGTATACAGCAGACACCTTGTATATCATTGTTATGCTACTTTAAATACTTTAAAAACATTGTTTAATTAATGTTATATTAATAGGGAATGAACTAATGTATAATAAAAGACGTAAAAAAATATTTGAAATTTTAATCAATTTATGTTTCAGAATTTGAAAACAGTAATTTTGCTCCATTATAGTAAAAACCGCTGCCCAAGGAATCACTACTTCCACATCCACATTTTTGATCCAAGTCACTCACAACGAAAAAATTTTGTATGTGGAAATAATTGTTTACCCCACATCGGTAGCGGGGTGGGGGTGGTAGTGGGGCTGGATGAAGTAAAAAAACGTTTTGAGTCTGGTTCTTGTACACACATTAAATCACATTTTTTTTCATCCCCTTTAATAATGGAGTGGGGGTGGTAATGGTAAATTTTCCCCAAATTTACCCCAATTTACCCCCCAACCCTTCGACGGAACAAGATGAAAATATAATCTAGTTCTAGATCTCGTTAAAGTACATATGTGTACCAAATTTCAAGTCAATATCTCAAACGGTTCCAGAGTAAACGTGCGTACAAAAAAAGTTACAGACCGACAGACAGAAATTTTTTTTTCACTCAAACTTAAAATCTCGACGTTTCGTGACATTCTAAGCCTATTTGAACAATAAAAATTTTTTAAAATTTTTTTGTCGTTACTATACTTCCACTGGATGTGGAAGTAAAAACCGCTGCCCAAGGAATCACTACTTCCACATCCAGATTCTCTATCCAAGTCACTCACAACGAAAAAACTTTGTATGTGGAAATAATTGTTTATATATAATAATATTTGAAATCCTCTACCCCAAAAACCCAGAAAACGATACCCCACATCGGTAGTGGGGGGTGGATGAAGTAAAAAAATATTTTGAGGTTTCTGGTTCTTGTACATACACTAAATCATAATTTTTTTTCATCCTCTTTAATAATGAGGTGGAGGTGGTAATGGGGGTGGCTAATGCCAAAATTTTTTTTGAGACCCTTCTTCTCTTGTATATACTAAATACCAATTTTATCGACTCTTACCTGCTTGATTTACCCATTTACCCCAAATTTACCCCAATTTACCCCCCTTCGTCGGAACAACATGAAAATATAATCTAGTTCCAGATCTCGTTAAAGTACATACGTGTACCAAATTTCAAGTCAATATCCTAAACGGTTCCAGAGTAAATGTGCGCACAAAAAAAAAGTTACAGACCGACCGACAGACAGACAGAAATTTTTCTTTCGCTCAAACTTAAAATCTCGACGTTTCATGACATTTTAAGCCTATTTGAACAACAAAAATTTTTTAAAATTTTTTTGTCGTTACTATACTTCCACTGGATTTCGGAATAATTTTAGTATTTAATTGGCAGTAACATTGGTAAATGTTAAAGAATGAATTTTTTAAGTTACAAAAAACAATCATTTCTTACATGAGATTTACATCAGATCGTGAATTTATTATTTATTAATATGTTGAATATATTTTCTTTGACATAAAAACATATATAAATTGAAAGATAAATTTACTTACCGAAACATAGATCATAATGGACTAATCTATAAGAAAACTGTCTGTTCGTTAATATTAATGAAGAATATAATTGTCATGATTTGACTATGTATTGCCATTTTGGCAACGTCTACCACAGATTTAGCCACCTTTCAGCGGAGGTAGAATGTGATATTTAATCTAAATAGTGCATAAACTACTTGTAGACAAAAAATAAGCCGTGTAGATTAATATTCAGCGGCGGAAAATGCAAAACTTCCCCACGAACTGCAATGGGCCGAAGCGCAGCGGCCGCGGTCACGCGGTTGCATTCCATTACGTCTACCGAGCCTTTAGTAACATGAGACGATCGGTAGACTGTATTTTTTGGATGTCTTATTAAATAAACTATTCCAAAAAAAAATTTCAGCCTTGTAGATATAAGTAAAAAATGTTTGTTTTTTCCACACTGCGTGGGTGGGTGGTAGACCTGACATGGCAACACTTCCGAGGCCGTAGGATATTATTTTCCGGTATGTTTTTATGTCATCTGTGAGTATGTAAAATTTCAGTCTTGTAGATATAATACATTTATGCAACTTTTTGTAACATGTTTAATTTTTTTACTCATTTTTGTAACACTAAAAGTTTGGTAGACTTGAACTTTCATCATTGATACTGTCTAAGCTATGATGGGAAAAAATCTAGCATTATAGATATTAACGCGAAACAATCTGTCGATATCTCCCTGGCTTAGGGTGACCAGATTTTTGTGCTGGACACTTCTGCTGGGAAAAAAATTGATGAGCGGGGGGCGCAGAAATCCGAAAAATCATTTCTTGATCCCGACATGTTTTGATGACCGAGAGGAAACATTTTTTTGATAGATACTCCAAAATGCTGAACTGTCCAGCGAAATTCCGGACGTATGGTCACCCTACCCTGGCTAGTACCTAACGTTTCAGTTCTGTCAACGATCCAATAATTAGTTAATAATACACTTACTTCTCTGTAAAATCACATAACGTATAGACCATAGACAGTAATATATAGGGTTCACATGACAAAAATATCTGTAGTGTGAATTTCCTCATTCTTTTGACACCTACACATATTTAAACATTACAAAACTTTCTTCTTTTGAGAACGATCCATCCTACACATAATTACACTGGTGACATGTATTGCTTAATACTATGTGTAAAAATAGTTAAATATCTATAGTGACACATTTTAGTTTTTATTTTGTTATTGACTTTTATCGTGAGTTTCTAAACTTGATCTATTAATAGTTACATAAAGTTCAATGGTCTGCATCGGATATATTTTTATTTATAAATAATAATTCATGTTGATATAAAAGGCAAGAATTTCAAAATGATTTTTTACTTCCACTTCCAGATTTGTGACCCAAGTCTCACAAAGAAAAAATTTTATATGTGGAAATAATTGTTTATGGAACTTTAATAATATATTTGAAATCGTCTACTCAAAAAAACCCATAAAACGATATCCCGCATCTGGAATGGTGTGGGGGTGGTGATAGGGGGTGGTAGTGTGGGGTGGATGAAGTAAAAAAATATTTTAAGGTTTTTGGTTCTTGTACACACACTAAGTCACATTTCTTTTCCATCCCCTTTAATAATGGGGAGGGCATGGTAATGGGGGTGGCTTTTATATACAGTGTGTTCCCGGATGAAGTTGACAAGAGGAAAAATATCTCTATTATTGATTTTACGACGAAAAGTCATTCTTTATAAAAAAATTCTGCTTGTCGAAAAAATGAATTTACTTTGAATTCTTTTTGTTTTTCCACTGGGATGGTCTGAAGTAACTCTGAGGCTTGGCCCCTTAGCGCCAGAACTAATGCCATGGCCTTTCCTCATTATCCCAGTTATTCGCAGATGCAGCTAATCGAATTGACTTTTATAGGTTGTCCATGAGGTTTGACCGTCAAAGGAGGGAGGTTTTAATCGAGTACCTGATGATGTTACTAGCTGGCCTCCTTTCTCTCTCAATTGTCGTTTAAGTCGCTCTACTTCTCCTTCGACCTCACTTATCTTTCTTTTAATTTGTCTGACTTCAGCCTTTATATCCTCCTTGATTTTGTTAGCGATTGAATTCATAGCGTCTTGTTGGATTTTCATTTGTTCGCTCAGGATTTTCCTCAGTTCTTCCTGGCGCCTTTGTTGTTCTTCTTTCTCTTCTTGATGTCTTCTTTCGAAATTAATCTTTACGGAAACGCTCACAAAGACTGGAAGTAAGTAAAAGTCATTTACAGAGAATTTATATGGAAAACAAAGTTCGACCGTTTCAGTCAAGGTTCAGACATACACTTGAAAATGGAGATGAAGAGAAGCGATTGGATTTTTGTTTATGGGTCGGTGAGAATTACCTCGTAGATAGAAGTTTTCACAGAATGTTTTTTTTTACTGACGAAGCAACATTTTGTACCAATGGGTTATTGGGCTTTTGAAAATCCAAATAATGTCATTCACAAACGAAGTCAACGTTATAAAAAAGTGAATGTATGGTGTTGGATTTTTTACGATCGAATCGTTGGTCCACATTTCTTAGGAGAAAATTTAAATCAGCATGTTTATTAGGACCTTTTGGGAAACTTCACACTGCCATTTATAAACACTCTGCAACCGGAAGTAAGGCGTAACATTTTTTGGCAGCAAGGTGGTTGCCCAGCTCATTCCTCAGTTTTGGTACGGCAGTGGTTGACAGATCACTTCGGAGCCAGATGGATAGGAAGATATGCTCCAATTAATTTTTCTGCAAGATCACCAGACCTTACACACCAATGCATTTTTTCTGTGGGGTGTTTTAAAACAGACAGTTTATGCAGATGACCTGGCGGATGATCATGAAATACTAAAAGCACGACTACAAGACGCGGTGAATGAAGTGAATGTACCCTTAACCATTCGTAAGGTCTATGGTGAATTTATTAAAAGGATGGAGAAATGTGTTGAGGTTGGAGGAGGCTATGTAGAATACATTGTTTTTCCAGAATCGTTGAAGTTAATGTTATTATGTTATGTTAATGTTTGAAAAAAAATGTAAGTTGACATAAATGTAAAAGTCAAAATACAGATTTCATAATTTATATTTAGGCTTTATTTTGGATTATAAACAACTTTGTTTTATAAACATTTTGTCCAAAATAATAAATAAAGGTACTTCTCTCTTGAGGCATTTTGATGTTTTCTTAATTTATTAACACCCGGTACATCCGATCTAAGATTTTTATATGGTAAATTCATTTTTTCGACAAGCAGAATTTTTTTATAAAGAATGACTTTTCGTCGTAAAATCAATAATAGAGATGTTTTTCCTCTTGTCAACTCCATTCGGGGACACACTGTATACTAAATACCAATTTTATGGACTCTTATTGCTTGATTTACCTGTTTACTGCCATTTACCCAATTTATCCCCTAACCCTTCAACGAAATAAGATCAAAATATAATCTAGTTCCAGATCTGGTTAAAATACATAAGTGTACCAAATTTCAAGTCAATATCTTAAACGGTTCCAGAGTAAACGTGCGCACAAAAAAAGTTACAGACCGACAGACAGACCGACAGGAGACTCGGGAACCTCGGGCTATTGCGCCGCCTTGAAAGGTGGTGGGTGGACAAGGATGGGTCAAAGTTGGTGGTCGAGGACGGTGGTTTGGAATCCACGCTAAACTGTAGATCCCTAGGGAAAAACCATCCCGGCCTGATTGTCTAGTAAAATAGCAGTACTAATACATACAGACAGACAGACAGACAGAATTTTTTTTTCTCAATCTTAAAATCCCGACGTTTCATGACATTTTAAGCCTATTTCAACAATAAAAATTTTCAAATTTTTTTTGTCGTTACTATACTTCCACTGGATGTGGAAGTAATAAATAAAAGGTGCTAAATATAAATAGAGAGGGAAGTTTTGCGTTTAACAGATTTTTTTTATATTCGTCAACATTTGACTCAGATCTGATTAGATTTTAAGTAAAGTCTGCGTAGCGGATGTTGAGATATATAAAAAAATATTCTCAGAGTCACGTATTGACATAAAAATATAAATAGAGATAATAAAATATGAATAAAATATTTTCTAAAATGGGCAGATTTTCACAAAAAAAATGTAACTTAAATATGTAACAATACAAAACTGAATGTATGATTGTCTAAAAATAGAAACCGCATTCTAGATGAGGTAGGAAAATGAAATTTCATATACTTTAGATTTGGCAAAATTGCTTAAGAAATACCTCCACATCCAGATTTGCTACCCAAGTCTCTCACAACGAGAAAATTTTGTACGTGGAAAAAATAGTTAATGGAACTTTAATAATACAATATTTGAAACCTTCTACCTCAAAAACCCATAAAACGATATCCCACATCGCTAGAGGAGTGGGGGTAGTGATAGGGGGGTGGTAGCGGTGATGGATGAAGTAAAAAAATATTTTGAGGCCTTTGATTATTGTACACACAATAAGTCACAATTTTTTTTTCACCCCCTTTTATGAAGGAGTGAGGGTTTGAGACATTAGCTTCTCTTGTATACACTAAATACCAATTTTATGGACTCTTACCTGCTTGATTTACTTATTTACCCCCTTCAACGGGATAAGATGAAAATATAATCTAGTTCCAGATCTCGTTAAAATACATACGTGTGCCAAATTTCAAGTCAGTATCTTAAACGGTTCCAGAGTAATCGTGCGCACAAAAAAGTTGCAGACAGACCGACACAGACAGGAATTTTTTTTCGCTCAAACTTAAAATCTCGACATTTCATGACATTCTAAGCCTATTTGAACAATACAAATTTTCAAAAGTTTTTTTGTCGTTACTATACTTCCACTGGACTACTGGACGTGGAAGTAATCATAATTACTTCCACGTCCAGTGGAAGTATAGTAACGACAAAAATTTTTTTTAAAATTTTCATTGTCCAAATAGGCTTAAAATGTCATGAAACGTCGAGATTTTAAGTTTGAGCGAAAAAAAATTTCTGTCTGTCTGTAACTTTTTTTTGTGCGCACTTTTACTCTGAAACCGTTTAAGATATTGACTTGAAATTTGGTACACATATGTACTTTAACGAGATTTAGAACTAGATTATATTTTCATCTTGTTCGGTCGAAGGGTTGGGGGGTAAATTGGGGTAAATGAAGCAGGTAAGAGTCCATGAAATTGGTATTTAGTATATACAAGAGAAGCTGAGGTCTCAAAAAAAATTTTGGCATTAGCCACCCCCACCTCCTTACTAAAGGGGATGAAAAAAAAATGTGATTTAGTGCATGTACAGGAACCAGAAACCTCAAAATATTTTTTTACTTCATCCACCCCCCACTACCACCCCCTGTCACCACCCCCACCCCACTACCTATGTGGGGTGTCGTTTTATGGGTTTTTGGGGTAGAGGATTTCAAATATTAAATTATTAAAGTTCCATAAATAATTATTTTCACATACAAAGTTTTTTCGTTGTGAGTGACTTGGACAGAGAATCTGGATGTGGAAGTAGTGATTCCTTGGGCAGCGGTTTTTTGACTGTATTGGAATCTGTGGATATTTGTGTTAACTCGTCGTCAGAGTTCTGTTAAAGTCTACAATATGAATACACATTTTTTACTGTTGTATTTTTACTTTTGGAGTCATTTACAATTGTTTTGTATTATCATTTAAAGGCAGTGGTGAATTACCTATCAGGTTTTATGGCTGTGGCTCAGGGGCTTTTGAGAAGCCTTTCATACGTTGGTGACTTAGTTCTATTAAAAGTATTGAAATGGTTGAGAAAATAGTGAATTCATTAAAAAATCTATATGTTTCTTTATTTCTTTGAAGTCAAAAATTGTTACTAATACGTTTAAACTCTAAGAGCATTTGTAATATTGCTTAAAAATACAATTGAATAAAAAACTTGTGTAATATTAATTACTTGACCTTTTGTCTCATGATGCAATTAATATAATATTGACCGAAGAAAGTAATAATTACAATGTATGTGGCTTTTCATAGAAAAATGTGCAACAATGTTTATATTAAGTTGTATATACGTCTCGTAGAAATATTACACTTTATGTTTAGCTCTGGATGGACACGTGTTGTTTTTGTTACATAGGTCAAACTATTAGTCGGAGAGCAGCCTATCTGTAGGAAGCATTTTAAAAGTAGTCTATACAACTCGCGAACACCCACCTAAAAAACAGATGATATTATGTAAAATGACCTTCTAGATTTGATTTTTGAGTTCGCCCGTTAATTTGAGATTGCCAAATCGGTCAATTCGCAAATTTTTTGAAAAATTTTAAAATTATGTGCTAATTTTTGTTTTGCACATAACACATCATATCTTTTTTATTTTAATTCCGATTTAGACCAATATTTTACACATTATCCCTCCAATATTCTTGGACAGGCTGACGTCAAAGAATATAGTGTAATTAATAATATAGTGCCTAAAAAAATATAATTACCCTCTATTGTCGCGGTTTCTTAAAATTTGCATTGAAAAATACCCGATCGAGGTAACTTTTTTATTTTTAAAGAGAGAGTTATAGTATAAACGAGAAAAATGTTCCATATACTTTAAACAAACTTTTTTATACAGAGATTTTTTTGAAATTCGGCTCATGTAACGAGATGACGCTGTTGAATGCGGCCGCGCAACTCATCCGCATTAATTTAAAGCATAACTTCTGTTAACGTCGCCCATCGGTGGTGTCGTTTAAGCGATCAAGTGAGTACGGATTATTTAGTTTCTATTTGCAATTAAATGTTATAAAATAATGTAGATAATCTCGAAACATACACATTAAAAAATATGTTTTCATTAATTATAATAGCAAGTGGGTACTAAGGATTATATTTTCCTTCGCATAAACAACTTATGTTACATTGCACGTTTGCTCTGCTACACTTGCAGCTTGTAGTACAGTTATATAATTTACATTTACAAAATGGAGTTAACTCAATAAAATTGGGTTTTGGGCTTTTTGAAATCATCTTTGGAAATAAGTTTTCTTTCTTTAGGTACCATCCAAAATCTAAAACATTTGGAATTCAGGGCTTAATTTGGTAGGCTGTCTTGTAAATAGCACATTGCAGAAATGCCCTTTTTACTTGTATTCTCTGTACTAGGATTTACAATTTCTGATTTTCTTTTATAAGCAGTTCGGGTATACGATCTTCTACATTATGCATGGTAAACTGGATTTAGTGATAAAAATAAATTTTTCTGTTCTAAACATTGTTTTAGAGCTACAGAAATGTCATCGGATTTTGCATTTGATCGGTACATTTCTAAAACCGTAAATATCGCTCGCAGACAAAAAAATTTCATACCATTGTGTTAGTGAACGAATTCTGAACAACTTTCAAAATGTCCGTCTGTCTGTCCCTCCGTCACGTTTCTTGTAAGCACGATAACTCAAGAAAGAAAATTCCGATTGTACTGAAATTTGGAGAGTAAATTAGTGTTAGCTAGAGGAAGAACCCTATTTGAACAAAATCGATCGGTAAATAAAAATGTTATTAATGATCGAGTTAATGATTTAAATTTGAAAAAAAAAATTTTTTAGTTTTTATGTTTTTGTAATTGAATAGAAATCTGGTGAAATGATATTTCATTTTAATATCTAAATATTTATATATTTTACAAATATACATTTCATAATGTAATATGAAAATATGATTTTAGCTCGTGTCTTATAATGTAAAAATGTACATTCTTTTACGTGTAAGGTGGTGGTGTAGTTCTTTTGACTCGGAATCCAAGGGTCCCGGGTTCGAAACCCAAATGGGGTTTGGTATAGTTTTTTTACCAAGTCTTTTACCATCTAAGATCGTACTATAAAATTAAAAATGTCTAAAAGTAACATTATTTACAAAAAACTGCGATAAGTATCCTATTGAATGTATAACAATTATATAAAAATCCAGTGAACAGGCGAAGAGTACGTTTTTAGCTTGTTTCCTTTGATTTCCTATCCAAGTAATTATAATTTATTATGCCAAACTATGCGTTTATAACGCACTAAATATAAGGACTGAGACAAAAAGCACTTTCAACTTAACATAAATGAACACTGGAAAATAATAATCACCCGGCACGTGCCTGCGTTTAGTTCTAGATGCGATTGCGGCCGGTTCATAGTAGCGCGCATTCGTTCGGACGCTGTAACAATCAATGAATATTTCGATAAGGGAGCAAAATTTCAAAAAAAACTTCTTATAAAAGATTTTATTTAGTTCATTCGGAACATTTTCTTCGATTATAGTAGGCACCTAACTTTAAAAATAAAAAAGATACCTCGATCGGACATTTTACTCTGCAAATTTTAAAGATTTTGCGTCAAAGAAAAGTTGTTATTTTTTTTTGCCAACTAATTATTTTTTAGGTAAAGTTTTTTACTTTCAACATATCAAAGAATAGTTAGAGAATATTATGTGAAAAAATTAAAAAATTCTGAAGTAAAATAAAAAATATATGACGTGTTATATGAAAAACAAAAAATAACACATAATTTTTATTTTTTTTAGAAAATTGCCAATTTGGTCATTTTGGCAATCTCAAATCAATGGGCGAATTCAAAAATCAAGTTTAGCAGGATATTTTACATTAGATTACCTATTTTTTAGGTGGGCGTTCGCGAGTTGTATAGAGGGTGTCGAATTCAGAGGGTCTGGTCTTCCACTATATAGTTTTTACCAGAATATAACAGCTGAATATAAACATTTTTTACGAAAACAGATGGTCGAATAATTTTAACCTCCACACAATAAAATTGTGGGAGGTTACTGAAATTGGTCCAAAATCGAAAATTGAGATAACATCAAATATTTACGTTTTGGAGCCCAAAAAAGTGGTTCGAAAGAAAGTTCGAACGGAACTTTTTGCTAGTTCAGTTACGAGTGATTACATTCGCATGTTGCTTACTATTGAGGGCTGATCAAGTTATCGCGGCGAGGCAGTTTTCCACTTCAGGCTATTCCAAATATCATTAAGAAGACGAAAAAAATATGAACTGACTTTTTTCCAGTTCACATATGAGAAAAATGATTTCCGCCGCGACAAAAAAAAGCAAATTAAGGCTGTTTGTAAGCACAAGCTCTCAGAGAATTTGTTTAAATGGAATTGGAATTGAATTTCAAGTTTCCGGACATACAGTCATCCAGCATATCTATGTCCACTGCGCGCTGCCGCGCCAACAGCATCGATCATTTTTTTTATCGTTTTATATACCCCACTCTATAAACAGAAAAAAGTTTTAGCCTCACTGCTTAGATAATTTTAGCCTCCAATTTGATACAACTTTGATTGATATTATTGAAACTTAGGCCATCTAAAAATGGTAGTTCTCAATTAATTCATGTCTTGTTCATCATTTTTAATGAGAATTAATCGAGAACTGCCTTGCCACGGTATAAAAATTACGACATCTTTTTCGACAGACGGAAAGTCGTTTGCCAGCCGCCCGTATCGTTTTTCGAACTTTTGTCGTATGAAAAAGTGTCTTAGAATTTCATAATCTATAGTTTCCCTGCGATAAAGCTCGCTGTTTCGACAGTTTTGGCAAGGGGCTGCCGTTCCTAACGTGCGTTAAGAGAATATTAGTGCTCCAGAAGATCTGAAAAGGTTTTGATTGAGAGCGGATTACGTTTAGTGCCGTTTTGGCACAAGTTGTTTATTTTATGATTACTTACAATTTGTAATCGAACCATTGAAAAGCAGTAAAAATTTTGATTTCAGCGATATATGACAGCACTCTTTCGATTTGGTTTTCGTGAAAAAAAATAAAAAACAATATAACAATCTATAGATTCACGCTTCTTGTGTAAGATATATTTTATAGTGGAACCTAATATTCGGTAGACTAATGTGTTAAAGCGTGCAGACTATACACGTGTTTTTTCTAAAGACGTCATACTAGTTGTGATATTTCGCGAAAAAAGTGCAGTTAAAGTTAGTAATAGCTGTGTAAGGCCTACACAACCCATAAGGAGCCCGCGTGGTTACGGACGGTCCTTAACTGGGTCCAAAGTAAGTTTTTTGCCCAAAACTATTAATAGTGACAGTGACATTAAAAGTCTGAGGAACTTAAATCCATTTCCGGCACAACCTAAAAAACTTAAACATAACCTAAAAACCGAACCAAGTGCAATACCAACCTAAAATTTTTCGACAACTGTCAAAAAATAAAATCCCCCAGCAATGTTTAGAACCAGAATTTTTGACAGCTGTCAGTTTGACACATTCAGAACTCACAGAGTTTAGCGACAAAAAATTGACAGCTGTCACTTTGACAGCTGTCAAAAAATCTTCTCCTAAAACTTTTTGGTATCTGTCAGTTTGACATCTGACATTAGTGACAAGCAACCAAACAACAACCTTCCCCGACCGATTTAGTGAAAAATCGGTCGAGGCCAGAAGATAAAAATAATATTTATCAGCTCAAATTGAAACGGTCCACATGAACACTTCACAAGATAATGTCATAGTATATATGAATGTATATCTATGTATTGTATTCTATGTCTTATACAATTTTTATATCACTTATTATTTATTTACTTATTTGTTATTATATATTTTTTAACTTTGTCAACAAGAATTTATGTTTTTCTAAACAATAGACAATCTTTCCAGTGAGAAAAAAATGACGGCAAGTAGACTAGTTCACAAGTTCAAAGCCATATTAATGCTTTATAAAGCTCGTAAAAATATGAGTGAGGGCTCATTGGATTCGGAATGACGTCTAGAAAAATGTGCAAAAGTTTCAAACCCGCACATAAACAATTGCAAAAGTCATAAACAAATTGAAAAACCGCTGCCCAAAGAATCACTACTTCCACATCCAGATTTTCTATCCAAGTCACACAACGAAACAATTTTGTATTATATCTGGAAATAATTGTTTATGGAACTTTAATAATATAATATTTGAAATCTTCTACCCCAAAAACCCATAAAACGATACCCCGTATCGGTAGTGGGGTGGGGGTGGTGACAGGGGGTGGGAGTGGGGGGGTGGATAAAGTAAAAAATATTTTGAGGTTTCTGGTTCTTGTACACACACTAAATCACATTTTTTTTTCATCCCCTTTAATAATGAGGTGGGGGTGGTAATGGGGGTGGCCAATGCCAAAATTTTTTTTGAGACCTTAGCTTCTCTTGTATATACTAAATACCAATTTTATGGACTCTTACCTGCTTGATTTACCTATTTACTCCAAATTTACCCCAATTTACCCCCCCCCCGGAACAAGATGAAAATATAATCTAGTTCTAGATCTCGTTAAAGTACATATGTGTATCAAATTTCAAGTCAATATCTCAAACGGTTCCAGAGTAAACGTGCGCACAAAAAAAAGTTACAGACCGACAGACAGACCGACAGACAGACCTACAGACAGCCATAAATTTTTTTTTGCTCAAACTTGAAATCTCGACGTTTCATGACATTCTAAGCCTATTTGAACAATAAAAATTTTTAAAAATTTTTTTGTCGTTACTATACTTCCACTGGATGTGGAAGTAAAAATAACGAGTTTCGTTTTTTGCAAATAACTCGAGAACTATTAATATTTAAGAAAATTTAAAGGAGCATTCTTAAGGAAGAAGAAATTTCCAATAAAAAAGTCCTAACTCCCGAAACTCTATCTCTGTTATTAATAATTTTAATTTAATGTTGAAAATAGTGCTCTGCGCGGCGAACACTAAGCCGTTACGATGCTCTGAAATCGGCCGTAATAAGTAAAAATATTTTTTTATGTTATTAAATATTAATTTAAAAATTTTTAAAAATTATGGTATTATTTAGACACTTAAAGGAACAATATCCCATTGGAAAAAAATTGTTTCACCGATTTTTTATAAAATGAGCCTATTGTTAATTAACAAATTTTTTTAGAGTTTGCTTTTATATTTCTAGTCGGATAATGGTTAAATAAAAGCCACTAAAATTATTTCGCTTCGTGGAAACCTTATGTCAATTATACTTTATGGGATTATGACTTTGCGATGTTTTTAAGTGTTATAGTCTTAGTTATAAATTATTTAACCTAACAAAAAACGAAAAAATGAAAAAGAGAAGTTGAATTTTTTTTTTTATTAATTTCAATTATTATTACTGTTTTTATACTCAAAAATAACATAAGATTACACAAACTTTAAATTTTGATTGTTCCTTTAAGGGTCTAAATAATAACATAATTTTAAAAAAATTTAAATTAATGTTTAATAACATAAAAAAATATTTTTACTTATTGCGGCCGGTTTCAGAGCATCGTAACGGCTTGGGGTTCGCCGTGTGGAGCTCTCTTTACAACATTAAATTAAAATTATTAATAATAGAGACAAAGTTTTGGGAGTTCGGACTTTTTTATTGGAAATTTCTTCCTCTTTAAGAACTTTTCTTTAAAATTTCTTAAATATTAATAGTTTTCGAGTTATTTGCAAAAAACGAAACTCGTTATTTTTTTCAATCTTCATTTGTTTATAACTTTTGCAATTGTTTATGTGCGGGTTTGAAACTTTTGCACATTTTTCTAGACGTCATTCCGAATCCAATGAGCCCTCACTCTTATTTTTACGAGCTTTATCAAGCATTAATACGGCTTTGAACTTGTGAACTAGTCTAAAGAGCCTATTACTTCCACGTCCAGTGGAAGTATAGTAACGACAAAAAAATTTTTAAAAATTTTTATTGTCCAAATAGACTTAAAATGTCATGAAACGTCGAGATTTTAAGTTTGAGCGAAAACAAAATTTCTGTCTGTCTGGCTGCTGGTTTCCGGGTCTTCTTCCGCGTAGACTTGGTTGAGTGCTTGGCACTCAACCAAGTCTACGCGGAAGAAGACCCGGAAACCAGCAGCCAGATCACCAGCTCCGCGAAAGCCTTAGCACTAAGGTTCTGTCTGTCTGTCTGTAATTTTTTTTGTACGCACGTTTACTCTGGAACCGTTTAAGATATTGACTTGAAATTTGGTACACATATGTACTTTAACGAGATCTAGAACTAGATTATATTTTCATCTTGTTCCGTCGAAGGGTTGGGGGATAAATTGGGGTAAATTTGGGGTAAATGGGTAAATCAAGCAGGTAAGAGTCCATGAAATTGGTATTTAGTATATATAAGAGAAGCTAAGGTCTCAAAAAAATTTTTGGCATTAGCCACCCCCATTACCACCCCCACCTCCTTATTAAAGGGGATGAAAAAAAAAATGTGATTTAGTGTATGTACAGGAACCAGAAACCTCAAAATATTTTTTTTACTTCATCCACCCCCTATTACCACCCCCCTATCACCACCCCCACCCCACTACCGATGTGGGGTACCGTTTTATGGGTTTTTGGGGTAGAGGATTTCAAATATTATATTATTAAAGTTCCATAAACAATTATTTTCACATACAAAGTTTTTTCGTTGTGAGTGACTTGGATAGAGAATCTGGACGTGGAAGTAGTGATTCCTTGGGCAGCGGATTTACACGGTCAACGGCAAATGTGACATAATAGATCTAAGTAAAAAATAATGTATGCTTCAGTAATATCTACATAATAACTGAGTTTTACTTTTCTAATATAACTTCTGAGAACCAATAAGCTAATATTTATAGATTTATATTGTTTTTCGAATGAATACTTGTATTTGGAAAACAATATAATCTGAGAATAACTATACAAATTGTTGTAAGTAT
This sequence comes from Rutpela maculata, assembly GCA_936432065.2. Classification (NCBI taxonomy): domain Eukaryota; kingdom Metazoa; phylum Arthropoda; class Insecta; order Coleoptera; family Cerambycidae; genus Rutpela; species Rutpela maculata. Next base: position 2,990,619 of record OW386291.2, on the reverse strand, counting down.
ATATTTATTAAAGTGGAATACTTACAGAAATATAAAAATGAGTTAGATACAATAATAAAATATACTATTGTAAGTTATATTTTGAAAATGAAGTTTTAAAAGTAAAATTTCCTCTGCGCCCAACATCGGTGAAGGCAGTATCTTGATGGTGTTTTCTCCTTCTATTTCACTGCAGTCCTCAGTGCATGGATATGAAAATATATTTGATGAAGATGTGGATATGTTTCGAACAAATTTTACAATTGTCCTTTAATATCATTGAACTTTATTATTTGCCCCATAAAATGTTTGACACTTTTCTTTCCAGGAAATTTTACAAGGACCCAATCTCCAATCTCAAAGGTTCCTTTTTCTTGATTTAAATCGTCTTTTTCTCTAACTTCTTCTTCTTGCTCTTGCTTCAAATATTCCATATCCTCTGAATCCTCATCATCAGTAGATACAATACTAAAAGTAGAGTCATATTTCTCGTCCGAGGAGTCATCGATTTTACTTCTTTTACTTTTTGGTTTCACAACTTTGCCCTTATTTTTAGATTTCTTTTTTTTTTGTTTTCTCGATCTTTTAATCTTTTAATAATCTCGTCGTGAGTAATAATTTCAGCTCCTTCTGTTGCTCTTGTCTTTTTTGTTTTTACATCCACCTGACTCCTCTTTATTGTTGTTAATAACAGCTCTTCAAAGGATGTATTGGTTGATTTCAATGGCAAGTTTTCAGTAGATGATGACAAAATTTTTTCGTTGTGAGAGACTTGGATAGAAAATCTGGATGTGGAAGTAGTGATTCCTTGGCAGCGGTTTTTTTAAATGTATGTTTCCTTCGATATATGATTGTTTCACTATCGGGTTCTTTACTTTATAATAAAAGGAAAGAAACTGAGCATTTGCAAATAAGGTCAAGAGTTTCAAAATAGCATCAATAAATAAAAATGGTGACGTAAATAAATAATTAAAAAAATAAAACAATAAATACAATCTCCAGCAGATACTCTTTGGTATAGATAATAACCATTTAAAGAAAAAAACATGTCATCAGAGTACAAAAAATGTAGCAATTCGCTTTGAAAATGTATTAAGACGGGAATGTTTATGATTTTGGTAACTATAGAGAATCTCTCCAAAACTGATTAAAAGAGTGATGAGCAATTTATGAAAACGATTAAACAGGATTAAATACATTGTATTCAATAAAATACGCTAACCACATATTTTTATTGACTTATGGTGATAATTTCTTATTTGTATATATATGAATAAAACTAATTATAATACCATTGCACTTAGCGTCATCAGTCATCATAATATTTTTATTACCATCTTAATTCTGGTATCGTCTTTTAAGATGTTGCACATCTGTTACATTTTAATTGAATTTATATTAGAAACAGAAGGTAATATTACATCATTGTGCCATTCAGTAAAACTGATTACTTTTATGACATGATAATTATATCACTGTCATTGGAACTATCCTTAATCAAAGATAGGATTAGATTTTAATACGATTAAAATTATAACATTCCTGCTATGCGGCAAAATCAAAACAATGTTTCAATAATTACTTTCCGCGTTATGTGGATAAAGAAGTTAATTGTACGTTTTGTTTTAAATTGCTTTTAATAGTTGAATTGGAAATTATTTCTAATGGTAATATTTTTTAACAACTTGTTTTGGAATTTTACTTTCAATTACTGGCTCAGTTAAATCTGTAACAATGAAAAATATAAAATTTTTGTAATCGACAACAATTATTTTTTTGAAATCACAGTTAACTTACAGAAACTTTGTACCTTTATGTCATGATTTATTTAAGAAAGGTCGATTACTGAAAACTGCAGTGCAACGACCTGTGATGGATGTTTCGCTTGGCAGAATCACACTGCCCATATTAAACAATGTCTGCAGGCTACTAGAACAATTACAGATGAATAATTAAACTAGTGGAAGCATTATACTCATCGCAGTTTTCTTATAAATAATGCGTTTTTGGACATTCTAAACTTTGTGATACCAAACATTGTTGTGAAAAAAATATATGAAAAAAAAAATGAAAAAAAAAACAACCTCCCTGTCAGGGATTCGAACACAAGACCTTTGGATTGCGAGGCAAAAAAAAACATATTATTCTTCATGTGCCTTGCCGGGTCCTGTCCCGGAGCCAACCAAACAACCATGGCACGTAGTGCCGTGGTGAATGTAAGGTTGGACGGGGCAGGTCCGGTTCGGTTTAACGGTTAACGGGGGGGGATTAGCTCTCCTGTTTGTTATAAACAAACTTAAAAACTGATAATAATATTAAAAATTGCTGTCTACGCAGAGACCTAAAGCTAATTCAAATTAACACAACACTTGGCAAAGCAGTTACAAAATTTGGGATGTTGACTCGGGTAACGAAAAAACCCGTACGAGAACTGTCGCTCTGGTTTCACGTTTTGCTGGTGGTCTCCCTGTCTCCAGGAAGATATGATAAAGTAAAAGAGTATCGTTTAAAATGCTTTAGCCATTGGGCCATCACACGTTACTATAAAAATCGAAGTCTGTAATATACAGTGTCAGAAAATGTTTCATTTGGGTCGGCAATGAGAGCAAGCGAGAGCGAAGCAACTAGGCTATTCTTTTTTATCGTATAACACATCCTACCCGTGCCACCTACTTTCCCCACCACATGTACGTGGGCAGCTCTGTCTGCGGGAAATGTAAAGAATTATTTGACTCGTTTTGAAAGTATAACGAGTTAAATAATTTTAGTTATTAAAGCACGTAATAATATTACCTATACTGAACAGAGCCAACTACATCCTTCCTTTGAATAAATGGTACTGAAATTTTTAATAGCAATAGGTAAATTCGGGTTCTGAAAATAACCATCCCAGAACTATCAGAGAACTGTCAGGAGTTTGCGCAGTTCCAAATCCGACCGCATCAAAAGCAACTGAGCAAACTATTGACAGTTCTCGGATGGTAATTTTCAGAACCCGAATTTACCTAATGAGGTACGTGTTTTCTTAATAGCGCGTCATTATTTGCTCCCTCTACTAGAGCACTGGTACACGCCTTTATTGTAGGCGGTCTGTCAAGCCGTTGAAACTATGCCTGCCACCCAAATCCAAAATCTTCCGATACTGTATATCATTCCAGAATTATATTTTAACGGATTAGATATATTATTATGAAAAATAAATATATATTAGTAAAATGTATAAAAAAAATTTAAATACAAGTGACAAAAATTAAGAAAAAAAATTTTTTTTTGAATATAAATGATTAAATAACTTTTTTATTTACTGATTGATTTTTTTCAAAAATAATAGGTAACGCTAATTTACTTTCCAAATTTCTATACAATCGGACTTTTATTTCTTAAGTTATCGTGCTTAAAAAAACGTGACGGACGGACAGACGGACGGACATTTTGAAAGTTCGGAATTCGTTCACTAACATAATGATATGAAAATTTTTAGTAAGTATAGTAACGACAAAAAAATTTTTAAAAATTTTAATTGTTCAAATAGGCTTAGAATGTCATGTCAAAAACATTTTTCTGTCTGTCGGTCTATCTGTCTGTAACTTTTTTGTGCGCACGTTTACTCTGGATCCATTTGAAATATTGACTTGAAATTTGGTACACATGTACTTTAACGAGATCTAGAACCAGATTATATTTTCAACTTGTTCCGTCGAAGAGTTGGGGGGTAAATTGGGAAAAATTTGGGGTAAATAGGTAAATCAAGCAGGTAAGAGTCCATAAAATTGGTATTTAGTATATACAAAAGCTAAAGTCTCAAAAAAAATTTTTGGCATTAGCCACCTCCATTACCAACCCCCTTATTAAAGGGGATGAAAAAAAATTGTGATTTAGTGTGTGTACAAGAACCAGAAACCTCATTTTTTTTACTTCATCCACCCCTACTACCACCCCCTATCACCAACCCCACTACCGCCCCTTCTATTTCTCTCATTTTGGTCGCAAGACAAAAAAGAATAAACTTAATTCTATTTAAATTTGTTAGAGTAATTTTTTGGCCTAGGAGCCAAGGTTAAGGAGTTACCAACTTTTTAAACAAGAAATGTGCGATTTTTGCCGGACATCGCCACATATTTCAGTAAATATCTCCGAGACGGAAAAAAAAAATCAAAACTCTGATGAAACCAAAAGATTCGTAATGAAACGAACTCGTTTTATGGTATATTTTATTTTGGGCTAGCTCTTACCGTTTCAGAGATACCTATCGGTGAAAAATAGTTAAATAAAAGCATGCATTTCGAAACCGAAAATAGCACAAAAACATGCAATTTTAAATTGTTCATATTTTTCGAAAAACACCTGCGGGAGGGCCGAACGATGCCGCGGCGCAAAGAGGAAGAGTTCTAGTTGATCCGTATCGTAAATTGCACAAGGCAAATCGAAAATACGAACGAATCAAAAGTGTCATTTTTTGACATATAGGGAAAACGGCAAAACAAAATGTCAATCACACATGTCAATATGGTAATGGTGAAGTTTGTATTTCATGGCTGCCATACAAATTTACTGCTTGAACTATACTGCGCATACGTAACCATTGACGTCACGGCTTTTAGTGGGAACAGCCATTTTCAAATTATAAATTAAATTTAAAATTATTATCTAACGCCCAAAAAAAATTGCCGTTGCATATACTTAGTTATTATTAGTGCAAATTCAACGTAAATACAAATTATGAAATAACCCCATTAATATAATTACAATAAATCTAATGTTGAATTTCTTGATTAGAATGTTGATGATGTTTATGACAACTTTTTGATTTGTGTATCGAAAGTATCAATTAATCTGGGACACTCTAACAGATAGTTGTTACAGTAACATGTATGTTCGTGTTTAGCAAATATTTAAAACCTACTTTATTATTCATTTTTATTCATTTTACTATAACTAAGCAGGCAGCCAAATGATTAGATTAAATCTTCAACATTTTGAATATTTACATATCTATAAAATTTGCAGACAATTGGATTACATCACCCTGAATAAATTTATATGGCAGAATATATGCTTTTAATAAGAATTGATCTATTTTGATGCTATCTAAGGATCATTATGATGAGTATATAGAAAATCATTACGAGTGTTCTTGATTAGAAAATTACTTCCACATTCAGTGGAAGTATAGTAACGACAAAAAAAACATTATTGTTCAAATAGGCTTAAAATGTCATGAAACGTCGAGCTTTTAAGTTTGAGCGGAAAAAAAAATTCTGTCTGTCTGTCGGTCTGTCTGTCGGTCTGTCTGTAACTTTTTTTGTGCGCACGTTTACTCTGGAACCGTTTGAGATATTGACTTGAAATTTGGTACACATATGTAATTTAACGAGATCTAGAACTAGATTATATTTTCATCTTGTTCCGTCGAAGGGTTGGGGGGTAAATTGGGGTAAATTTGGGGTAAATAGGTAAATCAAGCAGGTATGAGTCCATATAATTGGTATTTAGTATATACAAGAGAAGCTAAGGTCTCAAAAAAAATTTTGGCATTAACCACCCCCATCCCATTATTAAAGGGGATGAAAAAAAATGTGATTTAGTGTATGTACAAGAACCAGAAAACTCAAAATATTTTTAACTTCATCTACTTTTCACTACCACCCCCTATCACCACCCCCACCCCACTACCGATGTGGGGTATCGTTTTATGGGTTTTTGGGGTAGAGGATTTCAAATATTATATTATTAAAGTTCCATAAACAATTATTTCCACATACAAAATTTTTTCGTTGTGAGTGACTTGGATAAAAAATCTAGATGTGGAAGTAGTGATTCCTTGGGCAGCGGTTTATTATTTAGGTATTAGGCAAATTAAAACTTACATACTTTTTTATATAATATGAAATTACCTACTTTCTGTATGTTGTTACCCTAATCTGGGTACGCTAATATAATACTTACACTCAAAGAAATAGTATGGGTAAATTTAACAAAAAAAATGGTTAACTAACAATATCGTTAATTTTGTTAAACTAAATTATATTGATGGTATGTTTAAACAAGAGGTGATTCTTATTTTAATTAATAAAAAGTTGTCGTACAACAAAACAAACATTAACTTAAAAAATAGATGAATAAGACTATTATTTTTTTCGTCTGACTATTATTTTGTTGAATTCTGTCGAATTAAACTAGATAATAGTATATTTTATTTTTAACTATTATAGAATTGTAATTCTAACCCAGTATTAGTTCGCTGTATTATTGTACTTGGTAGACAAACCAATATTATTGTCGTCTTCTAAAAGTTCTAAAAGAATTACCATAAAATTTGCTTGCTTACCATGTAGTCTATTACAGAAATTATTCCCAGATGACGCCACATACAAATCACTGACAATAATCAATCATGCATTATCTTATACTCTCATGAATTTATAGAAAATTAATAACATGATTGCAATGTTCAAATTCTCTCAGAGATCATCGATATAGTTGGATGGATCTTATAAACGATCTCTAATCTTTGGTTTGGGTGGTCTGATGTCTCAATACTGAGATTTTGGCTAACCAAAAAAAACTTCATCATACAATAAAGTGTAGATCAACCTAAAAATTAGTTGGTGAACAAAAAACAAAGTCGTTGTACTATTTAATTGTAGACCAAATTGAAAATGGTTTAGTGAACATAAAAAAATGTCATTGTACTATTTAATTTGTTACAAGAAGATATGCTTATTAAACTACTATTTGTTTACAAAAACAAATAAAGTTGTATGACTATTCTTTTCTGATTGATTTAACTATGAAACTAGATAGGCGCGATTTCATATGCTCTTTTTGGTTGAATTTACCTATCATTTTCTTTGAGTGTACGTACACATGGCTAGATTTGTACTACGGATTGCAGTGTAGGTATAATAAAAGGGATTTTGTCAAAGCAATTTCGGCGGCACTGCCTAATTAAAGAGGTGCCCGATTTCAGTGACCGCCATCTTTGTTTTCTTTGGACTGTAACTGTAAATTTTCGACTTTTATTTGGTTTTTACCAAATATCTCCCTAACTTCTGGTTTTGCAGCAAAAAGGATTTAATTTAAATTGAATTTGCTACAATTTGAGACCAGAGCCGCGTTTGTAACTTGAATATTTTGCGAGATACAAGCTTCCAAGGGTTTGGACTTTTTCAAGTTATTATGAAAATCGGTTGAGTTTACAGTAACATTATTCGAATCAGACTAAATTTGCTACAACTTTAGACTAGATCTGCTTTTGTAACTTTAATATTTTGCGAGATACAAGCATCCAGACTTTCTAAATACGACGCAAAATATCACAATACATGTTTAACAGCTTACAAGAATTGCCATAGAAGTATGGAGAGAAAAAGAGATAATAGTAGTGAGAAAATGGCATCTCGTGGGTTTGTAGAACTTGTTACGTACATAGAATTCTCCGTCGAAGAGGGAAATTATATATATTCAAACCATCTAATTTGCATAGCTTTCCAAAGATAATGAACAAATCGAGTCTTAAGAAAAAGCTATTCGAACACTTTCTTGGAGATTGTCAAGAGCAGTTTGATGGTAAAAACGTACTGTTGGTTTTAAATGAGGGTCTTCAGAAACTGCTGAAAGATGCTATGCAATCACGTGATTACGACCAAGAAGCTCTATCAATGGCCCGGGTTTCAAAATTTCTGAGAAAAATAATTTCGGATGCAATTGTTTCGAAATTATCTGGTACCTTTGTGTCAGACTGTGAAGAGCAATCAGTACCAGCGATCCTGAAATCTTTTGTATCTATGCTGCTCTATGGCCCAAACATAAAGGAACAGAGTGCTTCAAATACCAAAGCACACCTCACCATATGCCAGTTGATGGTATTCAACTAAAAAACGAGAATTTCCACATTTACAACAGATATGTGCCGCACAAAGTCTAAAGAACCTCCACTACCACTATTTCTAGGAATCTCTGTTCATACCCACACAAGAAGCAAGACACTGGTGATGGAACTTTACGAACGTGGGATTAGCGTGCGCTACAACCGGGTACTAGAAGTAGAAGACTGGCTCACAACAAATATGATACATGTACATTTGGAGAATATAGCGATATCGTCTTCTTACCATGGATCAAGAAACAACCTCAGGATTGCCTAAGAATCGATGTTGCATGAGACATATACAGCCAGACAGTCTGAAGGAAACTACACCTGTGAATAGAGGGAAGGGAGAAAGGAGAAAAGTCACAAGGGAAACCACACTCCACAAAAACTTTGTTACATTCCTGAGGAATTCAGAGAACAAGACAGTGATGCAGTCGCAAAAGCTGTAGGGAATTAATCAAGTGCGGATGTAAGGCTAAACCCCTGTGCTCTAAGAATTGAGTTTGTAACAAGGTTGCACTTGCCCGCACAGCTCGCAAGTGTCATTGCAAAGGCCATTGTGAACAGTAAACGACAACGTTATATAATAATAACAACATTATAAATATAATTTTTATGATTATTTTCTTAATAGTTATTCTGTAATTTTTTTTATTGAAACGTTTGTAATATGGACAAATACATTATCTCAGCAAATTGTGATTGTATCGTTACTCACATTGTAGCCTATTTATTCTTCTTAAACATTAATAAAACAATGTTTGCTGTAAAACTGACTTCATTGGAGATATTTTAGCAAAACCGACAAAAATATAGATTTTCGTAATAACCTGAAAAAAGCTGGAAGCTTGTTTCTCACAAAATATTAAAGTTACCAAAGCGGCTTTGGTCTTAAATTGTAGCAAATTTAGTTTAAATTAAATCCTTTTTGCTACAAACCCAGAAGTTGGGGAGATATTTAGTAAAAACCAAATAAAAGTCGAAAATTTACGCGTACAGTTCAAAGAAAACTAAGATGGCGGACAGTGAAATCGGCCACCTCCCCCTGAATTGATAGTACTGAGGGTATCTAAGAAGAATGAAAAATTTGGAGCTTTAATTCAGCAGGTCACGATCTTTTCGCTAGCCACCACACTAGATGCCGAGATAAAATTCCCGAGTCCTGATAATATTATATTAAATAAAAAAATGTGGATGACTCAATTTAAATAAATGATTTAAGTATTTTCAGTATCTTTTTTTTTGCTTTAAAATGCTAGGAATCCTATCATATAATTCAATACTTCGACAATATTAGCTAGAACAGTAGTTTTTTTATTTATTCTCCAATAATGTGTGTTTTGTGTTTTAAAGTGTTCACCTAACCAGTACATTTGCGTGACCAGATAGAGGTACCATACAGAAAACAGGTAATTTCATATTAAATAAAAAAAGTGTGCAAGTTGCAATTTGCTTAATACATAAATATTACTTTCTAATCGTTATGAAAGCAAATAAATAAAAAATAATTCATTGTAGAACAAGTGCTCATTTCTTTAAATGTGTTTAGATGTGACAAAAAAGATTTATTAATAAAGTCCATTTACTTCTTGTTCAGAGATCCTCATCAATTTGTTATTATATAATATACAAAATATGACCATAAGTTTAGGTTTTTCTTTCAGATATAATTTGAAAGAAATCAATATATTCTGAGCAGTTCTAGAATTGCGAATGCTTCTTATGATCGTTGTAGACTTCATCAACATATTCAGTAACTATATTTTGAGAATTTATTGAATAAAAAAAAATTCTTCGGTACTTTCCACTGTTTACTTCAGAAAGTAACGTTTCTAAGATTGAAAGCATCTCTAGGTCCATACTTTGGTTCTGGTAAAACATATTACACTGAGTATACAAATATATGAAGCTCTCTGGTCTTCTTCGGTTTCAGCCTATCGTAGTATTTAAGCCGAATTGGAATTCGTCACCGGACCAGTCATAAAGGTATTTTGAAACATTAGAAACTGCAGCTATATCTGTCAATGGTGTCTGGTCAAAATGTGACCTCTAAGCGTCGTCTGATGATGAACACTCTTCTCATCGTAGGACCAATAGTGGAAGTAAGGAGTCGGAAGAGTATGCAAAATCGCGCTAAAGTTATGAAATCTATCCCCCCTCCCATTTTCGAGGGTGCTGAACACGAATAACAGGGTGAAAAAAGTTTTTAGTCATGCGCACCCCCTTTAATAGCAAAAAACCACCCTTTTTTAATTATTTCTCATAAGACAGCTTGGCATCGACTGTTTTTGCAGAGATTCTTTGTTTTTTCATGGGGATATAACAGATAGTAAAATGTGATGTCAGGTAGTAGACCCCAACCGCCCTTGGGGGTGGAATGTACGCTGTCAGGGGGTGTAAAATTGTTTCTTCTTTTTTTCTTGTTACTTTAATAAGAATCAACTACGTAAGTAATTCAAAATGGCTGAACCAATATGGCCGACTAAAATAATTCAAAACACTATTAAATTAAAAACAAAATTCAAATATATTCACATAAAAACTTAAAAAGAAGCCGAGAAAACGTGATATTGTACAATGAATTACAATGATCTGTGAAAAACTGCCCAAATTCTTTTATAATGCTCTGCGGATACACACACAGCGCAGCGTGCGTGTTTTACTTTCAATCTCTTTCTATTATTCAAGCATTATAATTTAACTCATGGCCCTGTCCCACGTGAATATTTTTAACATGTTTTCGATATTTTAAACAGGATAAAAGTTGTAGAAACAATCAACAGTGAGTCGATTTACCGAAAAAACTTGGTTTTTTCAATATTTCGAGAAAAGTATAGTAGAAGGTTTATATACAGTGTGTTCCAGGATAGATGTAACAAGAGGTGTAATGGACCAAAAATGTTGGAATTTTGGTATGTGGGGATTGAGTTCTGCTTGTAAAACTAAAGTATACCAAAAATGATTTGATTTGGTGTTCTACAGGGTGTTTTATAAGCAAAGTTGTAAAAATCACCACTAATAAAGTACCTTTATTTTTCAAAATATGAAAAAATTCCACTAAGAAAAGTTATTTAGAATGCAATTTTATACCTCTATACCAAATTTTAGGAATATAAAATAATTTTTTTTAAACTTCCCATTTTTTACGAATTAAGAGTTGAATTCATATTTAAAGTTGTGTAGGAGCTAATGTTAATCATCTCAAAAAATAGGCTATTGATAAATAAAAAATTGAATATACGAGATGTAAGAAGGTATAATGTTAATCGAATTAATTGTAAAACAAGAAACAATTACTAACAGAAGATTAATGAGGTTTAAAAATTATAACAAGTAATAAATGTCAAAAACATAACAGATTCATAAACAAATTAATTATTGACCAATACAAAACAATGTTTACAATTTTTTTATTATTCGACGTAGCTACCACCCACATCCACACACATTTCGATCCTTCGCCTGAAGTCCTTAAAACTGTTTCGAATATGATCTAACGGTATGGAGTTTACGGCATTTGTAATTCTCTGCTTCATTATTGCTACATCGTTAGGAAATGGTTCAACGTAAACCAACTGCTAAAAAGAAATCCAATATTGATAGGTCTGAGGATCTCGCCGGCCATTTGATCGGTCCATTCCTGGCAATCCAATTTTCTTCAAAATTTAACTTCAACCACCGATTAACTATTTCTGTGGAGTGGCCAGGGCAACCATTATGTTGAAAATGAACTAAAGGCATATTTCTTAAAATATTTAAATGTTCTTCAGAAAATCTTTCAAGAAGCTGTAAATAAGTGTGCTGGTTTAACCCTCAATGAATTCTAAAATTTGGATTTTCAGAAACCCAAAACCGACAATTCTGAGATGAAACAACACCATTGGTTGTGAATGTGGATTCATCTGAAAAAATTATGAAATGATGAAAAAACCTCTCTTCCATGATTTTTTCTCCAATGGTTAAACAAAAATCCAACCTACGGAAGTCATCTCCCTCTTCAAGCGTATGTTTATAATTTGCTTTATTTTGCCTTGTAAATTCTTTGGAGTTCAGACTTACTAATATTAATAAGAGCTGATCCTCTCTCTTAGTGGCATCCTAGGATTTTCTATAACAGAGGCATGAGCTATAATAGCCCCAACATTGTCTTCATCATATGCTTTTATTTTTCTTTTCATGTTAAGAACACTACCAGTAGCCAGAAGCTCTTTAATTATTCTCATAGCCTGAGTACGTGTTTGGAAATTTCAAATTAAATTGGCTTACCACTTTTCTTAGCGAGTTTTCACCGCCAATTCCGTAACACTGCACAATATAAATCTTTTCACGCACTGTGAGTACCATTTTCACTTAATTTTTTATGCTTGGTTCGTTAATTTGAAACAGAAATTAAGGATAATATTGACTACGTTTGACAGATATATCAATAATAAATGATGAATTTGTATCCACTGCTTTTCTCATAGCCTACTTTTAGCTTCTACATAACTTTAAATATTAATTCACAAAAAATAATTTCTATGCAGTTTTAATTGAATGGTTCAAAATAAAATACTAATTTATCGAAAAAATGGGAAGTTTCAAAAAAATAGTTTTGTATTCCTGAAATTTGGTATAGAGGTATAAAATTGCATTCTAAATAACATTTCCTAGTGGAATTTTTTCATATTTTGAAAAATAAAGGTACTTTATTAGTGGTGATTTTTACAACTTTGCTTATAAAACAGCCTGTAGAACACCAAATCAAGTCATTTTTGGTATACTTTAGTTTTACAACAAGCAGGACTCAATCCCTAAATACCATTCCAAAATTCCAAAATTTTTGGTCCATTATACCTCTTGTTACATCTATCCTGGGACACACTGTATATTCCAAAATTTTTCCATCATCAGATTTACTTATTTTGAGGTCTTACTATAAACGTATGATGCTAAATGAATTTTTTGTAAAAGTTATTAACGTTTATTTAACCCATAATTTCACGAATTTTAGAGCAATTTTTTTTTATTTTCGTAAAAAAAGAGGGGTTAATTTAATTTTTAAGGTAAATCCCCTTGAAGCATCTTAAAGAACACATTTCAAGCTTTAAAAATCGCACCTACAGACATCTAATAACGCGATTTAATCCAGAGAAATAGGTGGTTAAAGTTAGTTATACAGGGTGTCCCGGCACTATCGGGAAATATTTCGGTAACATTAAAAGTACCTATATTTTTTTTTTCTTAGGGCGCCCCTCTACGGAGATATTACCCTTTAAAGGTTACATATTCAAGAATGTTTTTTGCCTATTACTTCCAAACCGTTCTATCGATTTCAATAAAATTTGGACTGTGTACATATTAAACGAGTATCTTTATTCCAGAAATATGGCGCCCTTCGTATTTTGTCTAGGAAGCCAGTAGTTAATGCTTTTTACCCCTACATTTTGACATAAATTAATTTTTGAAAATTAATTTTTAAATTCCTTAAACAATTTTCTAAAAAAAGATATTCTTGTTTGACATCGATAAAGCGATTCGTTTTTGAGAAAAAATGATTTTACTGATAAGGGACTAAGGAATACTAGTAATATAAACTATCGCATGATACCTGTGAGAAAACAATTGAATAAATTTAAACGTCAAATTTGAGTAGCAAGTAATAAGTAAGTTGTAAGTAGTTCTGTGATAGTAGTTTATTAACATGGCAAATTTTTCATCTGGTGAATATGCAGACATTCAGCTTATGTACGGACTTGCCGCCGGTAATGGTTCGGAAACCAGACGGCTTTATGGGGGTCACTTTCCTAACAGAGTTATTCCAAACAGGAAAACTGTTGAACGGGCTGTACATAGCGTTGTAATATTGAATGGGTAAACTGTTGAGTACGAGAAACAGGTAGATATTCATCTTAGCAATAAAAAAACAAAATAATAAAAATTAAGGAATAAATAACTATTTAAAAAAATAATCCTATTAATTTTTTGGGGGCGTGGAACCGAAACGAGGAGGTGAAAGTGGTCTTAGAACTGTTCGTACAGTTGTACTAGAAGAAGCTGTATTAGATGCTGTTGCCGAAGATTCATCAATAAGCGTTAGGAAGCCCTCAACGCAATTTAACACTTCGAAGTCGATGGTTCACAGAATTTTGAAAGAACAGCTTCTCCATCCTTTCCACATCCGGAAAGTTCATGCAATGTCCCCGGACGACTACTCTGCTCGAGTTTAATATGCTAATTAGTTCCTGCAAAAGCAAGAGGAAGACCGCAAGTTTATTGGTAGTGTTTTGTTCACGGATGAAGCAGGATTTCGCAAGGATGGTGTAATAAATTCTCACAATCTACATAGTTGGAACGATGAAAATCCTCATGCAATTATTCAAACTCATCACCAACGACAATTCCAAATTAACGTCTGGGCAGGAATAATTGGAAATTATTTAATAGGGCCATTTGTTTTGGAAAATCGGTTAGATGGGGAAAATTACTTAAGGTTTCTACAAGAAAATTTAAATGATTTATTGGAAGATATTGCCATCAGAAACTATAAGAAACATGACGTACATGCATGATGGAGCTCCTCCTCATTTCAGCATCACAGTCAGGCAATATTTAGATTAAAAATTTCCCCACCGATGGATTGGCTTAGGGGGTCCAGTACCGTGGCCTCCTCGTTCTCCCGATCTAAACCCATTAGATTTTTTTGAGGTCATCTCAAAAATTTAGTGTATAAAACACCGGTACAAACAAGAGAAGAGATGTTACAAAGAATTACTACCCAAGCCATTCGGAACAACCCTGGAATGCTATTTCAGGTTCAGCGATCCAACTTATCTCGCTTACGAGAATGTATTCTTGTACAGGGTGCTCACATCGAACGTTTATTTTAGTTATGTAGTTATTGCAGTTATGTGTGTATGTAGCTCTGTGTTGACGAAATGTCAGTATTTGTCCCTTATCAGTAAAATTATTTTTTCTCAAAAAACGGATCGCTTTGTCGATGTCAAACAAGAATATCCTTTTTTAGAAAATTGTTTAAGGAATTTAAAAATGTGACCTTAATTTTCAAAAATTAATTTATGTTAAAATTTAGGGGTAAAAAGCATTCCCAGACAAGATACGAAGGGCACCATGTTTCTAGAATAAAGATACTCATTTAATATGTACATAGTCCAAATGTTATTAAAATCGATAGAACGGTTGGAAGTAATTGGCAAAAAACATTCTTGAACATGTAACCTTTAAAAGGTAATATCTCCGTAGGGGGGCGCCCTAAGAAAAAAATTATAGGTACTTTTAGTGTTATTTTGACCCAAACTATACGCTCCCGAAGTATTGCCCCACAGTGCCGGGACACCCTATATTTAATCAAATTTTATCATTTTCTCAAAATTTTGAAATTTTGGAAGTGTACATCTTCAAACATGAATTTTTGAGTTTTTTTCACTCATCGGATCTTTTTATACATTACTTCAAGAGTAAAATGTGAAAGACCCAAGTTTTTATCTTTAAATTTTTAGAAATGGTAGAGCTTTTACCTATTTCATCGCAAATCTCTTTATGTTCCGACTTCATATACAGTGTGTCCCAGGATAGACGTAACAAGATTATTTTAAGACCAAAATGTAATGGACCAAAAGTTTTGGAATTTTGGAATGGTATTTGGGGATTGAGTCCTGCTTGTTGTAAAACTAAAGTATACCAAAAATGACTTGATTTGGTGTTCTACAGGGTGTTTTATAAGCAAAGTTGTAAAAATCACCACTAATAAAGTACCTTTATTTTCCAAAATATGAAAAAATTCCACTAAGAAAAGTTATTTAGAATGCAATTTTATACATCTATACCAATACCTCTATACCAAATTTTAGGAATATAAAATTATTTTTTTGAAACTTCCCATTTTTTCAATAAATTAGTATTTTATTTTGAACTATTCAATTAAAACTGCATAGAAATTATTTTTTGTGAATTAATATTTAAAGTTATGTAGAAGCTAAAAGTAGGCTATGAGAAAAGCAGTGGATACACATTTATCATTTATTATTGACATATCTGTCAAACGTAGTCAATATTATCCTTAATTTCTGTTTCAAATTAACGAACCAAGCATAAAAATTAAGTGAAAATGGTACTCACAGTGCGTGAAAAAATTTATATTGTGCAATGCTACGGAATTGGCGATGAAAACTCGCTAAGAGAAGTGGTAACCCAATTTAATTTCCAAGCACTGCTTTGTCACGTACTCAGGCTATAAGAATAATTAAAAAGTTTCTGGCTACTGGTAGTGTTCTTAACATGAAAAGAAAAATAAAAGCATATGATGAAGACAATGTTGGAGCTATTATAGCTCATGCCTCTGTTATAGAAAATCCTAGGATGCCACTAAGAGATAGATCAGCTCTTATTAATATTAGCAAATCTGAACTCCAAAGAATTTACAAGGCAAAGAAAGTTAGGGCATATAAAGCAAATAATAAACATACGCTTGAAGAGGGAGATGACGGCCGTAGGTTGGATTTTTGTTTGACCATTGGAGAAAAAATCATGGAAGAGAGATTTTTTCATCATTTCATAGTTTTCTCAGATGAATCCACATTCACAACCAATGGTGTTGTTTCATCTCAGAATTGTCGGTTTTGGGCTTCTGAAAATCCAAATTTTAGAATTCATTGTAGAAGACAATATTATAAAAAAGTGAATGTGTGGTGTGCCGTTTCTTATCACGTTGGAGTTATTGAACCTTATTTCATTGAGGGAAGGTTAAACCAGCACACTTATTTACAGCTTCTTGAAAGATTTTCTGAAAAACATTTAAATATTTTAAGAGATATGCCTTTAGTTCATTTTCAACATGGTTGCCCTGGCCATTCCACAGAAATGGTTAATCGGTGGTTGAATTTAAATTTTGGAGAAAATTGGATTGCCAGGAATGGACCGATCAAGTGGCCGGCGAGATCCCCAGACCTTATGGGGTCGCCTCAAGCAGTTGGTTTACGCTGAACCACTTCCTAACGATGTAGCAATATTGAAGCAGAGAATTACAAATGGCGTAAACTCCATACCGTTAGATCTTATTCGAAACAGTTTTAAGGACTTCAGGCGAAGGATCGAAATGTATGTGGATGTGGGTGGTAGCTACGTTGAATAATAAAAAAATTGTAAACATTGTTTTGTATTGGTCAATAATTAATTTGTTTGTGAATCTGTTATGTTTTTGACATTTATTACTTGTTATAATTCTTAAACCTCGTTAATCTTCTGTTAGTAATTGTTTCTTGTTTTACAATTAGTTCGATTAACATTATACCTTCTTACATCTCGTATATTCAATTTTTTATTTACCAATAGCCTACTTTTTGAGATGATTAACATTTGCTCCTACACAACTTTAAATATGAATTCAACTCTTAATTCGCAAAAAAATGAGAAGTTTCAAAAAAATATTTTTATATTCCTGAAATTTGGTGTGGAGGTATAAAATTGCATTCTAAATAACTTTTCTTAGTGGAATTTTTTCATATTTTGAAAAATAAAGGTACTTTATAAGTGGTGATTTCTACAAGTTTGCTTATAAAACACCCTGTAGAACACCAAATCAAGTCATTTTTGGTATACTTTAGTTTTACAACCAGCAGGACTCAATCCCCAAATACCATTCCAGAATTCCAAAATTTTTGGTCCATTACACCTCTTGTTACATCTATTCTGGGACACACTGTATGTACTATTCCTGCATACATTGATCTTTATATTTGAAAATATAATAATCCAATAGCTTTCATTTAAATTTTTGTGAGGTTAATTTCATTAATTAGTTCAAAAGTTACAACAAAAGTGTAGCGCGCCCTTATTACATGTCTCCGCGATCCATTTTCGTGCGTTAAACAAAAAATCTGGAGCCTACATTTTTGATCGTACAAAAAACTTCATATACATTTCTTATGTGAAATTTCCCGTACTTTCTAACGGCGCAATTACTTTTTGAAAGGAAAAAAATATTTAAGATATATTTGACAAAGACTGGTATTTTGCAACTAATTTGTTTAATAACAAATTACGCTCAAGGACTATTGTTGGTAACTTTTGGATGTTGTTCCTGACCTGGCATGTTCAGAGATGTATTCTCAAAAGTTACCGCTACCCGGAATTTTTCCGAAGTGAACGAAAATCTCTGTTGACTCCACTAATCTATAGTGTTTATAATAATTCTCTTAGCTGTTCGTATATTTTATTGACCACTATGGGAAAACTAATTCATTCATAGATAAATTAAGTGAGTTGATATATATTTTAAAAAAATTACTCAAGGACTGAAAAATTTATGGCACGCAGATCTTAAAACCTTCTGCAAACACGAATTTGGAAATGATGAAGACAGACCCTTTAAACACATCACCCTTCTTCGAGACAGGAGGCAATATCGACCAATGAATGACACATTATAGGTACTTCACTCACCGCGTATCGCCTGTAAATTCCAAAGCACAGCCCAGCTCTGAAACACATTGATAAAAATTGTTCTATGAATGATGCTGAGCTTAAAGTGGGGGTTTTCTACTAAAAGTACTAGTACATACTTACGCGCAGCTTGTGTTGAGTTCAGTGTTAAGGCAGAGCGCGGGAAAAGCGCTTATAAGAATCCTATTGACGCGTGCTTAGTGGTAGTGACTTTTAACTGATATTTACTAAGGACTTTTATGTAAAGGTATGACTTAAACTATAATTTTTTTGACAGTTTTGTTGATATTTCCAATGCTAAATTGAGGTTTTAATTAATTTATTCTTTGTAATATCAGCAAAAAAAACACGCGCATGATACTAAATTACCAAACGATATATTACTAAAATCTGAATTAAAGATAAATCAGGTGTAAATACCTTATAAATCTTTAGGTAAACATTTCAATAATAATGAAGGAAGAGGTGTCCCTGTAATCTGTTGAGCGATAATTAGTTATTATAATTCCATGTTAATGGTAATCGATATTTGCACCATTTATCACTTTTCTGTTTGGATGATATAAAAAAATACAACAAAATTAATACCTATTACCACAAATGTTATCTCTTATCAATTATCATATCCGTTTTTTATACGTACGTGCCCTTAGAATTTTTATGTGGTAGGAGGGAAAGCAGACGATATTATATTCCACTATTTGTTTATGATAGTGAAACCATAGACTTGATAAATATGAAATGAACGGGGAGGTGTTCTGTAATATTAGTAAATATTTGCTAGAATTTTTGTTATTATCTTGTCTCTTTGATATGGGCATCCTTGGAAAGCCACATGAACAATATAATGGAGATTGTTGATAAAAAGTTCGGGCGAGGAGAGGGCATTGAAATGATTTAATAGTTGCTTCAATTACGACAAAAATTACTGCGGATCTTTCATCGTCGCAAATTAATTTGGTTAATTTTTAAATTGATAAGATTCAACTGCTGCTCAGTGCTGTAATGAGTAACCGTTATTCATTGTATTTTGAGGATCGCTTCATATACTCTTTACTTTAAGATTTTCTTATAAGACTATATTTTGGTGGATAATACCTAGAAGCGAAGTTTTAGTTGCATCTATATGCCGGATTTTAACAGCACAAATCGTATGGCTCACGTATTATTTTCAATGTTTTAATATTAATTATGAAAACATTCTCATCTTGCATGTGTGTTAACTTGTTAGGTCCATCTTAAGAATAAAATGTTGACTAAGACATATTCCTTTACGCAGTTATTTGGGTTTGAACTAAGTCCATTCAATCGCGATTAAATGGGATGAAGTAAAAAAATGTTAGCCTTTGGTTCTTACACACACTAAATCACAATTTTATTTTTTTTCACCCCCATTAATAAGGGGGCGGTGGTGGCTAATTTCAAAAAAATTGTTTAGACTGGTTTCTCTTATACAGTGTGTACTATTTAACACCGCAACACCCCGTTATTTTGGAACGCATTGGTCGATTTTAATTTTTTAGATATATTGCTCGATGAGCTTTATTTGGCTATTTTGAAAAATTTGTAATTTTCGTATTTTCAAGGCCTACTAAGCTTCTCTAAATGGGCAAATTGAATCCAAAATACACTGTAACATGTGTGTTTATAGGTTGTACGTAAAACAAAAAACATTTCTTTAGGTATATTACCATTACCAAGAAAAATATACTGTAATAGGCATGTCCACAAAATTTTAATTTCAATTTGGAAATGGTAGATTTATCGCCATTATAAAACAATCTAACAATAAAAAAAAACCGCTGCCCAAGGAATCACTACTTCCACATCCAATTCTCTATCCAAGTCACTCACAACGAAAAAACTTTGTATGTGGAAATAATTGTTTATGGAACTTTAATAATATAGTATTTGAAATCCTCTACCACAAAAACCCATAAAACTATACCCCACATCGGTAGTGGGGTGGGGGTTGTGATAGGGGGGTGGTAGTGGGGGTGGATGAAGTAAAAAAATGTTTTAAGGTTTCTGGTTCTTGTACATACACTAAATCATAATTTTTTTTCATCCCCTTTAATAATGGGGTGGGGGTTGGTAAGGGGGGTGGCTAATGCCAAAAATTTTTTTGAGACATTAGCTTTTCTTGTATATACTAAATACCAATTTTATGGACTCTTACCTGCTTGATTTACCTATTTACCCCAAATTTACTCCAATTTACCCCCCAACCCTTCGACGGAACAAGATGAAAATATAATCTAGTTCTAGATCCCGTTAAAGTACATATGTGTACCAAATTTCAAGTCAATATCTCAAACGGTTCCAGAGTAAACGTGCGCACAAAAAAAAGTTACAGACAGATATATTTTTTTTTCGTTTAAACTTAAAATCTCGACGTTTCATGACATTCTAAGCCTATCTGAACAATAACAATTTTTAAAAAAAATTTTGTCGTTACTATACTTCCACTGGATGTGGAAGTAAAATTACCAAACATTTTGAACCAGCTGCCCTGTAAATTATTCGTGCATTAAGGATTGCCGAATTTGAAAGCATGGATGACAGTGGGAGGTAGAAAAAG
The DNA here is from genome assembly GCA_936432065.2 of Rutpela maculata. NCBI lineage: Eukaryota > Metazoa > Arthropoda > Insecta > Coleoptera > Cerambycidae > Rutpela > Rutpela maculata. The sequence continues at coordinate 2,969,746 of OW386291.2, read as the reverse complement.
TGTTTTTAAATAGAAAGTGAGGAGTTACTTTTTTTTTGAAAAAAAAATTCGTTTTCAAGTTATAAAAATTGTTCGATATTATTTTTGGTAATTTTTCAATGAAATTTGAAAGTACAGATGGCGCTGGGTTGTAGAAAAAGTGAATTTAAATAGAAAATGAAGAATGACTTTTTTTCGAAATACAATTCGTTTAAAATATAATTTTAAGAGGCCGTAATTCGAAAATCATAAATCAAAATATCTTCAAAATTTGGATATAGGGGTTATAGAGCATGTTGATCAATAATATTTACATTAGTCTTTCAATAAAAAGACGCAGATTCGAGTTTTGTTCTAAAATGCGTAAGCCTTTAATCCTTGCTTTTTCTAAAGGGCGCGGAGGTTGTGTCACAACCTGTAACAGCATGTATGAACTTCAGACAGTGTAATGTATTCCTGTGCAAATTTCGTTGCTTTGCAATGTAAAAAAATGACCTTTTTTATTCCCCGAGCCTGGTCGAAGGAACCAAATACGCATCTCATCTGTTGACAAAGTAATTAAGAGGATTAATAAGACTGTGTCGAGAACTACGCATTGCTTCCTCAATAGCTGCTGCTACGATCGACACATCAGCATCAGCTTCGGTCTCTTCTACCTGGACTTCTTAACTAGACGGCTAGATATTTAATAAGAAATTTTTTATTTGTACAAGAAATTCCGCTTGCGTTGTTGTGGTGACAGTATTCAAAGTGTTCTCACTTATGTTTATATCTGCTGAAGTCCTTCTTGCCGCTCTTCTTTCTTGTTCCTTCCCCTTCGTTGTGGGGTATACAGGATAACCGTTCGATTTAGAGAAAAAATGTTAATATCAAAAATTGTTTTATTATTGCCTACATTTTTTATTTGAAACTTTTTTTCCTATCTGCAATGGTAAAGATTTTAGGGGACTTTTAGTATATTCAATAAAATGATAACTGCAACATCTTCACCAAATTTCTTGCTTGTACTAATTTTTTCAAGGTTCGCATTAGGCTCATTTTTCCTGCACTATATACTGTATTGTATTGTCATCAGAGCTACGCACAACTGCCAAATTTCATGGTGATACAACAATTAGAAGTGGGTGAAATTCAGTTCCTTAGACCTTATTACTTACAAACATACATACGTAGTGTCCCAGGATAGATGTAACAAGAGGTGTAATGGACCAAAAATTTTGGAATTTTGGAATGGTATTTGGGGATTGAGTCCTGCTTGTTGTAAAACTAAAGTATATCAAAAATGACTTGATTTGGTGTTCTACAGGGAGTTTTATAAGCAAAGTTGTAAAAATCACCACTAATAAAGTACCTTTATTTTTCAAAATATGAAAAAATTCCACTAAGAAAAGTTATTTAGAATGCAATTTTATACCTCTATACCAAATTTCAGGAATATAAAATTATTTTTTTGAAACTTCCCATTTTTTGCGAATTAGGAGTTGAATTCATATTTAAAGTTGTGTAGGAGCAAATGTTAATCATCTCAAAAAGTAGGCTATTGGTAAATAAAAAATTGAATATACGAGATGCAAGAAGGTGTAATGTCAATCGAACTAATTGTAAAACAAGAAACAATTACTAACAGAAGATTAATGAGGTTTAAAAATTATAACAAGTAATAAATGTCAAAAACATAACAGATTCACAAACAAATTAATTATTGACCAATACAAAACAATGTTTACAATTTTTTTATTATTCGACGTAGCTACCACCCACATCCACACACATTTCGATCCTTCGCCTGAAGTCCTTAAATCTGTTTCGAATATGATCTAACGGTATGGAGTTTACAGCATTTATAATTATCTGCTTCAATACTGCTACATCGTTAGGAAGTGGTTCAGCGTAAACCAACTGCTTGAGGCGACCCCATAAAAAGAAATCCAATATTGTTGGATCTCGATATTGTTGTGGATCTCGCCGGCCACTTGATCGGTCCATTCCTGGCAATCCAATTTTCTTCAAAATTTAACTTCAACCACCGATTAACTATTTCTGTGGAGTGGCCAGGGCAACCATCATGTTGAAAATGAACTAAAGGCATATTTCTTAAAAATATTTAAATATTCTTCAGAAAATCTTTCAAGAAGCTGTAAATAAGTGTGCTGGTTTAACCTTCCCTCAATGAAATAAGGTCCAATAACTCCAACGTGATAAGAAACGGCACACCACACATTCACTTTTTTATAATATTGTCTTCTACAACGAATTCTAAAATTTGGATTTTCAGAAGCCCAAAACCGCTAATTCTGAGATGAAACAACACCATTGGTTGTGAATGTGGATTCATCTGAGAAAATTATGAAATGATGAAAAAATCTCCCTTCCATGATTTTTTCTCCAATGGTCAAACTCCAACCTACGGCCGTCATCTCCCTCTTCAAGCGTATGTTTATAATTTGCTGTGTATGCCCTAATTTTCTTTGCCTTGTAAATTCTTTGGAGTTCACACTTGCTAATATTATCTGATATCTGATCTCTCTCTTAGTGGCATCCTAGGATTTTCTATAACACAGGCATGAGCTATAATAGCCCTAATATTGTCTTCATCATATGCTTTTATTTTTCTTTTCATGTTAAGAACACTACCAGTAGCCATAAACTTTTTAATTATTCTCATAGCCTGAGTACGTGACAAAGCAGTGTTTGGAAATTTCAAATTAAATTGGCTTACCACTTCTCTTAGCGAGTTTTCACCGCCAATTCCGTAGCATTGCACAATATAAATTTTTTCACGCACTGTGAGTACCATTTTCACTTAATTTTTTATGCTTGGTTCGTTAATTTGAAACAGAAATTAAGGATAATATTGACTACGTTTGACAGATATATCAATATAACTGATAAATGTGTATCCACTGCTTTTCTCATAGCCTACTTTTAGCTTCTACATAACTTTAAATGTTAATTCACAAAAAATAATTTTTATGCAGTTTTAATTGAATGGTTCAAAATAAAATACTAATTTATTGAAAAAATGGGAAGTTTCAAAAAAATAATTTTATATTCCTGAAATTTGGTATAGAGGTATAAAATTGCATTGTAAATATCTTTTCTTAGTGGAATTTTTTCATATTTTGAAAAATAAAGGTACTTTATTAGTGGTGATTTTTACAACTTTGCTTATAAAACACCCTGTAGAACACCAAATCAAGTCATTTTTGGTATATTTTAGTTTTACAACAAGCAGGACTCAATTCCCAAATACCATTCCAAAATTCCAAAATTGTTGGTCCATTACACCTCTTGTTACATCTATCCTGGGACACACTGTAGATAGTTACAGGTCGACCTAATAAAAGCGTGTTAAAAATGTGTGTAAAAAAATGTTTGAATAATTTTTAGCTGCATTTTTCGAAGGCGTTTCAATTTTTTTTTCAAAATGTTTTTTTTTTTCACCTTTTTCAGTGACCTCATTATTTAGTATCTGCACACAAAAATGTCCATCGCTGTGGAATCGTGTTGAATTTTTTATCACATAATTTTTAATGAATTTAAATTAACACCAGCGACTTCGCCAAATATTTCAAAATTTTCAACAAAAAAAATTCTTGTTTGTTGTTTTACCTTGCTATTTGTGACTATTTGTTTCTTTTTACAATGTATGCCCTTATACATTTTTTTGTATGCTTTCTTAACTATATATATTTTTTGAAATTTTTTCTTCTGTAGTAGGTAACTTTTGCGTTTTATTTTGGCGTATGTAATACAGTCTTTATTGTGTACACTTTTAAATATTATTATTCTTGTTAATCAATCCACAAAAATTAGATATGACAGACATTTCGCTAATTTTTAAAATTCCTTGTCGACCAGCGGCCTTGTTGAGAAGTGTAGTTTGATAGCACGAAGTTTGAAGACTGGTACACATACTACTAAAGTTTTGTAATGTTTTTTTCCAAATAAGGGATAACAAAGAATTATGACGCTGTCAGTTGTAAAGAACAACGTATCCCCCATTAATTTTTTTTTGTTTCGAGTTCTTGCAACGCACGTAAAATAATTAAATTCGAACGTAAGACTGCGAATAACCTTATTATGCCAATATAATATAAGCATTCTGAATATATTTATGGTACAAACAGCTACCGATGTACGTAAAGTCTGACACAAAAGTAAAGATTAAAACGCTAATGAAGCGCAAATATCGAAAACTGTAGCATTGATAAAAATAATAAACATAAGATTATAAATTATAAGCAAATTATCATGGAAATGTTTTTATTTTACTTTCGATTAATTGCCCGTAAACGCCGTTTTGGCCTTCTGCGTCAATCGCCATAAAGTTTATGATTATTACCCACTTCGACAATTAAATAAAACTCATTTCAATTTAGTTATATAAAAACGAACGACCAGCTTAGTGAACTGTGAAAAGAATGACGGTCATACCAACGAAATTGCATCATTTTTTTGTATTGGCCAAAGTACCTATAAATTCTTTCGTATTATTAGATGAGTCTATTTGCTTATGCAATCGTAGTCAAATTAGATGTGGCGACAAGATTTTACTAAAAATAGAGATCGAGTGCATCGGCTATAATTACATATTTTTATTTAAAAATAGAAACCAAGCGAAGTTCAGTGACACCAGTGCCACCACGTTAGGTAATCAAATAATTTAATTATATTAAATCCAGATTGATAATTTTTCGATTATTTTATCTAGATAATAGTCGTAAAAAGGTTAACGGGATGTCGACAGCGTATGGTAAATCTGCTATCGGCTCAGTTCAGTTGAGTTGAAAGTTTATCAACAATTTGCTATTTCGAATATATACGAAACAAATATGCTATCTCTTTTTTCAAGGTTAATAAAATTGCAATGCCATTTCACCGTCATTAATTTTATCGTTATATTTAACCAATACAATTACATTATGTTGGGCAGGTTTTCTGCGAATAAGATAACAGAACTAATACGCAAAACTGGCTGCTAAATGTAGAGAATGGCAAAAAAATTACACTTAGAACAAGAGATTTGAAATTTAGTAGCTTTTTAAGGACATATAATATGACAACATGCTGGTAAATCATTGATAAAAAATTCAGATGAATACTATTTGATTTCAGTTATTATTTGTTCTGATTCTTTCATTCCTTAACATGATGGTCAATGAAACTCCGTTTTTAGAGACTATTGCACAAATCAATTTAGTTTTATCGCATGTAATATCATTATAGTCCAGTAATTATAAAAATTTCCATAACAAAAAATTATATCTGAGATTTTCCTTCAGTAACTGTTAGTGGAGGGGCTATACATCACAAAACCACAAAAATCAGTTCTGGGGGTGCCGCGCAACCCCCTCAAAAAACCACCCATTCGGTGAAAAAAGCCTTATTTTACTGATAACTCGTTAACCGTTGAAGATATAAAAACACTGCCCATCATAAAGCTTGACTAATTTCCTAAAAAAAGTCCTATTGTAATTTTCTTGTATATGCAAATTATTGCGCGGCCTATAGAGAAAATTGAATTGTTCGAAAAACATACAAACTAGGAAGAAAAATCAAAATGGGTTTTAAAATTGATATAAAATACCCTCTTGTGTTGCCATTTTTGATGGCTATTGATATTTATCAGTATATAAAAATAACAATATAATATAGTTATCGCTTAATTTTTTCGTCTCTAACTATTCACAGGCCCATAAAAACTAACAGATTATAATATAAGTTATAAATGCATTATCTTTTAGTTCAAGGTAGTACTTCAATGCAGAAAAAGTTAAAAATAAAAATATTCACATTTACAAATTTACCAGCATGTTGAAGTTAGCTAAATTTTGGCCAATTTTTTATTGCTTCCAAAAAATAAAAAAAGACCCAAACATCTTGAAAATTTAGCTCAAACGTTTTTTTTTTGAGTTTATATATCATAACTATCGTTTCTAATCATTTAATAGTTAAAAAATTGCATAAAAAAATATTATCAAAAAATTGAATATGCAGCCTTTTTTGGATTTTTTTTTTAATTAATCTAGCGTCCTTGTATTTTAATATTTTGTAATGTACCCGGTCTAAAAATAAAGGTAAGACTTCATATTATTTGATCATACCATTTAAAAAACCGGTGCCCAAAGAATCACTACTTCCACATCCAGATTTTCCATCAAAGTCACTCACAATGAAAGAAAAAAATTGTATGTGGAAATAATTGTTTATGGCACTTTAATAATATAATATTTGAAATCCTCTACCCCAAAAACTCATAAAACGATACCCCACATCGGTAGTGGGGTGGGGGTGGATGAAGTAAAAAAATATTTTGAGTTTTCTGATTTTTGTACACATACTAAATCACATTTTTTTTCATCCCCTTAAATAATGGGGTGGGGGGTGGCTAATGCCAAAAAAATTTTTGAGACCTTCGCTTCCCTTGCATATATGTTAAATGCCAATTTTATGGACCTTTACCTGCTTGATTTTCCTATTTACCCCAATTTACCCCCCAACTCTTCGACGGAATAAGATGAAAATATAATCTAGTTCGAGATCCCGTTAAAGTACATATGTGTACCAAATTTCAAGTCAATATCTTTAACGGTTCCAGAGTAATCGTGCGCACAAAAAAAGTTACAGACAGACCGACAGACCGTGGCCTACGTAAGTGATTTCATGAAATCACTTACATAGGTTGCGGACAGACCGACAGACAGAAATTTTTCTTTCGCTCAAACTTAAAATCTCGACGTTTCATGACATTCTAAGCCTATTTGAACAATAAAAATTTTCAACATTTTTTTTGTCGGTATACTTCCACTGGATGTGGAAGTAATTATATGTACCATATTTCTCAGGTAGAAAAAAAATGCTATTAAAATTGAAATTTGGTACATGTATGTATTATAACGTCATCTGGATCTAGATTATATTTTGAGATGATTTCGAAGGGGTTGGGGGGGGGGGGGTAAGTAGAGATAAATAGGGGAAAATGAGTAAAGCAAGCTGGTAAAAGTACGGAACCTTGTGATTTGGTGTATATACTAGAGACTAAGGCCTCAGATTTCTTTATAATATTTTTCAAGTGTTTCATTTTGTTACTTTTAACATAATCTCAAAATTAGTAAAAATGTAGTTACTTTTATAATTTTTTATGATATAAAGTTATTAAATCTTTCATTTGCTTCTTTTTCCATAACATGTCAACAATTGGCAAAGATCTACTTAAAAAAATTTGAAAAAGAACAATTTTTACTTCAATCTCCAAATTGCAAAGCACATAGGGACTTTTATTATTTTTCATGGTTACAAAATAAAGTTATTAAATGAATGTATTTCATATCTGATTCTATTTTTTATAATATGTTAACAATTGGCAAATATATATTCAAAGAAATCGGGAAAAAAATCAATTTTTATTAACACGACCTTAAAAACCCTAGAAATCTAGTTACATTTATAATTTTCTATGCTGAAAAATTGAAGATTATAAAAATACCTTTCATTTGTTTCCTGATTTTCTTAGATATATCGACAATTGGCGAAGATATTAACGATTATATAACGCATTTTCTAAAAATTCAATTTTTCTTATATTTTCAATATCGATTTTTTCGAATGCACAAAAAAACCGCTGCCCAAGGAATCACTACTTCACATCCGGATTTTCTAATCCAAGTCACACAACGAAAAAATGTTGTATCTGGAAATAATTATTTATGGAACATTAATAATATAATATTTGCAATCCTCTACCCCAAAAACCCATAAAATGATACCCCACATCGGTAGTGGGGTGGGGGTGGTGAGAGAGAGTGGGAGTGGGGGGGTGGATAAAGTAAAAAAATATTTTGAGGTTTCTGGTTCTTATACACACACTAATTCACATTTTTTTTCATCCCCTTTAGACCTTAGCTTCTCTTGTCTATACTAAATATCAATTTTATGAACTCTTACCTGCTTGATTTACCTATTTACTCCAAATTTACCCCAATTTACCCCCCAACCCTTCGACAGAACAAGATGAAAATATAATCTAGTTCTAGAGTACATATGTGTACCAAATTTCAAGTCAATATCTCAAACGGTTTCAGAGTAAACGTGCGCACAAAAAAAGTTACAGACCGACAGACAGACCGATAGACATACATTTTTTTTCGCTCAAACTTGAAATCTCGACGTTTCATGACATTCTAAGCCTATTTGAACAATACAAATTTTTAAAAATTTTTGGGAGAATTGATTTTTGTGGTTTTGTGATGTATAACCCCTCCCCTAACATTTACTGAAGGAAAATCTCAGAACAAAATTTTTGCAAGCTTCTGGTGTATTTTTTACTTTACGACTGGACTATTAGTGCTTAGAATTTTTATGAGAGCGTGGTTGTCTACTAATATGAAGGGTGGCAGTCTATAAACTGATTAAGTTCCGGACATTTTAGAGTGACGGATAATAAAATATCCAATGTACACTAATTATGTTACTTTGGGCAACATTGCTCTAGAAAAATTATTTTGATAGTCGTCTCAAAAATTTTGCTACCATTTTAATGAGGGAAATAGAATTTTATCGGTAAAATTTTTTCGAAAATTTTGTTGACTAGTAATATAAAGAGTGTAAATTGAGTGTTTGTTATCTGATTAAATCCCGAGCGTTTTAGTGCGGGGGATTTAATCTTTGATAACAAACTCCTAATCTACACGAATGATAGTACCCCTTGGCATCTTAGCTAGAGAAATAAATTTATATATAAAATTTAAAAGCATAAGCGATAGTTGGGGAGAATTTTTCACTAAAAATTATTCGTTAAATATACAGGGTGTCCCACTTAAAACTTCCGGCGCCATTTTCTCGATAACCAAAAGCAATATTTGAATTCTGTAAAAGGTATCTACTAGAATATATAAATGACTTCAATTTTGAGCAAAAATGGTTATTTTACACATTGAGGTATAAATGGCGTTGCGATGCAAAAAATTTTTCGATCCTAGGAACGATGAAATGAGTTGCGTGAGATGGAGAATTATATTCTGAGCAACTTTTCGAAAAATTACTGGTTCTCGAGATATTTGAACTTCAATATAATTTTTTTTAATATAAAAATCGTCATAACTTTTTTAAAATACACTTTGGACAATAAGTCCTTTGGGACATTTTTCATAGTGAATCAGGCTCATTTAGATGGTAATGAAACATTTATTTCAAAACACAATTTTTTTTTTCAAGTAAAACAAAGGTGGGGCTGCAACTGCTATTTGGAAATTAAAGATTTTGACGTTTTTATTTATTGTGTATTGTCTAATTTTTGCGTCATGTTTATGTTGTATGTTCTACTAAATTTTACACTAAAAAATTGTAGACATATGAAAAAAAATTGAATTTTTGTTACTTGAAAAATTACATTGAAGTTCAAATATCTCGAAAACCAGTGATTTTTCGAAAATTGTTCATATTAAAAAAGTTTCTTAGAATATAATTCTCCATCTCATGCAACTCATTTCATCGTTCCTAGTGTCGAAAAATGTCTTTGCATCGCAACGAAATCTATACCTCAATGTGTAAAATAACCATTTTTACTCAAAACTGAAGTCATTTATATATTCTAGTAGATACCTTTTACAGAATTCAAATATCGTTTTTGGTTATCGAGAAAATGGCGCGATCGAGTAACGCTACATTAGAACTACACGCTACACTATACAGGGTGTCTCACCAGGAACTGCATCGATCGATATAGGGAAAAGTACGCACCAGAAAATTTTGAAAATTTAGGGAGCTACTAATGGCATCCGGTTATACCGGAAGTCGATACCAACTTGCTTATATATTTTAGGGTTTTCGAAAACGTCGTCAAAAACATATAGGATACCCTATGCCTGAACCCCGGCGCATTTCCTCTAGCTGGGCCAATGTTGCAGTCGTAGGATCGCTTTGACAATGTACGTCAACTGTATATATAATGCCTTTCCTCGGGAGATATCTGAGTAGTCCATATTCGATACCGCTTTTCCCCGGAGCTTTGTTGTTCGGTAAAGCCCGGATAATGCCCGCAACTTCCGAGGGCTTGGCCATGACCTTTAAAAATTTTCGTCTTGTGAAGTACACGTCATGGCCAATTAGTTCGTTAATATTGTTTTCGATGCGGTCGTGCTCAACTTGTTCGGTACTTGTACGTTATGTATGTCCTCAAAATCTATAGCTAATTCATTCGCTTTCCGCGAGTCTGTCAAAGCCGTTCGTTCTTTTGCGTTGCTCAGTGCGGGTATGGCCTTCCGCGCATTCCTCATGGCCTTCGACAGTTTCCATAGCGAGATATCTTGAGAATTCAGCGCTTTCAGCCCATTCTTCCATTTACGGTTTTTTCGGTGTTGATGGCGATTCTTCGTAAGACAACGTTTTAACTCACTGAGCCTTTGAACAGTTATGTTATAATTCGCTTAAAAACTGTATAATTGGAAATAGTAAAATAAAAAAATTTATTACAGCACATATAATTTAAGATTTTGGCTAGATTTTGCTGGGCAACCCGGCTGTAACACATTATGTTTTCATTAACCTTTCATTTAAATGAAATTATATTGAAAAACGCGATACCTGCAGAAATAAGCTGCTGGATCTTGAGTATTAGTGGTTTATGATTAACATATTTTATATAAATAATTAACACATTCTACATGTAGTAAAAATAGTAGATCATAATGAGAACATAAAATCATAAAGTGGAATACCATATGAACTTATTATTATTACACTAAAATCATTTTTAAACCATTGGAACATATATTTCACGCATTTTATACGTTCTGTTGTTTATTGGACTGTTATAGTTAATGAACAATGTATTTTATACTAAGGATTAAAACTTGTAGTAAAATTTAAGTCAACGGTATTACTAAAATAAAAGTAAAAGAAATATGTTTCTTAGTGTTTTATGACCAACATATTTTATACAAATAATTAATACATACCGCAAACATGAAGTCTTTGCTAATTGTTGATTTAACGTATATGACGTAGCTATATTAAGAGTTTATTTAAAATATCTTTTCAATCAAGGAGCCATTTTGTCGAAAAAAATCCAAAGAAGACAAAGAGATGAGTAGTTTAGGGTTGTCTTTGGAAATGCATCTACTTAAATGTAGCTGGGTACAATCTAAAATGAAATAAAATAAATTGGTATTTGAAAATCACCTTTCTGATGTTATCAGCATGTTTATTTGAAAGAATGCGTAACGATATTATTAATGAAAGGTTCTATTGAATGTTCTAACCGAATAAATATATAGGTATAAGAGCACTAATTTACTTGCTAGGTATATTGTCTTAAAAATACATTAACACAGGAATTATTGATTTCGGCTTGTTTATTAACAAATTTGAATAATTTGTAAATATAATTAAACAAAAACGTTACGAAATCAAAATACTAGATATATTATTTCTAGGGCAATTATCAATGGGTCGACAAGTATTTACAAATAAAAGAGTTTACAACTACTCTAATTTTACTTGTTGTGTTATATTTATAGAAACAAAATAACCTATTTGGCAAAGGTGGACTTATTAAAAAGTCACACCTATATTCTATAACAGATCCAGGTCGAATTACGGCAATCTACTTGTCTGAATAGAGATAAAAATCAAAAATAAACATTAGTAGTTTGTGTAAGTAGATATTGATATCATATTAGGCTGGGAAGTGTAATGTTGTGACATAATATACCGATATAGATGAAAGTGCCAGGGTGGGCTTTAGCTAATTGGACACAAAACTGAGAAATTATTATCCAAAGCTAATGAAAGCTATTTTTTGAGGCACACAGTTTGTAAGCTTCACATTCGTCATTATGTATGAGCAAAGGCTTTCATCATCCGTTCACCATTTGATCCACTTGTTTGCCTAAAGCTGAAATAATGGAGTCGTCGACGAGGAATCGGCCCACAAGGATGGAATCCTTTGAAACCTCTTGCCATGTCTTTTTTATACTAAAGGCTGCAAAATATATTTATTTATCTCGTGCGCTTCTCAGTAATTAGTTATTGAAGCAAATAATTGTTGCAAAATTGAAAATTATGGTACTTTTTTGCCAGGGAAATCAATAATTTGTATTTTTCTGCAAAATAAAGTAAAAAAAGTGAAGGCAGGAATAGGAATTTGCATTTAAGTTTAATTTGGGAAATAATACTCACAAACGTAAGATAATATCATTGAAAAACTCGTAGTTCACAAAAAAAAACATTTTTCAATTTCTTGTATTAAACATAAGCTATTAAGTCTGTATAATTGAGTTAATGGGGGTAAATAGGTAAATCAAGCAAGTAGGAGTCCATAAAAATGGTATTTAGTATATACAAGAGAAGCCAAGGTCTCAAAAATTTTTTTGGCAATAACCACCTCCCATTACCACTCCCATCCCACTATTAAACGGGGGAAAAAAATAAAATTGTGAGTTAGTGTATGTACAAGAACCAAAGGCCTCAAATTTTTTTTTTACTTCATGCACCCCCGCTACCGATGTGGCATATTGTTTGAAGTGTTTTTAGGGTAAGCGATTTCATAAAGTGAACAATTCTACATAAGAAATTAGTCCCCTCGAATTAGGAAAGAAAACGCCGTTTTAGAGAAAAATTTTGAACAGCAGTTTATCTGCATAGAAAGTAAGTACTCAACGTTTTTAAAGCTAAACGAACATAGGTAAATGTGTTCAGAATACGATTTCCTACAAAGAGGGTTCTATACATTTTTTGGATTATACCATTGGTTTTTCGGAAAAGCAACTTGAAAAAAATATATGTTTTTTCGTGTTTTTTTTATTTTCAATGCAAATATCTCGGGAAATACGCAATTTTAGGGCTAAATGAACATAAGCTAACTAGTTTAGAATGAGATTTCCTACAAAAAAGGTCCTATACATTCTTCCGATTATCACCATTGGTTTTCCCGGAAAGGCTTCTTGAAAAATATATATATTTGCCTTTTCGTGTTTTTTTTTTCATTTGAGCGTATACAGTATCGGAAGGTCCTGGATTAGGTATTGCATAGTTTCAACGACTTAACCGACCGCCCACAATAAAGGCGTCTACCAGTGCTCTAGAAGAGGGGCAAATAGTGACACGCGCATCAAGAAAATTGGGTTTTAAAAACTTCAGTATCATTTATTCAAAGGAAAGATGTAGTCGGCTCTGTCCAGCAATAACTGAAATTATTTCACCCGTTTTACTTTCAAAACGAGTCAAATAATTCTATACATTTCCCGCAGACAGAGCTGCCCATGCACATGTGGTGGGGAAAGCAGGTGACACGAGTAGGATGTGTTATACGATAAAAAAGAATAGCCTAGTTGCTACGCTCTCGCTTGCTCTTATTGCCGTACCTAATCAAACGCTTGCCTATACTGTATATCTCGGAAAGTACTTGAAAAACCAGTGGGATAATCGGAAAAGTGTATACAGGCTTTTTCGTAGGAAATCACATTTTGAGATTTAGATGATGTTCATTTAGCCTTAAAAACGGGTACTTTCCGAGATATATGCGTCAAAATGAAAAAAAAAGACACGAAAAAGCACATATTTCAAAAACTAACAACTTTTTACTAAGGTCATATTTTGATATTCTGGTCAGTCATGAGCTGGTCTATCAGCCCTCCAAGGGATGACGTTGATTTTTGGAACACCCTGTGTATATTCTTCAAGAAGTTTTTCGCGAAAAACCAATGGGATAATTGGAACAATGTATAGGACCTTTTCTGTAGGAAATCTTATTCTAAACCAGTTTACTTATGTTCATTTACCTCTAAAATCGCGTACTTTTTGAGATATTTGCATTCAAAATAAAAAAACACGAAAAAATATATTTTTTTTTCAAGTCGTTTTTCCGGAAAAACCAATGGGATAATCAGAAAAATGTATAGAACTTTTTTTGTAGGAAATTGTATTTCGAACACGTTTACTTATGTTCATCTAGCCTGAAAAACGCGTACTTTTCGAGACATAAATGAAAAAAGAAAAAATGAAAAAAAACACGAAAAAACGTATATATATGTATATATCTCAAAAATCTTTCCTTTTTTTTCTGCGCATAAGCAAAACATTGTTTTAAAAGTTGAATACTTACTTCCTATGCAGAGAAACAGCTGTTCAAAATGTTTCTCCGCTTCTTTCCTAATTTGAGTGGACTGAATGGCTGCTTACGATGTTTTTTTGTGGTACTGATATTTTTTATTTCGAAAAAAACTTGAAAAATTGATTATAAAAATCGTGTTTTTTAACAGTTACACTGCCATATCTTCAAATCTAATTGAGCTATCGATCAATTTTTTTTTCAAATTTAAGTACACAAATAAGCGCTTCCAATGGTCTTTTGTTTATATCGATAGTTGTTTATTATTATCTTTACACAACAATGAACTTATTACTCGACTATTACTTCGCTAAAAATGTACTCATTTTCAATTAAGCCACAAACTTTTTTATTTTTGAAAATTTTCATATACATGCAGCGAGGCGATTGAAGCCAAGTTGCAGAAGTTTCTGAAAAAAAAAATCATCTAGGACTTGTAGTTTTTTATTTATGAATATTGTTGTGACGCAGTAGCATATGGCACACATAGTCGGAGAGCAGCCAATCTGTAGGAAGCATTTTAAAAGTAGTCTATACAACTCGCGAACACCCACCTAAAAAACAGATGATATTATGTAAAATGACCTTCTGGATTTGATTTTTGAGTTCGCCCATTAATTTGAGATTGCCAAATCGGTCAATTCGCAAATTTTTTGAAAAATTTTAAAATTATGTGTTAATTTTTGTTTTGCACATAACACATCATATCTTTTTTATTTTAATTCCGATTTTGACCAATATTTTACACATTATCCCTCCAATATTCTTGGACAGGCTGACGGCAAAGAATATAGTGTAACTAATAATATAGTGCCTAAAAAAAATATAATTACCCTCTATTGTCGCGGTTTTTTAAAATTTGCGTTGAAAAATACCCGATCTAGGTAACTTTTTTATTTTTAAAGAGAGAGTTATAGTATAAACGAGAAAAATGTTCCATATACTTTAAACAAACTTTTTTATAAAGAGATTTTTTGGAAATTCGGCTCATGTAACGAGATGACGCTGTTGGAAGCGGCCGCGCAACTCGTCCGCATTAATTTAAAGCATAACTTCTGTTAACGTCGCCCATCTGTGGTGTCGTTTAAGCGATCAAGTGAGTCTACGGATTATTTAGTTTCTATTTGCAATTAAATGTTATGCAATTATGTAGATAATCTCGAAACATACACATTAAAAAATATATTTTCATTAATTATAACAGCAAGTGGGTACTAAAGATTACATTTTCCTTCGCATAAACAACTTATGTTACATTGCGCGTTTGCTTTGCTACACTTGCAGCTTGTAGTACAGTTATATAATTTACATTTACAAAATGGAGTTAACTTAATAAAATTGGGTTTTGGGCTTTTTGAAATCATCTTTGGAAATAAGATTTCCTCCTTTAGGTACCATCCAAAATCTAAAACATTTGGAATTCTGGGCTTAATTTGGTAGGCTGTCTTGTAAATAGCACATTGCAGAAATACCCTTTTTACTTGTATTCTCTGGACAAGGATTTACAATATCTGATTTTCTTTTATAAGCAGTTCGGGTATACGATCTTCTACATTGTGCATGGTAAACTGGATTTAGTGATAAAAATAAATTTTTCTGTTCTAAATATTGTTTTAGAGCCACAGAAATGTCATCGGATTTTGCATTTGATCGGTACATTTCTAAAGCCGTAAATATCGCTCGCAGACAAAAAATTTTCATACCATTGTGTTAGTGAACGAATTCTGAACAACTTTCAAAATGTCCGTCTGTCTGTCCGTCCGTCACGTTTCTTGTAAGCACGATAACTGAAGAAAGAAAATTCCGATTGTACTGAAATTTGGACAGTAAATTAGTGTTAGCTAGAAGAAGAACCCTATTAGAACAAAATCGATCGATAAATAAAAATGTTATTACTTAATGATTTAAATTTGATAAATTAACTCCTATATAAAAAAGTCTATTTGACAGTCACATTTTGTCACTTTGATAGCGATAAAAAAGGTGCATCGTTTCTTATCACAATAAAAATGCCTGTTCCTCAAAAGCAGAGTATATCTAGTAGTCGCACGTCATTTTAAAATCTGTAGTGTCGGCTATAATTTTTAAGTATTGTGGAAATTATACTGTACGATATGAGTCGTTTTGAGAAAATTATAATTATTTTTAATTGTTATTCGTTCACATATTCTGTCGTTAATTTATCTTGCCAAAAATCACTCGAGCTTTTCTTTTATGGATAAATTTCTTTTTAACTCAATATTTTGCTCGAAAAACTGACATTTGACAAAATCGCTCGATCTTCGGTCTCGCGATTTTTTCATGTCAGTTTTTCTCATAAAATCACTGATTGGCAAAATTATTTCGTTACAAAGAGAAATTTATCCGATAAAAAAAAACTCTTGTGATTTTACTGTTGAAAAAAATTTTTTTTAATTTTTATGTTTTTGTAATTGAATAGAAATCTGGTGAAATATTTCATTTTACTATTTCTAATTATTTATATATTTTACAAATATACATTTCATAATGTAATATACAACCGTGAAAATGTCTTATAATGTAAAAATTTACATTCTTCTACGTGTAAGGTGGTGGTGTAGTTCTTTTGACTCGTAATCGAAACCCAAATGGGGTTTGGTATAGTTTTTTTACCAAGTCATTTACCAACTAAGATCGTACTATAAAATTAAAAATGTCTAAAAGTAACATTATTTACAAAAAACTGCGAAAAGTATCCTATTGAATGTATAACAATTATATAAAAATCCAGTTAACAGGCGAAGAGTACGTTTTTAGCTTGTTTCCTTTGATTTCCTATCCGAGTAATTATAATTTATTATGCGAAACTATGTGTTTATAACGCACTAAATATAAGGACTGAGACAAAATGCACTTTCAACTTAACATAAATGGATACTGGAAAATAATAATCACCCGGCACGTGTCTGCGTTTAGCTCTAGATGCGATTGCGGCCGATTCATAGTAGCGCGCATTCGTTCGGACGCTGAACCAATCAAGGAATATTTCGATAAGGGAGCAAAATTTCAAAAAAAACTTCTTATAAAAGATTTTATTTAGTTCATTCGGAACATTTTCTTCGGTTATAGTAGGCACCTAACTTTAAAAATAAAAAAGATACCTCGATCGGACATTTTACTCTGCAAATTTTAAAGATTTTGCGTCAAAGAAAAGTTGTTATTTTTTTTTTGCCAACTAATTATTTTTTAGGTAAAGTTTTTTACTTTCAACATATCAAAGAATAGTTAGAGAGTATTATGTAAAAAAATTTAAAAATTCTGAAGTAAAATAAAAATTATATGACGTGTTATATGAAAAACAAAAAATAACACATAATTTTTATTTTTTTTAGAAAATTGCCAATTTGGTCATTTTGGCAATCTCAAATCAATGGGCGAATTCAAAAATCAAGTTTAGCGGGTTATTTTACATCAGATTACCTATTTTTTAGGTGGGTGTTCGCGAGTTGTATAGAGGGTGTCGAATTCAGAGGGTCTGGTCTTCCACTAACATCCGGCAGGCGTACCGCGTAAATTATCTGATTAACTTTTGAAATAACCTTTTGCAATCGTGTTTAAAACAATATAAACCCTTTTAAAAACACACTATAATGTTATATCACAGATCGAATACAACTAAATAATTTTAGGAAATAACCGAAAACTGTCACCGAATCATTGCACGCACAAAAATATAGTCCAATATGAGTATTTTCTCAGATTTGCCCCTTCTCCCCGATATTAGTTGATGATTTAAATACCTTCCAGTCAGAAATTATGAAAACAGGTTTGATAATTGCTAATGTTTAGTAACACTATATTAATATATATAAATTAAGTTAAAATATACGGCATATGCAAGAGACCTATTATTTACACATGCAAAATTTTTTTCGTTGTGAGACACTTGGATAGAACATCTGGATGTTCAAGCAATTATTACAAATGACCCAAAATTTTAAGAAAGATAAATACCCAATATGTTAAAATTTATAAATATAAATTTAAAAAAATATATGTTTGAACGGTGTTAAAAATGTAGTGTCGTTTATAGTCTATATAAATTAGTTTTGAAGGTTACAAAAACGTCTGGTATTAAATTTAAATTTTAATGTGCGTCAGCGTACCTACAAAAAAGCTATATTGTAGTGATCTTGCAAACTGATACAGGTACTATAAAGTAGACTAAATGAAGGTTCCATTCATTGCCCTTGATTAATCTGATTGAAACTAATTGAATTTTTGTATTTTATGTTTTTGGTAATTGCTAATTATCCTCATTTCTTAGTTCCTGAAGTAAGTTTAATGACATACTTTATGTTCATTTTTTTTATTTATTTATATGCATTAATTATTTTAGTTTAAATAGTGTATGAGTCATAAAGTGGTATTAACAGTCATACATACTCATGGGTTTTCAGAAGCGCGGATTTATGGGGGGGGGGGGGGGGTTAATGGAGGTAAGATTCTGTAAAATTTCATAATCTTTATTATTTTATTTTATATTTTTCCACATATATTCTATTTAGTTGTGTTCATAATCCCCCCCGCTCATCAATTTTAATTTTCGAGGAAAAACATTTTTGTTATTTTCAGCACGCTCAAGGCCCAGATCCGCCCTTGGGTTTTCACTGTTTTCAGCATCCTAGTCTTTCACTGCTATTTTTTTTAAATTAAGTATTTTTATTTCATGATTATTTAGAATAAAAGTAAACTCAAAGATAAGATCAGGAAAATATGTTTATTACTAGGTAGTCACAAGTTTTTAAAATTATTCTATTTACATGTGAATAATTAAAAAATCGAGAAAATGAAAATACCCTTATCAAATATGCCGTGGAAATTGAATAAAACTACATTTCAAACATTCATTTTGTCAACAAAACAACACTGAAAATAAAAAGTGTGCTGTGGAAACAAAAAGACGCTTGACAAATAGTAAGGCTCTAAGTGTTTACCTCCGATTAAAGAACTTATATCTAGATACATAATTGTACTGATTTGTATGTTGCTGAGATAGTTACAATCTAAGGCACTTCTTCCCATAAGTTCTTGATTGGCTAGTCGATCTATTCGCGGCCGATTCGGGCACGATCGGTTCAATTCGATTATCATAATCTCAGTTTGACACTTTTGACAGTGTCCGCCATTAATGGTAATAAGTGGTTTTCGTGTTTTTCGATCAAAATGTGGTGAAGAAGTTTTTTTATTTGATGTTGTGATTTGCTTAATACCTAAATAATATTCTCTATTCATATTTACACAGTTTAGTGACAATATATTTAGTGCAAAATAGTGAAGTGCTGTGCCGTTTGCAGAAAGCAGTTTAGAAAGGAAGAAAATCGACCGTTCCATAGTCGTAACATGATGAAGTTCAGTTTACAGTTATAAAGTGAACAGCAATTAGATTTTAATATTCTTTCAATACATATTTATCTTACTGTAATATCGTATGCCTACATCACGTTGTATAAAGAGCCGGTAATGCAGGATTTGCAATAATTCATTTTAATGAAAATATTTACCATTCTACACATTTTCTACTCACACAACGCCACTGTTGCCCATGGGATGTGATGTTCATCTATTTTTTTTAATGGACATATAATGTGACTATGTTAGGAGCAAACAAGGTATATAGTGAAAAGATAGCCTGTTATGTATCTAGATATAAGTTCTTTAATCGGAGGTGCTTACAGTTTGCTTTTTATTGTCCTTATTTTTATTTCCACAGCACACTTTATATTTCCAATGTTGTCTTCTTGAATCAAGTTTTGTTCAGTTTTCACGGCATAATTGATTAGGGTATGTTCTCGATTTTTTAATGATTATTCGCCAAATAACTTGTGTATTTAGGTTAATAACAAAGCGATTTTCGATTATTATCAATGGATTTGTCCTAGAAATTAGTTTTAACTACTAGGTGTCTATTGATATCCGGTGTATTCATTCTCGATCGTCCATTCCTCATGTGTATCTGTCATATCAGAGTATATATCGACGACTTTCCTATCTAAAGTTTAAGTATGCATGGCAGAGTCGTTCTGATTATGACCTGTAACATTCTCAGGAGCTAGGATGAACTCCCATGATTGGTGAAAGACCATAAAACCGCAAGAGTTGGTGCAGGATTATTCAAGGCAATTAAACGGACCGCAGATGAACTAGGTCTCGTATTCGATTTCAGGCAAGGAGGTCGAGATGTTGATATAGAGTTTCCTCCAAAATGAAGGGCATAAAATATAGCTGCCGAATTCAGATGTTTTGTAACATCAAGGAGGGATTAGTTAGAAGCTCACCTTCTCATGATCATCTCCTTTTAAGTTGGAGTTTACCAGGAATATCAATATTCAGGTCTGAAACAGTGCTATCAACAACAAATATAGTCACTGGCCCACTGTTTATGTGATTTTGCAAATCGTTATATACAGTGTAAAAGTAAATGCCCTAGCACTGACCCTTGAAGCACCCTTCACAGCACATTAAATTCTTCTGAGAACTATTTTACGGTTTACTGAGTATGAATGATTCCACTCCAGAATATTTCCCGCATAACTTGAATTGGATGTTTTACTTATTTAGTTGTCCAAAAGAGACCCTGACTTTGTGAATTTTAAATCGGTCAGGAACACAAAAATTTTTTTTGGAAAAGGTGCAAAAAAATCAGAACACCGTAGTTTATTTGGGTCCAGTTCGCTCTAAATTTAAACTACCTCCAAGAGAAAAAGTTGCCGATAAAATTCTGAGTAAAACGAAAAAAATGCATTATGGTTTTCAATATATGTCCCTCCAAAAAAATGCAATTTTTTTGGGATTTTTTGCACAAAATACTTGAATAAAGTATGACAACAGCGCGTTAATTTTTCAAACGAAATGAGTTACAAATTTTGTTTTAAATCAGTTCTAGATATTTTTATGGTAAACACTTACGCTACTACACTAGATATTGAACGTAACCGAAAAAATCTGGATATGTATAATAAAAAAACAGGAAATTAATTATAGTATTTACACATTCGCACTAAGATTTCATAAATAACGACAGATTAAATGTGAGTGGTAGTAATTTTAAAATTAAAAGTTGTAATTTAGTTAATGAGATTTTTATCATTTTTTATATCAGTGTAAGCAAAGATGTATTTTTATTAGACACTTAATACCAATAAATAATTGCAAGGTAATTTTTAATTCACCGTCGTATTATTTGGAAATTGTATTATAGCAAATATTTTGGTTGATTTTAATTTTAAAAAACTTTTTGTGGAGGCGGTATTTTTAAAAAGACTATAGAAGAAGAATATAAAGCAAAGAAAGTATGTTCTTTAGCAGCAACCAAGCAAAATAGATCAACCACTAAGACAGGAATCATTTCATTAAGCTTTACATATTTACCATCATTTACTTCCATTTACCCCTTAATCGGAATAAGATCAAAATGTAATCTAGTTCTTGATCTCGTTGTAGTGCATAGGTGTACCAAATCTCAAGTCAATATCGTAAACGGTGCAGAGTAATCGTGTGCAAAAAAATAGTTATAGAGAGAACAACAGACAGACATACCGACAGACAGACAGATTTTTTTTGCTTAAACTTAAAATCTTGACGTTTCATGACGTTCTAAGCCTATTTGAATTTCAATAACATAAACAATCCACATACAGTAGAAAACTTCTAATTCCAAAACCAAGGCTGTCTGGAATATATAAGCTAAGCACAAGTTAAACACGGCTTTCAATGGCTTATAATAATAAATATTTACCAAATAATTGTCACTACGGCAACTAAAATTAAATAGAAATGCCGACCAAGCAGGCAACTCAATGATTACATATGTGCAAGTGTATAACTTGCCTAGAAATAAACGAATTAAACATGTGCTTACATACGGTAATTCATTACAGATATTCGGCAAATCAAAACAATTCACTATACATTACAATTTATTGTACTTAAAGTTCTCTCTGCTTAATCGAACAAATCTTAACTTAACTACTAAACGTCTTAAATTAAAAATAATGATTAAATAGATAAATAAACGTAGTTTGGCATGTAGTTCTAATGTTGCGTTACTAGATGGTGGTGCTAGAACAATACTTCCTTTCTAATTTTGATAACGTAAAAGCGTGAGATTGGTAAACGCAGTAGTACTCTCTGTCCCTCTCCCTCTCTCTGTCTCTTTACTCAGAATATGATTGTTCGAAGCGTGCCTGAAGATCTCTTTGCAGTGAAGATTTCTCAACCATTTCGGACCAGTCTATGCATAGAAAAAGAAATGAAGAAAAAAATCGTGTTGCTCGAAAATTGTTGGTTTCTACGAAATTTTCTGTATAATCAAAATTATTCCTATTTATTCCTTAATCAAATCAATCATGATTCGATGTTCCAGCCATCGAAAAGAAAATTAGCACCGCAGCGCCATCTCTGTGCACTGCGAAGAAAAAATTCTAGCTGCGGTTATTTACTTGGTATCAATCATTTACAAATTTAAAAGAGGTATTTTTATTATTATTATTTTTTTTGAGATAATTTCCCGGGGACTTATAACGGAAATACCCTGTATATTGATATTTCATTGTTGTTAACCTAATTTTTTATGTAAAAGAGAGATTTATAAGTTTCTTACAACTTTTTCCCAATAATTAACAATATATGCCGTTATTTACACAAATACTTATTTTCAAATCAAACTAATAACCTTAAACTAGGTTGATAACATCTACATAAAAGTCTGCATTGAATACTCGTTGTAAAATTGGGTGTGTATATTTTTGGAGGTCAATTTCGCAGACAGATAAATTGTTCAAAATAGCAGGTATTTCTTGTTCTAGAAATATTAAATGTAAATGTTGAATTTGAAGTTTATTCTTTACACTCTTTTTTATTTTATACAGGAAAGCATACATGTTTATTATTCTTAACAGTTAAATAGAATTTCAAATCAGGTGAAGTATCTAATACCAAATAACTTGGATATAATGTTATATATGTATAGGGTGTTCAATTCATAGACGTACTAAATGAACAAATTGATAGAGAACCCCGAGTACAACAATACTGACGTTTAAATATGGATCTGATTTTGGACGGTTTAAGAGTAAATGATTATTTTCAACAGATTTTCAAAATGTCTATCCTCACTTTCATTGCAAATTCTGCATCTCTGACATACACGGTCTCTTGATAGTCGCCCTATACGAAGAAGTTAATTGGACTCAAATCGGGTAAATGGGGTGGCCACCTTATTGGTGCGCCGCTGCCAGTACGTCAGTTGAGATGTTTTGTTTAAGTGCTGCCTTATCGATAGGGGGAACGGCTTGATGCTCGTTGTCTTGTGTTCATGCGCTATTCGCACAACCCGCTTCTGTCTCTTTCCCTCAAGAATGTGGGAAGCGAATCTTTTGAAGGTACTGTCATGAGCAAAATTAAATAGAACAACTATTTTTTTCTAATGTAAATCTCTCTCTATTTGCACACTTCCAATGAATTATGACAACTAACTGACAATGTCACAAAAATTAAAGTTAGATGTACACAACTAGATTTTAGCAAAAAACCGCTGCCCAAGGAATCACTACTTCCACATCCGAATTTTCTATCCAAGTCACACAACAAAAAAATTTTGTATCTGGAAATAATTGTTTATGGAATTTTAATAATATAATATTTGAAATCCTCTACCCCAAAAACCCATAAAACGATACCCCACATCGGTAGGAGAGTGGGGGTGGTGACAGGGGGTGGGAGTGGGGGGTGGATAGAATAAAAAAATATTTTGAGGTTTCTGGTTCTTGTACACACACTAAATCACATTTTTTTTTCATCCCCTTTAATAATGGGGTGGGGGTGGTAATGGTGGCTAATGCCAAAATTTTTTGAGACCTTAGCTTCTCTTGAACTCTTACCTGCTTGATTTACCTATTTACTCCAAATTTACCCCAATTTACCCCCCAACCCTTCGAAGGAACAAGATGAAAATATAATCTAGTTCTAGATCTCGTTAAAGTACATATGTGTACCAAATTTCAAGTCAATATCTCAAACGGTACCAGAGTAAACGTGCGCACAAAAAAAGTTACAGACCGACAGACAGAAAATTTTTTTTCGCTCAAACTTGAAATCTCGACGTTTCATGACATTCTAAGCCTATTTGAAGAATAAAAATTTTTAAAAATTTTTGTCGTTACTATACTTCCACTGGATGTGGAAGTAATACGTTATAAGACTTGTCCTATTTAATTTTGCTCACGACAGTACATACCAAAAGTTTTATGTCATATAATATTTGTTTTATTCAGTTTGACATCAAGAGAAAAATTCACAATTTTTTAAACGTTTTCACATAAATGTATTATGTCCGATGTAGTACCTAATCACAGGTCTATTGTGCCAATCAATTTAATAATTAGGCATATAGTAGGATAATTTTTGAAATTTATTTATCAAGTGAAGTGCAACTAGTAATAAATTATATAATATATGGAATAATACGAAATGCATCTTATAAAAGTTTCTTACTTGGAAATACACTGTTCCTTAAAATTTTCTATCACATAGCAAATATATTATAAATTAACAACAAAAGGTTTATACGTTAGTAAACGGTTTATGTTTTAATTTATGCTTTAAGTAAGGTAAAATTCACTGTTTAATTTGCGAAATAATAATTACTAACCAGTTTGTCCATGTGCCGTTTGTAGTTACGACACAAGTACTGAAATCCATCAGAAATATATAAAAAAAAAATATACTAAAATATTTCAAAGTAAGTAAATTAAGAAATACGTTAGATACTGCTATTTTATTTGAATAAAGAAAACAATTATTTGTTCCAATAAAAGCTTCTAAATTACTTCCACATCCAGTGGAAGTATAGTAACGACAAAAAAATTTTTAAAAATTTTTATTGTTCGATGCTTAGAATGTCACGAAACGTCGAGATTTTAAGTTTGAGCGAAAAAAAATTTCTGTCTGATGGTCTGTCTGTCTGTCGGGTCTGTCTGTCTGTGCGCACGTTTACTCTGGAACCGTTTCAGATATTGACTTGAAATTTGGTACACATATGTACTTTAATGAGATCTAGAACTAGATTATATTTTCATCTTGTTCCGTCGAAGGGTTGGGGGGTAAATTGGGGTAAATTTGGGGAAAATAGGTAAATCAAGCAGGTAAGAGTCCATAAAATTGGTATTCAGTATATACAAGAGAAGCTGAGGTCTCAAAAAACATTTTGGCATTAGCCACCCCCACCCCATTATTAAAGGGGATGAAAAAAAATTGTGATTTAGTGTGTGTACAAGAACCAGAAACCTCAAAATGTTTTTTTTTCTTCATCCACCCCCACTACCATCCCCTATCACCACCCCCACCCCGCTACCGATGTGGGGTATCGTTTTATAGGTTTTTGGGGTATAGGATTTCAAATATTATATTATTAAAGTTCCATAAACTATTATTTCCACATACCAAATTTTTTCGTTGTGAGTGACTTGAATAAAAATCTGAATGTGGAAGTAGTGATTCCTTGGGCAGCGGTTTTTTTTTTAATATTTCGCTACTATCCTGATAAATACGTTTTAATTATCGAACCTGTTCGAAATAGCGTTCGAAATACGCCCCACGCTTTTATTGTCAAATATTATACTTAATTACAAACACGGCTTACACTAAGGCCCTTACGGGGGAGACAGAGACAACAGATTCGATGATTATTTTTTGCTTTTTAGTGCAGTATTTACAAAAGCGTGTTTTTTTTTTAATTATTTTCACATCCAGTGGAAGTAACGACAAAAAAATTTAAAAAAAATTTTATTGTTCAAATAGGCCTAGAATGTCATGAAACGTCGAGATTTTACCGGCACGGTAGCTCAATCGGTTAAGGCGTATTGAGTGGCGAATACGCTGATCGACTCGCTACCGCGCTCTGGGTTCGACCCCCAGCCCCGGTATTGACAACACCGGTGGGTGTGGATGTATGTCTGCGTTTTTCCGAATGTGTAACCCCCTTTCGGACAGCCTTGGCTTTGGATTTGGGGGTTGTCTACTATCTGTGGTGTGTGTTTTAAGTTTGAGCAAAAAAAAATTTCTGTCTGTCTGTAACTTTTTTTGTGCGCACGTTTACTCTGGAACCGTTTGGGATATTGACTTGAAATTTGCTACACATAACGAGATCTAGAACTAGATTATATTTTCATCTTGTTCCGTCGAAGGGTTGGGGGTAAATTTGGGGTAAAGAGGTAAATCAAGCAGGTAAGAGTCCATAAAATTTGTATTTAGTATATACAAGAGAAGCTAAGGTCTCAAAAAAAATTTTGGCATTAGCCACCTCCATTATCACCCCCACCCCATTATTAAAAGAGATGAAAAAAAAAATGTGATTTAGTGTGTGCACAAGAACCAGAAACCTCAAAATATTTTTTTTCTTCATCCACCCCC
This sequence comes from Rutpela maculata, assembly GCA_936432065.2. NCBI lineage: Eukaryota > Metazoa > Arthropoda > Insecta > Coleoptera > Cerambycidae > Rutpela > Rutpela maculata. Next base: position 2,943,225 of record OW386291.2, on the reverse strand, counting down.
ACTACCACCCCCTATCAACACCCCCACCCCACTACCGATGTGGGGTATCGTTTTGTGGGTTTTTGGGGTAGAGGACTTCAAATATTATATGTATTATTAAAGTTCCATAAACAATTATACCCACATACAAAATTTTTTCGTTGTGAGTGACTTGTACAGAAAATCTGGATGTGGAAGTAGTGATTCCTTGGGCAGCGGTTTTTTTTATGGTGTGGTGTTAATTAATTTTCTAGGGCACCTAAAAGAAAATGGAATGAAAAAACTAAAAAAAAAAATAATTTCATTTTGCTGCCTTGCTGTCTTTTATTTGATAGAGAAGATAAACCGAAAAGTTGAAACAACAAAGGGAAGTTTATTGTTTAAGAATTTAAAGCGGCTTACAGTGCCAAGAGTATTTCGAAATAGAAGTTTCCGATACGACACGTGGTACAGAAATCCATCAGCTCTACTTCGTCGTCTACACACTAACTGGCCTTTAATATTGTATTTTCCGGTTATGCAAAACAAGTCTGAGATTTATTTAATGAGAATATTAATTTTGCTATATCACCATAAAATAAACATTACTACGTACGTCATTATTTATAGGAACTATTTGCAATTTTAACTTAATTGATATCAAGTAAATTCAAGATTTTAGCTTTTATTACCCCAATTAAAAAAGATAAGTAGTGGTTTCATATTTCAAGCTAGATATTATGACATCTACGTCTACAGAACATTTTGACCTGGTTTTTAAAATATTCGACTGTTTATCGTTACTGCTATTAGCGTTATTGGTAATTCCCAATCCTGCTGGAATTCAGAAACGGTCAAAAAATTTTGCATATGCTTCTGCGTTTCAAGGTCAGAAATACCATAACATTTATACTAATATAAAATTAAATTACAAATTTAAAGAAAACCCCGACACAAAAATATCGACTAAATAACTAATATAAAAAAAATAAATTAACACAACTTTAAAAATTATGAAATAATTTTGATTCCATATACGAACTCTTAGGATTTATTTAAATCCAGCTTACAATTTTCTTTATGTCCTCAAGATTTGCTTTCTTATACGCATGAATATATCGGGAGCTGCTGTTTTGAATATAACTATTTAGTAGTTCGTCTTTACAGCAGCCCCTGACATATTCATGCTTATAAGAAAGCAAATCTCGAGGACATAAAGAAATTGTAAGCTGGATTTAAATAAATCATAAGAGTTCGTATATGGAATCAAAATTATTTCATAATTTTTAAAGTTGTGTTAATTTATTTTTTTTATGTTAGTTATTTAGTCGATATTTTTGTGTGGGTTTTTTTTTTAATTTGTAATTTAATTTAATTTTATACTTCTTAAACTAAACATATACATACAACATAGCGTATTATTATATCACGAGTCCCACACAGAACTTTTTAACCCTCAAGCCGACGCGGTCCAATTTTGTATTCTACTAGTCGCACACAGTCTACAAGACCGGTTCTATTATAAATATATTTATGTGTTATATTTAATTTTAGTAAAAACTGCATCAAAATCGGATCACGCCCGTTGAAAAGATATGAAGCCACATACAGACAGACAGACAAACATACAAACATACGCGTCAAACTTATAACACCGTTCTTTTTGGGTCGGGGGTTAAAAAATTGAAAATTTTTAAAAACTCCCCAATGTATCTAATCGTACCAGTTTCATATGACCGAATCGAAATAAGGCCGAAATCATATTCGGCTACCATAATTGTCTGCACATTTTCAATTTTACTTCAATCGGACAATTTCTAGAGAAGTTCAACATAGCAAATTCAAAATGGCGACCAATCATCAATCTAATATGGCCTAAAACCTTCTCGACAAAATACTCTTTCAAATAAAAAAAAGTGCATCAAAATCGGATCACGCCCGTTGAAGAGATATGAAGCCACAGACAGACAGACAAACATACAAACATACGCGTCAAACTTATAACACTCCTCTTTTTGGGTCGGGGGTTAAAAGTTAACTAACTTCAAACTTTTGGTTATTTTGTGGTGGTGCGTTAATTTCTTGGAGAAGTGTATATTCATTGCGTCGTTCCTATCGGATATAAAACTTATAGTTTAAACCGAATATTTCACAATTTCTTAGAATGCAACATATGAGCGAATACACTATACGATCAAATTATAGTGTTAAAACTAAAAAATTTTGTCCGCCATATTGAATTTAGTTTGGCGTCATTTTATTTTCGTATTCTTCTCAGCAAACCCTTTCATTTGATACCCATATCATAGGGCTGCATAAAAAATAACTGGTCCGCCATCTTGGGAGTCCGCTATATTGGATTTGAAATGACGTCACTTAGCTAACCATGCATTGTCATCTAAACTAAACGTGTGTGCAAAATTTCAGCTCAATCGGTTGGGGATAAGTATTTTGAAATTCAGTTGCAAGATTTGACCCACAAGAACAAGGCAAGTTAAATAAAAGCTTGTAATCAAGATGGCGACCAAACATCAAAATCCAATATGGCAAAAACCTTCTCGACAAAATACTCTTTCAAATAAAAAAAGCGCATCAAAATCGGATCACCCGTTAAAGAGATATGAAGCCACAGACAGACAGACATACAAACATACGCGTCAAACTCTTTTGGGGTCGGGGGTTAATAAGGTGTTTCAAACAAAATTTACTGCTGATCTCCAAAATCGGTTGACCAAACTTAACTAAGCATGTATTTTTCATTGTACAGTCGTAAGTTCCAGGCAACGCACACATTGTTGCTAAAATAAAAAAAAAAAACAAAAACAAAAGTGCATTTTTTCACGTTGGCGTCGCGCGTTCTTTGAATGCGGAAGTTGCCTAAATTTTTTACGAATTTATTAAAAAAAAATCATCTCGGCTTCTAGTAAGGCTGCAGTCATTTTTTTGTGAAAATGTGTGAAAAAAACCCAGCAACAAAGATATCAGAACGATATTGCAAAATCTTCATTTGTTTAAAAGTTATTAGCAAAAAACCTAACCTCAAAATGTGACACTTTTTCAAACGCCATTTTGAAGTTGAAAATAATGCAAATTTGATTTACCATTAACGAAAACATAAGGTTTAAGTCTCAACAAAAAAAATGATGTCCAGATCAACCCTCTACAACGGGAACTGGGTGAATTTGCATTTTACATTATTCATGTTTTTAATAAACAAATTGAATATCTCTTAAACTAATTAAAATTTTTTGATGAAATTTTAGAGGTAACTTTGGGGTGATAAAAGACATATTTTGTTAAAGTTTCAAGCACTAAAGTGCTTTTGTTAAAGAATGAAAAATATTTGCAAATTGCGAACATTTTCGGGGTTTTTTGCAATTATTTAAACAAATTTTCAAGCGTTTCAAACGAAACACCTCTCAAATTAACCGTTTTTCAAAGTTCTAACAGAATCTACAAATTGAAAAACCTATCGTCAAAGGTCTTTGAGTTATCTTTAAAAAAGTCGATTTTTTTGGAATTTTCCAACAATAAATCGTTAAATAAACAATGTTCCGGCAGTCAAAAAGTGGACCAAATTCAGGGTCATGTTCGTAATCAATAAAACTATCATTTAATCCACGTGGCATCCTGAAACGAATTACAATATGCATATTTGCTAATTCCACTGGCCTATATGTATTTTAACGAGATCTGAAACTAATAGTATATTATACAACGATGCTATAATGAATACTGTTATTGCCGAGTATGATTACAACGAGCGAGCGAGTGTTGTAATCATCCGAGGGAATACAGTATTCATTATAACGAGTTGTATACTATACTTTATCTACGACTAATTTTTAGAAATAAAAAATGATGAATTTTTTTTACTTTGCAGCAAAATGTATATTAATGTTGCTACAACTGATAAATTGAACAGATGATGGAATGTTAATGGGTAGGCCGTTATGTGTCAAAAGAACGGCTTGTCAAATTAAATTTAAACGTCAACGTTGTTTACAATAATTTTATATATTACTCAAAAAGAATAATATAGTTAATTCATTAATTAATTTCGTCAGTAAACAATTTAATCAAAAATATTTAATAGCCGTAGTATTCTACTCGCATATAATGGATACTATTCAAAGACATTATGATTTGAATACTGTTTTTTGCATAGTCTATGGTTTTTTGACTGTTCTACTAGTCTAAGATACGTACTAAGGTCGACCTTCACCGATTAGGTAGCCGAATGAAATCTATTTTCTATGAAAAAAAATATGCTAACAAAAGTAACGCTGATGGGTTGCTTAACGAAATATGTTCAAGGCTTTTTTTTGTTTTTTTTTTGTTTTTTTTTTATTTTTTTTTAAATTTTATTTATACTTATCGTTTCGCAATACAATTATCTTTATTATACTCTTCGCAAAAACGAAGAGTATATTGTATTTGATCGGCACATTTCTAAAATCGTAAATATCGCTCGTAGAGAAAAAATTTTCATATCATTGTGTTAGTGAACGAATTCTGAACAACTTTCAAAATGTCCGTCTGTCCGTCTGTCCGTCCGTCTGTCCGTCCGTCTGTCCGTCCGTCTGTCCGTCCGTCTGTCCGTCCGTCTGTCCGTCCGTCACGTTTCTTGTAAGCACGATAACTTAAGAAAGAAAAGTCCGATTGTATTGAAATTTAGAAAATAAGTTAGTGTTAGCTAGAGGAAGAACCCTATTGTTTTTGAAGAAAATCGATCAGTAAATAAAAAAGTTATTAATTATTTAATTTAAAAAAAAATTTTTTTTGTTAATTTTTGTGGCTTGTACTAAAATGGAAATCGCGAGATATTATTTCCATAACAAATTTTTTTTTGTGTATGAAGTTTACTAATATTTCTTAGAAGTGAAATATGTATGAAGGTCGACAGATGTATATTACAGACAATCAATTTTCCTAGCAACAGGCGGTGGCGCAGCGGCTAAAGGCTCCGAGGCAGGTTTCGGGGAGGCGCATATGTATATATGAACATTAATAAATTTTATTTGCTTGCTTGCTTGCTTGCTTGCTTTTCGTTGCAATCCAAGGGTCCCGTGTTCGAATCCCGCAGGTTGGATTTTTTTTTCATACAATTTTTTTCACAACAAAGTTTATATCACAAAATTTAGGATGCCCAAAAACTAACATTATTTACAAGAAAACTGCGAAGAGTATCCTATAGAATGTGTAACAATTATATATAAAAAGCTCAGTAAATTGGCGAAGAGTACGTTTTTAGCTTGTTTTAATATATAATTTATTTGGTTACCAGTAGTACCAATCAGTGAAGGTACCACTTTCGATTCACCTATTTAAACCTAGCAACCGTACAGCCTTGAACGGAAAAATGTAATGTTTACATATTCTATAGGTTTCTTACTTTCGATTAGTGTTAAATTTTTTTGGTGAAGGTATGGAAAAAAAAATAATTATTAAATTTTCAAGTAAATATAGCCTTGAACATATTTCGTTAGGCAACCCATCACCGTTACTTTTGTTCATTTTCATAAAAAATAGATTTTATTCGGTTACCTGATCGGTGAAGGTCGACCTTATTACGGATCCTGTACTATACGAAAGGGAATAATGATCCATTATTATTATATTTAAGTGACATTAGGAAATGTCATAATTATTTAAATGTCAAATCTGAATAATTTCTTGTGAGAAAACGTTCTGTCACCTCCACCAACTGCAAGAAATCGTAACGATATTGAATTACTTTACTGACTATTTCTAGCACTTTAATGACGATTTTGAGGTTCCTTAGTACTGATTTAAAAAAAAAATCAATTTTAGCACGCATATGTCCACAAATGTTTCTAGAAACACTCTCAAAAGTAGACTAGGTGCTAAAAAGGTAGGTACTAAACGAATATTTAAAATCTTGACGTTTTCAAATGATTAAATTTATAGTGTCAAAATATGTCAATTACGACATTCAAAAAATTCGCCGCAACTAAGGTAATAATTTCGCTTTTAAGGCTGCTGTGTTAAAAGTATATCACTTCTAACATTGGTGCCATAAAACGGCATTTTTAACACTCAAAAAACGTTAAAAAACTACTTTTAATAGTCTTTGTAGAAAAATTTTATTAATTTAAGTACAATGTAGTAAAGGTGCACCAAAACGAACTGATAGTTTATAACGTGCTTCTATTTCAGTTTATTACAACTGGTTTATTACATTAGTATAGAATTAATGCACAAATAAATAATGTAGACTCGTATAAAAATGCATATTATGCATACATTACCACATGTGTAGACTTACATGTGATTAAAAATAACAGATAATAAAGAAATATAGCTATAATTTACAGTTAAAGTAGGTATAACAAAGAGTCAATTATTAACATGACACTAATAATAATAATAACTCACTTATATGTAAATACATAGATTGGTTATTATATTGATCAACAAATATTAGTGCTTCTTTATATAGACCTTTTCGTTATTTTTACGTTTCTCATTTATACGCCAGTCGGAACAGCTTTTTTGCATGAAATGTGGTTTACCCGCAATTTTTTTTCTTAAAGTATAGTTTGGGATGTAGAGAAACATATGCCAACTATCCGCACGCGTGGCAACACACTTTAAAATTCAAAAATCGTCCATTTTTTGCCATTTTTCGCTTCGTATATGAAGCATTTTTTAAAAATATATCAAGAGATAGAAAAGTTGAGAAAAATGATTTTGAATATTTTATTATTCTTGACATTTTTCCAGAAAATTCTTCGTTTAAGAGCTACAGACGAAAGAAAAAATGCTACTTTTCTATTTTTTTATTTTTTTTTAAGTGATTATAATAAATATTAATACGAAATTTATCATCGGTATAATGTAAATTATGTTTAAATGTCCAATTTACAGTTTAAATACACAGAACTATATATAATTTACATGTTAAACAAAAAAAAAAATAATAACATCCTCCCCTATTTCGTGCTAACAGCGTTCGAACAGAGGAGCGCACAGGTAAAAATCAATCCTATTCGAAGTTTCACAGCGAATATCTTAAAACCTGCATGCAGTAAGATATCAACATTCAAATCATCTACTATATCGTTGATAAATAGAACGATCAGGAGGGGGGCCAAAACGAAACCCTGTGGAATCCCAGAGATAGCTTGCACTTGGACAGACTTGGCTTGACTTGACTTGAAATCCGAGGAAAATTCCGTGGTCAAGCCTATCGAAGGCTTTAGAAAAGTCAGTATAAATCACATCAACTTGTATGTTAACATCTAAGTTTTCCGAAATAAATTGTATTACGTGGAACAGATCGCTTAATGTAGATTTACTCATGTTGATCCACCGTAATCTGCCCCACAATATGAGAATATAATGTCCCATGCCTTCAAAAACTTTCGTGACATATTGATATTTGCGGAAGGAAGTTAAAACCAATGTTTATAAATAACACAGCCCCACAAAAAAAAGTTTAAAGCAGCGAACCAGACCTATGTATCCCCATGTATTTTCGGTCGCTGAATCCGAATCCGGGGTCAAAAAAAATCGTACACCCCAAAATCATTAGCTAGAGCCAAAAGACACCCCCGAAATGGGATAAAAAGAAGATTAAGCTACGAGAATAGTTGTTACTTCTTAACCAATCGAATTATACAAATTAAGGTTAAACAGCAGCGTACGTACAATAGATATGAAACACACCCCCAGGGAGGGGCGAAAACTAGCCCCAATATATAAAAAAATCGATCCAAAACAGAAATTACTGCTGAAAAAGCTTGAAATGTCTAGGTTTTGTTAAAGTGTTAAGAAACTACATCAGGGCGACGTAATCTTCATAAACTGCCCCTACACGGTTGAGAACAACCACCCTTAAGTTCAAAGGACACGAGAAAAACAAGAAAAAGCGTAAAATCCAACAGGATTCCTATTTTCATGGATGCTATGATTGGCTGAAATTGCGTAGTACTCTAAAATAGAACCAGAAACTTACGTATCATCAACATCCTACACTGTCAACTCTCAGAGGGTGTGAAAACTACCCCCTATGTAAGATTTAACTATAAAAAATTTCAGTGACTTCTATAAAACTTCGAAACACCTACGTTATGTGGAAGAGAGAAGAAACTAGACTTGAAAACCACCCCCACGGGGTTGCGAGATACTACCCCTATATGTGTAGGGTGCTGGAAAAACAAAGAGAAACTAACCGGATTTACATTTTTATGGATGCTATGATTGGCAAAAATCGTGTTGCACACTTAGAGTTTGAAACTCATGTCCTATAAATGTTAAGTAACACCCACAGAAAGGATGTAAACTACCGTAATTCAAGATGTAACGAAAAAGCTATACTGTTGCTTATTCGTTTCATTTCCATAATTTCCATAGACGCCACCATATAGGGGTGGCGTCTGTCAACCCCGTGGGGTGGTTTTCAAGCACAGCGTCGAACATAGTCTAGTTTCTTCTCTCTACCACACAACGCAGGTGTTTCAAATTTTTATAAGTCACTGTAACTGTTTACAGTCAAACCTTACATAGAGGGTAGTTTTCACACCCTCTGAGGGTTGACACTGTAGAATGTTGATGGTAGTTTCTAGTTCTATTTTAGAGTACTACGCAATTTCAGCCAATCATAGTATCCATGAAAATAGAAATCCTTTTGCATTTTACGTTTTTTCTTGTTATTCTCCTGTCCTTTAAACTTGGGGGTTGTTTTCAACCCTATAGGGGTAGTTTATGAAGATTACGTCGGACCTGATGCAGTTTCTTATCACTTTAACAAAACTTAGACATTTTGAGCTTTTTCAGCAGTCATTGCTGTTTTGGATCGATTTTTTTATATATGGGGGCTAGTTTTCGCCCCTCCCTGGGGGTGTGTTCATGGGTGTTTTTTGGCTCTAACTAATGATTTTGGGGGGTACGATTTTTTTTGACCTCGGATTCGGATTCAGCGACCGAAAATACATAGGAATACATGATGGGTTTGGTTCGCTGCTTTGAACTTTTTTTTTGTGGGGCTGTGGAATTATTATAGTCTTAAAAAACAATGTAATACTGTTTTACAGAAAATATGTACGCTTACTGTTAATTCATAATACTGAGTTATAATGTAGGTCGTATTGATATATACAAATACTCGTAGGATCCATGTGATAATGGCTGTACTACCTACACCGCTCCATCATTGTTTCATCACACTCTCAAACTCGTACTAACGGAAGAAATCTAAATTGTATTCAGGTCAGATGCGGAGATATGCCAAATTTAACATTATTTTATTACCCAATCAACGGAACTTATGACATTACGATCATTACGCGATGTTTGATCATTAATTTAAAAAAGTGATTATGCTAGAATTAATACATACGTAATAATTAATTTTCAATAATGTGTTAACAACTAGCGTAAACATTACACTTTTCGCCGATATATTGAATTTTACTTCCACATACAGTGAAACTGTAGTAACGCAAAAAAATAGTTTGAAAATTTTTATTATTCAAATAGGTTTAGAATGCCATGGACGTCGAGATTTTAAGTTTGAGGAAAAAAAGTCTGTCTGTCTATCGATCTGCCGTTCTGTCTGTAACTTTTTTTGTGTGCACGATTACTCTGGAACCGTTTAAGATTTTGACTTGAAATTTAGTACACGTATGTATTTTAACGAGATCTGGATCCAGCTTATATTTTGATCTTATTCTGTTGAAGGATTGAGGGGTAAATTGGGGTAAATGGGAGTAAATAGGTAAATCGAGCAAGTAAGAGGCCATAAAAAAGGTATTTAATATATATAGGGTGCGCCACTTAAAACTCCCCAGGCTTGTAACTTTCTTATTTTTTAAGCGACGAGCATGTTGGGCACATCAAACTGTGGATATTTTTAAGGCATTTAAACATGTGTACAGAGTGATTTAAAATTTTTTTTTTTTAAATTATCAATAATTTCCTTGAACATTTTTTTACCTCACTCTGTACATGAACTGCGTTAATGTTTTCTTATAAAGGTTTTAATTAGCTTCAATTTGTGTTATTACGTCATATCGAAATTCTTTTTGGTTTTAGAGAAAGCAATTAAAAACACTCTTTCCGATTTTAATCTGATTTTTTTTAAGTAACTTTGAAAATAATGTGAATAATAATTTTATGCTTTATTTGTAAAAGGCATATCACAAACAATATTCAACGTAACAAAACAGCAACAAGAAACAAAAGAAATAAATATTTTTAAAAACAAACTTATATTAAGTAAAATGTACTAAATAGGAAATTGCAAAATTTGTATTTTTTTAAATTTTTTATTTTAAAAACATAAATTGAAGCTAATTAAAACCTTTATAAGAAAACATTAACACAGTTCATGTACAGGGTGAGGTAAAAAAAAATATTCAAAGAAATATAAGATTCCTTTCTTAACAATTTTTTCAATTTTTTTTAAATCACTCTGTATGCATGTTTAAAGGTTTAAACACGTCTACAATTTGATGTGCCCAACATGGTCATCGCTTCAAAAATAAAAAAGTTGCAAGTCTGGGGAGTTTTAAGTGGCGCACCCTGTATAAGAGAAGTTAAGATCTCAAAAAATTTTTTGGCATTTGTCACTGCCATTACCACCCTCACCCATTATTGAAGGGGGTGAAACAACAAATTTGTGATTTAGTGTGTGTACAAGAACCAAAGGCTTCAATTTTTTTTTACTTCATCCACCTCCTTAACAAATATAGTGATAACACGATAAAAATTTGAGAGTAATCCATTGTGCCGTTTTTGAGTTAGAGCGAGTTGAACGGAAAAATAATTATTTTATGCAGTGTGTGTAATGGCGGGCTAGATATAGGGAGTAAGAATTACAACATCGCGTGTGCCAGCTGGCTGAAATGAAATAACTGGGAGCTGGGATGCTTCACGGACGGGCGAGTTTGCTCTGCTGTGCTGTCATATCTCTCGCTCTACGTGAATGTACATGCCTAATCGGCAATTACACGCACTGTATATGCAATATACACATAAAACTAGAGAAATGAGCCGCGAAAAAACTCATGACGGTGTTAAATAATTATTTATAATAAGCTTAATATATTTTTTTTTTTTTTTTTTGGCGAGGGGGAAACCCACACGGGCTGCCTATCCCAACTAGGAATAGGTCTGAGTGTCAGACTCAAACTGACTAAAACCCCTCCTCTAGGGCTCGTCTGTATGAAATACTCCGAATGCACTGCAGCCTCCTGGGCTTATTGTGCTTACCCTGTTTTTATTTTATTAGTTTACACTCGTCCATTTTAAAATTCCTGTGTCACTGACAAGGTGATACAGGTCTGAAAATGGACGGGTCTTGATGGTTTCCGGGTCTGTTTGTGTTTGCCCGTAAATGTTATACCTTCTGCGGGCCAATGCCTCGCAGTCATGTGTAATATGTTCTACAGTTTCTGGTACCTTGTCGCACAGTCTGCAGCTAAGGTCGCCAGCAAACTTTCCAATTAAGTGCAGGTACTTCTTGATGGGGAAGTGTCCCGTCAGAAGACCAGTTATGGTTCTCAGCTGGATCCTGTTCCTTGTGAGCAGTTCTCCAGTTTGTTTTGAGCATGGTCCATTGATAAGTGTTTTCCCATGTCGATTTCCTGGAATATTTCTCCAGTGGTGGTTGTGTTTACTCCTGACCCAGTCTTTGATTACCCTTCTGGCTGAGCCTTTTGTGATACCCAGCGCAGGTTCTGGGCCATAGAATATATTCGCTGCTCCTTGTCTAGCAAGTTCGTCAGCTTTCTCGTTGCCCTCAATGCTGGTATGTCCCGGCACCCAGAGTAGTCTTACTCTGTTCCGCTCACCCAGAATTTTGAGCTCTTCGTGGCAGTCCCAGACCAGTCTGGAAGACACTCTGTTAGAGGCTAGTGCCCCAAGTGCCGCCTGACTGTCTGTTGCGATTGAGATCTGCTGGTTCACGTATCGTCGTTTAACATTCTCGCGTACACACTCGAGTATAGCCAGAATTTCCGTCTGGAACACAGTGGAGTGCTGTCCAAGAGAGAGACTTATACTCTCTCTCGGCCGCACACCATGTATTCCTGCTCCCGCTCCTGATTCCATCCTGGATCCGTCAGTGTACCAGACCAGGCCTCTGCGTAGAGCATCAGGAGTACCTGTCATCCATTCCTTCCTATCTCCGATGGTGATAGTGAAGGGCTTATTGAATGTAATTTTTGGTGTCATGTAGTCCGACCTCATGCTTAATAGAGGATCCACTACATTGTTTATTATTCTCATGTGCCCCGAGTTGCCTCCAAGAGGAGTCGGGTTCTGAGAGTTTTGTAGCATGTAGGCTCCCATTCTGGCCTCCCCCTGAATCACAAGACTCAGTGGAGGGAGGTCTAGTAGGGTCTCCATGGCTGCTGTTGGAGTGCTTTTCATTGCACCTGTAATTCCCAGGCAGGCCAGTCTTTGCACCCGGCTCAGCCTGTTCGCTGCTGTGGTTTGAGTGACCTTAGGCCACCAAACCAAGGCTGCGTATGTGATGGTGGGTCTTATTACGCTGGTATAGAGCCAGTGCACCATTCCAGGCCTAAGCCCCCATCTCTTACCATACAATCGTCTGCATGTTGCCAGTATCGCAACAGACTTATGTATTACTCTGTCCAGGTGTTGGTTCCAGGTAAGTTTGGAGTCTATAATGACTCCAAGGTACTTTACCTCCCCCGACATCTGAAGTTGTGTGTCTTGGAGAACTAGAGGACCCAATCCCTCCAGGTTTCTCCTTCTGGTGAATGGAACGATGCTGGTCTTTTGAGGACTGATTTTCAGCCCCTCCTCATCGGTCCATTTCTTTACCATATTCAGGACCTTTTGTAGGCGGTCCCTGACTATGCTGTTGAACTTCCCTCTAGATATGATGACTATGTCGTCCGCATATCCTTGGGCTTCGAATCCCTCATTTGTGAGTTTATTCAGTAGGCCGTCAACTACAAGGTTCCATAGCAGAGGGGACAGTACACCCCCCTGCGGGCATCCCCCAGCAACTGACGCACCTAAGGTTTCATCCATCATTGTGGTGAATACCACCCTGCCTTTGAGCATAGTGCCTATCCACCTGCAACAGGTGTCCTCAATGCCTCGCTCTCTTGCAGTTCTGGTGATTGAGTTAAAGGATGTGTTGTCGAATGCCCCCTCTATGTCGAGGAAGGCACCCAGTGCCACCTCCTTGTGCTCCAACGTCCTTTCCACCTTCTGAGTTAGATGGTGGAGTGCCGTTTCCGTCGACATGCCTGCTCTATATGCATATTGGCCTTGATGTAGTGGACTTCTAACCAGTGCATCATCCCTTATATGTCTGTCAAGCATTTTTTCCATTGTCTTAAGTTGGAATGACATAAGACTTATGGGTCTTAGGGACTTGGCTTCGTTATGGGAGTTTCTCCCAGCCTTTGGTATAAATACCACCCTAACCGGTTTCCAAATTTTTGGTATGTATCCCAGCGCTAGGCTGGCCCTGTAGAGTATACAGAGTTTTGATGCCAGCAAGTCTATGCCTTGCTGTAGCATTATTGGCCAAATTCCGTCATATCCCGGAGATTTGTATGACTCAAATGAGTTTATTGCCCATCTGATCTTGGACTGATCTATCACCTTTTTTGACACTGTCCAGTCTTCCCTGGTAGCTCTGTTTCCAGTGGCTTCCAGTTCTGTTCCTAGCCATTCCTCAGGTGATTGATCAATTATTATGGATCCAGGAAAGTGCACGAGGAATAATTCCTCCATTGTTTCCTTGCCTGTCTTGGTATACTGACCCGTCTCGGTTAAGAGAGAGTTGGTTATGCCCCGATTGTCCTTAGAGAGAATTCTCTGGAGTCTGGAGCATTCCGAGATACTTTCTATACTCTCGCAATGCCTCCTCCAGGAATCTCTCTTGGCCTTTCTCAGTGCTTGGTTGTACTCAGTCAAAGAGGTCCTATAATCATCCCAGTTTGCTGATATTTTTGCAATATTGAATTTCTTTCTTACTTGCCTTCTCATTGTGTCGAGGTGCTTGTTCCACCAGGGCACGTTCCTGGTGGATTTCCTCACCACAAGAGGGCAGTTGTTCTCGTATGCAGAGATGATTGCGTTCTGTATTTGGTAAAGGGTAGATTAATAAAATATTAAGATAGAAAAAAGATTTATACTGCCGAATATCAAGGTCCGAAGTCCCTTAACTCTTTATTCCCGCAAACGCCTTATGCCCCCTTCCTCCCTTCCTATTGCTTAGATTGCGATACATATTTTTTAAATTAAAGATAAAAAAGTCCTCAATTACCTGTACAAAAAATTCTCCTCTGAACCCTTTCCTTCGTACTCAAAAACGAATTAAAAAAAATGCAAAAGGTTTTTCCCCTCCCACAAGTTTGTTTAATTTGAAAAAATAAAAAAAAATGAATCAGTCAAATACTAGAGGTAATATCGAATAAATTCCATTTTGGTTTTTCAAAATCGCACAACCAGAAAACTAATTCAAACATATTTTTAACCTACTGCAATATCGATATTAGGTAATAAAGTTCAATTAACTGGGTGACGGCCAAATATTATTTCATAGCGACATTTTTTGAAGGCAGTTCAATTATTTTTTTCAAAATTTTTTTTGTTTTCTGAAGTCGGTTAAAAATGACAAACTTTGGTTAGCAGTTTGAATTATTATTAAATGTTTTTTTTTTTTTTCAGAATTCTGAACCATGGCACCTCCAAATGTGGACTCACCTGGAAAAGTGGATAACGCCTACCATCAGGTACCGACGTCGGATGATGAACCATCCGAGTGCAAGTGTGACGCTGCCGATAAACTAAACGGTGCAAGTGACTGTAACGAACAAACACATGCAAATGAGTGTGAAAAACTAGTTGAAAAAAGTGAGGAAACAGACGCTTTAAATGATGGGACTTCTGATGGTGCGGAGGTCGTCGTGCCTCCAGACGGTGGCTGGGGATGGGTAATTGTAGTGGCTTCTTTCATGTGCAACATGATAGTAGATGGTATCATATTTTCGTTCGGTACCTTTCTAGTGGACATTTCGACGGACCTCTCAGTTACCAAAGCGCAGGTAACTCTAGTCGGATCTTTGATGTCGGGGTTTTATCTCATAGCTGGACCCTTTGCAAGTGCTATCGCTAATCGATATGGTTTTCGGCTGGTGGCAATTCTTGGAAGTCTCATGGGTGCAGCGGCGTTCGCAATCTCTTATTTCTCTACCAGTGTGACGTTCTTGTGCTTATCGTATGGGATTTTAGGAGGTAAATAAATAAATGAGCATGTTTAGTATCAATAAGTAATGGTTTTTAATTTGAAGTTGTAGTCCAGTCAACGGGGAATGGATTTTGATGAAACCTTGTGCAATGTGTTTGTAATGACGTTAATAAAAAAGTTAAAAAAGATTAGAGTAGGAAATGATCGAATTCCGTAACTTGTAGAATTAGGTCAAAAATGAAAAAAAAAACAATATAATTACCTTTTTTGGCCCAAAATAAGATGTTTTACTCTCGTGAATTCTTTCGAAAAATGCATATTTTTCGAGATATGGCCACTCTAAAATTCCTAAAAGTGGGGGAGGGGAAATTTAAAAGTTGAAAAAAATCTGAAAAAATTCATGTGAACGTATCCAAATACAAGCCTTTTTTATTTGCAACTTTTTGTAAAGTGCGTTTTCACGTTTTTCAGGAAAAACATGAAAAACTACTTGAAATTGGAGCGCTTTAAAAATATGTAATTTAAAAATTTGAAAAAATTCAGACGTATGCACTGAGGTCTTCTAAACATTTTCTGTCTCTTGGAATTTTTTTGTAACTTGCTAATTTTCCGAGTTACCGGCAGTCTTTCACGATAAATAATGTACTACATTTTTTGTAGGTACATTAAAAAACAAGCTAAAAACGTACTCTTCGCCAATTTACTGAGCTTTTTATATATAATTGTTACACATTCTATAGGACACTCTTCGCAGTTTTCTTGTTAATAATGTTAGTTTTTGGACAGCCTAAATTTTGTGATACCATCTTTGTTGTGAAAAAATTATATGAAAAAAAAATGGAAAAAATATCCAACCTGTGTGGGATTCGAACACGGGACCTTTGGATTGCAACGCAAAGCAAAATCAAATCAAATCAAAAACTAGTTTATTTAAAATTAAAATAATACAGCATTTGACCCTCCCGAGATACTCGCTTCGGAGCCAGTCAGACGTCCACGGCGCCAGTCGTCGTGGAAATTGAAAGACTGGACGAAGTGAGGACAGGTAGAGCACTGAAAAATAATATAATATCTCCTGGTCACGGCGTGCAACATAAATATTAATCAAAGTTAAACATGTAAAAAGATAACTTAAAATAATTGAAATGAAAAGGAAAAAGGTGCGTGTATGAATAAATATCAGAGATAAATAATGATGACCACGCGGGAAAATTATCGGCCAAAAAACCCTTCAAGTAATTGCAAGAGCGAGCGGCTACGCTAGACCGCACGATTTATGATTTAAAACATTTAATGTTTCGGAAGATTTTGATATTTACAAAAAATATAATTAGGAAGGGAAAAATTTAGGAAACGAACAAAAGGCAACAAACAGGAATAGGAAGTTGTGTGTGACAGATTTTATAGTATAGAGAAAAGGGCTAAATAGGTTGCCGAAAGATGGGCAACGCCTGATATGGTAATTTGTGTTTTATGCGAAAAGGTGCATTATGCTCTCTAATTTGAGTAATGTTGTTTGTAAGCGGACTATCACCAAGTTTAAATTCGTAGAATTTTTGTGGTGTAACTTTGATGTAGTCCGCCAGTGGCGTCATGTCGTGACAACGTGCATAAAGGTCTCTTAAGGAGGTATATCGTGAGGAATTTGAGATGAGGCGCATAAATTTATGTTCCAGGACTGTTAGTTTCTTTATTGTCGTGACCGATGTGCTGCACCACACCGGTACCGCGTATGTAAGGGCCGGCCTCACAATAACAGTATAAATTAATTTTTTATTCTGTCTGCTGAGTCTGCTATTCCTTGCCAAGAGCGGGTACAGACTCCTGGACATGAAATAGACGGTCCGTATAGTTTCGTTTATATGTCGGTTAAACGTCAGTCGTTTGTCTAAGCGTATACCCAAGTACTTCACGTACTCTCTTTCTGGAATTTGGTTTCCCCTTATCAAAATTGGCGTTAAGATTTTATTTTCTGTAAATCTGCGCGTGAAGACTATAGATTCCAACTTTTCCGAGCTGACCCGAATCTTCCACCTATCATAATACTCCGTGGCACGAGCAATATGAGCTTTGAGACTGCAGTGGCGGCTGGTGAAATTTCAATATTTTTTTTCTCGTCTATGGCGCATGGGACCCATACGAAATTTGGGAAATAACATCTAGAGAAGCACTTCTCTAATGACCCCTAAAAAATTTTGAAAAAGCAGTTTGCGAAAAAATTTTTGAAAATTCGTTAGCCTCCCCTGGGTCTAGGAGCTCCTGTTTATTTTTATTTTTTTTTTGTCATATGCATTTGACTTTTCATAAAAATACAACAAGAGATTTTGGAGTTTATGAAAATATTTTCATTACTAACTGAAATACAATGAACTGAAATTTTGTAATTTACAATTTAACAAATTACAATATTTAAAAAATAAGATTTCCATTTTAGTACAAGCGACAAAAATTAAGAGAATATTTTTTTCTAAATTAAATAACTAATAACTTTTTTATTTACTGATCGATTTTCTTCAAAAACAATAGGGTTATTCCTATGGCTAACACTAACTCACTTTCTAAATTTCAATACAATCGAACTTTTCTTTCTTAAGTTATCGTGCTTACAAGAAACGTGACGGACGGACGGACAGACGGACATTTTGAAAGTTGTTTAGAATTCGTTCACTAATACAATGATATGAAAATTTTTTCTCTACGAGCGATATTTACTGATTTAGAAATGTGCCGATCAAATACAATATACTCTTCGTTTTTGCGAAGAGTATAATAATGACAATTCGAAAAATGAATGTGATTTATACATATTATTATAAAAAAATATGAAACCTATATAGTAGAGATGGGACCGAATCCGAATAATTATTCGGTATTTAGCATATCCGGCCCACTTCTCACTATTCGGTATTCGGCCGAATATTCGGTATTCTCGGCCGAATATTTGGTTTTATTTATGGATGGGATAAAACAGGATGGGATAAAACAACGTGCACTTACACTTACTCACTTAGAATGATTAACTTAACAGTTGAATGTTTAACGCGATCTACCTGTGTAACGGATAGCGAGCCAGATGTGTCAATACGGCGCGTGACCAATGCAGATTTCGTGTGGGGTTGTGGATTGTAGGCTCGTCAAAACTGCATGGATCGACTGATGACTGATCTTCAGGCGCAGTTACCGACAACTAGATGGAAGACGCGAGCCGACGCGAGCAACGTCTCCCGAGTCGCAAGCCATGCCAAGTTGCCTATGTTAAGCCGGGGTCCCACGGCCTGTGACTTGACAAACCTCGAGTTACTCGTGGTTCGTACCTGTGGATTTGTGATAGGTCGAATTCCAGGCCACGCGCATTCCCACGGCGCGTGGCTTGGCAAATCTCGAGTAGCCTCGAGTCGACCACTTCTCGTCAATACACCACCGCGCCGCTCAAATCTCGCTATACAATCCACAACAGGCTGTGGGAACGGATGCACGAGTCGTACTGACTTGTCATCCGTCGATCCACAAGCCTTTGATGTCCGAAAATTTACCGACATTTCACGGGAAAGATCAAGCCATCACGAGTCACCTCGAGCAATAACGAGTATTTATGTTCCCACGGCGCGAGGTATGACAAACTTCAGACCAGGCTCGCCAAGTCACAGGCCGTGGGACCCCGGCTTTACACGGCGCGTGTTTCGTGACTCGCCGAGCCAGGCTCGCCTAATCACGCGCCGTGTAACTGCGCCTATAGCGAGCCGGATCATTTTATTTCTGTCACGTCGTTCCAAAGTAACATTATTTTGTCGCATTTATTTCTCTGGAGCGATCGCGTTTGTAAGACTACACGAGTGGAACCGTGTTTCCCATCTCTAACGCGTGGTAAACAAACTTGCTCAATGTGGGCATGGATCTCGGCATGGATTTTTCCTCTCGCTCGACTACTTCCGATCAGTGTATTTCAAGGGTGCCACGACTTATGCAATATTCAAATATTTGGTATGGCCGAATATTCAGTTCAGCTTTGGCCGAATATTCGTTATTCGGCTATTCGGCAAAACCGCTTTTCGTCCCATCTCTACTACATAGTTATAATTTTTAAATTGAAAATGTAAAAAAGGTTTACCACAAAAATGATTTAAATTGATACAAAAAAATGTACATTATTTATCGTGAAAAACTGCCTGTAGCTCGGAATATTAGCAAGTTACAAAAAAATTCCAAGAGACAAAAAATGTTCAGAAGGCTTCAACGCATATTTAAATTTTTTCAAATTTTTAAATTACATATTTACAAAGTGCTACAATTTCAAAAGAAGGGGTAGTTTTTCATGTTTTTCTTGAAAAACAAATTCACAAGAGTAAAAACATCTTATTTTGGGCCAAAAAAAAAAAAAAAAGGTAAATACATTGTTTTTTTCCATTTGGACCTAATTCTACAAGTTACGGAACCCGTTATAAAAAGGGCGTTTTCTACTCCTTCCGATCATTTCCTACTCTAATCTTTTTTTCAACTTTTTCATTAACGTCATTACAAACACATTTCACAAGGTTTCATCAAAATCCATTCATTAGCACTTAAGTTAGAGGTGACTGGACTATTAGGCAGCGGTTTTTAAAAAAAGCATTTCTTAATCTTCTTTCTAACAGAGCTTCTTGAGATTATTTATATTTATAGATTAAGTACCTACTTAATGTGTTCACCGTGCACCGTGGGCTTTAAAGGACAATTATTTTGGTACACTTATTAATAATTAGAATTGTAATTAGGTGACTTATAAATGAACATACGAGATAACCTCCAACAGTTATACTAAGATTTGCATCTTTTACTAGATGAACACAATGGAAAATGTGTACCCTAGATGTAAAATTATGTAGCCTAATATACGCTAGACAAATAACCCTTGTAGCAAGCACCTTCGAAACTCTTATTAGTTAATTTTATAGCAGCAGAATTATATAAAAAAAAAAAATTACGTATGATACTGCTTGAAATGTGGACTTACGTACCATGAATACAATATGGTAGGACATTTTTTAATACATTTTCTTTTTAAATTTTTACATTACTTGTTCTATAATTGAGATGGTCGAATGCAAATAACCCTAAATCAGTTTTAGATGTGTTCGCTTCATTGATAAAAACCGCTGCCTAAGGAATTACTACAACCACATACAAATATCCGGTGGGGGTGGCTGATGCCAAAAACAAATTTTGAGGCCTTTGATTCTTGTACACACGCTAAATCACAATTTTATTTTTTTAACGCCTTAAATAATGGGGTGGGGGTGGTAGAGGAGGTGGCTGATGTTAAGAAAAATGTTGAGACCTTTGGTATTTGTACACATATTAAATAACAATGTTATTTTTTACCCTTTTTAGTACTGGTGTGGGGGTGGTAATGGAGGGGATTGCTAATGAAAAAAACATTTCGAGGCTTCTGGTTCTTGTACACACACCAAATCATAATTTTATTTTTGCATCCCTATTAATAACGGGGTGGGGTTGGCAAAAAAAAAATTAATTCCATGATTTCTCTTATACTGGGTGTAAACGAATAGTGGGCCACCCCTGTAACTTCCTTGTTTTTGAAGATATCGGGATGAAATTTTGTATGGTGTAAGATTTCCAACTTTTTGAGACCTATCCGCCATATTTATGACTTCTGGTTACACCGGAAATGGCCCCAATAGTCTTTTCTAAATGGACCACATGTATGTTTTTACATTTTTGAAATAAAGATCACATTTTGGATACATTTATACTATTTTGAACAATTTATACAGTGTTGCACGAAAAATAATTCGAATTTTAGTTATCAATCTAGATGGCTGCGAAAATGTTAAAATTAATTTTGTTCCAATGTAATCCATATAAAAAATACGAAAACGTGCTCTAAACTCATTAAAATCACATTTTTCAAAATGACTCATTTGTTTTAAATATTATGATATGGGCCACCTGGATATTTAGAAAGCTCTATTTAGTGGGGGTTAAACGGTACCAAAAGTTCCGTAATGTGTAATCGTTACCGGCAGGAATGACAATTTTTCTTAAGAAATTTATGATTTATATCTAACTTCAATTAAATTTTTATCAATTTTTATCTGTATATTTGTGTTAATATTTTATGATATGCAACAAGAATAAGCCAGAGGCCCATTCTGTCTCCTGCGGAGGGTGGCATATCATAAAATATTAACAAAAATATACAGGGTTGATCAAAATTTAATTGAAGTTAGATATAAATCATAAATTTCTTAAGAAAAATTGTCATTTCTGCCGATAAAGATTACACAATACGGAACTTTTGGTACCGTTTAACCCCTACTAAACAGAGCTTTCTGAATATCCGGGTGGCCCATATCATAATGTTTAAAACAAATGAGTCATTTTGAAAAATGTGATTTTAATGAGTTTACAGCACCTTGTATGATGTATTATTGGACATATTGACGTTTTCGTATTTTTTATATGAATTACATTGGAACAAAATTAATTTTAACATATTCGCAGCCATCTAGATTGATAACTAAAATTCGAACTATTTTTCGTGCAACACTGTATAAATTGTTCAAAATAGTATAAATTTATCCAAAATATGTTCTTTATTTCAAAAATGTAAAAACATACAGGGTGGTCCAATTAGAAAAGACTATTGGTGCTATTTCCGGTGAAACCGGAAGTGATAAATATAGCGGATAGGTCTCAAAAAGTTGGAAATCTTACCTAATTTCACCATACAAAATTTCATCCCGATATCTTTAAAAACAAGGAAGTTACAGAGGTGGCCTAGTGGCCTACTATTCGTTTACACCCGGTATACACAAAATCCCCCTTTTATGGACTCTTACCTGCTTTTTTTACCTATTGACCCAACCTTTCAACGGAATAAGATCAAAATATAATCTAGTTCAGATCTCGTTATAGTACATAGGTGTACCAAATTTCAAGTCAATATCATAAACGATTCCAGAGTAATCGTGCGCACAAAAAAGTTACAGACAGAACGACATACCGACAAGCCGACAAACAGAAATTTTCTCTCGGGGTTTTGGGATATTTTAAGTCTATTTGAGCAAAAAATATTTCATTTCCAATTTTTTTTACGGTTACCATAGTTCCACTTAACCAACTTTTTTGGGGGGTTATATTTCAAATTTGTCAACTTCATAAACTTAAGAAGCCAACTCTGTAAATAAATAAATATAAAATAATAATTCCTCCAAAAAATTGATGAGCGAGTGGGAGAAAATCCAAAAAAATTTTCCACCGAAATAAAAATTGCCAACTTATATCTCAAATTTCCAACTTTTGCCAAGTCTACGCCCCTGGTTTCACTCCACAGTGCGGATGTGGAAGTAAAAGACAAATAGTCGCTACATATTTGTGAAAGACTCAGAGTCCATGGTTGCGATTGTTGTAACAATCGTAACCTTGGCTTTTGATCTTGGATCAAGCTGAGCTTGATCTGAATTTAGTTGGTACAACTCGCCCTCAAATACCCAAAGTATATTATTTTTGTTTCATTTTATAAAGTAACGTGATATTTTTATGTTTTCTAGGAGTTGGATTTGGATTTATTTACGTCCCTTCTATAATAACAATTGGGTTTTACTTTGAAAGATGGAGAGCCCTTGCCACCGGAATTGCTGTATGTGGTTCAGGAATTGGAACGTTCCTTTTTGCCCCCCTTAGCGAGGCTCTTATCACTAACTTAGGATGGAGAAGTGCCCTTTTATGCCAAGGGGCCTTGGTACTAAGCTGCGTCATATATGGCGCACTATTTAGGTAAGTAACATCGATGATCAAAGTCAGTAATTATTTGTAAACGGTTATTTACCATATCTTGATGCCACTTAACTCCCTTGTGCTTAGAGCTCTAAAAAAAAGTTGTAGGGTTACATCTACGTTTTTTAAAATACAACTAAAAAAACAATAGCCTGCATCTGAAGTGGTTTCTTCCGGGTGTTGCCGTGGTTGTCGAATTTGACTTGACGGTTCGCTTCTTCAGAAGGATTTTATAGACTGAAGTTGTGCTCTGTTCCTTGTTAAATATCTTGGCGCTGCTTCGATTTCATGGTTCTCAAATCTTATTTTGACGAACGTGTTCCTCCACTGCCGACTTATCTGTGTATCCGAGTCTTGTGCTTCTTTTGTGTTCCTTGATTCTGCACTGGATTCTACCCCCTGTCTGCCCGATATAACTCTTACCACACCAGCACTCCAATTGGTAAACACATTTGGCTAGTAGGCTAGGGATGGGGGCCTTGTTTGAGGGAAGCACTTGTTGAATTTTCTCTGCTAAGGTTTGTCATAGAGCTTATAATTCCCCATTTATAATTACCCATAGTACCCAGCTCTTATTAGTTTCTATTCACCTGAATACATTGTTGTAGCAATAATATTTATTGTTTTTATTTACAGGCCATTAAAACCTACAAAAGTGAAAGAGTTAGAAGAAAGAGACAAGAAACCTGAGTTAATAATGGACCCTAGCAAACTTCCCATAGCTGCTCGACTGAAAATGGAAGAAGCTCTCAGTGGCATGAGAAGGAGTTCCCTAGGTGCTGAGCACGAGCACCAATCCTCAGTGACTAGAATGTTTGGCGTAAACAACAATTCCATGTATCCCAGGCTTTCCGATGTCTACCATACCATCAGCATACCAAACAGAAACACCCTAGGGGCAATATATGCCCAGGAAAAGACTTTGAGCGTTCCATCACTGGCAGCGCAAGAGAAATTCAGGAAGGAAGGCAAAGCACACCTCATAGAAGTAAACAAACTCAATCCAATTATAATTCCTCAAAGAAAAAGGACCACTTCGGAACACCAAACAGAAGGTGAAGTCAACAGGCCGCTATACAGAGACGATATCTTCTTCGGTGCTAGTTTAACAAGACTACCTCAGTATAATTCGAGAACGTCAGTTGCGTATAACTTGTCAGTTACACGGTTACCAACCAAGAATGATATAGAAGAAGAGAAGAGACACTCTTGCAAGTTGTGCCCGGAAGCGTTCCGGAGGGCGCTGGCAACGATGTTGGACGTTAGTTTATTGAAGTCGCCGTCTTTTCTCGTTTTGGCGGTTGGAGGGTTCTTCACCATGATGGGATTCTACGTACCTTTCATGTACTTAGTTGATAGGGCTAGTGAAAGTGGAATGGATAAAATAACGGCTGTGTGGTTAGTTTCCTCTATAGGGATTGCAAATACTATTGGTAGGGTTCTGTGTGGAATTGTAAGTTCCTTCCCTGGAGTGAATGCGCTGTTTCTTACCAATGCCGCTTTGACGATTGGGGGGATTGCTACGATATTCAGTGGACTTTCTTTAACGCCGGAGTACCAGTTCGTCTACACTGTCATCTTCGGATTAGCCATATGTAAGTACCTTTAGAAGATAAATGAATCAATCTGTCATTTGACCCGTGAATAATTCCTACAAGGAATTTTTTGTTTGTATAATGTTGGGGGATTACCACCATCATTTACTAATGTTTTCCACAAAAATATCTAATTTCTATTTATTACAAGGATCAAAATTTAGACCGAGGTTAAATAATGTATGGTGACTACGATAGCAGTGTTAAAATACTAGTTTTTTACAACAACACCTAATACTGCATTTAATATTTTCCAATGGTTTTATTACATTCGGAAATCTGTATGTATTATTTTTTATGTATATACAATGTGTCCCAGGATAGATGTAACAAGAGGTGTAATGGACTAAAAATTTTGGAATTTTAGAATGGTATTTGGGGATTGAGTCCTGCTTGTTGTAAGATTAAAGTATACAAAATATGACTTGATTTGGTGTTCTACAGGGTGTTTTATAAGTTGTAAAAATCACCACTAATAAAGTACCTTTATTTTTCAAAATATACAAAAATTCCACTAAGAAAAGTTATTTAGAATGCAATTTTATACCTCTATACCAAATTTCAGGAATATAAAATTATTTTTTTGAAACTTCCCATTTTTTGCGAATTAAGAGTTGAATTCATATTTAAAGTTGTGTAGGAGCAAATGTTAATCATCTCAAAAAGTAGGCTATTGGTAAATACAAAATTGAATATACGAGATGTAAGAAGGTATAATGTTAATCGAACTAATTGTAAAACAAGAAACAATTACTAACAGAAGATTAATGAGGTTTAAAAATTATAACAAGTAATAAATGTCAAAAACATAACAGATTCACAAACAAATTAATTATTGACCAATACAAAACAATGTTTACAATTTTTTTATTATTCGACGTAGCTACCACCCACATCCTCACACATTTCTTTGCTTAATAAAACACCCTGTAGAACACCAAATCAAGTCATTTTTGGTATACTTTAGTTTTACAACAAGCAGAACTCAATCCTCAAATACCATTCCAAAATTCCAAAATTTTTGATCCATTACACCTCTTGTTACATCTCATCTATCCTGGGACACACTGTATATATTATTATTATGTACATACATTATTATGGATGTATTGTTGAAGCATTTTTGAGCGGGGTTATGACGTTATGAAGGGGGGGGAAGAATGAATAGGTCGGCAAATAGATCTCCCGTCTTTACTCCACTTTTACATTAAGTGAGAGAAAAGATACCGGCCATTCCATGTCAACTATTTGACGTGGCGTGTGGGCGTAAACTTGTAAGTGTATTGTTTAACCCAGGACCGCAATTAGAGACACCGCCGTTGAGCTTATACTGTTGAGATGAAGATATAATTCGATAATTACTTTATATTTTTTTATTTGGTAATGTGTTTTTGTAATAATATTATAAAAAGTAAACGAGCGAACAATATAGTTAAATCTGGCTCTGCGTTCTGCACCCCTTGCCTCTCAACAACACCGCCTGGATAGGCGGTACGTCGATCACTATTGTAATTGCGACAACTATATATATAGATCAAATTCAGTGATTGAAATTTTCCACTCTCCGTTATCTGATTGAGCTGAAATTTTGCACACGGCTTTGGTTCTGAGGACAATACAATATAGTATATCTAATGTCGTTCTAAATCCAATATGGCGGACGCCCCAAGATGGCGGCTTACCTTTTTCTCACAACCCCCTTGACATGGGCATCAAATGAAAGGGTATGATGAGTAGAATACGATAAGCTACGTGAGGCCGTTCTAAACCCAACATGGCGGACGCTCTAAGATGGCGGATTATCTTTTTTTCACAACTTCTTTGACATAGGTATCAAATGAAAGGGATTGTTGAGTAAAATACAATAAGCTACGCGACGAAGACTAAAAAGTTAAAAATACAAAAAAACTTTTCAAAACCAATGGTTTTATTTTGAGATCAAATTGCACTAACAAGTACTACAATAATGCTCACACAACCGATATAATATCACTAGAAATTAATAAATTACCTCGATGCTACGTTTTTATCTACAGTATTTCAGCGTTCTTTGTTTTTTTCTTGGAACATTAATAATCAAAATACTATTTTAATGCCGCTATCGTAGTCACCACACATTATTTAACCTCCATCTAAAATTTGATCCTTGTAGCTTTTACAGTTTTCGAGATAGCACGAGTTATATCTCAAAAATGTTAAATATCGTGTATCACCGAAAAGGGGTGAAAAAATACTATAGAGGATGAACTCAAGCTTACATCGTAAATTGTCCTCCGGAAATGGATTCGGCATTTTACACAATATTGACTTAATTTTAAAAATACGTCCAAAAGTTGCATAGCATTGTAGAAATAAGCGAAATTTAGTTTTTCTTCAAACGTCAGAAAGACATTTTTTTGGAGATTTTATTATAAAATTTCCTCTGTCGTCTGGGCTATATTTATTATCTGAGACGGAGATGAGTATAAATAATTTGTTTTTTTTACCAATTCTTGACATCGTGTGTCATTCTTTAGTGCTAATTTAAATATTGCGGCTCTCATTGACTTTTGCACGCTCCTCTGGTCAAATCCATATTTTTAGTATCCAACAAAGGTATATTAAATGCTACTAAATGCAACTTACACAACATTTCTAATGAAAACTATTCAGTCGTATAGCATATATTAATTTTATATTATAACTGCGTAAATTATTATAATCTTAAAATTTACATAAAAACTTGCTTTATAAGAAACTTCTTGTCTAACAACAATCATATTTTTTTCCAGCATGTTTTGCATCTCTAAGGTCAATTGTGGTGGTAGATCTTTTGGGATTGGAAAAGTTGACGAACGCTTTTGGGCTTCTTTTACTGTTCCAAGGAGTGGCGGCCATAATCGGCGCTCCCCTTGCCGGTGCTTTCATGAACGCCACTGGAAGTTACGACGCGTCCTTCTACTTATCAGGAGGAGTACTGCTTGCCTCAGCTGTGATGTGCTACCCCCTCAACTGGGTCAACCTGTGGGAAAGGAGAAGGAACGAAAAATTAAATAATAAATCTGTATCCGTTTAGTTTCTGAATATTGGGCATGACAGCCTTTTGTTCACTACATAACTTATTTATAATGTTCCTATTTAGAACGATGCAAAGAGCTCCAATTAATCGATCATTGTAGTCGAGTCAATGAAGGTTTTCACTTCTTAATTCTCAGCAACAGCTCCGATTTCGATATATTTTTTTTAATGTGTGTTTTTTAATACTATTCGAAATCAGCGACATCCCAAGTGGCGCAAATACCCTGGGGGTGGAAATTATTACATTCAAAATAACCACAGACGTTGATAGAGGAATACATTCTAAGCAAAAAATGTTCTGTGAAGTTTTTTCAACGAGTCAATACTTTCTGAGTTATTCGTGATTGAAAATGTTGATTTTTCATCTAAAAAATGCATGTTTTAGAATTATTTTTCACGAATAACTCGAAAACCTTACGTTTTATCAAAAAAATTATTATAAGCAAAAATAAAACCTATAAATCGATTGATTTTTTTATTTCTGTAGATGCAATACGAACCGAGTTATGGCTCGTTGAAGGTGACTTTTCGTTCGCCGAAAACTGAATTCGAACCTTTCAACGTTAAGGAACGGAAAAACGGAAAATTTTTGGAGGACAACATATAAGACATTTTTAAAAGTACTTGAAAAGTCCATTAAAATGAGCTTTGGTAAAAGCCGTTAGCATAAAAACTAACGGAGTTACGATGAAAATAAAATGGTTGTCTCGTTTTTTCGGAGAAAAATCAGCAATGAAACCAATGGCTTCACTGCAAGAATTCAAATTGAACGTAATCCATTTACAACTTACTTTATTTAAGTACTAACAATATGTTCTAGAAGTTTGACCGGTTTAGGATGCCTATATTTGAAAAACAGTTTGATTCTTTGAAAGGATTTATGAAATTTCTTTAAAAAATTTTCATTTTTTCACAATAATTCAAAAACTAAAGAAGATACGTAAAAAATGCTAGAGTACAAAAATTTAGGTTTTTTTTACTGAAAATTTTGTTTTTTTTTATTTCTCTGGGATAAAAATTAACTGAGATATCACTGTTATAAGTTTGCATTTGAGTACGATGACCACCTTCCTTTAAACTCAAAAATCACAAAACGAAATGTTCAACTTTACATGCCTTCGTAGCCATTCAAATTTCCTGTAAAATGATTTTTTGAGTGATTGAATAGCTTAAAAATTGCGGTGAAGCCATTGGTTTCATTGCTGATTTTTTCTCCGAAAAAAAGAGACAACCATTTTATTTTCATCATAACTCCGTTAGTTTTTATGGTACCGACTTTTACCAGTTCATTTTAAAGGTATTTTCAAGTACTTTTAAAAATGTCTAACATGTTTTCCTCCAAAAATTTTCCGTTTTTCCGTTATTTAACGTTGAAAGGATCAAATTCAGTTTTCGGTGAACAAAAAGTCACCTTCAACGAACCATAACTCGTTTCATATTGCATCTTCAGAAATAAAAAACCAATCGATTTGTTATTTTATAGGCTTCATTTTTGCTTATAATAATTTTTTGGTAAAACGTAAAGTTTTCGAGTTATTACTAAAAAATCGTTCTAAAACATACGTTTCTTAGATGAAAAATCAACATTTCCAGTAAAGAGTAACTCAAAAAGCATTGACTCAACGAAAAAATTTCATAGAACATTTATTGCTTAGAATTTATTCCTCTATCGATTTCTGTAGTTACTCTGAACACCCCCGAGAAGGGGTGGCATCCACCCCCAGGGTAAAAGCACTATATAACTTTTGTTCCTTGAGCCATTCCGTAATTACTGTCCAAATTTCACGTCAAAAAACCTTCAAACACTGGACTAACTTAACTTTTTCATGAATATCGGAAAAAAAAACAAAAAAATAGATTTTTCCTGTAAAAGTTGTTATTATTGTTTAAACAATATAAATAATTATCAACCCCGACTGTGAGAAACATTTTTGAACTTAAACTTTCATTAAAAACAACTCAATGTTTTATAAATATCGCGAAAAAAAAATTTTTTAAATATATTTTTTTATAAATATTGTTATTATTGTTTAAACAATATAAATAATTATATGCGCCACTTGGGATGTTTCTGATTTTGAATGATATTAAAAAAGACACATTTTAAAAAAAGAATGATCAAAATAGGTGCTATTGCTGAGAAATAAGAGGTTTCGACGATTTTTGGGCTTCATTGACTCGACTATTATGCGAAATGACGGGACGTGATATAGGAGATTGAAGATTTTTTTTATTGTCTTCTTAACAGGGTTTACTTTTTTAATGACCTCTAAACAACCCAATACAAGACTGATTAAGCTAATAGTAACTTGTAAATATGTATTTAATAACACAATTAACTAACTTTCATATTTAATTCTAAATTATGGAATGTTAAGGAATTATTAATTAATTGCATTTTAACGGTGTAACGTAATTGTGTCACTTTTTACATATTGGACATTCCAATGAACGTTTTATAAAGAAAGGTATTTATGGACCTTCCTTAATTTAATTTTGTATAGCTGTAAACCAAATTAATATTTATATTTAAGAGAGAATTTTATATTGTAGTGTAAGATTTTAATAAAAGTTGTTAGACCTGACCATGTGTTTTAATTTTTTAATTACTGTTATTAATTAGATTAATGTTAATATTTAAATAGTATTTGCATTTCACTACACACTCCACAGCACCGTGAAACATTCGCAACATTCGTTCAAGGTCACGTTGCTCTAGGCTTTAGATCGAAATATAGTTCATGCAAAATCTCAAAAATTTTGATTTAAGTGAAACTTTTGAAAAATTAATAAAAAACTAATAAATTGCATGTTTTACTTTGCAACAAATTTAATAAACAACATCGCACCTATAGAGAAAAATACGTGGCGGCTAAATATTCGACGTTGCACCTTATGCGCATCCGTGTTTTTGTTCTTCAAATAAATTTAGAAAAATTGCCAAGGCCGGTAATCATATCGTCAACATAGAGGGTGGTGTTGCCGTATCTAATGCTGTTTCCTTAGCTGTCGCTCAAGCGAAATGTAACGAATTAATTCATTTAAATGACGAACCTTTTACAGAGGTAATAAATAAAAGAAAACAGAATAAACCTCAAAATAAACTCATAATTGGCGACAACGAAAATCTAACTACGAGAATAATTTTGAGAAAGTCATTTCTTCATGTCTACAAGCTTCACCCAGATTTCAAACCTGAGGAGCTTTTGGATATTCTGAAGCCAGTATTTCCGGAAGTTGTCTGTGAGAAAATGAACTCAAGGTATCCACAATATTATTCATCATTTAAAGTCACTATTGATGAATGCAACCCAGAGACTGCTTGGAATCCTAAAATATGGCCGAAGGGAGCGATGGTTAACCAGTTTTTTCACCCGAGGAAACCAAGAATCCCTGTGAAATAATAAATTCTTGTCCAGACATAAGAGGATGGGGGAAATGGGGTAAGTGCGTACCATGTCAACATCCAATGTCTTTCTAATAAAGTGGACTAGCTGTCGCTTTTTCTTCAAAATAACAAATATGATGTCCTGTGCCTTTCAGAATATTGGCTAACAAAGGCAGATTTAAAACAAATTAATCTACCGGGGTATAAATTAACTAGCTATTTCTGTAGGAGTAATTATATACACGGCGGTGTGGCGATATTTATTCAAAAAAAGCACAACGTTAAATATGTGTCACTAGACTCATCTAGCTGTGAAAAAGACGCCGAATTTTGTGCAGTCGAACTAACTGATATAAAAACGATAATCATTATTTTGTACAGATCCCCTATTGGGAATTTTCTAGAAATCTAGAAAATCTTTTTATCAAATGCTTATCGAAGCAAAAACGTGTAATATTATTAGGCGACTTTAATGTTGATTTTGGAGGTTGCTCATCAAATTTAACCGACTTAGCCTGTTTAGTTGAATCGTTTGGTCTTGAAACCTGCATCTCTGACTTTACAAGGATAACAAAAAATACAGCTACGTGTATCGATAACATCATCAGAAATTGGGGGGATGATTTTGTGGCCGGTGTTTCGGATCCATGTCTCTCGGATCACCTAGGCCAATTTATTGTAGTGAAAGGTCATATGGCACCTCCTAAAGCTATATGGAGAAGGAATATTACTAGTCACGGCATAGAAAAAATTAAATGTTCTTTGTCACAAATAAATTGGAATATTTTTGGCAGTTATAATTATAGTCCAGAAGTCTTGTCAAATTTTTTGGTCAACACCTATAAAAGTCTCATTGAAACACATTTCCCGTTAAAAAAGGTTGTTAATCAATCTAACCCACCAGTAAAGTGGTTTAACGAAATTTGAAACGGGACACATTATCCAGCGTCAAAACAATTTGTAATTCTACTCAGGATCCTGCCGATTGGGCAGTATATAATATTTTACGTAAAGAGTACAGGCAATGTATTAATGATTCTAAGAAGTGTGCTTACAATAATTTTATTAACGGCTCAGACAATAAAATTAGGGACAGCTGGAAATTAATCAACTTTGAACGTAACAAAGCGAGTTCTGACAATACTGAGTATGCATTTACACAAAAAGCTTTTAACGACTTTTTTGCTTCGATAGCTGAGAATATAATAAATTCTTTACCATCTGGAGATCAGACTGCACTGGATTTTTTAAGTGACTTGCCACCCACAAATAACTCTTTTTTTCTGTACCCCGTATCAGAACTGGAAGTTTCCAACACCGTTAAAGCTTTAAAATATTCTAACTGTACAGATATTTATGGAATTAATTCTAGAATTTTAAAAGAAACAGTAGACATTATTGTTCAACCTTTAACTTTATTAATTAACAGCTGCCTTGGTGAGGGTGTTTTCCCAAAAGCTTTTAAGATCACGAAAGTTTTACCACTTCTTAAAAAGGGTAATTTTGATGACTTGGACAACTACCGGCCAATTTCCATCATACCAATTTTTGCAAAGGTTTTAGAAATAATTTTGAAAAACGGACTATTAAACTTTTTTGAATCTAATGACGTTCTTAATAACTGTCAATTTGGTTTTCGTAGCAAGTGCTCTACTATTCAAGCTGTGTTTACTGTGGTGCGGGACATTGTTGAGGGCCTTGAGCAGGGCAGGTATGTAGAAATTACACTGCTTGATTTGTCCAAGGCCTTTGACTGTGTCTCGCATGAATTACTCGTAGAAAAGTTGAAATTTTATGGGGTTCGTGGGAGTCCATTGGAACTACTACGCTCCTTTTTATGTAACAGAAAACAGTGCGTCAATGTAAATAATATAAATTCGGATCTTAATCCAGTTAAGCACGGAGTGCCTCAGGGCTCTGTATTGGGGCCACTCCTCTTTATTATATATGTCAATGATATATTTCATTTTATGTTGCCCCATAGGTGTATTGCTTACGCTGATGACACCACATTGCTAACTTCCCATAGTAACCTTCAAGTTTTACATCAACAGACTTCTTTAATTTCTGATCAAGCCAAAACCTGATTCATCACTAATAAAATGAAAATGAATGAGGAAAAAACACAGAATCTTGTCTTTTCCACGAGTAACACAGTGACAAAGGGTGACAGTGTAAAACTCCTAGGTGTCACACTGGACGATAAACTAAACTGGTTTAGTCATATTGATCAGCTAATCCACAAACTTGCCAGCACAATATTTTTGCTCCGCCAGCTAAGAAGGCATTTGGTTTTGGAAACCTTGAAAGCGAGCTATTTTTCACTGTTTCATTCACACGTTAGTTATGGAATCACTTTATGGGGTAATTCTTGTCATACTATACAAATATTTCGTCTACAAAAGAAAGCAATTAGAATCATTGCCAATGCAGGGTATAGAGACCACTGTAGGCCTCTATTTATTTCACTGGGCATTATGCCGGTACCTTCTTTATATATTTATCTTAGTTTACTGGATATACACAAAAATTTAAATTCTTTTGAAAGGAATTCAAATTTTCATAATTACAGCACTAGACAAGCCGATTTACTAAGGCCAGCTAGGCATCGACTGACAAGATCGTCTAAAAATTCGCCGCACCTCAGGCTATATAATTTTCTTCCAAATCCATTAAAATTATTGACCTATAACCATTTTAAGGACATATTGAAAAAATTATTTTTAATCCATGGTTTTTACTCTACTGACGAGTTCGTGGCGTTTTTGATAAACCCCGAAAACATTGCTGGTTTAGTGACATCCATTTGACGTGGTACGCACTTCCTGCTCCTTCAGTTTCTTGCTCTTGTTTGAACATGCAACAATAATGATGCACGGCCACTTATTTTTATTTTTTATTTCGTTGCGTATTTCTCTGTTCTCTTTTATTATTTTGTGTTGTATTGTATAGGATACAAAAACATAACATAATGTGTTGATGTTTTTTTTTTACTTTTGTTAATGTTGTTTACTTATAGGTTTATGCCTATATTTTATATATTATTTTTTATATTTTTTAATTGACGTGCCATATATATATGTTTTATATTTTAATTGGTGAAATAAATGATATGATATGATGTGATATGATAGGCGATGTAGGGAGCTGCGCTAGTAGCCCATGGAAATTAGCATTTGACCTGGACAAAATTAGTAACGTTCTTTGAGGTGTCAAAAATCTAAATCCACAAAAATCACAAAAATGCCAACATGGCTACCCAAGGTATTGAAGGTCAAAAGTTTTTGCAAATATCTCGCATCCTATGTGAAAGTTGTAGAGAATTAAATTATCTTAATTGTCTTTTTTATTTTTTAGCCCCCTTGTTTCGAGATATTCAAGGTCAAAGTTTCAAAAACATGGTTTTTCGCGAATATCTCGCGCCAAAAAAATCGGGGAAAGTATCATTTTTGGCTTCAGACCTTAAGTTTTACCAAACAGCCTACGGCCAAATAGTCGTGGTTGCTTTTTAGTGGTTTTTATTTTTTTACAAATTAATAAATCATCAAAAGTTTTCCTCATAAGTCTAGTTTTGTTCGAAATTTTATTGGGAATAATTTGGTATTTTTATTTTTGCGATGCGGTTACTAGGACCAGAGATAAATAAAGAAGATAACAGAAAATTTCTGTGTTGAAACATAAATTGTTTAAATTTTACATGAGGCAATGGGCAAGCAGATTTAATCAAAAACTTCTCATTACACTTGTTGCCACACCTAAACCTAAAACAAATTAATTAATACAGTTAAGATTTCATTAATCGAAAAACTGGTTTGTTGCTCACTATTCAACAGGTTACACTATCGAAATGTAGATGGCGCCCACTGTGAGATTTCCACGAATAGGCCTTTTCATCATAGAAACGCGCATGTGCTGCCGCTATGTTTGTTTGCGGGAACTATAAAATGTTCGGACACTTGATTGTCAAAAAGGCTGGACGGGTATTAGTCCAGTCGAATTAGACATCATAAAAAATTTTGCGTACTGCGGACTTTTTTTTGTGGAAGTTGTTTAAAAGGGCATAATAAGCAAGCACAGAAAACTACACCCTGCTACACCATGTGCGTCCCCTATTTTTAGGGGTTGAAACTTTGAAATTTTACTTATGTGTCCATATCTGTTTCCCTATTGCCCGTAGGGCTCTTTACCAAGTTACACTTTTTGAAGATTCATCCCTCCTCTACATTATATATATACTACACATTTGCCGTAGGACAAACGGTTTTGGCTGTACGAGGCCGGAAAGGTCGCGCTGTCCGAATTTGGGGGTCTTCTGTACAGGACAAACGGCTATTATTTTCAATCTACAATACTACACATACTAATGCCCTTAAGGAGGGATGATGATTTGTGAAAAAACTTTCATCGAATACCGCGCGGTTTTCATGATACGGGATGTTGAAATTTTGAAAACCTTTTTTTAAAAAAAAGTGAACCTACTTTTTTTCGCTCATTTTTCTTTCATGCATGTACGACCCTAATATAAGAAAATTTACGTCGGTTTCATTTTAAAACAATCGCTGGTTTAGGAGCTACACAGCAAAATATGCCAAAAATGGCTATTTTGGTATTGTTGCATTAAAAAAACCAAAACCAGTATAATTCTGGTAAATGTTTTTGTTTATCCTAAAAGTCCATTTCATTGCGCATAGAAAATATGTTTTTGTATTTAAGTAGGATCAACACTTATTGTGTAATAACGATTTATGTCATGTGTTCTCCAGTCTCCTTTTTCACAATTTTTTTTTGCGGCCTTAGTAGGGCAGAAAGCATTATACACGTGGACAGGGCACATAATAGAGTGTTAAAATGGGTCTCTTGTTAAAATGCGATAGGACGTACCGTTTTCGAGTAAAACGCACTTGTTTGGTTATGTTTGCTTTGAGTTTTCATTGTGTTCTGTATTGTGATCTGATAAATAAATTCTACATTTTGGTGTTTTCTTTCTTAGGAGTTTATTTTTTTAAATCATTTTCCGATGAAATGGACATATAATAACTGTTTCTCGAGGAAGGTAAAATTACTGTGGATTTTGTTATAGACACAAAATAAGTTGCAATGATGCTTCGAGACAAGCGTGAACCTTCAAATAGGGGAGTGAGAACCCCCTATTCCGTCCGAGTCCCTTCATTTTTTCATTAGCAATGTCCCTCATAAACATAAAAAGCAAGAAGCGACACATAGTTTTATTTTTTCGTAGTCAGCGATGAGTATGTACTAGTCAGTCGATGAAAAGTGTGATCTGAAATAATTTTTTGCAAACAAGTGCGTTTTACTCGAAAACGGTACGTCCTATCGCATTTTAACAAGAGATCCATTTTAACACCCTAATATGTGCCCTGTTCAGGTATATATTGCTTTCTGCCCCACTATGAACCATAAGGCCGCAAAAGAAAAATGTGAGAAAGGAGACTGGAGAACATGACATAAATCATTATTATACAATAAGTGTTGATCCTATTTAAATACAAAAACACATTTTCTATGCGCAATGAATTGGACTTTTAGGATAAACAAAAACACTTACCAGAATTATACTGGTTTTGGATTTTCTAATGCAACAATACCAAAATAGTCATTTTTGGCATATTTTGCTGTGTAGCTCCTAAACCAACGAATGTATTAAAATGAAACCAACGTAAATTTTCTTATATTAGGGTCGTACATGCATGAAAGAAAAATGAGCGAAAAAAAGTAGGTTCACTTTTTTTTTTAAAAAGGGGTTTTCAAAATTTCAACATCCGGTATCATGAAAACCGCGCGGTATTCGATGAAAGTTTTTTCACAAATCATCATCCCTCCTTAAGGGCATTAGTATGTGTAGTATTGTAGATTGGAAATAACAGCCGTTTGTCCTGTACAGAAGACCCCCAAATTCGGACAGCGCGACCTTTCCGGCCTCGTACAGCCAAAACCGTTTGTCCTACGGCAAATGTGTAGTATATATATTATGTAGAGGAGGGATGAATCTTCAAAAAGTGTAACTTGGTAAAGAGCCCTACGGGCAATAGGGAAAAAGATATGGGCACATAAATAAAATTTCAAAGTTTCAACCCCGAAAAATAGGGGACGCATATGGTGTAGCAGGGTGTAGTTTTCTGCGCTTGCTTATTATGCCCTCTTAAACAACTTCCACAAAAAAAAGTCCGCAGTACGCATAATTTTTTATTATGTCTAATTCGACTGGAGTATATCATTTTTTCACATTAATCTAGACAAAATGTGATTGACGGTACAAAATTAGTGCACAACATTGTGAAAGAACACACTTGCGCTCAATTAAGGCGCTGGCTCAAGTATCCTGGCCGTAAAATGACTGGAAGCAAGAATAAAGAACTGGTTGCAAGGTTAGAATTCAACTATCAACACATCAATTTATATACAAGTGCATTTAGAGAAAACAAATGTGTTTAGTCTACAATATGCTTAAAACATTCTTCGTGCAGTAATTGATAATACGGTAAAAATATTTTCTGTTTTTTTACTGAAATTTAGGGTAAAAAATGATTGAAAATGAGGTTTTTTGTCGACCCTTCTGTGGATAAAGCTGGCTTCTTTTTTTCTAATTTTTTCAAATAGGTAAACTGTACGATATGGCACCAATTTTCTAAAAATAGGTAGTGTCATATCGTATAGTTTACCTATTTGAAAAAATTAGAAAAAAAGGAGCCAGCTTTATCCACAGAAGGATCGACAAAAAACCTCATTTTCAATTTGCATTTTTGACCCTACATTTTCGTAAAAAAACAGAAAATATTTTTACTGCATTATCAATTACTGCACGAAGAATGTTATTAAGCATATTGTAGACTAAACACATTTGTTTTCTTTTAATGCACTTGTATATAAATTGATGTGTTGTTAGTTGAATTCTAACCTTGCAACCAGTTCTTTATTCTTGCTTCCAGTCATTTTAGGGCCAGGATACTTGAGCCAGTGCCTTAATTGAGCGCAAGTGTGTCCTTCCACAATATTGTGCACTAATTTTGCACCGTCAATCACACTTTCGTCTAGATTAATGTGAAAAAATGATACCGGTCAAGCCATTTTGACAATCAAGTGCCCGAACATTTCATAGTTCCCGCAAACAAAGCGGCAGCACTTGCGCGTTCTATGATGAAAAGGCCTATTAGAATCATTTTCATTCTACACTAGTGTGGAAGTGCCCGTCTAAGGGCCAGTTGTATAGGATATGTTTAAACTTTAGTTTAAACCCAAGTTTAAACGACAGTTTAAACCAGAATAGTTGCAGTATGCCCCTTGTATATCTTATAGTTAATTTAAGCGAACTTTATTAAAATATGAATACTTCCCTTTTTACGCAAACTTCGCTAATATATCAATACTTCTTTTTATTATTACTCACAGTTGATAACCAAATTGTGTGCCAATTAGGTTATATTACGACATGTATTTTGTAGCATGCCGTGTTTTGTTGGTTAGAACATAGAAAAAAACCGCTGCCCAAGGAATCACTACTTCCACATCCAAGTCTCTTACAACAAAAATACTATATTTGCATTCCACTATATGAAAATAATTGTTTATGGAACTTTAATAGTATAATATTTGAAATCATGTACCCAAAAAACCCATAAAATTATATGCTACATCGGTGGTGGGATGAATGAAGTGAAAAAAATTCTTAATGACTTTGGCTCTTGTACACACACTAAATCACACTATTTTTTCACCACCTTTAATAATGGGGTGGGAGTGGTAATAGGTGCGGCTAATGCCAATTTTTTTTTGAGACCTTAGCTCCTCTTATATTTACTAAATACCAATTTCATGGACTATTACTTGCTTGATTTACCTGTTTACCCCGATTTACCCCAATTTCCCGTTTAACTCTGCAACAGAATAAGATCAAAATACAATTTAGTTCCAGATCTCGTTAAAATACTTATATGCCATATTTTAAGTCAATATGTTAAACAGTTCCAGAATAATCGTGAGCACCAAAAAGATACAAAGCTAACAGACAGACCGACGCGAAAGACAAATTTATTTTGTTCAAACTTAAAATATTGACGTTTCATGACATTCTGAGCCTATTTAAACAATGAAAATTTCCAAATTTTTTTTGCGTTAATATACTTCAACTGAATGTGGAAGTAATACGCAGAAAATGGCATGACAAAGATATAAAAAATCGTTGTGTGCCGTAAACTACACGATAGGAGTAAAGCCTCTACTTTAAGTATTTTCTTCGAGGAAACCTACTACGCGTCCATACTACCCAAGGTAACCCACTGTGCATCCAATTTACTCGAGGAAAGCCACTGCGCATTCATACTTCTTAAAGTAACCCACTGCGCATCCATTTTACTCGAGGAAACCCACTGCGCATCCATGCCACTTGAGGTAACCCACTGCGCATCTAAAGTACTGGAGAAAAGCCACTGTGCATCCGTATTACTCGTGGTAACCTACTTCGCATCCATTGTACTCGAGGAAAGCCATTGCGCATCCATATTACTGAAAGTAACCCACTGCGCATCCATACTACTTGAGGTAACCTACTGCGATCTGTAATACTCGAGAAAAGTCACTGCGCATTCATACTTCTTAAAGTAACCCATGTGCATCCATTTTACTCGAGGAACCCCACTGCGTATCCATACCACTTGAGGTAACCCACTGCGCATCTATAGTACTGGAGAAAAGCCACTGCGCATCTGTACTACTCGTGGTAACCTACTGCGCATCCATTGTACTCGAGGAAAGCCATTGCGCATCCATATTACTTAAAGTAACCCACTGCGCATCCATACTACTTGAGGTAACCTACTGCGATCTGTAATACTTGAGAAAAGTCACTGCGCATCCAAAATACTCAAGGAAAGCCACTGCGCATCCGTAATATTCGGGGAAACGTACTGCGCATCCATAGTAGTTGAACAAAGCCATTGCGCATCCATACTATTCGAAGTAACCTTAACAACATAATATTTGAAATCGTCTACCCCAAAAACCTATAAAACGATATGCCACATCGGTAGTGGGGGTGGGGGTGGTAGAGGGTTGGTAGTGGAGGTGAATGAAGTAAAAAAAAATTGAGGCCTTAGTTTCTTGTATACACTAATATTACTAAATTACAACTTTATTTTTTCACCCCCTTTAATAATGGAGTGGGGGTAGTAATGGGGGTGGCTAATGCCAAAAAAATTTTGAGACCTTGACTTTTTTTATATATACTAAATATCAATTTTATGGAGTCTTACCTACTTGATCTACCTATTTACCCCCATTTCCCCAATTTACCCCCCAACCCTTCAACGGAATAAGATGATAAGATGAAATATAATCTAGTTCCAGATCTCATTAAAATACATACGTGTACCAAATTTCAAGTCAATATCTTAAACGGTACCAGAGTAATCGTGCGCACAAAAAAAGTTACAGACAGACCGGCAGAAAATTTTTTTTCTCTCAAACTTAAAATCTCGACGTTTCATGACATTCTAAGCCTATCTGAGCAATAAAAATTAAAAAAAAAATTTTTGTCGTTACTATACTTCCACTGGATGTGGAAGTAATATATAAAATAGTAATATATATGTTTTCTGTGGGTTGGGAATATTACTCCTTAAAAATGGATCCAGTGAAAAGCAGGATGGCACAGTATTGAGGTTATAAAAACATCACACACAAATATTTGTCAATTTACGCATGTATTTAACCGCAGCTTGGAGTTTAACCGTTACTCCATCCATAGTTAAACTCTAGGTGGCCGTTACAGTCACTTATACAATGGACATTAGAGGCTTAACAAGTTTAACTGTAGCTTGTAGTTTAAACTAAACCTATACAACTGGCCCTTAGAGAAAGAAATTATTTATTTATTCTTACTAATAAAGTGTTTCTTTAGAAGCGATATTTTAATTATTAATTTGTAGCTATATATGTACAAGTGTTGGAAAGTATAGTAATATTTGATTTTTTCCCCTTCCGTGAATTTTTGGAATTATACCTTAGCCGGGGAAGCAGGGCACCTAGTAAAAAATGCACGTGATCAGTGCTTGCAGCAGATCCTTGATTGTCGTTTAAATCTGGAGACTGGAGAAGGTGAAATTTAAAATAATTCTCATAAAGACAGATTATGCCAAAAAGGATAAAAAAATGACACATTTTAATGAAGTTATTCTTTTTAACATAATAGTAAAGTATTTGAATGTTTGGGGGTGGTGGGTTACATTGAGAAAAAAATGTTGGCACTCACGGAGATTATTCTTTGGTACAAAAACTACAAGTTTAAGAAGGTGCTGACATTTTTTGGAAATCTGGAAAATGGTCAAGCAAAAAATGTTGGCATATGGTTTTCCAGGAATGAGCATTGACAACGAAAATCCGCCTGGACAGAAATGGTTATACTACGTTCCAATTTTCGCCTGTGCTGCCAATTGCGCGAAGAAAAAATGTTGGCATATATCGAATGTTGGTCGCCAAGATACCCTCTTCAACTAACACCAAACCCCAAAGGGTTATAATTTGTTCCATAATTGAATATTTTCGGGGGCGGATAGCGCCAAAACTATCAGGGGGGAAGGTCTGACTCACATAAGATAAAATACCCAGAAAAATATTTGCTAAAACATCACAGCAATGCTAACAGGTTATATCCCATGCCCCATATGTAGTTATCTCCTAGACTATAACAAGAATTTTGGGTGTAGATATAACTTACGTAACTTACGCATTTATGTGTAAATATATGCTTGTTTATACAGTAGTAAAATATGTATACGCATATAATTCATCAAAAAAATTTAACTGTGACATATTTGCACCTAAGGAACAATCTGATAAAAAATAATATACAAGTAATTTTATTAACATTTGGAAATTAGGCGAATGATCTTTTTAACCGTAGTCAACAAACACATACACCCACATACACACAAACAAAACTTACACATTACTAGTATATTAGTCTTAAAAGTTACTTTGGGTTTCTTCCTGTTTGTCTCCCATTTAGCCGTCTTTCTGATAGGAACCAGTAAAAGTGCACTCAGTAGGAATGAGCATCCAGAGAAAACAAAACTTGCCTCATAATGACCGGTTAAATTTCGCAAATATCCAGCTATTGGTACACCTCCAAAGCTTGCCAGTCCATAGAACATTGTAATCATTCCAAAAGCATTGGTTAGGTTTTCTATTCCCACTAGTTCGACGACAATTATGGAACGTAGTACAGTCAAGCTGGCTGAAATTAAAATGTTAATGTTATAATAATTAGTTCAGTAAAATAACAGTTATTATTGTAATATATCGGACAAAATTCAGAATGTTTTGAAAATTGGTGGAAATGTTAAGGATAGCACAGGAATGAGTAAATTAGTAATTGAATTAGTAAATTAGTAATTAAATTAGTAAACCTAAATAGTGTGCTTCGTCTCCTAGGAGGTCATTTTGAGGTTTTCTAGATTATCTCGGGAACGGTGTACTTTTGATACAAAATTATTTCTTATAAAATTCTCTATTAAAAATGTATCTACACTTTTTTTCCTAAAATTAATAGTACCGTGGGAAATAAGGCGCACACATTAAGGGTTGGTTCCAATTAACAAAACAAATTGTAATCTTTACTATAATCTACTTTAAAGTTCAATTCTTAACGCAAAAGCAGTAGCCTCTAAAAAATATCGCAATGTTTAAAGAATCATTTGCACAATTCATTCGAGTCTGGGGTTAAAAATGTGCTTTAGTTTTGAACAGGCTTAGGTACCTCTTTCCCTCTTCGATGACAAAGGCCTAATGAGAAAAACTAACAAGGCAACTCTACAGGGTGATTCTTTTAAGGCGGCCATTAGAATATTTCCCACTTGCAGATGAGATAGACATTTGAGGTAGACATAATCGACCATTGTGAGTCCGAAAATAATAATTACAAAATGGCGGCACTTCCGGAAATACCGGAAGTCGATACCAACTTGCTTATTTTAAATGGAACACCCTATATATTTTCGACTTTTCGAAATGAGCATAATATTCTCAGTCAACATATGTAGCACACCCTATACCTAAACCGAGCAGTTTCGGATATATT
Organism: Rutpela maculata; assembly: GCA_936432065.2. Taxonomy (NCBI): domain Eukaryota; kingdom Metazoa; phylum Arthropoda; class Insecta; order Coleoptera; family Cerambycidae; genus Rutpela; species Rutpela maculata. The sequence goes on along the minus strand of OW386291.2, from coordinate 2,900,158 downwards.
TGACATTTTATAAAAAATTTGACAGGTGCAGCGGTTTGCAAGAACCGTTATAACTTTTTTCGTGTAGGAGATCCTTATTTGCTCTTTGGTACGTAGAAAGAACACAAGATGAGCTACTCTCTACAAAAAAAAAATAGATTCCAAAATAGTATACCAAGTGTTTTATTTTTCACGTTACATTTTGTCAAATTCAAGCCTCAAAAACTTTTTTATTTCAAATGGAACACCCTGTATTTTTTTACATCCCTTTTTTCTAGTATAAACATTGTAGGGGAAATGTTACAACTTTTCGAAATATTGGCGATTTTCTTAAATGTACAAAAATGTTTAATAAAAATTGCCATCAACTTACCTATGATTAGAAACAATCATTAATGTCAGTCATTCTGTTATGTTAAAAAACGCCAGCGCGTTTAAATTACACCCACGAAGACTTTTAGGTTTGTTTATTATTTATGGAGAATGTGATAAAATAATACCAAGAACATGTAACACATTTGCTACTCGATACCCACAAGAACAGAAACCATCCACTATACACTGTAAAATGCATATTGGATAATTTTAGAATATTTGGCTCTGTCAAATGGCACGTGCCAAATTTTATTATGGCAATCGATGTAGAATTAAATTTGAGGTGGACTTATATCAGCATATCCTATATCTAACACATGTACTTTTTGAATTATTTGCAAGTTTTTGTTGAAAATTATAATTTATCCAAAAAAACGTAGAAGCCTATGAAATAATTGAAACAATAAAGTGGGTGTCGATTAGCCAATGTGTTACATGTTCTTGGTATTATTACTTCATCACATTCTCCATAAATAATAAACAGATCTAAAAGTCTTCGTGGATGTAATTTAAACGTGCTAACTTTTTTAACAAAAAAGAATGACTGACATTAATGATTCTTTCTAATCATGGGTAAGTTGATGGAAAGTTTTACTAAAAATTCTTGGACATTTAGGAAAATCGCCAATAATCCGAAAAGTTGTAACTTTAACCCCTTTAAGAAAAAAAGGGAATTTATTTTAACATAATTTGATGTAAAAAATACAGGGTGTTCCATTTGAAATAAAAGTTTTTGAGGTTTGAATTTGACAAAATGTATCATGAAAAATAAAACACTTGGTATACTATTTTGGAATCTATTTCTATTTTTTAGAGAGTAGCTCATCTTGTGTTCTTTCTACGTACCAAATAGCAAATAAGGATCTCCTACACGAAGAAAGTTATAACGGTTCTTGCAAACCGCTGCACCTGTCAAATTTTTTATAAAATGTCAAATATCTCCGAAACTGCTCGGTTTAGGTATAGGGTGTGCCACATGTTTTGACTCAGAATTGTATGGTCATTTCGAAAAGTCGAAAATATAAAAGGTGTTCCATTTAAAATAAGCAAGTTGGTATCGGCTTCCGGTATTTCCGGAAGTGCCGCCATTTTGAAATTATTATTTTCGGACTTGCAATGGTCGACTAGGGTAGGGTACCAAGTCTCAAATGGCTATCTCATCTGCAAGTGGGAAATATTCTAATGGCCGCCTTAAAAGAATCACTCGGTATACCAGATTATTAATACTGTTCCAGAACGAGACCATATTTTCGAAATTAGTGAGTAGGTATGTGATTGATGGAGGACACTTGCTTCGCCACGTAATGTGGCCAAAAAAGGAGAATTTAATAACGTTTACAACGCTTACGTTAGTTACATAAGAAAACATTATGGTAACAGAGTAACTGTCGTGTTCGATGGTTATTTGGGTAATGCAAACAGCACGAAGAGCCTAAACGACAAAGGCGGGTATTGCAAAAAACCTGTCCTGAAATTATATTTGAAGAAAACACTGTTGTTTCTGAAACTCAGCAGAAGTTCCTTAGTAATTTGTTTAACAAAGAACGTTTGATTGCAGAACTAGTGAAAATATATTTTTATTTTAAGATACATACACATACTTATTTCAGAAAATTCTATTAATGAATAAAACAGATTTAGTAGATATGCTTCTAGAGGGCAGAATATTTACTAGTGAAATATTTTGTCAAACTCCTCTATATGTTTCCTTAAATATATAAGGAATAAGAAACCAGACTGCAACCAACAGCTATTCTCCGGACTAATGCCCCGCCGAGCGCTGAATTACGAGTTACAAGCCTGGCCGCGTTAAGTACAATAACTATGTATTGCCACAAAACGCTAAGTTTCGATTGTAATAGACACCAGCCGAAAGACTTATTCCCATTCAAAGGAGCTCTCGTGCCAGCCATCTCATACCACTTGCAGACTGCAGTTTCGAGCTATTCGCTCTCGTCAGTGCAAGGTAGGTCTGAGACGGCTGTAACGAGGCATTTGTTCACTCTTGGTACATGACGAGATTTATAAAACCACGACATGCAACAAAAATGACAGGCTCCATCTAGCGGCTGATATCCATTACAATCGAAACAGCAGTAGCCCCGACATGGGCACAGTTAGTAGATATGCTTCTAGAGGGCAGAATATTTACTAGTGAAATATATTTTGTTGCATGTCGTGGTTTTATAAATCTCGTCATGTACCAAGAGTGAACAAATGCCTCGTTACAGCCGTCTCAGACCTACCTTGCACTGACAAGAGCCAATAGCTCGAAACTGCAGTCTGCAAGTGGTATGAGATGGCTGGCACGAGAGCTCCTTTGAATGGGAATAAGTCTTTCGGCTGGTGTCTATTACAATCGAAACTTAGCGTTTTGTGGCAATACATAGTTATTGTACTTAACGCGGCCAGGCTTGTAACTCGTAATTCAGCGCTCGGCGGGGCATTAGTCCGGAGAATAGCTGTTGGTTGCAGTCTGGTTTCTTATTCCTTATATATTTAAGGAAACATATAGAGGAGTTTGACAAAATATTTCACTAGTAAAAAAAAAAAAAAAAAAAAAAAAAAAAGATTTAGCTGCAACTATTTAAGTGTATTTATTTTGTATATTTGCTCTATCATATTTTTTACTTCAAACCAAAACAATTCAATATTATCGTTTATTTATTTAACTTAAATTACTATGAATTTACAATAGATGTATTATATATGCTTATAATTCAATTTCCTTTAAATAAATCCAATTAAATACATCAAGTAAAATATAAAACAAAGCGACGCCATTGTGTATTCGAAAACACCAATATTCTAGGAGCTGGTGTTGAAAAGAGAAAAATCTATCAAACCACTAACCGAAGTTGTTTGATGATAGTATTCGTCGAAACAAGCAAACTTGTCTCTTGTGAATATGGGCTTTAACGGCCGACGATTTATATTGCGGGCCTGTGAAATATTGAACGTATTTCATCGTAATGAAACCACTAGGTTCTTCGGTTTGACTGTAGTTGTAGGTGAAAGGATTGCATTAATACAGTCGGCGAGAGTTTTCTCATTGAGCGTTGCGGTGCGCGCACTCAGAAAAAAAACCCGAATCGCATTGTAATCAAACCGGCCAAAGTTTGTGGCGAATGTTTTCAATTGTCCAAAAAATGAAAGAAATACAATTGGCGCGAATTTTGAAAGAGGGGAGGAAGAGTTATTGGGGCAATTATGAGCATAAAATCCAGGTTTACACTGTAAATGTCGTCAAACAAGGAATTCAAGCTAAAAACTAACGCCTAAATTTTTACATACTCCAAACACCCTATAAAACATTATATTATCATTGGCGAGAATTTTTATTAAAATTAACCCCCCAAAACTTGTGGGTGAATCGTAGTAACGTTAACTATATTGCCTCTATTGCAATTTCGCTGAAACCGCCCCTACAAGGGGTGAAAACAAGAATCTTCACTGCAAACTGATTGATTTTAATCAAAATAACATTCGTCCTATAGATTAGTTTATGATTACATGTTTTTGAAGACATGATGATGCAACGGTTATTCATCCCTCTCTTCTACACAGGGGGTGGGGGTAAATTCGTCCCTTAAATTTTAATAAAAGTTAATTTCGGATAAAACCGAAAAATTTATTCTACAGCGATGGGAACGAATATGTACAAAGAAGGATTTTGACTCCCTCGAAACTACTCTTTTCATCCCCATTTTATTGGGGGGAGGGGGGAAGGGGGAGTACTATCCAAAAATTTTTATATATTCCGATTTTTTTTTCATAAAATCTCCAATATCTCATAAAATATGCGTTTTGAGAATAGACACCTTTGAAGAAACTCTGAGAGAAGAAATTATTTCAAATGATCGAAACGCATACGACGAAGATGGCGAAATTGATATAGATGATATGCTCGAGAACCCTGATTACTTTTATGAAAACTACGATTGAAACGTGCTTAACATTTCTCAAATGTTTCTATGTTATTATTGATACTTGAAGTTCAATTTTTTACATTGATTTGATATTATATATTATTTTGTAATGTATAATAAATTAAAATTTATAATAAATCAAATTGGAATATATCAAACGTACTCTTCTTGCATAAAATTCATGACAATGTCCGACATTTGTATACGTATATGTTTTTCCATTTTCCAGAAAAAATAAGTGAAAACCCAGAACATAAAAGATCTAACGTAAACGATGTAATGATAAATTGAAGATAGTGTATGATATAACATTGAATTTAGTTCTTTTTAGAACGGATATGTTTTCGAAAATCCTTTTCTTTGGTTTAATTCATTTTTTCATTCAAGTCCGCTCGTCATAGAAACCTAATCAAAAATAATCTATTATATTTCTAGGTCAAAAACTATATTCTCTAAACAATGTATCAAAATTAATCCTTTGTTGTTCCATGATAATAATATTCACATTTTATTAATTTTTCCTATTTTCCGGGAAAACCGAATGAAAATAATAATTTTCAAACTTCGTATACCTAAGAAAACCGACTTCGAGTACATAGGAAAACTGATAGTTCGAATATTTAGATACAAACCGTATCATTACAATTTTTTAACATAAATTCTTACACGTGGAAAAATTGGTTAATACGTTTTCCTGAGCGTACCGTTGGAAAATATAAGTATAGGACTAGAAAATTTCGATAGGAATTTTCTCAATTTTTCTTTTTACCTATTTGATGTTTTACTTCAAAACGCATATTTTATGAGATATTGGCGATTTTATGAAGAAAAAAATTGGAATATATAAGATTTTTTGGATAGTATTCCCCAATAAAGTGGGGATGAAAAGAGTAGTTTCGAGGGAGTCAAAATCCTTCTTTGTACATATTCGTTTCCATCGCTGTAGAAAACATTTTTCGGTTTTATCCGAAATCAACTTTTATTAAAATTTAAGTGGCGAATTTACCCCTCACCCCCACCCCCTGTGTAGAAGAAAGGGATGAATAACCGTTGCATCATCATGTCTTCGAAAACATGTAATCATAAACTAATCTACAGGACGAATGTTATTTTGATTAAAATCAATCAGTTTGCAGTGAAGATTCTCGTTATCACCCCTTGTAGGGGAGGTTTCAACGTTTTTTGAAGGTAAGTACCGTTGAATAATTAATAATAAAATGACATTAGCTCAAAAAAATGCTCGAAATTGCAATAGACGGCAATATAGTTAACGTTACTACGATTCACCCCCAATGGGGTAGTTTTGGGGGTTGATTTTAATAAAAATTCTCGCCGATGATAATATAATGTTTTATAGGGTGTTTGGAGTATGTAAAAATTTAGGCGATAGTTTTTAGCTTGAATTCCTTGTTTGACGACATTTACAGTGTAAACCTGGACTTTATGCTCATAATTGCCCCAATAACTCTTCCTCCCCTCTTTCAAAATTCCCACCAATTGTATTTCTTTCATTTTTTGGACAATTGACAACATTTGCCACAAACTTTGGCCGGTTTGATTACAATGCGATTCGGGTTTTTTTTCTGAGTGCGCGCACCGCAAGGCTCAATAAGAAAACTCTCGCCGACTGTATCAATGCAATCTTTTCACCTACAACTACAGTCAAACCGAAGAACCTAATGGTTTGATTACGATGAAATGCGTTCAATATTTCACAGGCCCGCAATATAAATCGTCGGCCCTTAAGGCCCATATTCTACCTGTTTATTTACGAAGTTCACTATATGTAAATTATTACTATTAGGTATATATTTTACAATTCCAATATTAGTTGATTTTGAACAAAACTTTTGATATTATTTTTATACTATATATTTTTTATACTATATTTTTTTCTCTATTTGTAATTACTACTTACCTTATGTACAACCCGATTTTGTTTTTTATTGATGGTAAATAAACATTATTATTATTATTATTATTATTATTATTCACAATAGACAAGTTTACTTGTTTGGACGAATACTATCATCAAACCACTTCAGTTAGTGGTTTGATAAATTTTTCACTTTTCAACACTAGCTCCTAGAATACGAACCTACGGCATCTTAGTCAGACGTTCGTGACGTCACACCGGGACTATTAGTGAATAGACTTTATATACGAAGATAATCTTGCGTGCTTTAATCATTTAGTTCCCATAAAAATCCCGATGCACTCCTACTAATAACTATGATTACAGAACATACTAACCAATATTAAATCCAAATAAAACTGCGAACACCATCTGGCCTTTCAAGTCGGGAACATAATTTGACGCGATTATAATTGCTGATGTAATAAACAATGTAACGTGGCTTATTACAAGTGTATCAAATCTCGGAAAACACGATATAATCCCGCAGGTAATCCTTCCAACGGTATTGGATATCCCAATAGCTGTTAACAGTAGCATCGACCAGTCTTTATCAATTTTCATTTCTTCCGCTCTCTTCACAATAAAAATAAATGGGCAGTATATTCCTAGCACGGTGAAGAAACCACTAAAAATGAGTAGCAAGAACGATGGGGATTTAAGCAGTTTAATGTTCAACATGATGGCTAACGTTCGAAGAAAATCTTCTGGGCAGCAGTAACAATGAAGACGGTTTCGTAAAAGATCCCGTTGCGAGAAAGCTCTTGGTACTGATATATGATGACCACTAGATGATTTCTGGAAATAGATGTGCAACGTTATTTATATTTGACAAATATTAGTCAGAATAAATTTTGAATGGAATTGTTTTGCTTATAGTACTTTTAGTTGTTACATTAATTTAAATGGAACATGGCTCCCAGTCGATTTGTGTCTAATTGTGATATGTTACATACTACGGGAGCTCACTAAGCGTTAATCAAAGTATTCTAAGACTCACTTAAACATCATCCAATAGTGGGGGTAGAGTTAAGAGGGCAAGGGTAACAACAGCAGAAAGAACAGTTATAAAAATTATTCAACACTTTTGACATTACATGCACATTCTAGAGCCAACATTTTCTCACTTTGAGACATGCCAGTTACTCTTGTCCACTTTCTGACGGCCAATCAGACATTCGAGTCGTAATATCTCACATCTACACATCCTACACAACATTAGTCTATGTAATGAAGGCAAACATAGTGTAAATATTTCGACGAGATTATCTCCCCCCCCCCCCCCGTTTTCGAAAGTGCTGAACACGATGCAAGTGGTGGGGTAAGTTTTTGACCGCCGCAACCCCGTGAAACGGCCAAAAACCAGCCCTTTTATGGATCCCTTTATGTTTTCATGTAGTCATAGGGAGTGATTTATCGATGGGTTATACTTGAAATAACATGGAAATGGGTTATAGAAAGTGGAATCCAGACAGCAGGCCTCGGGGGTAAATTAAACCCACCCGATGGGTGGAAAATAATTTTTTTTTACATGAACGGTTCAAACGCGTATCCCTACGCTTTCGAGATCGCTGATCACGGGAAAAATATTCATTTTTAGCTCAAACCCTTCTTCATCCATCAAATGGACACTCATCAGAAAGCATGCTATTCAGGATTTACAGGTTTTTCGACACATGATCGTTATTCCTGCGCATATCCCTTCATTTTTCACGGAAGAGAAGGTGGTAGCGACCTCGGGGGGTTGCTTCAACCCTTCCAAGGGGTGTAAAATTCATTATATACACTTTGGATCATCAGTACCCCCTCCCCCGTTCTCGCAGGAGATGATCACGATAAAAATATTCACCTTCATCTCCTCAACCATTATAATGGACTAAAACTTACCTTCATCCACCAGTTATCGCTGGGGCGATGATTGTAGGTTGCTGAGTAGGGTATAATGATTTCTTCATCATGGGAGTAATGAATAATAAATTTTGTCGTCAATATTTTATTTTATATTAGTCGAAGAAACATTTATAGACGTGAAATATAGGTAATATAATATTCGAGCAAGAGATTTGGGCCAAAAAATTTAAAAAAAGTGAAAATATTTTTGCTGTGATCAGCGACACCGAAAACGGGGGGAATACGCGTTTGAACCGAATCATTTGAAAAAAAAATGATTTTCCACCCCTCGGGAGGGTTTAATCAATCCTCTAGGCCTGCTGTCTGGATTCCACTTACTCTATAACCCCCTTCTATGTTACTTCAAGTATAAATCACTACCCAGACCCATTTATACACTTCTCCAAGAAATTAACGCACCACCAAAAAATAACCAAAAGTTTGAAGTTAATTTTTGTCTAGACCTCTTGTCCGATTTCGATGATTTTTTTTTATGATAGCCTCTTTATTCAAGAATGTGAATGTTCTATTGTTTTTTCAAAGAAATTTTGTTTTATTCATTACAGGGTGTTTTTTTCATTAAATTTTGTAACACCCTGTGGAGTTCAACAGTTACACCAGCAAGTTAGAAGTTAAATCGTACTCTAGCCTTATCTTGTCTTAACAGTCTCTTTTTTGATTCAGTTTATTATCTTCATTAATACCAGAAATACACAATTTTAAAGCATAATATGTTTTTATTCATTTCATTTTGGAAAAACAGAAGTAAGAAGCATGCTATGGAAAAAATAAGAGACATGTGGATTAAATGTCAAAAAGCATTTGAAAGAAGTGTGTTTATTGTGGTAATAGCCGTAATTTTTTCCAATATTTTTGTCAATATGGAACGTGAAGCACGAAATCTTAGTGGTGAAGAATGTGCTCATTAATATTGGTTGAACTAGGTTGGAGTTATCGAAGAATTGGACAGCGATTTAATGTTGCGCATACAACTGTTTCAAGAGTGATATAAAGATATAGAGAGACTGGAACAAGGGCCGGAACAAGGAAGAAATCGATTAACAACCCCAATTAATGACCGATATTTGACACTCTCAACGGTGCGACAACGTTTTGTAACAACGCGAAGTTTGCAGTTCGAGAAGTAAGTGGTTTACAAATTTGTGGGGAAACCATTAGACAGCGACTTATAGCATGTAATTTGAGACCAAGAGTTGCTGCTCGAAGACCAGCTTTAAATAGAAATCACCGGAGGCCTAGGCTAAATTTTGCCACAGAGCATGTTAACTGGACCGTGGCTCAATGGGAACGTGTGTTATTTACGGATGAGTCCCGATTCCATCTTTATAATAATGATAGACGTCTCCGTGTATATAGACGTCCCAATGAACGATATGCTCAGTGCAATTTCTCCAATACAACATTATTTGGGGGCGGATCTGTGATGGTGTGGGCAGGAATTTCTTTGACCGGTCGCACGGAACTTGTCGTCATTAATGGAAGCCTTACAGCTGTACGGTACATACAAGAAATTTTAGACAACCATGTGGTTCCATATGCGCCATATATAGGGCAAGGCTTTATGTTAATGCAGGATAATGTCAGACCTCATATTGCTCGAGTTGTGCAAAATTATATGGCAGAAGTCGGAATTGACACCATGGGATGGCCAGCTAATAGCCCGGACTTAAATCCAATGGAAAACCTCTGGGATAAACTTGGTAGAAAATTACAGGAGGTACGTAATCAACACCTTAGAAGTTCAAATTTGGGAAGAATTGGACCAAAATGAAATAAGGTCGCTTATTTTAAGTATGAATCGGCGTTGCCAAGAAGTTAATCGGGGTAAAGGCGGAAATACGCGCTATTGACATTCCTTCTTTGCATCTTGTTCATTTCCATTTAATTTTTTGTTTTGATGTTACCTTTAAGTAAAAACATGTTATGCTTTAAAATTGTGTATTTCTGGTATTAATGAAGATAATAAACTGAATCAAAAAAGAGAATGTTAAAAAAAGATAAGGCTAGAGCACGATTTAAATCAAACTTTTGGTTATTTTTTTGTGGTGCGTTAATTTCTTGGAGAAGTGTATAAACGGGTCTGGGTAGTGATTTATCGACGGGTTATACTTGAAGTGACATGGAAGGGGGTTATAGAGTAAGTGGAATCCAGATAGCAGGCCTACGGGGTTGATTACAATGTTAATGAATGTTCCTGGGGGTCTAGGGAACACGTGAAAAAAAGAAATTTTCAAATCGGTGCTGTTCCATCACTTTTCCACATTTTACACTCTTTTCCAGCTTATTTACTGGATTATATCACCTTTCATTATTCCACGACCTGCTTTAATGTGAACAGCCGGAATATGGAAATGTGGCAATATGTGGTTCAGTCCTTTCTTGGTAAAACAAAAGAGTTGTACAGTAATCTGTCACGAATAAATTAGCATTATAATACATAAAAAGCGCCTCTCTGTTGGTGTAATTTCACAAATTGTGTTTTATAAAGTAAGTTGTTATTATTTTAATTGATTATACTTATGGGTATCTATCGCACCTGAAATCACTTTTTGTGCGTCAAATTACGTTATAACCTTACTTTTTATGCAAGCTATATTTTTAATTGAATTCACTTTTACTACCAAAACCAATAAAATAATTTTAATTAATTCTAGGTCTGGGGTCTGAAAATAATAACAACATGCCAGATAAATATTGTGTACCTGGCTGTACAACCAATTACAGTTCTTCATCTAAAGGTTATGTCCGAGCCTTTAGATTTCTCAAAGAACCAAAACTGAGGAAACAGTGGATAAAGAGAATTTCTAGGAAAAATTGGCAGCCTACAAAATATTCAGTGGTGTGCATAAAACATTTTTATGACAGTGCAATATCCAAATCTGAACGATATAAAGATGCTTATGGTGTGTGGGAGGAGAGAGAAATGAAAAAGTTTATGTTAGTGTCTGGTGCAGTGCCCCGGGTAACGGAAACTTACCCTTATCCACCAGTTATCGCTGGGGCGATGATAATGAAGAAGAGGTCGCGTGCGGTGTGCATTTTGAAGAATATGAGGATTGTTATGCTGTTTGTTAACGACCTAGGTTTTTTAAATTAATTGTAAGCAGAGCTGGGCAAATACTTTGAAAAAGTATTTAAATATTAAATACTAAATACTTTCAGAAAATTGAAAGTATTTAAATATTAAGTATTTTCAATAGATAAAAGTATTTAAATAATAAATAACAAAAGTAATTAAATAGTTTAAACTTAGTATTTAAATACTTTCTGAATATTTAAATATTTTGATAATACTGAAATATTTTCAAGCATAGTTAAGTGTAATAATAGCCTTTAATGGCTAAACTTCACCAAATTGTATTTTCTATTTTTGTAGAAATCAATAGACAATTATTATCATTATCATTATTATTATTGTATTAAATATTATTTGAATATTTGAGGTGTCAAAATTTTAGGTTTCGTGACTTTCGTGCACTTCTACAACACTATTTTAATACCTCTATTCTTAATCAGTTCTAGTTGGGTATTGGACTTTTACTTATCCGTAGAGCTAGTAGACTTTTGCGTCTTCTGCAAATACCCAAATAAAGCACAGAGACTATGGCACTAGAATACCACTATTCTGTTCAACTGTTCTCTGTCACAATCACAAAACATATACATTAACAGTTAACACTTATACTGTCTATGTCTGCTCTCAACCAACTTTCTGGGAATTAAGATGCGAATGACGGAAAACTGAATGATGCAATGTATTTATTAACTACATAGTATAGTACACATCTTGATTCTTGACGAGTATCTGCCTGTCTCCCTGATGTATTTGATTATATTTGTTGTATTTATTTAAATACTTTGGAGATTCAAATACTTATTCAAATATTCCTGAAAGTATTTAAATACTGTCAAAGAAGAATTTAAATACTTTTTTAAAAGTATTTAAATACTTCCCAGTTATTTAAATAGTTTAAGTATTTATAAATACGTTTAGGATCATTTTCAAATACTAAGTAGTAAATACTTCAGATAAAGTATTTACAAGTATAAATACAAATACTTGCTGCAAGAAGTATTTAAATACTCGGTATTTAAATACTTTCTAGTATTTAAATACTTATGAGGTATTTGTAAGTACATATTTGCCCAGCTCTGATTGTAAGCAAATAATTTATTTTGTCATAAAAATATTTTCATGCTGTCTAGATTACTCTATAACCCTCTTCCATATAATTTCAAGTATAACCCGTCGATAAATCACTTCCCAGACCAGTTTATATATGAAAACATAAAGGGATACATAAAAGGGGTGGTTAGAAGGCCGCTTCAGGGGGTTGGGGCGGTCAAAAACTTCTCCCACTACTTCCATCGTGTTCAGCACCCTCGAAAACAGGGGGAAGGTAATCTCGTCTTTGCACGAAATGTTTACGCTATTTTTTCCTTCATTACATAGACTATTAGTGGAACTGACAGAGTTCAAATTGCAACGTTGCCACATCGTACACTCCGGCCTGTTCACATTAAAGATGGTCGTGGCCTATCTCGTGTATGTTTTTTCATCTTCTAGCCCTGTAGATCGAAATGGAGTCATTTTCGAGGACTTCCAATCAGCACGACTCGAACTGCATCAATTAGACACAAATCGACTGGGAGCCACGTTCCATTTAAAACGTGTGTGCCTTTTGATATACCTTTTTTTATCATGTTATTATTAATGTAACTTATTCATAAAACAAACTCATGCCATTTAACAACGCTTGGCAACAATATTTCAATTATGTTAAAAAAGTGTCAACATAATCAACTTATATTTGAGTTAATTTCTTGCTTCTAAAGGCTTATAAAAGAACTTGTAATTGCAGCGGTGAGCAAATAAATCGACCCATTTCGCGTTTTTAATTTTGAATGCATTATAATTAGGTGACAGGTATCGCATTTAAAAATAATCGTACCGGTTTAAGATAATTTAATATAATATTTAAAATGAGTACAAAGGATCCCACACTAAACTTAAGGGAAAATGGGTCCCAGTCGAATTGGATGAAAATTTGGTATAAAAATTTTTTGATGACATCTATTCTGGAACTATCTAGAGAATGGTGACGTCATCACAGAAAACTCGGGATCAGTCATCTTTAGGTATATAAAGCATGGAGTAAACCAGAGTGGACAGTTAAGTTCTTGATAACAAGTCAGTAAGATCAGAAGAGTAAAGTAAAGTCATCAAGTGCGCCTAAAATAGTGAATTATTATAGTATTTAGTAGTAGATTAGTGAAGTAATTAATTGTAGTAATTAGTATTATAATTAGTAAGTTAATAAATTAGTGTTAGTGTTACCCTGGTGTTATAATTTCCGAACCCACGATACAGGGTGTTTACAAAAAGGGTGTAAACACATCACACTAGAAAAAGCGTAAGGGTCTTTCTAATGACATAACGACATTTGAAATGTGATATATGCCACCTGATAAAAATGCATTCGATGTCAAAAATGCGAAGTTGGTCGATTTATTTGCTCGCAAGTCCATAATTTGTGGATACTTACTTTTACAGATGGCCCTACTGACCATTCAGTAGCTCTTGATTTAGAATACTCTGATAACTGAGGTAACGATCCTATAAAAAATATATCGTCTCTGTACATTGGTCGATTCACTGTTCGAATGCTAGCCGCCCTTTGATTAATTCCAGGGCAACACCAACAACAACAACAATCTCTCAAACAGTGGATAATAGATTGTTGACTTTCACTTTCACTTTCACTTTCATCTTCAAATTCATGCACGGTATAAAGACCCAGTGATACTGCATCGGTTTTATTAGTATACACATATTTTTCAATACTTGGATCACTGATATTATGAGATGTTGACGGCCAATCACTCATTCTTCTCGTTGCGGCTAGTAAATCGGATGTGGTTGGATATACAGTACGATAATAATCTCTATATATCTGCTTCATACTCTCTCTTGTCGTATAAATAGAACTTATCGAATCATCGTCGGTATCCGTAACAGTGCCTGTTTTATCTTCAGGTACTTCAATTATTATGGCTGGTTTGATGGGCTTGAATAACATGCAGCATAATATAGTTACAACAGATAGCCCACTCAGTAGGCGGAATTTCCATCTCCAATTATATTTTTTTAGCATCGTTACGACTGGGGGAAATACTATAAGTCCAATCGACGAACCGCATACTGATATGGCGGTGGCTAAGGCTCTCCACTTTTCGAAATAGAATCCCACAATTAGAAGAGATGGTAAGAAGATCATATTGAATCCTATTCCACAAAGGCACCCAATGAATATATTAAACGCCATTAAGTTGTTGAAAATTGTGGATAAAAATAAAGCAGCCGATGCAGTAATTCCTCCTATCATTCCAACTACTCGAAAACCAAACCGATTTGCCAATGCACATGTAATAGGCCCTAAAAACAGATTTAATACATATACAGACAAATTTTCATGGCATAGTCCATAGGGGCCTGGGACATGTGCGTTGGAAAGTATGCATCTACGGATTTTCTCTTCGGATTATGTTTACGAGGTTGTTAGTGATGCTTTTTATTTTGATCACATGATCCGTGGCCCGTCAATTTTTTTCTAAATGGCCATTAAACGTATACCTGTTTTAATACATTATGGTAAGTCACCACACTATTTAGCGTGTTAGGTAAGTCGTCAGGTAGATTAACATCATTTTAAATCGGACAGAAGATTTTACTGTTGGAACCAGTTCATTAAAAGCTTCTTTTAGACATACTAATTTTCCCCCTCGCCTTACCCCCGGTACACCCCCTATTTTGGGGCAATATCGCTTAAAAATAATTTTTTTGCCAATATCTCGGTTCTGAACGGTCCAAAAAAAAGATGGTAATCAAATTTAAATATAAGTAAATTCTCTATCGATATGGTTTAGACACATTTTTACGTAGCATCGTATCGCATGTATTCAAATTTAAAACTTTATCTATGCAATATGCTAAAATAAAGTATATACCTCAAGAAAGTTGTTCTTGTAAAAATTTCACTTTGAAATAAAAAGTTTTAAACACAGTCTAGTCTCTCTTCAAAAGTTCGTGATTAAGGGCCGGTTTATCAGTGCGCGGTTATAGCTGCCAGTCAACTATAGCTGACTGTTAAAGTCTCTGTTAAATTAAAAAGTGTTTATCCTGCCTTCGACCAACCGGCAGTTAGAAAACCGTCAGCTACATTAAATATAAATTTGGCAGCAGAGTTCCAGTCAGATGGGATGTAGGCAATGTTGCCGGAAATACTAATTTGTAGCATGTTTAAAGAGTATGTACCTGTTTATATTTTGTGTTTCATGTATTTTTTAAAGGAAATTGTTTAAAAAGGTTAAAAATAATACTTACAGAAAGTTATTTTGCGAGTAGAAATATGTTTTCCAATTCAGTAACTAAAAAAAGATGAAAATGTAAACGTGATAAACCACCGAAGGAAATAGATATTTGTAAATAAGCAACAATGTAAATTCATAATTTCTAACCCAAGATTTTCGGTTATTTTTCATCCTAATTTGGTTGGTACTTTTTATTCTTGTGTCTGTAATATAAATGATAACTGTCTCTGGGTACTCCGTTTGTGATAATGGAAAATAGCAATAAAAAACTAAAAAGCAAATTTTAGTCCTTTGTTAGTCGAAATCTTTTATGAAATTCTATATTGTCTAATTCTTCAAAAGGATCGATTCTTTCCTTATAGTGGAGTTAATAGAGATTTTCACTTTGGAAAAATTCCGAGAAGCGTTAACTTTTGAGGATATATCCCTGAATATGTCAGGAACAACATACCAAACGTTACCAACAATAGTCCTTGAGCGTATTTTTTTTTATTAAACAAAATATTTGCAGAATACCAGTCTTTGTCAAATATATCTTAAAATATTTTTTTCTTCAAAAAGTAATTACGCCATTCGAAAGTACGGGAAATTTCACATCAAAAATGTATATGAAGTTTTTTTGTACGATCAAAAATGTAGGCTCCAGATTTTTTTGTTTAACGCACGAAAATGGAACGCGGTGACACGAATGGCGCGCGAACCGCGCGCGGCCTCAGACCCGCTACACTAAATTTGTTGTAACTTTTGAACTAATTAATGAAATTTACCTCACAAAAGCTTAAATGACAGAAGAAACATGCAGTTATTGGATTATTATATTTTCAAATATAATTATGAATGTATGTAGGAATAGTGCATATATGAAGTAGGAACATAAAGAGATTTGCGATGAAATAGGTTAAAGCTCTACCATTTCTAAAAATATGGAGATAAAAACTTGGGTCTTTCACATTTTACTCTTGAAGTAATAAAAAGATTCGATGAGTGAAAAAAATCTCAAAAAGTTATTTTTGAAAATTTCAAAATTTTGAGATGATAAAATTTTGTATATATAACTAATATATAACTTTAACTACCTATTTCTCTGGTTTAAATCGCGTTATTAAATCTTTGTAGGTGCAATTTTTAAAGCTTGAAATGTGTAATTTAAGATGCTTCACCTTAAAAATTAAATTAACCCCCTTTTTTTACGAAAATAAAAAACAATTTTTTTTGCTGTAAAATTCGTGAAATTATGGGTAAAATAAACGTTAATAACTTTTATAAAAAAAATTTATTTAGCCTACCTGTGCAGCATATGTTTATAGTAGGACCTCAAAATAAGTAAATCTGATGATGAAAAAATTTTGGAATATATATAAACCCATACTTTTCACGAAATATTGAAAAACTCAAGTTTTTTCGGTAAATCGACTTAATGTTGATTGTTTCTACAATTTTTATCCTGTTTAAAATATCGACAATATATTAAAAATATTCACGTAGTACAGGGCTATGAGTCAAATTATAATGCTTGAATAATAAATAGAAAGAGATTGAAAGTAAAACAGCATCTTCACGGTAAGCGGTACGTATCACCTGCCCCACACGCTGCCTGTGTGTGTACCCGCAGAGCAATGCTATGTACAATATCACTTTTCTCAGCTTCTTTTTTTAAGTTTTATGTGAAAATTTAAATTGTGTTTGAATTGAATAGTGTATTGAATTATTTTATTGCTTGATAGTCGGCTATATTGGATCAGCCAATTTGAATTACAATTTTTTGACATCATAATCTGTTTCAGCGACCTCGACAACCCCCTTACATGTCAATTTGAATTAAATTCTTTTAAAATTTTTCAACTTATAATAATTTTGTTAAAAAAAAGTTTCTTTTTGTTTAAATAATTAATAAACAATTTTCTCACGATTATATGTTTATAACTTTTTACTTTAAGCTATATGCAAAAGTGATATCAAAAGGTTTTAGGAAAATCGAAGCTTCCCGTAATTATTCCGAAATAATGCATATTTCAGCCTCTATTGACTCCATTATTAACTGTATAAGGTCTTCTCTCATAATCAAAAAAAGTCCTCATCTTCCCCACTAACGTCGATTTCTTCAAAATACATTTGATTTTTATATTTACTTGACACAAACACGAACAAACGTTTTATAACCTTACTTTATACATGTAAACAACATTGTAACCTCCAGCTATCTCCATAACAGGCAAAAAAAGCGTCTGTTAAAGTAGCCGCGACTTTGCCTTACGGTTTGGGTTAACCGGAACACTAATAAACAGTTTGACGTTAATATGACCGACAGCTAATTCTTGACCAACAGCTAAAGCACATAACCGTGCACTGATAAACCGGCCCTAAATGAGCCGTAAGACCGCTGTGCAAAGGGCCGTATTTGCGAGCCCCCAGCAGGTAGAGATATCGCCTAATCGCCTTTGTATTATTGGAAAAGATAAAGTGACCTTTCCTTTAACTACTCCCAAGATATCAAAGCGAAATTAAAAAGTTGAAAAAAAGCATTTTTTGGAAGCTGTGGGACGTGGAAAATCTATTTGCAATCACTGTGTAATATTTCGTAGCATCAAATCATCATCAGTTTCAATGTTTCCAAATTTGAAACATTGTCCAACACATGTAACCATCGATAATAGTGAAGAAATGCTCGCTTTATGCGGAGATTTAAACTGGAAGATGTCGGAACAAGTTTTTTAAACTCCAGGTGCTTCATTAAACATATGGTATATGGTACTGGTTTATTCTAAGGTCGTTAACTGAACTTCACTTTGATGTTGACAGCATTTCTGTAAGAAAGTTAGTCTCTATTCATATTATCATCCATTTCAAACTTTCCAAATGTTAGTAGTTGCTGAAAACAACGCTTAACTTGTTTTAATGGAGAAACTTTATTGGCTGTGTAGCATCCTATAAGGGCATGTACTGAGGAAAGAAACTGAATAACATGATAATCTAGAACAGCGGTTTTCAACCTTTTTCGAACCACGACCCCCTTACAAAAAGAAAAACAAGTTTACCCTCTCGCGACCCCCAATCTCGATCTCTATTAACAAAATCTAAAATCGATCAAATTTTAAAACTTCTTGTTATAGTTCTTGGTATGATTTCTCATTAAAAATTGGTTTCATTAAAATTGTATATGTGTAATATTTAGATTTTTAGATTTTAGAATAAATGATTTAACTTTATTGGTTTTTTTCTCAATAGCTCGGGACCCCCTTGGAATTGCTTCGTGACCCCCCCAGGGGGTCGCGACCCACAGGTTGAAAACCACTGATCTAGAAGACCGTCAAATGTATGTATTGGCACAGCACGTCACGTGGTTCCCATTTCACACAGAATCCAGAATTCTAGTTCTTCCATTTTAAATGTGCTAAAGTAATGATACATTGCTAATACAAATGTATCTGTGTCGGAGCTTGCTACAACCAATTTTTTAACCTGTAAATGGAGATGATGGCATGATGAACATGTAGAATTATTCTTTCGTCAGTTTCTTCAAGGGTTGATATTAAATTTGGAACATCACCTTGTGAAAATGATACATACGGTTTTCTCTCCTCATTTTCCAATTCCCCCAAAATAAAAAGTTATATCGCCGATGTTATATATGCCTGACCATGATACCAGAAAATACTGCACGAAGAACTCTTGTAGTCTATGCTTGTTGTTGAATGAAGCCCAAAATGCTTTCATATCTTTTGGAAGTGAACTAACTACTTGCACTATGAATGGTTGTCTCTATAAGATATGTAGTAGCTCTCCGAATTCTTTCCTCTGGTTTAATGCTATCGGCTCTGTAGACATCAAATACAATATCAACCCCAGCAGAGGTTTTTGATATAGATATGATCCTTCGAATTATCGAATCTGCTAAATCAACAAACGTTTTCATTGCCTTTGCTGAAGAACCTCATGCACGTGCATGTAACATAAAATCAAAGACTGTTGTGGTTGTAAGAGATGTAGAAAGTGGAATTTGCAAGCTCTTTTCTTCCAGCTCCTCCAGTTCGTGAACCAAACCTCTCTACTGACACTTTCGAAAGAAATCATCTTTCTTGAGAAAACGTGATGTTGAAGTCAGTTCAAAAGTCAATAAGTTGTCGATTGAGTATCTATTTTCTCTGGCTGCATCAAATAAACGAAGAGCCTCAAGGGTCTCTTTTTGTATGTCCACAACAACTGGGTCTACATGGGATTAAGCCAGAGACTTTCTGTGTCTTGTTGGTGAAGTGAAAAGTGTCTTAAATTACCTTTTTTTTACTTTACCATAATGTATTAAAACGTTTTTCGCCAATTTGAAAACAAAACTGACGTGCTACAGATCAGTGATCAAGATAAAAAGCATATCTAACAACCTTGTAAATATAATCCGAAGAGAAAATCCGTAGACGTAGACACTTTCCAACGCGCATACCCATAGGTCAAAAAAGTGGGTTCGTAATGTAAAAGGAGCGTAAGACAATTTATCTTTTTTAAAGTGTTCAGGGGTGCCTCCTGACTATTTTGCCAAGTTGGTGAGCCGGTGTTAGCGTCGGGGTCGGTAGCCCAGTGTGTTAGCGCGTTTAGCTTGCACTCTGAGCGTACCTAGCGAAGTGGGTTCGAGCCCCACAGCGAAAAAATTTTTCATAGGAAATTTTCTCCAAGAAGTGGTTCGGATTCCACCATAAACTGTAGGGCCCGGTCTCCTTTACTCAGACAAATCTGAATCTTTTAGACTTAAGAGGGTCATTAAGGTGACATGGAAGGCGGTTAAAACACATTTTAAACACACATTTATGCGAAAAGTTCAAAAGCAAATATCTCGCGGACCATTAATGCTACGACAAAAATGATAAGGACGTAGCTTTTTTGTTTAGCACTAAATTCTCTACCGTCACAGGCTCATTTTCGTAGAACTAATAGCCAGGGAGATAGCGACAGTTTTCGTGAAATCATTTGTATAAAGCCAGATTTCTTTCACATGATAGATTAGACAGTATCAATGATGAAGGTGCAATTCCACCAATCTATAAGTCCTGAGATCGATTTCAGTTAATTACCGATTAATTACGGTGACAAAATGGAGAAATTTTACCGAAAAAAAAAGTCCCAAATCCTGCCCCCTCTAATTCCTTCATTTTTGTCGGAATTCAAAAAATAGAAAAAAAGATTTTAGCAAATTTATTTCTATTTAAATTAGCTAGAGTAGTCTTTTGGCGTAGGAGCCAAGATTAAAGAGTTGCCAACTGTAGAAGCTCAAAATTTGCGATTTTTTGCCGTACATGGCCAACATTTCAGTATCTAGTTATCTCCGAAACGAAAAAAAAAAAAAAATCAAAGTTGACCTTATTTTTTATTTCGAGCTGACCCCCACCGTTTTGGAGATATCTGGGAAAAATAGCAAAAAACAGCTTGCATTTCGGCACCGAAAAAATTGCAAAAACATGCAATCTTGACACGTTCATATTTTTCGAAAAACACCATTGGGACGGACGTACGATGTCGCGACGTAAAGAGGAAGTCTTCCAGATAAACCTGATCGTAAATTGCACGGCGAAATTCGAAAATTCGGCTCGGCACGAACGAATCAAAAGTAGCATTTTGTGACATTTCAGAAAATCTATATCTCTTTTTGCAACTAAACATGTTTAATTTTTTACTCATTTTTGCAACACTTAGTCTGGGGTCCAACAGTACGAAATCGCTCTAAATTCCATGTAACCTGTTCCGACATGACGTACATTTTTCAACTTCAGATTTGCAAAAAGGGTTATATAGGACACCAGAAATGACTTGTTGGATTCTTATTAGCTCTTGCATAACTTCTTAAATAATAAGAAAAGAGACGAAATGATAATTCCTAAAAAAAATTTTTTTAATACATAACACGTCCTGTAAAAGAAACTATGAGTGCTATCCATCTAATTTTTTTATAGTATACACTAAAGATATAAGCGCTTGGATGAGGCTCGATGGCACTGTTTAAATATGTTTAGTTTTTTGGGAAAAAAATATGAAATCCGTAAGTATAAAATATTGTAGTAAGAATTTCAACATACGAGCAAGTACTTCAATTTTAAATTTTTTGTGTATAAACTATGCTAACAAACATACCCAATATATTGAAAATGTTTTTAAGACAAGAACTAAGTTGATATTGCATATAGTATTCGAGTTGTGAATTTTTAAAATGGGTGCATGATGCGGCGTATGTAATAAAGGCGACAGCTCCTAAAATTCATAAAGCGCATGAAAACAGTTTAAGTGAAATTAGCTGGTATGTTTATGTTTACTAGGCGTACGTACTTATGTATATAGTGTGAAGTTATTTGTCTTAACATTTTAACATTACAAAAACGATTTGTGTTGGTTGTTTAAATCGATTGATTATTGTTTGCGGTTCATATTTATTATTTACTAGCTATGCCCGCGGTTACGTTCGCGTGGAATTTTGAAATTGACTAAAAAGCTTCTTTATAAACGACGTTTGAGGTAGAATCGCCATCCTGGAATATTTCAGAAAACTCACAAATTTTCTGGAATATTACAGAAGTTTAATCTTAAAAATTTATGCCGTGCAAATACGCTTATTGTAGAGATCAAGCTGTATCTCCTGTTCTACTAGACCGATTTTCATAAAACTTGGCTTAGTCTAGGCCGATTTCGATGAAATAAGAACTAAATGTTACTCCAAGCTTAGATGAACCTCATTGGTTCAGTAGTTTCTGCGTGATGCGCGTTCAAACAGACAAGCAGACAAACAGAGAAAAATTTTAAAATCTGTCTTAATGCATTCCATTACTCATCTTACATCTCCCACATCAGTTTTTTGCAAATATTTTCAATGTACATACACGTCAACTTTACAAATGTATTATATGTATACGTTTGAAAATTATTAAAAGGTAAAATAATTTAATAAACGTGATTTACGCTCCCTCCCACCGACGGAAGACGCTTTTCAACAACATGTTGCAAATTTTACTTTTTTAAACAGTGTTGTGAACCGTCATTCAAATCACCTCTTGCACAAAATTTTGGATGCAGAATTGGAAATCAGGAGCTGGTACCGATAATGTCGACAAAAAAAAGTTTATCTGAACTTAAATTAAAAAGTGTAACTGTAAAATAAAATGCGACACAAAATGTTCTTGTGAGTGGTATTCAGTTGCGTGCTCGTGTGCTGCTTTTCCTGAAAATTGTTTTAAGGGAAAAAGCAATATGCATAATTTTATAATGATAGTGATTCTGACTAAAATGTTAGAATAGTTATACACAAAAATTACATAATATACAACATTAATGTTTTATTTAAAATATCTCCCTTTTCTGCTTTCTATTAAATATGATAAATACCTAAAATAATATTTCTCACTAATGTTTTATTTCTTAAATAATATAAAAACGAGTAGAAGTTGTACTCGGGCATGGCCAATTGCGAATACCTATTTGATTAACATTTTGCTCGAACACACAATTCACTTTATATTGATTACTATTTTTTAAATGAGTGGCCGCAATCGGCAACGCCCGACTACTACTTTCATTCGTTTTGTTGTATTATTAACATAAAGTAATTCAAATTTGCAATTATATTGAACAATATAGTGCTTTTTACTGTTACACTGTACCAATTATCGTGTAGACTATTTTTATTTTAATGCTGCATAATTACGCGCCTCATAAAAAAATCATAAACAAAAAACTGTATATGTTATCGACAGGATCTTTTTTAAACAAACTTTTTCAATATATGTACTATATTTGGTAAGCAATTGTATATAAGAATTTCATAAATTTAACATAGTTGTCCACATATCGAAATTTTTAGAACGTAAATATCAACCTTTTGATTTTAATTATTTTTTCCAAAAAAAATATTCTTTTCAAAAATACCTAGAATCACGTATATCTTTTGAGTATACATACCAAAAATCAGATCGGTCGGTTACATAGTTTTTGTTTTAATGGAGAATAACTAATGTAAAACATAATTTTGTAATTATCAATCCGCCATCTTTTTTGCGATTTCTGAAGTTGCGCAAGAGCAAAAATTAATCCGACAAGTGTTTTCTAGTGCCCCAGGTAATGCTCTCTTCATTACTTATATCAACATTTGTACGTCATGTCGGAACAGGTCATCTTGATTTTGGAGTGCTTGGACCCCGGACTAACTTATAGTTTGGTAGAATTGCACTTTCATCCTTGATACTGTCTAAGTTATCATGGAAAAAAAAATCCAGCTTTATATATATTAACGTCGCTACCTCCCTGGCTATAAACGTTTATGGTTTAAAGTTTTCAAAAAGTAGTTTTTGTGGATTATTTCCTTAACTGTTGATCGAACATTAAAATGTCAAATGGAAATCTAAAAGAGCACTAATTTCTCGCAATTTCTGTATTAGAGACCATTTTGCAAAACTAATAATAGTTTTCACTAGCTACAGACCGTCAAAAGTTAGAAAATTGTATAGTTGAAGCAATCGCATTTGTGAGCGACGTTGAAAGGCAAGGGGTGCAGAACGCAGAGCCGGATTTAACTATATTGTAAACAGATATAAAATAATAATAATTTATAATATTACACTTACAGTATCCTCCAAAGCACTGCTATGAATTGATAACAAAACTTGTTTTCAAAAAGACATTATCAAATAAAGAAATATAAAGTAAAACCGCTGCCCAAGGAATCACTACTTCCACATCCAAGTCTCTTACAACAAAATACTATATTTGCACTCCACTATGTGGAAATAATTGTTTATGGAACTTTAATGGTATAATATTTGAAATCATGCACCCCAAAACCCCATAAAATTATATGCCACATCTGTAATAGAGGTGGGGGTGAATGAAGCGAAAAAAATTCTTGATGACTTTGACTCTTGTACACACACTAAATCACACTATTTTTTCACCACCTTTAATAATAGGGGGCGGTAATAGGGATGGCTAATGCCATTTTTTTTGAGGCCTTAGCTCCTCTTATATTTACTAAATACCAATTTCATGGACTCTTACTTGCTTGATTTACCTATTTACCCCAATTTACCCTTCAACTCTGCAACGGAATAAGATGAAAATATAATCTAGTTCCAGATCGCGTTAAAAAACATACGTGTGCCATATTTTAAGTGAATATCTTAAACGGTTCCAGAGTAATCGTGAGCACCAAAACGATACAAGACTAACATACACACCGACGCAACAGACAAATTTATTTTGCTCAGACTTAAAATATTGACGTTTCTTGATATTATAAGCCTATTTTAATAATGAAAATTTCCAAAAAATTTTTTTTTGCGTAAATATACTTCAACTGAATGTCGAACTAATACGCAGAAAACGGCAAGACAAAGATATAAAAAATCGTTGTGTGCCGTAAACTACACGATAGAAGTAAAGCCTCTACTACAAGCATTTTCTTCGAGGAAACCTACTACGCATCCATACTACCCACTGTGCATCCAATTTACTCGAGTAAAGCCACTGCGCATTCATACTTCTTGAAGTAACCTACTGCGCATCTCTGGCACTCGAGAAAAGCCACTGCGTATCCACACTACTCGTGATAACCTACTGCGCATCCATAGTACTCGAGGAAAGCCACTGCGCATCCATACTACTTAAAGTAACCTACTGCGCATCCATAGTACTCGAGGAAAGCCACTGCGCATCCATACTACTTAAAGTAACCCACTGCGCATCCATACTACTTGAGGTAACCTACTATAATACTCGAAAAAAGTCACTGAGTATCCAAATATTCGAGGAAAGCCACTGCGCATCCATAATACTCGGGGAAACCTACTGCGCATCCATAGTAGTCGAGGAAAGCCACTGCGCATCCATACTACTCAAGGTAACTTTAACAACATAATATTTAAAATCGTCTACCCCAAAAACATATAAAACGATATGCTACATCGGTAGTGGGGGTGGGGGTGGTGGTAGAGGGTTGGTAGTGGGGGTGGATGAAGTAAAAAAATATTTTGAAGCTTTTGGTTCTTGTACACACACTAAATCACAATTTTTTTTCATCCCATTTAATAAGGGTGGGGGTGGCAATGGAGGTGGCTAATGTCAAAAATTTTTTTTAGCCCTTAGCTTCTCTTTTGTATGCTAAATACCCATTTTATGGACTCTTACTTGCTTGATTTACCCATTTACCCGAAATTTACCCCAATTTACCCCCCAACCCTTCGACGGAACAAGATGCAAATATAATCTAGTTCTAGATCTCGTTAAAGTACATATGTGTACCAAATTTCAAGTCAATATCTTTAACGGTTTCAGAGTAAACGTGCGCACAAAAAAAAAGTTACAGACAGACAGACCGACAGACGGACAGAAATTTTTTTTCGCTCAAACTTAAAATCTCGACGTTTCATGACATTTGAAGCCCATTTGAACAATAAAAATTTTTAAAAATTTTTTTGTCGTTACTAACTTCCACTGGATGTGGAAGTAATTATCGAATTATATCTTCACCCCGACAGTATAAGCTCGACTGCGGTCAAAATTAACCATACGCTAACCTTAAAATTCAAGGTAACAGTTAGTTTTATGAAAATCGAATTTATGGAGAATTTAGTGCTGAACAAAAAGTCCTTACCGTTTTTGTCACAGCATCAATGGTTCGCAAGATCTTTGCGTTTGAACTTTTCGCAAAGATGGCGGCTAACGCCAGCTTCCGCCGTCCCTGTTTTGGAAAAATATTCATAGTCTGTATATCCTGAAATGATTAGTGGTAATGAAAATGAATTTAATTCTATGCCATTTTGAGGGAATATGGGGATGGTTTTTGCAATTTTAAGGATGATACAACCACGGTAGAGGTGAGAACTTTTATATGGCGATTTTTGACTTAATTTAACAGAATTATTATAGTCCAGCCGTATTGCGTACTGCGTACTTTTTTTGTGGAAGTTGTTTAAGAGGGCATAATAAGCAAGCACAGAAAACTACACCCTGCTACACCATGTGGGTTGAAACTTTGAAATTTTACTTGTGTCCATATCTTTTTCCCTATTGCCCGTAGAGCTCTTTACCAAGTTACAATTTCTGAAGATTCATCTCTCTTCTACATAATATATATTACACATTTGCCGTAGGACAAACGGTTTGGGCTGTACTAGGCCGGAAAGGTCGCGCTATCCGAATTTAGGACAGGACAAACGGCTATTATTTCCAATCTACAATACTACACATACTAATACCCTTAAGTAGGGATGATGATTTGTGAAAAAACTTTCATCGAATACCGCGCGGTTTTCATGATACGGGATGGTGAAATTTTGAAAACCCCTTTTTTAAAAAAAAAGTGAACCCACTTTTTTTCGTCCATTTTTTTTTATGCGTGTACGACCCTAATAAATTTACGTGGGTTTCATTTTAATACATTCGTTGGTTTACGAGCTAGACAGCAAAATATGCCAAAAATGGCCATTTTGGTATTGTTGCATTAAAAAAACCAAAACCAGTATAATTCTGGTAAATGCTTTTGTTTATCCTAAAAGTCCAACTCATTGCGCATAGAAAATGTGTTT
This sequence comes from Rutpela maculata, assembly GCA_936432065.2. NCBI lineage: Eukaryota > Metazoa > Arthropoda > Insecta > Coleoptera > Cerambycidae > Rutpela > Rutpela maculata. Next base: position 2,873,129 of record OW386291.2, on the reverse strand, counting down.
TTGTATTTAAGTAGGATCAACACCGATTGTGTAATAACGATTTATGTCATGTGTTCTCCAGTCTCCCTTTTCACATTTTTTTGCGGCCTTATGGTTCATAGTAGGGCAGAAAGCATATACACGTGGGCAGGGCACATAATAGGGTGTTAAAATGGGTCTCTTGTTAAAATGCGATAGGACGTACCGTTTTCGAGTAAAACGCACTTGTTTGGTTATGTTTGCTTTGAGTTTTCATTCTGTTCTGAATTGTGATCTGATAAATAAATTCCATATTTTGGTGTTTTCTTTCTTAGGAGTTTGTTTTTTTAAATCATTTTTCGATGAAATGGACATATAATAGCTGTTTCTTGAGGAAGGTAAAATTACTGTAGATTTTGTTATAGACACAAAATAAGTTGCAATGATGATTCGAGACAAGCGTGAACTTTCAAATAGAGCAGTGAGAACTCCCTATTCCGCCCGAGTCCCTTCATTTTTTCATTAGCAATGTCCCTCATAAACAGAAAAAGCAAGAAGCGGTGAGTATTTACTAGTCAGTCGATGAAAAGTGTGATCTGAAATAATTTTTTGCAAACAAGTGAATTTTACTCGAAAATGGTACGTCCTATCGCAAGAGAGATTTTAACACATTAATATGTGCCCTGTTCAGGTATATTGCTTTATTTCCTACTATGAAGTATAAGGCCGCAAAAAAAATGTGAAAAAGGAGACCTGAGAACACATACCATAAATCGTTATTACATAATAAGTCAGTGGCGGCTGGTGAAATTTCAATATTTTTTTTCTCGTCTATGGCGCATGGGACCCATACGAAATTTGGGAAATAACATCTAGAGAAGCACTTCTCTAATGACCCCTAAAAAATTTTGAAAAAGCAGTTTGCGAAAATTTTTTTGAAAATTCGTTAGCCTCCCCTGGGTCTAGGAGCTCCTGTTTATTTTTATTTTTTTTTGTGATATGCATTTGACTTTTCATAAAAATACAATAACAGATTTTGGAGTTTATGAAAATATTTTCATTACTAACTGAAATACAATGAACTGAAATTTTGTAATTTACAATTTAACAAATTACAATATTTCAATTCGTTGTATCTCAGTTAGTAATGAAAATATTTTCATGAACTCCAAAATCTGTTGTATTTTTATGAAAAGTCAAATGCATATGACAAAAAAAAATAAAAATAAACAGGAGCTCCTAGACCCAGGGGAGGCTAACGAATTTTCAAAAATTTTTTCGCAAACTGCTTTCTCAAAATTTTTTAGGGGTCATTAGAGAAGTGCTTCTCTAGATGTTATTTCCGAAATTTCGTATGGGTCCCATGCGCTATAGACGAGAACAAAAATATTGAAATTTCACCAGCCGCCGCTGTAATAAGTGTTGATCCTACTTAAATAAAAAAACACATTTTCTATGCGCAATGAATTGGACTTTTAGGATAAACAAAAACATTTACCAGAATTATACTGGTTTTGGTTTTCTAAACCAACGAATGTATTAAAATGAAACCAACGTAAATTTTCTTATATTAGGGCCGTACACGCATGAAAAAAAATGGGCGAAAAAAAGTAGGTTCAATTTTTTTTTTAAATTTCAACATCCCGTATCATGAAACCGCGAGGTATTCGATGAAAGTTTTTTCATAAATCATCATCATCATCCCTCCTTAAGGGCATTAATATGTGTAGTATTGTAGATTGGAAATAATAGCCGTTTGTCCTGTACAGAAGACCCCCAAATTCGGACAGCGCGACCTTTCCGGCCTCGTACAGCCAAAACCGTTTGTCCTACGGCAAATGTGCAATATATATATATTATGTAGAGGAGGGATGAATCTTCAAAAAGTGTAACTTGGTAAAGAGCCCTACGGGCAATAGGCGTCTGAAAATAAGGAGTACGCCACCTGGTGGTCTATAGTCAAAATAATTATGGGCTTTTCTGTCATTGTCTCTTTAGTGTACGATGATATCAACAATAAGTAAATGATAAACTGAGATGCTAAGTTATTTAAAATATGATAGCGTTTAAAGGGGGCTACAATTGGCTGAAGCCAACCTAGTCGGTATCCTTTGTAGATTCCAGGGACAACTCGTGAAAGTTGAGTTGGCACGACAATGTTCAAATAATGTAGACTCTTTGATGTAGACACCTCTAACCAGGCATTGAGAGGGAAAAAGCTGGTGCAAATAACCGTGGCCCGAGTAGCAATAATAATGTCCTAAACAATCACACATTGTAAGTGAAATTTTTGAAATAAGTAAATATATGTAATTCCAGTATATTTAAAAGTAATATATACTATTTGCACCATGCACTATTATGTTTTACCCCTGAATATTTCTGTTTCATACTTTACAAAATACTGTTTCATTTATTTTACTTAAAGAATTATAATAAATATCTTTTCACTTATATTCAATGTACCACTAATTTCATGGGTATTTGAATCTGAGACACTTGTTTGTGAACATAGAGTATACACATTTATTAAGTTTTGTGTTGAATATGGGTAGTACCACACAAAATAATATGTCCTGCATTTAAAACATATTCTCCTTCATACACACACTTAGAATTTTTACATTTTTAGTGCTTTAAAAATGTTCCATGCATTGCAGTATGTCACTCATGTTTCCTGAAAAAAAAAAAAGTTATTTAAACTACAACTGTATATAAATTTAGAGAAATATTTAAGTTTATTAATATTTAATTAGCCAGTCACCGTTTATGTCGAAGAAACTGTACTTTTCACGGGAAAAACTAGATAACCTAAAAAATATGAATTTTGCTGAATAATGCCATTAACATCTTGCAAATCACTTACAACAAAATCTTGCAAACCTTTAGGTCATATATTATTAATGTTATTATTTTTAACGCCAAAAATAACAATAAACAGAACAAAATTAATATAAGTATTCGCCATATAAACAAACAAAAAGCCTATAATTAGTTCACGAGTTCTCCACTTTGGCGCTGGCATCTTAAATTCAGACGCCTATAGGGAAAAAGATATGGACACATAAGTAAAATTTCAAAGTTTCAACTCCTAAAAATAGGGGACGCACATGGTGTAGCAGGGTGTAGTTTTCTGTGCTTGCTTATTATGCCCTCTTAAACAACTTCCACAAAAAAAGTCCGCAGTACGCAAAATTTTTTATTATGTCTAATTCGACTGGACTATTAGTAAAATGTCTTATTTTACTGCGAATTACAATGATTTAAATCGCCTTCCATCTTTCTTCTCACAGTAATATATTTTCAGAACACCTCGAAAGGGCAGTATGTGTAAAAAACGTCTTCATTTTATGTTGGATATAAAATGATGACACAAACCAAACAGTATACTAGAAGTTCATTTATATAGGATTATCAAACATTATTAAAACAGAAATACTTACCTACCTACTAGAAAGTAAAATCCACCCATTATTGAATTTGTTAAAGCTATTTTTGTAACATTAACGTTAAAACTTTCACTGATTTCATCAAGAAAAATTCCAAATGTGTACATCATTCCATCAACGAAAAAATTACATAAAAAAGACGCAGCTACCACTACCCATCCCCATCCCCCATCAGGTGGAACAACGATCACATTTCCTGCTTCATCATCGGCTGCTGTTGGTAGACATTTTGTATACCGATCCTTGTCGGAATTTGACCTTATGGACTGTTTCCATAGGAAGCCTTTGCTGTCTTGTATCATTTATGTAATATTCTGAATAATTTATAATACATCTTAAAATTGATTATTTTTGCAATTTTGACTTTTGACAAATGACATGTGTCAAATTTTATTCATACCAGAAGCGTTAAAAAAGGGGTTTAGTGTAATTTGAAATAGTAAATATATTTCGTGGTGACCTTAGACGAGAAAAGTGAATTATTAGGAAGTCGATTGAGCCTGAATGGATTTACCTTTGGGTCAGGGTGTATTTAATACACCATGCTTTGGGTTTAACTTTTTTAATGGCTCTTCTGTCATAAATAAAGTTTTCTACTTTTTTTGCCCAAAAATTTTTTTCTAGAAAAATTATTTTGAAACAATGGGACAATTTTTGTTACTTTGACCTAAAAATCTTCACCTAGAGGTTCTTGAGGTTGCTAATTACGAATTTGGTGATTAAATGACGGCTCCAAAATGATCGATCTCAAGACCAAAATAATAATAATAATAATAATAATAACGTTTATTGTGAACATTGAGACGTACACAAATGGGAGATAGTTCGGCATAGCCGCTCTTCCACTTTCCCATAAAGAATAACAATATTCGTTACTTAATTAATTACACTTAACTATGCATCTATAAAATGCACTAGATTAATATTAAAACGTACAAAATATTAATTAGTTTATATAAATACTTACACTAAATACAATAATTTTATCCAATAATGAAAAACAATGCTTGTTAATTAATTACTTACTGACTTAATTACACTTAAAAAAATATTTATAAAAAAATAGTATTAAATTGTACAAAACAAATAGTTTATTAATATGCACCAAATTTGATAAAGTTATATTTATGTAGTTTATACACTTATATCATTCCCTAAGAATAACAGTTTCGACTCTTTCTTAAATGTACCTATCGACTTGTCTAAAAATTTTAGGACATAATTTAATACTGTTGGCGCGGTGTATGCAAAGCTCCCCTCAAATTTCGCAGTTCTATGTCTAGGTGTGGTATAACTATCCACTCTAACATTCACATCGTGTATATCTGATCTTAATATTAATAAATCTGAAAGATATTGTGGTTGTTTATTTTTAACAAGTTTGTACAAAAATATACTATAAAGGTAATTAGTACGCTGCTTAACATTCAATTCACCTAAATTTTGCAAGTATGGTGTTACATGCTCACCATATGGTATTTTACAAACAAATCTTAAGCAAGCGTTTTGTATTTTCTGTATTTTATATTTATTGTACTCTGTTAGCTGAAAATAATATACTGAACTTCAATATTCGATTCTTGGATAAATAATTGATTTTACTAGTTTTAGTTTTGTTTTTTCATCTATTTCATGTTTCAACTTGTAAATTGATTTTAATGTAGCATATGAGCTTCTGAATATATTACTAGTGTGGTGATCAAAGCTAAGATTCTCGTCTATTGTTACTCCTAAACTTTTAGCTTTATTTACCCACTGTATTTTAGTATTATTTGCTGTGATATCAAAATTATCTAGATGGAGATTAGACCTTATCCTTTCATTTCCGATGCAAAGTGCTTGTGATTTTTTTGGATTAAGTTTAAGTCCATTTTTGATACACCATGTACAAATACGATTTAAATTTTCATTTACATCTTTCACTAAATTTGGAAATTCATCAAGTTTTGACGACTTATATAATTGGATATCATCTGCATACAAGTGCAAGTGGCAACTTGAGGCAACATTTGGAAGGTCAAATGTAAATACTGAAAACAAAATAGGCCCCAGTACACTGCCTTGAGGTACACCACTTAACACCTGCTGCATGGACGAGAAATTATCTGTACCTATTTTAACAAATTGTTTTCTATTTCTCAAATAATCTAAAAACCATTGCAATGCAATATTCTCCACTCCAATATATTTTAATTTCGCAATCAGTAAATTTGTATTGACCAGATCAAAAGCTTTACTCTGATCAAGTAAAATGAGAACAGTAAGCATGGAATTATCCATTGCACTGCTAATATCATTTACAACATTTAACATTGCTGTATTGGTACTATGCTTTTGTCGAAACCCTGATTGAATTGAAGGAAGAATGTTAAAATTTTCTAGATAAATTTTAAACTGAAAACTTACAATTTTTTCCACAACTTTAGATAAGGAGGGTAAAATATTTATAGGACGTAGGTCGTCACATGTTAGAGGCCTATTATTTTTTTGAATCGGTAGCACGGCTGCTGTTTTCCATATGTTCGGGAATGTACCGATATTTAAAGAATAATTGACCAGATGAGTTAAAATATGTATGCAGTACGGCAAAATCATTTTTAACATCTCAGCATTAATATTATCCACCCCATACGCTCTTGATTTTATTGATGAAATTGTTCTACAAATATCGCTTTCTGTTACCTCATTAAATTGAAAACTTGAATTGTTTATTTTGTTATTTTCATATAGCTCTAACAGGTTTTCGTCCACAGCTGTACTTCCAGCGATATTTAAGAAATGATCATTCAACAGTTGCGAATTTTGCAAGCATTCAGGCAAATCTTTTTTATTTTTTAAATCTCCGACACCCATATCCCTAAAAGTTTTCCAGATATCACTCGGATTTTTTTCATTCTTTTTTAATATATAATTATAATATGCTTTCTTTTCTCGACGAATAGCACTATTGACATAATTTCTTAAGTCTATATAATAAGCTCGATCTCTCTCTGTTTTTGTCTGTAAATATTTTTTATGCGCTTTGTTTTTTGTCTTGATCATTTCTTTAATATTATAAGTAATATAGGGCGGATTATGTTTTCTAGGTTTAACTAATATTAATGGTGCATGCTTGTCAAATAGTTCCGTTATATAATTATTTAAAATTTCAACTTTGTCGTTTATGTCCTCTATTTCCAAAATTAAATTCCTTTCGATGCTGGTGGCATCTTGTGCAAACTCTTCTACATTAAAATATTTATACGATCTACAATAAAACGGTTCACTTTTATATTTTTTAATATCTATGTCTAAGCAGCTATATACCAATAAGTGATCCGTTATATTACTTAGGTCTAAAGTATCAGATTCTAGTACAATTAAATTATCACTTACACAAATAACGTCTATTAATGATTCTGTTGTATTAGTAATTCTAGTTGACGAACTAATTAATTGTTTTAGTTTAAAATTAGACATAAATGAGTCGAATATTTTTGTATTATATGCATTTTTATCTAATAAATTAATATTAATGTCACCTGTTAGAATTATTGAATCCACTACTAAGCTTAATTCTTCAAGCACTGCACTAACCTTCTCCAAACTAGACACTGATACTCTTGGGGGTTTGTATACGACACCAACACCAATTCTTTTATTTTGAATTTGAACTTTAACCCACAGTTGTTCTAGGTCATAGCTAACTGACAGTTGTGAATAGACAACTTCAAATTTTAAATTAGCTTTAAGATATATGGCTACACCACCACCTCTAGTATTGCGATCTGCTCTAATGAGTGTATAATTTGGTAGGAAGAAACTGTTGTCTGAGTCATCTGGCGTTAACCAACTTTCAGATACACATATAATATCATAATTTTCTCTTAAAATTAAGTCTTTAAATAATCCAAAATTAGAATGAAGTGACCTTATATTAATATGCGAAATTGTTAGTCTTTTTAGTTTTTTTGCAGCATTTTCCTGATTATTGTACACCTCGGTTGACTTTGCTATAGCTGGAGTACCGTTAACATATCTAATATATAAATTGTCTTCTCCATTTCTCACTCTTGTTTCCAGATCTGTTCTTACCTTTTTATAATATGTTCGCTGTTCACGCAAGTGTTAATAAATATTTTGTAATAAGGATAGGATTTTGCAGAGTGAGAGGGAAATATGTGTTTATTTTAGATTTAATATAAATATTTCAAAAACCAAACCAGCACATAATCTTTAAAACTGTTTTAGATACTTGCTGGTGGTCTAACGATTAAAACTATACATATATTCTTATCTTGAGATATGTACCTGTCCTTTTTTTCCGGATAAAAAAGTTATTCACAATAATAGTAACCAAATAGGGTGATTTTTATGTTATTTCGTCAATATCTGCAAAACTAAGCGAGTTCAGTTTAAAGGTCCCCTTTTCACGTCTTTCTTTTTTCCTGCTTGACCGCGTAAAATGGAATGAGATCTTTTTAGCGATCTACCAAGCGACTGCAGATGAGCGAGACTTAAATAAACATCGATATGCTGCGTTACTAAAATCATCCACCAAGCCAACACCTGATCAAGCCACACTCTACTAACCAAAGGAGCTGAGCAACAACACTCTTTCGGAGTTTATTTGCAGGTATATTAACTGTTTTTTACTAAATTTCTTGTTACTTATAGCGGTTCGCGTACTTACAGATACAACAATTGTTCAACAACACCCTACTCCCGAACCAGTGGGGATTGAACCGAGGAGAAAATGGATCGCTAACCCCGGTTATCACCAAAGAACCAGTAGCTCCTGAAGCGATCTTGAACTCCATCTTTTGCCGATGTTCTACTGAGTGTGGGGGACGCTGTGGTTGCCGAAAAGCGGGCATTCCATGCTCAATGGTGTGCGGCACTTGCCATGATACGTGTACGAATGGGGCACCATTAGATTTGGACGACAATTTGAACAACGACGACGATGATGGTGATTTTGCTGACATTTATAATGTTTAGGTTTAAGATAATGTTCGTTTATTATTAATAATATAGTTTTTCTGTTAGTTTTAAATTCATTTAGTATTAAAATTTCATTTATGACATTAAAACTCATTTTACTTCCACGTCGTGGAAGTATAGTAACGGCAAAAAAAATTTTAAAAATTTTTATTTTCCAAATAGGCTTAAAATGCCATGAAACGTCGAAATTTTAAAAAATTCTGTCTGTCTGTAACTTTTTTTTGTGCGCACGTTTACTCTGGAACCGTTTAAGATATTGACTTGAAATTTGGTACACATATGTACTTTAACGAGATCTAGAACTAGATTATATTTTCATCTTGTTCCGTCGAAGGGTTGGGGGGTAAATTGGGGTAAATTTGAGGTAAATAGGTCAATCAAGCAGGTAAGAGTCCAAAAAATTGGTATTTAGTATATACAAGAGAAGCTAAGGTCTCAAAAAAAATGTTGGCGTTAGCCACCCCCATTACGACCCCCCACCCCCTCATTAAAGGGGATGAAAAAAAATTGTGATTTAGTGTACCTATGTACAGGAACCAGAAACCTCAAAATATTTTTTTATTTCATCCACCCCCCTATCACCACCCCCCACTACCGATGTGGGGTATCGTTTTATGGGTTTTTGGGGTAGAGGATTTCAAATATTATATTATTAAAGTTCCATAAACAATTATTTTCACATACAAAGTTTTTTTCGTTGTGAGTGACTTGGATAGAGAATCTGGATGTGGAAGTAGTGATTCCTTGGGCAGCGGTTTTTTTTTAATTCGCGATTTTCCCACCCTTTGAATCTCGTGAAGTATTGATCCTACATAAAAAATGAATAGGAACTTATTTGTAGAAAATTTTATCTAGTTTAATTTTGTATAAGGATACTTTTTCGCTAGAGGTCGTAGTTTTCGAGTTGTTCAAGAAAAAACGTGAAAAGGGGAAATTTAAACAACTTCTCAAAAAATCGACCCTTTTTTTCTTAATAAGAATGCACGCCAATGACTGAAATAAGTCTTGTTTTACTCAAAAAGGATATAGCCAGGTAGGTAGAGACAGATTTTTCGCGTTAATATCTATAAAGCCAGATTTTTTCCCATGATAGCTTAGATGATGAAAGTGCAATTCTACCAAACTATAAGTGTTGCAAAAATGAGTAAAAAATTAAACATTTTGCAAAAAGAGATATCGATTTTCTGAAAATGTCACAAAATGCTACTTTTGATTTGTTCGTGCCGAGCCGAATTTTCGAATTTCGCCATGCAATTTACGATCTGGTTTATCTGAAAGATTTCCTCTTTACGTCGCGACATCGTACGGCCGTCCCAGTGGTGTTTTTCGAAAAATATGAAAGTGTAAAGATTGCATGTTTTTGCAATTTTTTCGGCTCCGACATGCAAGCTGTTTTTTGCTATTTTTCGCAGAATCTCCGAAACGCTGGGAGTTAGCTCGAAATAAAAAATAAGGTCAAGTGAGTATTTTCCACTACAAATCTTTTTCTTCCACAAGAATTTTGTTGTTTTTTTTTCGTTTCGGAGATAACTACTGAAATGTCGGCCATGTAGTGCAAAAAGTCGCAAATTTTGAGCTTCTACAGTTGGCAACTTTTTAATCTTGGCTCCTATGCCAAAAGACCACTCTAGGCTAATTTAAATAAAATTAAATTTGCTAAAACCCTTTTTCTATCTTTTTGAATACCGACAAAAATGAAGGAATTAGAGGGGGGCGGGATTTGGGACTTTTTTCCGTTAAATTTTTTCATTTTGTCACCGTAATTAATCGGTAATTAACTGAAATCGATCTCATATACGATGTTCACTTAATATCATGTACTACTTTGACGCTCCGCTAATCTCGGCCCTTTGAAACAAGGTTTATGAGAAAAATTACATACACTATACGATAATGTGTAATTTCCTACATTTTCTCGAATAACTCGATAATTATCATTTTTTTCGAAAAATTTGTAGACATATCTTTGATACTTCTATTTCCTTCCCTTTTTGACTTGTTCTGTTACATCAAAACCACTGTACCGATTTCTGGATTATGTACGAAATTAATCACTACTCACAAAATCGCCAATCGCACGTCCCGAAATATGTGTTACCCTTCAAACACCCATCACTCACCTGACAGCTCAAACTTATATCTCTTATACCCTGTATCTAGTCCAAGTGATGTCACTTAAAAAGGCTGGTAAAAAAACGGGTTGTTATGTATTCTCCTTCTAACTGATGGCTTAGTGCTTCATATAGACAGTTCCCGTCGCCGTCAATTTTTTGTACCACTAGCTGATGTATCTTCGTTCCTACGTTCTGTAGTGGGTACATTATTTTTGTGTTTTCAGGGTGGCTATTCTTGAGCTTGAGGGAGTAAAATGAGAGAGAAAATAATCTTTTTCTACTCCCTCATGCAAAGTTTGTATTCCTGAATTTATTTTCCCCAGCCAAGTAGACGAAAAGAAACATTTTTTAAGTACTTTGTAGGTTATGATCGTGCGTATCATATTAATTCGGTTTTATTAAAAAAATGGATATCGAAGATTTAGTGGCTAGACAAGTTTTCGATGATTTAGAAGATGTGGAGGGATAGTTTGAAAATGCGAAAAATATTCGAATTTTAGGAAAAACGGATTCCTTTGAATTGTAGGATCAAATTTTTGTTCATTTATTTAGGTTGTCCAAACCATTAGCGAGACATCTTATAGATATTTTAAACCTACTGCTTCGCCATCCTAGCCGAAGATCGGCATAATTTTTCCGATTCGGATTTAGTATAGCTTGCACTAAATTTTCCACTGTACATTTGTGGATTTTCCTCGATGTACTTAACTAATAAACCTTTTTGGGTGCGTGTGACATGACACGACTTTTTTAAATAATCGGTGTCCATTCTGTACACAATAAACAATGCTTTTCGTATGAGACTATAATACTGTGATATGAGATTAACTTTTAGATCACTAGAATAAATATGTTTTTGATCTGTCAACTGTCACGCCACCACCAAACAGTTTTTGGCCACCACAGCTGACAAATATCAGATATAGAAGAGTTCTGATTGGTTATATTGTGAAGAACAATATGACAACACTGTAGACTTCTCCCTCAAACTTTCACCGGTCCCTCGGGGAATTTCAAGTGAAAGGCTAGGGAATTAATTCGCTGGGGAGTAACAATTTCTCTCGCGCTCAAGAATAGCCACCCTGGAGAGTTATTATTTCTTGCCTAGTTTTTGCTTTTTACTATTACGGCCCTAATGAAAAAAAAATGTGATTTAGTGTGTGTACAAGAATCAAAAATCTCAAAATATTTTTTTACTTCATTCACCCGCACTACCACCCCGATATCACCACCCCCACTACCGGATATCGTTTTATGGGTTTTTGGGGTAGACGATTTCAAATATTGTATTATTAAAGTTCCAACAATTATTTCAACATACAAAATTTTTTCGCTGTGACAGACTTGGATAGAAAATCTGGATGTGGAAGTAGTGATTCCTTGGGCAGCGGTTTTGTTAGTAAACTTTTCTTGGAGACGGTTCAGTTTTATTTTTTTTATGCGCAAATTCCTACTTATGGGGAAAATTTCCTGTGAATTGGATATAATTCGAAGTTACTTAGTGCACTGTATTTTACTGAGATCACTTCCTAACTCCGACTATCGATTTTTTGGTTTTCCGAATAAATTAGTAAGTAAATAAGTTAATCTCTCAATCGTAGAATACATTCATTCATTCCAATGAATTATCGATATAGTCATATCAAAATATGCCTCAACTTTTTTCATCGAAATTTCCCAGACAAACAATTCTCTCCATACCCGGAAGATAAAGAGAAAATCCAGATTCATTATGTATTTCAATTTCATTCACTGAACTGTGGCGCCGCTACTACCAAACGCAAATCGACGCGCGCCCCGTATCGATCTCGCCTCCACGAGCTCCTCTAAGTTGTCATCGATTCTGTTGTTGGAAAACGCTGTGGCTAGTGTCGGTGTTCGCGAAAATCGCGATTAGAAATGGAAAGTGGAGACTATCAGTACCCCGATGCTGGGGTGCCTCAGGCCCCACCTGGAGTCCGACCCAGGGTGGACCCAGAGGCTGAAGGAGAAGTCGACCCATCCATGTGAGATATTATTAACAGTTTGCTTAGTTAGTAGGTTTCTGATGGTAACAATAACATTTTGCATGTATTGTTTGATGAATCCGCAAATCCTATGTCCTCATAGAGTCCTCTGTATTTTGGGAACCGTTTTAAATGAAAATTATTTTCAACATACACGTTAAAGATATACAGCTTTAAATGATCAGGTTATATTCCGTGAACTCCGTCAGTTCTAAAGTAGTGCATATAAGAATAAGTGATAATAAATTGATTCAATTAATGATTAATAATAAATGATAATTCAGAAAATTTAAGAAAACTGACCTTTAAATGTTAATTAAAGACAAAAACTAGAAAATGATATTAATAATAAAAATAAATATATAATGATAAATCATGATAGTGGTAATAATAATAAAAAAACAATATTAAGTATATATAAGCAAGTAGGGAGGATTATAACAAAAATATTTATATATTATTTTATATCATATATATTAAATGATGGCAAAAATTGCTTATGTGCTATTAGAGGAGTCAAAACAAATTTCAAATGTTTTTTATACTTCCACATTCAGCGGAAGTATAGTAACGACAAAAAAGTTTTTAAAAATTGTTCAGATAGGCTTAGAATGTCATGAAACGTCGAGATTTTAAGTTTGAACAAAAAAAATTTCTGTCTGTCGGTCTGTCTGTCTGTAACTTTTTTTGTGCGCACGGTTACTCTGAAACCGTTTAAGATATTGACTTGAAATTTGGTACACGTATGTATTTTAATGAGATCTGGAACTAGATTGTATTTTGATATTTTTCCGTTGAAGGGTTAGGGGGTTAAATTGAGGTAAATGGGGATAAATAGGTAAATCGAGCAGGTAAGAGTCTATAAAATTGGTATATAGTATACAGGGTCCGCCACTTAAAAGTCCCCGAGCTTGTAATTTTCTTATTCTTTAAGCGACGACCATGTTGGGCACATCAAATGTAGATATTTTTAAGGCATTTAAACATGTGTACAGAGTGATTTTAAAAAAAAAAATTGAAAAAATTGTTAAGAAAGAAAACTTAATTTCCTTGAAAATTTTGTTACCTCAACCTATACATGAACTGTTTTCTTATAAAGGTTTTAATTAGCTTCAATTTATGTTATTACGTCATATTCGAAATTCTTTTTGGTTTTAGGGAAAGAAATTAAAAACACTACTTCCGATTCCAAACTGATTTTCTTTAAAATAACTGAAAAAATGTAAATAATAATTTTATGCTTTATTTGTAAAAGACATATCAGAAACAATCCTCAACGTAACAAAATAGCAACAAAGAACAAAAGAAATAAATATTGTTAAAAACAAACTTTATTAAAATGTACTAAATAATAGGAAATTGCAAAATTGTCATTTAATTCTTTTTTTTTTAATAACATAAATTGAAGCTAATTAAAACCTTTATAAGAAAACATTAACACATTTCATGTACAAGGTGAGGTAAAAAAATATTCAAAGAAATTAAGTTTCCTTTCCTAACAATTTTTCTTTAAATCACTCTGTATGCATGTTTAAAGGCTTTAAAAATGTCTACAATTTGATGTGCCCAACATGGTTATCACTTCAAAAATAAAAAAGTTACAAGCCCGGGGACTTTTAAGTGGCGGACCCTGTATGTCTCAAAAAAAATTTTGGCATTAGCCACCCCTCCATTACTACCCCCATCCCACTGCAAAAGGGGCTGTAACAAAATTGTGATTTAGCGTGCGTTCAAGAACCAAAGGCCTCAAAATATTTTTTTTTACTTCATCCATCCCCACTACCACTACCCCCACCCCACTACCGATGTGGCATATGGTTTTATGGGTTTTGGGGTAGACAATTTTAAACATTATTAGTTCCATAAGCAATTATTTCCACATACAAAATTTTTTCGTTGTGAGCGATTTGGGTAGCAAATCCATGATTCCTTGGGCAGCGATTTTTTATCTGTTTTAGGTGTGACAACAAGTGTAACGAGAAGTTTTGGATTAAATCTGCCCATTGCTTCATATAGAATTTGAACAATTTATGTTTCAAAATTGAAATTTTCTACTATATTCCTTATTATCTTTGGCTCTAGTAGTCGCATAGCAAAAATAAAAATACCAAATTGTTAACAATAAAATTTTGAATAGAATTTAAATTACGAAAAAACTTTTGACAAATTTGTTAATGTTAAAAAAATAAAAATCACTAAAAATTGTCTTGTGTGGATAATTTAAGAAGTATAATCTAATAATGCATCAATTTTAACAAAACCGCTGCCCAAAGAATCACTACTTCCACATCCAGATTTGCTACCCAAATTTCTAACAACGAAAAAATTTTGTATGTGGAAATAATGGTTTATGGAATTTTAATAATATAATATTTGAGATCGTCTATCCCAAAAAACCCATAAAACGATATCCCACATGGGTAGTGTGGTGGGGGTAGTGATAAGGGGATGGTGATAGTAGTGGGGATAGATGAAGTAAAAAAATATTTTGAGGCCTTGTACACACACTAAATCACAATTTTTTTACCCCCTTTTATAATAAGGTGTGGGTAGTAATTTGGTGGCTAATTAGTTTCTCTTGTATATGCTAAATACCACTTTTATGGACTCTTACCTGCTTGATTTACCTATTTACCATTTACCCCAATTTATTCCCCAACCCTTCAACAAAATAAGATGAAAATATAATCTAGTTCCAGATCTCATTAAAATACATAGGTGTACCAAATTTCAAGTCAATATTTTAAACGGTTCCAGAGTAATCGTGCGCACAAAAAAAGTTACAGACAGACAGACCAACAGGCTGACATTTTTTTTATCAAACTTAAAATCTCGACGTTTCATGACACTCTAAGCCTATTTGAACAATAAAAACTAGTGGAAGTAAAAGTAGGTGAAACTATGCCCTTTATTGAACTAATCCTTCCTGCTAAATCTTAGTTCAAAATTTTATTTAAAAGGCTAAAAAAAGATTTCGGAAAGTGCTACGACAATTTTTTTTTCACATTATAGGTTTTTACATGTACTGTCGTGAGCACAAAAAAACCGCTGCCCAAGGAATCACTACTTCCACATCCAGATTTTCTATCCAAGTCACTCACAACGAAAAAATTTCGTATGTGGAAATAATTGTTTATGGAACTTTAATAATATAATATTTGAAATCCTCTACCCCAAAAACCCATAAAACGATACCCCACATCGGTGATAGGGGGTGGTAGTGGGGGTGGATGAAGTAAAAAAATATTTTGAGGCTTCTGGTTCTTGTACACACACTAAATCACAATTTTTCTTCATCCCCTTTAATAACGGGGTGGGGTGGTAATGGGGGGCGGCTAATGCCAAAATTTTTTTTGAGACCTTAGCTTCTCTTTTGTATATTAAATACCAATTTTATGGACTCTTACCTGCTTGATTTACCTATTTACCCCAAATTTACCCCAATTTACCCCCCAACCCTTCGACGGAACAAGATGAAAATATAATCTAGTTCTAGATCTCGTTAAAGTACATACGTGTACCAAATTCAAATCTCAAACGGTTCCAGAGTAAACGTGCGCACAAAAAAAAGTTACAGACCGACCGACAGACAGACAGACAGACAGACAGACAGACAGAAATTTTTTTTCGCTCAAACTTAAAATCTCGACGTTTCATGACATTCTAAGCCTATTTGAACAATAAAAACTATTTTTTTCTAATGTAAATCTGTCTCTATTTGTACACCTGCAATGAATTTTGACAAATAACTGACAATGTCACAAAAATTAAAGTTAGATGTACACAACTAGATTTTAGTAAAAATACGTTATAAGACTTGTCCCATTTTTTTTGCGCACGACAGTACGTTATAATTAGTCCACACAAATTAGACATTTTAGAAGAAATAATTTATAAAGTAATAATATTTGAGATGCGTAGTCTAGATAGGGTTAGAAATAGATATTCGAAAAGTCCCCCCCCCCCAATTTAGGGGTGGTTTTTTGCAGCTTTAAGCTTAAAGCTGGTTTTTCCCTTTTATATTGTAAACCGTTCGTCGGAAGAGAAAAAAGTATAGGGAATAAAAAATTTGTCGTTAAATTCTACATAGAAAATGTCTTATTAACCTTGTAGCCTATCCTCATCTATTTAGCGCTAACAGCGTCCGAACAGAGGGAGCGCACAGGTAAAAATCAATCCTATTCGAAGTTTCACAGCGAATATCTTAAAACTTTAACGAGAAAAATGCACAGGAATGAATTTTTTTTTTTAATTTTTTTTTATTTATTTTTTTTATTTATTGAAAATATCATACAGAGATAAGATATTCGCTGTGAAACTTCGAATAGGATTGGTTTTTATCTGTGCGCTCTGTTCGGACGTTGTTGCATTTTTTATGCAGAATTTAACGACAATTTTTTTTATTTTCTATACTTTTGGGGGGGGGGGGGACTTTTCGGGTATCTATTTCTAACACTTTCTCAAATATTATTAATTTATAGATTATTTCTCCTATTCAGTGTTTTCTAATCTAATTTGCGTGTACTAAATGGTGTTAAGAAAAAAATGTGTATCTTCATATAAATAATTTGTTTGAAATATGCTTATAATTTTCAAAATTATAGTTGTAAACAAATTCGAATAACTCTGTGAATTTTTTTATAAAACCAAAAACGAAGAAAGAATTGTGAAAGTAGATGAAAAAAGCCAACATTTTTCTAAAAAAAAATAATAATCTACTTGCATTTGGTGCCGAGATACGTCAGTTTTTGCGTTTAGGTCACATACTTATAAATAAACGAATCAATATTTCTTCCTGTTTGGACTGGTTCTTGTCCAATGCTTATATTTTTATCTCTGCTATTTAAAAATAACCCAACACTACAAATTGCTTTGAGAACATAACGCACATTTTTAACTTTTCTTAAAGCTTTCTTAATTTTTGTCGCGAAAAAGGAAATCTAACCTAAGCAACTATCCTTGTGTCCATCAGCGTTACCACATTTGGTAGATTTTTATTTCTTTTTAGTAGAATTTTAAGGATTTTTTAAAAGTTTGGTAGGTAAAATTTGCTGGTAGATTTCTGATAATTCTATCAGAAATCTACCAGCAAATTTTACCTACCAAACTTTACAAAAAATCCTTAAAATTCCACTAAAAAGAAATAAAAATCTACCAAATGTGGCATCGCTGGTGTCCATGTATACAGCTTTGTGAAACTTTTAATATTACTGATACAATAAAAAAAAATGTTCCGCGATCAGGGTTTGAACCCGAGACGGAAGAAAAAGCGCACTACACAGAACCCAAACAGTTACAGTTCTTGGACATCATATGCTACAGTTGAAAGCGCCTCTTGGCATTCCCTGAACCTCTTTAATATAATGTTAATGATGCAAATAAATGTTTCATGTTTTGCGATTTCTTAATGTATGCTGTCAAATTGTTTTATGCAATACATTCAATTAAGGATTGACAAAAAATTCAAATGATTTAGACAGACTGTGCCCATTATTAATACTAAGAAATGTTCAATATCTTTTGCAAAAAATCGTAATATTATAAATTTTAATTTTAACATAAATGGCGAAAATCACAAGATGGTAAAGTTGGAGAGTTAGGTTTGATATTATGTAAAAAAAGGTTCCTTCATCCCTATACATATAAAATAATCAATAAAGCTGACAAAATGCGTGGATTTATTATTAGAAATAGAAATTGTAAAAGCTCCAAATCCTAATTCAATAATATCAGGTTGTTATGCTTTTGTAAATAGTAAATTCAATATGTAATCGTACTAGGACTCACAATATGCATGTAATGTATGTAATGTTCGATACAAAAATGCTTGAAATGCAACTTTAAAACAATAGAAAAAAATGATTCTTACTATTATTGTAAAGTATGTTAAAAAACCTATAATCTTTTCTAAAATTTCATTTTTTTTGAAGAAAATAATTATTTTTAGTTAAAATTTTCCGTGATTGTTTACGTCTATTAGACTTATAATATCATTAAGTTTCATTAAAAAAGATATATTAATTTTTCAGCAAGTTTCGCTTATTTAAAATTAAAAATTTTAGCTGATTTTTTGTAAAAAACGAAATAGGAAATCCGAATCTATTGATCATGTTAGTAACTACCCTAACGTATTCTTTGAGAATATATTGAAATAGGGTATCCCAGTTCTTAGAATACTGCCCTACTTTTAAGTAGTTAATGGTGGGGTCAGGTCAATAATTGATTATAAGAACTTGTGCTGTACATGACTGATATATTTTTGTTACCATCGTCTTATGAATTTTGCAACTTTAAAATACTGTAAGTTGCAAATAATGAAACTCAAAAATATGTTGGATAGTCAATTTCTTAATTTTGCACTTTGAATAATATTAAATTTTAATAAGTAGCGCAGATTCTGTTTTCTGTCCTAAAAGTTTTGTAGAAAATAGAACAAGACATCTGTTACTATTTAAATGCTACTTAATTGTGTTACTCGTACTACTTTTAAATAATTCTTATCATAATAAGTACTAAAATGTTTATTTTAAAGCAAGTATTTTCTCAGCCATATGCGAATAATATTGTATCAGAAAAAAATGTTGTAATATACATATGAACATACTGTGTGTACATAATACAGTGATAGATTTGATATGTTCAAGCAAATATCTTGCTTATTATAAAAACCGCTGCCCAAGGAATCACTATTTCCACATCCAGATTTGCTACCCAAGTCTCTCAAATTGAAAACATTTTTTATGTGGAAGTAATTGTTTATGGAACTTTAATAACTTAATATTTGAAATCGTCTACCCCAAAAACCCATAAAACAATATCCCACATCGGTAGTGGGGAGGGGGTAGTGATAAAGAGGTGCTAGTGGGGATGGATAAAGTAAAAAAAATATCTTGAGGCCTTTGGTTCTTGTATACACACTAAATCACAATTCTTTTCACCCCCTTTTATAATGGGTAGTTATGGGGGTGGCTAATGCCAAGAATTTTTTGAGACATTAGCTTCTCTTGTATGTACTAAACATCAATTTTATATGGACTCTTACCTTCTTGACTTACCCATTTACCTCAATTTACTTCCACATCAGTGGCAGTATAGTAACGACACATTTTTTTTTTAATTTTTATTGTTCAAATAGGCTTATAATGTCATGAAACGTCGAGATTTTAAATTTCAACAAAACAAAAATTTCTCTCTGTCGTTCTGTCCGTCGGTCTGTTTGCCTGTCTGTAACTTTTTTTTGTGCTCACGATTACTCTGGAACCGTTTAAGATACTGACTTAAAATTCAGTACACGTATGTATTTTAACGAGATTTGGGACTAGATTATATTTTCATCTTATTCCGTTGAAGGGTTGGGGGGTATATTGTGGTAAATAAGGATAAATGGGGGTAAACAGGTAAATCAACCAGGTAAGAGCCCATAAAATTAGTATTTAGTATATAGAAGAGAAGCTAATATCTCAAAAAAAAATTTGGAATTAGCCACCCCCATTACTACCCCCACCCCATTGTTAAAGGGTGTGAAAAAAATAAAATTGTGATTTAGTGTGTGTACAAGAACCAAAGGCCTCAAAATATTTTTTTTTACTTCATCCACCCCCACTATGGATGTGGCATATCGTTTTATAGGTTTTTGGGGTAGGCGATTTCAAATATTATGTTATTAAAGTTCCATAAACAATAATTTTCACATAATGGAGTGCAAATATAGTACCTATCAAGTTTTTTTTTCGTTGTGAGATACATGGGATAGAAAATCTGAATGTGAAATTTTAAGGTTTGTAAACACCCAATAGGTTGGTAACTCGAGTCCTATAAACAAACGAACCTCAGCGTGCCTACCTTTTAATATTATTTTAGTAGGTTGCTAAATTGACACCAATGTTTCAAGGATAGATAAAGAGATAGCCACGTCGACGCATCCTCGCGTGTGTGTCTAGCTCCTACGATTTCTAATTAGAATACCATGCAACCTGTGACCGGGAGCCCGTGTATAAAATGGCTGACTATCCGGCGAACTTTGAAAATATGAAAAATGGATTGTTCTTATATAAGTTAGCAATGAATGGACCGTCAGCTGGTTGGGTAGCGGTGGGGGTGGCTGTCAAAGGGTTGAAAACACGTAAAAAAAATTGAGAAAAAAAACTATCCGGCGAACGCTGAAACTTATATGAGGGGAAGATTATGTTATATAATGAAAGTAGAACATAGTCAGCTGGACGGGGGGCGGTGGAATTACCGTCAGCTGATCGATCAAACAGGTCCAAAAACATGAAAAATTTAAATTATTCGGCGAACTTTAAAATTTGGGTATAAGATAATATTTACACTGAGATTCACGAAAAACATAGTCAGCTGCAAGTATGTGGGTGGAAAAGTCGTCAGCTGGTACAGAACAGTGCCGAGTGTTGATCACCTGCGAGGCAGCGCGCATCACCTTTCTTGCATCAGCTGACGACTTTTTCACCCACATAATTTCAGCTGACTGTGTTTATCGTTAATCTTTGTATGAATATTATCATATACCCGAATTTCACAGTTCGCCATAAAGATTTAATTAGTAATATCGATATTGATAGCTTAATGTTAGAAAACGTGCGTGCGGCACTCCCCAGTTTCTTTTTTTAATTTGATTAATATTCAATTTATTATTAATGTACATTATTTTATGAGAATACAAATTAATACATTCTACATTTCAAAATTATACAGGATGATCTGCTCAGAAAATTTATTTAGTTTAGTGAAAATAAAAATAAATTTATTCGGCTTCCGATAACAGATCTTCCTCATTCTCATTTTCATCCAACTCATCACTCTCTTGATGCTCAGTGGGTGAAAGATCATTTTTCTCTTTGTCACTCGCATCTAAAAAAAATTATTATTTATAAAAAATTGATTAAGATTATAATAGGATGAAAAGTGAAAAGCACAAATGATATAATACCTTCAGTATTTGTGGCATCTCGGACAATCATTTCCACTTATGGAGGTAATTGATCTCCATCAAACCACTTGCAAATTAAATTTGTTTTCCTCAAGCTGTCACCCATAACCAAGGGATCTAATGTAGATGGCACTTGTTTGTGTGCGTTATTCCAAATCGTATACATACATACACAGTTCTTAAAACGTGCCGTACAAGTTCCGATTTCGACGGAAGCGAGAGAGATGCATCAAAATTTTTGTGTGGTAACCGAAATTCGTTATCATTTTCGCTAAATTTATACACCTTAGTGAAGGTAGCTACACAAGCATCATTGACGTTTTTTATAGCTTTAAACCCATACATCGTGCAAACAAACTTCTCTATTATGTTAACGACATTATTTAGGTTCTCCTCTGGTAAATTATTCAAACTGCTTCAATAAACTCTTGATCTTTTCTTAATATAGTAAAAGGCTTCTTTTTCCTTTCTTGAAAAATACGGGATTATAATCACATCTCGCAAAACCGTGGAAAGCGGGCAATGCGTTACACAAGTCGTCGCCAAGTGCTGAATACAAATCGTTTAGATATAAAAATCGTTTTTTATTTCCTACGTTCCTTTATTTCCATTTTTATCCAAATTTTCACATTATTATGTACATTTTTCATGTTTCCCAGCATGATGATAGGAATGTCAGTATCTGAACTTATGACAACACTGGTATTCTCATTTATAGGTGAAAAATCATTTTAATGTCCGCCTCCTCGTGAGTAGAACACGATAAGCTTTCCACGGTTTCTTAGGTGATACTAGATTGGATATGGTCGTTTCGAACTCAATAACTATAGCAGTTTTCAGTATTTAGTGATGAAATGGCTCCGTTCTTAGGTAATAAAACCCCATGTTTTATTACCTAAGAACGGAGCCATTTCATCACTTGCCTAATACATTGAAAGAAACATGATTAAAGCTTCTAAAAGAAGTTATTGAAGCAATTGAAAGTTTGAATAATTTACCAGAGGAGAACCTAAATAATGTCGTTAACATAATAGAGAAGTTTGTTTGCACGATGTATGGGTTTAAAGCTATAAAAAACGTCAATGATGCTCGTGTAGCTACCTTCACTAAGATGTATAAATTTAGCGAAAATGATAACGAATTTCGGTTACCAGACAACAATTTTGATGCATCTCTCTCGCCTCCGTCGAAATCCGAACCTTGTACAGCACGTTTTAAGAAGTGTATGTACGTATACGATTTGGAACAACGCACACAAACAAGTGCCATCTACATTAGATCCCTTGGTTATGGGTGACAGCTTGAGGAAAACAAATTTAACTTGCAAGTGGTTTGATGGAGACCAATTACCTTCATAAGTGGAAATGATTATCCGAGATGCCACAAATACTGAAGGTATTATATCATTTGTGCTTTTCACTTTTCATCCTATTATAATCTTAATCAATTTTTTATAAATAATAATTTTTTAGATGCGAGTGACAAAGAGAAAAATGATCTTTCACCCACTAAACATCAAGAGAGTGATGAGTTGGATGAAAATGAGAATGAGGAAGATCTGTTATCGGAAGCCGAATAAATTTATTTTTATTTTCACTAAACTAAATAAATTTTCTGAGCAGATCATCCTGTATAATTTTGAAATGTAGAATGTATTAATTTGTATTCTCATAAAATAATGTATATTAATAATAAATTAAATATTTAATCAAATTAAAAAAAGAAACTCGGGAGTGCCGCATGCACGTTTTCTAACATTAAGTTATCAATATCAATATTACTAATTTAATCTTTATGGCGAACTTTGAAATTCGGGTATATGATAATATTCATACTAAGATTAACGATAAACACAGTCAGCTGCAAGTATGTGGGTGTAAAAGTCGTTAGCTGATGCAAGAAAGGTGATGCGCACTGCCTCGCAGGTGATCAACACTCGGCACTGTTCTGTACCAGCTGACGACTTTTCCACCCACATACTTGCAGCTGACTATGTTTTTCGTGAATCTCAGTGTAAATATTATCTTATACCCAAATTTTAAAGTTCGCCGAATAATTTAAATTTTTCATGTTTTTGGACCTGTTTGATCGATCAGCTGACGGTAATTCCACCGCCCCCCGTCCAGCTGACTATGTTCTACTTTCATTATATAACATAATCTTTCCCTCATATACGTTTCAGCGTTCGCCGGATAGTTTTTTTTTCTCAATTTTTTTTTACGTGTTTTCAACCCTTTGACAGCCACCCCCACCGCTACCCAACCAGCTGACGGTCCATTCATTGCTAACTTATATAAGAACAATCCATTTTTCATATTTTCAAAGTTCGCCGGATAGTCAGCCATTTTATACACGGGCTCCCGGCGGTGTTTATATATCTTCTATTATTTTCTTGATTCTATAATAAGTGAGTTACCTCGAGTATAGATGCGCAGTAGATTCCCTCGAATATTATGGATGCGCAGTGAGTTTTCTCGAGTAAAATGGATGCGCAGTGGGTTGCCTCGAGTAATATCGATGCGCAGCGGGTTTCCTCGAGTAAAATGGATGCGCAGTGGGTGAGCAGTATGGATGCGTTTCCTCGAAGAAAATGCTTATTTCTACGTATCACCTCCACATCCAGTGGAAGTATATTAACGACAAAAATTAAAAAAAAAATGTATTGTTAAAGTAGGCCTATAATGTCATGAAACGTCGAGATGATACGTTTCAGCAAAAAATAAAATTCTGTCTGTCGGTCGGTCTGTGTGTCTAACTTTTTTGTGCGCACGATTACTCTGGAACCGTTTAAGATATTCACTTGAAATTTGGTACACGTATGCAGTGCCGGTTTTAGATACAAATTGTCTCTAAGCCCAGGTCAATTTTGCATCCCCGCCCAAATATTGCTTGTGAAGTTCGGATCAGTTTATGGGCACTAACCACTAAGATGAAAGGCAAAGGCGCCCCTAGGCCCGGGCCTATGAGTCCTAGTCAGAAAACCGGCCCTGTACGTATGTAACTACATCTGGGACTAGATTATATTTTCATCTTATTCCGCTGGAGGGTGTAAATTGAGGTAAATGGGAGTAAATAGGTAAATCAAAGAGATAAGAGTCCATAAAATTGGCATTATATACACGAGAAGTTAATGTCTCAAAAAAATTTTTGGCATTAGCCACCTCCATTACTACCCCCACCCCATTATAAAAGGGCGTGAAAAAAAATGTGATTTAGTATGTGTACAAGAACCGAAGGCCTCAAAATTATTTTTTACTTCATCCATTACCACCACCCCCCTCCTATCACTACTCCCACCCCACTACCGATGTGGGATATCGTTTTATGGATTTTTGGGGTAGACGATTTCAAATATTATATTATTAAAGTTCCATAAACAATTATTTCCACATACAAAATGTTTTCGTTTTCAGAGAATTAGGTAGCAAATCTGGATGTGGAAGTAGTGATTTCTTGGGCAGCGGTTTTTAAATTGGCCATGGCCATATGTACCACAGTAGTAAGCAAAATAAACGTTATATTTAGTTTTTTCTTAAAAGCATTTTCAAACATTTAACTCCTATCATATCTAGTACCTTGATTAAAATTGAAAATCTAAAAATAATAATTTTACCCCATTATAAACATAAATTTATCATAGTTTTGGTCGCTTGGTAATCTCTTTTTTTCCTTCCAGGTACCCTCAACCAAAAGAAGCAACACACAAAATACGAGGAAAATCAGACGTTTTAGAAATGTTATTTGGTCCCGTAGACCAGGAACTGTTAGTCGTAAAGAGCTTCTACTTCTTCTTTTACTCAGCGTTTGGTTCTCTGTTTCCCTTAATGGGGGTATATTTCAAACAAATGGGTATGAATGCGAGCCAAAGCGGTTTCTTAATAGGATCAAGGCCGTTCGTAGAATTCTTATCCGCTCCGTTCTGGGGAAGCCTAGCAGATAGATGGCAAAAAGGAAAAATTTTACTATTAGCTTCCTTGGCATCCTGGATTATCTTCACGGTTCCCTTGGGATCTATACAGCCACCCGCCACTTCGTGCATGGAAATCAAAAACAATACTGCTGTTCTAACAACCCCAGAAGTTAACATGAGGATAATGAATAAGAGATCTGTGCCGATGCCACCGCCATCTGCGGGGTTCGATAATCCTCCGCCTATCTATAATCACGGGGTACTTATTAAGTAAGATATGATTCCAAAGTTATTTAGATATTAATATTATAAACAATTTCTTTAATTAAGCACACTTTTCAACTCATTAATTCTAACTTTTACTACTTACTTCTACAAAAATTTAAAAAAAAACGTTGAGGGTTTGAAAAATTATTATTCGATATGATAAGAATTTCAAGAGTACAAATGGTATTTAGTCCGGGGTCCAAGCACTCCAAAATCAAGATGACCTGTTCCGACATGACGTACAAATGTCGATATAAGTAATGAAGAGAGCATTACCTGGGGCACTAGAAAACACTTGTCGGATTAATTTTTGCTCTTGCGCAACTTCAGAAATCGCAAAAAAGATGGCGGATTGATAATTACAAAATTATGTTTTACAATGGTTATTCACCGTTAAAACAAAAACTATGTAACCTACCGATCTGATTTTTGGTATGTATACTCAAAAGATATACGTGATTCTAACTAAGCTATTGGTATTTTTGAAAAGAATATTTTTTTTTGGAAAAAAATAATTAAAATCAAAAGGTTGATATTTACGTTCTAAAAATTTCGATATGCGGACAACTATGTTAAATTTATGAAATTCTTATATACAATTGCTTACCAAATATAGTCCATATATTGAAAAAGTTTTTTTAAAAAAGATCCTGTCGATAACGTATACAGTTTTTTGTTTATGATTTTTTTATGAGGCGCGTAATTATGCAGCATTAAAATAAAAATAGTCTGCACAATAATTGGTACAGTGTAACAGTAAAAAGCACTATATTGTTCAGTATAATTATTTAAATTTTAATTACTTTATGTTAATAATACAACAAAACGAATGAAAGTAGTAGTCGGGCGTTGCCGATTGCGGCCACTCATTTAAAAAAATAATAATCGATAGAAAGTGAATTGTGTGTTCGAGCAAAATGTTAATCAAATAGGTATTCGCAATTGGCCATGCCCGAGTACAACTTCTACTTGTTTTTATATTGTTTAAGAAATAAAACATTAGTGAGAAATATTATTTTAGGTATTTAGCATATTTAGTAGAAAGCAGAAAAGGGAGATATTTTAAATAAAACATTAATGTTGTATATTATGTAATTTTTGTGTATAACTATTCTAACATTTTAGTCAGAATCACTATCATTATAAAATGATGCATATTGCTTTTTCCCTTAAAACAATTTTCAGGACTAAAGCTGCACACGAGCATGCAATTGAATACCACTCACAAGAACATTTTGTGTCGCATTTTATTTTACAGTTGCACTTTTTAATTTAAGTTTAGATAAACTTTTTTTTGTCGACATCGGTACCAGCTCCTGATTTCCAATTCTGCATCCAAAATTTTGTGCAAGAGGTAATTTGAATGACGGTTCACAACACTGTTTAAAAAATAGTAATATTTGCAACATGTTGAAAAGCGTCTTCCGTCGGTGGGAGGGAGCGTAAATCACTTTTATTAAATTATTTTACCTTTTAATAATTTTCAAACGTATACATATAATACATTTGTAAAGTTGACGTGTATGTACATTGAAAATATTTGCAAACAACTGATGTGGGGGATGTAAGATGAGTAATGGAATACATTAAGACAGATTTTGGAATTTTTCTCTGTTTGTCTGCTTGTCTGTTTGAACGCGCATCACGCAGAAACTACTGAACCAATGAGGTTCATCTAAGCTTGGAGTAACATTTAGTTCTTATTTCATCGAAATCGGCCTAGACTAAGCCAACTTTTATGAAAATCGATCTAGTAGAACAGGAGATACAGCTTGATCTCTAAAATAAGCGTATTTGCACGGCATAAACTTTTAAGATTAAACTTCTGTAATATTCCAGAAAATTCGAGAGTACTCTGGAATATTCCAGAAAATTTGTGAGTTTTCTGAAATATTCCAGAATGGTGATTCTACCTCAAACGTCGTTTATAAAGAAGCTTTTTAGTCAATTTCAAAATTCCACGCGGACGTAACCGCGGGCATAGCTAGTAAATAATAAATATGAACCGCAAACAATAATCAATCGATTTAAACAATCAAACACAAATAGTTTATATAATGTTAAAATGTTAAGACAAATAACTTCACACTATATACATAAGTACATACGCCTAGTAAACATAAACATACCAGCTAATTCCACTGTAAACTGTATTCATGCGCTTTATGAATTTTAGGAGAGCTGTCGCCTTTATTACATGCGCCGCTTCATGCACCCATTTTAAAAATTCACAACTCGAATACTATATGCAATATCAACTTAGTTCTTGTCTTAAAAACATTTTCAATATATTGTGTGTTTGTTAGCATAGTTTATACACAAAAAATTTAAAATTGAAATACTTGCTCGTATGTTGAAATTCTTACTACAATATTTTATAGTTACAGATTTCATATTTTTTCCCCAAAAAACTAAACATATTTAAACAGTGCCATCGAGCCTCATCCAAGCGCTTATGTCTTTAGTGTATACTATAAAAAAATTAGATGGATAGCACTCATGGTTTCTTTTACAGGACGTGTTATGTATTAAAAAACATTTTTTTAGGAATTGTCATTTCGACTCTTTTCTTATCATTTAAGAAGTTATGCAAGAGCTGATAAGAATCCGACAAGTCATTTCTGGTGTCCTATATGCAAATCCCTTTTTGCAAATCTGAAGTTGAAAAATGTACGTCATGTCGGAACAGGTTACTTGGAATTTAGAGCGATTTCGTACTGTTGGACCTCAGACTAATTAGTAATAGTCTCAGGGACAAGTACCATGTATGAAGGACCAGACGACCATATGTGTAAATTGATTCATCACGTTTCGATTTATTCTAATCTCTAGAAATAGCTAAAAATTCATCAAAGCTCGTGCTCTTCTGATGTGCTCATAAAAGTCTACTTTAGTCAAATAGAGAAAATTAGAGGGAAAAACTGATGAAGTTTTGAAACTTGGCAGATATGTTCATTAAGGTTTACTATTAAACATACTAAGTCTCCAGCTCAAACTGTTGCGCTTGAGCCGCCATCTTGGAGAGATTCAGATTTTCAGATTTTTGCATATATCTCTCTAACCATTAGCGATATAGAAACTATGTTTATATAAAAAATGAAGCTTATAAAATTCTATACAAAAAATGTTGTATGCATTTTTTGTGTATCTATTATTATATTCTTTGGAAATATGATAGCAAAGAATATATTGCATTTCATCAACACACTTCAAAAATTGTAAATATGGCTCGTAAAAAAAAATTATAATATCACTATGTTAATCATAGAATTCGCAATCCCCATTTTGAGACGAGGGATTCAAATCTATTCATATTTTTGCTGTTATTTGTATAGGGCGCCACCTACAGTAGTTTGCGTGTCGTTTATATTTTTGGCGATTTTAAAAAACAAAAATTCCTATTTTCCTCTTTCTTTTACGTAAAACAGGTTATACCTTCTAAATGTCGCTACGAGTAACCGTTCTCGAAATATTCGGTTTTAAAGTATTCAATGCAACTAATTTAAATTATGATTTAGGGATGTACAATTTTTCAAAGTAGGTTTTGATTAAAACAAAAACAAAAAGAGACGCTTTCAAAATTAATATCTGTCAAACCTACTTTGTCAGCATTTTATGAAGTTTAAAATGCCAAGGCATAATTTATTTTCAAACAGAGATGCGCGATATGGTTTGCGTTTAAGCGCAAGAAAATTTTAATGGACGCAGAGCTCATCGTCGATATTTGGAAATTTATCCAACTAGTTAATTTCGTCCCAAACGAGATACCGAGGGACGCCCAAAAACTATTACTGAGGAACAGGAGGAAGAAAAATTGGTCCGTGTTGCAGAAAACCTAGAAATAAATATGAGGCGTATGGCTGCCGGTACTGGAGTAAGTAAGTCACCGATTTCAAGGATTTTTCATCAAGAAAAGCTTTATCCGTACCATTTTACGCCTGTTCAAAATCTGCTGGAGGCCGATCTTCCAGCCATGTTACAGTTTGCTCATTTCTGTCATGCCCAGTAAAACAGAGATCCAGTGTTTTTAAATAAAGGACGAAGGTGTATTTAACTTTAGAAACAAACATGCGTGGGACATAGAAAATCCGCACTTAGTAGCCGAACGCCACTTTTAACATGAATTTAAAATTAAAATAAACATTTGGTGTGGAATTTTAAATAATTATTTTTTTGGATCGTATGAGTTACAACCTAATTTAAACGGTGCATTATACTTAAATTTCTACAATCCCAGCTAGGCGAGTTCTTGCATGATATACCACTGTATTTAAGACAAAATATGTTTTTTATGCAAGATGGAGCTCCAAAATAATCGAGAATAATTATTGTAGAGAATTAGAAATGCAATCGAATCGTTTCAAAACGAACACTTATTATTTAAAATAAGACGGTCGTTTAATAAACGCGTTGTCAAGTGTATTGAAGTAAACGGAAGTCACTTCGAACATTTGTTACCGAACACAGATCTCTTTTTTTTTATTAATTATTGCTATTTATGTATTCTTTAAATGAAATATGAACTTAAGCAAAAACAGTTTCTCAAATTTTAAGTTCATTTATTTGAAAGCCAATATTCTTCGTACTTTTCTAGCTAGTGTTGAAATGTAATAAATTTAAAAATCTGAAAAAATAGTATATTATATTACTAGGAGTAGAACGCACTCGCCCAGTTTGCGGCTTCGGCTTCGCCTCAGCCGCAAATCCTGGGCTCAACACAAAAAAAGGCGTTCTACTCCGTGTAATATATACTATTTTTTCTTCAAGCGTATTAAAATGCAAAAATTCATTTATTTATAATAAATGTACAAATATTCAAACTACAGTCTTACATGTTGACACAATATGACAAGTGGCTAGTGGATAGCGCGCCACCGGTGGCTTTCGGTATTAACATTATGTTACTAGTAAAACAATACCCACTACGGCGGCGCTTTCGGAACTAACATTATGTTACTAGTAAAATAATGTCCACTACGGTGGCGTTCGGTACTAACATTTTGTTACTAGTAAAACAATGTCCTACTTCTACTTCTGTTTTTGGTGACATAATTTAAACATTTTAATACGCTTGAAGAAAAAGAGAATTTAATTTTATACTGTTCGCTTCACTATAAATAATTCTGTAAATCACACAATAATATGATATTTTATTTACTTTAAATTGGTTGCATTGAATACTTTAAAACCAAATATCTCCAAAAAGGTTACTCGTAGCGACATTTAGAAGGTATACCTTTTTTATGTAAGAGATAGGAAAATAGGAATTTTTATTTTTAAAAAATTTAAAAGAAATCGACAAAAATATATGACATACAAACCACGCGCAAACTACCGTAGGTGGCGCCCTTTACAAATAACAGCAAAAGTATGAATAGATTTTAATGCTTCGCCTCAAAAAATCCCCAATCACCAAATTTTGTTAAAGTATTTCAATTTTTTAAGAAATTATTTAAAAAAAAAATCAGAACAAAAATTCAACTGATCCCCTCCATGAGGCAAGAAATTTTTTTTTCAGATTTCTAATAGCATTCAGCTCCATGAGGCGAAAAAATTTTTTCAGATTTCTAACAGCACTCCCATGAGGCGATCAAAAAATTTTTTCGGACTTCTATTTGCAACCCCCCCCCCATGAGGCGATAAAAAGTAGTGATCGAGGAGTTCGAAGGGATATCCTTATACTTTAGTATGAAGTACGTTCGTAATGACCTCAGGAAAGGGCGCCAAAAAGTGCTCCCGCCCGGGTGGAAAATTTACCTTGAGCCGCCCCTGTGTACATCCCTACATAAATACTCTCTCACCTGGTTATTATAAAGAAATAATTAAATAGAGCCTCATCTTTCAATGTTGTGTACCATCTATTTTCAATTCCCTAGATCGGAGTACTTGATGGAAGTAAAGCTTTTTAGATAATCAAGTTAACCGCTAGTGAAGCAATTTCTCTACATCATTGAATAAAGATTTTATGACAGTAATGTTCAGGCACACAAAGATGATGTAATTTTCTCAAATACGGCAAAATATCGAAGTTTATATTACTTTCCATTCACGAGAATTCCGCTCAGTTAATTATGTTTGCTATTGATACACCATATAGTTGTTGAGCAGATAAATATTAATAATGATTTACTCCCATAATACGAATGCTTTGTTGATTTTGCGATATTACTACAATATTACTGTTGACGTAAAAACAGTAGGTAAATATTCCGTCATTTTTATATGCTTTTCCAACAGTTTGTGGAGACGTCTTATGGCCGATTGCCACATGATCTCATTACACTACTCAACAAAATTTTCTACACATCCGAAGTAAAAATATCTGAATCTACATGAGCATTCGATATTGATGTCTTAAACGTTAAATCTAAATTTCTCTTGCGTTCAGTTTATAATACACCGTCTGTTTACCTTCTTAATGGTCCAAGTCTCAGAGACGCAACGAAAGACGGAGGAAACTTGAGCTTAAGCAAGTCTAATAATGATATTTCTATGGCGCCAAACCTTGTTCTTCAACTAATAAGTTGCATACCTTGCTGTATTCTCCTCCGAACCTCATATTCGCAGTTGATATTATCAACAAGGACTCTGAGATTTACCACCTCTCACTTATCTATTCATAACGGGTTCGAATGGTGTGCATTTGTTCGTTTCATTTTAATTTACACTTAAACTGTACTCAGAATTTACCGTTTGAAGATTACAAAGTAGGTATATGAGTTAATCGCCAATTATTATAATCAAGATGGTATTATCTGCAAACTTCAAGTCAGAAATCTTAGTTCCACTTATTACTACTTCTTTCTTCTAGTCCCTCAATCCTCCAGCACACGTCGTATCACATGTGCATGTGTGCAATGTGAATATTAAAGTGAATTGGTGATAGAACACCGCCTTGTCTGACGCCTTTGTCGGACCTAGTGTTGTCCATTTTAACCAGATCAGAGGTTTCCTCATAGACAGCAAATAATCAAAACCAGATACGTCTACGGCAAAAAGTTACATAGTTAGATAATATTTCTTTGCCTTCTCGATAAGTGTTTTTCTCCAGTTTTTTCGAAAATTGAGTGATATATCCAGCGAGTGGTCTACAGCTAACTGGGCCGTTTCTCGCATCCTAAGCGCCACACTCTCTTGTTTATCCATTCATTTTCATCCAGGTCTCTTTTTTCCATCGCCTCCATCACTCTCTCCATCTATTCTCTCGCAGGTCTACCTTTTTTCTTCTTTCTGGAGGATACCACTGCCACACTCGTTGAGGCCACCTGTCTAGCTCCATACGCCTTAAATATCCATACCAAAGCAATCTTTTCTTCTCTATGTCATCTATAATTTGAAACATATCTTACTTCGCCAAATAAATTAATCGTCTTTGCCGTGATATCGTCGACCCCAGCTGTTGTGTTGGTTTCTAGTTTTTTGATCTTTGATTTCAGCACTACATGCTTTATGTTTCGTAGCTGTTGTTCATTATCTAACTTCCGAAAAGATTTTCAAGGTATTGGCGTCACACCTGAATAATGTGATATTTGCAAGTTCTTGAAGTATAGGTGAAGTCCTTAATTGACCATGGTTTGGGTTTGAATTTACATGTAATCATTAGGGTGGGCAAAAAAAAAAACACTTTTTTTATTTGACTATCGCTATACCCCAGAAAAGTTGCCTATCGCCTAACTACGTAAAATAATTAAAAAAAAAAATTCAATTCAAAACATATCTTCCGGTCGGGCATCGCACTCAAAGTTTTGAAAAATGGCGAAATTTTGCTTTTTTGTCATTTTTTTTATAATTACTACTATTAAAACGCTATATGTCCTAATTGAAGTTTGGGGCATGGGGAATACGAAAAAAAATTAAAAGCTGTAATTTCAAAATAGTTATTGTTCGCACAAAAAGCTCAAAAAACACATTTTTTAGTAGAAATGGCAATATGTATTTCGTAATTTCTGCTAATTTTACTTTTTCATTTTTAGTAGACAAACGGTGAATATATTTATCATTTCTAATTTTGTTATTCAAAAGAGTGCACTTTAAAGTCAGATTTTTGGGAAAATTCTGGCATAATAGATCTTCATAGTAGAGTCGTTCTAATGAGCTCTCTCTCACGTCAGTGCCACACACTTCTTTAGATGTTTCGGTCACGAGTTTGACACACCGTTCTACAGCCTGGTTGTGACAAGGGAAGCTTTGGAAATCCGGTTGCAGCGGTATGCCAGTCTGTATTAGATTCCCACTCCTCAAGAAAATTGCTCAGCAAGGATCAATTATACCTACCTGATAATTCTGCTGCCATAAAGTCAGGTACAATTTTAGAAGATTTAGCATCTTGTGATCCTGGTCCCCTTTCACACTCAAGATGGTTGATGACAGCAAACAGAGTACTCAGAATAAACGTGAGCTTAGAAAAATCTACTGATGAAATTAGGCAGTTGATACATTTTATTTTGAAATGTTACATGCTTCTCTGGTTCAAAATTAAAATCAACAAAAATTTCACAGATAGTTTAAAGACAGTTTTTGAAGCAATTAGAGTATCACGGTACTTAACTCAAAATTTACTGTCATCAACCCAGTAATTGAGCGAAACGCTTTCTTTGCTCACCCCGAAAATTTGATTCTTGCGATGATTGTGGAAGAAAGAAGACATTAGAAAACTATGGCTGCGCCGAGCGTTGAAAGATCGATCACTTTCCAAGGGAAGGACTATTCGAAACAACTCAACTTCGAATCAACAGACTACGTCAACATGATTTGATGAGATAGTTGCACCATCTCTCATCCTCCACTATCTCCAGGAACCTCAGGGAAGAGGCCATCAAAAATCTAATACAGACTGGCACATCGCTGCAACCGGATTTCCAAAGCTTACTCTGTCACACCCAGGCTGTACCTCTAATAACATTCAACTAAGATGCTTCCCTGCTACGTTATTTAACCTTAAAGCTAAGAAAATTAATTTTTTCAAAATTCTCAAAATACATTACAAGTAAAAAATCTTTTAGATGATGCATCCGTCACGGTCAAAAAAATTTGAGCGAATACATAATTAAGACTAACAAAAAACACGATTTGGATTTTTTTTCAATTTGGAATTTACTGGAACCAAAAAACGGGCACTTTTTGTGTAAAAAATCAAAATTTTGCCTTCATTTTCCTTGTATCATTTTCGATTTTGCAGATATCAAAATTTGCCAAAAGAAAATGATAAACTACTGTAATAAGCTTCAATTTGATTCAAGGTACATGTTAAAAGGTTTTTTTAAACCAGTAGTCCATGCCAAAGTTGCATAAACCCCAAAAGTGTAGGGGTAGCGACCAACCATGACTACCCCCCCGTTTTCGAGGACGGATAACACGATGGTGATAGTCGCGCGGTCCCTACCCCCTAAATGCAAAAAACCTATTTTCGATTTTTCGTTATCAGGCATGCGAGGACTTGTTGGATCGGGTTTCTATTAAAGAATCTGAATATGTCCTGTAAAATTTCGCAACCAGTCATCCTAAGGACCCGCGGGGGCTGAAACCAACCCCTCCCTTAATGCCGAAACATGCAAAAAACATCCAAACGCGCTGAAAATTGTTTTCCACACGTTTTCAAGAGCGGAGAACACGATGGTGATATTATTTAGCCTCCCACACCCAACCAACTACCCCTAAATGCATAAAACCACCCCTCCTTCCCATTTTTCATTTTCAGTCATGCGAGAACTTGTTGGATTAGGTTTTTTTTTGAAGAAACTCAATATGTCATGTAAAATTTTGCCACCAGACATTCTAACGACCCCAGGGGGGTTGAAACCTCAAGTGCCAAGGGTGGAGAACACGATAGTTGCATCAGTTTCTCTCTTAGTCCTCCATAACTACCCTTGCATGCTCAAAACCATCGGTTTTTCTTATAGTGCTACAAGTACTCAATGGATCAGGTTTTCTAGGGAGATCAATTTTTTTATTGCAGCAAGGAGTTTGATAGAACGGGCTATGCGCATGTATATATATTCGTGTATGTGCATAGTCCACTTTTTTATTATATATTATGTATATGATTTTTTTCACATTATGTGCAACATGATTTTTATTCTTATACTAGACATGCGTTATGTATTACTATTATTAAATAAATTATTCTTCATAGAGAGAGGGAGTCGTCTTCCTCTTACATGGCCTCCATACAGCGATCCAGCGAGGACCGACGCACAAAATATGTGCCATAGCCGCCGGTTGTGTATTCTCGGCATATACCTTCCATTTGTTACGTCCTTAGTGTTGAGGACCATTGAGAAATATAATTAAATGCAATATATATGGGTTAAGGACTAACTGTACGCATACGTAGGTATTGGAAAACACAGATCCAACAAGTCCTCGCATGCCTGATAACGAAAAATGGGAAAAATGGGTGGCATTATGCTGGTTGGGGGTGGGAGGCTAAATAATATCAGCATCGTATTCCCCGGCCTTGAAAACATGTAGAAAACAATTTTCAGCATGTTTGGATGTTTTTTGCACGTTCCGGTATTGAGGGAGGGGGTGGTTTCAAACACCGTTGGTCATTAGGATGTCTGGTTGCAAAGTTTTACAGGACATATTGAGTTTCCTCAAAAATAACCGATACAACAAGTCCTCGCATGACTGACAACGAAAAATCCGAGGAAAAATGCGTTTAGGGAGGGAGGGACCGCGCGATGATCACCATCATGTTGGCCGTCCTCGAAAACGGGGGGGTAGTCATGTTTGGTCGCTACTCCTGCAGTTTTGGGGTTTTACACTTTTTTTGCAATTTTCGTATGGACTACAGAGTTAAAACTGTTTGAAGAGCGTGACCTTTTCATGGCTATGTTCAAAATGCACTTAACATTAACTGTATCTCAGCAACGATGAGCCTAAACAAAATTTTATTTCATGGATTATTTCTGTTATTTCAAACTTTTTCGAAAATGTGATCCTCTTTGAGTAATTTGCTTAAAACCTTTGAGAAATCAGTGTTTTTTGCTTAAAAATCAACATATTCAACCCCCTATAACTCGGCGGGTATTGAAGCAAAAATAACGTTATAAGGGTTTTTTGAATTCGACGATGTAAACGTTCCGTTCCAATGGTCACTTTTTATTCGAAACCCCCGAGTTGGGGTAAAACTCACCCCCACACTTATTCCTTTTTAATGTATCATATTTGACCCATTTTGAATCAATCTATACAAAAATACTTGAATTCAAAACTGCTATAGAATTAGCCAGAAGTGAGATATTCAAGTTGCCGTACTAATATTATATTTACGCCACAAAATTTTCAGATGTTCTATTATAAACTTATAAATTATTATTTCCAGTTATACAAGAAAAACAAGAGTTACCCGTCCATATCTTAATGCTGGACAATCACCTATTAATGTTAATTACGCTTCAAACTATAAGGAAAAAGAACACGAAAGCTGGGTACAGCCGATTATATCCTCAATCGTGTACCGAACTGAAGATATACAGAAAGCATTCTTTCTTCTCCTCCTGTTGGTAATCATTGGAGAGTTCTTCAGTGCTCCTGCGGTAACGCTTGCAGATTCTGCAGTACTGACTCTTCTCGGAGAGGACGCTGACACTTATGGCCACCAGAGGATGTTTGGATCTCTAGGCTGGGGATTAGCTATGTTTTTCGTCGGAATAGCCTTGGACCATTCTACTGCTTTTCCGAACCATCCTTGTGGTCCAGACAAGAAAGAGAAAAACTACACTATTTGTTTTGCAACGTTTTCAGTGCTAATGGGGGCAGCACTTATTAGTGCGACACAAATTAATTTTAAATACGACGAGCCAGCTCACATTCCTACTGATGATGAGAAACCTCAACAGCCCATATCCCAAGAAGATAAGATGCAAGCTCAACTAGCTGAACAACTTAATCTCCCTTCTTTGGCAGATACTACAGCTTCCGATATTCCAGTACCAAAAGAGCAAAAGGTAATTGAACAAATTTTTATTTCCATCTCGCAAAATATACAGAGTGTTCGGATAATGCAGCAGAAAACTTTGGAAGGTGATAGTTTTTGTAGAAACATGAAAAAAAAGTTTGAGTCCAGAAATGCTCCCTATCGGAGCTTGGGTCCTTTGAAGGTAGAACCCTAGGGTAGGTTTTTATTCAATATTGTTGGAATCCTTTCTGCTCTATAGCGATGAAATTCGGAAAGTCATTTAATATCAATAAGAGCTATTATTCTACGGCATTGGCCAAAACTAAATTCCACCAGAGGCTTAGGGAAACGGTACACCCTCTTTTACATTCCAAAATTGCTTTATTCCGTTTTTTTTTTTAATTTTAATACCGGCATATTGTTTTCTGTTCAAATTTGCACAAAAAGATCCTTTTTATGAAACATCATAAAACCAATCGGTTTTTAGAAAAATTGGTTTAAAGTAGAAGCTACAGGGTCATTTTGTGACCCGACTGCAATAATAATCTGAATTCTTTCGTTTTATGAGATTTTTCAGAACTGTTCAATTTTCAAATTATGATATTTGAGTTTAAATTAAAGCCGAAATATAAAACAAAGAGTTCCTGAAATATTAAACAAAAATCTACTCTATGGCCTCACATTCAAAGAGGTCCTTAGAAAGCATTTATGGTCATACGTCTATAGGAACTTTTTTTAATATTTCTGGAAAAACTAAAGTTTACCGATGCATTTTTCGAACACCATGTATTTCTTATACAGGGTGATTCAAAAGAAAGTACGTTAAATTCAACTGTAGATTGAGAGATGAAGATTTTCCTACTAAAATTTTTCTCTACCGCGCCTCATAAACGAGACAAGTTCGTGCTGATATGCAAGATGTGTCCAATACAGGGTGATCCGGTAAAGTTCAAGGTCAATATACAAATTTATTGTTTTTTATTCAAATAGGAATTGGTTTAACAAAAAAATACACAGGATAACTGAACATTAACTTTAACATGATTAGTGCTAAGAGAAATTTAAAAGCGAATAAACTGCTCAAAATGTTGTACCACCTGTTCTACACAAAGGTTAAGCCGTTTAAGTAAATTAAACCGTTTCCTTGGAAAAACATTATGCTCATTTCTGATAGTGTTTGCGGCATCTAGAATTGAGTCTCGCAACTGGTCAATGTTGTCAAAGGGAACTGATATACAAGTTCTTTCATATGCCCCCAAAATAAAAAGTCCAGTGGAGTGACATCTGAAGTTCTGGGTGGTCATTGTACAGGAGCATGAGGTGCTCTTCCGATCCATCTTCCGGGAAATGTCCTATCCAAATAATTTCTTATCGAAATTACATTTTGGATCGGGGCCATCATGCACGAACCACATGCCTCTTCGGATCGCGTACGGTGCATCATCTAGGAGTTTCGGCAGGTTTTCTTTAAAAAAATTGTAAGCATTTTTCTCCATTGACTCTGCCAATTAAAAAAAATGGACCAGTCAAGTTGTCACTCAAAATTCCTGCACAAACATTTACAGAAAATCCTCTTTGACATCTAAACGTTTCGATGTTAAATGAATTTTCTGGAACCAATATATGACGATTACGGGTATTAAGTACACCGTTCCGAGTGAACGTGGCTTCATCTGTCCAAAGAATCTTCTCTAAGAAAGTGTTATCACGGCGATGTTTTTGTAATAACCATAGGGTCATTTAGTGATATGGCAGTTTCCTACTTTTTCTTCCTCATTTTAAAGTATAACAAACCAATAGCCTCAGAAAAAAATTTCAGCTCAATTGAATCAATAGCCACAGAGATATTAGCATTTGAATAGAAACACGCTAGGCCGGTCAACAGTCCGTAGAGTGACGTCACTTGGCGTGCGCCGATACCTATATTAGAGCAGCGATTTCGTAAGTCTATCGTGTCGTTTTTTTTTTGGCGTAGAACCAGGTCAAACATGTTAGGTTCCTTTGAGTATGTTACCGGACATATGAAACCATATTTTACGACATTTTTTTGTGGTCTCGAACTTTTTAAATCAATAAAAAGTGAAAAAAAATGTATTTTTAAATAAAATTGTTTTTTTTGTTTCCACCGCCATATCTTTAAAACTATTAAAGGTACCGAAATTTATTTTGTGTCAAATTAAAGCACACACTGTAGCGCTTTTACCAATATAAATGGTTTGGGCACAATTCGCACTTTCATTTCTCTAAAAATCAGATGAACTAAAAATATATATTTTATGTATTGAAATCTTCACCAATCGATAAACTTTTTTATTTTTGAAAATATTTACATACATGCAGCGAAGAAAATAAAGCCTAATAATCACAAAAGTTTTTGAAACAATATATTTTTTCCTAAAATGTACCGTGTGGTAACAGTGATTTTTTTTATCAGCGCTAAATGCGACATTGGGACGCAATTAACACACCTCGCATACAGGGTTGGTCAGATTAGTCGCGTAGAAGTGACGGTTGTCGAAAATCATTAAGTATTCGTTGTTCGGATAAAAATTGTGACAATCGAAAATGTGCTTGTTTTAAGGAAGGCCTAAAATGTTGCAACGAGTGCAAATGTCGTTCCTGTAACATTATTAAAGATTTCGAGGCAGATATGAACGAATTAGAATGCTATTAATGTAGGGTCTACATAAGCTACATACTACATATTTATCTATTCAAATAGAAAATTTATTTCAACAATAAAACTCATTTTATGCGTACGTTTTTACTTTCATTAATTTAAAAATGTCTAATAGACTTACTAATTAGGTGGGTAGTTAGTAACACTGATTGATATTTATAGATTAGGTATTTATATCTAACTACCTGTCTTTTTATTATTAAAAGGAGACTATTTTATATTTATTGTATAATTTCTTAATATTAACAACATATGATCAATACTACTGTACAATATATGAAATATTGAACAATAATACTGATCCCCTAGATGCTTTTGATCACTACTGGTTTTGTATCTATTGATATAAGTTAAACTACTACATACACACCGACAGGGACCGTCAGATCGTTGCAGTCGGCAGGCTTGCTACAGCCGAGCGCACAAGAATATGACTTTGGCCCGTTAAAAAAAAATCGCTGACTCAATACTATGAACGGGACATGAAAAACTTTTATCCTAAAAACTTTTTTCAACTATTGGCTTCAATTTGTACACAGCATGTATATACAAATTTTCATAAATATATTTTTTTCTCGATTGTCTAAAATTGCGCTACTGAAAATAACAAGTTTGAGATTCCTATTATTTTTCCAACTTAAAAAAATAATAAATTGGGTTCATGTGGGACGCTGTTCGAAGCGCTATTGTGTCTACTTTAATCTAAAAAAATAGCTTGATAGCACAAATATTTTCAGAGACGTTAAAAAACATATTTCATTAAAAATCTATTTTTTTGAGTTTTTCCGAAATAAAAAAGTTCTCGGCCACCAAAAAATGTCGTAAAAAATGATTTCGTGTACACGATTATCTACTAAAGAATCCCACTAAGTCTGGTTTGGTTCTACGACGGTTTTCTTTTCTCGAAAACTAAGCGACTTTACTTCCAGATTTTACTCTACTAACTTGCATTCACAGCCGTGTTCACTGGGCGGTTCAGCCATCTGACGTCACAACTCGACTACATGGTTATCCCGAGCGTTTCTAAGCGCGCCGACTGTAATAATTTTTTTATATATGAAGGCGGCGTCAGGAAATTCTGATTTTTGGCATACTTACTATACTCACCAAGCTCTTTCAGAATATGTAATAATAAAAAATTGTTAAATGAGCCTATTGGGTAAAATCTACTCTTGGTTGGAAGTCTCTGGGTAATAATTCTTGCACTCTAGTGTGACGATAAGGATGCAACTGCTGATCATGTAATATTCACCACACAGAGGACTGGCGAAGTCCGAGTTGTAGACTCAACCTTCGAGTACTAATTTCGGGGTCTTCCTCAACTGCCTCCAATACCACCTCTTCAACCTGTGGGGTTCGGCTATGTCTTGGCTTTCCTAGTCTAGGCGTCGTTATTAATACTTGTCCGGTTTCACGTAACATTCTTTCAACCCCAAGAAACTTCTTGAATTTGGGACACGACGGTTGGGATATCGTCTACGATACTCCCTTACTGCACCTGCTGTATTCCCTTGGTATGATGCCAGGATATAAGGCATATTGGTATAATCTTCGGCAGTATAGCGCACCATTTTCACATCTCAAAAATTGCACTACTTTAATTAGACAATTCAAAATCTGACAACTCAGAATCTGACAAACGCTGCCTTGTGTTTAAATAAAATTGTCAATAAAGTTGCTTCAGCATGACTGTTTTTTGCAATTTGCTTGAAACCGGCCTAAGTGGATGGAAATCACAAGAGCAAAAAAGTTTCTAAATTTAATAAGATATTCAATAGATAATCAAAATTAATTTGATACAAGACAAGAAATATTTGACCTTGAACTTTACCGGACCACTCTGTATAGGACACATCTTGCATATCAGAACGAATTTGCTGTAACGAGCATGTAGCCCACCAAAATAAAGAGCCGGACCCATAATTTGATCATCGTACGTTAATCCGTTTGAAGGTTATTAGGAGAAAATTGGTTGCCAGGCATCCAGTTTAAGGTGTTGTAACTCGGTTATGCGGCGCGGTAGGAAAAAAAATTATTAGGAAAATCTTCATCTCTGGGGCACCCCAATCTACAGTTGAATTTAATTAACTTATTTTTGAATCACCCTGTATGTAGTGTTGAAAGTTCATGTCAAATTTTTTACAACGTTCAAAAGTTGATTTCAAATCAAGGGAAAAGCTTTTCATAATAATGTGCTGAAAAATGATTATCAACAGAGAAATATTTTCCCAAATATAAAGTACTAATACGAATCAAGGTCCATTCCATTACTTATTCCATTGAAGGGTTGGAGGGTAAATAGATGAAGCAAGCAAGCAAGAGTCGTTAAAATTGGAATATAGTGTATATACAAAATTTTTTTGGCATCGGCCACCCCACTATCACCCCCATTACCACCTTACATCCATTAGTAAAAGGGGTGAAAAAGAATTGATTTATTGTTAACACCTAGTTACTGTACTATAATATGACCCTTCAACTCCAAACATAAGGTGCCCATCATATTATTAGGATATTCTCAACAGTGTCCTAATTGCCTAATTTTGTTATAAACGGAGTTCTATAATAGTTCTACGACCTACTTTACCCGCAATTAATTTGCTTACCCTCATGCCGGGGAACCTTTACGGTTGAACAAATTATTCAGAGGACTTGATCTTCCCTGTACGCTTTGTTAATTCATGTCTTTCCAAAAATAATCCTTAGTTGAAAACCACCCTCGTTAATTCACTGCCATCAACATTCAATTTATCAGAACAGTGCTATCCTAACCGAGACGATATACGATTAATAATAAAATGGGAATAATGAATACTGTTGGAGAGTGTTTAAAATACTAAATAGTAAGATTTTCATAAATGTGTTTTAACTGTTTCTGGAACTTTAATAATATAATATTTGAAATCCTCTACCCCAAAAACCCACAAAACGATACCCCACATCGGTAGTGGGATGGTGGTGGTGATAGGGGGGCGGTAGTGGGGATGGATGAAGTAAAAAAATATTTTGAAGTTTTTGGTTCTTGTACACGCACTAAATCACAATTTTTTTTCATCCCCTTTAATAATGGGGATGGCTAACGCCAAAAATTTTTTTAAGACCTTGCTTTTCTTGTATATACTAAATACCAATTATGGACTCTTACCTGCTTGATTTACTTATTTACTACAATTTACCCCAATTTGCCCCCCAACCCTTTGACGGAACAAGATGAATATATAATCTAATTAGGGATCCCGTTAAAGTACATACTTGTACCAAATTTCAAGTCAATATCTTAAACGGTTCCAGAATAAACGTGCGCACAAAAAAGTTACAGACAGACGGACGGACGGACGGACGGACAGACAGCAGATTTTTTTTTCGCTCAAATTTAAAATCTCGACGTTTCATGACATTTTAAACCTATTTGAACAATAAAAATTTTTACAAATTTTTTTGTCGTTACTATACTTCCACTGGATGTGGAAGTAAAAATAACTAATTTAAAAAAAAAGTTGTTTTAAGAATTATATTGTCTGATTGATTATAGTGCTATACTTATATAAAGAAATATAAGTATTAACATATAAATTTTATATAGAAATTTTTTTATCAATAGGAAAACGATTAATAAATAAAAGAGGGA
Organism: Rutpela maculata; assembly: GCA_936432065.2. NCBI lineage: Eukaryota > Metazoa > Arthropoda > Insecta > Coleoptera > Cerambycidae > Rutpela > Rutpela maculata. The sequence goes on along the minus strand of OW386291.2, from coordinate 2,829,285 downwards.
AGTTTTGTGTAAATGCCTTTATAAATATTTTAAATTGAAATATAACCTTGCCTTGCGGTCCTGCCGGTTAAGTATATGGAATTGGGCCCAGCGGCTTATTGGGCTATTCATTCACATGAATGTTGCTTATGACTAGGAATGCTCAATAATAGTATATTGTGTATATAGGTGTGAAAGCGATACATTCCCGGACGACGATGCAATTGTTGGCCGAGGCGCTAGCAGAGGCCAACAAGCATCGAAGTCTGGGAATGTGCTTTCACACCGAAGTACACATACTATTTTTTCTGAAATCACAATAAATACTATTTTAAACGTATAAAAATCAAAAATATAAACATTTAAAAAAAAAATTCTGAAATCACAATCAATACTATTTTAAACGTATAAAAATCAAAAATATTAACATATTAAAATATATATAAAAAACCGTACGGGAATGTTACTTCCCGGCCTTTGTTGATCGTTGCTTGGCAACGGATCTTTTCCGGTCTGTTTTCTGATAGTTACCTAGCAACGGACTAAAATACTGGAATTGTGCATTTTTCGCTCTAAAATCGCGCCGAAAATGTAGACATTCCCGATCGATTTCAGAAAAAATATATAATAAACCTATATCCCCTATATTACAAAAATTAATTTTTTCAAAACTATTGAAGATAATTAATTGAAATTAATAGGAAACGTTGATATAAAATAGCTTTATATTTCACATTTCTTTTACATTCGTATTACGTCATTTAGTATATGAAAAAAATAGTTTAATTTTTGAGGGTGTTGTTTTTATATCAACCCCTTGAGTGACACGTACCAAATAAATCTATATTATTTAGCACTAACATAATTGAAGAGCTAAGTTGATAAAGGTGTTATGTCACAAAAACACGTTATTGAGTAATTTAACTCGAAAGTTTTTAGGCGAGAACTTTTTTGTTATAACGACTATATAGCTTGCATTTTGCGATGATATTGACATTTGATGTACTTTTCAGAGACAAATAACTAAAGTTGTCAGTTGTCATTATTTTCGAAAATTTTAAAAAATTAATGTACATAACACCTTTATCCGTTCATAAGTTTCTCTGAAATGATTAAGGAATTAGTGAATAAAAGTGTTAAGAGATTAAACATATTTTATTATTATTAAAATATTATACAATTTTTAGGTAGTCGGACAGTTCTACGGTTTTGAGCCACAGTTTGGTCATTTCCAAGTATGTTGTGATAATACGGCCTGTATTCTTCATTTATGAATGGTAATTGTTCTTTAAGATTGGCCAGTTTTTCTACACTTAGGCTGCCCTTGTTTTCATTAAACACCGTTAGAGCAATACCATCGGAATTTATCTTAAGCATATTCCTTTTCTTTAAAATATCGACTTTGTAAAATGGAGTCATTTCGTCTAGTGATGTAATAGTAGCACCCATAGGTGCCATTTTATACCGTCGCGAAAATAAACCTTTTCATTGTTCAAGTTTTTCTTCATGTTGTACAAATTGAGTTTTGAGGCAATTCCATCCTTGAAATGATTCTTCATATCTATGACAACGGCGTCTTTGGGAGTTCTTAAAATTTCTCGATACTGGTCCGGAATGTAGATGTTTTGATGTTTCCTTAAAATTTTCTCGACTCTGCCAAAGTCTCTGTCTGAATCTAAATATGAATGTCCCACCTCCGAAAATTTATGGTCGATAACTTTAAATTCTCTCTTTAAAATCAACAACTGGTAAAGTGTAATGATATTGAAGTTTTTATTTTGTCCACCACAGAAGTCGGGCCATATTATAATGTGATCGATCTTTTCTTCATTGCAAATTTGTGAAAAGGTGTGTAAGCAACTAGCAATTTCTAGGATTTCACGGCTGGCCATATCTTCAGTCCATGTGAAAAAGAACGTTTTTTTTTTAGTATTCCTCAATGTATGTATGCCAGGGTTGTAAAACCACATTTGACGAAGGTAAAATGCTTTCGATGTACTTAATTTTGGCAGCGGCATGGTTTGCTGAAGATCTAAAGTAAGAAAGCAAATCGTTCTATCTTCTGTAACTTTTGCTCCGTCACGCTTTTGTTGTTCGAAAGCTAGTTTGTAATTTTCTCCGTATTCAGCATCACATTTGGGAAAAAATGTGTCATTTCATGATCTCAATTAAACAATTTTGAATACCATGGACGTAATTTCAGCATTTTTATTGGGTAGGCAGGGATTTTTCACAGATAACCCAATAGATGTAAGCATAGCGAACCCTGTAATTCTTAAACGATAACCTTATAAACCCAAATGACCTTTGACTTAATTGGCGTAATTATCATACTTATTATTTTTTCCGCAAGAATTTCGGAATTCGCCAGATTTGCCTTAAACAATTTAATGCTCTTTCAAAATATTGGGTGGGCAGAAGCCATACCAGATATCAGTTTTGCTCTTGTCATAAAAATTTCTACGGTCCAGCCCTCTTCTACTTGTCAGCATAAAAATGTTTGTACAAAAATCAACACCGCAAAGCGTCACTTTCCAGTATTTCTGATTTACAGACTAATTTGCTAGAATACTTTGGTAAATTCGTATTTTATTATTGCATTTTATATTGATGTTTTGTTTTTAAAACATTATTAAAACTTGCCTGGGAAGAAATTGCCACTATGTGACTGATTTCTGCTGAATTGCCAAAAGGTATAAATGTGTTTACAGCAATTAGATACTCAAGTATCATCTCGACTCTTGTACCATCTCATACCATTTCGAAATTGAACGAAATGAATACATGGATTAAAATACTATAAGCACTATTTCCAAATATCAGCCAATTTATAAACATCTTACATGATTCATGAAATCGTTTATTCATTGCCATTTGTAATATCAGTTTACTACGACTGGCCACTTTCACTATAATAGTAAGAAACACTTAACACAACTTGTCACATTAATGTCAATATAACATAACTTTAAAAGCAAAGTGTTTTGGATTAAAACAATTTAATATCGCACAGTAATGGATAAAGGTGGTATGTGATCATGACATCTTTATCCATTAAATTATATAAAAACCCTGTGTACATAACACCTTTTTCAAACATTAAAACGCATTTAGGAAAGGTTTATTATCCCAAAAACTTATTGAAATGATAGATTATAAGTTAAAATAGTTGTGTGTAGAAATCTCAAAATTTTCAAAAATGTCACATAACACCTTTATCCACTTAGCTCTTCAATTATTCTGTGTAAAAATTACTTCAAGGTCAAATTGGTGGAAGATGCTTAAAAATATAAATCTAGGTAATGAACACAGGCACACAGAAAAAAATTAAATGCGAAGACCTAGACCACCTAATTCCTACTTATTTCGAAGACAATGATCAAAAAACTATACTACTACTTTTAGCTTGGCTCTCAATTATTTTTTTTTGCTTAAAAAGTATTGATTTTATTTAATTATATGGTTAGGCCATTTTAATTAATCCACAGAAATATCTCCTCAGGAAAGGAGATTAGCGAAAAATGTTTCAGACAAAAGTTGTTCCGTTTAGAGGGGGACATCTTTTGGGCAGAACAATTTCCCACCTCCCATCTCTTTTCTTTCTGAGGATCAGACTATCATATCCTATAGTATTTTGACCCGCTGAATCCAAATCTGCCATCAGACTTGAGCCAGCACGTCTCAATTTTGCAAAAAATGCAAAAACCGAGAGAATAAGCGCTACAAGCAAGGTTTTTTGCATTTTCTGCAAAACTGAGATGTGCTGGCTCAAATCTGATGGCAGATTTGGATGCAGCGGGTCAAAATACTATAGGATATGATAGTCTAATCTCCAGATTTAAAAGATTTTTTGTGTGGCTGTGTTCTCTTCAATAGTTTTGAAAAAAAAATAATTTTTTAAAGTTGACTCCCCTAACTCTGGTAATATAGGGGATAGAGGTTTATTATATATTTTATTGAACATTCCTAGTCATAAACAACATTCATGTGAATGAATAGCCCAATAAGCCGATGGGCCCAGTTCCATATACTTAACCGGAGAGACCCTTTTTGGTTAGATGCCGAAAATAGTTAACAGTAAAGATTTAATTTAAATTAACACCCATCATGTACCATTTGGTAATGTGCAAATAATTAGTATGATCATACGAAATTAAATCAATACCCTGTTTCATTCCTTAATTTTATAAACAATCGAATTTTAGGTGCTTTGTTATTATATGCGCTGTTATTAAAGAAAATTTAATAATAAGACTCGTGAAATATTTAGGTCACATAGTTGCGGAAAGGGGACGCGAAGTTATTCGGTAATTTTGTTTTATGGTTCTCTTGTGACTTCATTCATATTCGGAGTATTTCTTGAGAAATATAATTATTAGTGTACCAGTGCTGAATCAAATAATCACGTATTTGATAGATTTCTTTTACCATGCTGAAACGCCCCCAACCCCAGTCATATATTTATCTCTCTCTTTTGAGTGAGACAGAAAAATATACAAAGTTGGCCATTTATGTGATCGTCTAGATTTTTAAAAGTAGGACCCAAATTTACTTTGTGATAGTAGTTTTGTTAAACACAGATTCTTTATAAAGTTTGATATTACTTGTTTCTATTTACTGATTAATTTATTTACCTTAATTTTGGAAACACTCATTTAATAGTGGATTTTACTTTGGTACCTTTGTTTGACTATACTTTATTGAATACTGATTTTACAAATTGCATTTGTAATTGATTTATTTTCTCTAAGGAATTATAATTTTATTTAATCTCACTTATTCCTGAAAAGTAAAATATTTAAAGAAAACACAGAAAACGTTTTAATACGTTTATTTTAGACAATTGTCATATTCCTTTGTATAGATTATATAATTGTTGGGGCAATTGCCACATTTCACATGAAAAGAAGGAAAGTATTCGTTGGGACAATTGTCACATTAATTTGTAGAATAATCAGGTCAGCTACGTAAACAATAAAATAAATTGTTTACAATGACAATTGTCATTATCCTGAAAGTTTTATAATTGACGTCGACATACGTAAAATTTGACACAGCTTCGGGAAATTTCCCAGTCATGATATGAATATGATGATAAAAGGCAATCAACAAAATCCTATTAAATTGCCACGACAACTTGTCGTAGATTTCGATGTTTCGAAGCGTAGAATTGTTTGTTGTTGTGGCTAGTTACAATTGCACTTGGCCGAGATCAATTGATCCCATTTCGTTGTATCGTTGTTATTTGTATATTCGTAGTATCGATGATATAGTGAAGTGACAACCAACAAAATCTTGTGTTTGCCTTTCGAAAATCTTCGCAAATAAATTGATAACAAAGAGCTGTGTTCAAATCTTATCATATGTAAATGATAACATTGATGAGGTATAAATTACAGAGATGGCAATCAAGAATCCTTAACTGCAAATGCTGAAGAATAATTAACTGCAAAATCTGCAATAACTCATTCTCGACTGTACTAAATATTATTTACATAGCTGATCGGAGTAATCATATTAAACAACAATCGTTGTAATAACATTAAAAAAAAACCCAAAGAAAACTTTCCATTAATTAAATGACTAAAGATAGTTGCAAATCACAATCGTGAGTTAATTAATTTGAATGCTGAAAATGAATTTAGATAAGTAGGTTAGAATCATAGTACCACAGTTCAGTATAAACTTGATGAAAATAGAGTTGACGCAGGAATAGAGTCGCAATTTTAAAGAATTGAACTTCATTTAATATTGTCATTTTATTGAGTGAATTTAGCAAAATAATCTGAATATGTAATTTAATTAGTATTTCAAAGTTACGACCAAAACAAATGACAAAGGATATTTAATAATTAGGTAATTTTAATACTTAGGCTCTGACAAACGGCGAAGTCCTGAAGGGTGACACTCACGGGCCCAGATCTCGACTCGAGTATGTTGTCCATTTTTACTCTTTTAAGCGGCTTCGTAAATCGCCCTGCGTTTCCCACCCCCGACTGACTGTTGGACTACGACGGCGAATATTCAATCGTTTAGCCTGTGAACGAAGCCTTCCCCAGAAGGTTGCAGACAGACGGCGACTAAATATCCCCTGGAGTAATGCAACTGACTCTCAGTGTTTACACAGCTATGATGTTTAAACTGTGCTTCTATGAACGAAACCGTAAGGTCGCAGACAAAAGAACAGAATAAATACCAAAGAGTGTTAAATAATTTCTGGGCACACACAGCCAAATATTCAACCTGTATTTCAATGAACGTTACCATAAAGGACGCAGATGAAAAACACAGGTGAACACGGAGATGGGTGCACCAAGAAGGTTGATCAAATAATGATAATTTTGTGCGCCAATATTCTTGGCTAAAGATGTCGGTCTCGGATGTCTGGGGCCGGGCAGGACTATTGCCCTTTACCCCAGTACATCGCTGTAGACCGGGGACCAGCCTCGTGCAGGGCGGGCGAACTTACTTTACGTCGGCCCCACTCACAATTGTGAGCGGTGCAGACGATTTCGGTCCACCTCCCTGGGTCCTGGCTCGTTGGACCTTGCTGGCTAAGGCCTCTTCTGGCGTTCTTCTTTCTTCGTCTTCTGCTCTTCGCCAGCTTGTTTGCCCCCCGGGGGGTAGTCATCGGTCTGTTGGGTGTTTTGGGTTTGTGGCGGGAGTGACTGCCGGTACACAAGATGCCAAGAGGCATCCTGTCATCCGGATCATCGGTAGGGTAAGGATGAGCTGTGTAGCTCGAGGAAGGGCAGACCTAACTGCTTTGGTAGCATTTTTGGTCTGCCCGGAGCTAGGGGGACTACAGATACTGGACGGTTGTTTGTCCGGTACCCGCAGGGTCTTGGGTGGGTGGTTGGGTATCGTCATGTCTCTTCCGTGGGGGTGGGTCGTCGGTTGGTGGTACTTCTCATACTCACCCGTTATCCAGGAGCTGCACCTTCGGCCGCTTGTGCCTCGGAGCATCTGCTGGGTCATAGTCAGTTGCCTCCCTGACTAGTGGGTTCCCATGCTCCTCGGCAAGGGCGTACATCTTTCTGGCTCTCTGCTTGATGATCTCAGTGACCGGGGTGTATTCCAGGTCCCTGTAGATGTCCTCGTTGCGGATGAACCAGGGTGCATCGACTGCCGTTCTGAGGGCGACGTTCTCCACTCTCTGGATCTGCTGGAGGTAGCTCTTTGCTTGGTAGCCCCAAGCTACCGAAGCATACGTCAGCTGAGGCCGGATGAGGGACCTGATAAGCGTGAGCTTGTTCCTCAGGTTGAGTCTGCTCTGTCTACCCGTCATCGGGTAGATTAGGGCTCTCGTCCTCCTGGCCTTCTTGACGATGGCCTCCGTGTTTAGTCTCCATGTTAGGCCTTTGTCCATGACCACGCCAAGGTAGTTGGCGGAGTCGTGCCATTGGATGTCCTCACCAAACATGGAAACATGACCTGTGGGGTTTTGTTTTCTTACCTTCTTGAAGAGTACCGCCTTGCTCTTCTCGGCGTTGACGGCTACCTTCCATCTGTTGCACCAGTCCTCTAGGAGGGTGGCCGCCTCCTGGAGGTTTCTGGTGGCTAGCCTGGCACTCCAGGATCTGGCAGTCAGGGCTGTGTCATCGGCGTAGAGGGCCATGGAGGTCCTCTCCGTCCGGGGTAGATCGGATGTGAAGATGGAGAACAAGTGGGGGGACAGCACTGAGCCTTGGGGGACTCCTGCCTCCATTGTTCTGTACGTGGACACCCTGTCCACGATCTTCACCCTCATCTGTCTCCTGTGGAGGTACGATCTCACTAGCTTGACGAGTGCAATGGGGTAACCCATACTCATCATTTTGGCTAGGAGACCGTCGTGCCAGACCCTGTCGAAGGCTTTGGCAACGTCCAGGAACAGCGCTGCCGTGACCTGTCGTTGGTTGAACCCCTTCGTGACCTCCTCGGTGAGGCGGAGCACTTGGAGTTCGGTGGAGTGCCCTGTCCTGAAGGCGAACTGCTCGTCTGGGAGGACTTCCAGCTCTTCTGTCTTCTCGGCTATCCTCTTGAGTATGACTCGTTCGGCTACCTTACTCATCGCTGGGAGTAGACTGATTGGCCTGTAAGAGGAAGGAAACATTAGGTTCTTACCTGGCTTTGGGATGACTATGACGTCGGCCTTTTTCCACCTGGAAGGGAAGTGTCTCAACCTCAACATTGCGTTGATGATGTTGACCATCGCCGCTACTCCTTTCCGGGGCAGCTTCTTGAGGGCGATGTTCCCAATGCCATCACATCCTGGAGCTTTCCTGGGTTTTAGGCTCCTTAGGATCTCCTTGACCTCCTCGGGGGTGGTCGGGGGGATGTGGTCTTCATCTGGCAGACGGTTCATCCTACGTACCCTGCGCCTCACGTCGTCCTCCCAGTCCTCGTCCTCATCATCGAGTTGGTTTTCCCTACACTGCAGTTCCAAGCTGTCGGCAAAAGCCTCGGCTTTTTCCTGGCGAGTGTAGACAACACCATTCTCTCCGTGGATCGGGGGCATGGGAGTCCGCCGGTTTCGCAGGGCCCGTTGGGTGGTCCAGATGCTCCTGTCCTGCGTGTCCAGGGATTCCAGGTGGTGTTGCCACCCTTCTTGTCTGTGTTCCTGAAGGGCGGCCTTGACTCTCCGGCTCAGGGTGTTGTAGTATCTCCTGTCCTCCGGGAGTCGGGTTCTCTGGGCCCGTCTCTTGGCACTTCGTCTGTCCCGTATCAGCTGCCTGGTTTCCTCTGGGAGGTTGGCCAGGGGAGCTGGTGCTCGCCTTGTTTCCGTCTCGGTGGTACTTACCCTTAGTGCCGCCTGGATCTGGTCCTCCAGGGAGGTGATGGCCCTCTCCACGTCTGCCTCGGTTTCGAGTCTGGGAATGTGTGCTATGTTCCTCTGCAGTTCTGCACGGAACACTTCCCAGTCCGTCCTCCTTTTGATGAATGTTGTCGTGTTCTCACCGTCCTTTTCTCCTAGTTCTAGGAGAATGGGGCTGTGATCGGTGGAACCATCCATCATGGCGGTGATTTCGGCTTCGAGGGGGATCTCCTTCAGCATCGCAATGTCCAGGACGTCCGGCCTCCCAACACCATTGTCATGGGTCGGTCCCTCCGGGCCAAGGACCAGCAGGTTGCCATCGTGTCGTCCCAGGAATCGCAGTAGCTCTCGTCCTCGAGTGTTTGTAATCCTACTGTGCCATTCCGGGGACTTGGCGTTGAAGTCGCCGATGGCAACCGTCTGGGTCCCTGGGGGAAGAACCAAGTCCAGGTCTGCGTCTAGCAGCATGTTGTTGGGTGGCTGGTAGCAGGAGACCACTCTGATGTCGCCATTTCGTGCCGTGGACACTACTATGGCTGTGGCCTGCAGGGTCTCCGTCTCTGGGAGTAGGATCGGGTGGTGTGCGATGCTCGTCTTCACTAGCAGGGCTACTCCTCTCATCACTCGTCTGTATGGCCCGGTCCAGTCCTTCCTGTATACGTGGTAGCCTGGGAAGTTGATAGCCTGGTCTGGTCGCAGCTTCGTTTCCTGCAGTGCCATGATGTCTATGTCACCCCTGGCGAGGAGTTCCTCTACCTCGAGTTTTCTCTCTCGCAGTCCGTTGACATTCCACGATGCGACCTGCAGGAATCCTGGTTTGACCTGAAACAACATTATACATTAGTAAATGCTGGCATTTGTGCAAAAAATGCGCTCATTGCTGAGCACATTTGTTGCATTTGTGCAAGCACCGCGGTGAGGTTTTGGGCCTCAGCGGGTGCTTGCTGCCTGGGGGCTGGGCCTGGGTTCTGTCCCTTCCCTGCCTTGCCCTGAGCTACCCTGGCGTAGCTCAGGCCTCCAGTTGTGGGTGTTGTCTTTTTAGGGGCAGCACCGGTCTGGGTTGGCTTGGCTGCGGGGGCTGGTTTCGTCGCCGCCGTCTTTTTGGGGTACTTTGGGCACCCTCTGTAGCTGGCTGGATGTGCCCCCTGGCAGTTGGCACATTTCGCCGGCACGGTCTTTGGCTTCACACAGTCCCCTGAGTGATGTGGTTCGGCGCACTTCACACATTTTGCCTGTGCGGTGCATCGTCCCTGGGCATGGCCGAATCGTTGGCAGCGGTGGCACTGCGCGATTTCCAGGGCGGCTCTTTGCCTCTCAGTTCGGACTACCAGTGAACAGCAGCGGTTCACCGATATGATTTTCTCCTCGCTGAGGGGGACCTGAACCAACATCAGGGGGATTTCCTTTTTGGTCCTCCTAGACGTCATCCTGTGGACTGTGACTGGCGAGAAGCCCTGGTTTTGGAGGTCCTCCTTGACCTCGTCGCTGGTCACTCCACTGGGGATGCCTCGGATTACTATCCTTAGTAATCTGTCCTCCGGCAGGGCGTATGTATGATATTCGCGCTTTTCCTGCGCGAACATCTTCGTCATTCGCCTGTAGTCGTCGGGCGTTTGGGGCTCGATGGCAATCCCCTCTCGCACGGTCCTAGCTTTGACGAATTTGATCGCTGTCTCATCCAGTCTCTGTCTGACTGCGGACCACGTCTCTGCCTTGCGGAGGATCACAGGCGGGATTTTGGGGGCCTTGTCCCGGGGGGGTTCCTGGCTGGGGGGCTCCTGGCCGGCCTGGTTGGACGTTGGTGCGTCCTTGCTGGTGCTGGGCTGCACCACCTGATTATCCTGCTGGGCCGTCTTTTTCGCCCTTGTCCTGGTGACAAGGGTGAATTCGCCGTCACTATCGGTGTCGGCTTCGGCTGCTTTCCTCTTAGGTGCCTCCTTTGGTGCGGGGGGTTGCACCACGGGGACATCCTGGGCCAGGTGTTGGGTCTGGGTTTGGGCCTGGTGGGCCGGGGGCTGCATCTGGGGGATCATGGGCTGTATCTGGGGGGCCTGGAGGGCCCGCATGGCGGCCAACAGCTCCTCGTGTTGGGCCTTATGTGCCTCGTGATGGGTCTTTAGCGTCTCGTGCTGGACTCTCTGGGCTTCTAGCTGCTTGGCCACGTCTGCCCTGAGTTGTGCCATCCTTTGGCTCATCTCTGCTAGTTGCGCTTTGAGCGCGTTATTTTCTGCGATGAGCTCTTTGATCATCACGTCCCTATGATCGGTCTGGTCCATGGGCTTGGGGGTCCCTCTTTGAGAGGTACCGTCCATCCCTTGGTCGGGCATGCTGTCCTCCCCAGCGATGTCCTGGCTTCCTGAAATTAAAAATTTATTAGTAATAGTAAGGGAGATCTGGAAAGAGGAAGGGAAAGGGTGGAAAATAAATGGTGTCTCCAATGAGGGAGACTTTATTTATCTTTTGTATATTAGCGTCTTAAAAAAGACGTCTAATATTTCTCCTCTTCCGTCTGTTTGTGGGGCTGCCACTTCGTAGTTCTCGCCTCGCTACGTTGCTTGCACTTCACTTCACTACACTACTGCTGCTAGGTGACCTGCTCGCTTCGACTGCTGCTTGAACTGATAATTTTGTGCTGTGTTTCATGGTATTTATACACGATAGAATAAAGAAACAAAATTACGTTATACGCGAGAGTAACTGGAATAGTTAAAAAAAAAGGAGTGAATTTTGAACGGGTCGTAATTTAGGCTGTTTTACAAGAAAATCTCGGGCTTAACTGCATTAGAAATACGGCCTGTAATCGCTTGCGTTTCTGACTTGTTTGTTTACATAACACATTTCTTAAGCGATACGCTCAGTGCGAAGCTCGACTTTCAACGTCGTTTTCAACCCTAGTAAAATGCTTTAAAGAGTATTATAATAAAATAATATTTCTGTATTTAAGGAAATTATGTATGAAATATTTATAATGGTTATTTTGAAATATTTAATTTTGATTAGAATTGTTTTAAAATTTGGAAATAAGCAAATTCTATTTAAAATTTAGGAAATTAATTTGCAAATACACGACCTAGATACGGGGTGTCTCAATGCTTTCCTTTATAACAAGAAAGCCTGGTAATTTTTTTATTTTAAAGTAAAATAATATTTTTAAAAGAAGATATTTGGCAATAACTACAACCCAGCTCAAATGTAACATAAGTAATTTAATGTCCTACAAGTCTGTTATTTTACAATAACCACCTTATTTTGAGATACATTAAATGAAAAATAACTCCCTAGGGCGTTATGAATATCTATTACGCCCTAGGGCATTATAAAATTATAATACAACCCAAAACAAGCAAATTATGATAGCGTTATTCACAAACAAAATGCGTTGCTATGCAACGGCGGCGTTTACAAACAATTTTGATTTTTACTCTCTTTTAAATCAAATCGTTCTGAACATAATAGATGTCAAATTAATAAATCGTAAATGTCAACAAAAAAATTCGAATTAAATAACAGACTTGCAGGACATTAAACGTTGAAGGCACCACGGGTGTTATAGGATAATGACGCCCTCGGTCGACGTACACTCCCTCGGGCCAGAGGCCCTCGGGATTGTACAGTGCCGACCTCGGTGCGTTATTATCCTTATAACACACTTGGTACCTTAATAACTATAAGGGCCCTGTTATACTAGTATACAATGCTAAAAGGTATGATGTTTATTGAAAACAAATGGGTGTTGTAAACTGGATTTAAATCACACGTTCATTTTGACTATAATGCGAAACATGTTTTATTGATTTCAATGCATGACTTAAAAACCGCTGCCCAAGGAATCACTACTTTAGCATCCATATTTTCTATCCAAGTCTCTCACAACGAAAAAATTTTGTATGTAGAAATAATTGTTTATGGAACTTTAATAATATAATATTTCAAATCGTCTACCCCAAAAACCCATAAAACGATATCCCACATCGGTAGTGGGATGGGGGTGGATGAAGTACAAAACTATTTTGAGGTTTTTGGTTCTTGTACACACACAATTTTTTTGGGGGTGGTAATCTCTTGTATATACTAAATAACAATTTTATGGACTCTTACCTGCTTGATTTACCTATTTACCCCAATTTACTCCCCAACCCTTCAGCGAAATAGGATGAAAATATAATCTAGTTCCAAATCTCGTTAAAATACATACGTGTACCAAATTTCAAGTCAATATTTTAAACGGTTCCAGAGTAAACGTGCGCTACAAAAAAAAAAGTTACAGACAGACCGACAGACAGAAATTTTTTTCGCTCAAACTTAAAATCTCGACGTTTCATGACATTCTAAGCCTATTTGAACAATAAAAATTTTTGTCGTTCCTATACTTCCACTGGATGTGGAAGTAAACTGAATCGTCTTCATAACAAAATGTCATAAAATGTTGATTTCACTCGGTCAATTAAACCTTCTTACCTAATATCTCCGATTAAAGAACTTATATCTAGATACATAACAGGCTATCTTTTCACTATATACCTTGTTTGCTCCTAACATAGTCACATTAAAAAGAAAAGATGAACATCACATCCCATAGGCAACAGTGGCGTTGTGTGTGTAGAAAATGTGTAGAATGGTCAATATTTTCATTAAAATGATTTATTGCAATTCCTGCATTACCGACTCTTTATATAACGTGATGTAGGCATACGATATTACAGTAAGATAAAACAGTAAGATAAATATGTATTGAAAGGATATTAAAATTTAATTGCTATTTACTTTACAACTGTAAACTGAAGTTCATCATGTTACGACTATGGAACGATCGATTTTCTTCTTTTCTAAACTGCTTTTTGCAAATGGCACAGCACTTCACTATTTATTTGCACTAAATATATTGTCACTAAACTGTGTAAATATGAATAGAGAATATTATTTAGGTATTGAGAAATCACAACTTAAAATAAAAAGACTTCTTCACCACATTTTGATCGAAAAATACGAAAAACGCTTATTAACAATAATGGCGGATGTACTGTCAAAAGTGTCACACTGAGATTATGATAATCAAACAGAACCGATGGTGCCCGAATCGGTCGCGAACAGATCGACTAGCCAATCAAGAACTTATGGGAAGAAGTGCCTTAGATTGTGAATCTTTCGGGATCACAGAAAGTAATGCCATTATGTATCTAGATACAAGTTCTTTAATCGGAGCCTAATATTGATATGGAAGTCGGTTAAAACTACATTTGGTTACGTTACATTTTTTTTTTAAAGAACTTCAATATCAATATAAGGTTCAATTAACATAATCTTTTATTTCATAATTTCTACTGTTTTGAGAACGCTTCATTTAAAAAAATCTCTTAGTGGCACAAGGTTGAGAACTTCTAGCATGGGTATGTTTAAAGTCAGACTAAAACCTTCTCCCGAACAACAAGATTCATTTAATAAATGCTTCGTCAAAGTCGAGTCATAAAATATAGTAAACATTTGGAATTTATTTTGTGGACGTTTAAAAAATGGCGGAGGTGCGGAGGTATCAGAAAGTCTAAATTAAAAAAAATACCCTCTTACCACCACCCCCCTTAAGCACGCTCATGATGATGATTACAATACGACTACATCATGTCAGGCCATTTTTTAAGCAGGGGTTGTGTGACCAAACGGCCGCAGAGTAAAAAGAATTGGCCATCCAGTGAAATTAGTTTGGCCAGGCAAAAATTTAAACATATATTTAAACTATCATTATAAAAAAACGATTCGATAAAATATATTATGTTAAATTTAAAGAAACCAAACGTAAACAATAATTAAAACAAAATTACTATCTGGTGTGTTTCGCATTGTGGCGGGCACCGTTTTGAAAATTTTTATTTTGTTTTTTTGGCACTTTTGATCAGGGTTTAGTGATGCTGCAGTGCCCACCCTACTGATCAACCTCCCCACTCCCACCCGCTCAACAAAAAATATTTGGCGGGCTGTTACTTTTATCAAAGGGTATTTTAGTGACGCAGTGTTTCTCTACAAATTGGCACAATGGGTTTATTATAGTAATGTCGAATTTTTACCTAAAAATGTCGTCAGAAACTAGCATCCGAAGTTCGTATCATCAATTCGTTGACAATCTGTATAACACATTGCAATTTTCGGACTCCTGTTGCAAATAGGCCTCTTCCATACTAGATAAAAAACCACTGCCCAAGGAATCACTACTTCCACATCCAGATTCTCTATCCAAGTCACTCACAACGAAAAAACTTTGTATGCGAAAATAATTGTTTATGGAACTTTAATAATATAATATTTGAAGTCCGCTACCCCAAAAACCCATAAAACGATACCCCACATCGGTAGTGGGGTGGGGGGTGGTGATAGGGAGGTGATAGTGGGGGTGGATGAAGTAAAAAAATATTTTGAAGTTTCTGGTTCCTGTACATACACTAAATCACAATTTTTTTTCATCCCCTTTAATAAGGGGGTGAGGGTGGTAATCAGCGTTACCACATTTGGTAGATTTTTATTTCTTTTTAGTAGAATTTTAAGGATTTTTGTAAAGTTTGGTAGGTAAAATTTGCTGGCAGATTTCTGATAATTATTATCAGAAATCTACCAGCAAATTTTACCTACCAAACTTTAAAAAAATCCTTAAAATTCTACTAAAAAGAAATAAAAATCTACCAAATGTGGTAACGCTGGTGGTAATGGGGGTGGCGAATGCCAAAAATTTTTTTGAGACCTTTCTCTTGTATATACTAAATACCAATTTTATGGACTCTTACATGCTTGATTGACCTATTTACCCCAAATTTACCCCAATTTACCCCCCAACCCTTCGACGGAACAAGATGAAAATATAATCTAGTTCTAGATCTCGTTAAAGTACATATGTGTACCAAATTTCAAGTCAATATCTTAAACGGTTCCAGAGTAAACGTGCGCACAAAAAAAGTTACAGACAGACAGACAGACAGACAGACAGACAGACAGACCGACAGACAGACCGACAGACAGAAATTTTTTTTCGCTCAAACTTAAAATCTCGACGTTTCATGACATTTTAAGCCTATTTGGACAATAAAAATTTTTTAAAATTTTTTTGTCGTTGCTATACTTCCACTGGACGTGGAAGTAAAATATACTATTGCAAAACTTTTTAGGTAATGGTTTCTATATATATACTTTAATGATAAATAATATATAATCGTATAATTGTATAACTTGTAGTGTAGTTTGTTCTATTACTGATTTTTGTTATTTTTTCCAGACGAAAATTTTTGCCCAAACAACACGAGAAATGCCAGAGTGGGTGACTGTAATCAAGCAATTCAAGA
Organism: Rutpela maculata; assembly: GCA_936432065.2. Lineage (NCBI taxonomy): Eukaryota > Metazoa > Arthropoda > Insecta > Coleoptera > Cerambycidae > Rutpela > Rutpela maculata. The sequence goes on along the minus strand of OW386291.2, from coordinate 2,813,187 downwards.
ATTTGAAATGTGCCTCTTTTCTCTTCGTCGCTTGGTTTATGGGCTTTGGAATTGGTTTGATATTTACTTTCCTTTTCTGGCACTTACAAGACTATGGAGGTTCACCCACTCTATTCGGAGTGGCATCCGTCATCAACCACGTCTCAGAAATTTTTGCCTACTTCTTCAGCTTCAGACTTATCCGACAAATGGGACATGTCAAAGTACTGTGCCTTGGTCTAATAGGAAATACCCTGAGATTTTTGTACATATCATGGTTGACCAATCCTTGGTGGGTGCTACCTTTTGAGTTTATGCAGGTAGGTTATAACTACTTTAAATTATTATATAGTACAGGGAAGGATTGAAAAAAATGACATCACAAAAAATAAAGAAGTTATGACCGATTCAATATGTTTTCACATTTTTGGCATTTTGGCATTTTGTTGTAATTGGTCATTAATTAATTTTTCTTTAAAAAATGCAGTTTTTCGTTAATATAATAGCATCACCTAGATGCTCAATTTATTTTGTCTTTTTAAACACTTGTTTCAGAAAAATATTCCTTCCGCTATCCCGCCGTCGAAAATGGCCATATTTCGGATAATTATTGCTATAAAATAATTTAAAAACACCAAATTAAAGATAATTTCGCCAGAAACAACTTTTGTTTGAACTATTTTTTTGTAAATGTCTTATAACCAAAGTTTAAAGTCTGTACAAATTTTTCTCGAGTTAAAGTAAAGTTTTCCTGTACTAATATTCAATTAATTCATGGCACGGAATACCTTTTGCAGCGTTAATTATATTTTAGGGAATTACACACGCCGCAGTTTGGGCTGCATGTTGTTCTTACATCGCCCATAACAGCCCCCCTGAACTAAGATCCTCCGCTCAGGGCGTACTTCAAGGGATCCATCATGGTTTAGGCAGGGGGTGTGGAGCTGTCATCGGAGGGATGTTCGTTAGCTCCTTTGGATCAACGTCAACCTTTCGAGGATACGGCCTTACATGCCTAGTTGTTCTGGCTGCATTTGTCTTCATCAACTTTTATCGAGCAGATCAAGGATTTGTTTCTGATCTTCCGCAAACGGAGGATCCCAGACAAGTGGCTGAAGAAACTTCTCACTTGGCTCCGCATGGCGTACCCAGTAATCCTATTCCAAGGGCCCTATCAAGTACTAAGTTACACGAATTGGCACAGGATGGATATGGTGCTACATATCAAATGGGACAGGGGGGTACGTTGGATATCCCAGGGGCTAATCCTTTTAAACAGGCCAATGGGAGTGGCGACCTACAGCAACAGCCGAGGTACACTGGATTTCAGGTAAGAAGTAAGTAAACTCCAGTTTTGTCTTTATATTTTATTAATACCTGTAGTTTATACATGGAGTTCCAACTGTTGATTTGAGAGGCTAAATAGAATATTTGATAATTTCATTTTCCAGATCGGAGACTCCCTTGATAATTTCTTACTAAATGTCTTAACTAATCAAAATTTTGCATTTCATGTAGTGTGTCAAAATTCATCCAATCAGTAAAAGATTACAGCGATGGCACGCATACACTGGTGTTATCAGCCAAGGCACAGATGTCAGATTGAAATTCAACAAATGTCAAATTGAAAATGAATTTAGAAGAATGTCACATCTGCTTGAATTAGAATCTGTATTTTTCCTCTTCATTGCCTTAACCTGATTAGCTTTTAAATTAATTAATAGTTTAAAAAATTAGAAAAATATGCTTTTATAAATACTGCACTAAAAAGCAAAAAATAATTATCGAACCTGCTCTCTCTCTCTCTCTCTCTCTCTCTACCCCGTAGGGGCCTTAGTGTAAGCCGTGTTTATAATTAAGTATAATATTTGAGTATAAAAGCGTGGGGCGTTTTTCGAACGTTATTTCGAACAGGTTCGATAATTAAAACGTTGAAGACATCATTAGATTAAATAATAAAATTATAAAAGCATGTTTTTTTTAGTTTTTTAAACGATTAATTTATTTTTTTAATTTTTAGTCTTATATTTAAGGAGATAATTTTGGCACTTTCAAAAAAACAAACAATTTGTTAAATATGGACCGGATAATTGTAATCTGCAACCTCGATAACCCTATCGGTGGATTTTCAGTCGAATCCGACGGTAATTGATAAAACCTATCCGCCATGATGACGCCGCCATTTTGAATTTTTAAGTTTTGATCACATATTTGTTTTCTACTTATCCTTTATTTTGATATCCATATCAAGGGGGTTGCAAAGAAAATGATAATCCGCCATCTCGGGTCGGCGGCCATTTTGAAAATATTATAATATTGAGTATACTATATTGTATTGTCATCAGAGCTACACACAATTGCCAAATTTCATGATGATACAATAATTAGAAATGGGTGAAATTCAGTTCCTTAGACCTTCTTACATAGATAGTTACAGGTGGACCTAATAAAGCATGTTAAAAAGCATGAAAGTTTCTGAAAAAATTGACAAAACTATGTCAAATTTATTAAAAGCAAGTCATGGAAATGAAATGCCTGGTTCAAGGAAACAAACATATTTGTTTTTCTATACGGCGGATATTGATCCTTGATTCACAAAAAAATCTGATAAAAAATTATCTTGTCTACAGTGGTTTGAATCAATTCATAGAAAAATCTAATCAAAGTGATGTAAACAAAATATTAAATTATGAAAAATATGTATTATAAAGATTAAGATCCAGTATAACAAAACATTCCGGAAAAGTAGGTACACATATAAAAAAACATATAATTAAAAAAAAACGTATTTTTACGCAGTAATTCATTTTGCAAGTCTCGATCATAGTCGGTCTTCATAAAATGAACCGAACAAATCCTACTTGTAGGTATCTGAGTTAAAATCCTGCCTTTTGCACCTGTTTATCCATTCACCTCTTATGGTTACAGTTGTAACAGTTTGTCCATACAATAATTCAGTAGCATTCATATATTTTCCCTAGCATGAGAGAAAGAAAAATATTGTATTGTAATATTGTAAAATATTTCAATCAATGAAAATAAAATCTGTTGCGTCGTTTCTGTTTATGCGTGACGCAGAACTGTAACTAGGTGTGGGTTGAAGCTGTGAAATTGTTTTTTAGAACTCAAGATAATTTGATTTCCTTTCCAAATTGACATATTTTACTTTCTTATACCTTCGTCGTTCCATTCCTTAATCGTTCTTTACATCTTTATATAGCCAGAATTTAAAAAATGATGGAAATATGAATTGATAAAGTGTAACTTATTATTTAGATATAAAATACGATTTTTCTCTCAAATCTAGTGAGAGGAATAGTAATAGGTTATATCCCGAGAGCTCTCAATTTTATCAGATAAACTGTGATTTTAAGTTTGAGCGAAAAAAAAATTCTGTGGTCTGTCTGTAACTTTTTTTGTGCGCACGATTACTCTGGAACCGAAATTTGGTATACGTAGAGTTTCGGGAGTCTGGACTTTTTTATTGGAAATTTCTTCCTCTTTAATAATCTTTCTTTAAAATTTCTTAAATATTAATAATTTTCGAGTTATTTGCAAAAAACGAAACTGTTATTTTTTCAATCTTCATTTGTTTATAACTTTTGCAATTGTTTATGTGCGGGTTTGAAACTTTTGCACATTTTTCTAGACATCATTCCGAATCCAATGAGCCCTCACTCATGTTTTTACGATCTTTATCAAGAATTAATACGACTTTGAACTTGTGAACTAGTGTACCTACTAATGGGATGTTTTATTTTAGACGAGAATTACTAACTCGGCAAATTCAAGATGTGGATTCCCAGCAGCAAGCACTACGTTGTTGACGCAGCAACCCATATCGACTACCAATGGAACTTACGATTGGTAATAATACCACTGTGTCTGTCCTAAGTTATCATCATTAGTCTAGAATATATAATTCTAATATTATTTAAAGCATTAATAAAAACTCACTACTTATATAGCCATCATTTGTAAATCTGTGATTCTGGAAGTGAGAATTATACAGGAAAAATGCATGAGAATTTTTAATGTAAATTAAGTAGTAAGTAGTTGGTTTTTATTGCTTCTAGCAATGATACATTATATTAATCATATTGATCTCATATCCTTTTAAGTAGAGTATTGTATAGAATATTTTTATCCAAGGAGCGTTATAGATATTTTTTAAAAATTTATAATTGAAAATATCATTAAAACTTAAAAGTATATTTGAAGTAACGTACATACCATTGTGGATACTGTGTTCACTATCTACAATGATGTAATTCTAGTGAATTAGATTCTTTGAATGTTGCTGAACCGCAGTCTTCGTTATTAAAATATTTACAATGGAAGTAAAGTTGTAAGCTAAAGAGATTGTATCAATTAGTACAATTTTTTTACAGGACCTTAATTTTGATTGATTGACTAGCATACGGTAGGCATTGCTGCCACTCCCAGGAAACAACCGTCGCACATGGTGCTTTTTTAAACAAGCGTCAAAAATCGGTAACCTAGCCAATTTTCGATAAAAATTTACGAAACTTAGTAGAGTTAAGTATTTGGATATGCTAAATTCAGTTTTGCTGCAGAAGTTTTTTTTTCCAATATGGCGGATTCAAAATTTGGGTCAGAAGAAGCAAAAAAGATGAAAAATTCAATAAAATAACCTAGCCATAAAAAAGTCCTGATCCTGGAACTTGACCCGAATAGTCCTATGTATTTTTCGACGCTGAATTCGAATCCAACCTCAGAAAAGCCCAAACATCCTTAAAATTTTGAGCTTCAGAGAAAAAACACCCTTAGAATAGGGTCAAATTGCCCCTCATATATGGTGACAATAAGTACATGCAAAAAGTACTAATGTACAATCCTAGGGTTGAGGTTGCTGATTTAAAATTTCACTTTCAGGGTGAAAATCGAGTACAGCAGGGGTTGAAGGGGGTGTAAAAATGAAAATTTGACAGAATACCTAATTTTCATTCTAAAGGCAATGAACATGCAGTATCGCCGTAAGGTATTTTTATTAAGGAAAAATATAAAATACTGTAGATTAGGTCAAATAAGTAATTTTAATCGTTGGCTAAAAATGGGTCGTTACATTACTTTTTCTTTACAATGTTATAGTCCAACTGCCATTTGTAGGCTAGTACCCTATATATAGGAGTATATGTAGGCTAGTACCCTACACCATTACCTGAAACACTCGGTATATGAATGTATTTTAATGACAACTTTTACATTCGTATAAAAATAGCTTTAGCTTACAACTTTACTTGTATTCTATATACATATTAATAGCTAAGCTAAGTTTCTTCTAAATAACCTTCCCCTAATCAAGATATTAGTCCAACAATAACTAAAATACTAATATCACCACGTTCGTACTTGCTTAAACATATCGTTGAAATTTGTGCCCTAATTTGTAATTTTGTTCTAATGTAAACTATTTTTACTATGTGTATTTGTTAAAGACTGTATAGAAAAGTTACGATCAAATTACTGATACTGTTAAATTGAAAATTAAATTCGTTAATGTAGATACGTTTATTAATTTAATTGATTAGTATTAATTAGTTAATTGTGCTATACAGGGTGTTTCATTAACAATTGGTTATACGCTAACTGAAGAATCCTTAGCCCAAAATATGAAGATTTAACTAAAAACACTTAGATAAAATGTGCCTCCTTACTGAGATACGGTGTTGAAGTTAAAAATAAAAAAAATATTTTCACATATTATTTTCACATTTTATTTATTACATATTTGGTAGCTAGTGTCAGTGGTCCAAGCCAAGACGCATAATATCAGCTAAAGAACTGGTTCCTCACTATTGCCAGGGATTCACAGCAGGGGAGGTGAAGGACCCCCACTTAATTTGTACGCCACTGGCCAAATATTTGTTTTCTTGTTTTTTTTTTATTTTTCAATGATTTTTACGCAAAAAGGTACTCTTAATACTCTACTCTAGAGTTCCTATTTCTCGACATATTTGAAATCGAAAATAAAACAGTACGTTTTGCAGGTAGTAATAATTTATTTTTTCTACGATTGTCTTCGAAAACGACAAATAACGCACAGTAGCCATGACTTGAAACAGTCGAAACTGTCTTTTTTCACACGATGTGTGCAAATATCCAAAAAACACAGTACTGTCATGTTTTTCACACAGTTCTGTCAAAAACAGAGCTGACACCTTTTATTTGTATTTTTTAAAGTAGGCGTCTATTCAGGTTCATAGCAACCGACTTTTTTGACAACTAAACATCAGTTTTGAAGTCTGCAAACCACATCACTTTTACAGAAGTTTATTAAAAATGGTTGATTCTGCAGTCGTAGAAAAAGTATTGTAAACAACACGTTTGAAAACATCTTTTTGTAACGCCATATCCTAAAAGGACATTTATTTGACAGTTTCAATGAATCAAAACAATGTCATTATTGACAAGTGTAAAATAAAGAAAAAAGAGTGAAATAAAGAAATTTTATTTCACAGTGTGAAATAAAACTTATTGGTTTCTATGGAAACAGCAATAGAATTTAGTCTATTTTTTACAAAATTATAATCTTTTAATAATAATAATAAATTGCCTTTATTTCAGTATTATACATCAATACAATACATAGGGCGAAGTCTAGCCGAAGCTACTCTCTCTTTTCTAATTTCGAATGGCGGTACAAAAAATTTTGTGTATAACTCGAGACGAGATGTGTTTCTTTTTAGCCACTTGTTATATAAAATACTATTTCACACTCATTCGACTTGTGGAACGCACCTTCGGCTCGTTCGGACATTGGACTTGGACCTTGGACTCCCGGCATCAGTTATTTCGCTAATATTATGCATCTTGGACCAATAACACTATCTACCAAATATTAAGTAATTTTAAAATATGTTAAAATATTTTTTTAATTTTTAACTTCAACACCTTCCTTATCTCAGTAATGATGGTAGGGAGTCACATTTCATCAAAGTGTTTTTGGTTAAACCTTCATATTTTGAGCTAAGGATTCTTCAGTTAGTGTATGACCAATTATTAATGAAACACCATGTATACAACTATAAGTGAAATTAATATAAAAAAAAGGTTCTTCACATATTTCCTTATAGCAGTTATTTTTTTAGATTTAGTGATGTACATTAATTGAATGTACAAGACTCCGCATTTTAGATGGGGAGGGCTCTGGATGCACAGTGAATGCACAGAAAAGGTTCCTTATTCTGTATGGTGAAAGCGTGCATCTAGAGCACTTTGCTTTAGTAATACCAGTGACGCTGTCACACTGATATTTTTTACATCTAGATTCGAATGATAAATGAAAAATTAAATTGATAATAAAATTAATATCAAACATACGTTCCGATATATGTGAGGCCCGTCATGCTAAAACGCGGGGCCTTTTTGTAAATGTTAATTGATGTAAGCTTGTAATAATTATGTTAAGCTCGACTGTAAAGATAGAAACTTATAAAATAAGTTTCACTTAACAAGATGTTTTGCATCACTAAGTGATATCCTTAGTCTATACATATCTAAATATTTACGAACAGTTCATGAGAACAATCGCAAATAAGTTATAATTTATGTAAGATGCACTGTATACTTACCTGTAAATGTGAAATATAGAACCGCACTAAAATATTATATTATGTTACTTAAAATCTGCTAATTATTTTCACGCCCCTTACCTATCCGACGAATCCAATATTCAGTACAGGTGGACCAAATTAGATGAGATTTGAGGTTTTCTCTAAAACTATGACAGATAGACAAAAACCAATATAGAGGCATATTTTTGCGATCTCGCGTCTTACGCAAACGTTTTATGCGCCTTGAAGCAAGACGTCATCATATATTTCTCCGCAAAAATGAATGTCTTTTTAGCTTTTGTTTTGACAGTTTAGTTTTAACCATCTCTAATCTATAACCTTCTGTTTAAGTGCGGGAAATAAATATGACCTCTTCAGAAGACGAAATTATATGTTTTATCTTGGATATGGATCAGGAATTATAGTCTAAGAGCCAGACCCAAAACAATTCCCTGAATTTACTAAGCCTGGTTTTTTGCCAGTTGATTACAGTAGTTATGTACACTAACATACTACGGTCAGTCAAACAAAATCGAGAACAGGTGTCTCAGGTACGTCATCAAAGGTGTCATAATTACGGAGGTAATAAAATGAATTTACTAAGGCTGAAAATCGTTATGCAAATTAGATATTGAATATAAATAACAGTTATTTTAGTCAGTCAGTTGAATGTGGGGACGGAGCTGGTCAGTCAGCCCCAATGTATGTACAAAAAATAAATAACGTGCAATTCATTTACTAAACTTCAAAATTTTTGTAAAGGTATTAAATGGTATATTAATCATAAATAAAATGGCCACTCAACCATTTTGTGGGACAACGCCCGTCAGTCAGCGAAATAAAAAAAAAATTCGCGCGCGCGATCGGTGTGGCAGGCGGCGGCTCGCTCTTTTCCTTCTTATTACTTAACGAACTATTAACTAACTTTATTCTAAAGTGTAATTGGCATCAATGTTAATAATATACATTTTGTAAATAATTAAATTTGTCCTAATTACATTGAATGGACCATTATGAAAGAAAAATTGAAAAATGTACTTAAAATATTATATTTAACATATATTATTATTATAAAAAGACTATTACAATACTATTACAACAAGGTAAATCAATAAAATATTTGTAAAACTTAAAATATTTAAAAAAACGGTTAGGGTAGGTAATCACAAACTTGGGATATAGAGATGACGTGAGGAAAAATTTATTGAAATGCAAATTCTAACATTCCCCTCACTTTATATATTTCATTGCTTAGTATATATCTATAAAAACATACACTCTTATAAAAAACAAGAGGAAACTCATAACAAACATATCAAAGAATCTAGATAATATTGCAATTGATTTTAATAGATTAAAATATAGTGACTGTGGTTTTAATTGTTACGGCCCCAAATTTTATAATAAAATTCCCGGCTGGGTAAAAGTCTTACCGGAGGTGAGATATAAGCAGCTGCTGAAAGAATTTTTAATAAAGGAAGCCTTCTACAGTATAGATGAGTTCTTAAAAGACATTTAATCAAAGTTGACGGAGATCAAATTATTTTACTATGTATTTTACTATTATGTCAATGTAATTAGAACAAATTTAATTATTCACAAAATGTATATTATTAACATTGCTGTCAATTACACTTTAAAATATAGTTAGTTAATATTTCCTTAAGTAATAATAAGGAAAAGAGCGAGCCGCCGCCTGCCACACCGATCGCGCGCGCGAATTTTTTTTTTATTTTGCTGACTGACCCACAAAATGGTTGACTGACCATTTTATTTATGATTAATATATCATTTAATACCTTTTCAAAGATTTTGAAGTTTAGTAAATGAATTGCACGTTATCTATTTTTTGTACATACATTGGGGCTGACTGACCAGGAGTCCCTCTAGAGACGTTACGGTGAATAGACGCCTATTAGATAACGTTCCTTTTAAATCGGAAGAAAAACCGGTAATAAGCTGGCCCAAATAGGTCAAAAGTACATTCGTTGTGAAGTGAAAAATTGTGCATGCGGTGGCAGTGTCCGAATAGCAACAATTAAGTGATAAGTGCTAATATTTACTTAATACGAGTGATTAAATCTTTCAGTGCAGCGTAAAAAAGTGAAAACAGTCGACAAATATAGAGTAGGTACCCGACCCGAAGGAAGGAAAGGCCATAAATCAATCAAGATAAGCCCACTTTACCCTTAAAATATTTATGTCTTAAGTACTCATAGGCAACTTAAAGAATTTCATAAACAGACCTGAAATGTAATAAATTAGAAATAAGTTAATAAACAATTCTCTTCTAGCAAATACTACCAGGGGCGTACCATTAGAGTAACAGTACACCGCGCCAAATTAAATCAATTCAAAAATAATAAAAACTTGGATAAAATTGTTGCCCATTATTAGCTTGGTTTCAGTGCCATTAAAATTTAAAAAATCTCATGCATGCTATAAGAACATACTGACTGTTTACACTTCACATCTGGTACGGCTCTGGTAAGGTTAAGGAATTTTATTAAAAACGTTTAGGTCCGTAAGAATACGCAAAAAGTAAGCAAGAAATAATAACTCTGCAGAGAACACAAAAATAATGTATCCACTACAAAACGTAACAACGAAGACACATCAGCTACTGGTACAAAAATCGAGCACTGAGCCATCAGTTAGAGGGAGAAAACATAACAACCCCGGCACACGCCAACACTATGAAAAGACCAGTAGAGGAGTTGCATAGGTAACCAGACGAGAGAGCTCCATCGAAATAAGGACGGAAAATATAAGCGAAAACATAACCACGGCCATCATACAAAATGATCAAGATCATTGATCATTGATCAATCGGACAAGACAGCAGGAAGGGTAATCGTGCAACTGAGTCAAAAAAAACCAGAAGAAACGAAAAAAGAAAAAAATGGGGAAACCGGGTTACACGTGGAAAACAACAACTAAGAGGATCATGAACAAACTGAGAAGCGACCAAACATACTGGAAAAGAAAGCGAGTGGAAAAAATGAACTCCACAAAGAAATCGCAGCGATATACCCTACCAGAACCAGAAACCGAGGCATCAGAAATTTCAGAAGGAGAAGAAAATTTGTAGAAACAGAAACACAAAAAGAGGAGCATAAACATTAAATAACGAACACAATGCGACAACACATTGGACTTGTCATCTTGCTGTCGAGGCGACCAGACCTGCTTTATAATGCTCTGTCACCAATGGATACCCATAAAAGTTTATAAAAGTTAAATAGTGACAACGTGTAAAAAATATATTTAAAAAAAGTATAAGTGGATGTGTTTGTAAAATAATACATATCTCGGAACATTTTCAGTAATTGATAAGAAATATTAGTTAGTGTTTAATTAGCTATACAAACCAAAACTTTACACAGTGCTTCCCCTCTAACGCAGTAAATAATGGTATATATAGTGCAGACCATACCCTGGTAAGCAGAGAGATAAGGGCAAGGATCAAGAAGGTTAAAGCAAAAAGAACAGCAGAAGAAAGCGCTAACACTGAACAGCAGCAAACTAAAAATAGGTAGACCATGTTACACGTGGAAAACAACAATCGAGAGGAAAAAAAACTAGGAAAGAAAAGCGAGGAAAGAACATGCGTCATGTGGCTCTCGCTGCTGACAACAAGCATGACCCAAATTCAACCCAGCATCGGAAACCGAGGAATCAGAAGACTCAGCAAAAGAAGATTTGAAGAACCAGAAACACAAAAAGAGGAGCATAAACACTCCATATCAAGACACAGCGCACAAAACACAAAAAAGGGAGCTTAAACGCTCCCTCACGATACAATGCGGTAACGCATCTCATAAATACCTACACCACCATGTTCCTTTATCATGCGCCATGTGGCTCTCGCTGCTGGCAACAAGCATGACCTTAGTCCAACCCAGCGTGGACGTAGCAGGCCCAGCTGTATAACCCTGGGAGTGGCAGCAATGCCTACTGCACGCTGGTAAATCAATCAATCAATACATTGGGGCTGACTGACCAGCTCTGTCCCCACATTCAACTGACTGATGACATAACTGTTATTTATATTCAATATCTAATTTGCATAACGATTTTCAGTCTTAGTAAATTCATTTTATTTCCTCCGTAATTATGACACCTTTGATGGCGTACCTGAGACACCTGTTCTCTAAGAATACGCAAAAAGTAAGCAAGAAATAATAACTCTGCAGAGAACCTGTTCTCAATTTCGCTTGACTGACCGCAGTATGCTAGTGTACACAACCACTGTAATGAACTGGCAAAAAACCAGGCTTAGTAAATTCAGAGAATTGTTTTGTTAACAATGTTTTTAAATAGACGATGCAATAGAGCAGTACAAATTTTTTTATTAATTTATGAAAGAGAATATCTCTAGCAGTCCAATGATCACTACGAGTTTATTAGTCGATATTTAAATTATGACTTTTTGCTATTTCGCATGTCATATGCTATTTCTTATGTCATATTGCCACTATTTTCCGCTAACATATTTTCTAGCGTCCTAGTGGGACCACGCGATACCGCTTTAAGTGTCTTTAAGTGACGTCCAGGCTTATTCGCTCGAATGGCTCCGCTTATCGCGGTTTGTAGCGTCTTATGCGCAAAATATACCTTTGGTGTCCTGAGCTCGATTTTCGAGAAACAAACAACGACGCACATCGCGATCGCCTACCGAGCTACAGAGCGTTTTTGGAAAATTGATACTTTTGGATAACCTCTATATCTCAATTACCAAGTGTCGAATCGAGAATCGAGTAACACATTCTTAAGGCACTTTTTTGAGTAGAATCCGTTGCTGATAAGAAGAAAATTATGCATGCCTCAGTTTTCGAGAAATAAATATAATTTCGAGGTTATGAAATCATTTCTTTCTTCTACCAGTAGGAAATGATTGAGAGAGAGAGAGAGAGAGAGAGAGAGAGAGAGAGAGAGAGAGAGAGAGAGAGAGAGAGAGAGAGAGAGAGAGAGAGAGCGCTACTCTACTTAACCTTACTACAGGAAAAAAATGAAGTCAAATAAAATTAAAAATATGAATATTAAAATATAAAATACAGGGTAAACATCTAATGTAAACAGAACAGATACAGAACTTATATGAGAGATAAATATAACAAGAACACAAAGGTATAAAAAAGAGAGGGAAAAAAAAAATTTTTTTACTCAATATAATTATAGTTACGTTTATAATTTGACAATATTTAAAATGAAAAGAACTGATCAGCTGTAAAGGAGATAAACATTAATTTAATTAATCCTGGGTAAGAAACTTTTGCTTAATTTACTTCCACGTCCAGTGGAAAATAGGCTTAAAATGTCATGAAACGTCGAGATTTTAAGTTTGAGCGAAAAAAAAATTTCTGTCTGTCTGTCGGTCTGTCTGTCCGTAACTTTTTTTTGTGCGCACGTTTACTCTGGAACCGTTTAAGATATTGACTTGAAATTTGGTACACATATGTACTTTAACGAGATCTAGAACTAGATTATATTTTCATCTTGTTCCGTCGAAGGGTTGGGGGGTAAATTGGGGTAAATTTGAGGTAAATAGGTCAATCAAGCAGGTAAGAGACCATAAAATTGGTATTTAGTATATACAAGAGAAGCTAAGGTCTCAAAAAAATGTTTGGCATTAGCCACCCCCATTACCCCCCCATTACCACCCCTTATTAAAGGGGATGAAAAAAAAATTGTGATTTAGTGTATGTACAGTAACCAGAAACCTAAAAATATTCTTTTACTTCATCCACCCCCCCACTATCACCCACCTATCACCACCCTCCACCCCACTACCGATGTGGGGTATCGTTTTATGGGTTTTTGGGGTATAGGATTTCAAATATTGTATTATTAAAGTTCCATAAACAATTATTTTCACATACAAAGTTTTTTCGTTGTGAGTGACTTGGATAGAGAATCTGGATGTGGAAGTAGTGATTCCTTGGGCAGCGGTTTTTAACACAAAAGGTGTTCAGGGAAAACGTTTTTAATTCTTCATCGATACTATTGTATATTTTAACTGCATTAGATGTAAAAGATCTGGTGAAAAGGGTTAAATGAAAACGAGGCATTGATAACTCACTAGAATTTCTAATATTAACAACATGAATATCGCGTCTAAAGACCAACTTTTCACGTAAGTAAGAGGGTAGTGAAGTAGAAATAATACGAAACACAAAGACAGCCAAGTGATATGTATACAAGTTTTCTATTTTAAGCCATCTTAGTTGATTAATTTTTGACGTCACTCTATCGAATTTTTTAAGTCCAAAAATAAAACGGCAACAACAATTTTGCACCTTTTGAAGCCTACATTTTGTAATATTGTCCAGGCAAGGAAAGTATAAAGTGATGCCATCATTTAGTTTAGACAAAACCAGCGTTTCGGCAGGGTTGGAAAAAAAACAGTTTTTTTTTCATTTTAAACAAAAAAACAGTTTTTTTTTGTTTTGAACAGTTTTTTTTGTTTAAAACAGGTTTTTTTTAAATTTTTGAAGGTATGTTTAAAACGTGTTTAAAACAGGTTTAAAACATTTAAAACTATGTTCAACTAATATTAAATGGTGCCAGGCACACTATGTCTGTTACTACTAGTTGATGTCAGATGGCGCCCTTAAACGGATTTTACAGCACTCTGCAAATAAAATGCTCAGTTTGGTGCACATAACCACTATATCGGAATTATTTATCGGAATGGACCATCATCGGCCTTTTCCTGCTTTTCCACAAACTCCAAAATAATACATTTATTTAAAACATAGCACTGTGTTTTAAACTATGTTTTAAACAGTTGTTTAAAACACAGTATTTTGTATTAAATATGTTTTAAACATTTCTTTAAAACACAGTGCGATGTTTTAAATATGTTTTAAACACTTTGTTTAAAACATTTTGTTTTAATCATGCCAACCCTGCGTTTCGGTTAATTTCTTGCGTAATTTAAAATTTAAGATACTAGCATTACAATAGAGCAGTTTTAGAGCAATATATGATTTTTTTACCAGAAGGGAGACATATTCTTCAAATCTTAATTTGGAATCGAATATAATACCAAAATTTTTTCCGCTCTTGACCACGTTTAGAGTTTGATTAATAATAACTAATTTCATATTATTATTTAGCAATTGCTCTGCCGATTTTTGACAGAAGATAAGAGCGTTGCATTTGGTAGCATTAAGTTTTAAGTTATGTCTCACAGAATATTCATGAACTGAATTTAGATCCTTATTTATAAACTCACAGACTGAATTTACCTGGTTTGGGTCAACTGATTGATATATCTGTGTATCATCTGCAAAACCTTGAATATTTGAGTGCTTAACTTCATTAAAAAAGCCTGATGTATATACATCAGACTCATATATGAGGAATAATAAGAGTCCCAATATCGATCCCTGCGGCACGCCTGATGTAACATAAGCTGGCTCCGAAGATAGTTCATCAATGACTACTTTTTGGCATCTATTACTAAGATAAGAACCGAAGAACTGTACAGCTATATCATTAAATCCAAAGTAAACTAGTTTAGCACATAGCAAAGAATGATCGAGAGTATCGAAGGCTTTAGAGACATCCAGGAGGACAAGTACTGTAGCTAATCCTTTGTCAAGAGACCTAATTATATTATCGGTAACATTTGTAAGTAGCGTCGTCGTGCTATAACCTTTTCTGAGGCCTGACTGTCTATTGGAAATGATATTATTAGTAATTACGTATTCATATATTTGCAAGCTACATTATAGGTTGAAAGGTAATAAAATAGGGAAGTGAATAGGCTTATAAAATACAGTATGTTTCATTTGAAACAAGCGATTTAATGGGGGTCGAAGATGTCGAAATTCGCTCTCATTTTCAGGACACCATGTGTATATTGAGACATTTGTAGCTTGAGTCCACATAAGCTCCATCTCTCATAGATATATGGGAGAAAAATTGGTTAGGAGAATTTACCTTAGCGAATGTTATTAACTCGGTTAATAATTTCCAACCCTAGGTTGGCTTTCGCATTCGATTTCTTTAAAATCGATATATCTTAAGAACCACTGGTTTTTTAGATAGGGAATGATATTGTGATTAAAATACCTAATGAATGGAATTCGAATCCGGCATAAAAAATGCATGCCATTTAAATTAGTGAAGTTGATGTCAACTTCCGGTATAACAAGTGTCATAGACGAACGTTATTTTCATTAAATAGAGCACCTCTGAACAGGGACGGCGCGAAGGGGAGGCCTGCAGGGACACGTGAACCCCCAAAATGAACTGTGCCCCCCCCCAAGTGCCCCTCTGGATTCCTAGATTTTTTAATAATTTTCGGACTGGGGAACCAATCATCATGTTTTTGTTCTTTGTTATTATGTTATTAAGTAAAAGTTTTGTTTCTGTGCCCCCCTACAAAACAAAAAAAAAAAAAAATTGTGCCCCCCGGCCTGGCCAGTCTGGCGCCGTCCCTGCCTCTGAAAACCCCTCTCTCTACATTTTTAGCTTCAGATTATTTGTAGTTTTTCTAAAGCGTCGAATAGGCCACTGTAATGCACCCTGTATATAAGAAACTGCCTTTTTTGCGTTTTTTTATTGTGATAGAAGTTATATCAACAGCAGCGAACCTAAATATGTAAGTAATACCTAACTGGTAACTGCTATTTATATGATCAGGTGCTTTGGTACAGCACAAGAAATATTTCATATGTCGGTTTCCACTAAATACCTAAGTACTCGGTTATTCTTTTTAGCTGTCAATTTTTAAATATTTGGAGATACCTAGTAACCCTACCATTTTGGCATTCTGGCAAATCATGGGCCCCGGTACCAAATTCACTAGCGGGCCCCCACCTCTTTTATTATATGTACACTTGTGACTTGTACCCAAATATTAATTAGTTTAATATTTTTGCATTGCGTTTCCTAGTCTAGCCGGGCCCCTAAAGTGGCCGCGGGCTCAGGTACCACGGAACCTATTCAACCCCCCCCCCCATTGTGGGGGTCCTGCCACTGAACAACGCCCTGCGTTCTGGTAAACCCTTGCCATAATAAAACTACTGAGAAAAATTTCTAGATCAACAAATCGTAATTATTAAGTAGGTACTCACCACAGCCGTTTTATTGCTCCAAATGAAGAGAATATTATTACACTGCCCGAAAAAAAAGTTCGTCACGATTTAATCACTGATCACTGTTTATCGAATTATCTTAACGACTTTTCACATTAAATTAATACACACTTCAAGTCCGAATAAGGTATTCCACTTTGTTAGGTTAATTTCCGTATTTAAGTTGTTTGGATTTATATAAATTACCTACTTGATAGTACGTATGCACAAAAACACTCGTACACCGCAAAATGATGTAAATATTACAGCGTTGCCAGCACAGCACAACACAGACTGTGTCGCGTCGCGTAGCTGCCAAATTGTGCAATATGTAACATAGTTGAATCGAAATTTATTCACCAACATTTAAAATATCAAAAAGATCATCATTTATTTGAATGAACTTCTAATTAATCAAGTAGGTGTCGGCTTCAGAGCAAGAGCACATCGTCAATTTGATTTATACGTTGCAATGCTGTTTCTACCGCAGACATTCCGCTCGTCTACTTGACATTTTCCACGAATTTCAATAGACGAGCTGTGTGCGTTTACATCTACATGAATGGGTGTCTTGATTCTTGACGCGTTGCATTAGTATCATGACATGACTTGGAAATGTTTGTGAAAATAAAAATTGTCTAATTCAAACAAATATAAAAGTGGATTTGTGAACAGGTAGTGAAGTGTGTGTATTTAGGTATATATAAGGTTTGTTTTGGTTTTAAGAAATAACAGTACTCGGATGTCAGGAGCATGCGCAGTTAGTAAAACGTGTTCTGTTTTAGTCACTGCGCAAGCTGTTTTACTAACTGCGCATGTTCCTAACATTCGAGGACTGTTATTTCTCAAAACCAAAACAAACCTATAAGATTGTCGGTAAGAATTGTTGTTGTTTGGTGTTGTGTTTTTTTGCTTTTTACGTTGACTAGGATGTCATGGATTGTACATATGCTGTAAACAAGGTAGGTGGTGTTTTAATTGCTAACTGTGTAAAATTTCTAAGAGTATCTACAGCTGCAAGACGTAACTATGACCAAAAACAAACAAATATAGGATAATTTTAGATCTTAAATAAATAAACATACAGCAGAATAAAATATTCACAACGTTTTGACGGACGTTTTGTGCATTATCCTTATTGGTCTCGCATTGCTGTATGGTACGTCTAACAGCACCTCGCCATTTGTCGTAAAAATTCTTTATTATCAGTTCATAATGAACTGTGGGCATCCTCTGATGTCACCGTAATGATTACGGTGACATCAGAGGGTGCCCACTTCGCCGCTTCAATAAAATAAAATAAATATACACACCATTAAAGAAGGAGTACTTACCTATAGAGAAAGTATTGTGATCGTGTAAGAAATCGATTTTGCAATACGGCAACTATTTAAAAAAATATATCCGATCATTAAATTATGATGCAGAACGATATTTTACATATAAGGGCTCGTACAGTACACTTGGTAGACGTTTTGTGTATATTATGTGTATGTGTCCATGTTTCTAGTCGGCCTCCCTCTGCTGTATGGCATGCCTGACAGTATCACGCCGCCTATCGCGGTTGCCTATTAAGCGTACAATCTGACTAAAACTGACATGTTTGTGTTGATACCACTACAATATGGCGACTTCATGCAAAAAATATACCTATCCGATTATTAAACATCAGTTTTTAGTCAAGGGCGGATCCAGGGGGGGGGGGGGGGCATCAGGGGCAATTGCTCCCCGAGGGCCCCGAGAAGAATAGGATCTAATATTATTTATTATTGAATATTGAAAATGTCGATATAATTATTGATCATACGGCCGCAGTGCCCCCCAGTAATCTTTCTGGATCCGCCCTAGTTTCTAGTTGGATTCCATTTACTCTATGGGGCTAATGTACAAAGTGGACCAAATTAGATGGGATTTGGGGTTTTCTCTAAAACTATGGCAGATAGACAAATACCAGTATAGGTGTCCTGACCTCGATTTTCGAGAAACAAACAACGGCGCAAACCGCGATCGTCTATCTTTTTCGACTACCGAGCTACAGAGCGTTTTTGGAAAATTGGCATTTTTGGATGACCTCTATATCTCAATTACCAAGCGTGTAATCGAAAATCGAGTAACACATTCTTAAGGCACTTTTTTGAGTAGAATCCGTTGCTGATAAGAAGAAAATTATGCATGCCTCAGTGTTCGAGATATAAACATAACTTGTGTTTTTTTAAATGGAACATCCTGTAAATTATTTTATTATTCGATCACAACTTAAATGAGCTATCCAACGATATATCATATCTCTAGAAAAAGTGATTAATTTTTGAAAAATTTAATATATTTGTGAGGAGGCCATGAAAAACTATTAACAACAACACCTCTTATAATATAAAATAATTTTGACAAAAATAGGAAAAACTAAACTACAATAGATAAATGTTCGAATTGTCTTCCATTGACATCTATGCATATTTATCGGATTTCTAATATTTATTGAGAAGGCCATGGTAAAAAAAAGAAAATCGAAATAATCGTAAATGTCAAAAATTAATTTGTGAGTTAATTGTGAGTGAGCATTGTTAAAAATGATTCAATTTAGTAATGGTGAAAAATATGATATGAATAAGTGTTTTATAGAATGCGGAGAAGATTCAAAGGTCGTAAAAATATGAGTGAGGGCTCATTGAAAATAACGTCTAGAAAAATGTACTAAAATTTCAAACCCGCACATAAACAATTGCAAAAATTATAAACAAATGAAGATTGAAAAAATAACGAGTTTCGTTTTTTGCAAATAACTCAAAAATTATTAATATTTAAGAAATTTTAAAGAAATGTTCTTAAAGAGGAAGAAATTTCCAATAAGAAAGTCCGAACTCCCGAAACTATCTTTATTATTAATAATTTTAATTTATTGTTGAAAATAGAGCTCCGCGCGGCGAACACTAAGCCGTTACGATGCTCGGAAACCGGCCGTAATAAGTAAAAATATTTTTTTATATTATTAAACATTAATTTAAAATTTTTTAAAAATTATGGTATTATTTAGACACTTAAGGGAACAATATACCGTTGGAAAAAAATTGTTTCACCGATTTTTCATAAAATGAGCCTATTGTTAATGATCAATTTTTTTTTCAGTTTGCGTTTATATTTCAAGTCAGATAATTGCCAATAAAATTATTTCGCTTTGTGGAGACCTTATGTCAACCAGAGCTGTGTACTTCAGTACAAAAATGTACTGCAAATATGTACTGCAGTAGTTTAGGTACTTTAAGTACTTTACTTTATGTACTTTTAATATTTCTATACTGGTATTGTAAATTTGCAGTACATGTTTGCAATGTACTTGTACTGGGTACTTGTTTTCTAAAAATGTTTTATGTTTGTATGTATTGTTTATTTAACATAAAAATTAATTAATTCATTTTACCTTGTTTTAGTTCACTCGTGGGTCCCTTGGTTTTCGGCCTCACGTCCACGCTTTGGCACTTATTATTACTTAATTGTAACTCAACTGTTTGTTTATAACACTACACTTATTTATAATGGTCTATACTTATATTAAGGTTTATGATTAACTATTTTATACACTGAAGTCTTTAGAAGTAATTAAGTTCACTTATTATTAGAATTATATTTTAGAAGGTACTCCTTGTTCTCCCGCGTAACACATACTGTCCGTTTTGCCGTTGCCGACGCGCTTGCGCCCCAACGAACTTAATATTATTTACTATATATTTTTTTACATAAATAAGCAAACATAACACGAAGTATTACTTGTTACTTAAAAAAGAACTGTAAAATCATAATCTACTTCAAGTACTTTACGTAAGTACTCCCAGTATTAGAAAGTACTCCCAGTATTACAAAACACTCACAGTATTAATAAAAACTGTAAAACTATAACTACTCCAAGTACTTAAGAAAAAATGAGCCAGTATTTTATTTTAATAAATCAAGTAATTTTCATCAGCTCTTAGATTATTATATATTATGCCTTAAGTTGCCTTAAGTTTTATATTATATATTTTTTACTTATTTCTTTTGTTGTAAATATATTATAAATAAAATGAGTACTAAAAATATGTCTTTTGTGACCTTACTGTAATTTTCATACATTATGTAGTATAATTCATACGATATTATAGTAATGCCGTTATTACTGTTATTACCAATCAATAATAATAAAAATGGACTTCAAACATGAATTTTTTTAATGAAAATTATACTTCCAAAAACTTCACCGTTATTATTGATATTCATATGTTGCTGTTGTAGTCTAAGAGCTGGGCACGAAATTTCAATATGAATCGGGTTATGAAAAGTTTCCGTATCAATACGTCGTACACTAAAGGAGGACCCTGATTTGCTGACAGCTCGAGTGGGGAGGGGCGCCGCCATATTGAAAAAATGACGCACAAAAACAGTATCTTTGAAATATCTCGCCAGGTGCCTCATATGACAAAAAATGTTCTTATGAAAATAAAAGAACATTCGATTTTCTACAAAATATGTCCTATATATTTTTTCGTTAAACTGAATAGTTTCGGTGCAGCAGCCGAAATTATGATTTTTTGTAATTTCTCTGTTTAGTGCGACTTTTATGAAGAAGTCTTTTTGTGTTGAGACAAAATTTGTTTTCATACCTGAAAATCTTCAAATATAGTTGATTTTACTTGTCTGCTACGCGCAGCTCAATGTTCAATACTCGTTTCCACGCCACCTTGAGGTAGAGTATATGGCGCGTTTTCTTTTACATGGTTGTCTCCTATACTCCAAATCCTCGACTAGCCTGCTTCTTGAGGCGTTTTAGGATTTGGCCTATAAGGGACAACCATATAAAAGAAAACGCGCCATATACTCTACCTCAAGGTGGCGTGGAAACGAGTAATGAACATTGAGCTATGCGTAGCAGACAAGTAAAATCAACTATATTTGAAGATTTTCAGGTATGAAAACAAATTTTGTCTCAATATAAAAATACTCCTTCATAAAAGTCACACTAAATTGAGAAATTACAAAAAATCATAATTTCGGCTGCTGCACCGAAACTATTCAGTTTAACGAAAAAATCTATAGAACATATTTTGTAGAAAATTTAATGCTCTTTTATTTTCATAAGAGCATTTTTTGCAGTATGAGGCACCCGAAGCGAGATATTTCAAAGAGACTGTTTTTGTTCGCCATTTTTTCAATATGGCAGGGCCCCTCCCCGCTCGAGCTGTCAGCAAATTCCCAAATCAGGGTCATCCCTTAGTGTACAACTTATTGTTATGGAAACTTTTCATAACCCGAGTCATATCGAAATTTCGTGCCCAGCTCCGTCTATTGTATTACTGACTATTGTTGGCAATCCTAAAATTCTAAAAATGATTTTAATAATATTTATCTGATATTAGTACTGTTTTTAAAAAAGTACTTACAAATATATACTGCAAGTAATTCAAAATACTGGAAGTCGTTAAGGTTACTGTTTTTAAAAGTACTTGCAGTACTTGAAAGTACTGCAAGTATTTATAAAATACTCTAAGTATTCAAAATACTGAAAATACTTGAAGAGTACTTTACTTATTACTGCTACTACAAATGTTTAATTTTAAGTACATTACTGAATATTTCAAGTATTTCTGAAATGTACTGGTACTTAATACTGCAAGTAAAACAAACATTGTTTGATACTGCTTACTGGTTACTGCCAGTACTTTCATTGAGTACTGGTCACAGCTCTGATGTCAACTATACTTTATGGGATTATTATGGCATTGCGATGTTTTTAATTGTTGTAGTCTATTAGTTATTAATTATTTAACCTTAAAAAAAACTAAAAAATGAAAAAGAGAGGTTGAAAATTTTTTTTTATTAATTTTAATTATTATTACTGTTTTTGTCTTCAAAAATACTATAAGATTACATAAACTTTAAATTTGTAGTGCTATTTGTTTAAATAAATTTTATAAACAATAATTTTAAAATAAAAATTATGAATAGGTATTTTTAAATTGAAATTATTAATAATAGAGATAGAGTTTCGGGAGTTGGGACTTTTTTATTGGAAGTTTCTTCCTCTTTAAGAATCCTTCGTTAAAGTTTCTTAAATATTAATAGTTTTCGAGTTTTTTGAAAAAAACTTCGTTATTTTTCAATCTTCATTTGTTTATAACTTTTGCAATTGTTTATGTGCAGGTTTGAAATTTTAGTACATTTTTTTAGACATTATTCCGAATCCAATGAGCCCTCACTCATATTTTTAGGAGCTTTATCAAGCATTAACACGGCTTTGAACTTGTGAACTAGTCTAGTATCCAGATAAGAGGCAGCCAGACATAAAAAATTATTCAAAAGGCTACAACAAAATTTAAGAGTTTGAATCATTTGTCAAAACCTCGAGCAAAAATATATAATAAAGCAGGTAGAGAAGCTGTAGAAAATATTGTTTTAGAAACTGTAAGAAAAAATCATAATAAATCGTCTCGCGAAATACAGGAAAATTTAGGAATCCCAAAAACAACTGCGTTGCGTTGCATAAAAAACAATTGAAACCCAACAAAATTAGGATTAGGATTAGTCACCATCTACACCCAAACGACTTTCAAAGGTGTCTCGATTTTTGCCAGTGGTTTTTGCGTCAGTGCAGTGAAGTGCCAGGATTTGAAGGAAAATTATATAGACAGACGAGGCCCATATAAGCAGTGCCGGAATTTTAAATCAGCATAATAATCACCATTGAGCTCATGAAAATCCGCATGTAACCGCTACAGTTAATCATCAAGGACGATTTGGATTTGGTGTATGGTGTGGTTTTATTGGGTACCAAAAATAATAGGTCCTCATTTTTTTCACGGTAATTTGAATACCGAAAATTTTATTAACATTCTATGACAAGAAATAGAGCCCTTTGTAGACAATATGCGTATAAGACAATTTCAAAGATTAATACCAACACAAGGGCGCCCTAGGCCATACGTCAAATGAAACACCAAATTATTTAAATGTTGAATTTGGGGAGGATTGGATAGGTATCAGGACTAGTTTATCAATGTCTAGCTAGCTGAGTTAAATAAATTGATAACTAACAATTAATTTATTTAACTGGACATTAATAAATAACAAAGTAGTTTAGGTATTGTTTAAATTTTATGAAATAATGGTCCTATTTTGTGGCCAGCTAGATCTCCCGATATAACCCCTGCCGATTTTTGGCATTGGGGTTATTTAAAAAATATTATATATAGA
Source organism: Rutpela maculata (assembly GCA_936432065.2). NCBI lineage: Eukaryota > Metazoa > Arthropoda > Insecta > Coleoptera > Cerambycidae > Rutpela > Rutpela maculata. The sequence goes on along the minus strand of OW386291.2, from coordinate 2,789,321 downwards.
GAACGTTCTAATAACAGAGAAGAATTGGAAAACAAAACATTAGCTGCGTTTCGGACAATAATTTCTGTCAAGATTGGAAATGTAACAAATGCTGCAAGGAGAAGGTGTCAAAAATGCATAGATGTTAATGGAAGACGATTCGAACATTTATTCTAGTTTAATTTTTTCTATTTTTGGCAAAATTATTTTATATTATAAGGAGTGTTGTTGTTAATATTTTTCCTCACAAATATATTAAATTTTTCGAAATAACCACTTTTTATAGAGATATGATATGGCATCGTTGGATAGCTAATTGAAGTTGTGATCGAATAATGAAATAATTTTAAAAAACACACAAATTATGTCTCTATCTCGAAAACTGAGGCATGCATAATATTCGTATTATCAACAGATTCTACTTCTAAAAGTGCCTTAAGAATGTGTTACTCGATTTTCGATTCGACACTTAGTAATTGAGATATAGAGGTCATCCGAAAATGCCAATTTTCCAAAAACGCTCTGTAGCTCGGTGGTCGAAAAAGATAGACGATCGCGGTTTGCGCCATTTTTTGTTCCTCGAAAATCGAGCTCAGGACACCTATATTAGTTTTTATCTATCTGCCATAGTTTTAGAGAAAACCTCAGATCCCATCTAATTTAGTGTACCTTTACTCGTGTCTCTAAATGACGTTGATAGTTATATAATCTTATTAAAAAAAAAACAGATCCTAGGGATGGGCCTTAAAGAATGCCGGAAAAATAAGGATTGCAGTCATGGATGTGGGATATTCTCTTGAAAAAAAAACTATTAATGTTTGAAGACTTTATTTACAGTTAATATGTACACATAACACATATTTCACATGTTAAATAAACCTATAAAGTTTCGATTAATGCGATTTTGGTCTTTGTGAACACAATTAGTCGTTTACGCTGGGTACAGGTAATGAGAAGTTATAAATAAAACTTTACACTTATGCGCTATGGGCTTATTATTATTATTATGTTTCATTAAATATTTTCTATATTTTAGAGAGTGTAAAAAACATTTTGATTTGTTTTGAAGTTAGTGAATTAGCAAAAATGATTCTTATTTGGTAATGAAAATTATAAAATTTTGATGCAAAAAAATGTTTCTAGACTACTGTATTTTACTACGTTTCTTTGAATTTATTAATATTTTAAATAGTCTGGGGTCCAACAGTACGAAATCGCTCTAAATTCCAAGTAACCTGTTCCGACATGACGTACATTTTTCAACTTCAGATTTGCAAAAAGGGTTATATAGGACACCAGAAATGACTTGTCGGATTCTTATCAGCTCTTGCATAACTTCTTAAATGATAAGAAAAGAGACGAAATGATAATTCCTAAAAAAATGTTTTTTAATACATAACACGTCCTGTAAAAGAAACTATGAGTGCTATCCATCTAATTTTTTTATAGTATACACTAAAGACATAAGCGCTTGGACGAGGCTCGATGGCACTGTTTCAATACGTTTAGTTTTTTGGGAAAAAAATATGAAATCTATAACTATAAAATATTGTAGTAAGAATTTCAACATACGAGCAAGTACTTCAATTTTAAATTTTTTGTGTATAAACTATGCTAACAACCTTACACAATATATTGAAAATGTTTTTAAGACAAGAACTAAGTTGATATTGCATATAGTATTCGAGTTGTGAATTTTTAAAATGGGTGCATGATGTGGCGCTCTCCTAAAATTTATAAAGCGCATGAAAACAGTTTATAGTGGAATTAGCTGGTATGTTTATGTTTACTAGGCGTATGTACTTATGTATATAGTGTGACATTTTAACATTATAAAAACTATTTGTGTTTGATTGTTTAAATCGATTGATTATTGTTAGCGGTTCATATTTATTATTAACTAGCTATGCCCGCGGTTACGTTCGCGTGGAATTTTGAAATTGACTAAAAAGCTTCTTTATAAGCGACGTTTGAGGTAGAATCACCATTCTGGAATATTTTAGAAAACTCACAAATTTTCTGGAATATTCCAGAGTATTCTCGAATTTTCTGGAATATTACAGAAGTTTAATCTTAAAAGTTTATGCCGTGCAAATACGCGAGAGATCAAGCTGTATCTCCTGTTCTTCTCATGGGCGCAGCCAGGGGGGGGGGCATGGGGCCCGGGCCCAGGCCCCCCCCAAGCCGTCGTCCATGAGCCAAAAAATAAAGAAGCAGTACAAAGCAGTATCCAAATTATCCCTTGAAATAAATATTTTGTAATTAATTGTAATATTATCTAATAGAGGAATCTACATACACATTCGTTTTCAACCATTTTCTGAAAAATTTTCCTCATCCTCTGGGGAGGCCGGTTCTATTGCCCCCCCCAGATGAATTTTCTGGCTGCGCCATTGGTTCTTCTAGACCGATTTTCATAAACTTGGCTTAGTCTAGTCCGATTTCGATGAAATAAAAACTAAATGTTACTCCAAGCTTAGATGAACCTCATTAGTTCAGTAGTTTCTGCGTGATGCGTGTTCAAACAGACAAGCAGACAGAGAAAAATTCCAAAATCTGTCTTAATGTATTCCATTACTCATCTTACATCCCCCACATCAGTTTTTTGCAAATATTTTCAATGTACATACACGTCAACTTTACAAATGTATTATATGTATACGTTTGAAAATTATTAAAAGGTAAAATAATTGAATAAAAGTGATTTACGCTCCCTCCCACCGACGGAAGACGCTTTTCAACAACATGTTGCAAATATTACTTTTTTTAAACAGTGTTGTGAACCGTCATTCAAATTACCTCTTGCACAAAATTTTGGATGCAGAATTGGAAATCAGGAGCTGGTACCGATAATGTCGACAAAAAAAAGTTTATCTAAACTTAAATTAAAAAGTGCAACTGTAAAATAAAATGCGACACAAAATGTTCTTGCGAGTGGTATTCAGTTGCGTGATCGTGTGCTGCTTTTCCTGAAAATTGTTTTAAGGGAAAAAGCAATATGCATCATTTTATAATGATAGTGATTCTGACTAAAATGTTAGAATAGTTATACACAAAAATTACATAATATACAACATTAATGTTTTATTGAAAATATCTCCCTTTTCTGCTTTCTATTAAATATGCTAAATACCTAAAATAATATTTCTCACTAATGTTTTATTTCTTAAACAATATAAAAGCGAGTAGAAGTTGTACTCGGGCATGGCCAATTGCGAATACCTATTTGATTAACATTTTGCTCGAAACACACAATTCACTTTGTATCGATTATTATTTTTTTAAATGAGTGGCCGCAATCGGCAACGCCCGACTACTACTTTCATTCGTTTTGTTGTATTATTAACATAAAGTAATTCAAATTTGCAATTATATTGAACAATATAGTGCTTTTTACTGTTACACTGTGCCAATTATCGTGTAGACTATTTTTATTTTAATGCTGCATAATTACGCGCCTCATAAAAAATCATAAACAAAAAACTGTATACGTTATCGACGGGATCTTTTTTAAAAAAACTTTTTCAATATATGGACTATATTTGGTAAGCAATTGTATATAAGAATTTCATAAATTTAACATAGTTGTCCGCATATCGAAATTTTTAGAACGTTTTGATTTTAATTATTTTTTTCCAAAAAAAAACATTATTTTCAAAAATACCAATAGCTTAGTTAGAATCACGTATATCTTTGGAGTATACATACCAAAAATCAGATCGGTAGGTTACATAGTTTTTGTTTTAACGGAGAATAACCATTGTAAAACATAATTTTGTAATTATCAATCCGCCATCTTTTTTGCGATTTCTGAAGTTGCGCAAGAGCAAAAATTAATCCGACAAGTGTTTTCTAGTGCCCCAGGTAATGCTCTCTTCATTACTTATATCAACATTTGTACGTCATATCGGAACAGGTCATCTTGATTTTGGAGTGCTTGGACCCCGGACTAAAATATAAACCCAGATTATACTACACATTTACTTCGTTCCATTTGATATTGGATAGTATTTGACACGTCGCTTTTGTACTTTGGTTAAAATCAGTTATTGGAAATAAAGGCTTTGCAAGCATGTTTTAAGATTTGTAGATATTATGAAAATAAGAATAGTTGTAAGACATATTCTAAATGCCATGAAATTTAAGTCAGAAATGTTACTAAATGGTGGTGGGTTGCTGAATATGAACGGAAGGCGGGTGTAGGTAGATAAGAGGAAAGACACATGATTATATAATTTTCAGAGATACACTCGCCGCACAAGCTACAGACATTATTTTGCTGGTTGAAATTCTGGTTTGTAGTAATCATTTAAGACAATCCAATCAACCAACCGACCTTCTCGCTACACACTGAAGATTGCCATAAAACTGCTGGAGCCAGTATTGTCGGTACGCTTTAAAGTTGCTGGAATTCCAGCAGACCAGCTCACTTTTACGAGTTGTCATGGCAATTTTAAAAGTGTACCGAGAAGGTTGGCTGGTTGGTTGGTTGGGTCGGATCTCTTTAACAAACTTCGATGATATGTTGCTTCAGAATAATAAAGTTAGAATTTCAAAGTAAATAAATTAATAGTTTAAAAACCACGCTTTTATAAATACTGCATTAAGAAGCAAAAAATAATCATCGAACTTGTTCTCTCTGTCTACCCCGTAAGGGCCTTAGTGTGCGTGGGGCGCTTTTCGAACGCTATTTCGAATAGGTTCCATAATTAAAACGCTGAAGACATCATTAGATTAAATGAAAAGCGCTCCACGCTTTGGGGCCATCCATAAATGACGTCACGCCAGTTTTTGAGATAGACCCCCCCCCATTATCACGTTTTGTCACGCAGAGTTAAACTCAACAAAAAATTACGTCACGCTCCTAGAGACCCCCCCCCCTTATGTTTTTTTCGATTCCGTTATTTATTATTCACGATATTTTTCGCCTCATGGGGAGTGTGCTAGTAAAAATCCAAAAAAAAAAATTTTACCGCCTCATAAAGGGGGATGCTAATAAAGGTTCCAAAAAAGTAAAAAAAGAAAAATTTTTCCGCCTCATGGGGGTGCTGGTAAACACAAAAAAAATTTTCACCGCCTCATGGGAAGGGGCTAAAAGGAAGGGAAGGGAAGGCTAGTAAAAAACCAAAAAAAATTTTGTATCGCCTCATGGGCGCAATGCTACTAAAAATCAAAAAAAAAAACATTTACAATATTTTTCTTTTCTTGATTCGTTCACCATTCGTTACTTCACACTGAGTCAGACCCCCTCCCTCCCCCTTATCACACTTAGTCACGTAATTACAAACCCCCTCCCCCCCTGGAGCTTGACCCCTTTTGTACTAAAATATTATACTTAATTAAAAACGCGGCTTACACTAAGGTCTTTACGGGGTAGACAGAGAGAAGAGGTTCGATGATTATTTTTTGTTTTTAGTGCAGTATTTATAAAAGCGTGTTTTTTTTTTAGTTTTTTTGAACTACCAATTTATTTTTTACTTTTTAGTCTTATATTAGTATATATTGTTAAATTTGGGCCGAATAATTGTAATCTGCAACCTCGATAACCCACATATACCTATTTTCAGTCGAATCCAACGATAACACAGGCACACACACAAAAGAAATTATTTTCCATAGGCGAAAGGTCCTATCCTTATGTTTCACTGTTCAGTTTTACGCAAATTGACATTTCATCCCTAAATTCGGAGTTAAATGGCTATTAAATCTAATAGAACGACACGCGTTGAAATGAAACTTCTGAATCGTTTAAAATGACTCTAGTCACATACTCCCAACGTTCCAGCGTACAACGGAAATTATGGTGGTGTACTTTTTCCCCCCAAAAAACTACTACTACCCCTCGTTTTGATTTTTCCATAATACGCGTGTGAAGGCTTGACAGATCGGGGTTATTACAGGTAATATTGATAAGTCGAGTATGTTTTGACCAGGAGACGCCAAAACAACCCCTGGGGGTTGGAACCACTCCCTCCCTGAATGACAAAACATTCCGAAAATACTGCGAAAAGGCTGAAGAATGGTTTCCTCCAGGTCTCGAGGGCGAGTAACACGATAATTACAATACTTTTCCCCACAATTGCAATACCTTCCCCCACTCTTCTGAAATGAAAAAAAAAATACCCCTTGTTCTGACTTCTCCGTACTACGCTTGTGAGAGCTTGACAGATCGTGGTTATTACAGGGAATATTGATAAATCGAACATTTTTGACCAAGAAACGCCAAAACAACCCCGGGGCGTTGTAACCACTTCCTCCCTGAATGACAAAACATTCGGAAAATACTGCGAAAGGGCTGAAGAACGGTTTCCCTCCGTTATCGAGGCGACGAACACAATGGTTTGCAATATTAGTTCTGAAACTAGCTTTCTTCCATTTAGGAGAATGCTTTGTCATTCAGGGAGGGGTTGTTTTGGCGTCTCCTGGTCAAAAGATGTTCGTTTTATCAACATTCCCTGTAATAACCCCGTAGTACGGAAAAATCAGAACAAGGGGTAGTTTTTTCCCATTTAGGAGTAGTTCCAGAAGAGTGGGGGAAAGTATTGCAATTATCGTGTTACTCGCCCTCGAAAACTGGAGGGAACCTTTCTTCAGCTCTCGCAGTATTTTCGGAATATTTTGTCATTCAGGGAGGGGGAGGTTTGACCTCCAGGAGTTGTTTTGGCGTCTCCCGATCAAAAAATACCCGATTTATCAATATTCCCTGTAATAGCCCCGATATATCAAGCGTAGTATGGATAAATCAGTTTCAGAAAGGTGGGGAGAGAAATATTGGTTTTCCTCGCCTCGATAATGGGGGAAGACTGTTCTTCAGCCCTTTCGCAATATTTTCTGAATGTTTTGTCATTCAGGGAAGGAGTGGTTACAGTGGTTGTTGTTTTGGCGTCTTCTAGTCAAGAGATGTTCGATATTCCCTGTAATAACCCCGATCTGCGTATTATGAAAAAATCAGAAGGGGTAGTAGTGGTTTTTTTTTGGGGGAGGGGGGAGTACACCACCATCATTTCCGTGGTACGACATTTTAAACGGTTCAAAAGTTTCATTTCAACGCGTGTCTTTCTATTAGATTTAATAGCCATTTAACCCCGAATTTAGGGATGAAATGTCAATTTGCGAAAAATTCAGCAGTGAAATATATATTTTTGACGTGATAATTGGAACAGCGGCTCAAAAAACATAAAGAGATGGATGTCTTTCACCTGGAATTTTTTTTTTGTGCCTGTGTAGTTGATAATATAAAAATGCTTTTTGGAAAACAAACATATAGACCAATAATGATAATAATGACTTTAAAATGTTTTTTGATTTTTGTTATTTGGTCCTAGGCTATTGTCTATGTACAAAAAAAGAGGGTTGAAAGGAACTAAAACGTTAAAGGGTTTTTATTGATTATTATGTTCAATTGACCCCAAGATATGAACAAACCGCGGAGTGCTCCCATTTAAAGTGGTGCGTTTTTGAGATCGAAGTAAAAAGGTCCACTTTTCATATTTTTTTTGCTCGAAAACTATGATTTTTTTTTATAAACAAGTCAATAGAAAAGTGTGTAGAGAATTAACGTCCAAGAAACAAAACAAAAAAAAACGAAAAAATGCAATTTTTTATTTTAGCCTCTAACTATTTTTCGGGTACATTTAGGCATAGACATTGCTGGCGTTTTACCCGTTAAAATGAGATTTTGTAAACAGTTTTACGATTAATGGTGACCGAAATAGCGTTTCAAAGTTTGCAACTTTTAACTTTTTTTGCTAATTTTTACTATTTTTTTTCAAATTTCGTCCTGTAACTTTTTCTGAGTGAATTTAGGTGTAGACATTATTATATTAAAGTGAAAGCTGACTTTACGCCCATTGAAATGGTGGCTGGTAAAAGTCTCTACGATAAATAGAAACCTAGATAAAGCGTTTCGAAGAGTGTTACTTTTATTAACTTTCTTCCAATTTTTACGTTCTTTTTTAAACTACGGCCTATAACTTATTTGTCAAATGCTTTAAGTACAGATATTGCTACACTGAATGACCTCGCAGCATTCTTGTTTAAATGGTCTGCAATAGAAGTTTAACCCATCTTAAAGTATTGTTTTTTCTCCTTATTATACTTATCCATTTTTCGTATTTCCGGCTTCAGAAAATCAGCTTACTGGCACATTTCGTGATGATAATATTGAGACTGGGCAAGCTGAAGAGGATGCAGACGTACTAATTGTAAATACTGCGAAAGATAAGGCATCCCAATCAGAAAATGTTGTTATAGTTGGTCAAGATGTCGATTTTCTTATTATCCTATCATTATTACCACAAGAAAATGAAAATATAATATTTTTTTAAACCTAGAATAGGAAATGTAACTGCCAAATTATATAACCATAATAGTTTAAAATTTAATCATCTGCAAAAATACCTTGGCTTCGTCCATGCATTCAGCTGTGATACAACCTCTTCCTTTTTGGTATTGGTAAAAAGAAATTCTTGAATTTCATTAATAAGAATATTTTGCTTTTGGAAAAGTATTTAAATGAATTTTTGTGTGAAAATACAAGTCCAGCAGCCATCGGTTCTGCTTCTGAATGTATTGTAACATTACTATACGGTATGAAAATTGATGGCCAAAGCACCTGTCGCTATAAGTTATTTCAGAAGTACTCAACAGGTGCGAAATTCTCATTGTCCCGATTGCCTCCAACAACTGATGCTGCTAAACATCATGGTTTAAGAACTTGCTTGCAAATGCAACATTGGAAAGGAAATATTGTAAATCCTCTCATCTGAGGTTGGAAAAGTTCAGAAAATGGACTAGTACCAATTTTGACAAATAAACCTCCCGCACCACAAGTTTTGCTGGAAAAAATAGCCTGTAAATGCACCAAAGGATGCAGAGGAAACGTTGGTTGCAGGAAATTGGGAATGAATTGCTCCATTTTTTGCAAAGAATGTATGGGAATGAACTGTGAAAACGCTGATGTACCTCAAATAACGGAAGACGATGTTTACATAGATGCCGATGAAGAAATCGACTTTGATTTTGAAAATATGTTAAATCCAGCATTTGAATAATTTCATAATTTAAGTTATTAATCTAAGTTATTTGAACAAAAAAAAAACACGTGATATAATAAAGTTCAGAAGTGGAAAAATGTAAAAAGTTATTTTTTAAGTACAATAATCTACTATATCTAGACTGTATCTTGGTTACTATTGATCACATAAACTTCTATTGCAGACGATTTAAACAAGAATGCTGCGAGTACATTCCATGTAGCAATATCTGTATTTGATAAATAAGTTATAGGCCGAAATTTAAAAAAGAACGTAAAAATTGGAAGAAAGTTAATAAAAGTAACACTCTTCGAAACGCTGTTACTAGGTTTCTATTTGTCGTAGAGACTTTTACCAGCCACCATTTCAACGGGCGTAAAGTCAGCTTTCACTTTAATATAATAATGTCTACACCTAAATTCACTCAGAAAAAAGTTACAGGACGAAATTTGAAAAAAAATAGTAAAAATTAACAAAAAAAGTTAAAAGTTGCCAACTTTGAAACGCTCTATCTCGGTCACTATTAATCGTAAAACTGTTTACAAAATCTCATTTTAACGGGTAAAACGCCAGCTTTTTTGTTATGCAGCAATGTCTATGCCTAAATGTACCCGAAAAATAGTTACAGGCTAAAATAAAAAAAAAATAAAATATTGCATTTTTTCGTTTTTTTTTTGTTTTATTTTTTGGGAGTATTTTTGTAAAAAAAAAATTTTTCACTTCTGAAGGTGCCATTTCGATTGGAAATTTAAATCTCTACACACTTTTCTATTGGCGTGTTTATAGAAAAAATTCATAGTTTTCGAGCAAAAAAAATATGAAAAATGGACCTTTTTACTTCGATCTCAAAAACGCACCACTTTAAATGGTAGCACTCCGCGGTTTTTTCATATCTTGGGGTCAATTAAACATAAGAAACAATAAAAACCCTTTAACGTTTTAGTTCCTTTCTACAGTACATGGACAATAGACTATCCAGTCAGTCAAAAGTTATACCACTTTTTGTGCAGCTCGCGCGCACCCGCACTGTCGAAGCGCGCTCGAGTGCCGTTAGTTGCAAAATTTCTAGCTACGATAGTTTTGCTCAAATGAAAAATGATATTTTATGTAAAATTTTCTCCTCTTTATTTGTGCACCTAATTTGTTAAGTAAAAAAAAGTGTTAAGAGTTAACTCGGTAAGATTTTCGGATTATCATTTCTACTATTTTTGACTGAAATTGTCAGCGAGTTCAGAGAATTTCCGAAACAAAAATCTAAACGCATTGGACTATCACTGCAATTTATTTCATTAAAAATATTTAAACTTGCTAAAAGTGAATAGGATTGTCTGGTAATTTAATAGTAATATTTTTAACTTGGCAATTATCAGCCTCACAGCAATCCCTTTCCGTGATTCTTGGCACATACGAATTATGTATAGGCGAGCACGCCTCCATGAGAGCTTTAGGATTCAAGAGAACTTGAAGTAGCTCACTTCCTGTCTGACAAGACAACGTCCTTTTCTGCGGAGCAAAATCCTTGTTACATTTCTCTATCTCCTTTATCGAAGTGCTGCTTTCTCTCCAGCTATTCGTAGAGCTCTTCTCAGAAATTGCGGACGCCACCCTTGACCCTATGTGACACCTAATCTTAGTAGTGGTAAATAGTGCTCGATTGTTTTTCTCCGGTTGAAAAACGACTATGTACAACTTGGGGACGAATAGAAATATCCACGTCACCATGGCGCTCAATGTAACGCACATACTCATCGTGATTACTTTCGAGTCACTGCCGAAGTAAATCGGCACGAAAGCTATCCAAATGACGCACGTAGTGTACATCGCGAAACCGATGAATTTGGCTTCGTTGAAGTTCTCGGGGACGTTTCGAGTTTTCACGGCGTACAATGTACAAAGCAGTATTAAAAAAAAGTCGAATGACAGCGGCGTAACGATGCTCTCGGGTGTGATGTTGCATTCCAGTAGAGTCTTTTGATTTAAATACACGTGTTTTATGTTAGGAGCTTGGTAATGTAACATACTACCTGAAATAAACACCTCTATTGCTATTAGAAAGAGAGTTATCACAACTTGAGCGGCGGCAGACATAAACATTGGTTTTCTTGTGGGAAACCGCTTTTTGTTTCCCGCTAAAATCCGTGCAATGCGATTCGTTTTAGTCAGTAAGGCTGCGTAGATCATCGCAAAGCTTAATCCTGGGAGGAATCTTGTTAGGGCGCAAGATAAAGGCGAAGGTTTTGCTAATATAGCAAAAACGGAAGCATGGGAAAGGGTCATGCCTGCTAGAATTATGTAACATAACTCTTTGGTCGACGATTTGACGACCGGGGTGGTATTGTACTTGATGAAGATAAAAAATGCAAACGACGTGCTGAGGAAACCCAATGAAGCAAAAATCATAGCCACTATAGCTTGGGTGTCGAGCCACTGCACGTATTCAATGGGGAGAACTCTGCATTCTGAAAAGAGATAATATTAATTAGATATCATAATTAGCAAACTAGAGAGGAAATTGTAGTGTAATAGCATATTATTCAATGAGCGTGTAATGATTGCTAGGCGCGAGTCGTAATTTATCCGAGTGAGTAATAGCTATTACACGCGAGTAGAATACTATAGGTACAGGGTGGACCAAATTTGATGGGATTTGGGTTTTCTCTAAAACTATGGCAGATTAGAGATGGGCACGTGACGTGAATTTCACCGTGTCACGGCGTGAGCATGTACATTTAAGGTACCAAATCACGGAAGATTTCGTGAGTGTGCGTGAGTCAAAAGATCCCGTGCGTGAGCGTGCGTGAGATAATATTCACGCCGTGACACGACGCCCCATCTCTGCTTTAAAACTTCAACCTGTCGTGTCGTGACAAGAATAAGAAGCGAAGCGATAGACGGAAGACGGAACACGAGCGCGAGAAGGGAGGGAAAAGGACAGGAGACAGGATGAATGACGCAACATTCAAATCAAACTGCGTAATTGCAATCTCTCTCTACTGCATTCGCCAGCAGTGTTGCCAATTGCCGGAGAATTCTCCGCTTTTCGGAGAATTTGACTGCCTGCGAAGAATCTGGCGGAGAATGCCTTTTTGTCGGAGAATTGGCGGAGAATATAGGGTGACAGAATTTATAATTATTTCTTTATTTAAACAAATAACAAAATACTGTACCTCTCTGTTTTCATGCAGTTTAGGAGTTTCTGTAAATGATAACAGATGGCGATATGTGCGTATTCAGTTTCATTAAAGGTCAACAAAGGCCGGTTGTCGACCAATGATCTCAAGTACAAGTAGTGAGCTCGATACTATATTGGAGTGAGGACCGATAGGCTGTAGCTGGAAGAAGCTTTAGAGAGAGAAAGCCATATTTGAAGGTTACCTGTCTCAGTTTTCTGAATAATTAGTTTACAAGTGAGAAGGGAGTGAGAGGGAGCCAGAGTGCCTCCAAATTTAGCTTATCTCTAAAGTTTCTTTGAAAGAGGAGAACAATAGGTTTCTAATTGTTCAGACTCACTCCAGTATGTATATAGAGTTCACTAATCTCAAGCGTGCTCCAAACCTGGTTGTGCTGATTCTCACAACCAGGTTTTATTGGGTTGATGAATTAAAATATCAATTTGTGCAAATTAGTAATGTACTAATGGATTACATATTGAGAAGCAAATAGAGATCAATATATTTTTTGTTGTATAGAAAATTTTGATATTTTATTTTTGGCGGAGAATTTCTTCGATTTGCGGAGAATTTTAAGGCAGTAGGCGGAGAATTTTAGAAAGCTCTGTTGGCAACACTGTTCGCCAGTCGCCTAACCCTCCTGGCCTGGTCTGGTCACTCTGGTCCAGAGATGGGCACGTGACGTGAATTTCACCGTGTCACGCCGTATCACGGCGTGAGCGTGTACATTTAAGGTGCCAAATCACGGAAGATTTCGTGAGTGTGCGTGAGTCAAAAGATCCCGTGCGTGAGCGTGCGTGAGTTTGCCTTAACATATATCAGTCGTGCGTGAGTGTGCGTGAGCTAAAGGTTTAAAGTCGTGAGCGTGCGTGAGCGTGAGTCAAAATCGACTCACGCGCCCATCTCTATGGCAGATAGACAAAAACCAATGTAGGAGTCCTGAGCTCGATTTTCGAGAAACAAACAATGGCCAAAACCGCCATCGTCTATCTTTTTCGACTACCGAGCTACAGAGCGTTTTTGGAAAATTGGCATGTTTGGATATATCTCAATTACCAAGTATCGAATCGAAAATCGAGTAACACATTCTTTACGCATTTTTTTGAGTAGAATCCGTTGCTGATAAGAAGAAAATTGCATGCCTCAGTTTTCGAGATATAGACAACTTTTTTTAAATGGAACATTCTGTAAATTATTTCACTATTCGATCACAACTTAAATTAGCTATCCAACAATATCTCATTGTTTATTTCTAGAAAAAGTAGTTAATTTTCGAAAAATTTAATATATTTATGAGGAGGTCATGGAAAACTCCATTAACAATAACAACACTTCTTATAATATAAAATAATTTTGCCAAAAATAGGAAAAACTAAACTACAATAAACGTTGGAGTTGTCTTCCATTGACATCTATGCATTTTTGACACCTTCTCCTTACAGCATTTGTTGCATTTCCAATAATGACAAGAGTTATTGTCCGAAACGCAGCTAATGTTTTGTTTTCCAATTATTTCTATGTTATTAGAACGTTCTCTATACAGGGTGATTCTTTTAAGGCGGCCATTAGAATATTTCCCACTTGCAGATGAGATAGAGATTTGAGATTTGGTACCCTGCCATAGTCGACCATTGCGGGTCCGAAAATAATAGTTTCAAGATGGCGGCACATCCGGAAATACCGGAGGTCGATACCAACTTGCTTATTTTTAATGGAACACCCTATATATTTTCAACTTTTCGAAATGATCGAAAAATTCTGAGTCGAAACATGTAGCACACCCTATACCTAAACCGAACAGTTCCGGAGATATATGACATTTTATAAAAAATTTAACAGGTGCAACGGTTTGCAAGAACTGTTATAACTTTCTTCGCGTAGGAGATCCTTATTTGCTCTTTGGTACGTAGAAAGAACACAAGATGAGCTATTCTTTACAAAAAAAATAGATTCCAAAATAGTATACCAAGTATTTTATTTTTCTCGTTACATTTTGTCAAATTCAAAGCTCAAAAACTTTTTTGTTTCAAATGGAACATCCTGTATTTTTTTACATCAAATTATGTTAAATTAAATTCCCTTTTTTCTAGTATAAGCATTGTAGGGGTTACAGTTACAACTTTTCGAAATATTGGCGATTTTCTTAAATATCCAAGAATTTTTAGTAAAAATTGCCATCAACTTACCCATGATTAGAAACAATCATTAATGTCAGTCATTCTCTTTTATTAAAAAATGCCAGCACGTTTAAATTACGTCCACGAAGACTTTTAGATTTGTTTATTATTTATGGAGAATGTGATAAAGTAATAATACCAAAAACATGTAACACATTTGCTAATCGATACCCACTTTATTGTTTCAATTGTTTCATAGGCTTCTACGTTTTTTTGGATAAATTATAATTTTCAACAAAAACTTGCGAAAAATTCAAAGTACATGTGTTAGGTATAGGACATGCTGATATAAGTCCACCTCAAATTTAATACTACATCGATTGCCATAAGAAAATTTAGCACGTGCCATTTGATAGAGCAAAATATTCTAAAATTATCCAATATGCGGTTTACAGTGGATGGTGGACGGTTTCTGTTCTTGTGGGTATCGAGTAGCAAATGTGTTACACGTTCTTGGTATTACTTTATCTCATTCTCCATAAATAATAAACAAACCTAAAAGTCTTCGTGGGTGTAATTTAAACGTGTTGGTGTTTTTTAACACGAAATAAAATTATATAAAAAAAGTATTTTTAAGAAAAAGCTTTTATCTGAAAAAACTACTAAAAAGTAAAAATAATTTTTTTAAATTCATACACATGGAAACCAAAAGCTTTGGGGGCGGTCATATACTGATATTGCATAGTTACTTTGCTCAATTGACCACCCCCAAAGCTTTTGGTTTCCATGTGTATGAATTTAAAAAAATATATTTTTACTTTTTAGTAGTTTTTTCAGATAAAGCTTTTTCTTAAAAATACTTTTTTTATATAATTTTATTTTTTACTTTTTAGTCCACTTATTTTACAAACAGACAGACAAAACCCTTTCATTTGCCACCGCCATCCACCCCTCCCCTCTCCCGTCTTCTCAACCCTCTAACACTACTTCCCACTTCTTCCCTCTTTCCACCACTTCCCCTGCCCTTCCCCATCTCTCTCCACCTCTTTCCACCCTATTCCCACCTTTTCCCACCTCTTCCCGCCCCTTACCACCTCTTTCCACCATTTTCCTGCCTCGTCCCATCCCTTCCTCATCTCTTCCCACCCCTTCCCCACCTCTTCCCACCCCTTTCCCACCTCTTCCCCACTTCTTCCCACCTCTTCCCACCCCTTCCCCACCTCTTTCCACCCCTTCCCCACCTCTTCCCACCCCTTCCCCACCTTTCCCACTTCTTCCCACCTCTTCCCCACTTCTTCCCAACTCTTCCTACCCTTTCCCACCCTTCCCACATCTTTCCCACCCTTCCCACCTCTTCCCACCTCTTCCCCACCTCTTCCCCACCTCTTCCCACCCCTTCCCCACCTCTTCCCACTTCTTCCCCACCTTTCCCCACCCCTTTCCCACCCTTCCCACCTCTTCCCACCCCTTCCCCACCTCTTCCCACCCCTTCCCCACCTCTCCCACGTCCGCCATATTGAATTTAGAATGACGTCACACACTTTATCGTATTTTACTCATCAAACCCTTTCATTTGACATCCATATCAACGGGGTTGTGACTAAAAAGCAGATCCGCCATCTTGGGACGTCCGCCATATTGGATTTAAAATGACGTTACATTGTTTATCGTATTTTACTCGTCAAACCCTTTCATTTGATACCCATATCAGGGGGGTTGTGACTAAAAAGCCGATCTGCCATCTTGGGACGTCCTCCATATTGGATTTAGAATGACGTCACATTGTTTATCGTATTTTACTCGTCAAACTCTTTCATTTGATACCCATATCAGGGGGGTTATGACTAAAAAGCCGATCCGCCATCTTGGGACGTCCGCCATATTGGATTTAGACCGATAATTGCTATACTCTGTTGCATTATCACCGGACTTATACATGTGTGCCAAATTTCAAAGCTCTAGCTTAATTAGAACTAGTCGAAATTCAGCTTGCAAGATTTGACCTAAACCAACAAACAAAGATACAAACATTGCAAGTTAAATAAAAGCTTTTAATAATGACTGACATTAATGATTGTTTCTAATCATGTGTAAGTTGATGGCAATTTTTATTAAAAATTTTTGGACATTTAAGAAAATCACCAATATTTCGAAAAGTTGTAACTTTAACCCCTACAATGCTTATACTAGAAAAAAGGGAATTTAATTTAACATAATTTGATGTAAAAAAATACAGGGTGTTCCATTTGAAATAAAAAAGTTTTTGAGGTTTGAATTTCACAAAATGTAACGTGAAAAATAAAACACTCGGTATATTATTTTAGAATCTATTTTTTTTGTAAAGAGTAGCTCATCTTGTGTTCTTTCTACGTACCAAAGAGCAAATAAGGATCTACTACACGAAGAAAGTTATAACGGTTCTTGCAAACCGTTACACTGTCAAATTTTTTATAAAATGTCAAATATCTCCAAAACTGCTCAGTTTAGGTATAGGGTGTGCTACATGTTTTGACTCAGAATTTTATGATCATTTCGAAAAGTCAAAAATATATAGGGTGTTCCATTTAAAATAAGCAAGTTGGTATCGACTTCCGGTATTTCCGGAAGTGCCGCCACCTTGAAATTATTATTTTCGGACCCGCAAGGGTCGACTATGGTAGGGTACCAAATTTCAAATCTCTATCTCATCTGCAAGTGGGAAATATTCTAATGGCCGCCTTAAAACAATCACCCCGCATATAATATTTTTTAAACAACCCCAAAGCAGGGGTTATATCGGGAGATCTAGCTGGTCACAAAATAGGACAATTATTTCTTAAAAATTAAACAATATTTAAACTACGTTGTTGCTTATTAATGTCCAGTTAGCTAAATTAATTGTTAGTTAACAATTTAGCTAACTAGACATTGATAAACTAGTCCTGAGTGATATACAGATACCTATCCAATCCCCAAATTGAGCATATAAATAATTTCGTGTTTCATTTGACGTATGGGGCTCTATTTCTTGTCGTAGAATGTTATTAAAATTTTCGGTATTCAAATTACCGTGAGGAAAATGAGGACCTATTATTTGGTATCCAATAAAACCACACCATACACCAAATTCAAATCGTCCTTCACGATTATTTGTCCTTCACGTGCGGATTTTCATGAGGCCAATGGTGGTTATTATGTCGATTAAAAATTCCGGTACTGCTTAATGGGCCTAGTCTATCCATATAATTGTTCCTTCAAATCCTGGCACTTCATTGCACTAATGCAAAAACCACTGGCAAAAATCGAGAAGTCTTTGAAAGTCGTTTGGGTATAGATGTAGGGTTTGAATTAATTTTTTTTAAGCAACGCAACGCAGTTGTTTTTTTTTTGGGATTCCTAAATTTTCCTGTATTTCGCGAGACAATATAATTATTAGGATCTTCTCTTAGTTTCTAAAACAATATTTTCTACAGCTTTTCTATCTGTTTATTATTCGGGATGCGCACTTAAAACTCCCCAGACTTGTAACTTTTTTATTTTTGAAGCGATGACCATGTTGGTCACATCAAACTGTAGACATTTTTAAAGCCTTTAAACATGCATGCAGAGTGGTTAAAAAAAATGTTGAAAAAATTGTTATAAGAGAGGAAACTTAATTTCTTTGAATATTTTTTTACCTCAGCTTGTACATGAATGTGTTAATGTTCTATTATAAAGGTTTTAATTAGCTTCAATTTATGTTATTATATATTTTTTTTTTTTTTAAATAAAAATTTTGCAATTTCCTATTATTTAGTACATTTTAATAAAGTTTGTTTTTAAAAATATTTATTTCTTTTGATTCTTGTTGCTGTTTTGTTACGTTGAGGATTGTTTGTGATATGTCTTTTACAAATAAAGCATAACATTATTATTTACATTTTTTCAGTTATTTAAAAAAAAACAGTTTGGAATCGGAATTTCTTTCTCTAAAACCAAAAAAAAAAAATTCGAATATGACGTAATAACATAAATTGAAGCTAATTAAAACCTTTATAAGAAGATATTAACGCAGTTCACGTACAGGATGAAGTAAAAAAATATTCAAGGAAATTAAATTTTCTTTCTTAACAATTTTTTCAAAAAATTTTTTTTAATCTCTCTGTACACATGTTTAAGTGCCTTAAAAGTTCATCTACAATTTGATGTGCCCAACATGGTCGTCGCTTAAAAAATAAGAAGGTCACAAGCCTGGGGAGTTTTAAGTGGCGCACCCTGTATATATTTGCTTGAGGTTTTACAAATGATCCAAGCTCCTTTAAATTTTGTTGCAGTCTTTTGAATATTTTTATGTCTGGCTGTCTCTTTTCTGGATATCTAAAAATATTGTTTAGGCGGCACTTTTGGCAAGTATTGCTGTCTATAACTTACCTGTTAAAATAATGCTGGGAGGCTAAATTTGAATCTTCACCGCATTCCATAAAACAGTTAACCATATCATATTTTTCACCATTACTAAATTGAACCGTTTTTAACAATGCTCACTCACAATTAACTCACAAATTAGTTTTTGACATTTACAATTATTTTGATTTTCTTTTTTTTTTACTATGGCCTTCTCAATAATATTAGAAGTGCGGTAAATATGCATAGAAGATAATTCGAACATTTATTGTAGTTTACCTACGATCACTACTGTAAATAGTAAAAAACACACTACCTGCCATCTATGTAAGTTGAACTTTACATATTGTAAACAAATCGCACTGTAAACAAATCGCACGGTAAACAAAACGCACGGGACCCGCAATTATAGGTGGCTTATATTGCTGACGCGAGGTTTAAAAAAACAAATGCGCCTACGTAATTTTCAAACGCTGTCAAAACTGACATAATATTTGTTTAATAATATTGTTGACAAGTAAACTAAATCCAGATTTTTACTAAATAAATAAATAAATATGATCGAAGGTAAAGTATAGTACATAATTCGAGTTGTAAAGCAATTACGCACTCATGGAAATACGCACTCGCCGCTTCGCGGCATCGTGCGTAACTTTTCAATTCGTGCGTAATATGCTTCTTACAACAATCATTACGTAATATACTATTAGTTTTTCCGATAAAATGATTTTATGTTATAAGAAGTGTTGTTGTTAATAGTTTTTCATGGCCTCCTCACAAATATATTAAAATTTTCAAAAATTAAAAGCTTTTTCTAGAGATAAATATGACATATGATATACCGTTGGGTAGCCAATTTAAGTTGTGATAGAATAATGAGTACAGAGTGTTCCATTTAAAAACACAAGTTATGTCTATATGTCGAAAACTGAGGCATGCATAATTCTCTTCTTATCAGCAACGGATTCTACTCAAAAAAGTGCCCGAAGAATGTGTTACTCGATTTTCGATACGACACTTGGTAACCGAGATCATCCAAAAATGCCAGTTTTCTGTAGCGCGGTAGTCGAAAAAGATAGACGATCGCGGTTTGCCCCATTGTTTGTTTCTCGAAAATCGAGCTCAGGACACCTATATTAGTTTTTGTCTATCTGCCGTAGTTTTAGAAAAAACCCAAATCGCATCTAATTTGGTCCACCCTGTACTTTTTCTACGATTACTCAACAGGAAGTTGCACTTTAAGGTACATTTGCAGAAAATAATAATTGGGAGAATTTTACATAATGTTTAACATAACAAATTAAAAAATTAGTTATATTTTTCGTTATATCAACTAAGATATGGTTTATCAATTTCAATTTGTGACTAAAGCATTATATTATTTTACGTTTCTGGCATGTCTATTCCCGTGTGTCTTATACATACACACGGAGTGTACAAAGTGGTTTTAGTGTTCCAATTTAAGTGGATGTCTAGATTTGTCTGTTTCGTGACGTAATCATCTTACCAATTTTCTGTTCGTCGGGAGCTGAGCCCTGCGGACATTTTCTACAGCTTTCACCATCATCTTCTAAAATCTCCCCGGCAGGACATGGGACGCATACCCAACAGCATCGTTTATCCTTTCCGCCTTGTTGCACATTCTATAACACGTATACATATAATCAGTTTCAGTTGAAATACTATTTAGAATTGATTAATAATACTAATTTATGTAAAAAACAACTTAAACTGTATTTATTTGAAAATTCATTTTATTCTTTTAGTGATTTTTTAAATACATACAAAAATTGTATTATTTTAGACTAGTTCACAAGTTCAAAGCCGTGTTAATGCTTAGTAAAGCTCGTAAAAATATGAGTGAGGAATGACGTCTAGAAAAATGTACAAAAGTTTCAAACCCGCACATAAACAATGGCAAAAGTTATAAACAAATGAAGATTGAAAAAATAGTTTTGTTTTTTGCAAATAACTCGAAAACTATTAATATTTAAGAAATCTTAAAGAATGATTTTTAAAGAGGAAGAAATATCCAATAAAAAAGTCCGAACTCCCGAAACTCTATCTCTGTTATTATTATTAATAATTTTAATTTAATGTTGAAAATAAAGCTTCGCGCAGCGAACACTAAGCCGTTACGATTCTCTGAAACCGGCCGTAATAAGTAAACATATTTTTTTATGTTACTAAATATTAATTTAAATTTTTTTAAAAATTATGGTATTATTTAGATACTTAAAGGAACAATATCCTGTTGGAAAAAAATTGTTTCACAGATTTTTCATAAAATGAGCCTATTGTTAATTAACAAATTTTTTTAGAGTTTGCGTTTATCTTTCAAGTCGGATAATTGTTAAACAAAAGCCACTAAAATTATTTCGCTTCGTGGAGACCCTATGTCAACTATACTTTATGGGATTATGACTTTGTGATGTTTTTAATTGTTATAGTCTATTAGTTATTAATTATAATTATTATTACTGTTTTTATATTCAAAAATAATATAAGATTACATAAACTTTAAATTTGTATTGCTATTTGTTTAAACAAATTTTATAAACAAATAGATAAATTACGTAGAAAAAGTTATGTAAGTGAACGAATTCAGAACAACTTTCAAAATGTCCGTCTGTCTGTCCGTCCGTCCATCACGTTTCTTGCAAGCACGATAACTAAAGAAAGAAAAGTGCGATTGTACTGAAATTTGGAAAGTAAGTTGGTGTTAGCTAGAGGAAGAACCCTGTTGTTTTTGAAAAAATCAATCAGTAAATAAAAAAGTTATTAATCATTTAAATTAAAAAAAAAAATTTTCGTAATTTTTGTCACTTGAACTTAAATAGAAATCTTGCGAAATATTATTCTGTATAATTTTTTTTTGGTTATACATTTTACTAATAAACATATTTCATAATAATATATCGAATCCGTTGAAATATGATTCTCAAATGATATATATTACAGACAATTTTTGTAGTTATGTGTGATAGTCTAGCGGCTACACTTTTACCTTGCAATCCAAAGGTTGTGTTCGAATCCATGGAAGGGTGGTGTTTTTTTTTTTCGTATATTTTTTTCACAACAAAGTTGGTATCACAAAATTTAGAATGTCCAAAAACTAACATTATTTTCAAAAAAAAACTGCGAAGAGTATCCTATCCTCAGTAAATCAGCGAAGAGTATAATGCTTCCACTAGTTTTATTTTTTGTTATGTTAATAATATAAAGTTATATTATACGCCTTACAATAATTGTTATTTCCTCTAAATGATATATGAATTTCCATGTTTTCTTAATTTTGAACTCATTTATCTGGGAAATGGTAACTCCTGTCAAAATATTGTATAGGAACAAAATTGTAAAAAATTGTATGCACGTTGTTTTTTGTGAAAAAATTTTTGTCCATCTTTTTTAGTTTTAATCTTTATGGTAAACATTGTCCTCAAGGATCGGGAGGGGGTACGTACAGCTAGGGTGGGCTCCCGACTATTAGCATTTAAGCAAAGTGCAGCTAAAAAGAGGAGTTGAAAATAGTGTCAAAAAATGATATGTTAATATAGATTCCATATCGGTCAATTATTGTCCAATTTGGACGAGACTGGGCTGGTTATATTCAAAAAACTATGTTATAATCTCAGTAATTATTATCCTACTTAATTAACTTGAATAAAATCATTATTTATTTTAAATACCGTTCCTAGATTATTTAGGGCTGAACGCCGGGGAATAAAACATGTTGACCTATATTTCATATTGTTGAAAGCAATCAAGATGCTTTGTTTTTAAAAGGTGTCTGAATCACTTGAGAACCTACAAAATATTAAGGCGAAACGGAGAACTACCTGAAGTGTATCAATGTATATAAGGATTCCTTATACTGCGAAATGGTAGAAATAATCAAATAAATATAACTAAATGCAAATGCACATTGCAGAAATTCTATAAAGCAGAATTAAATATATTACCAGAAAATATTAAAAAGCTTTTTAAAAACAGTTGTTTTATTTTAAAACCAAATTACACTAAAAAGTAGAAAATAATTTTTAACTTTGTAGAAAATCATTGGCGCTCATAAAATATTACGTCGTCTAATCATTTTGATTTACGTTTATATTTTAATGGTTTTAAAATAAAACCATTGTTTTTTAAAAAGTTTTTCTTTTTTAACTTTTTAGTCTTCGTCATATTCTATTCGTCAAACTCTTTCATTTGATACCCATGCCAAGGGGGTTATGAAGAAAAAAAGGTAAGCCGCCATCTTAGGTTTAGAATGACGTCACGTAGCTTATCGTATTCTACTCGTCAAACCCGTTCATTTGATACCCATGTCAAGGGGGTCATGTGAAGAAAAAAGTAAACCGCCATCTTGGGGTGTCCGCCATACTGGATTTAGAACGATATTAGATATACTATATTTAGGCCAGTCATTAAAGTAAAAAAAGGTATAGAGAATCGCAAAAGTTTTTAAATATTGAGACAACATTGGTGTAGGTATTTAAATCATGTTCCGTATTAGTAAATGGATTGCAATTCGATCTTAAGCTATATACCGACGTAATTAAAAAAAATGAATTTTTTAGACCCCCACTTATTGTTTAAAACGTCAAATTCGTGGCCGTGCCAAATAAAAAAATTGTGAAAAAAATCTTCCGGGGTAAAAAAGTTATGCAAAATTACAAGGGAGTTCTGCCGCATAAACAATCATTTGCATATCTTTTGCAATTTTTTCTGACAAAATATATCGAAATAAAACTAATAAACAACCATTTTAGTAGAGTAAAATCTGGAAGTAAAGTCGCTTAGTTTTCGAGAAAAAAAAAACCGGCGTAGAACCAAACCAGACTTAGTGGGATTCTTTAGTAAGATAATCGTGTACATGAAATCATTTTTACGACATTTTTTGGTGGTCGAGAACTTTTTTATTCCGGAAAAACTCAAAAAAATAGATTTTTAATGAAATATGTTTTTTAACGTGTCCACCGATATATCTCTGAAAATATTTGTGCTATCAAGCTATTTTTTTTAGATTAAAGTAGGCACAATAGCGCTTCGAACAACGTCCCACGTGAACCCGATTTATTTTTTTTTAAGTTGGAAAAATAATATGAAACTCAAACTTGTTATTTTCAGTAGCGTAATTTTAGACAATCGAGAAAAAAAATTATTTAGGAAAATTTGTATATACATGCTGCGTACAAATTGAAGCCAATAGTTGAAAAAAGTTTTTAGGATAAACATTTTTCATGTTCCGTTCATAATATTGAGTCAGCGATTTTTTTTAAATGGCCAAAGTCATATTCTTGCGCGCTCGGCTATAGCAAGCCTGCCGACTGCAACGATCTGACGGTCCCGGTCGGGGGTATGTAGTAGTTTAACTTATATCAATAGATACTGAATACCAGAAATGAACCAGAACCCCTTGCTGACTGAGATGCAGAAAATATTCACCAAATTATGCGATAAATTGGATGGCCTCGGAAAGCAGGAGAAACAACAAAATAAAGGAAAGCCGAGCGGAGGTATTAAATGTTTCAACTGCGGCAAGGTGGGACATATGAAACGAGACTGTCGACAGCAGAACTCGGAGAGTCGAGTAAATGCTGTGAATGTTGAAAAGAAGCAGGAAAACTAAAGATAGCCAGCACCAAGGGGGCTGTGCTGGCTAGGGAATGCGGTGCCCCCAGAGAAATAAAGATTTCCCAGCTCCAAAGAATTCCAAGCAGTCTGTTGTTGCAAGGATATGTGAATGGAAGAAAATGCGTGTTTACTATTGACACCGGTGCTACGTCATCAATAGTGCGGCCAGGGTTTATATCAGGCTTGCAGATTGACAAGAAGCAAAATGGAGTAATCATTCGAACAGCCACGGGGGACAGGGCTGCGGTCCATGGAGAGGTCAACTTGGAACTGCAGGTTGGACGGTTGAGGTTCAATTACAAGGTCATTGTGGCTGACATTATGGATGATTTCATTTTGGGTCTGGACATCATGGGAGAGCAGGGATTCATTGTTGACGTAGGGGAGCGAGTCTTAAAAATTGGAAATGAGGAATTTATTCTGGCAACCGCAGACGACCAATTCCATAAAGCAAGGTTGTTAACAACACAGACGATTAAGATTCCTGCTCATTCGGAACAAATGATCGATGCTGCCTTAGAAGGAAATCCTGGAGGGTACCGTGTTGGCCTAGTTGAAGATGACGAATCGATTAAGTCCCTACCCAATATTATTGTGGCGAGAACTTTAACCCGGACTAAAGACAAAATCCCAATTAGAGTCGTTAATTTAAATTCCCACTCAGTGACAATTAAGGAAGGCAAACCAATTGGCTCCTATGAACCGGTCACATGGGTAGCGAGGTGCGAGGAACAAACAGAGGGAAGTTCGTCTACGAAAATAGACCAGGAAGTTTTGACCTTGCTGAGTACCCAGTTGGAGCATTTATCTGAGGATGAACGAAGGGGGGCAATCAAGTTTCTAGAAAAGGAAAGTTCAGTATTTGCCAAGAATACAGAGGCCCTTACAAAAACAGACATAGTCCAGCATCGGATAAATACTGGCGACTCGCCTGCTATTCGACAACCACCTAGGAGGCTTCCATTAGCAAAACAAGAAGATGCCTCGGCAATGATAGACAAGATGCTACAAGATGGAGTCATTGAGGAGTCGACGAGTCCCTGGTCATCGCCAGTAGTTTTGGTTGCCAAGAAGGATGGAACATTAAGATTTTGTGTCGATTATCGGAAATTAAACGATGTCACAAAGAAAGACAGTTACCCATTACCACGAATTGATGACACGTTAAGCACGTTGGCAGGCTCACGATGGTTTTCTACGTTAGACCTTAGGAGTGGATACTGGCAAGTGGGGCTTCATCCTGATGATAAGGAGAAGACAGCGTTTTCAGCAGGCAGTGGTCTTTATCAATTTACCGTGATGCCTTTTGGACTTTGCAATGCGCCAGCTACCTTTGAAAGATTGATGGAATTCGTACTGCGAGGGCTAACCTGGAGGACGTGCCTGGTTTACCTTGACGACGTGCTTGTTATGGGACAGGACTTTACAGAACATTTGAAAAATCTTCAAGAAGTATTTGGGCGAGTCAGGAATGCCCATCTGAAGTTGAACCCGAAGAAGTGCCTGCTATTCCAGAAAGAAGTCAAATTTCTTGGTCACGTGGTGTCTTCGCATGGAATACAAACAGACCCCGACAAAATTTCTGCTGTACGAGATTGGCCAAGACCATCTAACGTTCATGAAGTACGGAGCTTCCTTGGCCTCTGCACTTATTATAGGCGCTTTGTGGAAGGGTTTGCAGAAATTGCGAAGCCATTACACCGGCTGACAGAAGAGAAAGTGCAGTACCAATGGACACCGGAATGTGAAACAGCATGGAGAAAATTGAAGGCAGCTCTATGCACTGGTCCTGTGCTAGCGTACCCACAACGGGAAGGACTTTTTATTTTAGACACGGATGCCAGCAATTCTTCGGTCGGTTGTGTACTGTCTCAAATCCAGAATGGGCAGGAAAGAGTGATCGAGTACTTCAGCAAGGTGCTGTCCAAACCGGAAAGAAACTATTGTGTAACCCGGAAAGAGTTACTGGCCATCGTTAAATCAGTGGACCATTTTCATAAATATCTTTATGGACGACATTTCAAGATTCGGACCGACCATGCTGCATTAAAATGGCTGTTGCAGTTGAAAACCCCTGAAGGTCAACTGGCTCGTTGGATAGAACGGTTGCAACAGTATGATTTCAAAATAGAACATCGACCTGGAAGATCTCATAAGAACGCAGACGCTTTATCTAGAAGACCATGCAAGGAAGATTGCAAGCACTGCCGCCACGTTGAGAAATTGCAGGGTACGGTGGCCGTCAACACTATTAAAATAGAGGTTCCGGACGATTGGACGACCGAAGCCCTGAGACAAGAACAACTGAATGACACAGAAATTGGGGCTATATTGAGAGCAAAGGAGAAAGGAATTCGACCAGCGTGGAAGGATGTTTCGGATAAGGCAGTTGGATTGAAGGCTTTGTGGGCCCAATGGGATTCACTTAAAGTCATGAACGGGCTGCTAAAGAGAGCTTGGGAAAGCCCGGATGGCAGGGAAGTTGTTATGCGTCTAGTGATTCCCAGGTGTCGAGTACCGAAAGTACTTCAGGAAGTGCATAATGGAGCATCCGGTGGGCACTTCGGCGTTAATAAGACCCTGAATAAAGTACGAGAACGATTTTATTGGGTAAATAGTCGTCAAGATGTGGAAGCTTGGTGTCGCAATTGCAAAATTTGTGCAGCCAGTAAGGGACCACAGACTAGAAGTAGGGGTGCAATGAAGCAATATAACGTCGGAGCTCCTTTCGAGAGGATCGCGATCGATATAGCCGGCCCATTCCCAGTAACCAAGGATGGGAACAAGTACATACTGGTTGCCATGGACTATTTTAGTAAGTGGCCAGAGGCCTATGCAATTCCAAACCAAGAAGCAGTCACTGTAGCCAAAGTCTTGGTAGATAATTTGATATGTCGGTTTGGTGTACCCCTGGAGCTGCACTCAGATCAAGGGAGGAACTTTGAGTCAGAGGTGTTTCAGCAAATCTGCAAGTTATTGGGGATACACAAAACACGGACAACAGCCCTTCACCCGCAATCAGATGGAATGGTGGAACGACATAACAAGACCATGAAAGAACATCTCTCTAAAGTGGTTCATAAGAATCAACGTGATTGGGATCTCCACATACCGTTCTTCCTCATGGCATACAGAGCTGCTATCCACGAGTCTACAAAACAAACACCAGCCCGTGTAGTATTTGGACATGAGATCAGACTGCCGTGTGATTTGATTTTCGGAACACCAGGCGGAGAACAGCTTCCTGTGAACAGCTATGTGGATGAAATGAGTGAACGGCTAAGAAATGTTCATGAGCTGGTTAGAGACCAAATCACCATAGCCAGTGACCGAATGAAGGCTCGATACGACCGTAAGGGTAGTTCAGAAGGGTTCAAGGCAGGAGATCTGGTTTGGCTGTACAACCCACAGCGGAAGAAAGGGAAGTCACCGAAACTTCAACCTCCTTGGGAAGGACCTTATACTGTTATTACCCGAATTAATGATGTCGTCTATCGTATTCAACGAAACAAAAAGTCCAAGATGAAGATCGTACACTTGGATAGACTGGCGAAGTATGTGAAAGAGGCTGAATTGCCTGACCGGGACGTTCAGGCTTAAGGAGGGGGCAGTGTAATGTGTTACAACCCTTAGAATGAATGTAGTGTATTTGCACCTACTCGAAAAAGAACCTACCAGAAGATTCCAAAGTGACATCTGGAATTCTCTAGAGAATGGTGGCGTCATCACAGAACAATCGAGATCTGTCATTTTTAGGTATAAAAGACCAACCGCATTCTCGGCGGGTAGTTCAGAAAGTTGAGAAAGTATAGAAAGTGAGGTTAAGAGTTCAAAGATAAACAAAGTGATTTTTAGTCAGTAAAGTGTATTTAAATTAATAATAGTATTGTGAAGTATCCAGTAAACATTTAATAAAGTGTGTTAGTGAACATCTCTTGTTATAATTTTTGGAACCCACGGAATTTGCGAGGGTGGTTTCCTAAGGGTGGAAATACGTTACAATACAAAACCAGTAGTGATCAAAAGCATCTAGGGGATCAATATTATTGTTCAATATTTCATATATTGTACAGTAGTATTGATCATATGTTGTTAATATTAAGAAATTGTACAATAAATATAAATATTTTAAAAGACAGGTAGGTAGATATAAATACCTAACCTATAAATATCAATCAGTGTTACTAACTACCCACCTAATTAGTAAGTTTATTAGACATTTCTAAATGAATGAAAGTAAAAAACGTACGCATAAAATGAGTTTTATTGTTGAAATAAATTTTCTATTTGGATAGATAAATATGTAGTATGTAGTTTATGTAGGCCCTACATTAATAGCATTCTAATTTGTTCATATCTGCCTCGAAATCTTTAATAATGTTGTTACAGGAACAACATTTGCACTCGTTGCAACATTTTAGGCCTTCCTTAAAACAAGCACATTTTCGATTGTCACAATTTTTATCCGAACAATAAATACTTAATGATTTTCGACAACCGCCACTTCTACGCGACTAATCTGACCAACCCTGCATGCGAGGTGTATTAATTGCGTCCCAATGTCGCATTTAGCGCTGATAAAAAAAAATCGCTGTTAGCCACACGGTACATTTTAGGAAGAAATATATTGTTTCAAAAACTTTTGTGATTATTAGACTTTATTTTCTTCGCTACATGTATAAATATTTTCAAAAATAAAAAAGTTTATCGATTGGTGAAGATTTCAATACATAAAATATATATTTTTAGTTTATCTGATTTTTAGAGAAATGAAAGTGCGAATTGTGCCCAAACCGTTTATATTGGTAGAAGCGCTACAGTGTGTGCTTTAATTTGACACAAAACAAATTGCGGTATCTTTAATAGTTAAAGATGCGATGGAAACAAAAAAAAACAATTTTATTTAAAAATACATTTTTTTCACTTTTTATTGATTTAAAAAGTTCGAGACCACAAAAAAATGTAAAATATGATTTCATATGCCCGGTGACATACTCAAAGGAACCTGTTTGACCTGGTTCTACGCCAAAAAAAAAAAAAAAAAAAACGACACAATAGACTTACGAAATCGCTGCTCTATTTTTAATGTTCTGGTCATCGTAACGGGGTGCAATTCTGCAGTAAACTGTATGTACATTTCGACAAGTCTGTATTTTAAAAGGGCGAATTTTATGAAATACTATTATTATTAATATATTAATATACGGAAATGGAAAGAAATTATTGCGTTCGGGAGGAAATACTTTCACTGAAATGAAGAACAAGGGAAATTGAAATCTCTTATATTTTCGCTTATCCAATATTCTCCACGTTCAACGGAGTTTTTCAGCTCATTATAGATAATATATTCCCAAAAGAATATCAACTTTTACCAGGGATACTGATGTCTTCGTACGCTTCTAAGGGGACCAGAGTGTAATATTTTTCAGACTGATTTAAGATTAAATGTAAACATTTTTACATGGTTCTATATATTCAGTTATTTACCATTAGTCTCTTTAATAATCTATTTATATTTACAAATTTCTCATTCTCATTCGCTTTAGGAGCAATAACGGTTACCAAATTAATGCATGTAAATAAACGTATTAAAGTAGGTATTTCTGTAATTTTGCTTTTCCCTACAAATCTTATGGGAAATTGGCTTACGGTGAAATTGGCCTAAATTTTGATATGTTCTTCTACTAATCCAGTAGATCAAAAGTCTCAATGGGCACGAGTCCCAAAAACACACCTTTCTACCTTTTTTTTTACCCTCTGTTTGGGTGAAAAGCGCTCGTATATATTTAACAACTACATTTCTCTAAAAAAATATTTGTATCTTTCAGCGCGGTAAAAAACCTCAGTCGTAGGATCTGACTTACATTTAGAACCGTCCACCCTTTTCCACCCCTTCCGGGGGGTGAAAATCGCATTCACGGCTGCTCAGCGGTATCTTTGTTTCAAAAAAAATATGAAACTGCTCAGTTGAACACATAACCTTAAAATACGGTGCAAAAATCACTTTGAAGTACCCCCTAACGCTTTTCCACCCCTTCCGGGGGGTGAAAACCGCTTTCACGGCTGCATAGCGGTGTCTTTGTTCCAAAAAAACCTCTAACGCTTTTCCACACCGTGATTCTCAATAAAACGGCGATGGCACATCTCAAAAGAGGTACAGTAATGACTCTGAGCCAATCTCTAACCATTCTCCAACCCCGAGGGCTGAAAATCACTTTCACTGCTGCACAGTGGTACACTTTTACCCGCGCGAGGGCGGAAAACGGTTAGGGGCAGAGTAATTGCTACACCTTTTTTGGAGATGTAGTGGATGAGTGGTTTCATAACTTTTTTGCCAGAAAGATACCGTCGCGCAGAGGTGAAAGCCATTTTCATCCCCCGTAAGGGGTGGAAAAGCGTTAAGGGGTACTTCAAAGTGATTTTTGCACCGTCTTTTAAGGTTCTGAGTTCAACTTTGTAGTTTTGTTGGATTTACGCTAAAAACAATTATTAACATTAAAAACTAAACATTAAAAAACGAAGAAGTCGTGTTGAAATGACGCTACCTCCCAGACTATGTTTACAAAATTTTATTAACATCAGTTACTATTGCCAGAAAATATTCTGCACTAAAATTGTTTAAAAAATTCCTTCATGTAGAGCATCAATTATTATACAGTACTTAGTTGTCTTTTTCATATAAAATAGTGTATTTAAAGTATTTTTTGTATTGAAGATTTATTCTCCGCTGGACTCCTAACCACGAATGTCCTCATAAATCAGGTGTTGTCAGCATTTGTTTCATGGGTCAACTCCCACCTACTTCGTGGTCCTGCAACATGACTTACACATTGTTTTAGTTGCGAGACTGGCACAATGATGACTTCCCAAAGGAAAATTGAAACATTATAGAAGTAGTTTTTTTTATAGAAATGGCAACGGAGGGAACGGGGTTTAGTGCACGTGATATTAACGATATGGATCCATGTCGGAGGATTTTTAGACTTGATAGATGGATATTACAAATATTACAGGGCTATTACAGGCTTTCCCACTCCTGAACTTGGTGGGTATTTTTAAAAGGATGCTTAATTGAAAGGGGCGCATTGAAATACTATTTTAATTATCATTTGTATGTTGAACCCTATTATAGTATACTGCTTCGTGTGAACGAGTTTTTAGTTTTCAGGTTGATGATAGTGGATGAAATCCACACACGAAACGAGGATCAATATTGATATTCATTAAAATTTGAAAACCTGCGAAAAATGAATGGATTTACTACAATTATCTCATACATGTAAAACCTTCATAAATCGGATAAGGTTCAGTTTGTTATAATGTTTAAACTTCAACGCGTTATTAATCCAGTCAAATAAGGAAAATTAGAGGGAAAAACTGATAAAGTTTTGAAATTTGGCAAAGATGTTTATTAAGGTTTACTATTAAACATACTAAAAGTCCTGAACTCAATCTGTTGCCGTCGATCCGCCATCTTGAAAAAATGGCGCTCTGATTAAGTTTTTTGCTTGTATCTCTCTAACCATTAGCGATATCGAAATTATGTTTATATACAAAATGAAGCTTATAAAATTCTCTAAAAAAATGTTATATGCATTTTTTTCGTATCTGTTATACTCTTTGGAAATACGAGAGCAAAGAGTATATTACATTTCATCGACACATTCAGGGCTGGATCTATTATTATTTTTTTTTTGGGGGGGGGCAAAGTTGGCTTTTGCCGCCTTCTCCTTTAGAAGATATTTCCGACATTTTAATTCGTTAATAAAATGGATGAATGCTGGCAAATAAGCATAAGACAATAGATGTTTTAATTTAAAACTACAAGTAAAATGAACTGAAAAATGAAACAACTAAAGTATAATGTATTTGTTTAGGTAATGTAACCTAATTGCTCAGATAAATAGCACTAACTACAGGAGTATTTGCTATAACAATACTGAGTTATCTAAATATATGCAATCTTGCCAGAATATTTTTTTATGAAAAGTAATGAGTAATGACTAACTTGAAAAAGCAACAAATTTGAAAATATTGATTTGAGGTTTCTTATACCGCTATATTAATTCGTAAATCATTTGTTAAAGATTTTACCTGTACTTTTCTTCATTTACAAACATCGAATTTGCCGCCTCCCAAATATGCCGCCCGGGGCAAATGCCCCCTTTTGCTCCCCTCCTTTATGCAGCCCTGGACACATTTCAAAAATTGTAAATATCGCTCGTAGAGAAAAAAATATGATATCACTGTGTTAGTCATAGAATTCCCAACAACTTTCAAAATGTCCGTCTTTCTGTCAGTCCGTCTATCTGTCTGCCCCTCCGTCCGTCACGTATCTTTTAAGCTAAATAACTTAAGAGAGAAAAGTCCGATTTTACTGAAATTTGGAGAATATATTAGTGTTAGCTAAACAAATAACGTCAGCGTTTTTGAAAAAATCGATCAATAAATAAAAAGGTTCTGAAACATTGGCGGACATTCTTAAAGTTGTTGCGGATTCTATGACTAACACAGTGATATCATAATTTTTTTCTCTACAAGCGATACCAATTAATTCTACCCATATCTACAAAATAAACTTATTGAAGGTAGTGATATTCATATCTGACCCACACGCCATTGTGAGCTGTTTAGTGTACCCATGCAGAATTGTTCCCTATTTCAACGCTCATTTAGCCATAACGCCGTAAAAATGTACGATTTATTTATCTGAAAAACTTCCGTGATAACCTTCAGAAAACAAACCAAAACGTATAAAGGATGATTCACGTAGACCGTTCGTTAGAAGTTTTTCAACTTGCAGTTGGATTACAAACCTGAAACTTGGTATGCAGCCAGAATCGATCATGCCTAACCTAACCCTACCTAAAATATTTTCAGTCCTCCAGCTCTACAGAGTGTGCCAAACGTCGGTACCAACTTTTTTCACATTATTCGATTGGCCTTCCAATATAGTAGTTTACAAACAAATTTGTAACTCGCAAACCGTTCAAAATTGTGAAACCAAATTGATGAAGCAGTTAGCTGGAATTCCAGGCTAACGCCTGATGTTCCCTGGTGGTCCCATCTTGTACCATATGGGCGCAGGAGATTTTCAAATGTCGCAATAAAAAATTGTCAAGAAAAAAACGATTTTTTCAAATGGCACCTACTGTTTTTTTGACATCATTCGAAAGAAAATTGAATTTTAGGGTGGTTACTTAGGCATTCCCCATACCTAGCTTCGCCCCCTATCGAGTTATTCAATAAAAATTAAGAAATAACTTATCTTGCCGAGATATTGCTTGGTTTTACAAGTATGCCATGGAAACAAACGACAATTCTAACAATTTACTTACAAATATGTATGCATATCTTCAGTCGTTTTTGAGTTATTAGCATTTTTTGAAGTAGGCTTTGGAAGAAATTCTAAATAATAATGTCAAATCTAGTCACTATCGTGTCATTGTTATCTTATAGTACAGTACCTAGAGGTAAAAAATATGCAAAACTTCGGAATAATGTCATATTGAACGGATTTCGTTCATTTTTGGCAGTATAATAGTAAATGCTTCACAGGAAAGTTTCTATATTGTGCGGGGGCTGCTAATTTATAGGGGGTGGATGCCCTCTCAGGGGGTGGCACTTATCAAATATATATATATTTATTGGAGCTGAAGTAGAATCAAATTTTAAGAAGAAAAGGTTCTATGCAATTTTAAACATAAATTGATTAAGTTATAACTACTTAAAAATTGCGATTTTAGCTTAAAAACGGCTTTCCTCAAGTATCTCGAAAAGTATTGGTTTATCGAAAAAATGTTTCAGACCAATTACAGAAAGTACAAACTGGGAATTAATTATATTTTTTGTTTATTGATGTAGGATTAATAATTTCGGAGATATTTAAGTTTACATTTGGCATCCAAGTATTTAATAGATAATTATTTAGAGTGAGAGTTAGATATCTCAGAAACTGTGACACCTACGTCAAGGATGCTAATAGGTAGAATAATAGGTTATTAATTAAGCTTTTAGCTGTTTTTCTATTTGTTTCTGTAGCATAAAAAATAAAGAAGTTATGACGGAAGCAATGTGCGTCTACACATTTTGTTAATAACAACGTCGTCATTTTGTTACTGTAATTAGTCAGTAATTAAAAAAAAGGAATTTCAAACACTGTTTCTCATTAATACATAGCATGACATAGATGCTCAAATTTTTTGGTTTGTATGCAGCACTTGCTTTATAAAAAAAAAAACAGTTTCAACTATAAAAGGTATTTTCGATAAAACGTAATTTTTTTTCCTCTTCCAAATATCTCAATAAATATTAGTTTCATTGAAAAATGGGTAGAGGCCAAAAATAAAGCTCATAAACTGATAAATGAATTTCGCCTGTTTATTTATTTACATAGATTTAAAGTTTACAAATGGCGTCCGAACGTTTATAAGACGAAAAATGCAGTTTAAATGTTAAATATCTCAGAAATCGTGACACCTACGTCACGCATGCTAAGAAATGAAATTAAAGACAATTAACTGCGCTTTCAAATTATTTTTTACACTCGTTTCTGTAGCATAAGAAATAAAGAAGTTATGACGGAAAAATGTGCGTATTTATATTATTTTATATAAAAAGGTCGCTCTAATTAGCCAATAATTTAAAAAAAGTATCTCAATTACAGTTTTTCGTTAAGATGTAGCATTACCTAGATGCTCAATTTTTTTTGCTCATTTAAAGCACTTGCTTTAGAAAAAAAACGCATTTTAAACTTTA
Organism: Rutpela maculata; assembly: GCA_936432065.2. Lineage (NCBI taxonomy): Eukaryota > Metazoa > Arthropoda > Insecta > Coleoptera > Cerambycidae > Rutpela > Rutpela maculata. The sequence continues at coordinate 2,754,266 of OW386291.2, read as the reverse complement.
AAGGTAATTTCGAAACATTTGGATACAAACTTAAATATCTCAGAAATTATTAATCCTACATCAATAAACAAAAAATATAATTAATTCCCAGTTTGTACTTTCTGTAATTGGTCTGTAACATTTTTTCGATAAAGTAATATTTTTCGAGATACTTGAGGAACGCAATTTGGAAATGCTTTTTTTAAGCTAAATTTGCAATTTTGAAGTCGTTATAACTTAAAAAGTATCAATTTATGTGAAAAAGTGCATAGAACCTTTTCTTCTTAAAATTTGATTCTATTTCAGCTTCAATAAATATATATATTTTTTAAGTGCCACCCCCCCTGAGGGGGGGGGGGGGTGGCATCCACCCCCTATGAATTAGCAAGTCCCAGCACAATATAGAAACTTTTCTGTGAAGCATTTACTATTATACTGCCAAAAATGAACGAAATCCGTTCAATATGACATTATTCCGAAGTTAAAACCTCTAGTTACTGTACCATTACTGCTTCAATTAATTCGTGCAATTTTCATCATGGAACATTATTCGAATGATGTTGTCTTTGATTTGTTTGTAATTTATGGTGAAAATAACAGAATAATTGACACAATATGCCGCGCATTCAATTCCAAGTATCCACATCTACCGCAAATGATAAAAGGTAAATTTCTTAGGCTTAAAAATAATTTTTTTGATCATGGGAAGGTAGTTAAGCCTCTTGTGAGAACTAAACCTATAACAGGAAATGAATATATTGGAATTAACGCTCTGGGATATTTTCAAGCATATCCACGTGCTTCCATCAGAACAGCATCTGCTGATTTGGGAACTTCTTATACCTCGTTGCAAAGAATTCTTTGTCTTCATAAGTTACATCCTTATAAATTTATAAGGCTACAAAAACTACATCCCGGGGATTACGTACGCAGGATCGACTTTTGCGAAGAATTTTTGATAAGGATTCATGATCGTAGTTTTTTACAAAAAATCATCTGGACAGACGAAACAAAATTTTGTCAACGAAATATATTTATATATATATAATGTAAAAATACATTTAATTGAAAAAATCGACATTTTTGGCCTCACGAAAATCCTCGTATTGTAATAGAGATGGAAAATCAAATTCAATTTCATATTAATGTTTTCTGTCTCTTAATGGACAGTGAGGTGCGATATTTCATGTACGATGAAAACTTGAATGGCGAGGGTTATTTGAGAATCTTAAGAGAAGTTGTGGAAAACTACCCGGATGATATGCCGCTCAATCGACTTATCAATCGTCGCTATCAAATGGACAGAGCTCCAGTACATTCGACTAGAGCCGTAGATGCTAAAGTAACGGAACTCTTTGAAGATCGTTGGTGGGGAACAAGTGGCCCGCCCGATCTCCGGATCTTACTCCTTTAGATTTTTGTTTATAGGGTCGGGTCAAAGATTAGTGTTTCCAAATCCGATTTTACATTACGAAGACTTAAGAATAAGGATAGTTGGAGCTTTTGATCATTTGAAACCTTTCGAAATTCGTAGAACAACGCAGTCTGTTCAGTAGCGTATTGTAGACTGTCTCAATGAAAACGGTGCACACATTGAGCATTTGTATTGGAATAAATTATTTTGTTAATCTATTCATTTGTTGTTATTTTTTTTGTTACTATTTGTTATTGCAATACGATTTTTGAATAAAAATTCAAATGAAACGATTACCTATATCCAAAGCCTACTGCCTTTGAGGGAAAAAATATTTCTTTCAAAAAATGCCAATAACTTAAAAACGACTGAAGTTTTTAAGTAAATTGCTAGAATGGAGAACGATACAAGCCAGTTCTTAATATATCCGATAAATTGCACTATGCGTACTCGGTTTAATCATTCTGAACTTATCATAAAATATAACCTGCAATAGTTTAAATTTCCTAGAATTTCCCAATTTTTCATTCACAAAGATGAATCAGGTGGATGATTCAAAGAGATACTGTTCGTATTGACATTGGATATAACATAACCTCAACAGCGCGAACAACCCACATACCTAGAAAGGTATGTGAAACAACCGAGTACGGCTGCTGCACTCTGGCGGAAATAATAAAAAGAAATGTTCCCCATTGTCTTTCGTTTCCATGGCATACTTGAAAAATCAAGGAATATCTCGGCAAGATAAGGTATTTCTTGATTTTTATTGAATAACTCGATAGGGGGTGAAGTTAGGTAGAGGGAATGTTTAAGTAACTCACCCTAAAATTCAATTTTTTTTCAAATGATGTCAAGAAAAACAGAAGGTGTCGTTTAAAAAAATTCATTTTTTTTTTTATGATTATTTATTGCGACATTTGAAAATCGCCTACGCCCATGTGGTACAAGATAGGACCACCGATGGGACATCAGGTGTTAGCCTGGACTTCATCAATTTGGTTTCATAATTTTGAATGGTTTGCGAGATACAAATTTGTTCGTAAACTACTATATTGGAAGGCCAATCGAATCATGTGAAAAAAAATGTGGTTTCCATTTAAAATAAGAAAGTTGGTACCGACTTTTGGCACACCCTGTATAGCTGGAGGACTGAAAATATTTTAGGTATGGTTAGGTTAGGCATGATCGATTCTGGGTGCATACCAAGTTTAAGGTTTGTAATCCAACTGCAAGTTGAAAAACTTTTAACGAACGTCCTACGTGAATCACCCTGTATACTTAGTAAAAGAAATGATGCTGTTTTATAAATTGAGCGCGCGCACGTATTATATAATTTACAAATAATATTAAAGTAATTCATTCACAGACATGGTTATATAGAAAAGCAACCCAGTTGAATATCGCCATCTCTTTTATTGATTTAATTGTCTTTCATGCAGAAGTAAAAACATTTTATTATTATTACTATTACTATTAATTCACTAAATATCTACTTACTTTATATTGACCACTTGGGCATTTCTCAGAGCACACCGACTTAACTTTTCTCTTATTGCGGCCCAATTGTATTTTGCGATTCCATGATAAACTGCGATTGTTCCAGTTACCAACTTCAACATAATCGAAAGTCCCATCGTCAAGTTTCTGATAATTCATTATATCGTAACGTCCGGGAGGATCACCCTTCTCATCAAACTCTATTATTTCTTTATCGTACTCAAAGGACACATTCATTAAGTAGTTCTGAAAAGAAAACCTGAGTATAGTAAAAGTAACAAATACTTCAAGTAAAGAAATGTTAAAATTTTTTATGTTTATGAGAAAAAATTGAGGGATTTATATAAATATTAGCAAAATGTCCGTGTTCTACTACGGTTTCGTTAAGGTTTTAAAAGTTTGACTGGATAGCATAAAAGTAAAATTATTAACTGTTACCTCAAGAAATGGAATTTATTTTATTCCCGAATGTAGTATTTGACTTAAAAACAAAAAAACGATGCCCAAGGAATCACTACTTCCACATCCAGATTCTCTATCCAAGTCACTCACAACGAAAAATATGTGTATACTATATTTGCACTCCACTATGTGGAAATAATTGTTTATGGAACTTTAATAACATAATATTTGAAATCGCCTACCCCAAAAACCTATAAAACAATATGCCACATGGTAGTGGTGGCGGTACTGGGGTGGAGTGGGTAGGTGGCTAATGCTAAAAATTTTTTGAGGTCCTTGCTCTAAACCACAATTTTATTATTTACCACCTTTAATAATAGGTGGCAGTAAAGGTGGATAATGCAAAACAAAATTGAGACCCTTGGTTGTTGTACACACACTAAATCATAATATTACATTTTTACCCCTTTTAATTTTGAGATGGCGTAGTAACGGGGTGTGGTAGAGGGGGTTGCTAATGCCAAAAAATATGTGTGGGGTCCTTTATGGACTCCTACTTGCTTGTTTTACATATTTACCCTCATTTACTCCCATTTACCCCGAACCCTTCAACGGCATAAGTTCAAAATATAATCTATAGACTACAAGCCCATCGTAATTTTTAAGAGGTCAAGTGACCCAGCTTGAATTATATTCAGTACGATGCTGTTATATGAAACCATAACTTTAGGCACTATGCCGTCACTTTTGGTCGGTACAGGGGAGTACACAGGTAAATTGAATTTTCCATCTAAAGTGCGCTTTTCAGACAAAATATTCTTGTACGGAATTCCTCATGTTTGATAGTTCATAAAAAAATAATCGCCTAGAACCTACTGCCGTACAAAAATAATGGGACCGGAAGCCAGAAGAATTTTTGATTTTCCGAAAATTTTCCCAGGCAAATAGGTGATTTAATACTGTACGGCGTTTGTACAATGAGATTTGTATGCTTTCATAGATTCATTATTCAGCAACGTCGTACATATTTGGGGTGAGAAATCCCGGGCGCAAGCCCCTACCCCCAACTAGTATAGTGGTGGTGATTTGAACCAACATCAAATTCAATGATCTTAATGCTTTTTCATGAAACGAAGACATTTTTTGCCATGCCGTACATTTTTCATGGAACACATGGCTGCGTCAGGAAAATTTATTTCTCTCTGAAAAGAGCAATTTTAGGGTGAAAAATTTGTTTACGGCATTAGCATAGTTTGTTAATATACTTAAAACAATAATCAATAAAAACAAAATGCTGTACGAAAAGAATGGTTCCAGATGACTGGAAAAGTATTTTGTCACCCCCCAAGATTTTATTTTACTCTTGCAACTGTTTTCTACTTCATAGATGTGATTTAATACTGTACGGGTTTTGTACAATTCATTTACGTTTTAATGGATCTGTTATTTAGCAATGTCGTACATATTTGTTATAATAAACTGATCATTAACTTTGGATATCACGGAATTCCCTATAAAAAGTACAAGGTTAGATATATTGTGTCATACTTGCATAAAAAAATTTCCGCGCTGACAGCCAACTCTGACTTTCACGTCACCGAGATACCGAGATAAAATTCCCGATTTCAATTACTATTTGATATAGTCGATAGCATTTTGTAAATGCCGTACAGTAATTAATGACCCTAAAGGCCGGTGAAAATGTTACGGTCAATTTCATCAGCTGTGGAAAATCCTAAAAGTAAAAATGTACGGCATCTATTTTTCTTTATATTTCCATCTTTAAAGAATTCAAAATAGCAAATTTTAGAAATATTACTCTTTTTATTAATACACAGCACATTTTGAAAATCTGTTAAATGTTGAAAATTTCATTTATATTTTTAAGTTCATATTACTTCCACGTCCAGTGGAAGTATAGTAACGACAAAAAAATTTAAAAAAATTTTTATTGTCCAAATAGGCTTAAAATGTCATGAAACGTCGAGATTTTAAGTTTGAGCAAAAAAAAATTTTCTGTCTGTCTGTCTGTCGGTCTGTCTGTCTGTAACTTTTTTTGTACGCACGTTTACTCTGGAACCGTTTAAGATATTGACTTGAAATTTGGTACACATATGTACTTTAACGAGATCTAGAACTAGATTATATTTTCATCTTGTTCCATCGAAGGGTTGGGGGGTAAATTGGGGTAAATTTGGGGTAAATGGGTAAATCAAGCAGGTAAGAGTCCATGAAATTGGTATTTAGTATATACAAGAGAAGCTAAGGTCTCAAAAAAATTTTTGGCATTAGCCACCCCCATTACCACCCCCACCTCCTTATTAAAGGGGATGAAAAAAAATTGTGACTTAGAGTATGTACAGGAACCAGAAACATCAAAATATTTTTTTAATTCATCCACCCCCCACTACCACCCCCCCTATAACTACCCCCACCCCACTACCGATGTGGGGTATCGTTTTATGGGTTTTTGGGGTAGAGGATTTCAAATATTATATTATTAAAGTTCTATAAACAATTATTTTCACATACAAAGTTTTTTCGTTGTGAGTGACCTGGATAGAGAATCTGGATGTGGAAGTAGTGATTCCTTGGGCAGCGGTTTTTTTATTTGGTTCCATTAATTATAACCGGCTAAAATGTACAACGATAATATTTAGTTACATCATGTCAAAAAATCGGTTGCCGTACAGGAACTTATGATCTTATTGCCAAAAAATGAGATTCAACCCCCAAATGTAGGTAATTGTTTATTTATATTTATAGTTACCATAATTTTTAGACGGCACAGTTGTTAAAAATTACTGTAGGTCTGGAATAATGTTGTAGAATCGATGCCGTACATTTTGCAAAGATCTTGTACCCTACGCGTCTAGGGAAGGGGTTGCGCCCGGGATTTCTCACCCTGGAACCACCAAATATGTACGGCGTTGCTGAATAATGAATCTATGAAAGCATACAAATCTCATTGTACAAAAGCCGTACAGTATTATATCACCTAACCGACGCGGTAGCTCAATCGGTTAAGGCGTATTGAGTGGCGAATATGCTGATCGACTGCCTACCGCGCTCTGGGTTCGACCCCCAGCCGCGGTATTGACCGGTGGGTGTGGATGTATGTCTGCGTTTTTTCAAATGTGTAACCCCCTTCCGCACAGCCTTGGCTACAGATTTGGGGGTTGTCTACTTACTATCTGTGGTGTGTTTATGTTATTTGCCTGGGAAAATTTTCGGCAAATCAAAAATTCTTCTGGCTTCCGGTCCCATTATTTTTTATACTTAGTAGGTTCTAAGCGATTATTTTTTTATGAACTATAAAACATGAGGAATGCCGTACAAAAATATTTTGTCTGAAGAGCGCACTTTGGATGGAAAATTCAATTTACCTGTGTACTCTCCTGTAGCAACCAAAAGTGACGGCATAGTGCCTAAAGTTATGGTTTCATATACCAGCATCGTACTGAATATAATTCATGCTGGGTCACTTGACCCCTTAAAAATTACGATGGACTTGTAGTCTACTAGTTTCAGATCCCATTAAAGTACATACGTGTACCAAATTTCATGCATCGTTCGACAGTAAACGTGCGCACAAAAAAGTTACAGACCGACAAATTATTTGTTTGCTCAAAGTTAAAAGTCGACGTTTTATGACATTCTAAATTTTAAATACAACTATAGCTAATATATTTTTTATTGTACATTTCTGCTGTCCTTAAATATCGTAGTTTGACAATGAAAATAGTTCCTAATTTCACTATTAGAGCATGGTATTTAACTAAATACAAAATTTATGATAAAAACTGTAGATGGTTATATTTCTTAGAGTAATAGGAAATACCCGAAACTACTTAAAAGATTATACCATATATGGTTTTTTAATATTTATAATAAACCGAAAATAAACGCATTTTTCCCTCCCACTCTGCAAAATCCTATCCTTAATTTTAAAAACATAAGGATTCTCTCTTTTTATTTCTAAAAACAAACGTTATTGTAAGTAATATTATATATTTTACAATATAAAATGTTCTAATACTGCACAAGCCATTGTGTTTCTTAGAACGGCTTGCTAAACATAGATCATTACTCGTTGGTTTTTAGTTTGGTGGAAGGAATATCTATCCCATTCGCATGATATGGGTTTTCAAGATACTTTCGACATTATCTCTTTACTATAATGGGCCGATAGCGCTGTGGGTCCGTTGCCACACTTACTATTAATGGAAAACAAGAGGTTTAAATCCCTGGGGCTTCAAAAGGAATTTCTATTTCAGTCCAAACTATTTTCAATAGGAACATCGACGTCAACGTTGCTTACGGTTTTGTTTTTATCCGGTTTGTTCAATTACTTCCACATCCAATGGAAATTTAGTAACACAAAAAAAAAATTGAAAATTTGTAATATTCTAATAGGCTTAGAATGTAATGAAACGTCGATATTTTAAGTTTGAGCAAAAAAAATATTCTGTCTGTCGGTCTGTCTGTCTGTAACATTTTTTGTGCGCACGATTACTCTGGAACCGTTCAGGATATTGACTTGAAATTTGGTATACGTATGTATTTTAACGACATCTAGAACAAGATTATATCTTGATTTTATTCCGTTGAAGGGTTGGGGGAGGGGGTAAATTAAGCAAATAATAGTACATAAAATTGGTATTTAGTATATATAAGAGCTAAGGCCTCAACAATTTCTTTGGTATTAGCCATCCCAAATACCACCACAACCCCATTATTAAAGGGGATGAAAAAAATAAAATTGTGATTTAGTGTGTGTACAAGAACCACAGGCCTCAAAATGTTTTTTTGCTTAATCCACCCCCACTACCACCGCCCTACCAATGTAGAAATATATTCTTTAATACATGATGAACATAATTTTTAATTCAAAGGAAATTTCTCTTTGCTACCAGAATAACCTCAGATATATTAAAATATGCTGTCATGTTATTTAATCGGAAGTGATGGAAAAGTGTCAAGTTATGAAAAGTTTGCCGTTTTTGGTATATATTACCTCTGCCAAATTTTACTTATATCTTGAAAACTCTGGACACTGTGGCTTGTCTAATGATTCCGTTGATACCCTGTATATGTGACTTTACTGGACTTCACGCAAAATTTTTATTTACCCTCTGTCCTTATGTATACCTTTGTACGGTAATTAATTGATCTGTCAAGACTGGCTTTTTCTAATTATTACTAGGAAAGAGAATAGCTAGGGAATGCACTTACTCCATTAGCTGAAAATTAATCTTATTTCACTGAATGGGTTACTTTGAAAAGCCAAGCCACTCTCACTCATTTTATAGTTTTACGGTAAAAATAAAATAAATATCTATTCTGTTTCCTTTATATAAGAAGATATTTCTCGGAATAGAAATATTATAAAGTACAGTAGATAAATATAGATATTTGGCGGTTATAAATCATTATTTGAGTGCGTTAAATAAATGTAGTTTTTTTATTTGTTTTTATTAATTTTTCAGTGTGTTCATATAACGGCAATACTATGTATATAAGGCTCAAAAATGTAAGTAATATTGATTATTTTATTTAAATAGGCTAAAGTTTTAATAAGAATGTAAAATATTATATTAGAAGCTACGCGATCCCAGTGAGCCCGAAGTTAATGCTTTTTCTCATTTACAGTTTCTCTCCTTTTGTCACATACACGTATTTATGTAATATTTTGATCCACTTTTCTTCATTTTGATTACAAAATTTTATACTTATATGTCAAAATGTTCATATTTATTTCGTTTACTTTTAGTCTTAGCAATATATTTCCGTAAAGTATAAAACCGCTGCCCAAGGAATCACTACTTCCACATCCAGATTCTCTATCGAAGTCACTCACAACGAAAAAACTTTGTATGTGGAAATAATTGTTTATGGAACTTTAATAATATAATATTTGAAATCCTCTATCCCAAAAACCCATAAAACGATACCCCACATCGGTAGTGGGGTGGGGGTGGTGATAGGGGGTGGTAGTGGGGGTGGATGAAGTAAAGAAATATTTTGACGTTTCTGGTTCTTGTACATACACTAAATCACAATTTTTTTTCATCCCCTTTAATAATGGTGGGGGGTGGGTGGTAATGGGGGTGGTTAATGCCAAAATTTTTTTTGAGACATTAGCTTCTCTTGTATATATTAAATACCAGTTTTATGGACTCTGCTTGATTTACCCATTTGCCCCAAATTTACCCCGATTTACCCCCCAACCCTTCTACAGAACAAGATGAAAATATAATCTAGTTCCAGATCTCAAATTTCAAGTCAATATTTTAAACGGTTCCAGAGTAATCGTGCGCACAAAAAAAAGTTATAGACAGACCGATAGACAGACAGAAATTTTTTTTCGCTCAAACTTAAAATCTCAACGTTTCATGACATTTTAAGCCTATTTGAGCAATAAAAATTTTTAAAATTTGAGTTGAAGTTGTGAATATCTATCTGCTTAATTTTGTTCGAATTTTGTGGCGTACTTCGTACTTCACTTTCTTCTTCACACAAATGGTACGAAGTGTCACTTTGACACCCAAGCGACGGCGGTATTTGCGGCGCAATTGCCTGGGCGCCAGTTCTAATTTGTAGTAGAGGAACACCACTGTTTGTTATTTTATACTATAAAAATGTAAATTTGGACTATAATCTCTATAAGTGTTAAATTGGAAATTAACTTACCCAAAATCCTATGCAATGGTGCACTTCACAATTATTAGATATAAGGGGGCTATGGGAAGGGATAAAAGGATAATATGAATTTATATCCAATAATGCAACTATGAATTATTAATTTCCAAAATACTATTTCACAGCGCGGCGATGTAACTATATATCAACTATAGCGTTTAAAACCTATCTATCTATCTGGTCTACAAAATCCAACCAACTACTATCTTTTGCATCGAAAAAAGATGGAGCAATTTGAACACTTAAATCCTGTATATAGGGACACCTATTAATAGGAAGATTAATTAAATTTAATTTTGATTTGAAATTACTTAAATTACTATTTTAATATTCAACATCAACCAATCACTACCCCAAAGAGCCAGTTAAGCAGGACTTGAGTAGCTACAGTTAGTAGAAACGATAATGTTTAGCTGGTCAAGGAAAACCTAGACTTCACGCACACACATCTGTAAAAGGCACAATTCGAAATATAAGTACTCCGGTCAAATTAGAACAAATTTCGACGATTGACGGAAAAAGTTTTGAAGCTTGGCAAAGATGTTCATTAGGGTTTAATATTAAACATACTAAAAATCCTGAACTCAATCTATTCGCTCGAGCCACTATATTGAACAAATGGCGCTCCGATTCAGTTTTTTGCTTATATCTCTCTCTCTAACCATTAGCGATATCGAAATTATGTTTATATGAAAAAATAAGCTTATAGAATTCTCTACAAAAAATGTTATACGCATTTTTTTCGTATCTGTTATTATACTCTTTGGAAATACGAGAGCAAAGAGTATATTGCATTTCATCGACACATTTCAAAAATTGTAAATATCGCTTGTAGAGAAAAAAATTATGAAATTACTGTGTTAGTCATAGAATTCGCAACAACTTTCAAAATGTCCGCCATGGGTCCGACTTTCTGTCAGTCTGTTCATCTGTCCGTCTGCCTCTCCGTCCGTCACGTGTATTTTTAAGCTAAATAACTTAAGAGAGAAAAGTCCGGTTTTATTGAAATTTGGAGAATATATTAGTGTTAGCTAGAGGAAAAACCCCACCAAATCGATCAGTAAATATAAAGGTTATGAAACATTCTAATAACAACATTCAAGTGAATAGTGTTGTAATTTTTGATAAGATTGTAGGTTTAAGTGCTATACTTGCCATTTTAATGATCTCCTGATGATACCATCTTGACTGTCGAAACGTTGGTCAGTATATTATTCAGTATCTTTGTGTTTATAGAATTGCACAATTTCGTCCACTATATTTTGTGGGGTTTTCGATGTAATTCATATAAAATTAAATCACAACGTAAAATATATTGTACGCAAATGATATTAGTCTCTTGTGGAACATAAACACATACATACATATTTCTCGACTAGAAATATTCAGAATTGTTTAAATCTCCTCCCTTTACGTGCCTTAAACTTGTGAAGAGAAAAAATATCACCTTCATTAATACATTATAGGGAAATGTCATAAAATACACAGTAATTGGAGGGAAGCAAACCAAGGAGTTGTTTAAATAATAAACTAGGAACAGGGTACATTTATACGACCCCACGTTGTAACATTACCACTGTTTCGTGTGAAAATTTCATGATTATGCAAAATGAGAAAGCGTTTATTGCACTTGTGGTGCCCTTTACTAAGAAATAAGAGCGTGTTGCCAAATTTGCTGTTACCAGTTTTACTTCCACATCCAGTGGAAGTATAGTAACGACAAAAAATTTTTTAAAAATTTGTATTGTTCAAATAGGCTTAGAATGTCATGAAACGTCGAGATTTTAAGTTTGAGCGAAAAAAAATTCTGTCTGTCTGTCGGTCTGTCTGTCTGTAACTTTTTTTGTGCGCACGTTTACTCTGGAACCATTTGAGATATTGACTTGAAATTTGGTACACGTATGTACCTTAACGAGATCTAGAACTAGATTATATTTTCATCTTATACCGTCGAAAGGTGGGGGGTAAACGGGGGTAAATTTGGGGTAAATAGGTAAATCAAGCAGGTAAGAGTTCATAAAATTGGTATTTAGTACATACAAAAGAGGCTAAGGTCTCAAAATAAATTTTGGCATTAGCCACCCCCATTACCACCCCCACCCTATTATTAAAGGGGATGAAAAAAAATGTGATTTAGTGTGTATACAAGAACCAGAAACCTCAAAATATTTTTTTACTTTATCCACCCCCACCCCACTACCGATGTGGGGTATCGTTTTATTTGTTTTTGGGGTAGAGGATTTCAAATATTATATTATTAAAGTTCCATAAATAATTATTTCCACATACAATTTTTTTCCGTTGTGAGTGACTTGGATAGAAAATCTTGATGTGGAAGTAGTGATTCCTTGGGCAGCGGTTTTTTTCATTGCAAAGAAATTATAGTCATTTTATATAGTAATTTATTTTGGGCCGCTGAAACTGAATCCGTGGTCAGAATTGGGTTGTTGCACTAAGTTATTCTGTGTTAAATTATTCATAAAAAATCATTACAAACTTGTAAAAATTGAAAAAAAGCCTTATAATATAATATCAATTATAAAAATACATGCATTTAAAACGGAGATGACATCATAACTGCAGTATGCAGAGAAGTTAGTTATAAAACGACTAGAAACGGGTACCAATTTAGAAACTCGCTGATAGCGACGGAGAAAACAGAGAATCATGCATGTCAGTTGAATCTGAAATTATTCGCGAAAATCAAACAAATGAACCCAGAAGGGATTTACCTTCGATACACACAAATTCATCAATATGTGACAGCAATTTATATATCATGACAAATTTCCGCTGTTACTTTACTATATAAACTTTTCCTTATACGTGAATTCCTTTATATTGAAGGTAAATCCCTACTGGGTTCATAGTACACTAACTATAGGTTTTAACTTCGGAATAATGTCATATTGAACGGATTTCGTTCATTTTTGGCAGTATAATAGTAAATGCTTCACAGAAAAGTTTCTATATTTTGTGGGGGCTTGCTAATTTATACCACCCCCTCTCAGGGGGTGGCACTTAACAAATATATTTATTTATTGGAGCTGAAGTAGAATTAAATTTTAAGAAGAAAAGGTTCTATGTAATTTTTCACATAAATTGATAGTTTTAAAGTTATAAAGACTTCAAAATTGCGATTTTAGCTTAAAAAAAAAGGTATTTCCAAACGGCTTTCGTCAAGTATCTCGAAAAGTATTGCTTTATCGAAAAAATGTTACAGACCAATTACAGAAGGTACAAACTAGGAATTAATTATATTTTTTGTTTATTGATGTAGGATTAATAATTTCGGAGATATTTAAGTTTATATTTAGTAACCAAGTGTTTCTAAATTACCTTTAAAGTTTAAAATGCATTTTTTTCTAAAGCAAGTGCTTTAAATGAGCAAAAAACTTTGAGCATCTAGGTAATGCTACATCTTAACTGTAAAAACTGTATTTGAGATAATTTTTTTAAATTACTGGCTAATTAGAATAACAAAACGGCGATCTTTTTATATAAAAAAATATAAATACGCACATTTTTCCTTAATAACTTCCTTATTTCTTATCCTAGATGAACGAGTAAAAAATAATTTGAAAGGGCAATTAATTGTCTTTAATTTCATTTCTTAGCATGCGTGACGTAGGTGTCACAATTTCTGAGATATTTAACATTTAAAGTGCATTTTTCATCTTATAAACGTTCGGACGCCATTTGTAAACTTTCATATCTCCGAAACTATTAAATCTGTGTAAATAAATAAACAAGCGAAAGTCATTATCAGTTTATGAGCTTTATTTTTGATCTCTGGTCATTTTTCAATAAAACTAATATTTATTGAGATATTTGGAAAAAGAAAAAAAAATACGTTTTATCGAAAATACCTTTATAGTTTAAACTGTATTTTTTTCTAAAGCAAGTGCTGTATACAAACCAAAAAATTTGAGCATCTACGTCATGCTATATATTAATGAGAAACAGTGTTTGATATTCCTTGGCGACGTTGTTATTAAAAAAATGTGTAGACGCACATTGCTTCGGTCATAACTTCTTTGTTTTTTATGCTACAAAAACAAATAAAAAAACAGTTGATAATAATAAACTATTATTCTACCTATTAGCATTCTTGACGTAGGTGTCACAGTTTCTGAGATATTTAACTCTCACTCTAAATAATTATCTTATAAACACTTGGATGCCAAATGTAAACTTAAATATCTCCGAAATTATGAATCCTACATCAATAAACAAAAATATAATTAATTCCCAGTTTCTACTTTCTGTAATTGGTCCGTAACATTTTTTCGATAAAGTAATACTTTTCGAGATACTTGACGAAAGCCGTTTGGAAATACCTTTTTTTTAAGCTAAAATCGCAATTTTGAAGTTATAACTTAAAAAAACCGCTGCCCAAGGAACCACTACTTCCACATCCACTCACAACGAAAAAACTTTGTATGTGGAAATAATTGTATGTGGAAATAATTGTTTATGGAACATTAATAATATAATATTTGAAATCCTCTACCCCAAAAACCCATAAAATGATACCCCACATCGGTAGCGGGGTGGTAGTGGGGGTGGATGAAATAAAAAAACATTTCGAGGTTTCTGATTCTTGTACACACCCTAAATCACATTTTTTTTCCATCCCCTTTAATAATGGGGTGGGGGTGGTAATGGGGGTGGCTAATGTCAAAATTTTTTTTGAGACCTCAGCTTCTCTTGTATATACTAAATACCAATTTTATGGACTTTTACCTGTTTGATTTACCTATTTTCCCCAAATTTACCCCAATTTACCCCCCAACCTTTCGACGGAACAAGATGAAAATATAATCTAGTTCTAGATCTCGTTAAAGCACATATGTGTACCAAATTTCAAGTCAATATCTCAAACGATTCCAGAGTAATCGTGCGCAGAAAAAAAGTTACAGACAGACCGACAGACAGAAATTTTTTTTTCGCTCAAACTTAAAATCTCGACGTTTCGTGACATTCTAAGCCTATTTGAACTATAAAAATTTTTAAAAATTTTTTTGTCGTTACTATACTTCCATTGGACGTGGAAATAATTATCAATTTATGTGAAGAATTGCATAGAACCTTTTCTTCTTAAAATTTGATTCTACTTCAGTTCCAATAAATATATAAATTTTTAAGTGCCGCCCCCTGAGAGGGGGTGGCATCCACCCCCTATAAATTAGCAAGCCCCCGAACAATATAGAAACTTTTCTGTGAAGCATTTACTATTATACTGCCAAAAATGAACGAAATCCGTTCAATATGACATTATTCCGAAGTTTTGCATATTTTTTACCTCTAGGTACTGTACTATCATTTGTTTGCTTTTCGTGAATATTTAATGTCAAATTCAACTGACGTCCATAGGTTATAATTCGGTATAGTTTAACAACAGTTATGGATAAATATAAGTACAGATGGTGTTTCCTGCCGTACTGTGTAAATAATACCACCAATTCATCAGAAAAAATGTTAAGTTTTCCAATAATGAGTACTGAACGTAAAAATGAATGATTCAAAGACGAGGACTAAGTCTTTTTTATTGTGGAGATCATGTCAAGGAAAGCAACAAATTACAGACGTGTTCTAAGCATTTTATTTGTGGTAAGGTGTTGTATCTTAATATAGTAATTTGATTTTTAACATGGGTTTATGTTGTAGGAAAAACGGATAGCTAATTTAAGTTGTGATCGAATAATGAAATAATTTGCAGTGTTCCATTTAAAAAAACAAAAGTTATGTCTATATATCGAAAACTGAGACATGCATAATTTTCTTCTTATCAGCAACGGATTCTACTCAAACACTCAAAGAAATAGTATGGGTAAATTCAACAAAAAAAATGGTTAACTAACAATATCGTTAATTTTGTTAAACTAAATTATATTGATGGTATTTTTAAACAACAGGTGATTGTTATTTTAATTAATAAAAAGTTGTCGTACAACAAAACAAACATTAACTTAAAAAATAGATGAATAAGACTATTATTTTTTCGTCTGACTATTATTTTGTTGAATTCTGTCAAATTAAACTAGATAATAGTATATTTTATTTTTAACTATTATCGAATTGTAATTCTAACCCAGTATTAGTTCGCTGTATTATTGTACTTGGTAGACAAACCAATATTATTGTCGTCTTTTAGAAGTTCTAAAAGAATTACCATAAAATTTGCTTGCTTACCACGTAGTCTGTTACAGAAATTATTCCCAGATGACGCCACATACAAATCACTGACAATAATCAATCATGCATTATCTTATACTCTTATGAATTTATAGAAAATTAATAACATGATTGCAATGTTCAAATTCTCTCAGGGATCATCGATATATTTGGATGGATCTTATAAACGATCTCTAATCTTTGGTTTGGGTGGTCTGATGTCTCAATACTGAGATTTTGGCTAACCAAACAATAAAGTGTAGATCAACCTAAAAATTAGTTGGCGAACAAAAAACAAAGTCGTTGTACTATTTAATTGTAGACCAAATTGAAAATGGTTAGTGAACATAAAAAAATGTCATTGTACTATTTAATTTGTTATAAGAATATATGATTATTAAACTACTATTTGTTTACGAAAACAAATAAAGTTGTATGACTATTCTTTTCTGATTGATTTAACTATGAAACTAGATAGGCGCGATTTCATATGCTCTTTTTGGTTGAATTTACCTGTTCATTTTCTTTGAGTGAAAGAGTGCCTTAAGAATGTGTTACTTGATTTTCGATTCGATACTTGGTAATTGAGATATATCCAAAAAAGCCAATTTTCCAAAAACGCTCTGCAGCTCGATAGTCGAAAAAGATAGATTTCTCAAACACTTATATGGGTTTTTGTCTATCTGCCATAGTTTTAGAGAAGACCCCAAATCCCATCTAATTTGGTCCACCCTGTACTTTACAACTTAAGCTATTATTTCAGCATATTATAACAGTTATAACTTCGTAGTCAATTATTAAGACGAAATGAAGTAATTCTCGACTTCATGAAATTATTCTTGCCTCAGTAATTGGTCCATATTGCTTGTTTGCTGCGTGGGTTCCCTTTGAACACTATGTGTATAAAATACTGTTTCATTTCACGCAGAGGTTCTGTAAACTACCTTTAATGAAAGGATAAAATTGCTTATGTTAATTACAATAAATATTGCAGAACCCCCAAACCTTATCCTAACAAACGAATTCATATTAACGGTCCTACTAACACTCATTTAATCCTCGTATCGTGGATCAGCAATGTTTGTATAATTTAACGCAGTATATGTGAATTAACCTACCTTAAACAAGGACCCATTAAAAGGAAGGAGCTTATCACACATCCCGACGGAGCCGTGGCCGCACATATCCTGTTGCATGTCATGAAGGGCGTGGGCAAGGGCGTAGATCGCTTTTATGACGAAGCTCAGCTTTGAATCCTGACGATACGTTGCGTTCAGACTTTCGTTACCTGAAAACGTGACACGTTAATGCGATCCTTGACAGAAAATAAAGAAATGTAAAATGTTTTATTTCGTTGTAAACAAAGTAGAGAGAAAATACTTTCTATTTCCCAACATTATTTATAATAAATACATTTATTTATTTAAAGATACAGCTGTCCAGACAGATAAGCATCCAATTAAAGGGCAAGAAACATACAAATAAATGTATAAATATAGTACTGCAGGGAAATTAGACAAAAAAGTGAGGAAACCTGGACAAAACTAGTAAAAATCTGAATTTTTGCAGACCTTCTTTGAGGTGTCCCAAATCCAAATTCACAAAATCACAAAAATCCCAACATGGCTACCCAAGATATTGAAGGTCAAAGTTTTTTGCAAATATCTCGCTTCCTATGCATCGGATGCCTATGAGGCCAATGTGACAGTTGTAGAGAATTAAATTATCTACAAGTTATCTTTTTTATTTTTTACCAAACCGCCCCCCCCCCCCCCTTTCGAGATATTCGATGTCAAAGTTTCAAAAACATGTTATTTCGCGAATATCTCGCGCCAAAAAAAATCGGGCAGCAATAAAGTTAACATAAAAGTTGTAGAGAATTCAATTATCAACAAGATTGGTATTTTGCATTTTTTTCCAAAACCTCGCCATTTTCGAGATATTCAAGAACGAAGTTTAAAAAAACGGTTTTTTGCATGTAGACTCCGAGAATATCTCGCTCCCCATGCGTTAGACCGCAACGAAGTCTATTTTTAAACTTTGACCTTGAATATCTCGAAAGTGGCGACGTTTTGGGAAAAAATGCAAAATACCAATCTTGTAGATAATTGAATTATCTACAACTTTTGTGTTAACTTTATTGCTGCCCGATTTTTTTTGGCGCGAGATATTCGCAAAAAAACATGTTTTTTGAAACTTTGACCTTGAATATTTCGAAAAAGTGGGGGGCGATTTGGTAAAAACAAAAAAGACAATTTAAATAATTTAATTCTCTACAACTTTCACATTGGCCTCATGGGCATCCGATGCATAGGACGCGAGATATTTGCAGAAAATTTTGACCTTCAATATCTTGGGTAGCCACGTTGGAATTTTTGTGATTTTTGTGGATTTGGGTTTGGGACACCTCAAAGAACGTCTGTGCAGATTTTTACTAATTTTATCCAGGTCAAATGCTAATTTCCGTGGGGTATAGGTACACAATACAAACTTAATAATAAAAACAAAAATTTTACATAAAAAAAATAAACACATCACTATTAAAAATAGTGATTAGCGACAGACACAGATTTTTTTCTCAAACTTAAAATCTTGACGTTTTCTGACATTCTACAGGTATTTGAATAATTTTATTTTACCGTTACTATACTTCCACAACGTGAATGTGGAAGTAAGACTATATTTTTGCAATCACATTCATAGCCGTCTTTATCTGGGACACTCTGTTTACATGCTACTAGATACATTTATATTTATTAGTACCTAATATATTTTGCCGTGTAATTGGATTTTTTAATATCTTCGGTAATAAAGGTGTTTATTTAAAAATCCAATAATGAATCCGAGGATGATAATATAGGGAAAGCAATAAAAAGTGATAAATCATTGTTAATGGTACTACGAGATTCAAAATGATACCTAAAAATATCTAGAAGCATTTGCAAATAGCGGCGGATCCATTATACAAAAAGGGAAAAAAAATCAACAAATATGTAATAGTTTTAAATTCTACATGACGTGTATCTGTGAATGATTCATTATTAAAAAAAATGAACCACCTTCAAAAAAGGTCGGTAAAACTTATGAAATAAAATTTCCGTCGCTCGCTTAATTGAACTTTACTACTAACCTAATATCGACATTGCGGTCGGTGTAAAAATGGACAAATAACTCGATGAGTTCGAGTTGGGTCCAGATTCTAGCAGGTATATTGATGGTTCAATTGGGTCCGACCTAGAGCCTAATTGGGTCCCCGTAAATATTAAAATAATTGATTAAAACTGAATTTTATTGCAACGTTGTTGCCGCTCTAGGTTAGCCATTTTTTTCTAAATTTCATGGTACTCAGGTAATAAATAGGGGGTTTAGTTTATTTGTTATTGTCTCAAATTTGTCAGTTGTTGGAAAATGAAAGAAAATGTTCCTTGCCCTACTTGCAAGCAAGACACAAAACAACGTCAAACTAATGACAAATGATTTTACTACTCCCCTATTCTCTTTTTACGTTGGGTTGAACACAATGGAAAATGAAAGAAAATGTTCCTTGCCCTTCTTGCAAGCAAGACAGAACACTACATACGTCCCTATATTCTGTTAGCAATTTGAAAGTGCGGCAACAAGGCCAAAATTTTTCAATTTTCAACATATCTTCTTCGGGACCCAATTCAGCCCACATCTTTTTAAAAGCAGCTAAGTGGATATGGTTTGGGACCCAACTCGGATAACTAATATAATAGTTATTTTTGATGCTAGATTACGAAATGCCATTTTTGCATTCGAGAATTAAAGTTTTGCCAACTTCTTTCATATACTTACTATATCAAACATTCAGTATTAAAAACAAGAAAATAACCATTCTTTCTATATACTGATGATCTAAGTCTTATCATGCCAATATATTATAAGAAGCCTCTCTTACGATGAATTCTTTCTAGTATCTCTAGCCTTACCTAGAGGATACTCCATCACAAACAAACATTTTTTACATTTCAAAGCCAAGAACTACTAAAAAGCACAAAGAAAATAAGTATAAAATTTCACTCACATGTCTTAATAAATAAAATATTTCCACTTTCGACTGATTAAATCCCTCTAAAAATTGTATAACTTTTTTTCATTCTCATTAGAACTCATCAGGAGACTCTAAAAGAGTGATCTTTTTTATTTTTTATATATCTGTCGAGTAAATAAATGCTTTCCTGTCAGTTTTTTACACGAAAATATTTTTTTATTTTTTAATATTAATTTTTGTTTCGAATTGAATATACAGCGTGTCCTCCGATTGACTTAGACAAGCAGGGGTAGCTTGTCTAAAAAGTAATTTTGGGTGTACTTTGTTTTTTTTAAATCATGTAGGTCATGACAGTTAAACAAAAACAAATTTCATGTTAGGTAAAGTACCTTTTCTGTAAACGATACAGCAAAATGTCATTAAGGAAAGTTATTCAGATTAAAAAGATTATAGTCCTATGTAAAATTTCAAGAACATACGCCTACTTTGATGATTTTGATTTTTTTTTAATACAATTGCATTTTATCTCGCATTTTACGAAAAAAAAAATTTGCCGGTTTACTAAAGTGTTTACTCCATTATGTACTAAATCAAACACGTTAGTAAACTGGCATACTATTTTTTTTTTCGTAAAATGCAATTATATTGAAAAAATCAAAATCATCAAAGTAGGCGTATATTCTTGAAATTTTGTATAGGACTATAACTTTTTAATCTGAATAACTTTCCTTAATGACATTTTCCTGTAACTTTTACAGAAAAGGTACTTTACCTAACATGAAATTCGTTTTTGCTTAACTGTCATGGCCTACATGATTTTAAAAAAACAAAAGTCCACCCAAAATTACTTTTTAGATAAGCAGGAGTGAACCTCCAAATATGAAAAAAAATTCGAAAATTTTTTGTCCATTTCACCTATAGCGAGCTCAATCTTAGGACACGCTGTATATCTTTCCTGATGAGTTCTAAAGAGAATGAAAAAAGTTGTACAATTTTTAGAGGGATTTAATCAGTCGAAAGTGGAAATATTTTATTTATTAAGAGTGAAATTTTATACCTATTTTCTTTGTGCTTTTTAGCAGTTCTTGGCTTTGAAATGTAACATATGTTTGATTATAATGAAGTATCCTCTAGGTAGGTAGGGCTAGAGGTACTAGAAATAATTCCTCATAAGTGATACCGTGTGTGTAGCCGAACGCTAGGCATAGAGAGTAAAATTACAACATCGCGCGTGCCAGCTGGCTGAAATGAAATAACAGACTGGAATGCTCCGCTCGACGGAGGAATTTACTGCAGCTATGTTGTCAAATCTATCGCGCTACGTGGATGTACATGCCTAACGGGAAATTACACGCACTGTATATTGACATGACTTTTTCCAACAAATGAAAGTTGTGAACAAAAATCAGCATTCAATAAAACACTAAAAGGGCTTTTTATTTTTACATATCAAGTTGAATGTAATATCTTTTCTTTTTTTCTTTTTGTTATATCTGTTCTGGAGGAGTAACTCTCCATCATATCCTTCCTCCTTATCGGCTCAGAAATTTATAGTGCAGGCAAATCCAGTTTTGAGTATGAACTATCTGGGGACAGCTATTTCTTTATCGAAATGGATAGCTTTATTCATGTAGAATGAGGATATAAAAGTCCCGAAAAATCCCAATGTGAGCTAAAGCCACCATTTAGAAAAAATGGCCGCCAGAGCCGTATCTTTTAGAAGGACATATCTCAGTAACCATTGCTCCGATTTTAGATTTCTTTTTTTTGTTCTCTTCCCCTTTTTATGCACAATCGAAAGTGTTATTACATATTTGGGCATAAGATAGAAGATAACTGAAGAAAATAAGACTTGAGTTCTTGGAAATATACAAGGTGTCCAGTTAGTGCTTCCTCGGAAAATTGTGTAAAAACGGATAACTTTATAAAAAAACTTTTTTAACAAAACTTTCAATGTTTCATCTCTACTACAACGTGAAATTATTTTCAATTATACAGGGTATCACAAAAAGGAGTTACACAAGAATGTATAATTTTTTTAATGGAATACCCTCTAATATTTTGGCGCCAGTTAAGCCTCTAAGGGTCCTGAATTACACCCTAAAATTTTTTGCAAATCGGATGCAGCGTTGCCAAGTTATAATTTTTTTCCTGTTATTTTGGCAAATTACAAATATTTTTTTCACTACCGTATCTCCGCGATTTATTAATTGTTTTTTCTAAAAATATAGGGTGTTATTCGATAATGAAGCATTTACTGAAAAACATTTTTGAAATAAATTATTATTATACCGGGTGTCCAAAATATTTGTTTATATTTCTTGTTATTTAATTATTTTTCTCAAATTTTTTAAATGGAATGCCTATATTTTTTTACATGGATGAATAAAGCATAAAATTCCCCACATTCTAATTTATACACTTAGTTTTTATTTCAAACCGTTTTTGAGATATGATTATTTCAAATAAGTTTTGCGTAAATTGAGGTGCTTTTTATTCATTAAAATCTAGCATGGCTTTGGTCTTTTGTTTTGCGTTTGTTTTTCACTCTATGACATTTCTCTAATGTGGTTAAGATTATCGTGATTAAGTTGAATTAATATCGTTAATATTTAAAAATACGAATTATATTTATTGTCAATAATATGTAATATCTATGGTAAATGTTATGTTATTGGTGAATGTGATGGAAATTCTTTATTGGCATCAAGAATGTATGGTTAAAATATCCCTATAGAAGATGTCCTGATGTGAGGTCTCTAGAAAATTTGAAAGAACGTTTTGAACGTACTGGAAGTTTTGCATATGAAAAGAAGGCAAGACGACGAAATATATTGTAATGAAGAAAATGAGCTGGCTATAACTTTAGGGGTAATCGAAAATCCTACGGCAAGTGTTCGGGAGTTAAGTAGGGATTTAGAGGTCATTAAATCTAGTGTTTCCCTATGTCTTCGTAAAAATAAGTTTCACCCCTATCGAGCTCAGCTGCATCAAGTGCTTTGGGATGTGGATTTAAATCGTAGATTAAATTTTCGCCAGTGGGCTCAAAACCAAATTGGAGAAAATGAAGAATTTTTCAACTTTGTATTGTTCACGGATGAATCAACGTTTCATCGTAACGGATTTGTGAATAGGCACAATTTCTATTATTATGCCAGAGAAAACCCTCATGTTGCACAGAAAAATCAGAACCAGAGTTTAAATGCAAGGGGAGGAATTGTACATGATTATGTTATTCATCCTCGCTTTTTTGAGGGAAATGTGAATGGGCCAGTCTTCTTAGATTTTACGCAAAATACGTTTCCATAAATAATCGAGCATATTCCTAATTACGTTACAAATAATATGTGACTACAACTCGAAGGTGCACCACCACATTTTAGTAGAAATGTTCGTCAGGCCATTGGTAATCAGTTTCCTGAAAGGTGGATAGGAAAAGGAGGTCCAATATTTTAATAAACTGTTAAATAATATCTAATTTATTATTTTATTAAATTATGTTAGGTCTCATTACATGGCCGCCTAAGTCACCCGACCTGATTTCAGTGGGTTTTTTCTTTGGGTATTTGTGAAGTCAGACGTTTATAAAGTAGAACCAACGACTCGAGAATATATGATGGACAGGATTCGTCGGTGTTTCAATCGTATAAATGTTGATATGTTACACTGTGTAAGGCGCTCATTTATCAAGAGACCTCAGTGTTACCTGAATCAAAATGGTGGACCTTTTGAGCAGTTGTTAGGTTAGTTTCAATATCGTGAAAAAAAATTATTGCTCAAGAACCGTTGATAAAAGAATGTGTACGATATCAAAATGTGAGAAATTGTAAGCGTTACTCATCCATTTAAAAAAATTTAAAAAATGTAAAACAAAATGTAGATTTTAATGCTAAAATGAAGAGCACCTTAATTTACGCAAATTATTTGATATAATCATATCTCAAAAAACATTTGAAATAGAAATAAAGAGATATTAAAATGTGAGGAATCATATGTTTTATTCATTCATGTAAAATAAGTATACCTAGGCATTCCATTTAAAAAAAAAATGAGAAAAATAATAATTAAATATCAAGAAATGTACGCAAATATTTTGGACACCCGATATACTAAAGATTTATTTCAAAAATATTTTTCAGTAAATACATCATTATCAAACAACATCCCACATTTTTAGAAATAACGATTAATAAATCGCGGAGATATGCCAGTCAAAAATGTTTGTAAACTACCCAAAAAAAAAACAGAAAAAATAACTTGGCAAAATATTTTAGGGTGTAATACAGGGCCCTTGGAGGCCTAACTGGCGTTAAGGAAATACAGGCTGTTCTATTTAAAAAAATTATACTTTCATGTGTGACCCGTTTTTGTGACACCTTGTATAATTGAAAATAATTTTAAGTTGTAGTAGAGACGAAACACTGAAAGTTTTGTTAAGAAAGTTTTTTTATAGAGTTAGCCGTTTTGCACAATCTTCCGAGCGAACACTGACTGGACACCCTTTATACCTTAATGTACATTATTAAAAATGATTACAATTTTATATATAAATAACTATTACTCCGTTAATATTTGAATTAGCAACATCGGCCAAAAAACAAATGAAAGCTAATTGTGTGCTCTAGAACTTTTGTTTAAATTATTTTTTCAAAAATTGACTAGAAATTTTTGTACAAACGTCTCGAGTTTACAAAAGTTTAAATTTCCGTAATGTTTAAATTATTTTTTTAATTTCCTAAGTTTATTGTTTAATTTATCGTAAAATATGTAATCATATTTTCTGTAAAATGTGAAGTGAGGAATGGAACAAAAAAAAGAAATCCAAAATCGAAGCAACGGTTACTAAGATATATGATTTTAAAGAAAATGTCTTTGGCGGTCATTTTTTCTAAATGGCGGCTTTAGCTCACGTCGGGATTTTTTGCGACTTTATGTACTTATTCTACATTAATAGAGCTATCCATTGTGATAAACAAATAACTGTCCCCAAATAGTTCACGCCAAACCCATTTTACACTGAGATTTGCCTGGTCTATTAGGAACATGGACGGTTTTATTATTTTAAATGTTAAGAGTGCCGTGAAATTAACTGTCAATATGTTTTATTTTATTTTGTTCGTCATTGCTTTCATGACAGAAGTGATTGTTATTTTCTGTGGAGTTTGTTAGTTTTTCTTGTTTTAATAATTTAATTCATACTAAAGTTTCCTTATTTCATATCTTTGCTCATAATGGTTAGAATACTTTTAACTACTGATGAAAAAATTGAAATAATAAAGATAGTCGGTGAAAATGTACGGTCTTCAAGAGAAGCAGCAGAAGAATTTAATTTAAGATCACTTGTTCAATACAACTGGCAATGTGCTTAAACCGAGAGTACATCTTATTCGAAATCACGGAGATGATAATGTTATATTAGCGGCGTTTAACGCCATAAAATTGGTATTTAGTATAAACAAGAGAAGCTAAGGTCTAAAAAAATAATTTTGGCATTAGCCACCCCCACCCCATTATTAAAGGGGATGAAAAAAAATTGTGATTTAGTGTGTGCACAAGAACCAGAAACCTCAAAATATGTTTCTACTTCATCCACCCCCACTACCAACCACCCCCTATCACCACCCCCACCCCACTACCGATGTGGGGTATCGTTTTATGGGTTTGTATGGTAGAGGATTTCAAATATTATATTATTAAAGTTCCATAAACAATTATTTCGACATACGAATTTTTTTCGTTGTGAGTGACTTGGATAGAAAATCCGGATGTGGAAGTAGTGATTCCTTGGGCAGCGGTTTTTTAACAAAAATGTAAGCAGAAATACAAGATATTTATTTTTAAAAAACCTCCTCATTTTTGAAATTTTTTGATGTCGGTTAAAAAGTTGATATATTTACAAATATTTTCGTATCGTTGCATTATTTGTCCTACATGCCGGTTTATGTATAAGTTTGCGACATTTCGACTAATAATTCTCATTATTACATTATGCACTCAAAGGACTAAGCAAAATGTCTATTAGGATAAAAGCGTACCTATCAAACTTTGTGAGAGATTGTACAATCAATTTACACCACTTAAATTACATGGCTTTCCTGTTAGGACGGATACATCCCGAATAAACTGCTAAAATGCTTTCTTCTGGAATAAACTAATTCAATAGTTAGCTTTAAGGAACTTCAAGCGTGTAAAAATAGCTGATTCTTTCCAAGCGATGGAGCTATACCATGGAAGTGTAAAGCTGAGTTCACTGCTCTAGTGCTAATTTTATACAAAGCGAATACCGATTGATTGATCATATATACCTATTATATTTTTCGCATCGTCTAGTTTTTACTATTTTATTTTTTCGTTATTTAATTAATGATAATCAAATTATACAACAATATTACGTTTGTGAAGGAAAAATCTGTGTGTATGCATATGTATGTGTGTAAACCGTTTCTTGAAAACACGATAACTTCTGTTAAACTTAAAATGTTTATTAACAAAGGACCCCGCACGTTTCTTATGTAAAATAATGCCCGTCGGATTTGGTTAAAATTGAAATATGTTATTTATAAAATCATCCTGAATAAGTCTCCATGGGAGCAAGGCCGAAATATGATGTGGCTGAAGAGTTTGATACGAATTTTCAAAATTAGAAATCCAACAAACTAATTAGCCTCCTCCCTAGATATGGACCACAATACGAACCGTAAGTTGCATGATTAAGTCCTTTTTTTAGTGACAAAAATTTTTCAGTCTCAGTATACACCTGCGTATTAAATACGTATAAAGGGTAAATAAATGGATTTCAGGCCTCCTCGCTAAATATGGACCACAATAACAAAGGGCTGAAGTCCGAACCAGAAGTTGCATGATTAAGTCCATTTTGAAGGGTGAAAACTTATGCAGTCTGTATATAGAGCTGGGTAATAACTTCCGGTTCGCACTTCAGCGCTGTGTTATTGTGGTCCATATCTAGCGTAGAGGCCTGAAACTCGTCCATTTAGGTAATTATTACGTAATTATTATGCAGGTCTATATACAGTGTGTCCCAGGATAGATGTAACAAGAGGTGTAATGGACCAAAAATTTTGGAGTTTTGGAATGGTGTTTGAGGATTGAGTTTTGCTTGTTGTAAAACTAAAGTATACGAAAAATGACTTAATTTGGTATTCTACAGGGTGTTTTATAAGCAAAGTTGTAAAAATCACCACTAATAAAGTACCTTTATTTTTCAAAATATGAAAAAATTCCATTAAGAAAAGTTATTTAGAATGCAATTTTATACCTCCATACCAAATTTCAGGAATATGAAATTATTTTTTTGAAACTTCCCATTTTTTGCGAATTAAGAGTTGAATTCATATTTAAAGTTGTGTAGGAGCAAATGTTAATCATCTCAAAAAGTAGGCTATTGGTAAATAAAAAATTGAATATACGAGATGTAAGAAGGTATAATGTTAATGTAAAACAAGAAACAATTACTAACACAAGATTAATGAGGTTTAAAAATTATAACAAGTAATAAATATCAAAAACATAACAGATTCACAAACAAATTAATTATTGACCAATACAAAACAATGTTTTTTTTTATTATTCGACGTAGCTACCACCCACATCCACACACATTTCGATCCTTCGCCTGAAATCCTTAAAACTATTTCGAATATGATCTAACGGTATGGAGTTTACGGCATTTGTAATTATCTGCTTCAATACTGCTACATCGTTAGGAAGTGGTTCAGCGTAAACCAACTGCTTGAGGCGACCCTATAAAAAGAAGTCCAGTATTGATAGGTCTGGGGATCTCGCCGGCCACTTGATCGGTCCATTCCTGGCAATCCAATTTTCTCCAAAATTTAAATTCAACATCGATTAACCATTTCTGTGGAGTGGCCAGGGCAACCATCATGTTGAAAATGAACTAAAGGCATATCTCTTGAAATATTTAAACGTTCTTCAGAAAATCTTTCAAGAAGCTGTAAATAAGTGTCCTGATTTAACCTTCCCTCAATGAAATAAGGTCCAATAACTCCAACGTGATAAGAAACGGCACACCACACATTCACTTTTTTATAATATTGTCTTCTACAATGAATTCTAAAATTTAGATTTTCAGAAGCCCAAAACCGACAATTCTGAGATGAAACAACACCATTGGTTGTGAATGTGGATTCATCTGAGAAAATTATGAAATGATGAAAAAATCTCTCTTCCATGATTTTTTCTCCAATGGTCAAACAAAAATCCAACCTACGGCCGTCATCTTTCCCTCTTCAAGCGTATGTTTATAATTTGCTTTATATGCTCTAATTTTCTTTGCCTTGTAAATTCTTTGGAGTTCAGACTTGCTAATATTAATAAGAGCTGATCTCTCTCTTAGTGGCATCCTAGGATTTTCTATAACAGAGGCATGAGCTATAATAGCCCCCAACATTGTCTTCATCATATGCTTTTATTTTTCTTTTCATGTTAAGAACACTACCAGTAGCCAGAAACTTTTTAATTATTCTCATAGCCTGAGTACGTGACAAAGCAGTGTTTGGAAATTTCAAATTAAATTGGCTTACCACTTCACTTAGCGAGTTTTCACCGCCAATTCCGTAGCATTGCACAATATAAATTTTTTCACGCACTGTGAGTACCATTTCCACTTAATTTTTTATGCTTGGTTCGTTAATTTGAAACAGAAATTAAGGATAATATTGACTACGTTTGACAGATATGTCAATAATAAATGATAAATGTGTATCCATTGCTTTTCTCATAGCCTACTTTTAGCTTCTACATAACTTTAAATATTAATTCACAAAAAATAATTTCTATGCAGTTTTAATTGAACGGTTCAAAATAAAATACTAATTTATTGAAAAAATGGGAAGTTTCAAAAAAATAATTTTATATTCCTGAAATTTGGTATAGAGATATAAAATTGCATTCTAAATAACTTTTCTTAGTAGAATTTTTTCCTATTTTGAAAAATAAAGGTACTTTATTAGTGGTGATTTTTACAACTTTGCTTACAAAACACCCTGTAGAACACCAAATCAAGTCATTTTTGGTATACTTTAGTTTTACAACAAGCAGGACTCAATCCCCAAATACCATTCCAAAATTCCAAAATTTTTGGTCCATTACACCTCTTGTTACATCTATCCTGGGACACACTGTATACGCTGAAAAAGTTTTCACCCTTAAAAATGGACTTACTTATGCAACTTCCAGTTCGGACTTCAGCCCTGCTCTATTGTGGTCCATATCTAGCGAGAAGGATTGAAATCCATTTATTTACCCTTTAACGTACTTAATACGCAGGTCTATACTGAGACTGAAAAAGTTTTCACCCTAAAAAATGGACTTAATCATGCAACTTCCGGTTCGCATTGTGGTCCATACCTAGGAAGGAAGCTAATTAGTTTATTGGATTTCTAATTTTGAAAATTCGTGTCAAACTCGAGCTGTTCTTCGGCCACATCATAATTCGTTCCGAATTTGATATACCACGGATAGACAACTTCAAAGCTCCATAACTTAAAAACTATTAATTTTTCGGCCTTGCTCCCATGAAGACTTTTATTCAGGATGATTTCATAAATAACAAATTTCAATTTTAACTAAATCCGCCGGGCATTATTTTACGTTCGGGGTCCTTTGGCATATACGTAAAATAACATGGTAGAATATTTGCTACTGAAATTAAACCATATTCGTCACACAAGGTGATCGCCAGAGGCGTGTATAGTGTCATATATGATATAAACTATGTCTTATAATTATAGAGCAAAACGTTACTAAGGTTTTTCATTAAGCACACAAAAATATGAAGATATACAGGTTATCTAAACTTAATATTCAGTGTGTTGCTCAGATTCGAGCGATGTAGATTAACTGTAGATTTGTAGATTTTGGGGTCGTCTACTATACCGGGTGCCACAGGCTAGTGGCTCCCCCGGTATATGGTGTGTTTATTATGTTGTTTGTATATAAGGCACCCAACCCACGGAAATTTAATGTCAAATTTTGCACAAAGGTTCCTTTTAGTTCGATCTCGGTGGTGGAGGTGGGGAGTTTCCTGTTAACTGATTCTGATATAAACGATCTCTGTTAGAAAATCGGGCAAATGGATTTTCAGCAAAAATATCCTTACTAAAAGAAAATTTCAGATCACGAAAATGATCTTCGAAAAAAACATTGTGGAATACATTGTTTTATTTTAAATTTTCATCACGAAACCCGATAATATGCTTTTAGTGAAACATATGTCCCTAAAAACAATAGTTTTTAGGGACGAACGAATTCGTAACAATAGTGTTCAGTGACTACAAATTAGTCGAAAAACACGGTTGCTGCACTTTTGTCGAATGGGCAAAAAAATGCCCTTTTTTTAACATTGTTCTTTACAATTTTATACAAAAATTTGTATCTGGTTCAGTATTAGAGACAACTAAAAATTGTTCATTTATATCATGTTCTAAGATTTAAATCATATTTTACACACCTTTGGTAGGAATCTAATTTTAAGACTGTCACCGAGATAATCCGTCTACAAATCTAAATTGAAGTTTCACAAGTCTCAAAACACTAGAGATTCTTCGCCCACCGAGATTAGCTCTGAGCTTGTTTCTTGCTTGTCAATTACTTTTTATAACCTTTGTGACAGATCATTTCTCTGTTGACGCGAAATTGATAATATATCGGTGTAGTATTCGATGCCCTAAATTACACAGGCACACACAAAAAAAATATATGTAAAAGAAAGTTTTGTAAAACAAGATTTTATTATTATTTAGATGTACTAAAAACGAAACAAATGAGTTATGCTGAATTAATTGTCTTAAAAGATTGTCGCCTGAATAGAAAAAAGAAATACTTAAAAATTCAAGCCAAGTTCAGCCAAGGTAACCATTGCGACGTCCTTACTTAAATGTATGATCCTCCGCCATTTTTTAGAATGCAACGTCTGAGTGAGTGCACTATCCGATCAAAATATAGTGTTAAAACTAAAAAACTCACTTTTTGGTCTTGTTGTGTTGTCACCAGAACTACATGTAAATCCAATTTCAGCTCAATTGGACGTCTTTACGTGGTTCAAAATTGACTTGGTTTCTTAATAACATGGGTATCAAATGAAAGAGTATGACGAGTAGAATACGGAGACGAAGACTAAGAAGTTAAAAAATTTTTTTAATTGCTTTTTAAAAAATAATGGCCTTATTTTAAAACCAAATTACACAAAAAGGTAAAACCAGAATTAAAGATAATTAAACAAGCTTTAAAGTGATTCTTTGTTTGTTTCTTTATCATAAAATCAAGTGGTGGTCGAAACAATGTGAAGACGCACACATTTTTTTTTTTTTTAAATGTCGCCATTTTATTACTGTAAATGTCCAAAAATGAAAAAAAAGATGGAAAACTCTGTTTTCCGTTGATACACAGCATCACCTAGGTGATCATTTTTTTTTGTCCGCCTAAAACACTTGCTTTAGAAAAAACCCACCCGCCATATTGGACCCGCCATTTTGATTTTTTTAATTTTAACTTCAGATTCGTAATCAGCGCTCCCAAAAACATATTTTACATTTTAAAAATATAGTACCAATACTTTTTCAAATATTAAATATACCTATCTAAATTTAGAGGTTTTCACCTCACATACCGTCTTTTGTGTGAGACCATATAGAAACTGGAGATGATACCTTTTACTACAATAATTACCCATAAAAAACCGCTGCCCAAGGAATCGCTACTTCCACATCCAGATTTTTTATCCAAGTCTTTCACAACAAAAAAAAATTGTATGTGGGAATAATTGTTTATGGAACTTTAATAATATAATATTTAAAATTGTCTACCCCAAGAACCCATAAAACGATATGCTATATCGGTAGTGGGGGTGGATGAAGTAAAAACAATTTTTGAGGCCTCTAGTTCTTGTACACACACTAAATCACAGTTTTATTTTTTCACCCCATTAATAACGGGGTGGGAGAGATCATGGGAGTGGCTAATGCCAAAAAATTTTTTGAGACCTTAGCTTCTCTTGTAAGTATATACTAAATACCAATTTTATGGACTCTTACCTGCTTGATTTACCTATTTACCTGTCAACCCTTCAAAATATAATCTAGTTCCAGATCTCATTAAAATACATATGTGTACCAAATTTCAGGTCAATATCTTAAACGCTTCCAGAGTATTCGTGTGCAGAAAAAAAAGCTATAGACAGACAGAACGACAGACAGAAGTTTTTTGCTCAAACCTAAAATCCCGACGTTCCATGACATTCTAAGTCTATTTGAACAATAAAAATGTTCAGTTTTTTTTTTGCGTTACTGTACTTTCTCTGGACGTGGAATGGTGCGGGAGCTAAGTGGCTTTTTCGGACACCCATCGTTACAAGCATTTTCTATGCGCTGATTAATTCTATCGAACTTAAATAACGACAAAATAGACCTCTGGCATATATCAGCCCGTCGAGTTGACCATGGTTCAAGATATAAAAATTAGTGAAATTATATCATCGTTACAAAGCCAATTTTTTGTGTGTGTACACATTTTATGTTTAGAATGAATAAAATAAGGTTGCCAGAAAGTGTGGGCCATCAGGGGCGCAACCAGAAAGGTCAAAGGGGTAAAAAAACGGAGTTATATAACATCATCGTTACAAACTTTTTTAAGGTTGAGCATGTTTATTTAAATGTTTTGAACACAGAAAAAAATTCCCAGAAAGAAACTCCCGTCAGTAAGGCTAGCCAGAAAGAAAATGTTTAGGATTTTTTAAGAAAATTGGATTTTTTTTCGCAAATTTGATCTCAGAACTCTAACTGGCTCCTGTTTAAAACGTAAATATAAGCTCCTTTAACAATAGAATAGCCTCCCCGTAAAGTTCTTAGTGTCAACAAAAGTACCATAGGCTCTTAAATACAGAAATTTAACACTTTCCGCTAACTTGATTCCGTACCGTGCCTCAGATGTATTGTATCATTATTACCTTTCTGGCTGCGCCTCCTGACGGCCCCCCACACTTTCTGGCGATCTTATTTTATTCATTCTAAACATAAAATGTGTACACACAAAAATAATGAGCTTTGTAACGATGACATGATTTCACTAATTTTTAAACAGTGTTCGTGACGCTCCTGACAGGAGGCGCCCCGCCAGAAGTCGATTTTATGAATCGTTATCATCCATTAAACCATAAAAATATCTCAAAGTTCATAAAACGATGAGCTGCCGAAAAAGCCACCTAGCTCCCGCTCTAGAAGTAATTACCATTACATATGAGAATATTCCTAAAACATATTTTTTACCTATGGGTACTATACTATTACTCAGCTATGGTAAAATATTTCCTGTCATTTTGAAAATACCGTCCGCATAAAATGTTAGAACGTAAACTATTAACAACGTATAGTGCAAACGTTTTGCTACGCCAAAGCAAGACTCTTGAGACTTTTTGTACTGTCATAAGAGTTGTAAAGTGCACGTTAATGAAAGCAGAAAATTTCTCATTATTAATGAGGACAAGTAATAATTAATTTAGGAGTCTACTCAAACTGTTCCCCCAAAGAAAAGTTGCCGTGGTGTTTCTTTAATGGGCAACATTTTGCAGCTTCATACATATTTCAGTGCTCTCACAATAGCGAGAAAATATATTTACAAATTAGGAAATTTGGCGGGCCGGGCGGCGCGGCGTCAATTTAACTTTACTCAATCAAGGATTGGGGGTGCGTGTCTTTGTCGCATATTGCATTATAATTGTAAAATGCATTATAATCGGGAAAAAATAAATAACACAGTTACGGAGTTTTCACAAAGCTATGAGTTATCAATACGTTCAAATGCTATTTTAGTGCCTTTTCAGTAATATGCAATTTTGTAAAATTATTTGAATTTTTTACCCCAGTCGGTGAAGGTATTTACCTCCAAAATCTTAATGAATTCGTGTAAGTGTATAGAGTAATATCCTGAAAAGTTTACATTTCCCTCGGATGCAGAAAAAAAAAAGTGAAAAAAAATTTAAGTCAAAGTAGGAAAAAACGAAAAAATAATCAAGCAACGTTATTACTCGGCGCGAGATCCATGCCTGCAAGCATTTGAATACGCATGACTGTGACACCGACGCACAGTGTTGTTTTTTTAGAAAACAGTCGTCAAAAACCGGTAACGTAGCAAATTTTCGATGAAAATTTACGAAACTTGGTAGAGTTAAGTATTTGGATATGCTAAATTCAGTTTTGCTGCAGATTTTTTTTTTCAATATGGCGGCTTCAAAATTTGGGTCAGAAGAAGCAAACAAGATGAAAAATTCAATCCCAGCCACAAAAGAAGGCCTGATCCTGGAACTCGACCCGAGTACTCGACGCTGAATTTGAATCCGACCTCAGAAAAACACAAATACCCTCAAAATTTTGAGCTAGAGCGGAATAGGGTAAAACGGTGATAATAAGTACCTACATGCAAAAAGTATTCCTAATGTACAATCCTATAGTACAGTACCTTGACGTAAAAAATATGCAAAACTTCGGAATAATGTCATATTGAACGGATTTCGTTCATTTTTGGCAGTATAGTAGTAAATGCTTCACAGAAAAGTTTCTATATTGTGCGGGGGCTTGCTGATTTATAGGGGGTGGATGCCACTCCCTCTCGGGGGGTGGCACTTAAAAAACATATATATTTATTGGAGCTGAAGTAGAATCAAATTTTAAGAAGAAAAGGTTCTATGCAATTTTTCACATAAATTGATAGTTTTTAAGTTATAACGACTTCAAAATTGCGATTTTAGCTTACAAAAAAAAAATGTATTTCCAAACGGTTTTCGTCAAGTATCTCGAAAAATATTACTTTATCGAAAAAATGTTACAGACCAATTACAGAAAGTACAAACTGGGAATTAATTATATTTTTTGTTTATTGATGTGAGATTAATAATTTCGGAGATATTTAAGTTTACATTTGGCATCCAAGTGTTCGTAAGATAATTATTTAGAGTGAGAGTCAAATATCTCAGAAACTGTGACACAAACGTCAAGGATGCTAATAGGTAGAATAATAGGCTATTAATTAAGCTTTCAACTGTTTTTTTATTAGTTATGACAGCAATGTGCTTCTACACATTTTTTTTAATAACAACGTCGCCATTTTGTTACTGTAATTAGCCAGTAATTAAAAAAAAGGAATTTCAAACATTGTTTCTCATTAATATATAGCATGACGTAAATGCTCAAATTGTTTGGTTTGTATACAGCACTTGCTTTAGAAAAAAATACAGTTTAAACTATAAAGGTATTTTCGATAAAACGTAATGTTTTTTCCTTTTCCAAATATCTCAATAAATATTAGTTTTATTGAAAAATGGGTAGGTACCAAAAATAAAGCTCATAAACTGATAATCAATTTCGATTGTTTATTTATTTACATAGATTTAACAGTTTCGGAGATATGAAAGTTTACAAATGGCGTCCGAACGTTTATAAGACGAAAAATGCAGTTTAAATGTTAAATATCTCAGAAATTGTGACACCTACGTCACGCATGCTAAGAAATGGAATTAAAGACAATTCATTGTGCTTTCAAATTATTTTACTTGTTCCTATAGCATAAGAAATAAAGTTATGACGGAAAAATGCGCGTATTTATAAATTTTTTATATAAAAAGGTCGCCATTTTGTTACTTTAATTAGCCAGTAATTTAAAAAAATTATCTCAAATGCAGTTTTTCGTTAAGATGTAGCATTACCTAAACGATACCCCACATCGGTAGTGGGGTGGGGGTGGTGACAGGGGGTGGGAGTGGGTGGTGGATAAAGTAAAAAAATATTTTGAGGTTTCTGGTTCTTGTACTCACACTAAATCACATTTTTTTTCATCCCCTTTAATAATGGGGTGGGGGTGGTAATGGGGGTGGCTAATGCCAAAATTTTTTTTGAGACCTTAGCTTCTCTTGTCTATACTAAATATCAATTTTATGAACTCTTACCTGCTTGATTTACCTATTTACTCCAAATTTACACCAATTTACCCCCCAACTCTTCGACGGAACAAGATGAAAATATAATCTAGTTCTAGATCTCATTAAAGTACATATGTGTACCAAATTTCAAGTCAATATCTCAAACGGTTCCAGAGTAAACGTGCGCACAAAAAAAGTTACAGACCGACCGACAGACAGAAATTTTTTTTTCGCTCAAACTTGAAATCTCGACGTTTCATGACATTCTAAGCCTATTTGAACAATAAAATTTTTTTTGTCGTTACTATACTTCCACTGGATGTGGAAGTAATATGCTTTTGGAATGAAAATTAAATGAATTTTGTCAAATTTTCATTTTTCACCCCAGTATATTTTACTCAATTCTCATCCTGAAAAAATTTTTGGCTTCTGGCATGTTGAAATTTGAAATCATCAACCTCAAAAACCCCTAGAAAGATAAGTTTAGAATGAAAATTACGTATTCTGTCAAATTTTCATTTTTACAACCCTTTCAACCCCTATGTTGAAATTTGAAATCAGCAACCTCAAAAACCCCATGATTGTACATTAGGAGTACTTTTTGCATGTACCTACTTATTGTCATCATACATGAGGGGCGACTTTACCCTATTCTAAGGGTGCTTTTTCGCTTTCGCCCAAAATTTTGATGGTGTTTGGGGTTTTCTGAGGTCCGATTCGAATTAGCGTCGAATATTCGGGTCGAGTTTCAGGATCAAGTCTTTTTTTTGAGGCTGGGATTGAATTTTTCATCTTTCTTTTGACCCAAATTTTGAAGCCGCCATATTGAAAAAAAAAATGCAGCAAAACTTAATTTAGCATATCCAAATACTTAACTCTACCAAGTTTCGTAAATTTTCATCGAAAATTGGCTATTCTTAACGACTGTTTTTTAAAAAAGTCCCACTGTGCGACGCACTGAATTATATGTCACTAAATCAGAATTTGTCCAATCCATATAAGTATTGGTTCATTTAAAAGATGGAAATTGTAGCTTTCCGATGCTTCTTTGTTTTAAACAATACAAGGAAAGGATGAATGGGAAAACTATACTTATATATATCTCGCCCGAACTCAATCGTCACAATAAAAAAATACAGAAAAAAATAAGAGCCCGTCAAAAAAATTCTTTTTTCATTAAAAACTGTTAAAAAGTATGTATACTTCATGATTATTATGGTTTATTAAGTTGTAGTAATGTGGATTAAAAAAAAAGTACATATCAAATCATTTTAATTTCCTTGCTTGATGATTTTTTTGATAAATATATTATAAGGCTGTAACTTGTTGCGAACTTGACCCACTGGAAAAAATAAAATATCACTATTTCAGAAAAAATGTAAACTTTTCGAATGTTCAAACACAAATTCGTTTACTTGTATGCATTTTTTCGAAAATATGATCAATTCCATTATGATCAGAAATAGCGATTTTCACTATTTTATCCTTATTACTCTCTATAGTATTGAATATAAATTCTGGAACTTTTCCAATACATTAACAAATGTATAAGGAATCCATTGGATATAGCTGAAATGTGGATAGGTGTACCTGTAATAAATACAATACAGTAAAGGCTTTGATCGCGGCTATGTGTGGTGTCTGTGTATGCGTTCATAATTATATATTTTCCCTCCATACTCACTATTTATCCTGCTATTCACTAAAAAAATGTTAAAAATGTGTAATCAGAAGAGAAAACAAAAAGCTTTATTTTACGTATGAACTGCTAAGAATTCTTAGAAGTTCCATAGTAGGCATTTAACCGTGCACTTGGCCGCGCACAGTGACAAAGTTACTTCACTATTTTTTTGCAGGAATACCGTGGCTCTAGCGATAGATTTTATTACGACATTTTTTGTTCAGATACACGTGGTCCATCCACCTGTAATTTTTATTTTTTCCTACCTTGACTTAATTTCAAAATTTTGAAGAAATGAATGAAAACATTTTTTTCTTCACTTTTTTTATGTTCTGCATCTGAGCGGAACGTAAACTTTTCAGGATATTATTCTATACACTCTCACGAACTCATTAAAAAAGAAATTATTCGTTTTGCTAGTTTTTGGAAGTTATACTGTACTATAAAATTTCCTCTGTCGTCTGGGCTATTTGGAACACGACGTTATTTATGATAAAATCAGTACCAAAATCACTATCCATCAACACGGTTTTATGAAAGGACGCTCTTCAACCACCAATCTGTTTTGTGTTACTGAATTTATTTCGTTTATTGATGATCACTCACAAACTCACATAATCTATACTGATTTCTCAAAGACATTCGACAGACTTGACCATACTATGTTGCTTAAAAAACTAAATCATGTTGGACTTTCTGAAAACTTGGTAACACTAGTCAGATCTTACCTGTCAAACAGAGTGCAATATGATACATCCAATGGATTCAAGTCTGTCGAATACGTTGCTACCTCTGGAGTACCACAAGGCGGTTCTTGGACCACTATTTTTCATAACCTTTATAAATTAAATTACGGATGATTTAACAAACGAGATTAATTACTTAATGTATGCTGTTGATTTGAAGCTTTTTCTAGAATTTACACCGTTGATGATTGTCTTCACTTGTAAAAAAACTTGAACAAAATTAGTAACCGGTGTACTAATACTTATATTCGGCCACTTTCGAACAGGTGATGAAATGTTCTTTGAAATGGTATATATCACGATCACGAGTCACATGAGTGATTTTTTTAAAAAGATTTATTCATTTCAAGGAGCCAACGTTGCTCTTGAAGAAGGAATATAATAAAATTAGAAGTGTTGCATTCTAACTGAGTTTAACAACTGATTCAACAAAGCCTGTTTAGTCATATTTATAACATACAGAACCGGTGTAAGCAAAATACAGAACAAAGGAAATGCAGTTCTGCAGTCAGCACAAGTTATGAGAAACAAAGTTGTAATACGATATCTTAAAGATAAGCGATTAATAAGAGAAGCTGTTATCATGTAACATGATATACCTGTGAAAGTTTATTATAGCTAAGTCTTAATAAAATAGCGTGTAATTTTATATAACATACAGTAACCAGTCAGTAGATTCTTTTTTAAACATTCCGTATGATCAACTGTGATTTGAATAAAAGACTTTTAATTAGTTGTTGCTTCTTTGTTATGTTTTTAGGTTTAATTCGATACAGCGACATTCAATTTTAGAAATAAACGCTTAATTTTATTTCTTTGGCTTAAAAACAGGCGTATTCTGTAACATTCCCGGTTATTCGAAAAAAACGTAAGTATGTATTTTGAAAAACTAAATATATTTTTTTATATAATATTTTCTAGAATAAACTCTAAAAAACCGCTGCCCAAGGAATCACTACTTCCACATCCAGAATCTCTATCCAAGTCACTCACAACGAAAAAACTTTGTATGTGGAAATAATTGTTTATGGAAGTTTAATAATATAATATTTGAAATCCTCTACCGCAAAAACCCATAAAACGATACCCCACATCGGTAGTGGGGTGGGGGTGGTGATAGGGGGTGGTAGTAGGTGAGGATGAAGTAAAAACTATTTTGAGGTTTCTGGTTCTTGTACTTACACTAAATCACAATTTTTTTTCATCCCCTTTAATAATGGGGTGGGGGTGGCTAATGCCAAAATTTTTTTTGAGACCCTAGCTTCTCTTGTATATATTAAATACCAATTTTATGGACTCTCACCTGCTTGATTTACCCATTTACCCCAAATTTACCCCAGTTTATCCCCCAACCCTTCGACGGAACAAGATGAAAATATAATCTAATTCCAGATCTCGTTAAAGTACATGTGTGTACCAAATTTGAAGTCAATATCTTAAACAGTTGCAGAGTAAACGTGCGCACAAAAAAAGTTACAGACAGACCGACAGACAGACAGAATTTTTTTTTTCGCTCAAACTTAAAATCTCGAAGTTTCATGACATTTTAAGCCTATTTGAACAATAAAAATTTTTAAAATTTTTTTTGTCGTTACTATACTTCCACTGGATGTGGAAGTAATTGAAGTCTTTATGGAGATATAGTAGCTTCGTCTTCGGATTTATAATTCATTGTATTTGATGTTGATCTCCTTGGCTTGAATTCTTCGCCTTTAACCTGTCAGATGCAGACTACATTTTACGAACAGTATGAAGTTTTATTATTCACCGTTTAAGGACAAACAATTAATAATAAAAAATTAATATAAAATCTGATTTAGATGTACACTACCGGAGAAAAATACTGCATATTACATTCAGCACCAACAACTTATGTTAATTTTCATGCGAAGAAATAATATATTATATTATTAAACTTTCTGTAATGGTATATTGTGTATTTAGGTGTGAAAGCAATACATTCCCGGACGACGATGCAAATTGTTGGCCGAGGCGCTAGCCGAAGCCAACAAGCATCGAAGTCCGAGAATGTGCTTTCACACCAAAGTACACATACTATTTTTTCTAAAATCACAATCAATATTATTATAAATTAAGGAATTTGTATTAATGCATAACATTTCTTCATTACAATCTAACTGTTTACTAATAAATGCAATTTTAATGTGAGTGTCTGCGTGTATTTATTTACTGTCTAAAATATACATAAAAAACCGTACGGGAATGGCCTAGGCCGGGAACGTAACACGTACGGTTTTGTTGATCGTTGCTTGGCAACGGATCTTTTCCGGTCTGTTTTCTGATAGTTTCTTAGCAACTGACTAAAATACTGGAATTGTGCATTTTTCGATCTGAAATCGTGCCGAAAATGTAGACATTGCCGATTGATTTCAGAAAAAACCGATTGCAATGGATATAGAAATTCCTAATAAGAAAGTTACGATTGACACAACCATATTTGCAATTTTTTAAAGAAAACTACAAATAAATTTTCGAAAATACTGCCTTTAAATTAAAAAAATGTATTTCCATATTGTAACTATTTTTGAATTGAGATAACATCAAATCATTACGTTTTGAGGTCCCAGGAACCCAAAAAAGTGGTTTTAAAAAAATGTCTCTCTGTGTGCGTGTGCGTATGTATGTTATCACGATAGCGGCGAAACTATTGAACGGATTTGGATGAAACTTTGTATGAGGGTTTCTTCAGTGCCGTTTCGACACAAGTTGTTTATTTTATGATTACTTACAATTTGTAATCGAACCATTGAAAAGGGACAAAGTAAGTTTTTTGCCCAAACCTATCAAAACATGAATGCAACAAGAATGAGCCAGAGGCCCATTCTGTCTCCTGCGGAGGGTGGCATATCATAAAATATTAACACAAATATACAGGGTTGATCAAAATTTAATTGAAGTTGGATATAAATCATAAATTTCTTAAGAAAAATTGTCACTCCTGCCGATAACGATTACACATCACGGAACTTTTGGTACCGTTTAAACCCTACTAAATAGAGCTTTCTGAATATCTGGGTGGCCCATATCATAATTTTTAAAACAAATGAGTCATTTTGAAAAATGTGATTTTAATGAGTTTATAGCACCCTGTATGATGTATTATTGGACATATTGACGTTTTCGTATTTTTTATATGAATTACATTGGAACAAAAATAATTTTAACATATTCGCAGCCATCTAGGTTGACAACTAAAATTCGAATTATTTTTCGTGCAACACTGTATAAATTGTTCAAAATAGTATAAATGTATCCAAAATGTGATCTTTATTTCAGAAATGTAAAAACATACAGGGTGGTCCATTTAGTAAAGACTATTGGGGCCATTTCTGGTGAAACCGGAAGAGATAAATATGGCGGATAGGTCTTAAAAAGTTGGAAATCTTACCTAATTTCACCATACAAAATTTCATCCCGATATCTTTAAAAACAAGGAAGTTACAGGGGTGGCCCACTATTCGTTTACACCCGGTATACAAGAGAAGCTAAGGTCTCAAAAAAATTTTTGGCATTAGCCACCCCCACCCTATTATTAAAGGGGATGAAAAAAATGTAATTTAGTGTGTGTACAAGAACCAGAAAACTCAAAATATTTTTTTACTTCATCCACCCCCACCCCATTACCGATGTGGGGTACTGTTTTATGGGTTTTTGGGGTAGAAGATTTCAAATATTATATTATTAAAGTTCCATAAATAATTATTTCTACATACAAAATTTTTTCGTTGTGAGTGACTTGGATAGAAAATTTGAATGTGGAAGTAGTGATTCCTTGGGCAGCGGTTTTTTTTTGTCGTTACTATACTTCCACTGGACGTGGAAGT
This sequence comes from Rutpela maculata, assembly GCA_936432065.2. Taxonomy (NCBI): domain Eukaryota; kingdom Metazoa; phylum Arthropoda; class Insecta; order Coleoptera; family Cerambycidae; genus Rutpela; species Rutpela maculata. The sequence continues at coordinate 2,711,862 of OW386291.2, read as the reverse complement.
AACTAAACTAAAGTTGTATTTTATTTAACAACTTCAGTTTCTACTGTTCATACTTCAATTACAATAACCTACGTTCAAAACGTATTTTTACAAATGTCGACATTTCTGTTAATTGCAAGAATCTTAAAAAAACACTCCGGAAATAAAAGTGTAAATGCAGCAATAATAACAGCAGTTAGTGAGTTTCTTTTCATGGATTAACTTGGATATTAATTAGGTAGTTAAGCACGTCGTAAACACAACAAGAAATAATATAAAATCTCTGCAAGAACTCCTTAAACCCTACAGAAATGATTACAACCTGGAAGTGCACATTTCATGTAAATTAACAAGGGTGCGGTTAGATTATCCAGATAACGTCCCGTTTGTTGAGTTCATTAAAAGCAGCGAGAATGGAATGTTATTTAGACTGATGCAACTACGGTTTTACCAGGAACAAATTTACATGAAACTGAGGCTACTAGGATAACTTATTCCATACTATGGATCGCCCTGTATTCAACTTCCTATAGTTTTCGCCTGTTTGTCTTAAATTCCTGTGTTCTTGTACAATGAAGCTTTCCCAATACTTTGCACATTACTAATTTCACGAAGAATTGTAAATTCGTAAGTAAAAAGGGAAAATGGTCACCCCAGTAAAAACCGCTGTCCAAGGAATCACTACTTCCACATCCAGATTTTCTATCGACCAAGTCTCTCACAACGAAAAAAATTTGTATGTGGAAATAATTGTTTATGGAACTTTAATAATATAATATTTGAAATCCTCTACCCCAAAAACCCATAAAACGATACCCCACATCGGTAGTGGGGTGGGGGTGGTGATAGGGGGTGGTAGTGGCGGTGGCTGAAATAAAAAAATATTTTGAGGTTTCTGGTTCTTGTACACACACTAAATCACATTTTTTTTTCATCCTCTTTAATAATGGGGTGGGGGTAGTAATGGGAGTGGCTAATGCCAAAATTTTTGTTGAGACCTTAGCTTCTCTTGTGTATAAGCTCCTCTTGTCATAAAATTCTGCTTCTGACACCAATTTGTGACGTGTTTCCAACCCTAGGAAACCACCCTTGCAAATTCCGTGGGTTCCAAAAATTATAACGAGATTGTCCACTAACACACTTTATTAAATATTTACTGGATAGTATACTAAATACCAATTTTATGAACTCTTACCTGCTTGATTTACCTATTTATCCCAAATTTACCTCAATTTACCCCCCAACGATTCGACGGGACAAGATGAAAATATAATCTAGTTCTAGATCTCGTTAAAGTACATATGTGTACCAAATTTCAAATCAATATCTCAAACGGTTCCAGAGTAAACGTGCGCACAAAAAAAGTTAGACAGACAGACCGACAGACAGACAGAATTTTTTTCGCTCAAACTTAAAATCTCGACGTTTCATGACATTCTAAGCCTATTTGAACAATAAAAATTAAAAAAAAAATCTTTTGTCGTTACTATTATACTTCCACTGGATGTGGAAGTAAAAGTAGCTACTATCATCACACTCTGTAATAATTCAATTCAATATTTATTTATAAATTTAATTTATATCTGTGAAATTAAAATTAATTTACTTATTCCAATAAATAATAACGAACAACGTTCATTTAAATAATTACCTCGTTGATGAACCAGGTAAATATTTTATTATAGTAGTAAAATAATTTTGATTAACGGAAAATGAAATAGTTAAAATAAATGTATGTTCAACAGAAACAAATAAAATTAAAAAGTAATATTTTTACAAGCTTTTATTTAACTTGCTTTATATGTATGTCAGTTAGTTAGTTAGTATGTTTAGGAGGAATCTTGCACGTCAGTTTTGAACCACAACGACGTCCAATTGAGCTCAAATTTTCCATATACCTGTAGTTCTGGTGACAATACAATAATATAGTACCAAAAAATGTGTTTTTTAGTTTTAACACTATAATTTTATCGCATAGTGTATTCACTCAGACGTTGCATTCTAAAAAAAATGTAAGTAAGGACAACGCAATGAATTTATAATAACTAAGACGTAACTAAAAAAAAAAATAAAAAAAAATATTAAATGTAAAAAAAAGTTTTTACTATTATTTAAGTGTACTAAAACGAACAAAATAAGTTATGTTGAATTAATCGTCTTAAAAGCTTGTCGCGTCAATAAAAATTTAAAAAAATATACTAACTTAGGTACTTCCAATTTCTGTCAAACAAAAAACTGCCCAAGGAATCACTACTTTCATATCCAGATTTGCTATCCAAGTCTCTATCAACGAAACGGTTTCGTTTACAGTTAACTGACGTACACCATTTTCGGTTTTCAGTTACGGTCCCTGGTTGTATGTGAAAGTGATTGTTTATGGAACTTTAATAATATAATATTTGAAATCGCCTATCCCGAAAACCCATAAAACGATATGCCACATCGGTAGTGGGGGTGGTATAAGAGGGGTAGTAGTGGGGGTGGATAAAGTAAAGAAAAAATGAGGTCTTTGGTTCTTGTACATACACCAAGTCATAATTTTATTTTTCCCCTTTAATAGTGGAATCCGGGGTTGGCTAATGGCAAAATTTTGTTTGAGACCTTAGCTTCTCTTATGTATATATACTAAATACTAATTTGGTGGACTCTTACTTGCTTATTTACCTATTTACCCCCATTTACATCAATTTACCCCCAACCCTTTAACGGAATAAGATCAAAATACTTATAATCTAGTTCCAGATTTCGTTAAAATACATACGTGTACCAAATTTCAATTAGATATCTTAAACGGTTTCAGAGCAATCATGCGCACAAAAAAAAAGAGTTACAGACAGGCAGACCGACAGACAGATTTTTTTGCTCGAATTTAAAATCTCAAACATGACATTCAATATCTTTTTTTTTGCGTTACTATACTTCCACTGGATGTGGAAGTAATTAATGCCTGTACGACGTCTCGCATTCGACAAGCTTTTCAGACAATTAATTCAACATAACTTATTTTTTTCGTTTTAGTACACCTAAATAATAATAAAAGCTTGTTTTTAAAAAGTTCTTTTACATTTTTGTATTTATTGAAAAGTGTGCTTTGGTGACGTCTTAATTCTGTTATTTACGTACAAATTCATTAGTTTGACATTTTGTCCTTTTCAGATTGAGTTTGTTTTCAAAGATCTATGCGGCAGTTTTCTCGAAAACGGTTGGAATTATCAAATTCTATCCAGGGCTGGCTCTAGGGGGGGGGGGGGGGCGAAGCGGGCGGCAAAATTCTAGGGGAGGCAAATTCTTCAAATTCACAGTTACCAAAAAATATAAAAAGCTAGGAAACAATTGTTTCACTAATATAGTAATAATAATGTTAACTTTATATAAATAATTTGTAAATGTTATTTTTTTTTGTATATAAAGTAGGTTACATACATACATTCTGTTTCTTATATGTGATTTTATGTTTTGTCTAATTTCTGTGATGTGGTGTTTTTTTTTAAATTTCAATACGGTTAATTTTTTCAATTATTTTATTTTACCCTTGTAAATACAGTAATCATATTGCTGAAAATCTAAAAATTTCTGTAAACCTTATAACTAAAAAACAAACCATCAAAAATATTCAGTAGGTGACACTTAAAATGTTATAAAAAATAATGGACTGAAAAGAGAGACAGGTAGCGGGGTAAATAAAAGACGTGATATCCAACCCAGATTGAAATAAATTAAACTTAATTTTTTATTCAAGTTTGTTTTGTACATTCAGAACTGTTTTATGTTATCCAATCAGGTCCTATGCTTACTGTTAATGCGGGAAAAAAATATTATTCAGTACACTCTTTAATTCACTTTTAAAAATTTTTTGAACGCACCTTAGTACTTTTTTGGGGATTTTATAGTTTCTCTATTTGCATTGTCCGTATTTGGCAGACGTCAACTAGAAGTGTTATACTTCATATTTTGTGATCAAGTTTATTAGTCTGCTAGTTTTAAATCATGAAAAATTTGATATTAACGAAAAAATTAAAAACGGGGTAAAAACGAGAATAAAGAGACCAAATGGACAGAGTGAAGCAGGCACATTTCAGCTTCCTAATTTAGAAGAAGCTAGCCCTTCTGCAAGCCCCTTCTTGTTTAGTAAAAAATCTGAATAAATTATACATAAAAGAAAAAACCCTCCTGTGTCCTATTTTTGCACTTCCATTTGTACGACGTCAATAAGAATGGGAATAAATCACGTGTCTCTCATTTGCCCTCCATTGTCTTTTCTTTACCCCACTTGGAGGGTAAAAATAAGACACTGTTTATTTTTGTTTATAAATTAACGGTACTTTTTAGTAAAAAATAATAGAAATATAATTTTTCCTGTCATCTTTCATTAAACATGACTCGATTCTAAGCAACCTAAAAATTGAAAGATGTCATTTTGTTTCATGTTTACCCCGCCTGACCGAAGAGGGGTGGCAAAATGAAACTGTGCCCGGGGCGGCAAAATACCTGGAGCCAGCCCTGGTTCTATCACGTGTACCCTTTTTTTACGTAGATATTACTCCTGCATGGGATTTTCTAGTCAAAAGTGTCACTACGTTTCGTAAAAAAAAAAGATAATAAATATTCATCATCAGGTATAGCTCATGAGGCGCCTTCCACGAGTGAGCGTGATGTAATACATAAAACCGCTGCCCAAAGAATCGCTACTTCCACATCCAGATTCTCTATCCAAGTCACTCACAACGAAAAAACTGAATGTGGAAATAATTGTTTATGGAACTTTAATAATATAATATTTGAAATCCTCTTGACATCCAAAAACCCATAAAACGATACCCCACATCGGTAGTGGGGTGGGGGTGGTGATAGGGGGGTGGTAGTGGGGTTGGATGAAGTAAAAAAATATTTTGAGGTTTCTGGTTCTTGTACATACACTAAATCACATTTTTTTTTCATCCCCTTTAATAAGGGGCTAATGCCAAATTTTTTTTGTATATACTAAATACCAATTTTATCGACTCTTACCTGCTTGATTTACCCATTTACCCCAAATTGACCCCAATTTACCCCCCAACCCTTCGTAGGAACAACATGAAAATATAATCTAGTTCCAGATCTCGTTAAAGTACATACTTGTACCAAATTTCAAGTCAATATCTTAAACGGTTCCAGAGTAAACGTACGCACAAAAAAAAGTTACAGACAGACCGACAGACAGATATTTTTTTTCGCTCAAATTTAAAATCGCGACGTTTCAGGACATTTTAAGCCTATTTGAACAATAAAAGTTTTTTAAATTTTTTTTGTCGTTACTATACTTCCACTGGATGTGGAAGTAATTACTGTTCCTTAGCTTAAAAAATGTTTCCTTACCAAATTGGGAGAAGATCGGTCAAGAGGTAGTTGAGACATTGCAAAAAAAAAACAAAACAAAAAAATTACAATTTTGACTCCCTGTGTCTTTTTCCACAGCAACAGTTTACTAAAGCATTAGGGATTGCAATTTACCGGAAGTTTTAATAACCGGTAAATCGGTAAATAAAAATGTAAATAACCGGTTAACCGGTATTTACCGGTAATTTTTAGAATGGATGATTAGGGTGGCGAAAATGGCAATTGTCTTTTTCCATGTACAAAATTATCTAAATTTAACAAAAAACATTTTTTTATACGTATATTTAATATAATGAACAAACAAAAGGTTTTTTATCAACAATAAGATCACAAGAGCTTTTTTTTATCGGATAAATTTCTCTTTGTAACGATATAATTTTGCCAAATTAGTGATTTTATAAGAAAAACTGACATGAAAAAATCGCGAGACCGGAGGTCGAGCGATTTTGTCAAATGTCAGTTTTCCGAGCAAAATGACTGATTGGCAAAATTTTGAGTTAAAAAGAAAGGAACTCCGCACACCATATAGGGGGATTTCTACTTCCAGTCAAATTTAATCTAACCCACGTAAAAATATTCTTTTGAACCCCCTGAACAAATTTTCAAATGCAGCCAAGTCCGAAAAGGTCTTCGTTTCGAGATATGGAGCCCCTAAAGATCGTTCCAAATCCAAAATCGCCCAAAGTTACCTTGTCTTAATGACTAAATTCTATTGCTGTTTCCATAGAAATCAATAGTAAAACAACGAAATATTAAGTTTTATTTCACACTTTTTCACTTGTCAATAATGACATTGTTTTGATTCATTGAATTTCCTACTATCCAAAAACGAGTGTTATTTTTTTTTAAATATCGGCATTTTTTGTGTACGTGGACACGAATTACTGATCGAAATTGTTTAGGTAAGATTACCACAGAAAATTCCATAATCATAGTACAAATGAAAATCAATGGACCTGATTAAATTGCCCATTTAATGGGCATTTAAAATAAAAAACATGATACACTCTGAAAGTTCAGATAAAAAAAGAACAATTCCAATCCTAGGAAGCTCGGAGAACAACAATTCATCATAAGATTTTGAGTCACAGAACTTAACAGAAGTTTTTTATTTAAAAAAAAAGTATCACAACTTTATTCTTGAATCGAAAAAACTGCAGCGAAGCCTTTGAAGACCCACGGTGTCATCAACATGAGTAAGAAATACGGTGTTATTTAAGAATTAATTATGCAGTTCTGAATTTCCATAAAATCAAAACCAACTTTAATTTAATTTTTTCAATTTTAAAACGTATTTGGAACGATCTTTAGGGCTCCATATCTCGAAACGAAGACCTTTTCGGACCTGGCTGCATTTGAACATTTGTTCAGGGGGTTCAAAAGAACATTTTTACGTGGGTTAGATTAAATTTGACTGGAGGCAGAAATCCCCCTATATGGTGTGCGGGGTCCTTTATCCACAAAAGAAAAGTTCGAATGTTTTTTGGCAAGATAAATTAACAGAATATGTGAACGAACAACAACAATAATTTATTAAAAATAATTATAATTTTCCCAAAACGACTCATATTGTACAGTATAGTTTCCACAATACTTAAAAATTATAGCTGACAGTACAAATTTCAAAGTGACGTACGACTACTACATGTACTCTGCTTTTGAGGAACAGGCATTTTTATCAACAGTAAAATCACAAGAGCTTTTTTTTTATCGGATAAATTTCTCTTTGTAACGAAATAATTTTGCCAATCAGTGATTTTATGAGAAAAACTGACATGAAAAAATCGCGAGACCGGAGGTCGAGCGATTTTGTCAAATGTCAGTTTTTCGAGCAAAATTACTGATTGGAAAAATTTTGAGTTAAAAAGAAATTTATCCATAAAAGAAAAGCTCGAGTGATTTTTGGCAAGATAAATTAACGACAGAATATGTGAACGAACAACAACAATTAAAAATAATTATAATTTTCTCAAAACGACTCATATCGTACAGTATAGTTTCCACAAGACTTAAAAATTATAGCCGACAGTACAGATTTTAAAATGACGTGCGACTACTAGATATACTCTGCTTTTGAGGAACAGGCGTTTTTATCGTGATAAAAACGATGCACCTTTTTTTATCGCTGTCAAAGTGACAAAATGTGACTGTCAAATTGACTTTTTTATATAGGAGTTAATTTATCAAAAGGAAAAAATATAAATGAAACAAATTTAAATAAATAATTATTCTGTAAATAACAAAAATATCCACTTAAATAACAAAAATTATAAACATAAACTCAAATATGGCATTTACTGAATACCTAATCTAAAAATACAATATTTTTTTAAAATAGCCTTTTAAAAGGGTACGTTTTTCAAAGCTATATCTGTTAGTCGTCTGATATTTGTGCATAGAATACCCCAGCTGAAGATGCCCTTCTTCAATTGGTGGGTCAATAAGTTAATAAGAATTGGTAATAACATAATTCTAAATGTATTCCAAGGATATTTGCGGCAGTGAAATATTCAATTTTCTGTCGTAAGATATTGTCAATGTCTCTCTTGTATTTCTTGGGGCTTGGTGTTTGGAGTTTACTTTTTATAATATTATTTATTTATTGTTAAAAGTGCTCGGTGTTGGAACAATCACTCTATATTTAGTGAATACTAGTCAGTGACATAAATAGAAACGTTGAATACGTGATATATCGTAAGTTCAGAAATTACCGAAATAACCGGTAAAAAATTAAAATAACCGGTAATTATCGTCATGTGTTTTTTGTTCTAATAACCGGTTAACCGGTAAACCGGTTAACCGGTAATGCAATCCCTATAAAGCATGTTTGGTTATATCCTCATATTTTGGTTCAACGAGTCTACCCTTGAACTAGAGCCTATTATTAATGATCCATCCCGTGTATTATTTTGATTAATATATTTAATTATTTCATACGGTAACTACACCTTTAAAAAAATATTAGCATCAGGGTTGGCATGTTTAAAACAAAATGTTGAAAACATTGAGAAAAGCTGTTTTAAACAAAAAAAACTGTTTTAAACAAAAAAACTGTTTAAAACAAAAAAAAAACAGTTTTTTTCCAACCCTGATTAGCATAGACTCCTAAACCTCTAACTTACCAGTACAAATGTTCTGAGGCGGTTTCACAAACTCCGTGTTGTTTACAGTTGTAACTTCAACTTCTGAGTAGTTTAGCGGTGCCTCTGACGAGTTAGTAGCAGCTGATAGAGACGTAATTTCATCACCGTATAAAGAGCACGAAAACTTCGTTTCCCAGAATTCCTTAAACCAGGGATTACGGGTATTTGTTGCCGGTTTTAAGGGCAAGTAGTAATCGTCAAAAGAGCGTACATGCGGCGAGTGAATTCTTATTGACAGTCCACCCCAAGCTTCCTCTTCAAAACCACGCGTTACGTCTCCTCTGTCAGCCCATCCATCACTGAAATCAATATGAGAGAATTTACAGATATGTGTTCATGACATTTATAAAACAGTTAAGCCATTCGCTAGGCTTACACTGTATAAAAAAATAACACATTATTCCATGTAGCAAATTAAATGCCTTTACACTCAAAGAAATGGTAAATTCAACAAAAAAAAAATGGTTAACTAACAATATCGTTAATTTTGTTAAACCAAACTATATTGATGGTATTTTTAAACAAGCTAAAAACGTACTCTTCGCCAATTTACTCAGCTTTTTATATATAACTGATACACATTCTATAGGATACTCTTCGCAGTTTTCTTGTAAATAATGTTAGTTTTTAGACATCCTAAATTTTGTGATACCATTTTTGTTGTGAAAAAAATTATATGAAAAAAAAATTAAAGAAATGTTTAACCTGTGTGGGATTCGAACACGGGACGTTGGATTGCAACGCAAAGCTTTAGCCGCTGCGCCACCACATATTGCTACGAAAATTAATTGTCTGTGATATACCTATATCTTTCGACAATCATACGTATTTCAACTCTTACTTTTATGAAATATATATTAGTAAAATTCATAAACAAAAAAAATATATTATGGAAATAATATTTCGCAAGATTTCCATTTTAGTACAAGCGAAACAAATTAAGAGAATATATATTTTTTTAATTAAATAATTAATAACTTTTTTATTTACCGATCGATTTTCTTCAAAAACAATAGGGTTCTTCCTCTAGCTAACACTAACTTACTTTCTAAATTTCAATACAATCTTTCTTAAGTTATCGTGCTTACAAGAAACGTGACGGACGGACGGACGGACGGACGGACGGACGGACGGACGGACGGACGGACGGACAGACAGACGGACATTTTGAAAGTTGTTCAGAATTCGTTCACTAACACAATGATATGAAAATGTTTTCTCTACGAGCGATATTTACGATTTTAGAAATGTGCCGATCAAATACAATATACTCTTCGTTTTTGCGAAAAGTATATTTTTGCGAAGAGTATAACAAGAGGTGATTGTTATTTTAATTAATAATAAGTTGTCGTACAACAAAACAAACATTAACTTAAAAAATAGATGAATAAGACTATTATTTTGTTCGTCTGACTATTATTTTGTTGAATTCTGTCAAATTAAACTAGATAATAGTATATTTTATTTTTAGCTATTATCGAATTGTAATTCTAACCCAGTATTAGTTCGCTGTATTATTGTACTTGGTAGACAAACCAATATTATTGTTGTCTTCTAGAAGTTCTAAAAGAATTACCATAAAATTTGCTTGCTTACCACGTAGTCTATTATAGAAATTATTCCCAGATGACGCCACATACAAATCACTGACAATAATCAATCATGCATTCATTATCTTATACTCTTATGAATTTATAGAAAATTAATAACATCTTATAAACGATCTCTAATCTTTGGTTTGGGTGGTCTGATGTCTCAATACTGAGATTTTGGCTAACCAAAAAAAACTTCATCATACAATAAAGTGTAGATCAACCTAAAAATTAGTTGGTGAACAAAAAACAAAGTCGTTGTACTATTTAATTGTAGACCAAATTGAAAATGGTTAGTGAACATAAAAAAATGTCATTGTACTATTTAATTTGTTACAAGAAGATATGATTATTAAACTACTATTTGTTTACGAAAACAAATAAAGTTGTATGACTATTCTTTACTGATTGATTTAACTATGAAACTAGATAGGCGCGATTTCATATGCTCTTTTTGGTTGAATTTACCTATCATTTTCTTTGAGTGTATGTAGGAATAGTATATATATGAAGTCAGAACATAAAGAGATTTGTGATGAAATCAGTACCATTTCTAAAATTTTTAAGATAAAAACCTGGGTCTTTCACATTTTACTCTTGAAGTAATGTATAAAAAGATCCGATGAGTGAAAAAAATCTCAAAAAGGCCACCATGGCAGGTTAAGATAAGTGTCCGTGCCTTTGCAACCTTTTTGCGTGTGGTTCCTTCCAGTGATATATCCTTGCGTAAAATACTACCACAAAAAGTTTTGACCTCAAAAATTTCATATCTGGGAAAAATTTTTTTTTCGAAAACCGAAAAAAATTTTTTTTTCTTAATCAAGTGAACCAATTTGTTTGTATTTCACATATATTATAAATACGCTCAAGACAATTTATTATTGATATTTTCATGAAATCTTTTCATGAAGAAAACAAAAATTGATGCTTTTGAATTTTTTGAAAAATGTATATACGTACTTACACGTTAGCGTCCACCTCTGTTTTTTTACTAATTATACACCATACAATAAGCTATAACATATATTTTTTACAAAACTCTATCGAAGGGGTAACGTAGTCAAATTGGCAAAGATAATGTTACGTGCTTACACCCCCCTTAGTAAACACCCTGTATCGTGGGTTCGCAAATTATAACACCAGGGTAACACTAAACAGTAAAATATTTTTTCTTCAAGCGTATTAAAATGTTTAAATTATGTCACCAAAAACAGAAGTAGAAGTAGGACATTGTTTTACTATTAAGAAAATGTTAGTACCGAACGCCACCGTAGTGGACATTGTTTTACTAGTAACATAATGTTAGTTCCGAAAGCGCCATCGCAGTGGGTATTGTTTTACTAGTAACATAATGTTAATACCGAAAGCCACCGGTGGCGCGCTATCCACTAGCCACTTGTCATATTGTGTCAACATGTAAGACTGTAGTTTGAATATTTGTACATTTATGATAAATAAATGAATTTTTGCATTTTAATACGCTTGAAGAAAAAATAGTATATATTACACGGAGTAGAACGCCTTTTTTTGTGTTTCGCCCAGTTTGCGGCTTCGGCTTCGCCTCAGCCGCAAATCCTGGGCTCAACACAAAAAAGAGTGCGTTCTACTCCTAGTAATATAATATACTATACTTACGTACTAATTACAACAAATAAAGAAAAAGAGTATAAATTGGTTAGAAACTCGATATATTAATAAATATATAAATGAACAACAACTGCTTGAATTACACGTATATTGAAAATTTTTTGGAGCAGTCTATGAATTTTTTTGAAATTACGAGATGTATTTTTCACAATACATACATTTTCTACAAAGCTCCTTCGAAACGGTAATACATAAAAAATTATGTGTTTAATAATAAGAATACATAATAAAAAAACGTTATGCTAATGATATATGAATATTAGTCGTCTTCATCTCTGTCCTCATTTATTGTAACACTGACAGTTTTACTGATTTTCGGAATATCGTCGAAACACCTTGCATATGATATTTATCCAGGGCTGGCTCTAGGGGGGGGGCGGAGCGGGCGGCTGCCCGGGGTGGCAAAACTCTAGGGGCGGCAAATTCTTCAAATCCACAGTTGTCAAAAAATATAAAAAGCTACAATTGTTTCACTAATATAGTAATAATAATGTTAACTTTATATATATATAATTTGTTATTGTTAGTTTTTTTTTTGTATATAAAGTAGGTTACATACAGACATTGTGTTTCTTATATGTGATTTTATTTTTTGTCTAATTTCTGTGGTGTGGTATTTTTTTTAAGTTTCAATACGGTTAATTTTTTCAATTATTTTATTTTACCCTTTTAAATACAGTAATCATATTGCTGAATATCCAAAAATTGCTGTAAACCTTATAACTAAAAAAACAATCATCAAGAATATTCAGTAGGTGACTCTTAAAATGTTATAAAAAATAATGGACTGAAAAGATAGGGGTAAAAATGAGACTGACAGGTAGCGGGGTAAATAAAAGACGTGATATCCCACCCAGATTGAAATAAATTAAACTTAATTTTTTATTCAAGTTTGTTTTGTACATTCAGAACTGTTTTATGTTATCCAATCAGGTCCTATGCATACTGTTAATGCGGGAAAAAATAGTATTCAATAAACTCTTTAATTCACTTTTAAAAAATTGTTGAACGCACCTTAGTACTTTTTTGGGGATTTTATAGTTTCTCTATTTGCATTATCCGTATTTGGCAGACGTCAACTAGAAGTGTCATACTTAACATTTTGTGATCAAGTTTATTAATCTGCTAGTTTTAAATCATGAAAAATTTGATTTTAACGAAAAAATGAAAAGCTGGGTAAAAAAGAGAATAAAGAGACCAAGTGGGCAGATTGAAGCAGGCACATTTCAGCTTCCAAATTTAGGAGAAGCTAGCCCTTCTGCAAGCCCCTTCTTGTTTAGTAAGAAATCTGAATAAATTATACATAAAAGAAAAAATCCTCCTCTCTCTTATTTTTGCACTTCCATTTGTACGACGTCAATAAGAATGGGAATAAATCACGTGTCTTTCATTTGCCCTCCACTGTCTTTTCTTTACCCCACTTGGAGGGTAAAAATGGACAATGTTTATTTTTGTTTATCAATTAAGGTACTTTTTAGTAAAAAAATACATAAAAATATAATTTTTCCTGTCATTTTTACATATGATACCAATCTTTCATTAAATATGACTCGATTCTAAGCAACCTAAAAATTGAAAGATGTCTTTTTGTCTCATTTTTACCCCGCCTGACACTAATGTTATTTATATAAGAGAGGGGCGGCAAAATGAAACTGTGCCCGGGGCGGCAACATACCTGGAGCCAGCCCTGTATATATCCATCTATAATTAAGAGAAAACTAATTTATTTTTTTTTAACTTAAACTTGAATTTATTATATGCAAGGTTTCTCGACGATATTCAGAAACCATCAGTAAAACTGTTTGAATTATTCGCAGAAGATATCAGTGTTACATAATAAATGAAGACAGTGATGAAGACTACTAATAACATTACCATAACATGTTTTTTTATTATGTATTCTTATTATTAAACACATAATTTTTTTATGTGTTACCATTTCGATGGAGCTTTGTAGAAAATATATGTATTGTGAAAAATACATCTCGTTATTCCAAAAAAATACGTAGACTGTTCCAAAAAATTTTCAATATGTGTAATCCAAGCAGTTGTTCATTTATATATTTATTAATATATCGAGTTTCTAACCAATTTATACTCTTTTTCTTTATTTGTTGTAATTAATACGTAAGTAAATACATTATTGTTTAGTGTTACTCTAGTGTTATAATTTCCGAACCCACGATACAGGGTGTTTACTAAGAGGGGGTTGTAAGCATTATCTTTGCCAATTTGAGTTTTGTAAAAAATATATGTTATAGCTTATTGTATAATGTATAATTAGTAAAAAAATAGAGGTGGTCGCTAACGTGTAAGTACGTATACAAATTTTTCAAAAAATCGAAAAGAGTAAGAACAAATTTTTTTTTTCGGATTTTCGAAAAACAATTTTTTCCCAGATATTATGAAGTTTTTGAGGTCAAAACTTTTTGTTGTAGTATCTTACACAAAGATACACCACTGGAAGGAACCACACGCAAAAAGGTTGCAAAGGCACGGACACTTATCTTAACCTGCCATGGCCTTTGTTTTTGAAGTACACTTCCAAAATTTAGAGAAAGTTATAAAATTTGATATATGTAACTAACTTTAACCACGTATTACTCTGGTTTAAATCGAGTTATTAAATCTCTGTAGTGTGATTTTTAAAGCTACCTCAAAAATTAAATTAACTCTCTTTTTTACGAAAAAAAAAAAATATTTTTTTTTGCTCGAAAATTCGTAAAATTATGGGTAAAATAAACGTTAATAAAAACGTTATTTAGCCTACCTATCCAGCACACGTTTATAGTAGGACCTCAAAATAAGTAAATCTGATATATAAAGCTATACTTTTCACGAAATATTGAAAAAATCAATTTTTTTCGGAAATCGACGTCAAATTATAATGCCTGAATAATAGAAAGAGATAGAAAGTAAAACATCTTCGCGACAAGCAGTACGCATCACCTGGCCTGCACACTGTGTGTGTGTCCGCAGAGCATTTTAGAGATAGTTTGGGCACTTTTTCACAGATCATCTTGTAATGCTATGTACAATATCACGTATTCTTAACTTCTTTTTAAGTTCTTATTTGAATATTTAAATAGTGTTCTGAATTATTTTATTGCTCGATGGAAGTACCTGTCTGCGTATCAAAAAGTCGGCCATATTGAATCAGCCATTTTGAATTAAGCGACCTCGAAAATCCCTTATATGTCAATTTGAACTAAATTGCTTTAAAATTTCTCGACTTTTTTTTTGTTTAAATAATAATGAATAAACAGTTTCCTCACGATTATATGTTTATAACCTTTTATTTCAAGCTATGTAAAATGATATCAAAAGGTTTTAGGAAAATCGAAGCTTCCCGTAATTATTCCGAAATAATGCATATTTTCAGCCTCTATTGACTCCACACAACGATATGCAGGATTTTTGAGAAAATTCAGCAATTTTTTATTTAGAAATATCATTTTAGGACAAACACATTCGCAATTGGCAATGCCAAACTGCAACTTCTTTTCTTTTAAACAACACTTAGTAATATATTATAATCTCCAGTAGTGTTATTCCGCATAAGTGTATTGTTTTATAGTATTAGTTCTGATTTACTTTTGCAAATCTCATTTGATCCATTTGCAAAACTCAATACCACCGAAGCGTCTCTCTGTCACATCCATTCAAGAATTTGAATAATTAACACTAAATTCTCATGATAGTGGAATTCCCCAAAGTACTCCTAACATAATTCGGGCGGTTATCAAGTGAGCATATACGCCCGCGTTCGTGTAAATTCAATACGAGGATAAACTCAATTATTATTCATACTAATACAATAACAGGAAAATCGGAAATCCACGTCTAGGCCACGATGTCTACAGACGAAAAGCTAAAAGAGAACCAGAGCAACTGAGAATTCCAACTAAATATTAGATAGGTAGACTTTCTTATTGCTCAACAGAATTATTTAATTGCAGGACAATATAAATGATAATAATAATAGTAAGCATAATGTATCTGTGTACAGGGTGGACCAAATTAGATGGGATTTTGGGTTTTCTCTAAAACTATGGCAGATAGACAAAAACCAATATAGGTGTCTTGAGCTCGATTTTCGAAAAACACACAATGGCGCAAACTGAGATCATCTATCTTTTTTCGACTACCAAGCTACAGAGCGTATTTGGAAAATTGGCATTTTTATCTCAATTATCAAGTGTCGAATAGAAAATCGAAACACTTTTTTGAGTAGAATCAATTGCTTATAAGAAGAAAATTATGCATGCCTCAGTTTTCGAGATATAGACATAACTTGTGTTTTTTTTAATTGGAACACTCTGTAAATTATTTCATTATTCGATCACAACTTAAATTAGCTATCCAACGATATATCATATGTCATATTTATATCTAGAAAAAGTGGTTAATTTTTGAAAAATGTAATATACAGGGTGTAATTAGTTTCATGTCATAAAAAAAACTGGTAATGGGGGCCGACTAGACAAACAAAAAACCTTTATGTCTTTTTCCCCTAAGGGCACTTTGAAAAAAAAACTGACCTAGGTCAACAATTTGAATATTAGGGTAGGAAACATTTGAGAACCACTGCCTTTCTGGGTCAATGGACGTGTAGTTATACCGCCTTTAAATTGTCATAAAAAAGTACAAAGATTACCGACCGACTAGTTCTCGCCGGCACGCGGCGGCCCGCGGTTTCAAAGCAAAGAAGGGCTGCACCTTTGACGACCACCTCAAATAAAAATGTAAATAATTCGTTATCTCTTTTTGCAGAACTGCAAGCAAATGATGGGCGTAGAGGTTTAAACACAGCATTTCTTTACATGTGTGTTTTTTTAATTTGGAACAAAATATTGGAGCTTTTATTGTTGTTTATTATTTATCAGATTTAAATGTGATTTATTAACATTTGTACCCTAAATGAGTGTCTTGGGTTAAGCTTAAAAAACGAGTAATTATTGCATGACATTGGGAAATAAAGAGTTAGACGTCTGAGATACGATAACAGAAAACAGTTATGTGTATTGTAAGTTAGAAAAAATCTGATTTATTTAACGAATTGCCAATCAGGTATCGAAAACTAAAATATTCGATAAATCTAGAACTTGCCAATAAATTATTTTTGATTTACATACATTTTTCGAAAAGGCCTCCGTCTACATCAATACACTTTTCGGCACTTGGTCTAAAATCCAAAAAGCAACACAAAAAGAACGAACAAGTAGTGTCTGTACGTAATCAAGAACTTAACGACTTGAACGGTAAGTCAATAAAATAAATTTTAATTGTAAATACGTGGCCCAAATTCAAAAAGAACAAAAACAACGAACGGGTTCGTCGACGTGTGTACTTAACGAAGTGCCCACAGAAACTAAAATATTGCACACGGGAGAGTATAGTTTTCTTCAGATCTACTGAGCACTCAGAAAACGCCGACGCCTTTCACCTTTACCGCACCGCTAAAGACCTTACCTTACCTACTTTTAAAAAACCATAAAAAGTGTGATGATTATCAACTTGTGTCCTCGCCGACGCGCGGTCTATAACAATGGAGCGCGACACTTTGAAAGAGCCGTATTAGCGTATTTGATGGTTAGAGGCGCCGACATACGCGAAGATAAAAGCCTATACCAACATTCCAGCAGTTCTCAAACAACATTATTGAAAATTTTCGAAATTTCTATTTATTTTTTTTTTTTTTCTAAAACTATGTTATATAAGGTTTTTTGTTCGTTTAGTCGTTCCCCACCACCAGTTTTTTTTAATGACATGAAACTGATTACTCCTTTATTTGTGAGGGGGCGATGGAAAACTATTAACAACAACATGACATGCTCGGAGCAAAAATAACTTTAAATCACTACTCTTTCTACATATTTCTATTCTATATTCCCCCAAATACCAATATAGAATTCTACAACTCTTTGTTTGATGTAATCAGTTCACTAGAGTACTTATATGGCAGTGACGTGTTAATCACAGGAGACTTTAATACTCCTGAATATTCTAATTATCTCGAGACAAATGTACTTAATGCTAGAGTATTACCACTTATAAATTTCCTTAATTTTTCCGATTACAAACAATATAATTTCAACTTTAATGGAAACCAGAGAATACTGGACCTGGTATTGTCAAATAAATATTGCGCCGTCGAAAAAGCGTTAGATACATTACTACCCGAAGACAATCATCATCCTGCGATCGTAGTATATTTCGGTCTTACTAAGGAGGAAAAGAAAAATAGACAAAAAATTGACAATATATTTTACAATTTTCGTAAAGCAGATTTCATAGGGTTGTATGAAAGTTTAACTCATATAGACGGCTTCTTAAATACGTATACCGATGTTGACAGTTCTTGCGACGCATTTTATAGAAAACTATGACTTGCTTGTTACCTTTGTACCTAAAACCAAACCTCATAGACGAATGTATCCACCTTGGTTTAGTCCTATCATTATAAAATGTATCCGTCTTAAATATAAAGCCTGGAGAGACTATAAAAGATATAAAGACCCTGTCGCATTACAAGAATTCCAATTTTTGAGGCAAAGAATTAAAGCTGATATAGAAAACTCTTAGAAAGAATACTGCAGTCGTGTCGAACGTAATATAAAAAATAATCCTAAAGAACTATGGCATTTTCTTAACAATAAAAAAAAATAATAGTGGCATGCCAAACAATATGATATATAATGATAGTATGATAAACGACCCAAAAAACATTGCAGATGCCTTTGCATACTTTTTTCAGAGTTCCTATATAGATAGCACTCATTTTGAAGTTACCTCTCAAAATACCCTAACAGATAGCATACATCTAAAGCAATTTACTGAAACTGAAGTACTTAACTGTCTTAAAAAATTTAAACCCAAAGGTACTGTTGGCCCGGAGAAAATACCTGCTTTCTTCCTACGAGACTGTGCGTGTCTTCTTGCAATACCACTTACCATAATATTTAATCCCTCCATTAACTCTTCTTCATATCTCTCTTCTCGGAAGTTCTCTAAAGTAATACCCGTATACAAGAAAGGAGGGAAAAACCAAATTGAAAATCATAGACCTATTACTATTATCAACAACTTTTCTAAATGTCTTGAAATGCTTCTCCACGATTTCCTCTTTTTTCATTTAAAAAACAAAATCACAACTAAACAACACGGCTTCATGAAGGGAAGATCCCCAACTACGAACTTATTCTGTATAACGCAATTCATAGCTGATACATTTGACACCGGTCTGCAGGTGGACGTTATGTACACTTTTCGAAGGCATTCGATAGACTTAATCATGGTATTCTGCTTAACAAATTAGATCATTTTGGCCTGTCAAAAAATCTGCTATATTTTTTCAAATCTTACCTTGAAAACAGAAAACAGTTTGTACAATGTTGCGGTCAACAATCTACTGAAATATCTGTCACCTCTGGGGTTCCTCAAGGGTCTATACTGGGACCATTATTATTTAATATATACATTAATAATATTATAAATGAGGTGGAAGCAAATTGTTTATTGTACGCGGATGATATGAAAATATACACTGCTATTAAGTGCTCTGATGACTGTATTAAGCTACAAATAGCATTAAACAAAATAAATAACTGGTGTACATCAAACAGTCTGCCTCTAAATCCTTCCAAATGTAACGTAATGTCCTTTTCTCTGAAACACAATGTCATAAAATATGACTATTCTATTGATGAAGTTTCCTTGCATAGACCTAACACTATCCGTGACCTTGGCGTAATTTTCGATCCTAAACTATCCTTTAATGACCATATAAATGATATAGTAACAAACTCCTTCAGATCTCTTGGCTTTGTGATACGGAATACACGCGAATTTAACGATATAAATACCATCAAGTTATTATACTGCGCTCTTGTTAGACATCGCGTTGAATATGCCTCCATCATATGGTGTCCTCACTACAATATTCATGTGCAAAATATAGAAAGAGTTCAGAGACGTTTCCTAAAATATCTCAGCTTCAAGGATGATAATTTATATCCACCAATCGGATTTCCACATAATGAATTACTGTCTAGACACTCGTTCGACGCTCTTGAAAATCGCCGTATTATAGCATAGCCCAACTAGTTTTCTTACGCAATCTAATAACGAATAACATTGACAGTGAAGAGATTCTCAGCCAGTTGAATTTCTCAGTTCCCCATGTAATCCTACGGCAATCCCCTACTCTCAATCTCCAAACACCCCGTATTAATGTAATGAAATTCTCACCACTTCATCAAATTTGCAACAATTATAACTCTGTCCAAAAAAAATTGATTTGTTCAACTACAGTATAGCCTCGATAAAAAACCTAAAATTATAGTGTGTACCGACATTTATTATATCTGAACTTCTAATAATTTAGCGGCATTTAGTTTTTAGTCCTTAGCACTTTTAGTATTCTCTTTTTTAGTATTTCTTTTGTTACTGATTTTAGTTATTAGCATTGTTAGTTAGTACCTATTGTTATAAATATCACTCTGTATTGTACCCATTCAGTAATTGGTGTTATGCTGTTGTATGGTGTAAGTTAAATAAAATAAAATAAAATAAAATAAAATAAATAAAATAAAACACTTAAACTACACTAAATGTTCGAATTGTCTTCCATTGACATCTATGCATCTTTATCGCATTTCTAATATTTATTCAGAAGACCATGGCAAAAAAAAGAAAATCGAAATAATCGTAAATGTCAAAAACTAATTTGTGAGTTAATTGTGAGTGAGCATTGCTAAAAATGGTTCAATTTAGTAATGGTGAAAAATATGATATGATTAAGTGTTTTATAGAATGCGGA
The DNA here is from genome assembly GCA_936432065.2 of Rutpela maculata. NCBI lineage: Eukaryota > Metazoa > Arthropoda > Insecta > Coleoptera > Cerambycidae > Rutpela > Rutpela maculata. The sequence goes on along the minus strand of OW386291.2, from coordinate 2,691,304 downwards.
GAAGATTCAAATTTAGCTTCCGAGTTTTATTTTTTTAGGTAAGTTATAGACAGCAAAACTTTATGCCAAAGGTGCTGCCTAAACAATAATTTTAGATATCCAGAAAAGAGACAAACAGGCATAAAAATATTGAAAAGGCTACAACAAAATTTAACAGTTTCGATTATTTGTAAAACCTCGATAAAAAATATATAATAAAGCAGGTAGAGAAGCTGTAGAAAATATTGTTTTAGAAACTGTAAGAGAAAATCCTAATATATCGTCTCGCGAAATACAGACAAAATTAGGAATCCCAAAAACAACTGAGTTGAGTTGCTTAAAAAAAATAAATTCAAACCCTACAAAATTAGGATTAGTCATCGTCTATACCCAAACGACTTTCAAAGGCGTCTCGATTTTTGCCAGTGGTTTTTGCATCAGTGCAATGAAGTGTCAGGATTTAAAGGAACAGTTATATGGACAGACGAGGCCCATATAAGCAGTGCCGGAATTTTTAATCGGAATAATAACCACTATTGGGCTCATGAAAATCCGCACGTAACCGCTACAGTCAATCGACAAGGACGATTTGGATTTGGTGTATGGTGTGGTTTTATTAGATACCAAATTATAAGTCCTCATTTTTTTCACGGCAAGGTAATTTGAATACCGACAAATTTTATTAACATTCTACGACAAGAAATAGAGCCCTTTGTATACAATATGCCTGTAAGACAATTTCAAAAATTAATTTACCAACACGATGGCGCCCCAGGTCATACGTCAAATGAAACACGAAATTATTTAAATGCTCAATTTGGGGAGGATTGGATAGGTATCTATATATCACACGGGACTAGTTTAATAATGTCTAGTTAGCTAAGTTAACTAAATCGATAGCTGACTGGACATTAGTAAACAACAAAGTAGTTTAGATATTGTAATATGTTGCAACCCCTTAAGATTTAAGGTTATGTTAGTTGCACTGAAAAGTAGGCACAGAATTCAGTAGTTCGGATGTCTGAATGTGGAAAGAACTGACTAGAAGGTCTAGAGTGATGACATATCTGTTCTGGAACTGTCTAGAGTATGGTGACGTCATCAGAGAAGCTTCTAGATCTGTCATCTTTAGGTATATAAGGCATGGAGTAAACCAAAAGTAGAGAAGTTAGTGCAGTACTAATTGTCAGTTGAAATGGTCAGAGAGTAAACAAGAGTAGTAAGATCAGAACAGAAGAGAGTAAAGTGATCAAGTAGTACACAGTGTGTTATTAGCCAAGTAGTTATTGTTGTAATTAAGTAAGTTAATAAACTAGTGTTTAGTGTTACCCTGGTTGTTATAACCTCCGAACCCACGATACAGGGTGTTTACAAAAAGAGTGTAAGCACGTTACAATATTGTTTAATTTTTAGGAAATAATGGTCCTATTTTGTGGCCAGCTAGATCTGAGGATATAACCCATGCCGACTTTTGGCTTTGGGGTTATTTAAAGAATATTATCAATATTATGTATCACTGTGAAAAATGAAGGTAAATTTACCGCCGTTATGTGTAAAATTTTAACGTAACTTTACCCGCAAAGAGAGTGTAAAATTCCATTTACCAGGGAGGATTACCCAAAATAGAAATTTTACACTCTTTTTGCGGGTAAAATTACATTACGATTGGGTGTAATTTTACACGCAACGACGGTAAATTTACTATGAAAAGAAAGTCCTGTCTGGATAAGGGGCAATTTTGTTACACCTCCTTGGTATAACGGAGATAATTAGTGTAATTACAGACAATTCGTGGTTACAACTTGATGGTGCACCACCACATTTTAGTAGATATGTTCGTTCGTCAGACCATTATAGTAACCAGTTACCTGAAAGGTGGACAGGAAGAGGAGGTCTGACATTTTATAAAACTAAAATTATATCTAATTCCTTATTTTATTAAATTATGTTATTGCATGACCGCCTAGGTCACCCGACCTGATTTCAATGGATTTTTCCTTTGGGGATTTGTGAAATCAGACGTTTATAAAGTAGAACCAACGACTCGAGAAGATGTGATGGAAAGGCTTCGTCAGTGTTTGAATTGTATAAATGTTGATATGTTATACAATGTAAGGCGTTCATTAATCAAGAGACTTCAGTGTTGCGTGAATCAAAATGGTGGACATTTTGAGCAATTGTTAGGCTAGTTTCAATATCGTGAAAAAATTATTTCTCATAAACCGTTCATAGTTATTATAATAAAGTGTATAATATCAAAATGTGAGAAATTGTATGCGTTATTTATCCATGTAAAAAAAAACCGCTGTCCAAGGAATCACTACTTCCACATCCAGATTTTCTATTCAAGTCTCTCACAAAGAAAAAATTTTGTATGTGGAAATAATTGCTTATGGAACTTTAATAATATAATATTTGAAATCGTGTACCTCAAAAACCCATAAAACGATATCCCACATCGGTAGTGGGGTGGGGGTGGTGGTAATGGGAGTGGATGAAGCAAAAAAATATTTTGAGGTTTTTGGCTCTTGTACACACACTAAATCACTTTTTTTTTCATCCCCTTAAATAATGGGGTGGGGGTGGTAATGGCTAATGCCAAAAAAATTTTTAAGACCTTATCTTCTCTTATACATACTAAATGCCAATTTTATAGACTCTTATCTGCTTGATTTACCTATTTACCCCCCAACCTTTCGACGGAATAAGATGAAAATATAATCTAGTTCCAGTTCCCGTTAAAGTACCAAATTTCAAGTCAATATCTTAAACGGTTCCAGAGTAATCGTGCGCACAAAAAAGCTAGACAGAGATCGACAGAAATTTTTTTCGCTCAAACTTAAAATCTCGATGTTTCAAGACATTCTAAGCCTATTTGAACAATAAAAATTTTCAATTTTTTTTTTGTCGTTACTATACTATACGAAAAGAAGTGTAAACAAATACCCGGTATAACAATAATTTATTTCAAACATTTTTTCAATTAATACATCGTTATCAAATAACATCCTACATTTTTAGAAAAAACAAATAATAAATCGCGAAGATATGGCAGTCAAGAAAATGTTTGTAAATTCCCAAAAAAAACAGGAAAAAGTCATAACTTGGCAATGTTGCATCCGTTTGGCAAAATATTTTAGGGTGTAATACAGGACCCTGCGAGGATTAACTGATGTCAAAAAATCCAGGGTGTTCCATTTTAAAAAATATGTACTTTCTTGTGTAACTCGTTTTTGTGACACCTTGTATAATTGAACATAATTTCACGTTGTAGTAGAGATGAAACATTGAAAGTTTTGTTAAGAAAGTTTTTTATAAAGTTAGCCGTTTTTGCACAATCTTCCGAGGGAGCACTAACTGGACACTAGGGGTGGACACCCGGTATAGGTTTTCTGGAGCATTTATCTCTAAAGCACTTAAAGTCGTCATTAAATCTAACATACGGATTTTCCTATGAGCAAATGTCACTTCTGAATAATAATATTTCATGTACGCGAGTATTACTCAGTTTGCCTTTGCACTTAACATTTTCCATGAAGGCAAATGCGTTTTATAAATTAAATGAAATGTAGTGTGACATTCAGTCAGACATCCTACAGTTCAATTCAATTCTTTATGCCCGAATGAAGTTGCAAATGCATCAATATAAAATAGGTGCGATAAAAAAGAAATATCGAGTCTCAACTTTGTAACGTTAGTGACAGTACTAAAATATATTGTACATGAGCTTTCAGGATATTATTTCATGACATTTATAGGTAAATAAATAAGGGCAAATTTCAGTGAGCATCATTTAAAATTACGGATTTTGAGAAAAACTTATGTGAATGCTTATTACGAGAAATTTAATTAATGTTTTTGAATCATTTTTACTTCCTAAAAATGTACAGGATGGTCAAAAATTATTTGTCAACTAAGAACCTTTTTAATAGAATTTTCTCAATTTTTTCAAATGGAACACCCTGTATATTTTTCGACGATGTGATGAAGAAATGAGAAACGAACATTTTTTGTGAGTATTTCCCTATGGCTAATTGCAACCATTTTCGTTTTATCGAGCAATAAGCACAAAATTTGAGAATAAACTTAAAAAATAGAGGTTTCTTAAAATAATTCATTAGAAAATATTATAATAAGTGCTTCACATGTTTCCCATTTTGATCGACACACATCTTTATGCGCTTTTGAAATGAGGTTTCTACTGTTCCTAAAATTGTCGGTGTGATAGATCTACAAGCAGTTATTATCCTTTCCTTCATATTTTGTACTGTTGTTGGTGTGTCCTTACAAACAATTTCCTTCACGTATCCCCATAAAAAGAAATCCATTTTTGTAGATCTGGGGATCTAGCAGGCCATTTAGCGAGTCCATTTCTTCCAATCTAAGGAAGTGGGTAGGTATTATTTAAGTGGTCTCTAACTGCATTTAAATAATGTGGTGAAGTACCATCTTGCTGAAACCACATCCTATTTCGAATCCGTTCAGGAAGATTCACCAATAATTGTGGCAGATAGTTTTCCAAAAAATGAAGATAAATAGCTCCAGTCAATGTACCGTCAAAAAAATGTGGCCATATTACATGTTCTCCAATAATTCCTTCCCAAACGTTTATAGACTATCTGCGCTGGTTATTAACTTGCCTAAAAAAGTGAAGATTTTCCGAAGCATAATAATGGAAATTATGTCTATTAACAAATCCATTTAGTTGGGGGACTACTCCCCCCCCCGAACTTGGGGACATTGTTTTTCATAATGATTAAGGCCTAAGGAACAATTTAAAACTGGCTGTACTTTCATAACGACGGCCATATGTTAAAAAAAACTGTTGCGTTTTTGTCATTTAACACAAAAACTAAAAAAGATGGACAAAAACTTTTTTCACAAAAAACAACGTGCATAAAATTTTCTACAATTTTGTTCCTATACAATATTTTGATAAGCGTTACCATTTTCCAGACAACATAATTAAATCCTTATGGGAAATGGCTTTCGGTCAAACTCTTTGAAACTCTGAATTCTAGTAGTTCTTGACGTGTGGAACAAAAGTTCTTAAGGGCAATAAATCCTAAAAACTCATTTGAGATATAGCTTCTGAAGTTGGACTGGTGGTTTAGGTATAGTGGGTGAAATATCGTCTCCATCATATTCTCCGCCCCCTAGAACGGAGGTATACCGCTTCCAAGCTGATTTTTGTTATTTTCGTGGCATTTCATTATTGGGGGTGGGGGTAGTTTCAACCCCCGGGGATGGCTTTGTTCACCTGTGGTCAACATTTACCTATTTTATTCAAATTGAATATTTTCTAATACCATATCTAAACAAACCCCGTTCCCTCTACCTTCGTGGGGGGGAAGGGTGGAGGTGGCGAGCCGTCGAGTAGGGGGGGCGAGGGCCCCCCTTATATATATATGAAGTGACGGTGAGAGGTAAACTCTCATATGGTCAGATGCTACTATACGTCGGACAAATGTCACTGGCGCATAGCGACTTGCTTTTTTTGCAAGTAGAAAGAGCGGCGACCTCTAGCCTTAGTGGTCTATACCCACTGTTTATGAAATAGGATTTGGAGGAAACAACTACTCAGCGGCCAAATACCCCGACCCGCATTGAATTACACCTTCAAATCGTGATCAGTAACCAACTATCATTTGTCTGTTCCTAACCAGACATAGACCGGTTTCGAACTTATGTTCTCCTCAGTATGCCATAGGTCATGGAACAGACAAATGATAGTGGTCAACTTGATAGTCTTATACAAACTGAATCAAATGAAGTGACGGTGAGAGGTAAACTCTTATATGGTCAGATGCTACTATACGTCGGACAAATGTCACTGGCGTATAGCGACTTGCTTTTTTTTGCAAGTACCAAGAGCGGCGACCTCTAGCCTCAGTGGGCTCTTGGTACTTGCAAAAAAAGCAAGTCGCTATACGCCAGTGACATTTGTCCGTGTTGGTGTACTTCCGGGTGTTTTCCCACGTAGTTGATAGGCTCCTGCTGGAGCCATTGTTGTCTAAACGACGTTTCGGTAGAATCCCATCTTCAGGTTCTCGCTGAAAGCTGCCTACTGCTGCTCCTCGTATACAGGGTGGTCCATTTGAAAAAATTGAGGAAATTCAATTTAAAAATTTCTTAATTTAAAAATAATTTTTTGCTATCCTGTATATTTTTAGGAAGTAAAAATGATTGAAGAGCATTAATTAGATGTCTCTGAATCAGTACTCACATAAGTTTTTCTTAAAACCCATAATTGTGACTGGTGATTTTTTCAATATGCATCTGCAGATGGCATTATTTCAACAAAAAAAATCATTACATTCAAGTGGTTGGGAGATAGTCAATAATAATATAGGAATGAATAGAGTCCAGAAAGAGGTTTCAAAAAATGTACTAATATGCATAGCATTCCATTTTAAAAAAGGCACACTTTGATCCTGCGAGCCAAGACGAAATGTCTTGGCTCGCCATGTATATTCTAAAATAATATACGGTTATAGACTTTTTTATCTAGTTTACTTGTATTTTTTTTTTAATTTCTAGCTATCGTAGAACTCGAGATATCGAAGTCCAACGCACTATTACCCCAATAGTATTTGTGTATTTAACAATCTTAGAATTAAAAAACGAACAGTGCATACATATCTCTAGAAATATTTTACAATAATTATTCGCAACATCAAAAAATTTATTTATCGGGCTTAGAAAGAAAGAATATGCTTACTTGCATGCCCAACACATCTGTTGTTTTTTTAAACCATGTTTCTATTTTAAGAGGTCTACAGATGACCCAACCAACCAGCCAACCTTCTCGGTACACTTTGAAAATTGCCACGACAACTCATAAAGTTGAACTGGTCTGCTGGAATTCCAGCATCTTCAAAGAGTACCGACAATGTTGGCTCCAGCAGATTTACAAGTTCGCATGGCAATCTTCAGAGTGTACCCATGATCATGATACAAAGAATTAGAGGTATGACATTGCGCATCTAGGCGGAGCCAAATCGACAGTTGCTTCGTCACGCGGTGATAATTTTCTACCCGCTTCCTTCGTATAGTCGACGTTTGTAATTTTTAAAACTATAATTTAATGCTTATTTTCTCTTTTACCTTAACTCATTAATAAAAAATGAATACGTGTTTTATTTGTGGACCAAGCCAATATTCTATATACAGGGTGTTTCGAAAAGATTGGGACAACGCTTAGCCGTAGATTATTGACATCAAAACAAGTCGATTTAAGTAAAAAAGTAGTGGTCTAACTCTTTTCGTTTTCAAGATATAGGGTGGCAAAGTAAAAAAATTGTATTCGTAATTTGTCTCTATCTTAGAGACTATTATACGTATCTACTTCAAAGTTGATAACAACATGTTTTTCAGGCTAATTACAATGGTGCTATTACCGATGCCATATTTTATAGATGGCGCTAGTTACAGGACTTTTACGTGACACTTTATGTCATAACTTTTTTGAGGTTAGGTTTTGGACCAGAGCTGGGTAAAGTACTCTGAGAAAGTGCTTCAAGCACCAAGTACCAAGCACTTAGCTAGAATGCTTTAAAGCATCAAGTATCAAGTACTTTTATTTACAAAAGTACTTCAATTACCAAGTACAGTACTTGAAAAAGTAAAGTACCAAGTACCAAGCCCTCAAAAATATAAATGTTAAGCGGTAATATGAGATTAAAAAACAAAAGCAACATTATTGTCACGCCAATCACACCTTTATGATATGACGATCATGAAATATTCAGGAAGAATAAACGCTCTAAAAGAAAATTATTTATGTATTTATTAGTAAGTAGTGTAGGTACATAATAATATTAATAATATACACATTACATATTAAAATTAAAATAAACATTTCATATAAAAACTTATCTAAAAAAGTCAAACCTATACTATACTATTCTATACTATACTAATACTATAGTGGGTAAAAATAAACTTCTTAAAAAGTGTTTAGGGAGGAACTCTTTTTGTTGGAATCTGGCATGTAACAAAGTATAACTGTACATTTTTGGCTTGGGCGAGGTTGACAAACAATTGAAATTACATTGTATCGTTTTTTCTCGCATTTTTATGAATATCTCCTGTCGTATTGGTCATATTGCAAAAATATAAAATGGAGATTGTTCACAACAAAATTTTAAACAGATTAAGATATCCTAGGCCTTTATTAAATATGTACTAACCTCAAAAAAAAAAAGATCAAGCCAATATATAGCTTTTTTGAATAATTTAATATAGCTTTAATAATAATCTATCCATTTATTTACAATTTGGATGTTAACAACCACAGAAAGTTTCAAGACAAATATTTGTTTAAACAGCCAAAAGCCATAAACTATTTAAAAGTTTGCGGGCTCTATAATCATTATGCCATTAAGTCGTACAGAAACAATATTGTTTTAAACTGTAGGTGAGTTTTTAAAGATACTTTTGAATGGTTTTAATAGACTGGCGGTACATGACCAGGTGCAACGTTTTTAAAATGCACGCCAATCATATATATGAATGAAATTACCATGAATATGCCAGAAATACAAATTTTAGGCAGGCGTCGCGTGCACAAGGGGGTGCAAATCGGTTTTTTTTGTTTCTTTTTTTTGGGTTTTATTTTATTTTTTTTAATGGATGCCAATAGTGCCAAACGAAAAGCCGTGAAAAAGAATCCAGCGGAAATTCATTGGCATGCAGTTTCCGCGCTCAAAACAACTGTTAATGTGCATATTAAATCGTAAAATTTTTTGGTGTTCTTGATTTTGGATGATTTTGATTTTGGATTTTTTTTTCAAGGCTTTTCGTTTGGCACTATTGGCATCCATTAAAAAAAAAAAACCAAAAAAAAAGAAACAAAAAAAACCGATTTGCACCCCCTTGTGCACGCGACGCCTGCCTAAAATTTGCATTTCTGGCATATTCATGGTAATTTCATTCATATATATGATTGGCATGCATTTTAAAAACGTTGCACCTGACTGGTCATGTACCGCCAGTCTATAATGAAATAATTTTTTACGTTTAGTTTAACAATTTTTTTAGAAAATTAATTTTCTTTTAAAGTACGGTATCGGTTTCCAATTAACATAAGAGAATATTTATTTTTTTAATTATGTTTTGTACCTACCTTCTTTTTAAACATGTTAAAATTTTTCAGTTTTGTAAAAATAATCGCAAAAATACAAGCGCTAATAGTCCAATCAATGGAGCGCTAAAATGACCAAAATCTCTAATTTGAGTGCTAATGAATGGATTTTGATGAAACCTTGTGCAATGTCTTTGTAATGACGTTAATAAAAAAGTTGAAAAAATATTGAGTAGGAAATAATCGGAAGGGGTAGGCACGGGGGTTCCGTAACTTGTAGAATTAGGTCAAAAATGACAAAAAAAACAATATATTTACCTTCTTTGGCCCAAAATAATATGTTTTTACTCTTGTGAATTTTTTAGAAAAATGCATATTTTTCGAGATATGGTACTCGAAAATTCCTAAAAGTGAAGGAGGGGAAATGTAAAAGTTGAAAAAAAAAATCTGATAAAATTCAGATGAATGTATCATCGAATTACAAGACTATTTTTTATTTGCGAGTTTTCCGTAAAGTGCGTTTTCACCGAGTTTTTCCAGAAAAACATGAAAAACTACTCCTTTCTTTGAAATTGTAGCGCTTTAAAAACACGTAATTTAAAATTTTGAAAAACCCAGGCGTATGCATTAAGACCTTCTAAATATTTTTTGTCTCTTGGAATTTTTTTTTAACTTGCTAATTTTCCGAGTTACAGGAAGTTTTTCACGATAAATAATGTACTACATTTTTTGCACATTAAAAAAATACATGAACATTCGAAAACTGAGCTTGATCTATATATATTATTATAAAAAATATGAAACCCATAAAGTTATACCATTTTTAAAGGTTCAATATAATTTTTATATTGAAAATATGAAAAAGTTTTCCGAAATTTTTTTTTTTTCACAATTTTTATTTGTTAATGATAAAAGTGGGAGAACTGATTCAAAGGGTTGAAATAAGACTTTTTTAATCAATAACTTATTTTCAAAAAACCATTTGTTTCGTAACAATAAGGAAGATAAAATTCGTGATATACCTTTTCGAATGCCATTTAAGAATAAAATGCAGTAAACAAGCACTGCATAAAAGTGCGTCATTTCATTATCTTTAAATAAGTATTAAAAATCATCAAATTTATTATTTGGATGTGAGACACGACAAACTGTTAACCTAATATATATAAATCATGCTCTTTTTTCGAATTTTCACGTATTTTTTAATGTGCAAAAAAATGTAGTACATTTATCGAGAAAAAGTGCCTGTAACTCGAAAAATTAACAAGTTACAAAAAAATTCCGAGAGACAAAACATGTTTAGAGGGTCTCAATGCATACGTCTGAATTTCTTCAAATTTTTAAATTACATGTTTTTAAAGCGCTACAATCTCAAAGAAAGGCGTAGTTTTTCGTGTTTTTCCGGTAAAACTCGGCGAAAACGCACTTTACAGAAAAGTTGCAAATAAAAAAGTCTTGTAAGTATTTCTATAATATATTCACCTAAATTTTTTTAGATTTCTTTTCAACTTTTACATTTCCCCTCCCCCACTTTTAGGAATTTTCGAGTTGCCATATCTCGAAAAATATGCATTTTTCGAAAAAATTCACAAGAGTAAAAACATCTTATTTTGGGCCAAAAAAGGTAATTTTTTTTTCATTTTTGACCTAATTCTACAAGTTACGGAACCCGTGATAAAAGAAGTTTTCTACCCCTTGCAATCATTTCCTACTCTAATCTTTTTTCAACTTTTTTATTAACGTCATTAGAAACACATTGCACAGGGTCTTATCAAAATCCATTCATTAGCACTATAAACGAATCGAAAAAAAAAAAAATTGCAAAACATGGTTAAACATAAAATAATTATTTCATTAAAACCAATTAAAAGTACCTATAACACCTACAGTTTAAAAAAATGTTGCTTCAGATTCAATTATTGCACATATTAAGGTGAAAATAAATTAACTATCTCATCTCATCAGTCCTCAATTATTCTAAAACTAAGACTTAACCTTTTCTTTATTTCACAAATACGCAACAGGAATGGTAATCACACACTTGCATCACCAATTATGAATAACTAAACAGTGAACACAAGCGATTTTGTTTTTCTATTAGTTCCTGACAATTCATGATGAGACTTATTGTCTTGAAGGGCCTTGAACGAATTTTAAAAAGAGCTTGCACGTACTTTAGAAATACTTCAAGCACTGCAAAAGGATTTCAATTACTTTCTAAAGTAATTGAAGTACTAAAAAGGACTTCAATTACTTTAAAAGTAATTGAAGCACTTTCAAAAGTAATTGAAGCCCTCTGAAAGAGCTTTAAAGCCCCAAGTACTTATGCAAAGTACTTCAAATGTCAAGTACCAAGTACTCTCTTTTAAAAGTAATTGAAGCACAGTGCTTGAAGCCCTAAAAGTGCTTCAAGTACTACTTCAAAGCACTTTACCAGAGTACTTTACCCAGCTCTGTTTTGGACATCGTCTTCTACTATAATCGAAACGCAATTTAGTTTAAACGCGATTATTTCACTCATTAACGCTATAGCCAATGAGAGCCTGTTTTTTCACTACATTGCACCAATCATTATTAGTGGTAATTCAAGCTAGATCTGCTTTTGACAGGACCAACATGCAAAATTTATCGCTCTAATTCTTTAGGTCGCTGCAGCGGCAAATATTGCGAAAATTTTTTGACGTTTTGTGTCGTGACATGTTTTCGGCAAATAGGACAAATCGTGCTTTTAAATGTTATCTATAAATATCTTCTCTAGCTTATTACTAATTGTTAACGTAAATTGTAGTACTGTATTAATTACCTAAAAAGCCAATGCTGTGTGGAACTTATATAGGTTCGGGACAAGTTATAGGTACACAGCTTTCAATGGCTTAATACTTAACATAATTACAAAATAATTTTCTCAACTAAAATTAAATATGAATATCTACGAAGCAAACAAATAATTTATTTCATGATAAATACACAAATGTAGGTACTTACTTATGGTAATTCATCAATCATTACAAAGCAGCTAACACTTATTTGGAAAATCAAAACTCTGCAGTATCACTATATACATTATAATTCGTTGTACTTAAAGTTTCTCTACTTAAACAAGTAAACCTTAACTTAACTATCAAACTTCTCAAATTAGAAACAAGGATTAAATACATAAATATATATTATTAAACACTTTAATATAATAATTCAATTCACTGTTTAGGCTAGTAACTAAGTTAAGCTAGCGTTACTAGATGGCGGTACCATACCATCTGAGCCGGCAGCCTTAGAAAGTAAAAGGGATAGATTGGTAATATGCAATTTGTGTGATTTCATCCGTAATGTGATTGGTCGAAGCGTGCTTTGTTGTGATGACTAGTCTTATAAGTTACAGTACCTATGGTTTAACGTATATTATTTTTCTTTATTGTCATAATTTAAACCTACTTTGTTTTTTATTAGATGAGTCGCTTTGGAAATGCATTTTTATGTGACGTAAATGATGAAATTGAAGATGAAGGTGAGTAATCTCTAAAAAGCAACAAGGAAACGTCTGAAGGCAATTAATTACTGAACATAATATTGAAGATATACTTAATGAATTATGTATTCGTCAAATATTCTCCACAAATACCACTCGTGCTTTAAATTTTATCTAAAAATTTTTTCTCAAGCTAAGTTGCCCCTAGTTAATATAACTCATGCAAATTGGCAGTTTATTATCAAAGATTAAATCCCTCCCGCTAAAGCGGTCGGGATTTAATCAGATAATAAACTGTCTATTTGCACTCTTTATATTACCAAGCAACACGCTTTCGAAAAAATTTTCGATAAAATTTTAAGCACTAGTGATATTACATACGATAAAATGCACCCTTTCAGAGAAATACGCGATTTACAACATTATCACACACCAGTTCGAGGAAATTCAATTATACCTAAAAGCGGTTTTCTTATCTAGTAGGTGTACGTCAAGTACGATATCTTGAAGTCGTCAATAGTGCTTGTTGTAGATATGTATAATATTCTTCAAGATAGAGACAAAATATGAAAACATTTTTTTTAATAATATCACTCTGTATCTTGAAAACGAAAAGAGTTAGACCGCTACTTTCTGGGTTAAATCAACTTGTTTTGATGTCAAGAGTCTACGCGTTGTCCCAATCTTTTCAAAACACTCGGGGTGTTGAATTTCTTCGAACTGGTGTGTGACAAAGTTGTAAACTGCGTATTTCTCTGAAAGGGTGCATTTTATCGCGTTTAAACAAGCACACCTTTTCTTTAGGAAACTAAATTGCGTTTCGATTATAGTAGAAGACGATGTCGAAAACCTAACCCCAAAAAACTTAGGGCTTAAAGTGTCACGTAAAAGTCCTGTAACTAGCGCCATCTATAAAATATGGCATCGGCAATATCACCATTGTAATTAGCAACCTGAAAAACATGTCGTTACCAACTTTGAAGTAGATACGTATAATAGTCTCCAAGATAGAGAAAAATTACGAATACATTTTTTTTACTTTGCCACCCTGTATCTTGAAAACGACTATACCACTACTTTTTGAGTTAAATCGACTTGTTTTGATGTCAAGTATCCACGGCTAAGCGTTGTTCCAATCTTTTCGAAACACCCTGTATACACAAAGCCTTTTAAGGGTGGCGGTGCAGTGCTTAAGAAAATGATTTCGTAGTTCGAGAATTTCTCCTATATTCCTGAATCAATTGAAAACATTTTTTGATAGGCTTCTACAGGAAACTTGATAGAATGGTACCAGACTTTTGAAATCAACAAAAAAATTTTTTTTTTTATTTTCGCACGAGAATTTTTTTTTTCCTTTTTTAGTTTTCAATAGCCCAGTACCATTCTATAAAGTTGTCTCTAAAAATCCATCAAAAAATTTTTGAATCAGTTTAGGGAGAAATTCTCGAATTACGTTCACTGAACCGCCCACCTTAAAACGTATTTATGCGGAGATAAAGCTCATTTATAAAGAACGATGCTTACTAAGAACACTAAGAATCTGGCGTCATTGCGCCAAACTGGACCGAATTTGGCGAGCTGTCAATCATACCTTGTATTCTTTGTATCATGGAGTGTACCGATATTGGTTGGATCGTCTGTTGGATCTCTTTTAGTAAACTATGTCCAAACAGAGGGTAAAGAAATTATATGTACTTTAATATTCAATATGCCTGTCGACAAAATGCTTTACTAAATTGAAATATATTTATGTACAAAACGTAATAAAAGAATTATAATGCGTAGTTTATAGGTGGTAATATAACACCCTCTCTATTTACTTCCATTGGGCCAGACGCAATTAAATTTTTTGTGCTCAAGCTTCCTTTTTATCAGCTTATAATTCAGGCCACAGAATATACTCTAGAATAATTATACCTGCACTGAGGGAAGCATAGCTTTCATAAAGTCTTTACTATAAATTCAAAGCAAAATTAATCATAATATTCATGTTCACTATAAGGTTTAATTTCTGAAGCATATTTTATCTATATTTAAACAACAGCCATCCGTTTTCTGCTTTTACGAGGTAAACTTTAAATCGCGATTTTTTAAGTGAAGAGCACCATGCTATATACAGGGTGTCCCGTAAATAATGGATAATCCTGAAAATGGTAATAGGCCAGGCCATAACCTATCAGAATATCACAACTTGACCTTATTGAAAACCCTACGGTTTTCGAGATATGGGCACTTTTTTGAAATTTTGAAAATTTCTTCTCAAGAATAGTATTTTGCATGCCACTGCCATAAGGTAAGGATTTTTTCATTCTGTTTTTTGATGAGTATTCTAGGACAGTTGTGCTATCAGACGTGTATAGGAGTTTTTAGATAACGACTACAGTATTCTCAAAAAAAAAATGTATTTCTCAAATTTCGGTTCCACCAAGATTCCGTCTGCTGACTTTGACCTTTAATAGTGTAAAGAAAAGTGCCAAGCGAAACTTGACATTTATCTTAAAAACTTGCCCACTTATTATATTCTAAAATGTTTAAAAATTCCGATTCTTCTTCTTAGGAAAAAATATATAGCTGTTTGAATAGTGGAGGAGCTAAATTTATCAATTTAAGATTTTTTAAATTGCATGTGACGTATGTCATTTTGTACGTCTGGTATTATCGATTCAGAATTTGTTTGTCGATATTAACGAAATAGCGTTAGTGCATCCGCTGTGCGAGGACGAAGAAAGATCGAAATAAAACAAAAAGTAATTTCACCTGCATTTCATTCAAGGATTGAACAGGTCGGATGAACACCTTTTCCTTCATGCATCCCCAGTAAAAAAAATCTAAAGGATTTAGGTCTGATGACATGGGTGGCCACAGAATTGGAGCTAAGCGACCTATCCATCTTCCTGGACATTTCAAATTTTGATATGCTCTCACCTCTCTCCCATGATGTGCAGGGCATCCGTCGCTCTGTAACCACATTGTCAGTCTCAGGGATAAACGAAATTCTTCTAGTAAGACCGGTAGGTCATTTTGAAGGAATTCCAAATAATTGTCTGACGTTAATATTGGTGGCAGTTCGAATGGGCCTACCACTTGACCATTTGGGATGTCTGTCCACAAATTTACTTTAAATTGATATTGTGACCGTCTGCTCTCATCAAGTGGGGATTTTCAAACTGCCAATTATGCAGATTATGTAAATTTACAAAGCCATCTCTTCTGTACGATGATTCGTCAGACCACAAAATTTTATTAAAAAAATCTGGATTCTCTCGTATCATCCGCAGCATTCGCCGGCAAAATACCATTCTCAAGGGACAATCTCTAGGTAGTAGAGTTTGCACACGTTGTACACGGAAAGAATGGAGTTGGTATCGTTTTAAAATTCTGTGCACTGTTGTTTTAGATAAGCCAGTACGTCGTGATATGGTACTCACAGAAGTAGATGGATCATCGTTAATTTCATTCAGGACTTCGTCGTCGAAATCTTGACGAGGTCTTCCTTCACTGGCACCACCAATACCTACCACGAAGACTAGAAATCCTTCCCTCGCAGTACGCGTTATGCACTCTAATAAATACACGATAGTCAGGATGGCGTGCGTTCGGGTACTTTTCTCGATAACGCACAGCAGATGCACTGGCGTTGCCTCGACAATCGCCGTAGATAGTATGCATCTTAGCATATTCACGTTGTGTATACTGTGTACGAGGCATTGTTGTTGTTAACAAGTTCCAATAAGTCCAAAAAAATGCTAATTCGTTATTATCGATAAACAAACAAAGTTTGAATCGGTAACACCGCGTACAAAATGACATGCGCATGGGCGGATCCAGGAGCTCCCTAAGGGGGGGCACTTGCACAAATTGACAAATATTGAAAGTACCTGATAAAAGAACCCAAGTAGCAAAATAAATAATTTATTTTATAGTAGTTTATACAACCTTCATAAAATTACTTTGCTACTTGGGAATGGTGTAAAAAAACATATGCCGGGTGACAAAGCAGCGCCGCCGGACCGGACGTTTCAGATTTTCGCACAGCACAAGGAAGGCCCAAGGGGGGGCAATTGCACCCATTGCCCCCCCCCCCCCCCCATCCGCGCCTGGACATGCGTCACATGCAATTAAAAACAAGGCTTACTTGTTAAAAATTTTAAATCGATAAATTTAGCTCCTCAGCTATTCAAACAGCTATATCTTTTTTTCTAACAGGAAGAATCAGAATTTTTAAACATTTTAGAACATAATAATAAGTGAGCAAGTTTTTAAGATAAGTGGCAAGTTTCGCTTGCCACTTTTCTTTACACCATAAAAAGTCAAATTCAGCAGACAGAATCTTGGTGGAACCGAAATTTAAGAAATACATTTTTTTTTTGAGGACACCGTCGTCGTTATTTCAAAACTCCTATACACGTTTGATAGCACAACTATTCTAGAATACTCACCAAAAAAAAAAAAGGATGAAAACATCCTACCTTGTGGGAGTGGCATGCAAAATACTATCCTAGAGCAGGAATTTTCGAAATTTCAAAAAAGTGCCCATATCTCGAAAACCGTAGGGTTTTCAATAAGGTCAAGTTGTGATATTCTGATAGGTTATGACCTGGCCTATTACCATTTTCAGGATTATCCATTATTTACGGGACACCCTGTATATTGGAAACAGTCTAAAATCCGCGTTTAAGGGCGCCGGAATTATAGGTTAAATTTACTTAAAAACATGACTTCGTAGTTCGAGGATTTCTTCTAAATCCCTGAACTGATTAAAAAGAAATTTCACAGGCTTTGAGAAAAAACTCGATAGAATGGTACTGGACTATTGCAAATTCACGAAAAGTAATATTTTTTTCTTGTCAAGCTGTTAAACATCCTCTAACTTTGAACCTAATTTTAAAATAATAAAAAAGATATTATCTTATTGATATTAGTCTGAGCTCATCTGCTATAGTATATGAAACATATCGATATTTAAATTTCAATTTTTTATTCAGTAGTTTTTGAAAAATCCTCGAACTACTAGAACCAATTCATTGAAAATAAATAAGACAAATTGCCGATAAAGCAAGCGTTGGTTTATAAGACCAATAATGTAAAAGTCATAAATGAAGTTTAGCACTTGGCTCGCAGGTGGCGCCTGACTAGATCGCTTCGTTTCACGATGTCGTCAATACGTTATGAAGGTCACTTTTTTTATGTGATTCATACTCTTATATAGTATATTAGGATACCGCGACGAACTCTCTAGGCAATGAAAACGCGTCTTTTTGTCCATCGTCTTTATATCCCATTCACATAATATGTAAAAATTACAAAATTATAAAACTATGAATTTGCACATTTTATACAGTGTCCGTCAAAAAGTCTGCACCATATGACTATTGTTATTGACTTTTTGAAAAATTTTATTTTTGATAAAAGTTCGTGCCTGTTCTCAAACGAAAAAAGGACTGCAGAAATGTGTGTTAGTCCTGGCGCTTAAGTCGAAAAATATATATTTTATTGAAATTACCTCAAGAGTAAACAACCGAAACATGTTATTTAAAGAAGTTGCTTATAATGTGAAGTTATATCCAGATATCAAATTTGGTTGTTCTTTTCTAAAAATAAAATCTAATTTCTAATTTCTGTAAAATTAATGGTTTCGAAAATATAGAAGTATAAAGATGGCGTCCTATAAAATGAAGTATTTAATTAAAAATTTATCTCAGAATATAGCACTTACATCAGAAATGCTAACAACCGTAATGAAATACTAACGATTAGGCTTTCAAATGATTTTTTGACTATTTTTATACTTACCGTAAAAAACAAAGAAGTTATGACAGAAACAATTAGCTTCCTTACATTTTTTTTTAATAAAAACGTCGCCATTTTTTAAATGTAAGTACTTAGTCAGTAATTAAAAAAATGTATTATATACTGTTTTTTCGTCCGTTTACAGCATTTTCTTCAAATAAAAATTGTATTATAAACTAGAAGCGGACTTTCTAGAAAACGTATTTTTTTTTTCTCAATAAATATTGGTTTAAGCGAAAAAATGATAGACATCAAAAATAAAGCCCATAAACTGAAAATTAATTTGTATTTATTTAATATTTACGTAGAATTAATCGTTCCGGAGATTTTTTAGTTTATAGATATCGGAAAGATTATTGGATGAAGTATTTAGTTTAAATGTTGAATATCTTAGAAACTATGAAACTTCCATAAAAATTTCCAAGGAACAGAATAAAAAATAATTAATCAACCTTTGCAATGATTTTTTGTTTGTTTCTGTATCATAAACATAAAGAAATTATGGCCGAAACAATGTGCCTATTCACATTTTTTTTTTATAAAATGTCACAATTTTGTTATTGTATTGGGGTATTCTCACTCGGTGGCACTTAAAAAATATATATATTTATTGGAAGTAGCATCAAATTTTAAGAAGAAAAGGTTCTATGCAATTTTTCACATAAATTGATAGTTTTTAAGTTATAACGACTTCAAAATTGCGATTTTAGCTTAAAAAAAAGGTATTTCCAAACGGCTTTCGTCAAGTATCTCGAAAAGTATATTACTTTATCGAAAAAATATTACAGAGCCCAGGTAGCAAGGTGACGTCATTATGACGTCTTTTAAAGGTGATTTTTCGTCGCCGACATCATTGTCCCAATAAATGACGTACCAGAGACGTGATATTTATAACGTACTTCTGACGTCATCATGAAGACGTCAAATGCACGTTTCTTTTAGGTCATTATTTTGACGTCATTAATAAATGACGTACCAGAGACGTGATATTTAATACGTACTTCTGACGTCATCATGAAGACGTCAAATACACGTTTCTTTTAGGTCATTATTTTGACGTCATTAAAATGACGTGAAATAAATCATTATAAAATAAAAATAAATAGAAGTATTTAGTGACTAGTTCAATTTTTGCCACATAGTAATAATAATTTTGTTTTACTATTTCTAACTAGGTATACAGCTTTTAAACATATTTAAATAAAGATGTTCAGTGATTCAGTGAGTTAAGTGTTGGGTTGCGAGGCAAAAGGTCCGCGGTTCGATCCCTGCACGTTCCGGTTTTTTTTTCGTCAAAAACTTTATTAATAATTGTGGAAAAATATTATAATGAGAGGTTTGCATCTCTTATCGCAAAATTCACTGATTACCAATACGTCATATATATATGACGTCATTGGGCTGTGACATTGTGCCGTCTTTTCACGTCATTTTTACGTCATGCTGAAGGTGAAATTGACGTAATTAATGCCGAAAAAACGACGTCATAATGACGGCACCTTGCTGCCTGGGAGTTAAATATCTCAGAAACTGTGACACCTACGTCAAGGATGCTAATAGGTAGAATAATAGGTTATTAATTATGCTTTCAACTGTTTTTTTATTTGTTTCTGTAGCATAAGAAACAAAGAAGTTATGACCGAAGCAATGTGCGTCTACACATTTTTTTAATAACAACGTCGCCATTTTGTTACTGTAATTAGCCAGTAATTAAAAAAAAAGGAATTTCAAACACTGTTTCTCGTTAATATATAGCATGACGTAGATGCTTAATTTTGTTGGTTTGTATACAGTACTTGCTTATAAAAAATATACAGTTTACACTATATTTTCGATAAAACGTAATTTTTTTTCCTTTTCCAAATATTAGTTTTATTGAAAAATGGGTAGAGACCAAAAATAAAGCTCATAAACTGATAATGAATTTCGCTTGTTTATTTATTTACATAGATTTAATAGTTTCGAAGATATGAAAGTTTAAAAATGGCGTCCGAACGTTTGTAAGACGAAAAATGCAGTTTAAATGTTAAATATCTCAGAAATTGTAACACCTATGTCACGCAAGCTAAGAAATGAAATTAAAGACAATTAGTTGTGCTTTCAAATTATTTTTTATTCGTTCCTGTAGCATTAGAAATAAAAAAGTTATGACGGAAAAATATGCGTATTTATATTTTTTTATATAAAATGGTCGCCATTTTATTACTTTAATTAGCCAGTAATTTAAAAAAATTATCTGAAATACAGTTTTTCGTTAAGATGTAGCATTATCTAGATGCTCAAATTTTTTTGCTCATTTAAAGCACTTGCTTTAGAAAAAAAATGCATTTTAAACTTTAAAGGTAATTTTGAAACACTTGGATGCCAAATATAAACTTAAATATCTCCGAAACTATTAATCCTACATCAATAAACAAAAAATATAATTAAATTCCAGTTTGTACTTTCTGTAATTGGTCTATCATTTTTTCGATAAAGTAATACTTTTCGAGATATTTGACGAAAGCCGTTTGGAAATACCTTTTTTTTTAAGCTAAAATCGCAATTTTGAAGTCGTTATAACTTAAAAACCGCTGCCCAAGGAATCACTACTTCCACATCCAGATTCTCTATCCAAGTCACTCACAACGAAAAAAACTCTGTATGTGAAAATAATTGTTTATGGAACTTTAATAATAGAATATTTGAAATCCTCTACCCCAAAAACCCATAAAACGATACCCTACATCAGTAGTGGGGTGGGGGGTGGATGAAGTAAAAAATATTTTAAGGTTTCTGGTTCCTGTACATAGATAGGTACACTAAATCACAATTTTTTTTCATCCCCTTTAATAAGGGGATGGGGGTGGTAATGCGGGTGGCTAATGACAAACATTTTTTTGAGACCTTAGCTTCTCTTGTATATACTAAATACCAATTTTATGGACTCTTACCTGCTTGATTGACCTATTTACCCCAAATTTACCGCAATTTACCCCCCAACTCTTCGACGGAACAAGATGAAAATATAATCTGGTTCTAGATCTCGTTGAAGGACATATGTGTACCAAATTTCATCAATATCTTAAACGGTTCCACGTAAACGTGCGCACAACAAAAAAAAGTTACAGACAGACCGACAGACATAGAAATTTTTTTCGCTCAAACTTAAAATCTCGACGTTTCATGACATTTTAAGCCTATTTGGACAATAAAAATTTTAAAAAAATTTTTTGTCGTTACTATACTTCCACTGGACGTGGAAGTAAAACTATCAATTTATGTGAAAAATTGCATAGAACCTTTTCTTCTTAAAATTCGATTCTATTTCAGCTCCAATAAACATATATATTTTTTTAAGTGCCACTCCCTGAGAGGGGGTGGCATCCACTCCCTATAAATTAACAAGCCCCTGCACAATATAGAAACTTTTACTATTATACTGCCAAAAATGGACGAAATCCGTTCAATATAACATTATTCCGAAGTTAAAACCTCTAGTTACTGTACTATAAGTCCAGAGACGGATAATATAATACATAATTACTATTACTCTATCTTGAAACGGTTCAAATTAGATTGCATGCTTCGCATTGTTGATTCAAGGTCACTACCATTTTGATTTGTTTGGTTTTTGCGGCCTCCACCTATCTCCTGGAAGAGGAATTACAAAATGCTGCTACTGCTATTTGCACTGAAATTATTGGTTGATATCCGCGATGTAATATTGCCAAATAGTACACGTAGTTCCATCTGTTCAAATTTGTAAGGTTGGTGATGCGCTCCGGCGGTCTTAAGTATAAAGAATAAATGTAATTAAAAAATATGATTTTGGTTATCCAGCAGGGCAACTTTCAGAGAGATTATTCGTTCTTTCCATATACTGTTGACAGAGCCGGGCTCAAGGGGGTAGTTCGTCCGTCACGTTTCTTGTAAGCACGATAACTTAAGAAAGAAAAGTCCGATTGTATTGAAATTTGGAAAGTAAGTTAGTGTTAGCCTATTTTTGAAGAAAATCAATCAGTAAATAAGAAAGTTATTAATCATTTAATTAAAAAAAAATGTTTTATTAGTTTTTGTCGCTTGTACTTAAATAGAAATCTTGCGAAATGTTATCTCTATAATATACATATATATTTTTATACATTTTACTAATATATATTTTATAATAATATATCTAATATTACAGACATTCAATTTTTGTGTGATGATCCAGTGACTAAAGTTTTGTCTTGCAATCCAAAGATCGTGTGTTCAAATCCCAGACAGATTGGATGTTTTTTTTTTCAATTTTTTTTTTTTTTCATATATTTTTTTTCACAACAAAGTTGGTATCACAAAATTTAGGATGTCCAAAAACTAACATTATTTACAAGAAAACTGCGAAGAGTATCCTATAGAATGTGTAATAATTATATAAAAAGCTCAGTAAATTGGCGTTTTTAGCTTGTTTTATTTTATTGAACCAAGGATTTTTTTTTTTTAAGTAGTATTAGGTTTAGATACATGATGATCTAAGAAGGATTAAACAATGCCATTTTTCAAACGATACAAATGTTTATGTCAAAAACTAAAAAAGCCATTCGATGTATTTTTTTCCGCAGAAACCAAAAATTATCATAAATGAAAACAAATTAGTTATGTCAGAAAAATAACATATTTTATTTTATATTCGTTTTTTTATTATAACTTTTGGATTCAACGGAAAAAGTCCATCAAATGGTTATTTTAGTTTTTGTTATAAATGTTTTTTCTATCACCGGAAAAATGGCCTTGTTTCGTCTTGGTTAGAGCACCCTGTACATTGACTTGAATTTGAATTCGATTTATTTTTTTTAGTTCTAGTAGTTCTAGTAGCTTTTCCCATAAAAAGTTTTTATTTTATTGAAATGATATTTATAAAAAAAAATCAGTTGTTTTTTTTTTCATCTTCTTCTTGTTCTGCTTCCGCCATCTTTCCGACTCATTGAATTGCAGTACATTCACGAAGACATGCTTTTATTTTCCTGTTGGTGCTAGGTAGTGTAACACTCGTTTACTGCGTAGGGTGTTGATTATGTGTAGTTTTATCCTTTTCTCTCAATTTTTCTTCCAGTGCACTTATGGTGGTGTACATATATATGGTCGTCCGTTGACGTACCTTTGATGAATGCTTTTTGATAGTCTAATGGTCTTTCAATGTGTTCGATCAGGAATTGTGCGTAGTATTTGAATCCTATGCTGCAGTGTTATTCTTCTGTAATTATCTATATCCTGCAGCGAATTGATTTTGAGGAGAGAAATTTGTATGGTTGTATTCCATTCCATATGCATTAACTCGTTTATTTCCTCTGTTCAGAATGCAGCATTTCTTCTCTCTTCTTCTCTAACTTCTAACAGTCGATGGTGGCCAGTGGTTCCTTTCTTGTATTAATTATGTTCAATTTTTCTTTGTGTTCTCTTTCTCTTTGTGTTTTTTTATTCCATTTCTTAGTCTAGTGGTATATATATCTTCTTGTGTGCGTATTATCGTTTCTTCTGTATTTTTTTCATGTCTGATGGTTTAGTTTAGTCATTGTCCTGACGTAACGGCTTCTATTTTAGAAGAATGCTTTTCTTTTAATTTCTAATGTTTATGTTCATATTTTAAACAAATAATTTAAAGCGGAAATTAAATTTATATAGAAAAAGCAAACAAGATAACACAATTTAAAGTAAGTAGCGTCTTTCTGTTCCCCTTAGATCTATTTTGTTCAAAATTGATAAGCTTTGGATAAGGTGGATTACGGAATGCTTGCACAATTAATTTTGATAATCTAGTTTATAACCCTCGACGTGCGGAACATTGTTGATTGGTTACAGCTTCCCCGTATGAGATTACTAGGTCTATATTAATCACCTTTGATTTCGGCTTATATATTGACAGTTAGAATAGTGCAACAGGACGTAATCGTAATACTTACCATAATATATTAATACGCCCTTATACCGAGATTAATACTTAAGAAGCCGTGTCTGTTAATATTAATATGTTTATTATAAACATAATGTAAACGAGTAGAAACTACAGTGGCGTGGTTGATTGCGAATTCCTTTATTTACATTTTGCTCTAATACGGTACATACAATTCACTTTTACGACTGATATTTTTACTTCCACATCCAGTGGAAGTATAGCAACGACAACATTTTTTTTTAATTTTTATTGTTCAAATAGGCTTAGAATGTCACGAAACGTCGAGATTTAAGTTTAAGCAAAAAAAAATTTCTGTCTGTCGGTCTGTCTGTAAATTTTTTGTGCGCAGGATTACTCTGGAACTCTTTAAGATATTGACCTGAAATTTGGTACACATATGTATTTTAACGAGATCTGGAACTAGATTATATTTTCATCTTGTTCTGTTGAAGAGTTGGGGGGTAAATTGGGGTAAATGGGGGCAAATAGATAAATCAAGGAGGTAACAGTCCTTAAAATTGGTATTTAGTATGTACAAGAGAAGGTAATGTTTCAAAAAAAATTTTGGAATTAGCCACCCTCATTACTATCCCCACCCCATTATAAAAGGAGGTGAAAAAAAAATGTGATGTAGTATGATCCAAAGGCCTCAATTTTTTTTTACTTTATTCACCCCCACTACCACCCCCTTTCCACCACCACTACCGATGTGGCATATCGTTTTATGAGTTTTGAGGGTAGACTATTTCAAATATTATATTATAAATTCCATAATAGTATACCGGCAAACATAGGAAAAACCTTTCGAAAACGGCTATTAGTGAAACAATTTTGTAATTCGGTATACTAATTTCTGTCATTGAAACGATTATTTTTCCGAGCAGCGCCAAATCAAAATGGCTTCCGGTTTCAAGATGGCGGTTGTTTTAGAGAATTTAAAAGATCGACGTTTCTAGCTAAACTATTAGACCACAAGCCCATGCTAAATTTTTAGGAGGTCATATGATACCGCTTGAAAAGGTATAATTTTTGTAATTCTACAGAAATAAATCACTTTGAGCTCTATGCCGTACATTTTAGGTGGGACATGGGAAAACCGCGGAAAAATGAAAATCGTAACCCACCGGGGTTGCATTTTTTCAAACGATCCTGTACGGCTTACGTTTATTTGAACTGTATTTATATCTATGACTTTTAAAAAGAGAATACCGTACAAAAATAATGGGACAGAAGTACAGGAATTATTTTCGTTTTCCGACTAAGGTGTACGATACCGTACGGCTTTTATGAAATTTGATTTTTATATCAACAAGGATGAACTTTTTTGCTATACAAATCACTTGGACCATGGGGTGGCAAACGCGAGATCAACCCCCTTCCTAGACCTCTATTAAGGGTGGTGATTTGTTCCTGTACGGCATCAATTCCAAAATATTATACATTTAAAATCTTTAAAAAAAATGACCCGTCTGAAAAGAATGGATATTATCAATGTAAATAAAAAATCACCCCCGAGAAAGGGAAAAACTCACGTTTTCTAGGGTACGTTTATATGATACTGTACGGCTATTTATTTTTTGAATTAATATAGGTTAGAATTTTTATTTTATTTAGTAGCCGTACAAAAAATAATGGACAATAATAAAATTAGAAAATTACGAAACTTTTTAAAAATTATGCAAATCAAAAAATCCTCTATTTTTTAATACAATGGATAGATTTTCAACTTTACATCGTTTTTCCTTTCCTTGACTATAAAAGAATACAAATGTGTCCATGCCGTACATTTTCATTGTTGGGATTTTAGACACTAGATTACGTTATTCATGCGATTTACACGACCCTTAATGACCATTAGATACCGTACGTTGTTTGCAAAATATCACTGAAAATAGCAAAAGTTAATAAACGATTACAATGCCGTACATTTTAGATGGGCCGCAATGAAATACCAGAACCAAATATATATTTTAACGTAATTAATTATAAAAAAATGTGTACAAATTACCCAAATTTTTTTTTTTTGGGTTAACTTATTTGGAAACTTTATGAAAAAATTATGTGTTACAGTCTTCGCAATGTAAAAAATTTTAGTATGTTTCATAAGTTTATTTTTAGGCAAACGTTTTTTCCAACATTTTTAATTTTACAACATACTACATTTGGAAAACTTAAAAAATGTAATTCATCGGAAAATGTTCGGAAAATCCTTTTGCGTTTCAGATCCATTAATTTTGAATTATTGGTTTCGAATAATTACAATATCAAGTATTGTTCGAATGTAATAAAGTCTTACAATAATTTTTATTCAGAAAAGCTCACTCTGGGACGGAAAATTCAATTTTCCAGACACATGTACCAACTAAAATGTACGGCATGGTAATAAAAATTATTATTATATAAAATAGTATTAAAATAATCAAGCTTTATGTGGTATCAAATCAAATCGTAATCTTGGCACAGACAATTTTCTTTCTCATGAAAATTAAGCCTTTCCCCCTTCACGTGAACGGTGTTCAAAGGTCATCTGTTAAAAAAGGATGCATTGAAACCAAATGTGGTTGTAAAAAAGCCAGCTTGCAATGCACGTTACTTTACACAAATTGTAAAGAAGAATGCAACTAACTTAAGAAAGGTATGTTAGTCTAACTAAAAAATCCTTACCTATTATTATTAAATTATTTTTAGGTTGAAAAATAGTGTGTATTCAGTTTCTCGTAAAGGAATACTCAAAAGAAAATTATAATTATTGCTTTATATTGTAAAATATACATAAAATCATTTTCTAGTATTTCTCCGTGTAGCGGCTTTATTTTTAGTGTTATGTAAACATATTGTATACATGTTTTATACACTAGTAGATGGTGACAGAAAATCAGAACTGATAGCCTACCGTCTGCAAGTAATTTAGTCAGTATTATGTATACAATAAAGCTCAATTTTTGGTACTTTCAAGGTTTGCCCGCATGCACGGGATATAGGAAACGATTTCCGGTTTGCATAAAAAAACAATGTTTTCAACTGATACACTACCGTCTGCAAAGTTCATAATTCGAAATTAAAGGAATAAAAATATGTCGGAAGCACTTTTGCAGACAGTTCTGTCATGCACCAAACCTTATACAGGGCACTCCAAAATGTATCAAATTTTAGTAAAAAAAAAAGATAATTTACCGTCTGCAAACAGTACAAAATAATGATTCTGGTTCATGAAGACGAGTAGGGGAAAGGTTCAGACGTTTACGATATGCACGTCACCATATCGTGCGCATGTCAACTTGTTATTTTTTTTTTACAACTTTGAACAATTGTTTACCGTCTGCTGCTAAAAAGAAAACATGATTTAAAAATAGAGCTTCAATAAAGAATTATTTGCAGAGAGATTAAATGTGTACAAAGCACTTGCCGCTTAACGTATTTGTGTAAAAAAATGGGGGTAACTTTTACCAATTATTTACTGTCTGCAACTTGGTAAAAAGAAAGATTATTGATTCAAATATGCAATTATTTAGTTTGCAGACAATGCGCACATGCACGAGAGCCACAATAAAGTGTCAAAAATATTGAGCAACGCATCTTTGCCTAAGCATCAAGCTTAAATGTTGAGGAGTATGGCTGGTGCAAATCGGAGGACTGTTTGATAGAGATGAAATGCCACAAACCGTCAATGAAATTTTTGTAGCTGATAACGACAACGGTACGAAAATACCGTAGTTTTCTTGTTAATTCCAATGAATTTCAAATGCTGATTAAATTTTAAAATTACAGTCGCAATTACCAGTAACAGTGTGATCGAGGAGGATAACGAACAAATAATGCTCACCGACAACAATGCTGATAATGATTCAGATGAAGAAAACTTGTTTTTAAAACATATCAGTGACAGCGAGGAAGATATGTATCATTTCACTGAGGATTAGAAAACGTTCCAGGAGTCAGTGGTTGAGAATGATGATGTTGAAGAAGAAACAGACGGCGAACAAAATTTTTTATAAATAATAATTATTATTATGATAATATGCGTATAAGATTTTTGTTATAACTTTAATTAAATAATATTTTTTCAATTGAATTTAACTACCACGCGAATTATCGATCAATATCGAATACCAGCACTAATTCTGGTCCGTGTGCATCTGCATGTTGTCTGCCCATCCGAAAAAAATATACTTGCATAAGTTAGCTTACACAATTTTGTGTTGCGGAAGGTAAAGAGTTGTTTTTGGTGCATATCGCACACGAAGAGATATCAAACAGAATTCGCCGAGTTTTGACTCTATCGTGGCTCTCGTGCATGTGGGCATTATCTGCAAATTGAATAATTGCGTATTTAACCCAGTAACCTTTCTTTATACCAAGTTGCAGACGGTATAGATAGTTGTTTTTGGTACATGTCGCGGAAGGAGGATATCAAACGAATTTCGCAAAACTTTGACACTCCATTGTGGTTTTAGTGCATGTGCGCATTGTCTGCAAATTAAATAATTGCGTAATCAAATCAATAACCTTTCTTTGTACCAAGTTGCAGACAGTTAATAATCGGTAAAAGTTACCCCCATTTTCTTACAAGTTTATGGAATTCAATGGGCAACCGTGCATATTGGATTCGTCTGAAAACATTGTTTACAATAGTTTTGCAACCTAAATTTTCTAATAAAACTATAATTACGGTAAACAATTGTTCAAAGTTATAAAAAAAAAATAAGTTGACATGCGCACAATATGGTGATATGCATATCGTAAACGTCTGCACCTTTCCCCTATTCGTCTTCATGAACTAGAATCATCATTTTGTCTTGTTTGTAGACGGTAAATTATCATTTTTTTTTTTTTTTTTACTAAAATTTGATTCATTTTGGAGTACCCTGTATAAGGTTTGGTGCATGACCGAACTGTCTGCAAAAGCGCTTCCGACATATTTTTATTCCTATAATTTCGAATTATGAACTTTGCAGACGGTAGTGTATCAGTTGAAAACATGTTTTTTTATGCAAACCGGAAATCGTTTCCTACATCCCGTGCATGCGGGCAAACCTTGAAAGTATCAAAAATTGAGCTTTATTGTATACATAATACTCACTAAATTACTTGCAGACGGTAGGCTACCAGTTTTGATTTTCTGTCACCATCTACTAGTCTTCTTAACATTTTTTTTCTGTGATAGTAATTATTTAGTTGAAAAACTTGTAAACTTTTAAATTATAAATAAAAAGTAACTTTTTTTATATTTTTCTGTGTACCGCCTTTATTCTTAGCTTTAGATAAAAAGCTGTATTAAACTTTTTTATTCAGAATTTAATTTGGAATCAGTTTTTTAACAACTTTTTGTAACATCAATAGTTTAGTTAGAAAACTCGTTCTTTTAAATTTTCTAAGTCGGCTTCCATCTTGAAGGCGGAAGCCATTTTGATTTGGCGCTGCTCGGAAAATAGTTATTTTAATGACAGAAATCAGTATACCAAATTACAAGATTGCAATGTACAAGATTGTTTCACTAGTAGTCATTTCTTTCTGGGTTGCCGCTCTCACGGCCATTATAATAATAATAATAATAATAATAGTTTATTATTCCTTTAAGTTACAGTGCATAATATATGTATATAATAAATTATTTTCATGGGACACGCTGAGCTGCAACCAGCTTGTATTGTGTCCCATACGAGGAAAACCATATTCTGATAATAAATATAAATATATGAGTTAATTTAATAGTTAATGAAGAAAACATATTAAAAAAGACCATACCGCCCATATCTATATAATATTAAAGCTTGTAGACATTATACTAATTACAACAGAATAAATTAAAAAGGGCGAGATGATCAACGGCAATTGGAGAGTACATAAAATTAGATGAGGGTACAAAAGAGATTTGTGTTTTTTAATATAAATTCAGTTACGGTCTTTATAAAAAATTTTATTTTTGTAATTTTTTTAATTGTAAGAGGCAAAATGTTATAAAATTTAGGTCCAAAAAAATTGATAAACCTTTGAGATTGGTTTTTAAAAAATTTTTGCGTTACTAAGTTTTTGTATGCATTATTTCGTGTATTATATATGTGAGAAATTTCACGAAATTTGACTTTCTGTTTATGAGCAAAAATTATCGATGATTTAACATATAATAGACGAACATTTAAAGTTTCAGAATCTTGGTATAACTGACTAGTGGAGTACCTTTTGTTTTTTCTATATATTATTTTTAAAATTGTATTTTGAGTTATATTTAATCTATTTAATGTATTATCATATAGACCACCCCAAACCACTATTCCGTACTGTATTACTGACTCGACCAAGGCCCTGTATACCATCTTCAATACAGATGTACTGAGATATTCTCTAAGTTGATAGAAGAGATATATATATTTTCTAACTCTGGCATTGAGGTATTCTATGTGCGCTTTCCATTTCAAGCTCCTATCGAGTACAATACCGAGATATTTTATATTTTCAGTGGTGTTGATGGTTTGAATACAACTGCAGTTATATATATCATTCGCAAGACATTCAGCGGTATGTATAATTAATTCTTCTTTATTGCACTGGTAGGAGCTTGAAATAGAAAACGTCATGAATTTGGTTTTTTTTGTATTAAGTGTTAATAAGCTATTATTTAACCAACAGTTCAGGGTGCTTAGTCCAATGGATGCTAATGTATGTATTTCATCCCAACTGCTTGCTCTGAAGAGTAATACTGTATCATCTGCATAAGATATAATTTTGCAATTTATATTTATTCTAGTTATTTCATCGATGTATATTAGAAACAATATTGGACCAAGCACCGTGCCCTGTGGTACACCTGTTTGTATAATTTTTGGTTCGCTCAAGATATCATTAATTTTTACATATTGTTTTCTGTCTTTCAGATAGCTTTTTAAAATTTCCAATGTAATACCTCTTATTCCTATTTGTTCTATCCTGTTTAATAATATCTTATGAGAAACGGTATCAAAGGCCTTGGCCAAGTCTAGAAATACAGCTAAGCATTTCTCACTTCTATCTAAGGATTCATTTATATTATTTACAAGGTCATAAATTGCTAATTCTGTACTTCTATTATTTCTAAAACCATACTGATTTGGTGACAGTAGTTCAAATTTTTCTAAGTATTCAAGTAATCTATCTTTTAAGCATTTTTCAAATATCTTTGCTATGTTAGAAATGAGAGAAATTGGTCTATAATTTGCAATTTCAAGAGGATCGCCGTCTTTGTATATTGATATAACAATACTTTCTTTAAAAGCCTTTGGAACAATTCCTGTAGTGAAAATATTATTTATAATGTAAGCAAGGGGAGCAATGATATACTTATGTATATATTTGAGTACATTTGTTGATATTCCATCTTTTCCCGAAGAGCAGTTGTTTTTAAGTTCGGCAATTTTAAGCGTTATTTCATTCGTTGAAACTTTTCTTAGAAACAATGAAGTATTATTTTCTTGAGTTTTTATATTCATTTTTAATTTATTTGAGTTTATTTTACTTGCCATTTGCGCACCAATATTTGTATAAAATTCATTTGCTGCATCTGCTATTTTTTTATGTTCTTTGAGTATAGTACCATCGCTATTTCTAATGCTAATCTCCTTTCTTTCTCCATTTGTATTTCCTATGTCCTTAACTATTTCCCAGATTTTTTTAATATTCTTACCTGCTTCTCCAACTTTTTTTGAATAATAATCAAATTTAGTTTTTTTTAATAATGTGTCAGTTAAATTTCTATATCTTTTGTATCTATTTTCTAACTCAATATCATTTTTGTTTTTACACCATTCTTTTTTTAGTTTATTTCTGTTATTTATAGATTTTATCAACCCTATAGTGATCCATGGCTTTAATTTGGTTGATTTATTACTTATTTTTTTAATTTTACTAGAATTATCTATGTGCATTGATAGTGTTTTTATAAAATAGTCTGTCATATCTTCTGTTTTGTTAGTTTTATAAATATCCTCCCATGTTTCAGTCTCTAAATTTTTTTTTAATTTATCATAGTCTATTTCTTTTTTGTTAAATTCTTTGTTACATACATTAGTTTTTTCAATTACGTCTTTAATTTCAATTTTTAATAGTGTAGTAAAATGGTCAGTTATAGTGCTATGATAAATTGCAGATGAAATATTACTAATATTATTATGTTCAATTCCTTTTATAAATATATGATCAAGGCAGGTTGCTGATGTTTTACCAAATCTAGTGGGGTTATTAATGCAGGATATAAAACCAAAAGAAGCAAGCATATTAAGATAGTTATTAGTTATATCATCTTTGTTAATAATATTGATGTTTATATCCCCTACAATTATTTCCAACATTTGAGAGGAATTATTCTCTATAAATTCTTTGAAATCGCCAAGAAATTGCAACTTATCTGTAGAAGGTGATCTATATAAACCAGTTATACCAAAATTAACTTTTTTGTAGTGAAAAAGTGTTCTTGAAAAAGTGACATTATGCATTGTGAAATGCTTGACTGTACATGAAATTTTGTTATTTACATATATCATTAAACCATCGTTCTGATTATATGTCGCATTATTATAAAATAAATTAAATTGGGGAATATCAAATCTGTCAATGTATTTTTGTTTCCAACATTCTGATAAAATTATAATATCAATATTTTTTGTACCTAAAGATTCAAGTAGTGTGAGTAATTCCTCAAAGTTTTTATTTATACTGCAAATATTTAAATGCAATAAGGTAATACCTACGTTCTTTACTAGAAATAATTTACATTCCTTATTATCTAAGAACTCCATAGTTTGTGTCTCCTTATATTCTCCAATTGCCGCTAACAAATTTCTAGTGTCCATTTTGAGAAAAAAAATATTGACAAAAAAAAATTCGCCAGCTACATTAAAATACAAATTTATTGATTTATGGCATCATTATCTCCGTAATATGTTCGAATGTTTCCATCTGAGATTATAAATATTTGTCCATTTCTTGTCCAGCAATTTTGTAGTCCATATTTTTCAACAGCTTCTTGGTACAGCTTCAACCTAATTTTAGTTAAATCTTCTTTTATAGTTTGCCTTTGACCTTTAAGTTTCTTCTTGTTTTGATATATTTCAACTTTTTTGTGGTAAGATGTAAAACTAATAAATATACCTCTTGCTTTATTTCCTACGATTTTACCCACACGGTGACATCTTTCAATTTCTGCTGGAACTACTGTGATTCCTAATTTCTGTATAAAGAACTCTGTGACAACTGTCATTACATTCTCAGTTTGCGACTCTGCTAAGCCAAATATTCTCAAATTTTTTCTACGTGAGAACTGTTCCATGTTATCAATTTTTTTGTTAAATACACATTCCATTGTACTGACCTTTGTTTTAGTTATTTGAGATTCTTCTTGTATATTATTTAATTGCTCACTAATTTTTGATATTTCTTGACTTACTTTTTCACAGATTGTTGTTGCTATTGTCTCACAAATTTTTTGCAGGAATTCGGGCTTGGAAAAAGCCGACATTAATACGGTTTCCACATCAGCTTGGAGTTGTTTAGTTACAACCATTTTTAATAGATTTTTATTATAGCTTAGCTCGATCTGTTATTTCACTATTATACACTTTTATACTTTGTGCAATGATCTATTATATCGCTTGATGGCACTTTAGATTTATAAATTTTGTTTATATACGAAGTTAATTCGATTTTTGTAGCAGCGATTTTTCAGCGTCTATACCTTACTCAGCATGACCACAATTATTACACGATTAAACCATACGATTGTCTCAATCAGCAGCTTGACGGCGAGAGAGACGCGGGGGGGCGGGAAATAGAATGAAAGAGACAGACATATCTGATTTCCGTGCAAAAGACAGAGACAAAGATGCTTGTAGTGTCTACAGGTGACGTAGGCTGTAGGCCCTACCGGAATCTCTGTCTCTGTTTTCTGCACGGAAATCAGATATGTCTGTCTCTTTCATTCGATTTCCCGCCCCCCGCGTCTCTCTCGTCCTAAAGCTGCTGATGATGTAACCGTATCGTTTATTGACCGTGTGCCGCACTACTATAAGCAATTATTTCCACGTACAATTTTTTTTTTTCGTTGTGAAAAACTTGGATAGAAAAACTGGATGTGGAAGTAGTGATTCCTTGGGCAGCGGTTTTTATTTTTATAGTTCAAATAGGTTTATAGTTATAGTTATAGTTATAGTTATAGTTTAGCTTAATTATTTTCTATATTTCGTGCGTGAATGGTGTAACTGCAATTTGGAGTAGTTACCACTCTTTTTGTTGATTTCCATAGGACTTATAGATTTCGAGATATTCAAAGAAAACCAATGAAAAATACGGTCTAAAAAATTAAATTGTTTAAATAAACAATACGCCGACCTCGCAGAAACTGCAAGACTGAACTGTGAACTATAGTTGATCCACTGAACACGTTAAAACAAAAAACCGCCCTGACCAGACAATTCACATTAAAATCCTAATTTGACTCCACTAATTTTAGTTTAAACAAATCTCTGTAATTGGGAATTTATTTCCTATGGATCGCGTGCGCCGACGTCACAGATTTTGAGATCTTAGGAAAAACAAACAGCTGTCATTGAGAAATCCGCAGATTAAACTGTTTCTTTAAAGTGAATTTTGCAGTGTTTGTGCCATTTAAGAACTTATTGTTGGATTATTTAATATCTACAACTATTCTTAATACTGTTATATAAATAATTTTGTTCGTCAGAATGACGGTTAGTTCGTATTTTGCAGAATTGTCTCCTGATGTAGAGGTTAGGTAAACGGCTGCCATCGAATTAAATCCTTATATTTTGAGAAAAAAATACTTTAGTACAAATATTGATGTATTTCCAAATCTTACACATAGGGATGTTGCAAATTACTTGATTTTTGAAAGAATTACGTAGACAAAAGGACGAATTCAAGGCATTGAGAAGTCTTGAAGCTGTTTGTGGTTAGGTGAAAGAAGTACTCTGCAAGAAATTTGCAGGATAAAAGCTTGTTACAACGGTAAGAATTAGTTATCAACAATTTTTTTCATATATGCTTGCCTAATTAAATGTTGTTTTATAAATAATTACTAATGCAGAAATTAATTTTTCAGGATATGAACTCTCAGGCATCATGAATAAAAGCCATTGACTCCTTGGACTATTGCAGATTCAGATGGTTCCTTAATGCTCACTGGCATTGTGTTGCCAGTCTAAACAAAACATGTTCACCGCTTAACAGGAAATCTTTCCTTTTAGTTTTTTAGCAATGAACATGGCTATGGTTGAGATTAACCGCTGTAAATTTTGTGAAAAAGACACTTTATAAAATAAACAATGAAAGACTGACGTACCTACTGTAAACTGGTTGAAGTATGTAATAAGATGTACACAATTTCTTCCAGCGGTTAACCTCTCGTCTATACCTTATATACCTATAGATTGGACTACGCAAATCGTAATTTTTGTAAATTTTTTATTATAATATATTATATAAAATGTTTAACATGTATTTTACTATATTATGTAGGTCAATTGTTAATTATGACTTGTATTCTCTTAAATATACTCTCCCTCCGTGCAGTTCATGCTTCGCTCAACTAAAATTTAAATAAGAAATAGTTATTAAAAATAGAGACAAACCAATATAAAATGTTAATTTTCTTTACCATGGATTGTTTATTGCTTGTTTGAGCAGCAGTTATTACTATCACAATCATTCTTATGCATTAACTTAAAGCATTTCTTTTAGATGCCTGGAATTGTTTAACCTAACCTCTTCTGGCTGTAAATCGACGTTATTTTACAAAAACTGATGTTGTCTGGGATTGCCACACTTCCACAATTAATAATACAATAAAAACTAGCCATTTTGTATGATATAATATCGATAAAAACTCTAGGATTACGAAAAATTTAATTCTGAGGTTGTCAGTCGCCAATTGACAGCTAATGACAGCGGTTTGTTTTTCCTAAGGTCTGGGACCTGTGACGTCACGCGCACGCGACCCTATGGGTCGCCGTTGGAATTAATAAAAAATTCCAAGAAGTTTTATCTCCAAAAGATTTTATTGCATAGAATGCATCTTTCAGGTATAAAAACTTGAAAAATCATAGTCCGTACGCACAGAATGACGGGGAAAGTACCTAAAAATCCATAATTATGCAAAAAAACTGCATTTTTTGCTGTTTTCAATGGTTTTCCAAAGATATTCATTTAAGATTCATAAAAATTTGAGAAAAATGGTTTGTTTTAGTATTATACAAGCCTTAAGTAACATATTGGGTCATTAAAGACCTTTTATGGACCGATTGTAGCCATTACACGCTTCCTAAATTGCATAATTTGCATCCGTTTAAAAAAAAAATTAATAATTGCTCTAAAATAATAAAATATCGTCCAAATTTTATACTCGGGTGTTTTCGAGGTCACTAATTAGGAATTTGAAGAGAAAATCGGAAAATTGAAAATGGCTTAAAAGTATATTTTTTTCCTTTTTTTTTACATAAAATGTATACAAAGCAAATAAAAAAATGAATTTACGTCTTTTTTTAACTAAATTTTCAATTTTTATTTTTTTGCATTTTCCCCTCCCCCCCCCCCCCCCTCCTATATCTTATTATTTAATGCGTTGGCATTGAATATGAAAATTGATAAAAAGAAAAGTGCATAATTTTTTTTTTTATTTTTTTTTAATATATAGCTTATATTATTTTGAAATTCGCGCTATATTTTTAAGTTACCATAAAAAAGTAGAGGCGCTACTTTTGAGCAAGTTATATATATACACGCAGTCATCTTCTTTTTTACCGTTATACTTGTGGTAGTATATACGCCGTTTATTTTTTTGTTGTTGAAGAAAACGTGCTGATTTATAAATTTTAAAACTGAATTATTATAGAATTAATTAAGAAATTTAAATATAAAAAAGTGCAAAATTAATTGTGAATTTTTTTCTATTTTAAAAAAAAATTTAAAATAGGTTCTGCAAATAATTAAATATAGAGTTTTTTATCTCAGAAAAGAAAATATTTTAATATTATATATTTTTTTTTTGTAGACTGAAAGTAAATATGGCTGATAACATCTGCATTCTCTGTGGTCTAGAACTTGGTGAGGATCACATTAAAGTTGGAGAAGTCGCAAAGAAAACCATGGTCTCAATGAGTAAAGTTAGAAAAGACGGCAAACATAATATAATCCAAAAAACTAACAATCTTCAGATTCACAATAGCTGTTCTAAATCGTATACGTCTTGGAGACAAGTAGTTGCTGATGTAAAAAAAAATTGAAAGAGGAACCTCAAGCAGAATCCACTTTTTCAATCAAGGACTGTTTTATTTGCAGGGCAAATGCATCAGATGATTTTATTAATAGTAAATTAAAACACAATATTAAGCATGAAAAAGGTTAAACCTAATAATGATATAGTTAATTACATTAAAAACCAAGTATTAATTTATTTTATTCAACATTACCAATATATTACCAAAGCATTCTTCTATTTATCTAAATCTATTTTATTAAATGGCAGCGCGTTAAAAAATAATTTTGCACTTTTGTATATTTAAATTTCTTAATTAATTCTATAATAATTCAGTCTTAAAATTTATAAATCAGCACACGTTTTCTTCAACAACAAAAAAAATAAACGGCGTATATACTACCACAAGTATAACGGTAAAAAAGAAGATGACTGCGTGTATATATATAACTTGTTCAAAAGTAGCGCGTCTACTTTTTTATGATAACTTAAAAATATAGCGCGAATTTCAAAATAATATAAGCTGTATATTAAAAAATAATTAAAAAAAAAATTATGCACTTTTCTTTTTATCAATTTTCATATCCAATGCCAACACGTTAAAAAATAAGATATAGGGGGGGGGGGGGGGGGGGGGGGGGGGGGGGGGAATGCAAAAAAAAATAAAAATTGAAAATTCAGTTAAAAAAAGACGTAAATTCATTTTTTTATTTGCTTTGTATACATTTTATGTGGAAAAAAATGTACTTTTAAAATTGAATTTCACGCCATTATCAGTCAGCCATTTTGAATTTTTCGATTTTCTCTTCAAATTCGTAATTAGTGACCTCGAAAACCCCCGAGTATAAAATTTGGACGATATTTTATTAATTTTAGAGCAATTATTAAAAATTTTTACGGATGCAAATTATACACTTTAGGATGCGTTTAATGGCTACAGTCGGCCCATAAAGGGTGTTAAGTGACCCAATATGTTACTTAAAGCTTGTATAATACTAAAACAAACCATTTTTCTCAAATTTTTATGAATCTTAACTGAATATCTTTGAAAAACCCTTGAAAAATGCACAAAAACAGCAAAAAATGCACTTTTTTTGCACAATTATGCATTTTTAAGTACTTTCCCCGTCATTCTGTGCGTACGGATTATGATTTTTCAAGTTTTTATACCTAAAGGATGCATTCTATCGTTGAGTGAAGAGTCCTTATAGAGATGCAGCCGTGTACTTAATATCGTAGTGCGGGCAGGGTCTGTGGTATAGTTAGGCGCCACCGACATTGAGGTCTAGCAATCTCGTCAATCTCAGTCCCTCAGTCGGCTGATAGCACTCGCATGGTTCGTGTCATTTGTTGTATTAGTGCACCGTAAAACGAGGAAAAAAAAGTAGCTTCCTTCTTGAAAAAAAATTTTTGAAGGTACAACCACATGGGACCTTCACAGCATGATAGATTAGGTCCTTGGCCATCTGTAATGTCCAATTACAATATTTTTTGGGAGGTCAAACTATTTTTATGACGAAA
Organism: Rutpela maculata; assembly: GCA_936432065.2. Taxonomy (NCBI): domain Eukaryota; kingdom Metazoa; phylum Arthropoda; class Insecta; order Coleoptera; family Cerambycidae; genus Rutpela; species Rutpela maculata. Next base: position 2,652,312 of record OW386291.2, on the reverse strand, counting down.
AATGTTATAAATCTGTCAAAATTAATTTTTATTACATTTTCACACATCCCTCGTGATATCTCCGGAACCAATTGAGATAATTATACGTATTTTTTTTTAATTGATGGAGGAAATGTGGGCGAAGGTCACTGCTTAAATTTTGTGTTTATGGAAAATCTAATTTTTCTGTAAAACGAGGTAAAACTTGAACATTTACTTCCCTTGCAGCGCTTTTTTCAGTAAGCGAAAAACTTTTTTATTTTAAAGAATTTTGACATACCATCTGCGTATGAAATAAAGTCTACACCTCAAGGAAGTTTTTAAAACAAAAATCAGGTCTCTACGACTTATAGTTTTCGAAATTTTGTTATTTAAAGCTGAGTTTTTCGATCCTAGAGGCCTAGATGTCCGGCAAGTGTGGACTATTTAATACAAGTAATCTTATATTATATTATGCCAGTTAGAAACAAACTTTTCTTTATATAATGTGAATGCAAATGAGTATTAGTTATTTTTATTGAGTTATTACATATTATTTAGTGCTTAACAATGGAATGTTTATTCTGTGGACAAACTTTGAAAGATAATGACAAATTAGTGAGACAAAATCCTAGATTGCAAGGAGTAAAAACAATTATATATGCCACGGTAAAAAGGCGAGACATTTGTGTCGAAAAGATTTTGCAACAAGAGGAAAATATTTTAAGTGGAAAAGTCAAAGTGAAATTTCATATAGCCTGCAAACAAACCTATATTAGTTTGTAAAATCTTAAAAATCTTTCCCAATTCAGTGAAATTGAAAATGTATCTTCGTCTTCGGTAAGATGCAATAAAAATATTCGGACAATGTGTTTAATATGTAATACATCGAGAAAGAAAGGCGTAATATGGTATACGATAATTCTCTGTAGACGTGATTTATCTTTATATTTCTTTGCCACCTTATTATCAGTCTAGTCGATACATTGTTGACAAGGGGCCGACGCGACATTTTTATTGTTAATGATGGGATTTTGGAGAATGAGAGGGGAGTATGCGTTTATTTTCGATTTATCGCAAATATTTGAGAAACCAAACATAGTATAATTTTTCACATCCAGTGTTGTTCAAATAGGCTTAGAATATCACGAAACATCGAGATTTTAAGTTTGAGCGAAAAAAAAAATTCTGCCTGCCTGCCTGTCTGTTTATTTTCATAACAATTAAATATAAAAACCCAATGAGCTGCTGGCAACATAAAACATTTTTTTTCCCAGTAAAATAAACCATTTTGATATAATATTAAATAATACATAACAAAGAAAATTAAGTAAAAGTTCCATGTACCATGTGCATCACAAATGCGCACAACGTGATAAAGTGAATTTTATTACTTTCACATCAATCACATCCAGTGGAAGTATAGTAACGGCAAAAAAATTTAAAAAAACTGTCATTGTTCAAATAGGCTTAGAATGTCATGAGACGTCGAGATTTTAAATTTGAGCAAAAAAAATTTCTGTTTGCCCGTAACTTTTTTGTGCGCATGTTTACTCTGGAACCGTTAAAGATATTGACTTGAAATTTGATACACGTATGTATTTTAACGAGAACTGGAACTAGATTATATTTTCATTTTATTCCGTTGAAGGGTAAATTGGGATAAAGGGGGGGTAAATAAGTAAATCAAGCATGTAAGAGTCCATAAAATTGGTATTTAGTATATATAAGAAAAGATAAGGGCTCAAAAAATTACTCCCATTACCACCCCCACCTCACTATTAAAGGGGGGTGGAAAAGCGTCAACATATTTTTTACTTCATTTGCCCCCTCTACCACCCCCTTCCACCACCCCTCACTACCGATGTGACATATGGTTTTATAGGTTTTTGGAGTAGGCGATTTCAAATATTATGTTATTAACGTTTCATAAATAATTTTCACATAGTGGAGTGCAATTTTTTTCTTCTTTGTGAGAGACTTGGATAGAAAACGTGGATGTGGAATTTTAAGGTTTATAAACATGTTGCTAAATTGATACCAATGGTTCAAGGATAGATGAGGATATAGCAACGCGTCCTTGCGTGTGTATCTAGCTTCTACGATTTTCAATTAAAATACCATGCAACCTGTTCGGTGTTTCTATTATTTTCTTTTCTTTAATAAGTGGGTTATCTCGAGTAGTATATAGATGCGCAGTGGATTTCCTCGAGTACTATGGATGCGCGGTGGCTTTCCTCGAGTACTATAGATGCGCAGTACGTTACTCCAAGTAAGTAGATTTCCTCGAATAAAATGGATGCGCAATGGATTACCTTGAGTAGTATGGATGCGCAGTGGGTTTTCACGTGTAAAATAGATGCGCAGTAGGTTACCTGAAGTAGTATGGATGCGCATTGGGTTTCCTCGAGTAACATGGATGCGCAGTGGGTTACCTCGAGTAGTTTGGATGCGAAGTTGGTTATCTCGGGTGGTATGGATGCGTAGTAGGTTTCCTCGAGTATAATGGATGCGCATATGCTTTCCTTGAGTAGGTACTGTTGATGCGCAGTAGGTTACCTATACGGATACGCAGTGGGCTTCTTCGAGTAAAACGGATGCGCAGTGGGTTACCTCGAGCAGTATAGATGCGTTTCCTCAAAGAAAGTGCTTGAAGTAGATTACTTCCACCGTGTACTCTACGGCACATTATAATTGTTTATATTTTTGTCATGCCATTTTCTACGTATTGCTCCCACTTCCAGTATAAGTGTAGTAATTTTGAAAACATTTATTTAAATAGGCTTAGAATGTTATGACATGTCGAGATTTTAAGTTGAAGCAAAAAATAATTTCTATCGCGTCGGTCTCTGACGTTTTGGGTGCACGATTACTCTGGAACCGTTTAAGATATTGACTTAAAAATTGGTACACATATGTATTTTAACGAGATCTGGAATTAGGTTATATTTTGTTCTTATTCTGTTAAAGGGTTGAGTGGTAAATTGGGATAAATGGGGGTAAATAGGTAAATTAAGCAAGTAAGAGTCCATAAAATTTGGTATTTAGTTTATTATTATATAAAAGAAGTTAAATTCTTAGAAAAATTTTTGGCATTAACTACCCCCATTATCACCCCCCACGCGATTAAAGGGGGTGAAAAAAAAATTGTGATTTAGTGTGTACAGGAACCAAAGGCCTCAAAAAATTTTCCACTTCATCCACCCGCGTATCACCTCCTACCACCACCCCAACCCCCACTATCGATGTGGCATATCGTTTTTTGGTTTTCATTTAGAAAATTTCATAAACAATTATTTCCACATGGTGGAGTGCAAATATAGTGTTTTCGTTTTGAGAGGCTTGGATAGGAAATCTGGATGTGGAAGTAGTGATTCCTTGGGCTGCGGTTTTCATTTTAAAATGTTAAAACCGCTGCCCAAGGAATCACTACTTCCACATCCTGATGTTCTATCCAAGTCGCTCAAAACGAAAAATATTTTGATACTATATTTGCACTCTACTATGTGGGAATAATTGTTTATAGAACTTTAATTATATAATATTTGAAATCGCCTACCCCAAAAACTCATAAAGCGATATACCACATCGGTAGTGGGGGTGGGGGTGGATGAAGTAAAAAAAAATGTTTGAAGCCTTTGGTTCTTGTACACACACTAACTCACAATTTTATTTCCCCCCCCCCCATGGTTAAATTTTTTGAGACCTTGACTTCTCTTGTATTTACTAAATGCCATTTTTTGTCGTTGTTGTACTTTCACTGGATGTGGAAGTAAAAGGCATATTGACATTTTATGATGAAACTGTTATTTTTAAGATATCACAAAATTATCCATTTTGCACCTTTCTTAACCGTCTTCACCCTAGTAAATTTTGAATATGTTTTAGATGACATTTTCCTTTACTACTGCCGCAAAAATATTACATGTTGCAATATTTTTCGGGTTTACACCATTGCTTTCTTTAATTCTGCTGAACTGTAATAACCAATTTGTACAAAAATATTTTTTATCCTCTCCCAAATATACTGCTACTGCAGTGACGGGTTCATTTAAAGTTATTTATTTGTTTATAGGCTTTTCTCTGTAATTGCTTTTTTTAATAATTAAAACGAAAAAGCGATTTTATTGGGAAAAAGAGTAATAATTAGTAAACATAATAAAAAAACCGCTGCCCAAGGAATCACTACTTCCACATCCAGATTCTCTATCCAAGTCACTCACAACGAAAAAACTTTGTATGTGAAAATAATTGTTTATGGAACTTTAATAATATAATATTTGAAATCCTCTACCTCAAAAACCCATAAAACGATACCCCACATCGGTAGTGGGGTGGGGGGTGGGAATAGGGGGGTGATAGTGGGGGGTGGATGAAGTAAAAAAATATTTTGAGGTTTCTGGTTCCTGTACAAACACTAAATCACATTTTTTTTTCATCCCCTTTAATAAGGGGGTTAGGGTGGTAATGGGGGTGGCTAATGCCAAACATTTTTTTGAGACCTTAGCTTCTCTTGTATATACTAAATACCAATTTTATGGACTCTTAACTGCTTGATTGACCTATTTACCCCAAATTTACCCCAATTTACCCCCAACCCTTCGACAGAACTAGATCAAAATATAATCTAGTTCCAGATCTCGTTAAAGTACATACGTGTACCAAATTTCAAGTGAATATCTCAAACGGTTCCAGAGTAAACGTGCGCACAAAAAAAAGTTACAGACCGACAGACAGAATTTTTTTTTCGCTCAAACTTAAAATCTCGACGTTTCACGACATTCTAAGCCTATTTGAACAATAAAAATTTTTTAAAACTTTTTTGTCGTTACTATACTTCCACTGGATGTGGAAGTAATTAACTTAATTTGAATATCTGCGGAAAGACTGGTTAATTTTTTTTTTTATTACAAGTAGGTATTACTTTTTCGAGAGCATAGTTTTCGAGGCGATAAAGTATCGCACAAATGGTACACAATGCACTTTTTATAAAGCATCGAATTTTGTACAAAAAAGTCCCTGAGAGCATATTTTTATCTATTATGGCTCACATGCCAAAGGCGCCCGCGCGCAAACCTCAAAGTAACTGTTTTTCGCGCTGTTCTCCAAGCAGCCCGTTAAAGCAGTTAAATATTATTTGTCCAATGAGAATTTGTGGTCGATTTTTTTATTTATGAATTTCTGATCGCTCTGCACGATGGCGTCCTTCATTTTTCTTAAATATGCGTTTTTTAATGCAAAAAACATTAAAAAAATCGTACATTTGAACTTTTCCACCTTGTAGGAAGTAATTTTCTTTATTAAAAAAATGTATCTATTATTGACATATCATTTTGTTTTTATTTATCACATATAAACAATTAATATTAGGCCGAAAAGTGTAATTTTTCATTTTCATCGATTTCTATATAACTGGAACTTGCCGCATATTTTTATTAATTAGTGTTTTTTTCTGTACAATTGTACATACATTTCAATAACACAAAGAATATTTAACTATTTTTTTATTTTATTTCAACATTTTTTTAATACTTGTAACTCCATTATTAATATTATGCATCGAATAAAAAACAGTTTTAAACAGAAGTTACTCATTATGTTTTGTGTAATTTAAATTTGACTATTAGCATCGCCGTTTTCTTAATTTTTTGTTTGTTAATTAAGTCGCCAGTGCCACTTGCAGAGTAGCGTAAAAAACAGTCATTTTTATGTTTACACGTGAGCACCTGTAGCTCGAAAACTATAGTAGATAAGAATATGCCCTCGCGGACTTGTTTGTAGAAAATTCCATGTTGTACAAAAAAAAGTGCGGTGCATTTTCATATTTATTACCGTTCTCGCTACGCAAGCGCTGAAAGATCAAAAACACCATCCTCGACATTTGCATACTCTTTTTTCTAATTATTTTAAAAAATTGGGAGGTCTTAAACGTACTCATAAATACTATTCCATGAAGCTGAACCGAATAGCAAAATAAAATATTTTTAATTTATCACATTTTTATAAATTTCAGAAATTCAAAATTTAACAAAAATCTCAAAAAAACATTTTTTGAACCCCAAATGGGTCTCGAGGACAAGGAACAATTGCAATTTCGAACAAAACACGATTGTTACAGCGCACAACGTGGCGACTTAAAAGATGAAATGCGACAATAATTGATAGTTAAAGGTTTCTCTTGTTTTTGAATTTTAAGTGAAACTAGTGAAAGAATTATTTATCTGAGATTTTTGTTTGTAAGTTTTTATTAATAAATTTGTCCTAACAGTAGTAACTTGTAAATGTTTTTTATCAGGGCGGCAAGCAATAACTGTTTGCTACAGGTGCCAAATGCCCTGACGCCGGCACTGATTGCGCCGGTCTACAACCTGCGTGGAGAATTATAACTTAATAAATATATCATGTACCCTCGTTCGCTGGAAATCAACGTCCAGTATTTCTATTCGCGGTTCGCGCAAAATAACACCGCGCGGTGGCACCACAAGTCAACGAACAATATGTGGATAGGGACGTGTGGGGGAAGCGTGATGAGCGAGGAACGGTTTTGGCCGTATAGTTGCGTATCTTATAGACTCTTCAATCAACGATTCTATGCAATAAAATCTTTTGGAGATAAAACTTCTTGAAAATCACCTTTTTTTATTAATTCCAACGGCTTATGTAGATATGTTTTCAATAAGTACATATATAAACAAATAAATAAATAAGGAAATAAATAAATAAATTTTGGACTGTGCATTAATTTTGGTCGTCAGTGTATATGCTATTTACTATACTTGTAAATTGTTAATTTCCAAAGAACTGGAAATACTCATTAGCTAATGTGTACAAAGGGCCATTAAGTAAAACTATAAAGCTAGTTGTGGGTTTTTACCTTCCGATGAATAAGAAATGGTTGGTCAGGTTCATCCGTCGAGTCGCCATTAACAAACCACGTACTGTGAGTCCCTCACAAAAACATACAACCACGTTGGCATTAGGGTCATATTTCAAATTTTGTATAACCCTATCGAAAGATTCTTCAGCCGCATTACTTAAAACTTGATCCTCCCTTGCAATGCAGACGTCCACTTCTTCTGCCAGCTCCCGAAAGGCTTGGATGCCTGACTGACCGTAATTCTCTGGAACAAAACAATGGAAGATAGAAAATTAAGATTACACTCATTCTATTCACGGCATAACAAAGACTTAACATAAATGCTGGTATTGTAGAGTTATCAAGATGGCGAATTCAATTAATTATATATTGTGCCTGAAAAGATGAGTAAACGGTTTCGCAAAATAGTTCCGTGATAATTAAGCTTTGTAAATTATTTTAACGTTTTCGTTGTACACAATTTAGATTAAATTTGAAAATATACATGAGAAAACTCCTCTTCTGTTTAAGATTTTAAAATAAATTATTTGATCCAATTTGCAGTTAAGACTAATGTATATTCGTTAGGCTAAGATTGTGAAGCTTTGACGATGTTCTACAGAACAAATTTAGTTGCGGTGTATCAAATACTGACACTGTTGAGAAAATGTGAATATTCTTCCTATGTAAAACAAAAACATTGTTAAAAAGCTGAAAGCTACGCCGCGTAGGCAATAGATTTGATATTAGGACGATATTTCAATCGGGCAATACGTTGAGATTTATTTCAACAAAGCCAAAACCGCTAAATCGTGAGCAAAATTCAAAAAACCACTGCCCAATAAATCACTACTTCCACATCCAAATTTTCTATTCAAGTCACTCACAACGAAAAGATTTTGTATGTGGAAATAATTGTTTATGGAACTTTAATAATATAATATTTGAAATCCTCTACCCCAAAAACCCATAAAACGATACCCCACATCGGTAGTGAGGTGAGGGTGGCGATAGAGGGTGGTAGTGGGGGTGGATGAAGTAAAAAAATATTTTGAGGTTTCTGGTTCTTATACACACACTAAATCACAATTTTTTTCATCCCCTTTAAGAATAGGGTGGGGGTGGCTAATGCCAAAATTTTTTTTGAGACCTTAGCTTCTCTTATATATACTAAATACCAATTTTATGGACTCTTACCTGCTTGCTTTACCTATTTACCCCAAATTTACCTCAATTTACTCCCCAACCCTTCGACGGAACAACACGAAAATATAATCTAGTTCTAGATTTCGTTAAAGAACATATGTATACCAAATTTCAAGTCAATATCTCAAACGGTTCCAGAGTCAACGTGCGCACAAAAAAGTTACAGACAGACCGACATATTGTTGTTCTTGTTCATTATTTGTCAAAAAAATACCCTCTGCTCCTTTGACGTTGTAGATTTCACGAACATTGTATGAAGAAAATATATGTGGCAGAGCATCTCAATAAGAAATACAGAAAAAAAGGAAAAACTTGATACGTGATAATTTCATAATTAAAAACCGCTGCTCAAGGAATCACTACTTCCACATCCAGATTCTCTATCCAAGTCACTCACAACGAAAAAACTTTGTATGTGGAAATATTTGTTTATGGAACTTTAATAATATAATATTTGAAATCCTCTACCCCAAAACCCCATAAAACGATACCCCACATCGGTAGTGGGGTGGTAATGGGGGTGGATGAAGTAAAAAAATATTTTGAGGTTTCTGGTTCTTGTACATACACTAAATCACAATTTTTTTCATCCCCTTTAATAATGGGGTAGGGGTGGTAATGGGGTGGCTAATGCCAAAAAATTTTTTGAGACCTTAGCTTCTCTTGTATATACTAAATACCAATTTTATGGACTCTTACCTGCTTGATTTACCCACTTACCTAAAATTTACCCCAATTTACCCCCCCAACCCTTCGACAGAACAAGATGAAAATATAATCTAGGTCCAGATCTCGTTAAAGTACATATGTGTACCAAATTTCAAGTCAATATCTTAAACGGTTCCAGAGTAAACGTGCCCACAAAAAAAAATTACAGACAGACCGACAGACAGACAGACAGAAATTTGTTTTCGCTCAAACTTAAAATCTCAACGTTTCATGACATTTGAACAATAAAAATTAAAAAAAAGTTTTTGTCGTTACTATACTTCCACATTCAGTGAATTGAGTCAGATATGCAAATTACAACAAATGATTTTTAGTCTCAAAATCATCATCTATTCTGCTTCTCAATATCTAAAGGAAAAATGTATCCTCTGTAGTGTCGCTAGTGAATTTTATCGGTACATTTTTTTCGAATGCTTTGTTGGCTGGTAATATAAAGAGTGTAAATTGACAGTTTAGCGGGAGGGATTTAATCTTTGATAATAAACTACCAATTTACACGAATTATATTACCTTTTGGCAACTTAGTTTGAGAAAAAAAATTTTAGATAAAATTTAAAAAGCACGATTGTTATTTGGGGAGAATATTTCACGAATGAATGAATTAAATGCATATAACATAATTAATATCTGTAATATTAAGCTTTTTCTATAATAAACGTAATCTAGTGACGGTTTCTATGACAACTAGTAAATAAAACAAGTTGAAACCTTAGATAATGTAATATATCGACTGGTTTAAAACCGCTCAGGAGTTTCTGAGGTGTAATATGACGAGGAACGATGGAGAGAGCACTACTTATTGCTGATGTTCCGATAGATATTATGCATTCATGGTTCCCGAAATTAGAAATTGAAACGGAAAGCGCCATCTAGCGCTACTAGACTTATATTCCAGACGGCATAAAGTGTTCATTGATAAATATTTACGTATTTAATCCTTATTTTTAACTTATGTTTAAATAAATACATTTTAAAAATTAAGTTGAGATTTGCTTTGTTAAGCAGAGAGAACTTTAAGTACAACAAATTATAATGTTTAGTGCACAGATTTGATTTTCCGAATTACTAACGTGTGGTTACTTTTTGATGGAGTAAATTTTTAGGTTGTTGCCAGAGCGAATGTGTTTACTTGTACATTTATAATAAACGATTAGCTTACCCAGTAGGCATTTCTATTTAATTTAAATCCTGCTAGTGATAATTGTTTTGTAACTACGTTAATAAGCTATTGAAAACTGTGTTTGACTTGCTCCTGATGAGCTATATTAAGTACTATCTTTGTATGTAATTGTTATCTGATCGAAAAGTAGGGGAATTGAATACAGCTAGGCAAATGTTATAGTATATATATTTCAGACAGGCCTCGCTTTGGAACTGAGGGTTGTTTACTTTGTTTACTATATAAGTGGTGTGTTTATGTTTATATTTTTTATTACTATATAATACAATATTACAATTTACAAAGTACGTTAACAATAAGCAATAAGCTAGAGAAAAGGGTATAAATAAAATTTAAAAGCAAGAGTGAACCTATTTGAGGAAAACATTTCACGAAACAAAACATGATACCGAGCTTTTAAGTTATTTAGCCTAAAGAAACATGGCGGATGGAGAGGCAGACGGACAGTCGAACGGACTGACAGAAAGACGGACATCATGGACATTTTGAAAGTTGTTGCGAATTCTGTGACAATACAATGATGTGATATATTTTTTCTCTTCTCTACGAGCGATATTTACAGTTTTTGAAATGTGTCGATGAAATGCAATATACTCTTTACATTTATATTTCTAAAGAGTATAATAATAAATACGAATAAAATGCATATAACATTTGTAGAGAATGTTATAAGATTTATTTGTTATATAAATATAATTTCGACATCGCTAATGGTTTGAAAGATACAAGAAAAAAACTGAATCGGGGCGCCACTTTTCCAAGATGGCGGCTCGATCTCAACAGAACTTTTAGTATGTTTAACAGTAAACTTTAATGAACATCTTTGCCAAGTTTCAAAACTATATCAATTTTTTTGGTCAAACGTTGAAATTTGTTCTAATTTGACATGTACCTGAAGTTTCGAACGTTCAGTTGAACGAATTTAAATTGAAAATTTGAAGTTAATCGACTTGGACATACAATTTTTCTGGTAATATTTGCTGGCAACGATACTATCGTTGCCAACAAATATTACCGTAAAAGTGGTACGCCTAAGTCGATTTATAATTTGTATTAATCTTTCCTTTTCAAATGAAATTCGTTCAAGTGAACGTTCGAAACTTCAGGTACATAATTTGACTGGGGTATAACAAACCTAACTGGGTACCTATACCTATCTAAGAATCTAGAGCCCTGCCTCAGAGCTTGTCACGTCACGAGCACTGGTCATTAAAACGTTTTATTGGCCACATTTTGCTTATTTCAGCTAAATAGTATAATTGTGCTACTTGGGAATACCTTGCCAAAATTACAAATGAAATTTAACGCCCTGTATCTTCGCTTTGAAATTTGGCACACGTGTATAAGTCCGGTGACAATGCAACATAGTATAGCCATTATCGGTCTAAATCCAATATGGCGGACGTCCCAAGATGGCGGATCGGCTGTTTAGTCACAACCCCCTTGATATGGATCTCAATTGAAAGGGTTTAACGAGTAAAATACAATAAATAATGTGACGTCATTCTAAATCCAATATGGCGGACGTCCCAATATGGCGGATCGGCTTTTTAGTCACAACCCCCAAATGAAAGGGTTTGACGAGTAAAATACGATAAAGTATGTGACGTCATTCTAAATTCAATATGGCGGACGTGGGAAGAGGTGCGAAAGTTCTGAGAAGAGGTGGGGAATGAGTGGGAAGAGGTGGGAAGAAATGGGAAAGGGTGGGTGGTTGGTAAGAGGTGGAAAAGGTGTGGGAAGGGATGGGAAGAGGTGGGAAGGGGTGGGTAGAGGTGGTAATGGGTTGGAAAGAGGTGGGGAGAGATGGGTAAAGGCGGGGGAAGGGGTGGGAAGAGGTGGGAAAGGAGTGGGAAGTAGTGTTAGAGGGGTGAGAAGACGGGAGAGGGAAGGGGTGGTTGGCGGTGGCAAATGAAAGGGTTTTGACTGTAAAATAAGTAGACTAAAAAGTAAAAAATAAAATTATATAAAAAAAATATTTTTAAGGAAAAGCTTTTATTTGGAAAAACTACTAACCAAAAGCTTTGGGTGCGGTCAATTGAGCACATTAACTATGCAATAGCGCTATATGACCGCCCCCAAAACTTTTGGTTTCCAGGTGTATGAATTTAAAAAAAAATATTTTGACTTTTTAGTAGTTTTTTCAGATAAAAGCTTTTTCTTAAAAATATTTTTTTATATAATTTAATTTTACGTATGGCCTACTTGATTTGTACCGCACCGTTCTGTTACATCCTACATACATTTTTGTTATATTTTATTAGATTAATTTATATCAAATTGCTTTTGTAATAACTAATAACATATATACCGACACCCGAGGGCTGCTATGGCTTACATAATTTTATCTGATAAAATAAATGAATACAATCCTTTTCGGAATGGAACAATTTGGAATATAATATAACATAGTCCAATTTCTCTTTGAGTTCAATTAATTTATGACTGTGGTCATAGATTCTCCCTTTGTGTAATATTTGCGATGCGAACAATGTAACATCCATAATTTCTAGCTTCCACTAGATATAATGTGGTTTCTAATAATTGTACTTGTGGTAAACAATGGTATTTTGTAAAGTGGCTCTGAAAACAATGATATGGAGTCAAAGCGGGAGTTGTCCCGTTTAAGCAATATTTTAAATCATTTATTTATCATTTATTATCATTTATTATTTATTTAAATTCCAAGTTCCAGTTTGTTCAGTCCCAAAGAAATCCCCCTAATTATTGGTTCATATCAAAAATTTTCTATAAAACTGAAAAACTAAACCTCTAGTACAGTAAGTGAGACTTTTAAATCACAGCCCGAAAACGATGTAATGAATTTCCAAATTTCTTTCTTCAACATGCTTCATAAAGTATGTACATAAGAATGTATATTGTAATTTTTCCTGCTTTTTGGTTGGGTGTGGTTCCCACCCCTTCTTAGAGGTTTTCGCAAAAAAAAACAAAAAATAAATATAATCTGATAGAGAATCAAATCAAAGAAAGAAAGGTTTAACACACTTTTTTGCTAAAATACATATTTTTCGAGATATTGCGAACTAAAAATTGCAATTTTCACCCCCTAAAATCGGTATTCCTAGACGTTTTTTTTCAAATTACATAAAAAATTTGGACTTTAATAAAAAAAATGCAAGGGTACAAAATTAAAGCTTTTACGGAAACAAATCGAATGGCTTTTCTTATATTTTTCTTCGATGTTTAGTTTTGGAAATATGGCATTTTCAAAATGGCGCCATAACGTTCAGAAAAAATATACGACGTTAAAATCTAAAATTACTCAAAATTTACAACTGTGATTGATTGATTGATTGATTTACCAGCGTGCGGTAGGCATTGCTGCCACTCCCAAGTTAGACAGCTGGGCCTGCTACGTCCACGCTGGGTTGGACTAAGGTCATGCTTGTTGCCAGCAGCGAGAGCCACATGGCGCATGGTAAAGGAATGTGGGATGGGAGGTGTAGGTATTTGTGAGATGCGTTACCGCATTGTGTCGTGAGGGAGCGTTTAAGCCCCCTTTTTTTGTATTTTTGGTTCTGGGCTTCTGCCTATTCTGGGTCTTCTTGTGAGATATGTTGCCGCGTTGTGTCGCTGCTATCTGTGCTCCTATTTTTGTACTTCTGTTTCTACAGGTCTTCTTCTTCTTCTGAGACTTCCGATTTCTTTGTGAAATTCATTCTTTCCCCTCGCTTTTCTTTCCCAGTATGTTTGGTCCTTTCCCAGTTTGTTCATGATCCTCTCGATTGTTGTTTTCCACGTGTAACATGGTCTCCCAATTTTAAGTTTGCTGCTATTCAGTGTTAGTGCTTTCTTCAGTAGGTGTGTTGGTTCCCTTCTTTGGACGTGTCCCCAGTACTTCATTGCGTACATTTCTATCCTTTTTGTGATTGTCTTCCCTTCTAGTAGTGTTGATGTTTTATGTCGTTTTTGCCCTGTTGTTTTTCTGAGTAATTGGATGATGTCTCTTTCAGCTATTCTCAAACTTCTTCTGTTGGCTTTTGTTGTTGCCGCGTTTTTAACTCCATATGTCATTGTTGGCAGTATGATGGCTATGTATAGCCGTTTGGCCAGGCCCCATGATAGTTTGTTTTTCTCAATGAACGGTATAATTGCTCTTGTGACTCTGTATGCTGTTTTTATTCTCTCCTTTACTGTTTCTCTCCTTTTCAGTTGGTTCGTCAGATATGTTCCTAGGTATTTCAGTTTGTTCGTTGTTCTTAGGGAGTAGTCACCTATTTTGTGTTCTTCTCCACTGATCCGACTTTCTTTTGTTGATGGGTCTCGCTCCATTATTAGACATTTTTTGAAATTTATTTTCAGCCCAGATGTGTCCAAATGCGGTTTCATGTTTTCTAGGAAGTTGAGAATTTGTTGCTCTTCTTCTGCGACGATTAGGAGGTTATCGGCGTAAGCTAATACGATTGGGGTTCTCAGTGTTTCCGTGTCTTCGTTAAAATTTGGTGTTTCCCTTATTGTGTTTTGTAGCGCTTGGTCTAGGACCGTGGTGAATAGTCGGGGGGATAGGGGGCATCCTTGTTTGACTCCTCTGTTCTTTTGTCTGGTTTCCGTCGTTTGTCTGAACCATTGTATGGCAGTTGTTTCATGAAGGCAGGCCTTTATTATCTTGTTTATTAGATAGTGCGGCACTCCTTTGTTACACAGGGTGTTGACTATGACTTCGTGACTGATGGTATCGAATGCCTTTTGGAGATCTATAGCGGCTATGTGCAGTTTTGTCCCTTCTCTCCATTTTTCTTCAAGTATTCTGGTGGTGTACATGTGGTCGTCCGTTGATCTGCCTTTGATGAATGCTGTCTGGTAGTCTGGCGGTCTTCCAATGTACTTCTCTAGTTGCTCGAGCAGGAATTGTGCGTAGTATTTGTATCCTATGCTGCCGAGTGTTATTCTTCTGTAGTCTTCTATGGTCTGTGGCGAGTTGGTTTTTGGGAGGGGTATTTGTATAGTCTTGGTCGAGGGGGCAACCGCTGGCGAAATTTTGTACACCTAATACCTATTCTAGAAAAATACCCTTTATTTCCCCTTTAATTCCTTGTAATTTCCCTAATTCCTCAAATACCTTTATTTCTTCCTAATACCTTAATATTTTCTAGATTATCTCGGGAACGGTGCACTTTTTGATAAAAATACCTATATACAAAATTGTTCCTTATAAAATTCTCTATCAAAAATGTCTCTACACTTTTTTCCTAAAATTAATAGTACCGTGGGAAATAAGGCGCACACATAAGGGTTGGTTCCGGTCAACACAATAAATTGTAATCTTTACTATAATCTACTTTAAAGTTCAATACTTAACGCTAAAGCAGTAGCTACTAAAGTCCGCCTAAAATTATAATAAATTCCTCTCACCCCTATAAAATAACGCGATTTAATTCCTTGTAATTCCCCTAATTCCTCAAATACCTTTATTTCCTCCTAATACCTTAATATTTTCTAGATTATCTCGGGAACGGTGCACTTTTTGATAAAAATACCTATACACAAAATTGTTCCTTATAAAATTCTCTATCAAAAATGTCTCTACACTTTTTTCCTAAAATTAATAGTACCGTGGGTAATAAGGCGCACACATAAGGGTTGGTTCCGGTCAACACAATAAATTGTAATCTTTACTATAATCTACTTTAAAGTTCAATACTTAACGCTAAAGCAGTAGCTACTAAAGTCCGCCTAAAATTATAATAAATTCCTCTCACCCTATAAAATAACGCGATTTTTGATGAAGCGAGAATATTGTATACCGGGTCGCTCAGCCGATAGGGACACTGTTGTAACTTTTGAATGGGCGAATGGATTTTTTCAAATTTGGTGTAGTGATATGGGATATAATTTCCAATTATATAATGTAAAGAACCAAAATGGCCGACTTCCGGTTTCGATTTTACCCGAAAGTGGGTTTAAAATACCCGGTTTTTGCGTAAGTCCCGCACATTGGCAGCCCTGAAGAGTAACAGCGTTTACAGCAAGCTCTAAAATAATGCATTGATATAGCGACTATAGCGACTCACTCACTGGAAATCGAGAAGTTCCAAAAGCGAGAAGTTTCCATGGAGTCGCTAAGAAACAAAAAGGAAAACTCGATCCATAATGGAGAAGTTTCCATGGAGTCGCTAGGAAAAATAAAAACATTCGATATAAAAATATAACATCAATATACTAAAAAATACTAATATCACATAAAATATGAACATGTAGTAAAAACAATATAAGTATATTTACTTCCATTTTAATTTTATTTATAGCGATAACGCTATAAATTTGGTGACCCCGACGTGATAATTTTATGCCCGACGTGATCATTGTATGTCCAACGTGATAAATATATGCCAGACGTGAAAATTTTATGTCCAACGTCATAAATATATGCCAGAAGTGAAAATTTTATGTCCAACGTGATAAATATATACCAGAAGAGATTCAATATATCAACTACCGTTATAAATTGACCATTTTATGAAGAGAAGAATTTTCCGATGAATTTTGAATAGAGGTTCCAAATTTGAATAGATGTTCCTATAATTTATGGTAATTTCCTAATTCAATCAACTGAAGTTGTACATTACAAGTACTGTCATCTGTCGGTGAGTGAGTTAAAGTACATTTCCTTTTTTATCTAAGAGAGTAGTAAATCAATCAATCAATCACAATCGATTAGTTATGCAAAGACAACCTTCAGACGAGGATTTTCCTCAAACCCATTATGTCACCTCTGTCAAATTACCCCCATTCTGGAAATCAAAACCAGAAATTTGGTTTACCCAGATTGAATCACAGTTTTCTGTTGCAAAAATTGTCAATGATAAGAAAAAGTATGATCAGGTTATAGCTAATTTGCCATTAGATGTGATAGATAATATATACGATATAATATCTAATCCCCCGGAAACGGATCTCTATATAAATTTAAAGAAAGTTTTAATTTCACGTTTATCATCGAGTGAGGAAAAACGTCTGAATGATCTGTTATCAGGTTCCCAAATGGGCGATCTGAAACCTTCAGATTTCTATAGATCCATGCTGAATATGGTTGGAGGATTCAGCATGGTTAGTCAAGATTTATTGATAAAGCTATGGAAAAGACGTTTACCTCAAACAGTATATATTGCCATTACAGCTTCAGGGAAAACAGACACAAAAGAGATTCTAGATATTGCAGATCAGATCTGGGAGTCCTGTCAAAATTCAATGGTTGCATCGTACTCCAAAAATCCTCTTGACTCTGAGTCAACCCCGTTATCAGATTTAACTACCACTATCAAAAATTTTTCAATCACTTTCCATGATTCAATTAATCAAGTATTACAAAAACAAGAAATTTTTAATTCTCGATTAAACTCTTTAGAATCCAGACTTTCCAATCAATCCTTCGAGCCTCAACCTTCTACTTCATGCTGCAACAATTGCAAAAGTAGAAGCAATTCACAAACTCGTACCACTAATCGCAATCGTTCACCCAGCCGTAATAATGTTTCCAATAAATTTGATCGTACAGACAATACTATTTGTTACTACCATCAACTTTATGGTGCCAATGCCTATCGTTGTGGAGGTGAATGGTGCAAATTCAGTAAGAATTGTAAAAAATCTGATAATTCTCAAAGATGACTGAAGTTTGATAATTCTATGACGTCTGATTTTGACATTTCTAACAGCAAACGTCGTAGACTTTTTATTTACGATAGATCTAACAACCTGAACTTCCTAATCGACACTGGTGCCGATTTATCTGTGGTGCCACGCAATGCTTTCACAGATTTAAAAAAGAATTTCGATACGATATTAACCGCGGCTAACGGTTCAACCATTTTTACATACGGTAAGAAATTGTTAAAAGTCAATCTAAACTTACGTAGATTATTTCCTTTCGTTTTCAATATAGCAGACATTGACATACCGATAGTCGGAGCAGATTTCTTGTCTCATTTTGGTTTAGTTGTCGATCTTAAAGGAGCTCGAATAATTGATAACAAGACTAATTTGTCAGTTAATTGTTTTATTAAAAATAGTCCTTTAGACAATTGTAGATTAGATTCACTTAAATTATTTCCTTTGACAGATAAATATAACAAATTACTTTTACAATTTCCTAATTTAATTAGTTCCCCAGATTACAATTTACCTATTAAACATTCTATTGTACATCATATAGTTTCTGAAGGTCATTTACCTTTTTCACGACCTCGTAGATTAGACAATCTTAAATTTAAAATAGCTCAAACAGAATTTAATAACATGGTAGAATTAGGTATCTGCAAACCATCATCTTCTCAAGTTTCCTCTCCACTCCATCTAGTGGCGAAAAAAGAAAAGAATGACTGGAGACCTTGTGGAGATTATCGACAACTAAATACGATTACCATTCCAGACAGATATCCATTACCTCATATCCACGACTTTAGCTCTCAGTTGCACGACTGCACTATTTTCTCCAAGATTGATTTAGTGCGAGCGTACCATCAGATACCTGTCGCTGAAAATGACGTTTATAAGACAGCTATAACAACTCCATTCGGACTGTTTGAATTTTCCCGCATGCCTTTTGGTCTACGCAATGCCGGTCAAACTTTCCAACATTTTATGAATGAAGTACTTGTCAATTTACCTTTCGTTTTCGTCTATTTGGATGATATATTAATCGCAAGTCAATCAGATGTACAACATTTGGAACATTTGGAAAAGGTTTTCAAGAGATTAGACACATACGGAATTAACATTAAACCATCTAAATGTATCTTAGGAGTTGACAATTTAACCTTTTTAGGTCATCACATCTCTTCATCAGGTATTTTACCATCAACTGAGAGAGTCGAAGTCATTAATAATTTCCCTTTACCGACAACTCTCAAACAACTACAACGTTTCATAGGTATGGTGAATTTTTATCATCGTTTCATACCTCATTTTGCTGAAATATTACTTCCCCTATATTTTCTTTGTAACAGTTTATCTCATGATAAAATTACAAAGATAAATAGTTGGCCTGATCAATGTTTAAACAGATTTTCGAAAGCCAAAGACGCAATAAGTAATGCAGTAGTTTTAGCTCATCCTTGCAATAATGACGATACTATCTTATCTCTCTCAGTAGATTGTTCTAACCTTGCCATGGGTGCAGTTTTAGAGCAAAAAGATAATAAGGGATTTCTTGCTCCTTTAGCATTCTTTTCCCGTAAATTAACCACAGCACAAACCAATTATTCGATTTTTCACAAAGAACTTTTAGCATTATATACTGCAATTAAACATTTTAAGTTTATACTTGAAGGTCGAAAGTTTAATTGTTTTACAGATCACAAACCTTTAATCAACGCTTTATTCACAAAAGCAGAAAGATCTCCTCGTCAAATACGTCATTTAGAATACATAGCTCAATTTTCTTGTAAAATACAACATGTTAAAGGAAAACATAATGTAATAGCTGACAGCTTGTCACGTATTTACGACACTTCTTCCTTAAAACAAGATATTTTACCACTTCAACTTAAAAATTCTCCCTTCCTTAATGTTAACTTTGACCTAAAGTTGCTTAGTGAAGCTCAGGAGAAAGATTCAAATCTCAACTATTTATTGTCAGATAAATCATCACTAACTAAAACCAATTTCATTTTAAAAAAGATACAAATTCCAGATTCAAATGATTTTATTTGGTGTGATGTTTCTCGTGCAAAAGTCAGACCTTTTGTTCCACTTGTTTACAGACGAACGATATTCGATATTTTTCACAACTTATCTCATCCTGGTATTAAAGCCACTAGACTGTTGATTTCAAATAACTATTTTTGGCCGAAAATGAACACAGATTGCAATTTATGGTCAAAATCGTGCATTAACTGTCAAGCTGTCAAAGTCAGTCGACATACGCGAAGTGCTCTCGGGAACTTTTCCATTCCGAAAATCAGATTCGACCACATCCACATAGATTTGGTAGGACCATTACCTCCATCCAAAGGTAACTCTTACATTCTTACGGTGATTGAACGATTCACTAGGTGGCCGGAAGCGTACCCTCTTCGCGATATCACAGCAGAAACAGTTGCACGTACTTTATTTCAAAACTTTGTTTGTCGATTCGGTGTTCCCTTGTCAGTAACTACTGATCAAGGAGTACAATTCGAGTCAAGATTATTTAATGAATTTGCAAAGTTTTTAGGTTTTCATAGAATACGTACAACTCCATATCACCCAGAAGGCAACTCTTTAATTGAAAGATTTCATCGCTCACTTAAAACTTCCTTGTTAGCTAGAGCCAATACATCATATTGGACAGATGAATTACCCATCATTTTATTAGCATTTAGGACAACTCCCAAGGAAGATCTGCAATGTTCACCTGCTGAACTCATATATGGTCAAACCCTTCGTTTACCTGGCGAATTTTTCGTTGAATCGTATAATTCCCCAGATATTCCTTATTTCATTGACAAATTACGCATTTATTTTAATAATTTAAAATTTGTTCCTCCAACTTCGCATGGCAATTACAAAACTTTTGTTAGTTCAGATCTTGCCTCTTGCGATTTTATTTTCGTTTTGAACGTTTAAAACGTTCATTTACTCCTTTATATGAAGGACCGTTTAAAGTTTTATCTCGTTCAGATAAGTTATTTACCTTTAAGAAAGGAGCCAAAGTCATAACTGTCAATATTGATAGGGTTAAACCGGCTTTTGTATTAGTTGACAGATGTGACACTTTGCCTACCCCGATTAAAAAAGTACGTTTTGCAATCGACCCGTTGATTGATTGACTATTTTCTTTTTTAACGAGGGGGTGTATATAGCGACTATAGCGACTCACTCACTGGAAATCGAGAAGTTCCAAAAGCGAGAAGTTTCCATGGAGTCGCTAAGAAACAAAAAGGAAAACTCGATCCATAATGGAGAAGTTTCCATGGAGTCGCTAGGAAAAATAAAAACATTCGATATAAAAATATAACATCAATATACTAAAAAATACTAATATCACATAAAATATGAACATGTAGTAAAAACAATATAAGTATATTTACTTCCATTTTAATTTTATTTATAGCGATAACGCTATATTGACCTTGGGTCGTCTGAGATGTAGTGGGAGAAATTGAAATTTTTTACATTGTGGTGGTGTGTAGATGTTTATACTTTTTTCGCGTAAAGACAGCCATACGGATATTCAGCGAATTATATGACCTGCGCTGATTACATTTGCGCCTCATTTACCAAAGTACTATTAATTTTAGGAAAAAAGTTTAGAGAAGTTTTTTATAGAGAATTTTATAAGGAATAATTCTGTATATAGGTTTTTTTATGGAAAAACGCACCGTTCCAGAAATAATCTAGAAAACCTCAAAATGGGGGTGGAAACGACGTCCTCTAGGGGATGAAGCACGCAATTTTTGAAACTTTATGAATTTTGTCCAATATATTACAATCTTAACTGTTATATTACTGAAGTATTACAAGACATCGTGCAAAGTTTTAATAATGAAAAAGCTAGTCATGGAGAAATTGTAGACGTAGGAGAGCGATTTGTTCTAGCTTTATACAACTCTACCTCCGCAGAAAAAAGTCATGATGTATACAGATTCATGACTTTTAACAAACTTGTTGGTAAAGCGAACAATACTGTAATATTATCAAAACTACCAACAACTTCTGCTGCTGCTCGGCAACACTCATATCGCGTTTTTTACCAAATTCAAACATGGAAAAACGTTGCGCTAGAAGCTACTGATTGGGGATGGAAAAAAGTTGGCGGTATATTAATCTGAACTATGACAACAAAAGAACCGGTTCCCGAATCTGTTCTAACACTAATTTCTTGTTCGTGCAAATTAGGGTGCGAAAACAGGTGCAGTTGCAGAAGAGCAGGCTTCGTTGCTCCACAATGTGTTACCATTACCACGGACAAGCATGCATGAATGTCGAATCTATGGAAGACGATGAAGATTAATTAACGTAGGTAACCTTTTGATAATTAGTGGATTCGGCCTACAGGGGACACCACACGCCAAGTACTTTATCTCTAGGGTGGCGTGGAAACAAGTACAATATACAATATTCTCGCTTCTTTAAAAATCGCGTTATTTTATAGAGGTGAGAGGGTGGAAGTGGTACATTTATTATAATGTTAGGTGGAGTTTAGTAGCTACTGCTTTAGCGTTAAGCATTGAACTTTAAAGTAGATTATAGTAAAGATTACAATTTATTGTGCGCCTTATTTCCCACGGTACTATTAATTTTAGGAGAAAAAGTGTAGAGACGTTTTGTATAGAGAATTTTATAAGGAATAATTGACTAAAAAGTGCACCGTTCCCGAGATAATCTAGAAAACCTCAAAATGGGGGTGGAAACGGCGTCCTAGGGGATGAAGCACACTATTTAGGGTTGGGAACTTTTCGGTTTAGTAATTCTTATGCTATCCTTAACATTTCTACCGATTTTCAAAACTTTATGAATTTTGTCCGATATAAATCGTTATATTACTGAACTAGAAGTCCATAGTATCATCGGTAGTTTAATTAAATTAAATATTTTTTCTTTACTAGATATTTTTAGCGCTAATCTCTGCGCTAATGTTTTTACAACACTGACGTCCCTTATATAAGAATTGGTATGTAATTCTTCAAGATAAACATTCCATTTCAATATTTTTACGCTCTAATTCCCTCCTAATACCATTTATTTCCTCTTAATTCCCTTCTAATACCTCGTAATAATATTTATTTCCTACAAATTCCCCTGTAATTCCCTTAATACCTAATAATTCCTTCCGAAGTAACCTTCAATTCCTTCCCAATTCCTCCGATTTGTACACTATTTCCCCTCAGCGGTTGCCCCCTCGGTCTTGGTCCATTCCGTAGGCAGAGGTGTGTTTTCTGTCCATACCCTGGTGATGATTTCTAGGGTTTGCTCCTTTAGCTTTTCCGTGCCGTAGTGTATTAACTCGTTGTTTATTTTATCTACTCCAGGTGCGGTGTTTCTTCTAGCTCTGGCTATTATTCCTAGCAGTTGGTCTTTTGATGGTGGCTTGTCCAAGGGCCAGTGGTCTGTTTCTTATTCATCGATCCCAAAAACATAAATATATGGATTTTCGTGATATTATTTGTAAAATTAGAAGACATTAATTTTTCAGTATTTAAGGGTGATTTCAACCCTTAATATTTTCGTCTTATAAGTTTTAACCTCACAGTCATATTCAGCGACCTCAAAAACATAAGTATATGTATTTTCGTTAACTCATTCTTAAAATTAGAAGAATTATTAATTTTTCAGTTTTTAAGGGTGGTTTCCACCCTTAAAAATAAAAAGCAGGTAATGCGACAATATAGATTTTGACGTACGTATTTTATAAAGCATATTGCATCATCGTTTTCGGGCCGGGAAGTTTACCATTTTTATTGCTTCGCTTACTGTACTAAGGTTTTGAGCAGTATTAAGAGTTTGACACTAAAATTTCCATCCACTCTAGTGGACACTGTATTTAAATATCTACTTAAACAATTATAAATTTTGGGCCGTCTGTTTTGTATATTCCGTAGTTACATTTGCAATATCACTGTCAGTTTCACTGACAGTACAAAATTAATTCAGTGACTGCAATTCGGAATGTTCTTCAGTGAAAATTTGCAACTGTCTATCAATTTCAGTACTTCAACAGTAGTTGTTGAACAAAAGCCAACATTTCGATGTGATGAACAGTTTATATAATACATAATTGAGTCATCATGTAAATAATTTTGAATGAACTTACAGCTATTAGCTAGGGAGCTGTTTACAGGAGATTTTAAATAATTTGTTGTGTGCCAGAAGTTGAAAATAGTGAAGATTTAACAATAAAAAAATCTAATGATCACTTCTTGCATTTAATTACGTTATCGCTGATTATCAATTATAAGCTCGTTTAAAATGTTAAAAAAAAAGAGAACATAAATAATTTGTTCCTGGCACTTGTTTTAACATACGTTCCCTAACACAACATGATCATGATAAAATAAAAAAAAATTGTTGAGGCCTTTGGTTCTTGTACACACACTTAAATTTTATTTTTTTTCACCTCCCTTAAAAATGGGGGAGGTAATGGAGGTGGCTAATGCCAAAAAAATATTTGAGACCTTTGCTTCTCTTATATATACTAAATACCAATTTTATGGACTCTTACTTGCTTGATTTCCCTATTTACACCCGTTTACCCCAATTTACCCTTAAGAATAAGATCAAAATATAATTTAATTCCAGATCTCGTTAAAGTACATACGTGTACCAAATTTCAAGTCAATATCTTAAACGGTTCTACAGTAATCGTGCGCACAAAGAAAAGTTACAGACCGACAGACAGAATGTTTTTTTTTGCTCAAATTTAAAATCTCGACATTCTAAGCCTTTTTGAACAATAGAAATTTTCATTACTATACTTCCACTGGATATGGAAGTAATAACTAATAAGGAAACGACGGAGGAAAATAATGTTTGGAATGTAATTATCACTATTGCTAGGAAGAAAATTTGCTGTACTTCTAGCAGGGTGTATACCAATTCACTATTTTGAAATTCACTGACTTTTCCAGGTTTTCTATAAAAATTCCAGAAATTTTTTCTGCTCGAAAATGAAAATTGATGAGCAGGGGAGGGGAAATGGAAAACATTTTTTGACGAGCCGGGGGGTCAATATGGCAACAACTTTAGATATAAGCAGTTTTAATAAATTTTCCCTGACTTTTTTTATAAATTTATAAATTCCCTTTTCCCTGATTTTCCTGACCAGAATCAAATTCCCTGACTTTTCCGGGGTTTCTCTGTTTTCCAGAAAGTATACACCCTGCTAGTCAAAAAATAAATGATTTAAGTATTTTTCATACATTTTTTTTGCTTTAAAATGCTAAGAATCCTATCATGTAATTCAATACTTCGTCAGTATTAGCTAGAAGAGTAGTTTTGATTGGTTTTCCAATAATGAGTGTTTTAAAGTATTTACTTGACTAGTGTAGCGTGCCCAGACTAGGGCAACAATATACAGAAAGTAGGTCATTTGATAATAAATAAAAAAGTGTGTAAGTTGTGATTTGCTTAAAACCTAAATAATATTATCTAATCATGATGAAAGCAAATAAATAAAAAATAATTAATTGTAAAAATACAAACACACTCATAAACCGACCATCTTACATCGCAAACGCATATACCCTTTCTATTTCGCCGAGGGTAAAAATAAAAATTTCCACAAATACTACGGGAGCCCACCCTAAGTGTCCGTGCACCCCCCCCCCCCCCCCCCGATCCTTGGGGACAATGTTTTTCATAAAGATTAAAGCCTAAGGAACAATTTAAGACATGCCCTAAAAAAAATTGGCTGCACTTTCAAAATGGCGTCCGTTAAAAAAAAGATTCTCAATATTTTCAATTATATCTAGAATATAATGTATGGTATGGCAACCTAATCAAGCCCAATGTGTTTACTTATATTCTCATGATGAATTGTTTCTTCATACCTAACTTTTTTTTAAATGTGAATAAAAAAATTAATTTACAAAAATACAGCGATACCACCAATCCTCGTTGTTTTATATATAAATATACTTTAGGATCTTTTTGCGCTAGAATTCACGAAGAATTATATTTTTATCAAGATTCAGTTAAACTGTAACTTAATTTCCCCTGAAAATTAATAAATTGACAAACGTAAACGGCTGCTCTGAAAAATTAGATTAATCTCTAATTAAGGGACTGAACTGGGAAATAATTTGACGGGATTTTCCACTACTTCAGCATAATTCATCTTGTTTGTTTTTAATCACTTTAAAATACACTGTCGAAACTTAGATTTGCTAATGGATTGAAAAGTAATTAGTGATTATAAAAAGAACTGATTACCAAGGGAACTAAACTGTCATTCTCTATTTTATACAATTGTTTTAGCCTTCTGTACATTTCTGGAATTTAATTAATTGTTTTAAATTGTTTGTTCAGATTTATGCTTCGTTATCATAAGTTGGAATCCAACTAGTTTTCTGCCAACCTACCGTAAATTGATAATAACTAGAAATATTGCTTTTTATTACATAAACAAGTCAATGCTAATGAAGCAAGACGGAACCCAGCCAATGTTCAATATATTGCTTTTACCATCGACATTATATTTTGAAAGACAGCCAGATTTTGCTTACATTATTATATGACTACAAAGTAGTGAGAAAATTGAATTGATACAAGACACACGAGACATGCTTAACTTACGAAATAGAATGACAGTAAACTAATACGATTATAACATTCATAGTTACGTATGCCTCAGTGGAGGCATTTTCACAGATTCTTAGATAAATCTCTTAGAAATTTTGTATGGATTATGGGAAACACAGTACAGAGTGGACCAAATTAGATGGGAGTTGAGGTTTTTTCTAAAACTATGGCAGATAGACAAAAACCCGAGCAAAAACCAATATAGGTGTCCTGAGCTCGATTTTCGAGAAACAAACAATGGCGTAAACCACGATCGTCTATTATTTTTGACTACGAGCTACAGAAGGTTTTTGGAAAATTGGCATTTTTTGTTATATCTCAATTGCAAAGTATCGAATCGAAAATCGAGTAACGCATTCTTAAGACTTTTTTTTGAGTACAATCCGTTGCTTATAAGAAGAAAATTATACATGCCTCAGTTTTCGAGATATAGACATAACTTGTGTTTTTTTAAAATGGAACAACCCGTAATTTATTTCATTATTCGATCACAACTTAAATTAGCTATCCATATGTCATATTTATCAACAGTAAAATTACAAGAGCTTTTTTTTTAGCGGATAAATTTCTCTTTGTAACGAAATAATTTTGCCAATCAGTGATTTTATGAGAAAAACTGACATGAAAAAATCGCGAGACCGGAGGTCGAGCGATTTTGTCAAATGTCAGTTTTTCGAGCAAAATTACTGATTGGCAAAATTTTGAGTTAAAAAGAAATGTATCCATAAAAGAAAAGCTCGAGTGATTTTTGGCAAGATAAATTAACGACAGAATATGTGAACGAACAACAACAATTAAAAATAATTATAATTTTCTCAAAACGACTCATATCGTACAGTATAGTTTCCACAAGACTTAAAAATTATAGCCGACAGTACAGATTTTAAAATGACGTGCGACTACTAGATATACTCTGCTTTTGAGGAACAGGCATTTTTATCGTGATAAAAAACGATGCACCTTTTTTTTATCGCTGTCAAAGTGACAACATGTGACTGTCAAATTGACTTTTTTATATGGGAGTTAATTTATCGTATGTAATATAAGTACTTAAAATTTTATCGAAAATTTTTTCGAAAGCGTGTTGCCTGGTAATATAAAGAGTGCAAATTGGCAGTTTATTATCTGATTAAATCCCGACCGCTTTAGCGGGAGGGATTTAATCTTTGATAATAAACTGCCAATTTGTACGAGTTATATTAACTAGGGACAACTTAGCTTGAGAAAAAATTTTTAGATAAAATTTAAAGCACGAGTGGTATTTGAGGAGAATATTTCACGAAGAAATAATTCATTAAGTACATCTTCAATATTATGTTTTCTCATTAATTGCCTTCAGACGTTTTCTTGTCACTTTTTAGAGTTTACTGACCTTTATTTTCAATTTCCTCATTAATTTGATATACAGAAATATTTCCAAACCGACTCATATTGTCAAAACAGCAAATCTGAAACAAACGCAGTAGAAACAACGGAGATTAGCTATATTTTAAAATAATCTAGTGACGTTTCTATGGCAACTAATAAATAAAACGAGTTGAAACCTTAGATATTATAATATATAGACTGGCTTAACACCTTTCAGGCGTTTCTGAGGTGCAATATGACAAGGAACTATAGAGAGAGCACTAGTTTATTCCCGATATCCCGCCTATTTATTACTATACACTCATGGTTCCGAGATTGACATAGAGAGCGCCATTAGTCAGGAATCAGGAGATACTAAATCGATCATAGGGTGTGAACTCGAAGATATAGTTTTTAAAAAATACATACATTATCCGAAATGACCTTGCGGATCTGAATCCAGAGGGCGCCATTCTCTCCGCGATTGCAAAAATGCGTAAAAAAATTTTTTCCGAAAATTTTTGTGTCACTAATTATTGATTAATTTTATATTCCCACCGCATTTACAGGCTTAATTTTTAACATTTAATGATTTTCAAACCAACGGAAAGCTTATTCTTTCTAGATTCCGGTGCTGCTAAATACTTCTCATAATTGTTGTTAACAAATGCTACAGAAATTGTTTAAACAAAGAGAGCCCAAAGAGTGCACGGTAAATTTCAGCATCGAGACATTTTTAAAACTATTATCGATAGATGCATACTTCTATGACATGAAATCTGCAAAACATAATGGAGCAGTTTTTAGAGAAAGAATTATCTACATTGCGTTATTGTTGTAAAAGATACGATTATTTTTGTACAGCACGCGTTGTGATCCGGCTCGTCTTTTGGTAGATATACAGTGTACATGTATGTTTCGCTCTCTCTAGGCTTGTTGACTACCTGCTGAGGTGTAGTGTAATAACAAAAAATCTTATGAGTAGCGTATACAGTAACTGTGTTGTGTGTTGTTTATAAATTCATGTAAAATATATTTAAAATAATTTTTGTATTAGTTTAATAGCCTGTATATTTCCATTATTATTGCAGAGTATCCGATGAAATTACAAAAATAATAGCGCAATTGCATTTTTCTCATCTAATCATAATGAAGCCGACACTAGAATATTTGCGATCATCCTATATTATCAAATCTGGAGTATGGTAGAATAATAATAGAAGCTACAACAGATATTTTTGTCTTATCCCTGTATTTTATGTCTAGAATAATTGTGTCGTAGATTTGATGTATTTATTTATACCGATTCATCATGCTGTGCGAGAATTAACTATAGAGAAGACAATAAGTGCTCAAATGAATTTGGGTAATTTATTTTTGTGCATTTATGCTTTGACTGACTGTGATACAGTCAGTTTTCTATTTAAAAAAGGAAAAACTAACGCTGTAAAAAATGTTTAAGACATACAGAAGATAAAGAACTACAAAGAATACTTCAATGATTTCATTACTTTTCAAAATCTGGCCCGGTATTTTTTTAAAAACCGCTGCCCAAGGAATTCACTACTTCTACATCCAGATTTTCCATCCATGTCTCTCAGAACGAATAAATTTTTTATGTGGAAATAATTGTTTATGGAACTTTAATAATATAATTTTTGAAATCGTCTACCCCCAAAAACCCATAAAACGACATCCCTCATCGGTAGTGGAGAGGAGGTGGTGATAGGGTACTGGTGGTGGATGAAGTAAAAAAATATTCTGAGGTTTTTGATTCTTGTACACACACTAAATCACAATGGTTTAATTCCCTTTAATGATGAGGTGGGGGTGGTAATGGGAGTGGCTAATGCCAAAAAAACTTTTGAGACCTTATAGCTTCTCTTGTAAATACTAAATACCAATTTTATGAACTCTTACCTGCTTGATTTATCTATTTACTACAGTTTACTCCCCATCCCTTCAACGGAATAAGATGAAAATATAATCTAGTTCCAGATCACCTTAAAATACATACGCGTACGTACCAAATTTCAAGTCAATAACTTAAAACGGTTCCAGAGTAATCGTGCGCACAAAAAACGTTACAGACAGACAGATCGACAAACAGAATTTTTTTTCACTCAAATTTAAAATCTCGACGTTTTATGACATTCTAAGCCTATTTGAACAATAAAACTTTTCAAATTTTTTCTTGTCGTTACTATACTTCCACTGGATGTGGAAGTAAATGTTATATGGTCGACGATAAGTCTGATATAAGGAATTTATCGCCTACCGAAGATTCTTTTTATCAACATATGTTGAGAGCTGCGTATCAAATTATTCTGTGGAAGAGTGCAACTGAGATAAACCCAGAAATTCCCGATCCAATTGATTTTGGTTGGGATTTGAAAAATAACGTACTTATTCCTAAATTAATAACTATAAATGTTCGTCCCAATATAACTTCTCAAAATGTATTTTGTAAATGTAAATTTAAAAGCTGGGTTGGAATGCATAATAGATTGCTACTGAGAGAGCTAAATGTATTTAGCTGTTAATTTAGTTTAAGTATAATGTATGTATGTATATTATTATTTTTGTATTTCTATTTCTCAAGCACAAAAAGTAAATTTAAATTCATTTAATTAGTTATATGGTTTTCTGTCTCTAATCAATATTTTAAGTTAAAATATAATAATTTTGGTTCTCAAGTAAACTAATCTTTAAATACCTTCGTTTTTTTTCATAATGACAAATGATAATATTTACGTATAAGTAATACGCATCGTAATTTTTTTGCAATCACAGTATATTGTCAGCAAGTTACCGATCGGCCACAGCGCGCGAACGTGTCAGCCAAAACGATAGCGGAAATAACGGAGCGCTGTACAAAAATAGTCATATTTTTTACAACAATAAAACAATGCAGATAATTTTTTCACCAAAAACTGCTCCATTCTATTCCGCAAATTTCATATCAGAGAAGTATGCATCTATCTATAATAGTTTTTAAAATGTCTCGATACTGAAATTTACCGTGCACTCTTCGGGTATGCTTTGTTTAAACAATTTCTGTAGCATTTGTTAACAATAATTCCGAAAATTATTTGGCAGTACCAGAATCTAGAAGGAATAAGCTTTCCATTAGTTTGAAAATCATTAAGAAATATTAAAAAATAACCCTGTAAATGAGATGGGAACATAAAATTAATCAATTTTCGGTGACACAAAAATTTTCGGAAAAAATTTTTTTATGCTTTTTTGCAATCGCAGACAGAATGGCGCCCTCTGGATTTAGATGCGCAAAGTCATTCCAGATAATGTACATATTTTTTCAAAAGTATATCTTTGAGTTCACACCCTGGCATTTTAGGAGCGTCTTTTGAGAAGACTGATTCCCGACTACATCTAGCGCTACCGGTAGTAGAGTTATATTCCATAATAATTGTTCATTGTTTCATATTTACGTATTTAATCCTTATTTTTAACTTACGAAGTTTACAAATTATGTTGAGGTTTGCTTCGTTAGGCAGAGTGAATTTTAAATACAACAAATTAAAATATTGCACAGCTTTGATTCAACTAGTTACTTTGTGAAAGATTACCGTATATAAGTAGGTACCTAGGTACATTTTTAGTTTGTTTCCACTTTCCAGAGCGAATGTGTTTAGGTACTTGACATTAATAGTAAATGATTTGCTTAACTTTGTAACTACATTATTGAGCTATTGAAAGCTGTGCTTGACTTGTTCCTGTATTATGAGCTAGGTATATTAAGTACAATCTTTGTATATTATTGTTACCTGATTGAAAAGTAGGCAAATTGAAATAGTTACAGATAGGCAAGGGTTATAGCCTATATATTTCAGACAGGCTTCTCTTTGGAACTGACGATTGTTTACTATATATGTGATGTGTTTATGTTTACTAGTACATAATACAATATTACAATTTACAAGGTAAGTTAACAATTAGTAATAAGCTAGAGAAGATATTTATAGATAAAATTTAAAAGCGCGAGTTGCCCTATTTGCGGAAAATATTTCACGAAACAAAACGTCAAAAAATTACCGCAGTATTTGCCGCTGCAGCGACATAAAAAATTAGAGCGATAAAATTTGCGTGTTGGTACTGTCAAAAGCCGATCTAGCTTGAATTACCACTAATAATGACATTTGATTGGTGAAATGTTGTGAAAAAACGGGCTCTCATTGGCTATAGCGTTAATGAGTGAAATAATCTCTGGAAAAAGTGGCTAATTTTCGAAAAATTTAATATATTTGTGAGGAGGTCATGGAAAACTATTAACAACAACAACAGTTCTTATAATATAAAATAATTTTGCTAAAAAAAAAATCGAAATAATCGTATATGTCAAAAACTAATTTGTGAGTTAATTGTGAGTAAGTATTGTTAAAAATGGTTCAATTTAGTAATGGTGAAAAATATGATGTGATTAAGTGTTTTATAAAATGGGGAGAAGAGACAGCCAGACATAAAAATATTCAAAAGGCTACAACAAAATTTAAAAGAGTTTGGATCATTTGTAAAACCTCGAGCAAAAATATATAATAAAACATTCACAAAAGACCCTTTAGGCAGGGGTGGATGGAAAGAGGGGGCAAACAGGCAAATGCCCATCGGGCCGGTGGCTCTGGGGCCGGGCAAGGCCGGTCCGAGGTAAATAGGCATTTGTTCCGGCGAATAAAAAAACCGACGGAAAAAAGACATTTAAACGGCAGCTCTTTTCACTCCTTAATCCCTTACTTAGAACGAAAGAAGTCTCAGATGTGATTTTCAGACTGCTATCTTAAAAACTCGGCCACTGACATAAATACCAGATGTCATTTATAAAAAGTTATTAACTTAATAACTAACCTAATTTTGCATGTTCGTCCCAAAATCTGCAAGTTTGCTTAAGAAAGTTCTGATGTATTTTTTTTTCTTTTGACCTCTGAAACTTTAGAACTATTTTTTTTTTGTTTTTTTGATGTTTCGATATGTTTATGTACGTTTATGACAATATTAGTCATAATTATTATTGATTTATCATTTATTGTTATACTGTTAAAATGTTTAAATTTTTTATTTCGTTCTTTGTTTTTCAATGGCAATAAATTTTAATAAAGAGTATGGATGTTTAGTGGCGTTTTTAAAAATGCTACCAAGACGGTAGCAGTGTCTGCTATAGACCGTGGTTAAGTCAGACTACGTGTTAGTATTTTGAATCTTTAAATAATTTTTGCAATTGCATGAAAAAAGGAAAATTCGTTTGACGAAACCTATTTTTCGAAGAAAATGTTTTTGCGACTCGAATTTCTAACTTTTCATTTTAGAGCGTTTGACCTTGAAAAATATAAAATTTTCGCTTGCGGCGCATTTTTCCTCTTAACTCTTAACCCACCAAAGAAAAAAAATTATTCTTCCCTCGAGGTTCTAATTATGTGCTTGATTCGGCTCATTCCCTAAAATTGCCAGGGCCGGTTGGACTGACCCCCATCCACCCCAGGGCCAAGCGACCTTTTAAACAATCTACATCTAATATAATAAAGCAAGTAGAGAAGCTGTAGAAAATACTGTTTTAGAAACTGTAAGAGAAAATCCTAATATATCGTCTCGCGAAATGCAGGAGAATTTAGGAATCCCAAAAACAATTACGTCGCGTTGCTTAAAATAAATTCAAATCGTACAAAATTTTTCCCAGTGGTTTTTGCGCAGTGCAATGAAGTGCCAGGATTTGAACGAACAATTATAATGGACAGACGAGGCCCATATAAGCAGTGCCGAAATTTTTAATAGGCATAATAACCACCATTGAACTCATGAAAATCCGCACGTAACCTCCAAGGTTAATCGTCAAGGACGATTTGGATTTGGTGTATGGTGTGGTTTTATTAGATACCAAATAATAGGTCCCCATTTTTTCACGGTAATTTGAATACCGAAAATTTTATTAACATTCTACGACAAGAAATAGAGCCCTTTGTAGACAATATGCCTGTAAGACAATTTCAAACATTAATTTACCAACACGATGGTGCCCCAGGTCATACGTCAAATGAAACACGAAATTCTTTAAATCCTCAATTTGGAGAGGATTGGATATATCACTTAGAACTAGTTTATCAATGCCTAGTTAGCTAAGTTGACTAAATTGATAACTAACAATTAATTTAGTTAACTGGATATAAATAAACAACAAAGTAGTTCAGATATTGTTTAATTTTTAGGACATAATGGTCCTATTTTGTAGCCAGCTAGATCTCCCGATAAAACCCCTGTCGACTTTTGGCTTTGGGGTTATTTAAAAAATATTACATATAGAGAACGTTCTAATAACATCGAAGAATTGTAAATAAAATATTACCTGCGTTTCGGGCAATAACTCCTGTCATGATTGGAAATGCAACAAATGATGTAAGGAGACGGTGTCAAAAATGCATAGATGTCAATTGAAGACAATTCGAATATTTATTGTAGTTTAGTTTTTCCTATTTTTGACCAAATTATTTTGTATTATAATAGCAATATTGTTAATAGTTTTCCATGGCCACCTCACAAATGCTGTAACGCCTCCTAGCGGAGTTGTTCCAACGTATAATAAATTCAATAATATGGACGGACCTACTTAGCCGTTTTCTGTAAACTGATGTTTGAAGTAGAACTTCCCGGTAGTTCGTTGAAAGGCCGACGCAGCACTAAAATCGTTCCCTTGGGCGATGTGAAAGAAATTCGACGCGAGCCCGGCCTCTTTACGTTCTCGCGGTGATAAAAGCCAGTAGATAATGAATTAACGATATTGCACTTAGATACTGCAGCTAAATACTGAGCAAACAAACACTACTGTAAAAGTAACAATTTAGTAGGTAATTTAATTCAAACAGTCTGTTGCTTGATACCCAAAAAAATTTTTGCAATAACTAGCAAATATAAAAATTACGTAATAACCAGAAATCTATAATAGGCAAGGTAATGATCATAAATTGGCGATTAATTACACAACTGATATAAATCGATCATAAATGTATCACTGACATAACACGTAACAACTACAGGGAAGTGGGCGCAAAAGGCGACAGATTCCACCCCTTTGTAGGCTTTGTGTCGACGTCTAAACACAAACCTCTAATCACGCGGTAAATTAAATGGAAACTTCCACTACAACGTGATCATAAACACCCTGTATCTTAAAATACATAAAATTTAACACCAATAAGATTAGCAGATGCATAGGGCACTCTAAAATTTTGCTCTTTAGTTAACGCAGTGATTACGTAGCTGGAAAAATTGACTGCCAAATAGCCTCCAACATATTCAAGCAAGTTTTCCTGTTCCTGGGGGTGATAACCCTTATATACCTACCCAGGCCTAAGAATGAGGGCTTTCTGACCTTGCCGAGGAATGTTACATCTCTACGTCAAACACACTAAATCTTCATCCTCACACCCTGACGCTCCCCTGCAGGACAGCGTACCTTCGCTAGTTTCATTACCACAATACCGGCATGAGTTTTAGGACGCCCACGGTGACTGGGAGATAAGAAGAAGATGCTGCTTATGCAGGCGGATTCCAGTTAATGAGATGTACCTCGTTCAAGGTTTTCTAGAGTTTGCCTGTAGATTAAGGCCGATGCGAGTACTTCTAATGAAAAGTTGAATGCAGCCGGATGCACACTACATACACAAACAAAGATGAATAAAGGAAAACCCTCAGGCAGATTTTTTGTGGATGCTCAACAGGGACTTGCTTGTTTAGCGGGCAATATGGTTTGGAAAAAATGGAGGCTGAGTGGGCCGGGAAATTCGCCCGCACATGTTCGATTTTTTGACGTTATTGACCAACGGATTCAGATTCAGTGGACAAAAATATATACTAACACAATAGTCGAGTCAGCTGAACGTCATTCAATATTCTTTGCCCCAAATTTTGGTCAATTTTGAGCCATATGTTGGCTTTGACCGGTTGGGCTAATTGTGACTCCAGATTTAGATTCACCGGGGAAAAATACACACCGATATAAGGGTAGTCACTTCAATATCATTTAATGTTTTTTGACCCCAGATTTTGGCGAATTTCCGGCCATTTTTTTATTTTTTCGGCCAATTTTGACCCGATGGGCCAATTCTGAACCCGGATTCGGGTTCAGCGGGCGAAAATACATACTGGTATGGGTTAAGTCACGTCAATCCTTTCAATGTTTCTTTACCCGAATTTTGGCGAATTTCCGGCCAATTTTGACCCGATGGGCCAATTCTGACCCCGGATTCGGGTTCAGGGGGCGAAAATACATACCGGTATACAGGTCGGTTCCCGAGTACACGACTTTTTTTTTATTTTGTAACATAGTAACATACAAAAAAACTGCAAACTGCTAAAACAAAACACACAAACGAAAATACGAGGACACATACTGTGTCTCTCAGATACAAACTTATTTTAAGCATATTAGATCATACAATATTTCTTGGTTTTACTTAAATATATTGTAGGGTAAGGTATTTTTAATAAGGTTATTACGAAACAAGTGAGAGTGGTAGTAGGCGGGGGTGTCACTAGGTTTTTTTTGTGAGGGGGGAGGTTAATAATGAACAACTCCTCAAAAAAATGTTCTCCAAAATGAAAGTTGATGAGCGCCGGAGGGGGGGGGGGGGGTGAAATTTCTCTTGAATTTCCCAACTCGACCACGATATTGGGAGGGGCAGCGTCCCCCTGTTAGCGACACCCCTGGTAGTAGGGCATCGCCGACTGTAAGTACTTATTTGACCAATAAAAACAAACAATATTGGTTGGATATTTAATTTCAGTGGCACAACGTAAATGTGAATTGAGTCGCATTCGAGAAAACTATCAATCAAATAGGTATTCGTAGTCGGTCACCCGCGGCCGCAATATCTACTCGTTATTATACTCTTCGCAAAAACGAAGAGTATATTGCATTTTATCGGAACATTTCTAAAATCATATCATTGTGTTAGTGAAGAAAGAATTCTGAACAACTTTCAAAATGTCCGTCTGTCTGTCCGTCCGTCCGTCACGTTTCTTGTAAGGATGATAACTTAAGAAAAAAAAGTCCGATTGTATTGAAATTTGGAAAATAAGTTAGTGTTAGCTAGACAATCAATCAGTAAATAAGAAAGTTATTAATCATTTAAATTTAAAAAAAAATTGTTTTTTTTATTTTTGTCGCTTGTACTTAAATAGAAATCTTGCGAAATGTTACCTCTATAATATATTTTTTGTAACGCCATATCCTAAAATGACATTTATTTGATAGTTTCAATGAATCAAAACAATGTCATTAGTGACAAGTGTAAATTAAAGAAAAAAGAGTGAAAAAAAAATTTATTTTACAGTGTGAAATAAAACGTTTTGGTTTCTATGGAAACAGCAATAAAATTTAGTCCATTTTTACAAAATTATATTGTTTTCTAATTTCAAATGGCGATACAAAAAATTTTGTATATAACTCGAGACTAAAATGTGGTGTGGTTTATAGCACTCGCCTTCGGCTAGTACTATAAACGCCCCATTTGTAAAAAAAACACCGTTTTAGCCACTTGTTATATACAATACTATTTTTTGTTTATGCATTTTACTAATATATATTTTATAATATATCTAATGCGTTGAAATATGATTCTCGAAAGATATATATTACAGACATTAAATTTTCGTAGTAATGTGTGATGGTGCAGTGACTAAAGTTTTGTCTTGCATATTTCAAAAATTCTATCAATTCAAACTGGGCGATAGTCCGCTAACCCGCAACATAACCCGAATCAGACAGCATAATGCAATCCTTTTCGATATTCGACACCCCCTACCATACCAGGCGTTGCCTATTTTCCGGCAACCTCTTCCCCAGCCATACTTTTCTATACCATAATAATCTATAACTTCCCCACCTTTGATCTTTACCTCAACTAAACTAAACTAACCTTTTTCTATCCTTTCTCTATTTGTTTAATTTTGTTCTTTTGTCCGTTTTGTCCTCTTTTGTTTTTAAAATCCCCTTTAGGAAGAAAAATTCCTTCAAATCTGAACATTTTATAAGAAAACTTCTATTTCACCACATTTTCCTGGCGTCAGGTAGACCACCAGGGTGGAATTGTTTCGAACGGGTTTTTTCGTTGAGTTTTGTTTTCCCGTGCCAACAATCCAAATTTATTAGTGCGTGTGTGCAACAATTAATTTTAAGAAGTTTTATTTAAATTATTTTTAAGTATCTTTGTATATTATATCTAAATTGTTTATTGTTGATGTTAAGTTTTTCAATTTTTTAAACAAGAACATTAACTCTAAAACAGTAGTTAAACTGAACCGGACCTGCCCCGTCCAGACCCACATTCACCACGCCGTGGTTGTCTGCCTGGCTCCGGGCCAGGTTTCGGGGAGGCGCACAATTGTAGCTCTAATTTAAATAAATTTGTGTTCAGCTTCAGCAATTCAAGGATCCTGTGTTCGAATCCTAGACAGGCTGGATGTTGTTTTTTCAATTTTTTTTCATATATTTTTTCCACAACAAAGTTGGTATCACAAAATTTAGAATGTCCAAAAACTACAATTTTTTACAAGAAAACTGCGAAGAGTATCCTATCAATTATATAAAAAGCTCAGTAAATTGGCGAAAAGTACCTACATTTTTAGCTTGTTGTTAATGTTTTGCCTCAAAGCTTTACATAAATTTAATAATAATACTACAAATAAACTCGTTTCAAATAAAAACATACTATTCGGGGTTGCCAAAAAAAAAAACATTTTAATAAAGTAATTACTGCATAATAATAAAAACTAAACAAAGAGCATTTACAGGTAACGAAACGTGAGCTATCGAATGTATTTAATAGAACAAAGCGGAATTAACATTCATTGTTAACGTATCACAATAGAATTTCGCTACGTCTGTGGACTATGATATAGAATAACGATACTTTTAGAATTCACACTAATCATAACTGACCGCAAAATTTGTGGATTTCCAGGTGTGTACGAGCTATGTACCGTAGTTGCTGCTAATTAATTTTCCTCTATAATTTACGAATGCTTTCGTTGTGGTTTGATCATATTCAAGGGGTTGTGGCTTTCGATACTGAAATATAATAATATACTAGATGTGCCTGTCGAAATTCGACGGAATGGGGATGTTTAAAAATGTATCCTAGAAATTAAATTTTTTTGAATTTACTACCAGCACTCACATTTTCGAGAAATTCGCGGCCCTGTTTCAACGTGATGATCTGACTCCGTCTGTGTTTAGTCCAGTTAAATATTGCATTCTTTTAGTGGAATTTAATTTGGATTAAACCAGAAATAATCAATGAGACATTGTTGATACGGCGTCAAAATTGAATTCTCAGATTCTCATAGCACTTCAACGGAGGTATGCGTGGTGCAGGCTTCTTTCAGAAAAATGGTATTTTCTAAGAAAACTTACGCATACGCCGATAATCTCCTTATCACCGCAGGACCAGGTGCGTACGCAGGGGGGCAACTGACTCCCCAGGCGTGACGTGGTTTAAGAAGTTTGGGATAGTGACAATTATTTCATATCTGTTTTTGCATACCAAATATTAGTTTAACTTCGTTTTTACGCATATGCCAAAAAGAAAAGTGAGATTTTAAGTTCCACTGTGCTGTGTTATGTGTTTATTTGATTCCCCCCCCCCGAACACATTCCTCTGTACGCACCTGCGCAGGACACATCTGGACTGAAAACAAACTTCAAGAAAATACTCCCTAAGAACAATGAACAAATTGAAGTACCAGAAGCAGAAACGAAGGAATCAGAAGGCTCAGAAGAAGAAGAAGAAGATTTATAGAAGCAGAAAAACAAAAATAGGAACACAAACAGCAGCGACACAACGCGGCAACATATATCACAAGAAAACCCAGAGGAGGCAGAAGTTCAGAACCAAAAATACAAAAAAAGGGAGCTTAAACGCTCCCTCACGGCACAATGCGGTAACGCATCTCACAAATACCTCCCATCCCACATTCCTTTATCATGTGCCATGTGGCACTCGCTGCTGGCAACAAGCATAACCCTAGTCCAACCCAGCGTGGACGTAGCAGGCCCAGCTGTATAATCCTTTTGAGTGGCAGAAATGCCTACCGCACGCTGGTAAATCAATCAAAATCAATCAATCAATCAACAAAATAAGAAGACCATGAAAGCTCAACCAAGACATTCGAAGCAACGTATAGCAATCTACCATGTAAACAAAGTTTTACGCAATACCAACTTAGGCGTTCCGTATATGCATACTAAATTTGCACATTGATATAAATTCTGAATTGGTAATTTATGACACCAAAATATTACTAGTGGTTACTTGCACCGCTTCATATATTATACTTAAAAGGTAATATATATATCTCCGTGCAAGACAAAGTAGATTTCATACAAACAAGTTGTTTAGTTCTATCTGTTTGAAACGCATCAAATCCATTTCCAGTAATACTTTTACAGTGATATGTATTTGAATAAATTAGTTACTTACAGTCATCCGCAATTTTTATATGACAAGTTTTCCTTCATGGTAAAGTAAAATTTACTTGTAAAATTACGGTTTGCTGCGTTTGTTTTAACGAATTTTGTGTCCGATTTAGATTACATTACTTAAGCTAAGCTGTACTGATGAGTAGCAATAATTCTGAAACAGCCGTATCTATAACTTCTCCATGCAATTTGTGCTATGCTCTTTAACTCTACGAACATATTAATTGGATGGAAAAACGTTGCTCTACTTCTGTGGCATGGAGAATATTATTAAATGAGAATCAATAACTTATTTTCCTAATGCTCTCAAAATATTTTCAATGTAGCGAGTTATAATTGCATTTCGCTTTTACGAAACATATAACTGATAAAAAACGCAAATTCAAAGTAATGGATGAGACGATACAGACAGTTGACAGCTGCTTTTTGCTCATAACGCTAGATTTGACACAGCTTGTAAGGACAGCTTGTCCGATCTTTCAAGCTCGGAGCTAAATGCAGATACGCACAAGGCATTCAGACGATTAAATAAATGTTTTGCTGTTCAGTAAAATCAAAAAGAAAGACATGGCATAAGAAAAAATGAAAATAAATAATGTGATGCAGGTTTATCGGTTTTAATAATATATTTAAAATGTTTTTATTTGTTTGATTCGGTTATAACAAACCGAATTAATGTGTTCTAACTGTCCTCCATGTCACCTCAATGACCATTTTAAGTTAAGGAGATCTAGATTTGTCTGAGTAAAGGAGACGAGCCCTACAGTTTATAGTGGACCGACTAAAATAAAATAATTAATTTCCACCCATGTAATCTCAGCTCTACTTATATTAGTTGTAATATATATTCTTATTAGCCCAGACGACGGAAAATTTTATAGTGAAATAATATCAACAAATTTGCAATTTTTTTTTAATGAGTTCGTGAAAGTGTGTAGAATAATATCCTGAAAAGTTTACATTCCGCTCGGATGCAGAATATAAAAAAAAGTGAAAAAAAAATTCAAAATTTTGAAATTAAGTCAGGATAAGAAAAAATAAAAATACAGGTAGATAGACCACGTATTCCTGGGGTAAAAAAATAGTTAAGTAACTTTCCCAAGTAGCACCTTAGGTCAGAATTACGTAATGTAACCCTCTTACTTAAAATTTACGTAAAATATAAGTAAATTTTAAGTAAGAGGTCTACATTACGTAATTCTGACCTAGGGTGCTACTTGGGTTGTCACTCTGTGCGGCAAGCGCACGGTCAAATGCATATTATGGAACCTCTATAAAAATTCTTAGCAGTTCTAAGGAGTAAAATAAATCTTTTTTCTCTTTCTGATTACATATTTTTAACATGAATACATGCATTTCAGAATATTATTCTAAAATTAATGTAATGAAGGAACGTAACTATAAAATATGCAATATTACACCTCGTAACACTTACCGCTCCATATCTTCTGTTGCCCTTTCCTACGATTAATAATAATTTCAACAGCATTATCGATTGTTGTATTACACAGTGAATAATAGTTATTTGATAAATATTTGCCATGCAAAGACCCAAAGATAAGGTTAGGTTAGACTGTCAATGCCGAAGATAGCGATTGCTGATTGTGATTAGTAGCTGTGGCTGTTCAACAACTCCCTTTTTGGTAATACCTCCGATTAAATAACTTATAACCTAGGTATATAACAGCTATCTCTTCACTATAAATATACCTTGTTTGCTCCTAACATAGTCACATTATACCGTGCGTGTAATTTCCCATTAGGCATGTACATTCACGTAGCGCGAGAAATATGACAACACCGGCAACCGTAAATTCGTCCATCGGTGGAGCATTCCAGCTCTGTTATTTCATTTCAGCCAGCTGGCACACGCGATGTTGCAATTCTACTCCCCATGCCTAGCCCGCGACTACACACACGGTATGTTCATTAAAAACGATAGATAAACATAACATCCCATAAGCAACAGTGGCGAGTAGGCGTAGAAAGGTAAATATTTTCATTAAAATGAATTATTGCAATTCCTGCATTACCGACTCTTTATACAACGGGATGTAGGCATGCAAAATATTACAGTAAGATAATGCTTGATATATTTCAAATTTAATTAGCATAAACTGAAATATATCTATCGTTACAAATCTGTAAAATGTCTCAACATTCATAAAAATTACATCTCTATTCTTTCTGAAAGTTTATATACAGTGTGACCGATTTCAAGTGGACACACCTCCGTAACTCAGTTATTGGTCATCCTATTTCAACAAAATTTGGATCGGTATCAAAGACCTTTACTATATGCCTTTTGAGTAAAACAAAACTTATTTCCGTCATCGGCGTGCATTTTTATTAAGAAAAAAAATGGTCGATTTTTCGAGAAGTCATATTAGGCATTCTTTTGTAGAAAAACTAATGCACTATTATTGATCAGCATGCTGTAGAACTTCTATATTCAACATTTTGATTTTTGGTTTTCGAATTACGGCCCCCTTACCGCCTGCTGTAATCCTCGCCTGGAATTACGTAACTTCCGCGTATACACTGATATACAAGCCGCTAGAAGGTGGGACGAGAACGCTGTATTTCCCAAGGTGGGTCACCCATCCAAGTACTAACCGCGCTCGACGT
Source organism: Rutpela maculata (assembly GCA_936432065.2). Lineage (NCBI taxonomy): Eukaryota > Metazoa > Arthropoda > Insecta > Coleoptera > Cerambycidae > Rutpela > Rutpela maculata. The sequence goes on along the minus strand of OW386291.2, from coordinate 2,609,685 downwards.
TGCTTCAACGGAATATCGACTGATATTCACATTGAAGTCGCCTCTACGCTCGCCCCTACCTGACATTTCAATGTCAACATAAATAAATGACAGACATTTAAATATGGCGTCGTTTGGGATGGCGCAGTAGAGGACGAAAATGGGACCTTCATTTGCACACACCATATTTCCTTACATCATGTATAATAAGCCAATACACATTATGTATCTAGATATAAGTTCTTTAATCGGAGGGTAACACAGTATTTTTCGAAACGTATTCAAATAAAGTTACCGTATCTCGATAACGTTACGTTATTTTGGTTACTCAACAACTCTCTATTAAGAAAGTATTGGTAACAGAATACAAATTTTTTAAAAGACTCCCTTAACCACAGCTGAAAAAGTGGTACTTGTTCGGCTTGTTAAAAGATAACAGAGTGGGGGTGGCTGATGCCAGAAAACATTTTGAGGCCCTTGATTCTTGTACATACATTAATTCACAATTTTATTTTTTTTAACCCCTGTAATTATGGTGGTACTGGGGGTGGCTGATGCCAGAAAAATTTTTGAGGCCTTTGGTTCTTATACACACACTAAATCACCATTTTATTATTTTACCCCATTTAATATTGGAGTGGAGGTGGCTGATGTCAAAACAAATTTTGAGGCCTTTGGTTCTTGTACACACACTAAATCACAATTTAATTTTTTTCACCCTGTTTAATAATAGGGTTGATAATGATGGGTGGCTTATGAACAAAAATTGTGACCTTGGTTTCTTGTACATATACTATATCATAATTTTATATACTCTTACTTGCTTGCTTTACCTATTTACTGCCATTCGCCCCTCACCCTGTGGGGAGTAAATGAGATTAAAATATAATATAGTTCTAGATCTCATTAGCAAATCACCACTTACCACTTACATACTTTTTATATCTATTATGAAATTACCTGCTTTCTGCATATTGTTGCCCTAATCTGGCCACGCTAATATACTAGTCAGGTAAATAATTTAAAATACTTGTTATTGGATAACAATCAAAACAACTACTCTTCTAGCTAATATTGGCGAAGTATTGAATTACATGAAGAACTCCTAGTATTTTAAAGCAAAAAATAAATTGGAAATACTTAAAGCATTTAGTTAACACGTTGACTGCCCCGTGACCCGCCTAAGGGTCACGGACGCTGGTATTGCAGAGTCCATGAACCGTATGTGGGTCACGCAAAAGAATCGATTAATGGAAAATATAATTACAGGTTTCTATTTAGTTGCAGTGGACGTGTGACGATTACTGTTATATTCTAATGCGGACAGTCAACGTGGTAAATTCAGTAATTCACACTTTTTATTTAATATAAAATTATCTACTTTCTGTATATTGGTACCTTAATCAGGTCACGCTAATATACTGCTTAAGAAAACACTTTTAAAACGCTCATCATTGGAGAACCAATCAAAACAACTACTCTTCTAGCTAATACTGACGAAGTATTGAATTACATGATAGGATTCCTAGCATTTTACGACAAAAAAAATATTGAAAATACTTAAATCATTTATTGAAATTCAGTCATTCACAACAATTACTTATTACTTATTAATATTAGCTAGAAGAGTAGTTTTTTTATTGGTTCTTCAATAATGAGTATTTTAAATAATTTACCTGACTAGTATATTAGCGTGCCCAGACTGGGGCAACAATAAGCAGAGAGTAGGTCATTTCATAATAAATTTTAAAACCGCTGCCCAAGAAATCACTACTTCCACATCCAGATTTTTTATCCAAGTCACTCACAACAAAAAAATTTTGTATGTGGAAATAATTGCTTATGGAACTTTAATAATATAATATTTGAAATCCTCTACCCCAAAAACCTATAAAACGATACCCCACATCGGTAATGGGGTGGGGGTGGTGCTAGGGGGTGGTAGTGGGGGTGGATGAAGTAAAAAAATATTTTGAGATTTCTGGTTCTTGTACACACACATTAAATCACAATTTTTTTTCATCCCCTTTAATAATGGGGTGGGGGTGGTAATGGGGGTGGCTAATGCCAAAAATTTTTTTGAGACCTTAGCTTCTCTTTAATATACTAAATACCAATTTTCTGGACTCTTACCTGCTTAATTTACCTATTTACCAAAATTTACCCAAATTTACCCAAAATTTACCCAAATTTACCCCAATTTACCCCCAACCCTTCGATGGAACAAGATGAAAATATATAATCTAGTTCCAGATCACGTTAAAATACATACGTGTACCAAATTTCAAGTCAATATCTTAAACGGTTCCAGAGTAACCGTGCGCACAAAAAAAAGTTACAGACCGACAGACAGACAGAATTTTTTTTTTCCCTCAAACTTAAAATCTCGACGTTTCATGACATTCTAAGCCTATTTGAACAATAAAAATTTTTTGTCGTTACTATACTTCCACTGGATGTGGAAGTAAAAAATGTGTAAGTGGTGATTTGCTTAATTAATCCAGTCAATGAGTGCTCAAAAGAGGGGTATAGAGTGCATGGAATATGCGAGAATTTTTGACTTCAGGACTTCGTTAGGAGTAGTTAGTAGGTAAACATACATATAAAAAGTCCCCGCCCCTGGGAGGTGAGCTTAAGGGGGGGATGGGTGGTAAAGTCCCATTTTTAGGTTTTTCGATTATATCTCGGAAACGGTGGACTCTAGAAAAAATATGTTCTAAATAAAAATAAAAGCTAATTAAATTTCCTATAAAATTGTTTGCATACATATTTGTCGAATTTCCAACGGTTTTCGAGATATACGTTATTGAAGATCGATAATTTTCGAAAAAAAATCATTTTTACCTAACTCCTTTTGTCAAAAATTTGCTTCTAGTGCCTACCACGATCGTTTCTCAGAAAAATTGTCAGTAAAGAAAGTTATAGAGCATTAGATTTCCTTCGATTTGATATATACTTTTGCTACTTTATCTTTAACCAATCAAAAGTTATAGAATTTCTAACATGTACGCTCATTTCCAAAAAATTAAATTTCCTATACAATTGTCTCCATACATTGGAAGTCCAAAATCATACAACGTGCAGCTGAGGTATTTGCCAGCGGTTCTTCTTCACCTTAATCCATTGAGACAGCTGAGATCAGAACTCTCTCATGGTACGGCGCTCTAGCCACAGAAAAATCCCAGCAGCTGCCAACATGAAGCCTGATCTAACAACTCTCCCTCCAACCGAAGGAGCTGTTAAGCAGCATGCATTCCGGACGTACCACCAAGAACACCTCTGGTTAGCGAAGGAACCTAACGGTGGGGCGCCGAATTGGGGTTGGAAGAGAAGGAATGACCAACTAGTTCCGAAACTGTCAGAGTTGGATGCTGCTCCTGACGAAATCTTGCAGATGATTTTTTGCCGAAGCACGAAAGGATGTGACAGTGGCAGGTGTGGTTGTAGAAAAGCATCGTTAAACCGCTCTGTCGCATGCCCGAATTGCAAGGGCAGGTGCAACAACGGAGTCGGAATATTGAATATCGGATCGAATTATCGATTTTCAATAACGTATATCTCGAAAACCGTTGGAAATTCGACAAATATGTATGGAAACAATTTTATAGGAAATTTAATTAGCTTTCATTACTTAGAACATATTTTTTTTAGAGTCCACCGTTTCCGAGATATAATTGAAAAACCCCATAATGGGACCTTCCCCCCCCTCCCACCGCAAGCTCACCTCCCAGGGGCGGGGACTTTTAGTATGTTTACCTACTAACTACTCCCAACAAAGCCCTGAAGTCAAAAAATCTTGCATATTCCATGCGTTCTACAATGTATTCATTGACTGGACTAAAATATCTAAATAATATTCTGTATTCTAAGCCTATTTGTACTAAGAAAATTTTCAATTTTTTTGTTAACGTTACTATACTTCCACTCCACTGCGTGGATGTGGAAGTAATTATACATCTACTTTCATATTGCTCATATTTAAATTTAGATACTTAAGCAGATATGTTGCATATTAACTTTGTAACAAAACTAATGTCAAATTCCCGCCTTAACTATTATGAAGAATCAAATCTCATTTATATCTAATGCTTTTTTCTTACAGTTATAAAAGTGGTGATAAATGCAGAACACATGCATATTAAACGAAGGGAAGGTATTTTAATACTCCATTTAGTAATAAAAAAAATGAACAAATCAGTCTAAAATGGTGTCAAAGATAAGGTAAGAAATTTTAAAAGCAAACGAAAAAAAGTTCTGTAATAAAGTTATCGTCAATTTTACGGTCTTTTAAAGTTTCTCAGATGAAAATTTCTCATTACCAGTTTTTCAATTAGCCAGAGACAAATTAAAACATAATTAAGAATTAATCCCAATGTGGAAATTTGTGTAATATCTTTTACATTTTCAGGTTTCAACAGTAGATGAGTAAGTATAATATAAATGAACATAATTGTACAATATGAAAGTTTGTTATAGAATTCAAGACAAACATACAACCTATCTATTTCGATTTAAAAAAAATATCTATTTTACTGTTTTAATATACAATTTGATCGTGTAAAAGTTTTTAATAATCAACGCAGAAAGAGAGTGTGCACAGTAAAACGTTTCATAAAACCCTGAATTCAAATATAGAAGAAAAGTTTATCTACATAATATACTTTATCCACTATCGTAAAATCCTTGCATAGTAAGTAACGAATAATGGTAGTCATAATTCCAACCTAACGTATTATAAACATTATCTCGTTATAACGCATCTTTAACCAATCAGGAACTAGCAACTTTCATAATCAACGGGCGAGTCCATTTTTTCCAATGGAGGGTCATGTTTTCGTTTGACATTTAAAACGTCAAACAAAGTTTTACTATGAACTAACTTTATTTTTTCACTTTCAAACGATTAAAAAAGTTAAAATAGCCGTGGATACAGTATAGATTCTGCACGCGTATAATGGCTATTACACGCTCGGATGATTTACAACACCCTTGCGAGTAATAGCCATCATTATATTTCACAATTTTCTCCTCCAACAGTTACATAACACAGGTAGTTTCTGTCTCTTGCGCGATTGAGTTACAACGTTTAAAGTAAGTTTTTTCCTCCTATCACCTCTCAGATCCTTACCAGTCGAGCTGTCGGACCTCGCTTCATTTTCTTGTGCTGTGCGAGTTAGACTTGTATCAATAACTAAGTTAATGTGTTAATGTTTAGTGTAATCTGTGAAGTGATTCATCTGAAATGTAAATATAGAAAATGTATACGGGGCACATGGCTCCATTTGATACAATCTCAGATAAAGTGCAGGTTTTAGTTAAATATATACCAAGAGGTATGAATAGTCACATGATTATAATATTATTAATAATAAAACTTTTGGTCACACTTAGGCTATATTATAATGGATGTAAAATGTACAGGTTAAACTAAATATTAAATAACATAAAAATATACCATGTGATTTATTGAAAGTTTGTGGGACAATCACGTGACTTGTCTTACATATGACTAATTAGCCTATAAAGTTCACAAACGTGGTGGCCTATTGAATGTGTATTGTAACAAATAATGCTACACTGGTATTTACGTGGCAAAAGAAAACAATGAAAAAGTCTTAATTCTTATAAATATTTCACGGTTCTGATGATGCCTTAGATAACAGTTCCTCATCAGCCGGAAAGTTGGTAATTGCAGGCAGAACGAGATAATGCCATTCACATGTGGTTTTTCCTGTTCCACCGATAGCTCACCTCTACAGAAAGAAACGGCCTTGAACTCCGTATGGAAATAAGTTAATTTCTATACATGAAAATTAACCTATTGTAAATCGGTGGTCGTTAGTGCCTAAAAGTGGCTCTGGAAAAGAGGTCCGAAAAACGCCTTTGGGAAAATGACTAATTACAAAAATTTCAGATATCAGGTCCTGGATTAAAACGCAGGAGGGGGGAGGGGGGGGGGGGGGTAGAAGAAACGAAAGCCGATCCGGAGAATACAGCAAGCGCAGCCACATACAATGAGGACACTGGAGTTACAAGACGAGTCAGGAGCGCTGTTACGCTGTTAGAGGTACACTCATAAACTATAACTGGCAGACTTAATTAAAGTTCACGCACATGAGTAGTCAAAATATCTAAAGCCCCTGGTATTCTTGAATGGGTTCAGGGGGATAAACTAACTTCCAGTTTACATCATCACAAATATATCCTCCCTTATAAGGGGAGGAAATTTCCAAAACCCTAAAGGCATCTAATTAACGTTTCAGGACTACCAAAACCAAATTACATTTATTCCTACCTAAGCTCTAAAAATGATGACTCTTATAGGTTTATTCTTGACCTCTAAAATTTAAATAAACGTATCATCTAGATGGAGGATTATAGAATTGTTCTAAAATTAATATACGAAATTGTAATTTCACTTATTGGTTAATTTCTACCCAAGGACTCTGGACATAGAATGCAGACTTTGCCAAAAAAAAAAAAAAAAACCACATCAATAACATTAAAGTAATGTCCACCGCAAAAAAAAAACTAGTGTACTACAAACTTCTAAACTTTCAATACAACAAACCTAAAATTCGACAGCTTCTGATACTCCTACTTTTATGAAATAATAAAGAATCATCTGTGGTTACTACTCTAAAATCTTCCTTGGAATATAAACAAGGCATAACTCTGAAGGTGAAACCAACTAATGCAAAAAGCAGGGCAGACACTGCTCAGACGGATCAAACAAATAATTTTATAATAAACCTGTGAATCCAGTAAGGAGCCTCATTGAAGGAATATTTGGGGGTTCCAATATGGACTTACATGACATAAGTTTTGGAAAGACCTATTATTGCTATGCTCGAATAATACATAGTAGAAATTTATTTTGCATTACTAGTATTATTTATAATAAAAACCATTAAAATGTTGCCCATTAAAATGACAAATTGTTTGTGAGTCTATTGCTGAAGAACTCAAATAGCTGAAAATTTCACACATTATTAATACACGTGCTCTTAAAATAGATCATGTTCTTTAAACATATATCTGTGTTATGTAATTGTTGAAGGAGAAAATTGTGAAATATAATTGAAAAATTAATTGACTCACCTGAAGATTAATATAAATTATATAAACAATTTTCTCCGAAACAATGAAACCCCACCCTCCCTTACAAACCCTTTTCCAAAGATTTATTTTAGCACAACACAACAGAAGTGAGGTTCGACAACTCGACTGATAAGGATCTGAGAGGGGATAGGAAGAAAAAACTTACTTTAAACGTTGTGACTCAATCGCTCAAAAGACGGAAACTGTGTTATGTAATTGTTTCGGAAAAAAAAATGATCATATAATTTAAATTAATCTTCAGGTAAGTCGATTAACAATTTACTATTACCGCTCGTTGTCTAAAAGAAGAGCAATAAAGTGACAGTATTCATAGCTCCTCGGTAAACGTCAACTTTGCGTTGTCAAATGCAAGCAAGAAAGCCTACTTTATACAGGGTGTAATTAGTTTCATGTCATTAAAAAAAACTGGTAATGGGGACCGACTAAATAAACAAAAAGCCTTTATGACTTTTTGCTCCAGGGCACTTTGAAAAAAAAACTGACCTAGGTCAACAATTTGAATATTAGGGTAGGAAACATTTGAGAACCACTGCCTTTCTAGGTCAATGGACGTGTAGTTCCCTTTAAATTGTCATAAAAAAGTACAAAGATTACCGACCGACCCGTTCTCGCCGGCACGAGGCGGCCCGCGGTTTCAAAGCAAAGAAGGGCGGCACCTTTGAAGACCGCCTCAACGGCACCTTTGAAGACCGCCTCAACGGCACCAAGTATAAAAATGTAAATAATTCGTTATCTCTTTTTGCAGAACTGCAAGCAAATTATGGGCGTGGAGGTTTAATCAAAGCATTTCTTTACACGTGTGTTTTTTTAATTTAGAACAAAATATTGGACCTTTTATTGTTGTTTATAATTTTTCAGATTTAAATGTGGTTTATTAACTTTTGTAATCTAAATAAGTGGTCTGGGTTAAAAGCTTAAAAAATGAGAAATTATTGCTTGACATTGGGAAATAAAGAATTAGACGTCTGAGATACGATAACGGAAAACAATTATGTGTATTTTAAGTTAGGAAAAAATCTGATTTATTCAACGAATTGCCGATCAAGTATCGAAAACTAAAATATTCGATAAATCTAGAACTTACCAATAAATTTGTTGATTTACATAAATTGTTCGAAATGGCTTCCGTCTTCATCAATACACTTTTCGGCACGTCGAACTAAGGACATACGCACCCCGTTCAACACATTTGGTAAATTAGGATCATGTTTTATGGTTTCTATACAAATTAAAATACCACACTAAACTATCAACTAACGTTGTCAATAAAGAAAATAAAAATAAAAACTTGGTCCAAAATCCAAAAATCAACACGAAAAGAACGAACAAGTAGTATCTGTACGTAATTAAGAACTTAACGACTTGAACGGTAAGTCAGTAAAATAAATCTTAACTGTAAATACGTGGCCCAAAATTCAAAAAGAACAAAAGCAAGATACAAAAACAACGCACGGGTTCGACGTGTGCACTTAACAAAGTGCCCACAGAAACTAAAATATTGCACAAGGGAGAGGATAGTTTTCTTCAGATCTACTAAGCACTCAGAAAGCGCCGACGTCTTTCACCTTTACTGCACCGCTAAAGGCCTTACCTTACCTACTTTTAAAAAGCCATAAAAAACTGTGATTATCAACTTGAAAGAGCCGTATTAGCGTATTTAATGGTTAGAGGCGCCGACATACGCGAAGATAATGCCTATCCCAACATTCTAGCAGTTCTCAAACAATGTTATTGAAAATTTTCGAAATTTTTTTTTTCTTTCTAAAATTATGGGTTTTAGACCCCATGTTATGTGAGGTTTTTTTTGTTCGTTTAGTCGTTCCCCACCACCAGTTCTTTTAAATGACAAGAAACTGATTACACCCTATATGTCGATTTTAGATAAATGTACTTTGACATCAAGCATTTTGATCTAAGTAGAATACTTTCCAGGTTTCTTTTGAATGTATATTAAATTTATAAAAATACAAGTACCTGAGAAATAAATATAAAATACAATCAAATTACTTACCGTCTGTATTAACTACGGAAACGTACGTCCAATTAAAGTATCTAACGATATCCAGCATAACTTGTGCTTGATAATAATCAGAAGGGACCACTCTAAGGAAATAGTTAAACCGGCTTTTATCTGACAAATCTCGAGAAGTAGTCGAGTAGCCAACTTGGGGCAAGTGAAAGAGCTGCAGAAGATTCTGTACTTGCAGAGCCACCGAACTGGAACCCGGTCCCACAACTCCTATTAAGGGTCCTCGTCGCTCCGCTTGGTTGACTGTTAAGTCAGATCCGTCGATGCCAGGACATGAATCCGCGTTAGATATTGGCGTAATGGCGTCCCTAATGAGTTCAATACTTTGCTGTAGAGCCACGGGAGCATACCAGCATTCATCTCGAATTTCAACTCCGAGCGTTAAGTTCGGCAATAAATTTGGGTCTCGGTTAATTTTGTCCAACGTTTGCAAGGTAACTTCTACTCTCTGGATTCCGTAAAGTTCTCGGATATCACCGCACTTGATGCCCAGGCTGGCTATAAGTCTTTTCTTTGAGGAAGGTTGATGGTGAAGAGGAAACAAAGCACCTATTATAAAGTCGCCGTTTATAAACGCTGATATGCGTTTGTCCTGATCCGTGTTTTCAGTTATATCAAGTTGTGTCAGTATTGTGGCTACTAGGAATGTTTTGTACCAATTTCCGGTCATTGTTTTCTCTCCTGTCTGTTTGGTTCTGCGTACGATGGAAGGTCCTCATTTTTACTTGATTCTGTAACAAAAATAAACAAATTGAAAACTGCTCATATACAATATACAATAAATGTATAAATGAACAAGAAGAAGGTACAGTTTCGGCCATACACGTATAGGTATGTCACTTTTAGTTATTTTAAGATTTAGAAAGTGCTTGTACTTATTAAAAATCAAGGTGTATTTTAAAGATACATGTTGTAGCTGAAATTTTTTCTTATATATTTTTTTATATCTGAGTCAGAAAATATGTACAGTGTGTCCCCGAATGAGATACCGCACCCTTGTAAACTTTCCCCTTATTGATTTGGTGAGAAAAAGTCATTCCTTATAAAAAAATTTAGTAGAGTGCATTAATACGCTTATTGTGACTTCCGTGGGGGTTTCGTTGTTACAAGCTGAATTTGATATAAAATTAATGATGATATACTGATGCTTCAAAATCTCAAAACCGTCAAAAAATGTCCTACTCAAAAGGTCATTATAATCAAAAAACGAGTTATTTCTTAGTGAATTAGGTGTTTTGATATTTCTACTTTTAACCATGAATAGAATTAGTCGAAATAAGTAGATTTTCGAAGAGACCCACATCTAGAAATCATGCCTGCTCCCCCTGCCTCCCTTCAAAGGGGCTACCTGTATCTGCCTATATATTTTTTTTTCTCAAAAACGGTAGGAGCTAGAGGAATGATCTTGGCGCCATTCGATAGAGTATAAAATTTTGCATAAGACCCTCCATTTGCTTTTTGCTATTTTCTTTTTTTAAGGCCCCACAGCAAAAAAAAAGGTGAGGAGCCTTCCAACAACGACACATGTTTGGCTATACCTCTAAAACGGCCCAATAAATCAAAATTCTACCAGATATAAAAAATAAAGACCATTATTATATTCTTCGCAAAGACGAAGAGTATATTGTATTTGATCGGCACATTTCTAAAATCGTAAATATCGCTCGTAGAGAAAAAATTTTCATATCATTGTATTAGTGAACGAATTCTGAACAACTTTCAAAATGTCCGTCTGTCCGTCCGTCACGTTTCTTGTAAGCACGATAACTTAAGAAAGAAAAGTCCGATTGTATTGAAATTTAGAAAGTAAGTTAGTGTTAGCTAGGGGAAGAACCCTATTGTTTTTGAAGAAAATCGATCAGTAAATAAAAAGTTATTAATTATTTAATTTAAAAAAAAAAATTCTCTTAATTTTTGTGGCTTGTACTAAAATGGAAATCTTGCGAGATATTATTTCCATAATATTTTATAGAAGTGAAATATGTATGAATGTCAAAAGATATATATCATAGACAATCAATTTTTGTAGCAATAGGTGGCGGCGCAGCGGCTAAAGCTTTGCGTTGCAATCCAAACGTCCCGTGTTCGAATCCCACAGGTTGGATATTTTTTTTTCATCTTTTTTTTTTCATAAAATTTTTTTCACAACAAAGAAAATTTAGGATGTCCAAAAACTAACATTATTTACAAGAAAACTGCGAAGAGTATCCTACAGAATGTGTAACAATTATATATAAAAAGCTCAGTAAATTGGCGAAGAGTACGTTTTTAGCTTGTTTTTTCTATCGATTGGTATATTATTATACTCTTCGCAAAAACGAAGAGTATATTGTATATGAAAATGTCCGTCCGTCCGTCCGTCACGTTTCTTGTAAGCACGATAACTTAAGAAAGAAAAGTCCGATAGTATTGAAATTTGGAAAGTAAGTTAGTGTTAGGTAGAGGAAGAACCCTATTGTTTTTGAAGAAAATCAATCAGTAAATAAAGAAGTTATTAATTATTTAATATAAAAAAAAATATTCTCATAATTTTTGTCGCTTGTTCTTAAATAGAAATCTTGCGAAATGTTATCTCCATAAACTTTTGCCTTGCAATCCAAAGATCGTGTGTTCGAATCCCACACAGGTTGGACATTTTTTTTTTCATTTTTTTTTCATATAATTTTTTTCACAACAAAGATGGTATCACAAAATTTAGGAAGTCCAAAAACTAACATTATTTACAAGAAAACTGCGAAGAGTATCCTATAGAATGTGTAACAAATATATAAAAAGCTCAGTAAATTGGCGAAGAGTAGGTTTTTAGCTTGTTTATTGTTAAAATAAATCATTTCGGTCAGCACACTTCTTTTATTTGCGACGTTGTAACAAATTGGGGGAATAACCTTTTTTCATTAGAAACAAATTTTTTTTTTAGGTTATAATTAACATTTTCGCGAAAACGTCCTTTTTACAAAAACGTACTTTAACTTGGCCAATTTTGGTCATAGAAGGATAAACGAAAAATCGAATTGCAGGGAATTGAATAAACTTTAATCTTTTTATTACCATTTTTGTAGGATCCTCATATTTGAGTGAAAAACACGCATTTCAATAATTCAATTATTATTGAAAACGGGTGGAAAAAATTGTTTGAAAAAAAATTAAAAGTAAAACCAAGCATCAAAAATACAATTTCAACGATTGTATGTGGGACAGGACTATTTTATTGTGAAATACAATCTGCATGGTATCAGGAAGTTACAGTAAAGTTTTGCTTAGTTGACGTGGTGGGTATCAATCCCGTATTTGTACGTCTTTTCTAGCAGCTGTCTAAAGAGAAATATTTGGTCAGTTGTTGACTTTTCAAAATATAGTCACCTGTTTTACAAAGGAAAACAGTGTATGTTTTTTCAAAATTAAAACTTAATTTCAAGAAAATGCTCACCTCCCAGATTTTTACTGTAAATTTGTGACCACACAAACTGCATTTCTACAAAAAAAAAAAACACCTCCCCTCCTGAACAATCTATGAAAACGACAGTTTTATTCGACTATTTCCGTAACTTTTCGTTCAAATGAACAAAAGGATTAATTCCATTCTTTCCAGCAATGTTGTAACCTTACACCAGAGCTATGTTTATTCTAAAGTCTAATTTTAATGGACTAATTACTGACAGTCTTGTCAATTAGGGATCATGGTGTATAGTTTGGCCTAAAGCTTCTAAATTTATTTAAATGCGTACCTTCTTGTAAATTGATGTTTGTTATAGCTGAACCTAATATTCAAAGTATCACGTCGTTATATTAAGGAAACTGAGCTCTTAATATTGGTATTTCTTAGATTGTGGATTGACATAAATTCCACACAATTTTTACAGTTGATAAGGAATAAGAATATGCAACAAAATTAATCGCTATACCACCCGTTTGGGATGATTTAAAAGCATTTATTTTAATATTAATAATAATATTCAAGGTATACCCACATCTTCAATTAGTTCAAAATGTTGTAAAAAAAAATAGTAATTGAAAACAAAATTTACTATGTTTTCTCTTTTCAGTTCCCAAATATTTCAATTGTGTCTAGACGGAACCAATAAGGCCTTGCCAGATGATATAAGCTGTTACCACACAGTGATGTGATTTTCGATTTTATTAAATCTTGTTGTATCTCATTAACATTCTGTTGCATCTTACGTTGACCTGCCATCTTGAGTTTTCAATGACGTCACGTAGCTTATCGTATTCTACTCATCAAACCCTTTCATTTGATACCCATGTCAAGGGGGTTGTGAAGAAAAAGGTAAGCTGTCATCTTAGAGCGTCCGCCATATTGGGTTTAGAATGACGTCATGTAGCTTATTGTATTCTACTTGTCAGTACATTATTTATCGTGAAAAACTGCCTGTAACTCGGAAAATTAGCAAGTTACAAAAAAAATCCAAAAGACTCTAATATATTTTCAACTTTTTTATTGTCATTACAAACACATTGCACAAGGTTCCATCAAAATCCATTTAGTAGCACTCAAATAAAAGATTTTGGTCATTTTAGCGCTCCGTTGACTGGACTATAATAATAGAGCGGGAGCTAGGTGGCTTTTTCGGCAGTTCATCGTTTTATGAACTTTGAGATATTTTTATGGTTTAATGGATGATAACGATTCATAAAATCGACTTCTGGCGGGGCACCTCCTGTCAGGAGCGTCACGAACACTGTTTAAAAATCAGTGAAATCATGTCATCGTTACAAGGCTCATTTTTTTTGTGTGTACACATTTTATGTTTAGATTGAATAAAATAAGATCGCCAGAAAGCGTGAGCCGTCAGGAGGCGCAGCCAGAAAGGTCATAATGATACAATACATCTGAGGCACGGTACGATGTCAAGTTAAATTCCTGTATATTTAAGAGCCTATGGTACTTTTGTTGACACTAAGAACTTTACAGGGAGGCTATTCTATTGTTGAAGGAGCTTATATTTACGTTTTAAAAAGGAGCCAGAACTTGTAACGATGAGTTTAGAGTTCTGAGATGAAATATGCGAAAAAAAATCAAATTTTCTTCAAAAATCCTAAACATTTTCTTTCTGGCTAGCCTTACTGACGGGAGTTTCTTTCTGGGAATTTTTTTCTGTGTTCAAAACATTTAAATAAACATGCTCAACCTTAAAAAGTTTGTAACGATGATGTTATATAACTCCGTTTTTTTTACCTCTTTGACCTTTCTGGTTGCGCCCCTGATGGCCCACACTTTCTAGCGATCTTATTTTATTCATTCTAAACAAAATGTGTACACACAAAAAAAATGGCTTTGTAACGATGATATAATTTCACTGATTTTTATATCTTGAACCATGGCCAACTCGACAGGCTGACATATGCCAGAAGTCTATTTTGTCGTTATTGAAGTTCGATAGAATTAATCAGCGCATAGAAAATGCTTGTAACGATGAGTGTCCGAAAAAGCCACTTAGCTCGCGTACCATAAGTAGGTATATGAAAAGAACGAATGATTTCTTTGAAAGTTATCTACTAAATACCCAAAATAATGTTTTTTAATAACGATGTATGCAGAAATACAGGATATTTATTTTTAAGTTCCCTACATGTTCTTCAAAATTTAATTTTTTGTCAACATACAATCCAAACAGTTTTGTTTGACTTTTGTTTTCTAGAATGTGATTTACAAGCTGCAGCCGAAGGCTATTGCGTTAGTTTTAGGGATGTTGAATGTAAGAGGATTTAAATCGCACCATTTTTTTAAAGAGATATCGGAACAAATTCTCTGACAAAGAAAATTGTGCTCATCCCAGTAAAAATCAACCTACCCAAGAAGTCATCCATGGAAAATATGCTTCTAGTTATAAATTAACAAATAATAGACGAGAAATTTAAAACGCTAAACTATTTCAATGGCGCTAATTCAGAATATTTAATGCGTAATTAGCGTATGTTGAAATTTCATTTTTAACACAAAAATAAAAATATGTACGCGTTTACATTAACAAAGCCACAACACACGAACACATATACGTATTCCCACTTTGTATTTTTACAGTAGCTGTAGCTATTATTTTCTTTAATTAAAGTCAGAAAATAAAAAAAAAGAAAATACCAGATAACAATGTATTTAGTAGACTCGTGCATTTCAAAGCTGGAACAAATATTCTAATATTGGAGCAGAGATGGAATTGTTTTTCGAACATGAATACTTATATGTTTTCTGTTGATTACTGAGGTCAAATGAGATATTTACACAAAATGTTCACATACGCGGCTTCCCCTTACCTATTACTTTATAACAAATCTATCCCCGGGTATTTTAACTTAATACTGGCAAATTTCGTACGCGTCTCGAGAAAATTCAACTCTAGTCCAGTCGAAACTGACATAACTACTATTATGAATTAAGCACCTTAAAAGTGCCTCTGAAGTAAAAAGTTATTTTACATTTAATTTTACTCCCACATTCAGTGGAAGTATAAGTACACTTGATTTAAAAAAAAAGCCGCTGCCCAAGAAATCACTACTTCACATCCATATTTTCTAACCAAGTCTCTCACAACGAAAGAATGTTGTTATGTGGAAATAATTGTTTATAGAACTTTAATAATATAGTACTTGAAATCGTCTACCCCAAAAACCCATAAAACGATATCCCATAGGGTAGTGGGATGGGGGTGGATGAAGAAAAAAAATATTTTGAGGCTTTTGGTTCTTGTACACACACTAAATCACAATTTTTTTTTCATCCCGGGTGGTAATAGAAGTGGCTAATGCCAATTTTTTTTTGAAACCTTAGCTTCTTTTGTATACACCAAATACCAATTTTATGAACTCTTACCTGCTTGATTTACCTATTAAGTATATCTTCAATAGGTATTATGTTCAGTAATTAATTTCCTTCAGACGTTTCCTTGTTGCTTTTTAGAGATTACTCACTTTTATCTTCAATTTCATCATTTACGTCACATAAAAATGCATTTCCAAAGCGACTCATCTAATAAAAAACAAAGTAGGTTTAAATTATGACAATCAAGAAAAACAATATACGTTAAACCATAGGTACTATAACTTAAAAGACTAGTCATCACAACAAAGCACGCTTCGACCAATCACATTACGGGCAGATTTCTAAATTCACCGGTGTATCGCACCGGTAAGCAATAACATTATTTGATTGGCTATTTTGAAAAGCATAGCCAATCAGTTTCGTATTTTGTTCACCCGGTGCGTCCACCGGTGAATTTAGAAAAGTGCGGTATCGGTGAAATCACACAAATTGCATATTACTAATCTATCCTTTTTACGTTCTAAGGCTGCCGGCTCAGATGATATGGTACCGCCATCTAGTAACGCTAGCTTAACTTAGTTACTAGCCTAAACAGTGAATTGAATTATTATATTAAAGTGTTTATTAATATATATTTATGTATTTAATCCTTGTTTCTAATTTGAGAAGTTTGATAGTTAAGTTAAGGTTTACTTGTTTAAGTAGAGAGATTTTAAGTACAACGAATTATAATGTATATAGTGATACTGCAGAGTTTTGATTTTCCAAATAAGTGTTAGCTGCTTTGTAATGATTGATGAATTACCATATGTAAGTACCTACATTTGTGTATTTATCATGAAATAACTGATTTGTCTGCTTCATAGATATTCATATTTAATTTTAGTTGTGAAAATTATTTTGTAATTAAGTTAGGTATTAAGCCATTGAAAGCTGTGTACCTATAACTTGTCCCGAACCTATATAAGTTCCACACAGCATTGGCTTTTTAGGTTATTAATACAATTTACGTTAACAATTAGTAATAAGCTAGAGAAGATATTTATAGATAACATTTAAAAGCACGATTTGTCCTATTTGCCGAAAACATGTCAGGACACAAAACGTCAAAAAAATTTCGCAATATTTGACGCTGCAGCGACCTAAAAAATTAGAGCGATAAATTTTGCATGTTGGTCCTGTCAAAAGCAGATCTAGCTTGAATTACCACTAATAATGACGTTTGATTGGTGCAATGTTGTGAAAAAACGGGCTCTCATTGGCTATAGCGTTAATGAGTGAAATAATCAGTAATATTGATTGTTTTATATTAAGTAATAACTATATAAACAGTCTTATTTTTAATAGAATTATTTTTTAAATATAACATTTTGACTTGCTTTGCTTTTTATTTTTTTTTTTCACGAAAAGGTGCAAGTGTGATATATCATTGAAATCGGAATTTTTACTGCTTTTCAATGGTGCGATTACAAATTGTAAGTAATCATAAAATAAACAACTTGTTGTGCCAAGATAGCAGTAAACGTTATCCGATCTCAACCAAAACATTTTCAGATCCTCTGGAGCACTAAAAAAACCCTCATGCAAAGTTTCATCCAAATCCGTTTAGTAGTTTCGCCGCTATCGTGCTAACACACATACACACACACACGCAGACATTTTTCAGAAACCACTTTTTTGGGTTCCTACGACCTCAAAAGCAAAACAAAAGGATTTGATGTTACCTCAATTTTCGATTTTGGACCAATTTTAGTAACCTGCCACGAGTTTGTGGGGAGGTTAAAAAAATGCTGTTCATAAATTTAAAACATTCTTGTTTGAGTCGTTGCTAGAGATGGGCACGTGACGTGAATTTCACCGTGTCACGCCGTGTCACAGCGAGTCACGGCGTGAGCGTGTACATTTAAGGTACCAAATCACGGAAGATTTCGTGAGTGTGCGTGAGTCAAAAGATCCCGTGCGTGAGCGTGCGTGAGTTTGCCTTAACATATCTCAATCGTGCGTGAGTGTGCGTGAGCTAAAGGTTTAAAGTCGTGAGCGTGAGTCAAAATCGACTCACGCGCCCATCTCTAGTCCTTCCTGATGGAAAACTATAATTTGGCGTCAGTGTATATTGGACACGTACCTGTTCAACTTTTAACGTCAACAATATATGCTAAAATTGGTTACTGCTACACTCAAAGAAATAGTATGGGTAAATTCAACAAAAAAAAATGGTTAACTAACAATATCGTTAATTTTGTTAAACCAAACTATATTGATGGTATTTTTAAAGAAGAGGTGATTGTTATTTTAATTAATAAAAAGTTGTCGTACAACAAAACAAACATTAACTTAAAAAATAGATGAATAAGACTATTATTTTGTTCGTCTGACTATTATTTTGTTGAATTCTGTCAAATTAAACTAGATAATAGTGTATTTTATTTTTAACTATTATCGAATTGTAATTCTAACCCAGTATTAGTTCGCTGTATTATTGTACTTGGTAGACAAACCAGTATTATTGTCGTCTTCTAGAAGTTCTAAAAGAATTACCATAAAATTTGCTTGCTTACCACGTAGTCTATTACAGAAATTATTCCAAGATGACGCCACATACAAATCACTGACAATAATCAATCACGCATTACCTTATACTCTTATGAATTTATAGAAAATTAATAACATGATTGCAATGTTTAAATTCTCTCAGGGATCATCGATATATTTGGATGGATCTTATAAACGATCTCTAATCTTTGGTTTGGGTGGTCTAATGTCTCAATACTGAGATTTTGGCTAACCAAAAAAAACTTCATCATACAATAAAGTGTAGATCAACCTAAAAATTAGTTGGTGAACAAAAAACAAAGTCGTTGTACTATTTAATTGTAGACCAAATTGAAAATGGTTAGTGAACATGAAAAAATGTCATTGTACTATTTAATTTGTTACAAGAAGATATGATTATTAAACTACTATTTGTTGTATGAAAACAAATAAAGTTGTATGACTATTCTTTTCTGATTGATTTAACTATGAAACTAGATAGGCGCGATTTCATATACTCTTTTTGGTTGAATTTACCTATCATTTTCATTGAGTGTACTTTCAGCTAGTATAAATAACGTAATAACCCAACAAGTAGAAAAAAGTTAGTTGAATCAGCCATTTTAACATTATTACTTCCTTCGCTATACAAATCAACTTCAACCACTATAAGTGAGATGCCTTAGACTGTAGGCTATGTAATTTACCCAACTCTATATTAACATTACAACCCATTTACAGAAGCTCTGATAACTGCCATGCCAGTGTGAAAGACAGTCAAGTAAAGCAGTAAAGTGTTATCGCATGTGACTTCCATGAAAACGGCATTTAAATTTCATGTTCTCTAAGGTAATTTCAAATGGGGGTGATTCAAAGAACTACTTCTGACTGGATAATTCCAATTGGTGAATTTAAATTAACTGTAATTTTCAGATAGTTTTTATGACAAAAATTCGTATAAAATCTATATAAATATGAAACTAGGCAACAGGGAAAATAACGAGGATTTTCCATTTTGTCTTGTATGATGTAGGTTTCATTTTTAACTTTTTTAAAACTTAAAATAACTGAGGCTCTGTTGTTAATGGCAACGCACAAGCGTCTAAAAATTAAACTTTAATGTCATGAAATAAGTTAAGAAATGTCATGTTTTTCTGGTGGTGTGAAGAAAAAATGAATATTTTATTACTTTGCCACCAATATATTATTTGTTCCATAGATATGGAGAATACAAGGTGTTTCGAAAAGATTGGGACAACGCTTAGCCGTAGATAGTTGACATCAAAACAAGTCGATTTAATTCAAAAAGTAGTGGTCTAACTCTTTTCGTTTTCAAGATACAGGGTGGCAAAGTAAAAAAAAATTATTCGTAATTTGTCTCTATCTTGGAGACTATTATATGTATCTACTTCAAAGTTGGTATCGACAAATTTTTCAGGCCGCTAATAATAATGGTGATATTGCCGATGCCACATTTTATAGATGGCGCTAGTTACAGGACTTTTACGTGACACTTTAAGCCATAACTTTTTTGAAGTTAGGTTTTGGACATCGTCTTCTATTATAATCGAAACACAATTTGGTTTCCTAAAGAAAAGGTGTACTTGTTTAAACGCGATAAAACGCACCATTTCAGAGAAATACGCGATTTACAACTTTGTCACACACCAGTTCGAAGAAATTTAACACCCCGAGTGTTTTGAAAAGATTGGGACAACGTTTAGCGTAGACTCTTGACATCAAAACAAGTCGATTTAACCCAAAAAGTAGCAGTCTAACTCTTTTCGTTTTCAAGATACAGAGTGGTATAATAAAAAAATTGTTTTCGTGTTTTGTCTCTATCTTGGAGAATATTATACGTATCTACAACAAGCACTATTAATGATTTTAAGACATTATACTTGACGTACACCTACTAGGTAAGAAACCGCTTTTAGGTACAACTGAATTTCCTCGAACTGGTGTGTGATAAAGTTGAAAATCGCGTATTTCTCAGCGTGCATTTTATCGCGTTTAAACAAGTATACCTTTTCTTTAGGAAACTAAATTGCATTTCGATTATACTAGAAGACGATGTCCAAAACCTAACCTCAAAAAAGTTATGGCTTAAAGTGTCGCGTAAAAGTCCTGTAACTAGCGTCATCTATAAAATATGGCATCGGCAATATCATCATTGTAATTAGCGACCTGAAAAACATATCGTTACCAACTTTGAAGTAGATACGTATAATAGTCTCCAAGATAGAGACAAATTACGAATTCAATTTTTATACTTTGCCACCCTGTATCTTGAAAACGGAAAGCGTTAGACCACTACTTTTTAGTTAAATCGACTTGTTTTGATGTCAAAAATCTACGGTTAAGCGTTGTCCCAATCTTTTCGAAACACCCTGTATTTATAGCCCAGACGACAGATAAAATTTTATACTGAAACCTCCAAAAACTTGCAAAATGAATATGGGAAGATTTGTTTCCTGAAATGGTATGGGGCACCAGCAAGACAGACCCTCCTCAACCAGTACCGCTACGACGTACCATTTTAGAGATATAACCGTGGTCCCCCCCACTCACGGAGGAGGAGCTGGAGGCAGCAAGTGCCAGACTTAAAAGTGGAAAAGCTTCAGGTTTAGACGAGATTCCGCCTGAAATAGTCAAGCTAGTTGCAGAAGAATACCCGGGAGACATCTTAAGAGTAATGAATCGTGCCCTAGAGAGTGGGGATTTCCCGAGCAGATGGAGGAAGGCCAAAGTCGTCCTGATCCGGAAAGGGAACAAGCCGCCGGAGGACCCGTCATCCCACCGACCGCTATGTTTACTTGACGCGATTGGCAAGCTCCTCGAGTATCTGATACTGGGGAGATTAGAGAAGGAGATAGCCGAGAAGGGTGGCTTATCTGAAAGCCAGCTCGGTTTTCGGAAAGGACGATCAACGGTAGGAGCCATTAGGCTGTTAAAGGAAACGGCAGAGGAAGCCCTAGCCACGAAACAGATATGTGCTGTTGTGACCCTTGATGTCAAAAACGCGTTTAACACAGCGGGATGGGAGATGATTGTCGGGAAGATGCAGAGCTTGGGGGTAGCTCCGTACCTCGTCAGGGTGATGATGAGCTACTTCCAAGACAGGATGATCGGATTCGAATCAGAGGGTGAGATAACCTGGAAAAGCATCACGTGTGGGGTTCCACAAGGGTCGGTGCTCGGTCCGACGTTGTGGAATGTGATGTTTGACGATATATTTCGATTACCTTGGGAGGAGGGTGTAAAGGTCATCGGGTATGCCGACGACTTGGCCATAACGGTGACTGGAAGGTGGACTCTCCAAATAATGGAAGCAGCCAACGAGGCCATCAGGAATATTGAGAGGTGGCTAGGAAGAATGCAGCTCGAGCTAGCTGCCGGGAAAACGGAGCTCCTGGTTATCACGAGGAAAAGAAATCTTCCACCCATGAAAGTTAGGGTGGGCCAGGTGGAGGAACCACCTGAAATACCTAGGGGTTTGGCTGGACTCCAAGCTGAACTTCGGTGTCCATGCCACAAAGACGGCCGAGAAGGCGGGAAAAGTAGCCACAGCCATTGGGAGGCTTATGGCCAATACGCACGGACCAAGAGAGAGTAAGAGGAGACTGCTGTGCAGTGTCGTGCACTTTATCCTCTTGTATGCAGCTCCGGTCTGGGAAAGTGCGATGAAGGTGGATAGGACGAGAGGGAGGATGGCTAGGATCCAGCGATGTGCCGCACTAAAGGTATGCAGTGCATACAAAACGATTTCGTACGAGGCGGCGTTGGTAGTGGCTGGGATCCCCCCTTTGGATCTGA
The DNA here is from genome assembly GCA_936432065.2 of Rutpela maculata. Classification (NCBI taxonomy): domain Eukaryota; kingdom Metazoa; phylum Arthropoda; class Insecta; order Coleoptera; family Cerambycidae; genus Rutpela; species Rutpela maculata. The sequence goes on along the minus strand of OW386291.2, from coordinate 2,587,432 downwards.
TGGCCAAAGAACGGCTGGAAATCTTTGAAAGAGCCGGGAAGGCAGAGGCCAGGGACAGGCTGTTTGAAAGATGGCAGAGGCGGTGGGACACTGTAGACAAGGGAAGGTGGACGAGACGGCTCATACCGAACATCAGAGCGTGGATGGAACGGAGGCATGGTGAGGTAGGCTATTACCTCACTCAAGCCCTGAGCGGACATGGGTGCTTCATGGAGTACTTATACGATATTGGCAAGACTGACAGTAGAGAGTGCGCATACTGTGGAGAGGTCGATGACGTGGAGCACACCGTGTTCGCATGCAACAGATGGAGAGAAGAGAGACGAGACGGTGGGGCATCGTTATTGTCTCCAGAAGATATGGTAGGGAGGATGTTATAAACGGAAGAGAACTGGAGAAGGGGGGAGGAGGCAATAACCCGCATTATGAAAAAGAAGGAAGAGGAGGAAAGAGAGAGGGGTTTGAACTCATGGAGAAACGCCAATTAACACCGACAATCCCAGGCCAACAGGAAACACTGAAGAGATGGAGGGATTTTAGCTGGTTGGAGTCCAGCACTACCCGTTCGCGATAGACTCTAAGCGACGGGTGTCCATGAGGATTTCCCCTCACGAAAAAAAAAAAAGATATAAGCGAAAAACCAAAAGTGGGACTTTCTCCCCCCCCCCCCCCCCTCCGGTTCACCTCCTAGACGTCAGGACTTTCAGTATGTTCACTCCCTAAATACTCTGAACAACTTTCTAAAGGAATTGCTCCTGCTCACGCACTCTACACCTCCTTTATTGACTGGAGTATATGCACTTTCACGAACTCATTAAAAAAAATGATTCATTTTGCAAGTTTTTGTAGGTAAATACCTTCATCGACTGGGCTATTTATTTATCAAACTGAATTAATAAAATCAAATTACTATACACAGAACTTTTTGATGCATAAACAAGGCTCCGAAGCTGTTCAAATATTTTCTGGTAATGGAAATCGGTTAATATAATTTATTTATGCAGGTCTCAAGTTTTATTTAAAATATTTTCAACAATCATCCCCCACGCGAGTTGGCTTAGAAACTCTAAGAAATGGTAATAAAGCTGGTGCGATTTTAATGCTTGCAGCCTGCGGGCATTATGCATTTTTGAGAATTTCCAAGCTTACATGCACATGCGGTGGGTAAACTTATTCTGCAAACGTGTTGAACGTTTAAAATAGATTTTAGAGTTTCATGTGTATATAATGGCAAAAAAAATTTGTTATTTGGTACTTGGTTCGTTTAAGTTTATAGTTTGTACACTTCGGTTGTTGCACAGGGTCAATTTACTAGTGAAATATTTTGTCGAACTCCTCTATATGTTTCCTTAAATATATAAGGAATAAGAAACCAGACTGCAACCAACAGCTATTCTCCGGACTAATGCCCCGCCGAGCGCTGAATTACGAGTTACAAGCCTGGCCGCGTTAAGTACAATAACTATGTATTGCCACAAAACGCTAAGTTTCGATTGTAACAGACACCAGCCGAAAGACTTATTCCCATTCAAAGGAGCTCTCGTGCCAGCCACCTCATACCACTTGCACAGGGTCAATTGTTGAATAGTATCTGTATTAAAAGCATTTCTTCTTAAAAAACAAAAAGGTTGTTAGAGAGGGTGGCTAATGCCCACAAAAAATTGAGGCCTTTGGTTTTTGTATGCACATTAAGTCACAATTGTATTTTTTACCCTCTTCAATAATGAGGTGAGAGGGGGGAGTGGCTAATTCCAGAAAAAAATTAAGACCTTTCGTTCTTGTATACACACTAAATCACAAATTTCTCTCTTTACTTCTTTTAACAATAGAGTGGAGGTGACAATGAGGGTAATAGTACACTCAAAGAAATAGTATGGGTAAATTCAACAAAAAAAAAAATGGCTAACTAACAATATCGTTAATTTTGTTAAACTAAATTATATTGATGGTATTTTTAAACAAAAGGTGATTGTTATTATAATTAATAAAAAGTTGTCGTACAACAAAACAAATATTAACTTAAAAAATAGATGAATAAGACTATTATTTTTTTCGTCTAACTATTATTTTGTTGAATTCTGTCAAATTAAACTAGATAATAGTATATTTTATTTTTAACCATTGTCGATTGTAATTGTAAGACCAGTAGCAGTTTGCTCTACTATTATAATTGACAGATAAACCAATATTATTGTAGAGTTAACTCGCAGTTCTGTTTACATAAACATAACATCGTTCTGCAATCCACTTTGATGAACTAAGACGTCGCATCAGCGCTTTTGTTTGCAAATAGTATGGGTTAAATCAATCAAAAAAATAGTATATATATTGTTCATTTTGTTAAATTGAAGTATATTTAATAGTATTTTTAAATAAAAGGTGATTGTCACACAACAAAATAAACATTAACTTAAAAAATAGGTGCATAAGACTATAATTTATTCATCTTACTAATAATTTGTTGAATTTTGTCAAATGAAACTAGATGAATAGTAGACTTTATTTTTAAGTATTATCGAATTGTAATTCTAACCCAGTATTAGTTCGCTGTATTATTGTACTTGGTAGACAAACCAATATTATTGTCGTCTTCTAGAAGTTCTAAAATGGAATTACCATAAAATTTGCTTGCTTATCACGTAGTCTATTATAGAAATTATTCCACATACAACTCACTGACAATAATCAATCATGCATTATCTTATACTCTTATGAATTTATAGAAAATTAATAACATGATTGCAATGTTCAAATTCTGGATGGATCTTATAAACGATCTCTAATCTTTGGTTTGGGTGGTCTGATGTCTCAATACTGAGATTTTGGCTAACCAAAAAAAACTTCATCATACAATAAAGTGTAGATCAACCTAAAAATTAGTTGGTGAACAAAAAACAAAGTCGTTGTCAGTAAATTGTAGACCAAATTGAAAATGTCATTATACTATTTAATTTGTTGTTCTACAAGAAGATATGATTATTAAACTACTATTTGTTTACGAAAACAAGTAAAGTTGTTGTAGGACCACAGAAGTCCTATAGCTCTTCTGTGGTAGGACTAAAAAAAATGATTACTTACTTAACCAACTAAATTTCATGTTCAAAATGACAATGAAAATTGTATGGTGACAAAATTTGTTCGACTATTCTTTTCTGGTTGATTTAACTATGAAACAAGATAGGTGTAGGTGTAGCGATGGCTGATGCGAAAAAAAATTTGAACCCTTGGCTTCTCGTACATACACTAAATTCCAATTTTAAGGATTCTTACTTGTTTTTTTACCTATTTATCAGCATTTTCCACCTTTTGCCCCCAACCCTTCAACGGAATAAGAACAAAATATAATTTAGTTCCAGAACAATGGTTAGACAGACCGACAGAACGACAATTTATTAAAATTTACATATAATAAATAAATGAAAAGCGAAAATCATTTAGCTCCAAAATGGCTGTTTTTTACTAGATTATCTACAGTGTGTCCCACTTTTCATGGAGCCACCCTCATATCTCGCTCATATGATATCCGAATATTTTGAAATTTTAGCGAGTAAAGTGAGTTTGTAGACGTAACCTATCCGATTCTAGAATGGAAATAGGGATCGGTTTAAAAAAAATAGTGATTTTTTTTAGAAAGATATTCTTAATCAGCGCCTTTAGAAATTCCTTTGTACAACATTACATCGTAGTAGGTTAGACCTATCCATTTACCTGTAAAAATGTCTTCTACCCAACCCCTTGCAACGTTATGAGCCGGGGCACCATCAAGTTGATAATATAAATCTATTGTGACATCTTGCGGCAGATTATTGAGAAAGGGTTGAATTTCATTTTGCAGCAAATTTGAATACGTTTCCACTTTCAATCTCGGAATGAAAAAAGGCCCAATCGTTCCATAAACTACACCATACGTTAACTTTTGACACATATTGCCTTTTAGCACTGATACACCAGTGGGGATTTTCGTCAGCCTAAAAACGGCAATTCTGGAAGAATACTATCCCATTGGTGGTAAATGTCGTCTCATCCACGCACAAGGTTCGCCTTAGTAGGTTAACAGGCCCGTTTATTTACATATTTTAATTATTTTATTCTTCTATAGGCGTGTCAGTTCTAACTCTGTTTTTGTAAATTTTAAATTTTGTAATCTGTATCTGTAATTTGTAACCGTAATTCGTAATAATTTGTAATTTGCAACTTGTAATTTGTAATTTTGTAAATAAACATTATTATTATTATTATTACCAGTAAACATGATATTTTTCAGAAAATGTATATTGTTTAAAACTCTGGACCCAAAAAACAAAAATCCAATCTTCCGTCTGGTATCACCATCTTCTATGGTATGTAAAAATTTTGGCTTTAATGCTCTTTCTCCATGGTTTTTCAAACAACACCAAACCATGTTCTTGCTAATATTTAGGTTTGATGCTACTTGTCTTATGCTATATCTTGGATTTTCTCTTGTAAAAAGCGTTCTTCGTTTCAATTTGCAGATTTTGTAAATTATAATTCTTTGGTCTTAACTTACATACATTTCCTGTATTGTTAAAACTGTTATTGTTGGTTGCTTCCAGTTTATGGCGAACGGGAGGCTGACGGTCAGGATGCCATAAACTAAATTCAGCAGCAGCTTGTCTAAATGACCTGGCATTATTTCGGACTAAACGAATCAACTCCGCTTTTTCTAGCACTGTTAAACGCTGAACCAATTTATTACATACAAATTTACACTTCACTTACTATCTAACATTAAACCAACATTCACATGAATTTTTAACTGATTAACTTATTTACGTTCAACAATGAATTATTGACACTTGCAATAACTTTTGTTTTAATGGCTTACTTTGTTCTTTATTGAAGATTATTTGTCAGAAGAATGGTAGGTATGTACGAATTAGACTTTTTGCCTTAATAGATAAATAATTATTTTGTTGTAAAATCAATTCATACTAGTACATACAATACATTATTCTGAACAAGAAATGAAGAATACATTTTTTCATTTGAGAATCCGTTTCAAAGTTAACAATTATTTTTAGTTGAAAATATTATTTTTTTGACGGCTGGCTCCTATCTCAAATACCGTTGAATCCACTACGATATAATCTTGTACAAAAGAGTTTCTAAAGTTGCTAATTAAGAATATATCACTAGTTCTTTCTAAAAAAATCGCTAATACTTTTTCTTGAAAATCGACCCTTTTTCCATCCTAGAATCTGACGCCTCTGACTAAAATCAAATGTGGTTGTGTCTAAAGACTCACTTTATAGGTATATATTCACCACTCTAGTTTCATATTTGTATATCCGATGAGCGAGATATGAGGCTGGCACCATCAAAAGTGGGACACACTATATATAATCAAAACTATTCATAATGTATCTCTTATAGTCCACGGAAATTAGCATTTGACCTGGACAGAATTTGTAAAAATCAGAATTTTTGTATGGATGTTCTTTGAATTCCACAAAAATCACAAAAATCCCAACATGGCTACCCAAGATATTGAAGGTCAAAGTTTTTGCAAATATCTCGCGTCCTATGCATCGGATGTCCATAAGGTCAATACGAAAGTTGTAGGGAATTAAATTATCTAAAAGTTGTCTTTTTTATCTTTTACCAAACTGCCCCCCCTTTTCGAGATATTCAAGGTCAAAGTTTCAAAAACATGGTAAAAAGAATGTCTGTGCAAAAATTCAGATTTTTACTGGTTTTGTCCAGATTTCCTCATTTTTTTGTCTAATTTCCCTGCAGTATTAATCAAACGGCTCATGTTTCAAGGTTTTAGCCATTTATGTGCACTGCAAAGGAAAAATTCCAGCTATAGTTTTTTAAACTCTCTTTTGGTATCAGTCATGCATCATTTACAAATTCACATATCAGTTTGCAAAATAATACCCTGGGGCCTGTTGACTGAAACACCCTGTGTATATATTTGCCGTCGACATCATTTAAATCTGATACTTATTATTCTAATTAACTGAACGATTTCTATTGTAACAAAATATCGATTGAAAAAATCACCTAGTAAATTAATAGGTTGCAGTTTATAACAATGTTCGATAGCAATACCAAAACAATCAAATTTATTTATGACCAAATTCTATTGCAGGGCGATAGTTCGTGATTTTATAGTTTTTGTAGTTCACGAAATTTTGTTAAGAGTTGTAAAGTTTGAAATATGTCATAATTCATTAACAAAAATTTAACGTTCGCTTTGTTGGAAGTACTGTGATAGATCAGTAATTCCCAGCATAAATCCGCTATTATCCGATACTGTGTGTGTGTTTTCAACTACCCGTTAAGCGGATTTATCGTACTGTTGGAGTTAATTATCACATTATTAAGCTGACTCGCCGCGTCGCGCCGTGGCGGTTAAATCGATCCCAACAAAAAGTATAAAATATACAGGGTGTCCGGAAATTCCGTTGCCATCCTTTGACGGGCGATTGGGTACAAAATAATATTAAAAAAAGTTCCTATGAACATAGATGCGCAAGTGCTTCCTATAGAGCTCAAAGTGGACCAGAAGAAACGCCCTGTAGCTCGGTAGTCAAGAAGGATAGACGATCGCGATTTGCGCCGTTGTTTGTTTCTCGAAAATCGAGCTCTGGACACTTATATTGGTTTTTGTCTATTTGCCATAGTTTTAGAGAAAACCCTGTACATTAATCAAAGTTGTATGAACAAGAAAATAACAACCTAGTAGTTTGTCCAAGAAAGAGCAAATAAACAAAAAACTCTTTGACGATTAAGTATTAATTTGCAAGTTTGCTTAAAAATGTTATTTTATTACTGTTTTATAAGGTAATTTTTTTTTAAAATGACAAGTTACTCATTTTCTGAAATGGCCGACATGCATTTCATGAATGGTAAATCAAATGGTTCTGTTCGTGAAGCCAAATTGTATCAGGAAGCTTTTCCAAGCCGTGAAATTCCATCAAGATAGTTGTTTTCCGCGCCACATCGACGTCTTGGGGAAAACAGTACTTTTACACCAAAAAGATCAGATTGTGGAAGGCCTCGTACTACCCGAAATCCGGATTCCGGAAGCAGGTTGTAGCTAACCCAGGAATAAGCACTAGAAAAATAGTGTTACGAGGCGTGCCAAAAAGCAGTGTCTGCGAGATCCCACATGAACAGATTCTTTGACCCTACCATCTACAACGCGTTCAAGCACTAAAACCGCAGGACTTACAACCCAGGCTTGAATATTGCATTATTATATAATCTCCATTGTTTACGGATGAAGCTGGTTTTACTCGTGAAGGCATCGTACATTTTCATAATAATCATGTGTGGGCGGACGAATATCCTCATGCAATTTTTGAAGCTCCATTTCAGAATAAATTATATCAATGTTTGGGCGGGAATTCTAGGGGATCAGTTGATTGGGCCGTATATTTTTCCTTACCATCTGAATGGTGCTACATATTTGGACTTTTTAAAAAATTCCTTACCGGATTTACTTGATGATGTGCTCTACATTTTAATATTTTGGTCCAGGAATACTAAGCCCAGAGTATGGAGAAAGGTGGATAGGACGGAATGTTGCTTGGTCTCCTCGGTCTCCAGATCTTAACCCATTTGATTATTACCTATAGGGTAATATTTGAAGGCATTAGGGTGCCCTGTGCCAATTGAAAATGAAGGCCTGGTTCAAGAACGAATAATAAATTAATATGAAGTAATTAGGGAATTTTCGAGAGAATGCGATCATCGTTGAGAAATAGTTTTGTCGGCTGTATTGGCATGAATGGGGGTCATTTTGAGTATCGGTTGTAGCTAGTACTATTTATTGAAATTGTTTTATTATTACACTCCTGTTGGTTTTATGATGTAATATGTTTACCTATTTATTTCCATTTTAAAACTTCGTCTTAGGTTTAGTTGTAATTTAGAGCACTGTGTTGTTTTTAATTTATTTTCGTTATTTCTTACCACTATTAAATATCTGCCCTCCTCACAAAATTGTGGGGGGTTACTAAAATTGGTCCAAAATCGAAAATTGAGATAACATCAAATCTTTACGTTTTGAGATCCCAGGAACCCAAAAAAGTGGTTTTTGAAAAATGTATGTGTGTGTGTGTATGTATTAGCACGATAGCGGTGAACCTTTGCATGAGGGTTTCTTTAGTGCTCCAGAAGATCTGAAAAGGTTTTGGTTGAGATGCTTGTGCCGTTTTGGCACAATAAGTTGTTTATTTTTATGATTACTTACAATTTGTAAGCAGTAAAAATTCCAATTTCAACGATATATCACACTTGCACCCTTTTGATTTGGTTTCCGTGAAAAAAATTTAAAAAACAAAAAAAAACAATTTTTTTTTTTCAATTTAGTGCTCTTTTCGGCTTTAAAGATCCACCGAGTGGGGAGATTCTAGCCGCGTTCAGTAGCTGCCGATTTTTTATTTATAATCATTTGGATCTTTCCTGCTCTTTCTTGAGCAGTCATTGGCCTACTATGACGCTCTTTTCTTGTTAATACAACTTTGTTTAATGGACTATGTAATAATTGCTTCAGATACGTTTTTCTCAAAAACTGTAAATCTCTCGACTTTTTGCAAGAACACCTTTTTACATTAAAACTACTGTATATGTACATATACAGGGTATCCCAAAAGTCGTAAATAAAACGAAGGAGGTAATAGGTAAGGCAATTTCCACTCAAAATAACCATATATATAGTTAGTTATCCGATTTTTGCGTTCCTAGAATTATAAGAGTACATATCAGAATGTTTTGGAAACTTATCTAACTGCCGGTGAATTTGCAATAAGTTTCAAAAATGTAAATACAAGGCAAAGGCACAATCCTAGATTTTTTTAAAAGTACTTGGCACGGAATACCATAAGCTGTACCTTCAATAGCGTAAACAGCTACTTTTTGCAAAGCAAATAATTTTCCACTGTACTGGAGTTGCCCCATAAGGTAATACCGTAAGTTAGATGACTATGTATTATCGCAAAATACACAATAGGTAGAGCATCAGAACATAAAAATCGTTTTAACAGACGTATGGTGAAAATATGAGATACAATTTTACAACACAGATAGTCCACTTGATACGGCTAACTTAGCTACTGTCAAGTATACTCCCAAGCAATTTAGATTCTATGTGAAATAAAATAGGTCAGTATTTAATGAAGTGTTGAAGATTTTTACATAAAAGGATTCGATATTATAAGAAAAAATCTAGGAAAAGTTACGAAAAATATTATAAGGTCAAAAAATATAAAAATGGTGAATGTAAAATAAATAGAAAATAAAATTTAGACATTTTTTCTTTTGTAATTTTAGTATTGTTCTTAGAATTAGAAGATCGATGTGAGTACTACTTTTTCTAAAATTCTGTGTCAGGTTTAAGGTATGTGAAAAAATATAATTTATATAAAATAATTTATATCATGTTTTCCAGAATTTTGGAAAAACTGAATATGAAATTTTAACATGCAATTTTTCGAAATTTTGAAATACATAGTAGCAAAGATATTTTACATATTTAAATACAGTCTATATCTGAATCTCGCTTTATAGAAAGTTTATATTAAGTGAAAAATAGATAAATAATTATAAATAATGTAAAAGCCTGTACCATGCTATTGATTAATTATCAGCGAAATAGTCATTCATGATGATCTAGTTGGTATTCTATAGTAAATGGCATGAGCCCATCATCATGAAAAGGACTGCTAATTAATTACTGAACATAATAACACACATATCTGTCAGCTTCTTATTGAGATTTTTTGCAGATTTCGATTTTATATAATGACTTTTTTACATTACACTAATAATTAGCCCTATGATTTGACATTAAACTAAATATTAAAAACTGAAAATTTTTAACTGCCACATTTCTTAATATGATTGGAAAAAATTGTAGAGACAAATTAAATATAATATTTTAATATAATCACTTCTCACTTCTCTGCACACAACTTTCTTGACACTTGAATCAAATTATTTCGCATTTCACCTCGAGTATTATTCTGCCTGGATGAATCGTAGTTTACATTTCCATATGACCTCATCTCGCATTTCTTGTATTTTTATTCAAATAAACAACCACAACTGTCATACCTTTTTAAATACATGTTTCCGAACCTGTTAGGTTTTGAAAAGTTACCCAGTACATTACTTTTTTCTCTGTTTTTTATGGTCAAATATAGCTAATTCAAACATTATAGTTAAATGAGATTTAATTGTATTATCGCCGGATTTTTGTATGGGTAGATAGATAGAAAGATATTTTTATTGGTGTTAGAATATATTATTAAATGCTTACACAAGTCAGGAATATCAGTATAAAATAAGGTATATAATAACAAAATTACAGAATAATAGTGTGAATAATACATAAAATTATTGTGTGAAATAAAGTAAAACAATTTTGTACTGGTGAACAATAGAAAACAGTTGATTTGGTAAAATATGTAGTATAAATAAAAAAACAGTAAAACTTATGAAAATATAGAGTTAAAATATAGTTAAAAACAAAAAAGAAAAATGCCCGGTGTCTAGGCAGTTTTTAAATTAAGTCAGAAGAGTGATCATTCTCAAGAAATTCGTTTAATGTGTTTTGTTAATAATATTGAGAGCAATGTCAGCAAAATATGTATTGAAATCGTTTGCAGTTTAGGGATTGGTTATTTTGAATATATAGGTTAAGGTTGTTTCTTTTAACAATTTCCCAGAATGCAGCTTCAGCATTGGAGGAGTTTTATAGAGTATAGGGTGATTCGGCAGTAGGCTAAATGGTAATACAGTAATATAGTATACAGTAGTACTACTTATTAGTTGATTAGTTGGCCAACGTATTTATTACTAAATGAAAAGAGTAAATGACATTTTAATAATAAACAAATTTTGATATTGTTTATCATAAACAAACCTCTAAACGTAAAATAAAGGTAATAACACAGGCAATGAAATACATAGTAGCATTTTAAGCTACAAGATACATGCAAAAACGAAATGTGCTTTGCACCGAAAATTATTAACAAGTATTAAACAAGAAATCGTATTAACAGTCTTTAAGAGACGGGACAAGCACTCGCGAAAAGGTTGTAACGAAATGTCCGCACATAACACTGAAAGTTGCACCGTATAGGCGTCTTTGGTCACGGTGCTAAAGAAAAGGTACAAGAACTTCACCAGAAGCTGTTACCAGTTGCCGGTAAACACAAGACAGAAATATAAATGTACTTACAGAACTGCAGCAAAAAGGACGAAGACATTTACCTATACGGTTACAGATTCAAATTTATAGGTTGGGAACGTCAAGAAACTACATAACTATACCCATTATAGGTATATTTAACACTGACTTTAACCTAACTATCTTATTAACTCACTTAAAGCAGCTAGCATTATACTTATTAAATGCTATTTTAATTCAAAACGTCTATACTGAACAAAGGGCATAGCAGGACAAGCATGTAAAATCTGCCCCCAAACAAAATTTTGTTTGTTATCAACTATTTGAAGGGGCTTACCCTAAATATGATTTTTCTAACATTTCAAGCCTGCTGCCGCCATATTGGAGGAGTGGTGGGGGGTTTTTTGATTTTCGTTTTTTAAAATTTTCTCGGATACCGTTGTACAAAAAAATCCGCAAATCCGCGATATCTTAAACGGTTCCAGAGTAAACGATTCGACACTTGGTAACTGAGATATAGAAGTCACCTAAAAATGCCAATTTTCCAAAAACGCTCTGTAGCTCGGTGGTCGAAAGAGATAGGTGATCGGGGTTTGCGCCATTCTTTGTTTTTCGAAAATCGAGCTATTGGTTTTTGTCTATCTGCCATAGTTTTAGAGAAAACCTCAAATCCTATCTAATTTGGTCTACCCTGTATAGCATGCTGAGCATTGTTGAGTTTCGGCAGTGTAAATATTGCAGCCTCTACTCCTATTTTGACCCAATTCAGATGAGTTACTCTGTACAATTCATGATATAGAGCGATTTTTGTTCATTATTGGTAAATAATTATCCTTGTTAACTGTAAACAGTCAGATTTATAATTGGGCACTATAATTTATGTTTATACTCTCTCCTCTCTTTATTACTCCATTCTACTATTACTACTAAATTTATAAATACTCTTAAACACCGTTTCTTTCATACACAGAACATACCCTTCAATTTGTATATGAAATTTATCTCACCCTGTCTGAAGTTGATATATTACAAATTTATCTAGCCTCCTACTTATATTTTTCTAGGGTACTCAAAGAAGATATATTTAGAAACAGTTTTTCATGAACGACAAGTTCTTTAAAAGTCAGGGTGTGAAATATTGAGGAAACCTACATCAGAGCAAGATACGAATTTTAGGAAAAGACGCTAAGTAGCTTAACACACAAAAATGATAAAGAACTTACGTGTAAAATGTGAATAGGGTCGTATTGACCATATCAGCCTTTGAATATTGGATGTTTGAAGAGGAAATCATATGAATGTCAAAAAAGTTACTTAATGCGTGTGTAATAATGTTATATTTTCTATATTTGTTGAAATACAAATCATCAGATTATGTGAGATGTGAGAAAGTATGTTTAATAATCTAGTACTGAAATCAGAAACACACTAGACAAGTAAGTAGGACATTTTTCTGATTTTCTCCACCCTGGCAACTTTAACTCACAAATTTCAAACAATAGTGGTAATAATAATAGTGATCAGAAGTGGATGAACTACAGAAGAGGAGAACTGTCCAAGCAATTTGTAACAAACATCTCCAAATCTATAAGGTCTCCAAAAAAGAGACAAAAGGAAATCCCGACTATTCTATAAAAAACTATATTTTAAAAGGAAAATTCGTAAATAAAATAATGAACTTTTGAAATAAAAAATAACTGTTTAACAGTAACAAAATTTATTGCAAAGATAAATAAACCGGTAGTGCATTGATACAGGGTGTGGACAAATAAAATGTGCTAAAGATAATAACATTCTACAAACTTACTTATAGACAAATAATTGTCCATTCACCTAAGATAGAGAGAATCAAAAACGAACTGCCTAACTAGATATTTACAAAATTATAAATTAAAAGCAATATAACAGACTTACCTAAACAGTACAAAATTTTGTGCTTATACACAGTCTATATGGTACATAATTTCTATGGCTGCAATTTACCGGAAGTTTTAATAACCGGTAAATCGGTAAATAAAAATGTAAATAACCGGCTAACAGGTATATACCGGTAATTTTTAGAATGAATGATTAGGGTGGCTAAAATGGCAATTGTCTTTTTCCATGTACAAATTTATCTAAATTTAACAAAAAACATTTTTATATACGTATAATTAATATAATGAACAAACAAAAGGTTTTTTATCAAAAGGAAAAAATATAAATGAAATTAATTTATATAAATAATTATTCTGTAAATAATAAAAATATCAACTTAAATAACAAAAATTATAAACATAAACTCAAATAAGGCATTTACTGAATACCTAATCAAAAGATACAATATTTTTTTAAAATAGCCCGTTAAAAGTGTTAGTTTTCAAAGCTGTATCTGTTAGTCTCTGATATTTGTGCATAGAATACTACCAGCTGAAGATGCCCTTCCTCAATCGATATTAGTAGGGCGATAAGTTAATAAAAATTGGTAATAATATATTTCTAAAATGTTTTCCACGGATATTTGCGGCAGTGAAAAATTCAATTTCCTATCGCAAGATATTGTCAATGTCTCTCTGGTATTTCTTAGAGCTAGGTGTTTGGGTTTTACTTTTTATAATATTATTTATATATTGTTAAAAGTGCTCAGTGTTGGGACAGTCACTCTGTATTTATACTAGTCATGGACATGAATAGAAACGTTGAATACGTGATATATCGTAAGTTCAGAATTTACCGAAATAACCGGTAAAAAATTTAAATAACCGGTAATTATCGTCATGTGTTTTTTGTCCTGTTAAACGGTTAACCGGCTAACCGGTATTGCAATTCCTAATAATTTGTTTAAAGGCAAATTAATATGAGTTTTAAACAACTAAGACGCAGCTCGCGAAAACAATTTTGTCTGTTTGTTTATATGAAAAATAAGATAACAGGTAAAACTGGCCTAAAGTTTAGGGTGACGCAAATGTAAAAAGAACGGACTGTACTAGCGATCAAAATGTTGAAAAGCCAGCCAACGGTAAATACGGGCTCAATTCTCCCTCGATTCTATAAATCGTTGACGACCAAATGGAAGATAATAATTGTTTATGTACTTACAAAATCTGCTGGGCTTTAAAGTGTAGACTATAAGAATGACTGCAGCACACATTTATAGATTGGTAGAAGTTGTATGCACAATTAAAGGCATAATTATACCATTTTAAACATAATGAACCCTGGCACTATAATGTCCTTTTATAATTAAACCACTCGTAAAGCAAATATAACGACTTTATCAATTTCTTATCGATTCTGCAAATCTTTACGTGTCAAATTGTGGTGTTAATGTTTTATTTAAACTATTTGGTAAGATACACCCTAGCTATTTAAATAACACTACTCGGGGCTCAGATTCTACCACCCAATTAACGATTTTGTGAGCCAAGAGGCCCGATTGGAAACATTTATTTGCGGTTTTATATCCCCGCTCGCACACTACCTTCTAGGCCAAGCGTCCACATTATGTCATAACTGTGCTCGCTTATTGGAGGAAAACCTCTAGCGTGGACATTTACCCGCGCATTTCTGGAATGCTAAGATGCCGAATCGTAAACAACAATCCGTCAGAAAGAACCGGCGTTAAATCTTTTTCTGTTGGTAAAACTAACAAAATAGATAATTTTTGTAATGAGGATATAAAATAATGTAAGTTGGAGGATTTTATTAGGAATTTACGAATACTTAAAAAGTTGACCGTTACATCTTCTTCTTCTATTCTAGTTGGCCTCCTCTCGCTGTATAACACGCCTGGTGGCATCACGCCACCTGTTGCGGTTGACTGTTACAAGCATAGCATCATTAAAACTTTTTCCCATCAGCTTCTTGGTGACATCAGCCCAACGCATTGGAGGGCGTCACCTTCGCCTCTTACCATCTGTTTTTCCCTGAACTATCAACCCTTTTATATTGACCTCTCTCCGATTAATGTGACAAAAAATCAGAGTATTTGAGAGAATACGGTGCTGGGGAGTCAGTTTTTGGGAAGTATTTCTTGGAGAATCGAGATATTATTGCTGTTCAGGGAATTTGTAAAACATGTCTCTAGATTCACATTTCTATAGCATCAATACGCCATCTGTCTGCTTCCCAAATGGTCCATGTCTCAGAGACAGAGAAAGATGGAGAAAACCAGGGCATTAGCAATTCTGATCTTTGTGCGCCTCGTGATATTTCTGTCACGCCAAATTTTAATCAACTGGCAAGTTGTCGATTTTTCCATCTGTATTGTTCGCCGAATTGTAATGGTCAACTTTTTAAGTATTCGTAAATCTTTATTAAAATCCGTTACATTACATTATTTTATATCTTCATTATAAAAATTACTTATTTTGTTCGTTTTACCAAAAAAAGATTTAACAGCGGCCCTGTCTGACGGCTTCTTGATTACGATTCGGCATTCTTAACATTCCAGAATAGCGCGGGAAATGTGCCAGTGCTGGAGCATTATCTCCAATAGAAGACCATGATTATGAATGACAAAATGCCGAGTTGCCTTGGCTTACAGTCCCCGAAATAGATCGTTAAGGCGCGAATATAAATTGCAACTTTCTGTTTTTAAACACACTCTCCATATAGGCCGTAGGCCTGGAGATCGTTAAATTATGGCTGGCATTTGAGCCATTTAAGTGTTTGCTAGTTTTCAGATTTAACTTCTTTGGTGAATTGATTAGTTGAGAAGTTAACACCAACATATGTATAGTATAGACGTTCCTGAATTAAAGTAGCATTTGTTGGTGTAATACTAGCTACTTTGAGTGAGTTAATGAGAAATTTTAAATTCAGTGTTTAATATACTTATAATGGTATAGTTATGCAGTTTGTTATGGTTAAAGAGCTGGTACCGACCTATAATTTGAGTTTGTAACCCATAACAGTGCTTTCGTCCCTCTTGCTGCAGTTTTGTAAGTACAGAAACATTTACATTTCTATGTGTTTACCGGCCCCTGGCCAAGTTCTTGGTAACTTTCCTTTAACATCGTGACCAAAGACGCCTATACGGTGCGACTTTTTGTATTTTGTGCGGATATTTCATTGTTTGTTTTGACAATCTACATCATTTTCGTGAGTGTGCGTATCGTTTTTTAAAGACTTAATAAGATTTCTTGTTTAATACCTGTAAATAATTTTCTGTGCAGAGCATATTATGTTTTTTGTATGTATCTTGTAGCTTAAAATGCTACTATGTATTTAATTTCATATGTCATTACCTTTATTTACGGTTAGAGATTTGTTCATGTAATAAAATATCAAGATTTGTTTATTAGTAAAACGTCATTTAATCTTTTCATTTAGTAATACTACGTTGGCCAACTAATAATTTACTTATCTATGTTTTTGGATTATTTACAGTACTTTTTATGTATTGTTGCCTTCTGCCAATAATTCTGAATTTATTTTTGTAAGCATCCGTATATAATTACCTTTTTTAGTATATGATAAATCTGTCTGCCTCTCTGTACATCTTTCATTCTGTTTTATCTTTGTAACCGTAATCCAAACGCATATTTTATTTGCCCACCCTGATTTGTCTCTTGCTCTACCCCTACCTTTTATATTTGCAATAAATGCTGTGCTGTTATTGTTAAATAGTTGATTTTTAATTTAGAAATTTCCTTTAAGAAAATAACCAGCGTTATAGAATCTCATATTCGCAGTCGCCAATATTGTCCACAAAAACTCCAAGGTATACCATCTGACTAGTTCCACAGTATCACAAAAAAATATTATTTTAGGGTTATTCATTTTGATATTTTGTCTGACTGTTCATTTCTAAGTAAAAATAGAAAATAATATTGGACCAAGTATGTTCCCTTGAAGCACTCCACTCATAAATGTTACTTCATCAGATTCGTAATAACTATTTTTAGCTTTCAGCATAAAAAATAAGTTATCTGATTATCCGTTGAGTTTAGAACATAACTTATTAGTGTTTTATTTTAATATACTTAAATTATAGTTTGTCATATTTAAACAATTACTGCGGAAATCAATTAATTTGCTTTTTGACAAAAATACACCCTGTCCATTGGACTAATAATAATGATAAATAACGTATATGAATATTCATATTAATGCAATCCATAACCATAACATGCTAAACTGATATTTGGGTAAACTAGTCATTATTAATATATGGCTCTACAAATTTAATGGGGGCGCGGGCGGATAGGTTAAAACCAATAACGTTATAAAGCATTAAGGTGGACTATCGCAGTTAACCCGGGGATAATGAGCGTGGTGTCTAGATTACGGAAATTCAGTAAATATTAATAAGCTGCCATGATTGGGACTTGTCTCCTATTATGTATCCTAATATAGTATAAGGAGCTCCTCCAATTTATCACGACATTCAAAATTAATCGAGACATGCTACCCAATTCGGCAGCTATGGAACCTGAATACTTAATGTTACTGTCTTCAGGTGTGACAAGTGTTATGTTGCTCTGAACCGAGTTAGAAATTTATGTGGCTTAGGATTTAGAATCTAGCAAGGTCATAAATAAACCGCATGTCAAAAGAGCCCTTGCAAAAATGCAAAGATTAGGAAGACTTTCAAGGTGAGCAAAAAGTGGAAACGGGATTTTTTTAGTTGTTGAGGATTTTACCAAAGGGCATAGTCGAGTAAGCATGGTGTAAATGACCCCAAGCATCCGGCGCTTATATTTGTGCGGTAGGAAGCAATCTCGTAAAGTAACAATTTCACAAAATATTAGGCCGAGAGGGGAGGGCGGTTTGGAGTGAGTAAGGGAGAATTGGTTTTAGCAAAACTATTTTTTTTCTAAGAAACGGCGCATTCAATCGCTTTTTAAAAAAAATATGTTAAAGAGAAAGTACTAAATAATAATTCACGCTCAAAGTCTGAAAACAGATACAATAAAAAAACATATACATTATTTTCAGGTTTTTTCTAGGGCAACTTATCCCTACGGCGTCAGCCCGAACTTTTTTCTGTAGCATGTATGCGGACTCACTTATGTTATACTTTTTCCCCAGTCTGGTCCGAAGATTACACCATACTTAAAAAAAATGCCGAATTGCGCAGTGCCGTATGCATATTTTGTGGACAATTAACCCTTTGAAAGTAAAGAAGGCCACACTGCAAAGTAAATATGCACACCTGAATAGTGTATACATGCTAGTGATTAAGAGGAACCAATATAAAGCTGCAACGCTGACAGTTAATTAGGTGATCAATAGAGTTGAACTTTCTTGCACCGCAAAAATCAGTTTATAGCATTAATATTAAATATTACTAAAGTAGCGGTACTATCGAGTACCTTGTCAAAAGCCTGTCATTATTATACTCTTCGTAATAACGAAGAGTATATTGTATTTGATCGGCACATTTCTAAAACCGTAAATATCGCTCGTAGAGAAAGAATCTCCATATTATTATGTTAGTGAACGAATTCTGAACAACTTTCAAAATGTCCGTCCGTCCGTCCGTCCGTCCGTCACGTTTCTTGTAAGCACGATAACTTAAGAAAGAAAAGTCCGATTGTATTGAAATTTGGAAAATAAGTTAGCATTAACTAGAGAAAGAACCGTGTTGTTTTTGAAGATAATCAATCCACTAAATAAATCTTTCGTCATTTAGCCACGAATCAATAAACTTTTGTTCATATTTCGTATATTTTTTTTAGGTGTATTATGACTAGTAGACGCTATATTATCGGAATTAGAATCACTGCTCATAATGAACAATATTTTGTAAGAACTAAACGATAAAAAATATTCGAATTAAAATAGTATATCGGCCTGGGGTTCACTGGTCATAAACAACGAGTTCGAACAAGACTGCGTAATAGTGCGTAATCATCGTAATGGATTTCCAAACTAGAGTGTGGATTTTACAAGTAGCTATAGCGCTAGCGGCATCTAGCGACTATTACGAAACCTACTTAGAAATCGTCAGGGATGTATCTACAATTATTTCAATGGGTGTGGCATTTTTCCTTTTTGGTGGACTTTAAATAAAATAATTGATCCATATGCAAAAAAACTGTAGATTTAGCAGGTCGGACTAAAGACGGGGAAGAAAACCAAAAAACGGTAGATTACTGAAAAAACAGTAGGGTTGGCAACTATGACAGCGCTCGGCGGGGCATTAGTCCGGAGAATAGCTGTTGGTTTCAGTCTGGTTTCTTATTCCTTATATATTTAAGGAAACATATAGAGGAGTTCGACAAAATATTTCACTAGTAAATATTCTGCCCTCTAGAAGCATATCTACTAATTATTAAGAGGGGTGAAAAAAATAAAATTGTGATTTAGTGTGTGTACAAGAACCAAAGGCCTCAACAATTTTTTTTACTTCATCCACCCATACTACTACCACCCCACTTCCACTCCCACTACCGATGTGGCATATCGTTTTATGAGTTTTTGGTGTCGACGATTTCAAATGTATTATTAAAATTCCATAAATAATTTCCACATAGTGGAATGCAAATATAATATCACAATTTTTGTGAAAGACTTGGATAGAAAATCTGGACGAGAAGGTAGTGATTCCTTGGGAAGTGGTTTTTAATTTATGTATAACCTCCCATTCTGTAGACTTAAAATTTTTTTTAAAAAGGTTCTCAGTTTGACCCATATGTATTTTCAATTTTTTTTAATATATGATCAATCATTACTCTGGATTGGCTTAATTGAACTGCAAGGTGTGGTCCCATAATAATGCGGGTAAATTATTTTTTCAAAAAATTTTTTAAGTCATAAGTTGAATGCATTTTACTGAATTTTTACACAACATATAAACGTATACTATGAAAAATAAGTGGATTTTCATCACCAAAATTAACATTTTATAGGAAATATGAAGCTTAATTTTATTTATTATACTGACATAATCAGTAGATAAAAAATATATTAATCGTCAGTCATATGAGACCGAAAGCCACAAAAAATAAATAAAGCCGTCTGCTGACATTACACATTGTGTAATATATCGAATAATTCTTCATTCGTTCATATTCGATTTTCATATGAAGTCTAGAATCCAAAAAATTTAAACAAATTTTTGCAAATATAAAAATTCCTAAAAAAAACTTTCTTATTGGTAATATTTGTGCCTAATTTCGTAAATAATTTTCCAAGGGCTGCTAAGATATTAATTAAATTAGAGCGTCCTTTCATACAACCGTGTAGATGGATAGTGATTTTCGTATTAATTTTATCATAAATAACGTCGTATAGCAAAGTTTGAAATGTCAAATTTGTCACAATTTTTAAAAATTGGACAAAATTTAGGAAGTAGTAGTGGGGATGGATGAAGTAAAAAAAATTGAGGCCCTTGGTTGTACCCACGCTAAATCAAAATTTACCTCAATTTACCCCCCAACCCTTCAACGGAATAAGATCAAAATATAACTAATTTCAGATCTTGTTAAAATACGTACGTGTACCAAATTTCAAGTCAATATCTTAAACGGTTCCAGAGTAATCGTGCGTACAAAGAAAGTTACAGACCGATAGAAATTTTTTTTTGCTCAAATTTAAAATTTCAACGTTTCATGACATTCTATTTGAACAATACAAATTTTCAATTTTTTTTTGCGTTACTATACTTCCACATCCAGTGAAAGTATAAATTTCTATCTGTCGGTTTGTAACTTTTTTTGTTATTATTAATTATTACTAAAGGTGTGGCAAAGACACACGCATTTCTTAATAAAAATGCACGTATGCCGTGTGGGGTGAGCCAGTGGTCATTTAATTGTTATTTTCTTTAGTGCTCTTATCACATCATCCTCCGTAACATCAAATACATATTATATTAACGATTTAGTGGAGTGGAAGTACAGTAATCGTATTTTTCTTCAAATAGAGTTAGAATGTCAAGAAACGTCGAGATTCTAAGTTTGAGTGAAAAAAAAATTTGTCGGTCTGTCTAGGTGTAACTTTTTTTTTGTGCGCACGATTACTCTGGAAACGTTTCTGACACTGACTTGAAACTTTGTGCACCTATGTATTATAACGAGATATGGAACTAGATTATATTTTGATCTTATTCCAGGGAATGAGTTGGGGGGTTAGAGTCCATAGAACGTACGAAAAGCCAAGGTCTCAACATTGTTTAGGCACTATCATCCTCATAACCACCCCCACCTAATTATTAAAGGGCTAAAAAATAAAATTGTGATTTACTGTGTGTACAAGTGCAAAAGGCCTCAAATTTTTTTTTGGCATCAGCCACCACCACCATCCTCACCTCCACTACCATCCTCACCCCCAATACCCATGTAGCATATCGTTTTATGGGTTTTTGGGGTAGACGATTTCTAATGTTACATTATTAAAGTTCTACGAACAATTATTTCCACATAGTGGAATGCGACTATAGCATTAAGTTTTTTTCGTTGTCAGAGATATTGATGGGAAATCTGGATGTGGAAGTAGTGATTCCTTAGGCAGCGATTTTTTTATATGCTATGATTTGTTTTTCCATAGATGCTTAAAATCGTAATAATATATTATTATGCTGCCGTTTTTTATACTCTCTTAGTTTTTGTGCTTTCAATTTAACATCCTTTATTATGTTGGAGGTAAACCAATTATTATTTATATAATGACAAATTATACGTAAATATTTCATGAAAATTTAACCAGTTTTATTTTAGGCTAAATGCTCTCTTATGGAAAGCAAAAGAAATAGAAAATAAAAAACGAAGTTAAATTCGATAAAATCAAGAACAACATAAATTCACACAGAATCGGGTGTCGAATTCATACGCCCATCCCTAATAACTTTTACATACAACGAACACCAGGAGGAACCAATATAAATGCATATTGAAAGCATTTTTTACAGAAAAGTTGTCTCGAGTAGACGTGTAAGACTTATATCCAATGTTAGAACTACTGACAACTCAAAATATCTTACTTATATATGGTGGTCCAAAACTGTATACATGTTTGACGCCCTCATATTCTCCGTTTTCCGGGACTCTTAGTATGCTCATTAGAAGACTTAGTAGAAAAACTTGCTTGTGCTAATTCTTTGCTTTGAATTTCTTAGGATGATTGCTATTAGTCAAATTGTATAAAGGTGAAATTACTGATCGGCAGACATAGAACGAAATTAAACAAGCATAAAAGTATTGCTTCGTATCTGATAAAACATATATCTGGCTTTGATAAAATTACAATTATCTTTTTAGTTGGGTTAACCCGCATTAAATTGTTTACTGTGTGCTGAATAATATGAACATTGCACTTAATATCATCCCACTTTAGTAGTAGAAGTAACATTGTTATTATATTTTGTTCCAGACAATAATTTACTACTGAACATGTGTAATAATAACTATAGCCATAAAAATGTATGCCAATATCATACCTAAATCATTATGGCTAATAGTTTAATACAGAGATCACTTATAAATCATTTTGCCCTATTTTATAACAATAAAACGTATCTACAGATTCCTGTATTTTAATATTTAACAGGAATTTAAGAAAGAGTTTTAAATGGAATACTTACCTAAGTTAACATTAAATGTATTGTACAATCTTACGATTAAAAGATTTAAACAAGAAAATCGTCTCATTAAATACAATATTCGCGATTTTGCAAATCCTTAAAGGATAAAATGAAAAATAAAAAAGATAAATAAAAGTTTGTTAATTCAAGTTCATTTACGTTTCAATTTGAACCGTTTGCTGAGTGGCGTATTTTGATTTCCTTGCTCCCTGCGCTCCAATCAAGGCAGTATAAATGTTTATTACTATTGTACCACTCAAATATTTATATGTTAATTAAAATTTGTAAGATTATTTCACTCATTAACGCTATAGCCAATGAGAGGCCGTTTTTTCATAACATTGCACCAATCAAACGTCATTATTAGTGGTAATTCAAGCTAGATCTGCTTTTGACAGGACCAACATGCAAAATTTATCACTCTAATATTTTAGGTCGCTGCAGCGGCAAATATTGCGAAAATTTTTTGACGTTTTGTGTCGTGACATGTTTTCGGCAAATAGGACAAATCGTGCTTTTAAATGTTATCTATAAATATCTTCTCTAGCTTATTACTAATTGTTAACGTAAATTGTAAATTGTAGTACTGTATTAATAACCTAAAAAGCCAATGCTGTGTGGAACTTATATAGGTTCGGGACAAGTTAAAGGTACACAGCTTTCAATGGCTTAATACCTAACATAATTACAAAATAATTTTCCCAACTAAAATTAAATATGAATATCTACGAAGCAGACAAATCAGTTATTTCATGATAAATACACAAATGTAGGTACTTATGGTAATTCATCAATCATTATAAAGCAGCTAACACTTATTTGGAAAATCAAAACTCTGCAGTATCACTATATACATTATAATTCGTTGTACTTAAAGTCTCTCTACTTAAACAAGTAAACCTTAACTATCAAACTTCTCAAATTAGAAACAAGGATTGAATACATAAATATATATATATTAATAAACACTTTAATATAATAATTCAATTCACTGTTTAGGCTAGTAACTAAGTTAAGCTAGCGTTACTAGATGGCGGTACCATACCATCTGAGCCGGCAGCCTTAGAACGTAAAAGGGATAGATTGGTAATATGCAATTTGTGTGATTTCACCCGTAATGTGATTGGTCGAAGCGTGCTTTGTTGTGATGACTAGTCTTATAAGTTACAGTACCTATGGTTTAACGTATATTGTTTTTCTTGATTGTCATAATTTAAACCTACTTTGTTTTTTATTAGATGAGTCGCTTTGGAAATGAATTTTTATGTGACGTAAATGATGAAATTGAACGTAAAGGTGAGTAATCTCTAAAAAGTAACAAGGAAACGTCTGAAGGCAATTAATTACTGAACATAATATTGAGGATGTACTTAATGAATTATTTGTTCGTGAAATATTCTCCACAAATACCACTCGTGCTTCTAAATTTTATCTATAAATTTTTTCTCAAGCTAAGTTGCCATAAGGTTAATATAACTCGTGCAAATTGACAGTTTATTATCAAAATTTCAAGCACTAGTGATATTACATACGATAAAATTTCAAGCATTAGTGATATTACATACGACAAAAGGTCTGTCAGATGTTAATTAACAAAAATTGTCAGGCAGACAATTTTTATCAAAAATTATTATATTATTTACCATAAAAATGTGTAAATTTCGAGCAGGTGTTTTGAAAAGTAAATTCATTTTTTTAAGCTAATTTCAGAAATTAATTAAAAATAGCAATGTGTACTTTTACTAGTCTAGTGGGCGTAACATGTTTATTACATGTTCTCCAATCATTTTCACCTTTTAAATTTTAGGTGTTCGATGGGGTACCTTTTTGTGCCATGGGAGCTTAGACTATAATAATTTGACTAACGAACTAATGTTATACGCATAACATTTAGTGGATAAAACAACTTTCGGGGTGTGCGCTTTTGGTTTTACCTACGAATATATAACTGCAAGTTTTAACAAGTTTCTACATTCACATATGATATAAATGAACTGGATATAAATTTAAATCTTGAATGGAAAAGTTTTATTAATACATTTTTTTCTAAGGGACAATGATGAAAGCGATTTTACGAACATTTTAGATTTAAAGGAAGCAGAAACTTTTATACTTTCAAAACTTTTCGTCGAATGTGAAATAAGAAAGTTTGTACATAACAGTGAATAATATTTTCAGTTTTTCTGGTACGTTTTTTATTCAAAACTTAACGAAATAAGTAATACGTACCTAATGAACAAATGAAAAATGGTTGATAGGTTCAGCTAAGGCTTGATGCTGTATTTTCAATTTATCGAATTGATCAGTCCTTAATAAGAGTGCAAGCTGCATGAAATAGAGAAATGAATAAATTCTATTAGTCACTCGCGATTGGGTCATTTCTTTTCTCATTTTTTCAATAAATTGCAGTCGATACCATGCACTGGCACTGATTGAAAAAGACATATGGAGACTCAAAGCATTTGTTCAGAGCATACAGTTTTATTGAAGTTTAAACCGAAATTTCATTTTGTTCTAAACCTTCATCCTTTGTCATTCTAAGCGTTTGCGAAAGCTGGTACATACATTCCGTACGTTTTTGGAGAGTATACCCTAATATTATTTACGGTTTCTTTGACTACATACAGAAGTTTACTTTTTTACCTGAAGTTTCACGTAACCTTTTTTATGCTGAATGTGTGTCGGGCTATAAAATTTTCCTCATATATTTTAATTTCTTGTTTGTTCGAATCACAGTACAAATTATACAGTTCAATAAATATAACTAAAATTATTTCGTGGTATGCCTACTGAATTAACTAGTAATAGGATACAAAGAAATGTTTGTTTAGTTGATCTAACAAATCCCCGCTAAATCCCAAGAGTCACTCGACATTCCTATTCAAATATCAGAACATTCACTTATTTGTATAAGCTATTATTTAACTTGCTTTTTATGTATGTATGTATGTTTGGATATTCAATCCAAATCTTGGGTGTTGGTCAAATCTTGCAAGTAAATTTTGATTCAATTGAGTTGAAATTTTCCATAAACGTTAGTCCAGTCAACGGACCAATGGTTAAATGCATCTTTTTAAACAGTAACTTTTCTATTAAACATTTATTTCTGTGTTTAACCGTTTCCGAGATAATGCTTGTCTAAATAGAGCTAGGACACCCTGTATAGTGATTAATGATTTATCTCTCATAGTAGTGAATAAAGTATATAATTATGATTGAACAAACACAAGCATAATTGGTATATTATAAAACGGTTGTGGACAAATAATAAACAATCACAACAAAAATGTTCCTTTGTCCTTTAAATACAAATAGCCAATAGTTATTTATATTTATCTTCTAAAATATATAATTATCTATATTGAAAACAAGCATCAGTATTTCTTGGAGGCCTCATAAATACCACGTAAAACGTGGATAAAATATTACATAATATTCGCTTAATCGTCTAAATAAAATCCTTGGACCTCGAAATAAGATAAAGCTGAAAAAACCTTAACAAAGCAGCCCTTAACGAAATCAGATATTAATTTTGTTTTGTATTCAGAATCGCGGAACTACATGGTTAATCAAAATGTTGGTTAAAGACGATGTCGGGATTGACAGCTTGGGGTACATCAGGCAGAAGTTTAAACGTGAAACGTCACTAGAACGTCCCTAATCTTATACGTACACAGCATGAGTAGTTCAGAACTTTCGAAGATCAATTTATATTGTGTAAACGAAAGTAGGTAATTTTTTAGCCCCGAAGGCTGATTTTGTCACATCGGTAATGGTGAATGTTCGATGTCATCATTATTATCAAGTGATATATAGTGTCAGAGGTATTTTGATTTCCTATCGACGAAGAATTGACTGAATTTTTATACAGAGCTTCTTTGTTTGACAGTTATTATCCGGGTTAAGGTATAAGGTATGGTTCTTAAGATGTAAATAATCCACGTAAATGAATGTGAGACTTGAGTTGTGAAAATATTACATCAATTAATCAATTCAGTACATTTAATAAAAAAAATCATTAAAAAAGGAGAAAATTCTACAGTCTAGAAATAAACACAGTTCAATTTAAACTTCTTATTAATGTGATTGTACAATGTACATAATGTTCTGAACGTGTTATATTAAACAAACTTCATAAAGTGCTTTAAGTACTTAGGTACTAGTGGAGTAAAAACAGGGGAAAAGTCGCTTCCTTCTCGAGTTTTTTTTTTAATCTTAGAACAAACTGAGACATATGCCATTTCGCTAAGTAGGTCGATGTTCATTGGAAATCATAAAATACGACACTTTTTAGTGGTCACGGACATTGTTATTTTTAAAAAGGTGTCAAATTTTGTTTTTTTTTAATCATGTTTTTTTGAACATCTAATGCCATATCTCAAAAACGAATGGAGATATCCACATAAACTTTTTTTTGTTATAAAATACACACTCAAGCGCTTCTATCTGTGTATAGTATTGTTAATTAAAATATTTTTAAGCATGTTAAAAACTTAGATAACCTTGAAAGTTCAGAAAATACGCAGTCAAATTTTCACTAAGCTAGGTACAAACTTTTCTGTTTTTGGAAATTTTGTATAACATGCTGCGAAGAAAATAAAATCAAAAGACCAAAAAAGTTTTTGATAGCATAATTCTTATTGTGTCTTTGATAGTTTAGGTACAGTGATTTTTTTTGGAGCGCGCGAATTGCAGAAATTGAGTATTAATACGCCCGTGTCCACTAAAACTAACTAGTCTCAGGGCGGTGTACGATCAACGTTATTCGTTTTCGTCGAAGGTCAAATTATAAAACCGCTGCCCAAGGAATCACTACTTCCACATCCAGATCTTCTATCCAAGTCTCTCACAACGAAAAAAATTTGAATGTGGAAATAATTGTTTATGGAACTTAACTTAACTTAATAATAAAAAAACCAAACAAAAACCTGTAAAACGATGTGTCACATCGGTAGTGGGGCTGAGGGTGGTGGAAGGGGGGTGGTAGAAGTGGTGGATAAAGTAAAAAAAATTTGAAGCCTTTCGTTCTTGTACCCATTTTTTTCGCCCCCTTGAATAATGGGGTGGGAGTTGGTAATGGTGGTTAATGCCAAAAAAATTTTGAGACCTTAGCTTCTATTATATATACTAAATACCAATTGTATGGACTCTTACTTGCTTGATTTGCCTATTTACCCCCATTTACCCTTAACGGAATAATCTAGTTCCAGATCTCGTTAAAATACATAGGCACGTGTACCAAATTTCAAGTCAATATCTTCAACGGTTCCGGAGTAATCGTGCGCACAAAAAAAGTTACAGACAGACCGACAGACAGAATTTTTTTTTTGCTCAAACTTAACATCTCGACGTTTCATGACATTCTAAGCCTATTTGGACAATAAAAATTTTCAAAAATATTTTTGTCGATACTATACTTACACTGGATGTGGAAGTAAAATGTGTAACGATATTCTTTCCCTTATTTCCACTTGTATTATATTGCAGAACGTATGACCATTGTGCGAATTGTGCGTGGATTATCTGCTAAAAAAATATTTAAGATAAAAAAGCAATCTAAGTTTCATTGTAAAATGGAGTGGATTTTATGTGGCGTAGTAAGAGAGAACGATAAACTTGTGCACAAGCTATGGAAACAGGTCTGCGGAAATTAAAAGAGACTTAATTTAGGATATTTTTTTCTTTTTTGTTACCTAATTTAGGCGAAAATAACACGTTTACTCAATTATTGTGTGGATCTAGGGTAAAAATGTAAAGCATGGGAGTTTCGGATAGGGACTCTGACCGTAGCCTACGTAAATGATTTTATCAGGCCTCCGCATTGCACTCGAGTCCGCGTGTGACGTCACGAAAGGAGTCCTACGACTTTACAAAGTTACTGCGGCTACGGGTGGATTTAGCGCTCTTTTGCAAGATTAATATTTTATTTTTTCATATAATTTGTTTAGTATTAAGTTGAGTATGGATTAGTGCCAACTAATTGGATTTGAATTTGTACTGGAGTCGAATGAAAAGGGAATTACTTTTTAAATATTTAATGTGCCTAACACAGTAATAATTCAGAAAATAAATCGTGAGAAATACTACAAATAAATGATTCAGCCTCCTAATACTGAAATTAGATATTGATTTATTACTGTATCTTTATACTGTGAACATTATGAAAACGCCCTTAATTAATGAATGTCAATTAAAAGAATGCCCCGTCGATGGCGTCGATGTTGTGTGCCAGTGCAAATCAAATTACAATAAACAACGATATGCTACTGTTTCGTTTTCCGTCGGACAAGAACCTGGCAAAAAATGGTCTCACAGCATTCACCGAAAACATTTTATCTCGAATAAAAATTCAGTAATCTGCGTTAATCACTTTAGTAAGTAATTACTTCCACATCCAGTGGAAGTCTTGTAACGACAAAAAAATTAAAAAAAAAATTTATTGTTCATTTAGATTTAGAATGTCATGAAACGTCGAGATTTTAAGATTGAGCAAAAAAATTCTGTCTGTCTGTCACTTTCTTTGTGCGCACAATTACTCTGCAACCATTTAAGATATTGACTGAAAATTTGGTACACGTATGTATTTTAACGAGATCTGGAACTAGATTATATTTTCATTTTATTCCGTTGAAGGGTAAATTTGAGTAAATGGGGGTAAAGAGGTAAATCAAGCAGGTAAGAGTCCAAAAAAATTGATATTTAGTATATATAAGAGAAGCTAATGTCTCAAAAACAATTTGCCATTAGCCACACCCCCTCCTTACTAACCCCACCCCATTATAAAAGGAGGTGAAAAGAAATTGTTATTTAATGTATGTACAAGAACCAAAGACCTCAAAATATTTTTTTACTTCATCCATCCCCAATACCACCCCTCTTCACTACCCCCACCCTACTACCGATGTGGGATATCGTTTTATGGGTTTTTGGAGGTAGATGATTTCAAATATTAATTAAAGTTCCATAAACAATTATTTCCACGTACAAAATTTTTTCGTTGTGAGAGACTTGATATATTTTTCTAATATATTGTTGAACAATTATTCTAAAGTGAAAATTAATCGTATCAGTGAGGAAAAAAATGAGGTGTAATAAGAAAAAAAATGACTAGCAATGAAGAGATTAAAATAAAGTCTGTTAAAGAAACCACTGCCCAAGGAATCATTACTTCCACATTTAAATTTTTTGTCCAAGTCACTCACAACGAAAAAACATTGTATGTGGAAATAATTGTTTATGGAACTTTAATAATATAATATTTGAAATCCTCTACCCCAAAAACCCATAAAACGATAACCCACATCGGTAGAGGGGTGGGGATGGTGATAGGGGGTGGTAGTGGGGGTGGATGAAGTAAAAAAATATTTTGAGGTTTCTGGTCCTTGTACACACACTAAATCACAATTTTTTTTCATTTCCTTTAATAATGGGGTGAGGGTGGTAATGGGGGTAGCTATTGCCAAAAATTTTTTTTGGAACCGTAGCTTCTCTTGTATATCCTAAATACCAATTTTATGGACTATTACCTGCTTGATTTACCTATTTATCCCAAATTTACCCCTTAACCCTTCGACGGAACAAGATGAAAATATAATCTAGTACTAGATTTCGTTAAAGTACATATTATGTGTACCAAATTTCAAGTCAATATCTTAAATGGTTCCAGAGTAAACTTGCTCACAAAAAAAGTTAGACAGACCGACAGACAGAAATTTTTTTTCGCTCAAACTTAGAATCTCGACGTTTCATGATATTCTAAGCATATTTGAACAATAAAAATTTTTAAAAATTTTTTGGATGTGGAAGTAAAAGAAAAGTTGAAAAGTTGCAATCTCTGTGATTAAATTTAAAATAAATATGTTGTACATACTCGTGTATGTACCGATCTTTTAATATTTATTACAATAACTGTTGTAACTTATTATTAGAGAGGCATTTTAAATTTTTGTTATCCACAATTTATTGCTGTTAGGGATTAAAGAAATAATTATTTTTTGTTTTGTTTTTAACTATTATTAGAAGTGTTTATTTTATTCTGAATCAATAAGGTATCAAGTGTGTATTTTAGTTTTATAGATATATTTTATTTAATAGTACAATAATACTGATTCTTAATCATTTATTTATTTATTTTTAGAAAACTATTTATGTTTTTATAATATATTTTATTATTAATTATATAAAGTAAATCATTTTTAAGCATACGTTTACATTCTTTGTTGTATTAGTTCATATAATTTTATTCGAAATATTCAAGAAAGCGTTAAGGGTTTCAGTATGCACCGGAATGCTAGGACTCCGACGGCCGCCATTGAAATCCAATGCGTAGGCCTGATAAAATCATTTACGTAGGCCACGCTCTGACAGGAAATGTCGGATACAAATATTAAGATTGCCACGTTAAAAAAAAAGTGCTTTAAGAAACTGTCTTTTCTATTTAGCTCCAATAATAACGCAAAAAAAAGGAAAACTCGATAGTTTACTTTTTATCAAAACACTCCAAAATTATTACTTTTCCTAAACTTCTGTTTATGGAATTTTATTAGCCCCCTAGTTGCGCAACTTTTTTTTCCATTTACTATAATATTATTTTTACCGTTTCCGAGATCCCAATGCAATGCATTTTTATCCCAGATACTCTATTTAAGATTTTTAATTCCTTTTTGCCTTTATCTTAGTCCTTAATGCGCCACTGGAAAAAATAAGTTATCATTTCAGATCCTAAAACGCGATAAAATAGTCCTAAACATAAAAAAATAATAATGAAAAGTTCCGTTACACACAATACATAATCATTATTATTCTTAAGTGCCGGGCGCGTACGCTTCGACAATTCCTCCATACTAAAAAATTCGTAACTAGCAAACTATTGCTAATAATGAAAATATTTTTTTTTAAACTTTTTTAGTCTGTTGACTTCATTTTCTTCATAGCATGTTACACAAAATTTTCAAAAACAAAAAGTTCCTCGCTTAGTGAAAATTTGATGGCGTATTCTCTAAACTTTCAGGGTCATCTAGCATGTTCACATATTTTTTAATTAGCAATCCTATGTATAGAAATAAGCGCTTAAGTGTGTGTTTCATAACAAAAAAAAGTTCACATCGATAGCTCAATTCATTTTTGAGGTATGGCAATAGATGTACAAAAAAACATGATTTAAAAAAAAATTAATTTTACACTTTTTTTTTAAATAAGAATATCTGTGACCACTAAAAAATGTCGTATTTCGTGTTTTTATGTGTAAAATGATGTCGGTAATACCCACTGTGTCTGATCTTGTTCTAAGCTGATAAAAAAAAAACGACACAATTTTACCTCTTTTTCGCTGCTCTATACGTATTTTCTAAATATTCATTTGCATGGAGAAAATTAACAATCATATCTCTTATAGTGGAGTCAAATTAAGACGAGAAAATTCGCAATGTGAATTGTCTGGTCAGAGCAATTTTGTTTTAACGTATTCAGGCGGTCAACTTAAGTTCACAGTTCAGTTTTGCAGTATCTGCGAGTTCTGCGTATTGTTTATTTAAACAATTTATTTTTTTAGACTGCGTTTTCCATCGGTTTTCTTTCCTTTTCTATGGAAAACAAAAAAAAAGAAGGAAAACTTTCGTTGTGAGCAGTACAAAAAAAGTGCATAAACTATAATTCATTCCAATTGTTATTATCAAAAGAAATTGAATATTGCAAAATTATGAGTTTCTAAGCAAATCACTGTTCTTTCAAAAATAATGGATAATATTCAATGAAATTTTGGAGAAATATAGCTCTTATAAAGTACAATCACCACTCAGAGTTGATTCTTAAAACGGTTCAAATATACAATTGTTGCTATAATTTTGCACCCTTGTGAAATCCTGCCATCAAAACCAAGAAATGTGTACAATGACTCAAATTGTAGCTTTTTATAAGTACTTTAAGATCACGGAGGGAGAAATTTTTTTTTCAAAATTTAAACCATTTTTATAGCAGTTGTTTATAATTTTCGAAATTGTAGTTATAAACAAATTCAAATAACTCTCTGGTTTTTTATGACATCAAAAACAGCAAAGGAGTAATGAAAGTAGATTAAGAAAGCCAACTTAAAAAAAATTAATGCTCTACTTACATTTGGAGCTGAGATACGTTAGTTTTTACGTCTAGGTCACTTACAAATAAACAAATCGATATTTCTTATTGAAACTTGGACTGGTAATTCTCCAATGTCTACTTGAAAAAGTTACAATTATTGTTAAAATATACTGTATAGAGGCTCAAAAGTGGGGTATGTAGCTATTTTGTTAGAGATCCGAAAATCACCAAATATGTCTAAATGTTATATTATGTTTTTGCAAACCGGAATTTAGTCGCTAGATAGTCCAGTGGGTAAGGCAACTAGCACTTTTTATTCAGGATGCGGACATCTCGGGTTCAAATCCTTCTCCCGAAAATTTTTTTTATTGTACCAGTAATATTCAATTCAGTAATATTCAAAGTTTTACAAAGCTGTACACATGTTCAAGTTAGGTTGGTTTACCATTTTCGTGACATAAATTAGAAGAGTTATAAAAAAATTGAAAATGTGCATTATGTTCTCAAAGCCATTCGATGTCATTTTAACAATTGTAGCTTTGGATTATCTTCAAATAGCAGAAACAAAATAATAAGCATTGGAGAATAACCAGCCCAAATTAAAATATCGATTTGTTTATTTATAATGTAAAAACTAACATACCTCAGCTCCAAATTAGAGCATTTTTTTTCAAAAATTATTTTTTTTGAAATCTACTTTCATTACTTGTTTACCGTTTTTGATTTCATAAAAAAACCAGAGTTAGGTACTTGAATTTGTTTATAACCAAAATTTTGAAAACTATAAACAACTGCAATAAAATGGGTTTAAATTTTGAAATGAAAATGTTTTTCTCCGCGATTTTAAAGTACTTATAGAATGCTACAATTTGAGCCACCGTACACATTTCTTGGTCTTGATGGCAGGATTTCACAAGGGTGCAAATTTTAGCAACAATTTATATTTGAACCGTTTTATTAATAATTGTGATATGAAATTTTAAGTGGTGTATAAGAACTATATTTTCCAAAATTTCATTAAATATTATCCATTATTTTTAAAGAACAATGATTTGTTTAAAAACGCATAATTTTGCAATATCAATTTTTTTTTAATAATAATAACAATTGGAATGAATTATAGTCTAAGATCAGGCATAAGGAATTAATAACCCTTATCTGTTATTCAAATAAAATAGTTTATATAAAAGATAACATGTAGGCTAATAGATCGCGACTAGATTGCCTAGCCATATCTTGACCCGATGCCATTTAATTTGAAAATTGTTGTCAGGCGAAATCGAAATTTTGTCTTTAAACGTATATAGCAGCGAAACCATTAATCCTACAGGAATTTTTCAAGGAAGCAAATTAATCATCATTTTATAATCTTTCTAATAGATCCCCACCAGTTTTTTTCTAGAACCAATGTTTATCTAGATATTCGCAAAAGACGAGAAAAAACACGTTCCTTGGAAAATGTAAATGTCCAGTTGTATCGCTCCTAGCGTCCTTATACCCCGGTGAAAATAGACATTCACCCTTGCATAAATTCCCAAGAAGCTGAAAATGACCCCGCACTAATGTTATGGAAATTGGGTTTCGGTCAAATTTGTTCATATTATAGGATTTTGTAGGCCTTGAGGTCCTGATTAAAAGTCTTCATGGGCACATTGTTCCAAATGCCTTACTTTTGGAGTTACAGATGCTTGAATGTTAATAACACAGGTCTACAAAAAAGGAAAAAGTTTAATCCTAAAATTCACCTTTCTTGAGGAAAAGCCATTCTAAAGTTGTATTCTCCATAATATGCATGACTACGCTGCCTATGTACTATTCTGTGCAAAAAAAGCGTACATCTACTATCTGGCTGAATAAGTCAGACTTCATTTCGTCGCAAAAGCTCATGTTCCAATACAGGTTTATCAAAATAATGGCGTAGTAGGTTACAATAAAATCGAAGTTGTTGATTTTGATTATGAAAATGAAACAACAGTATCTTTCCTCAAAAAAGTCGACGTGGTATGGTTCTATGGCAAATGGAAAAATTTATCGTTATCTGGTTGGAATGGTTACATTGAACACTTAACGAGAAATGGTATAAATTTTTCAAAATTTAAATTTCGTTTTTACCTTTTATCCATCAGCCTGCTAGCAACTACAGTACTATATACACGACTTCACTTTGTGCATTGGAGAATGCAAAACGTTACCATCACGATGTGTGCGTTGTTACTTTTGATCAACCTCTGTATGCAAAAGCTCGAGAAATTGTATCAGCTGCACCTGAAGGGTCCGAATTATCGAAGATAATAATCAGGTTAGGAGGATTTCATATGCTCATGTCGTTTTTTGGGGCAATTGGTTACATCATGCAAGGAAGCGGCATGAAGGAAGTACTTTCTTTGATTTATGCTCCAAAATCATTTGAAAAAATGCTCAATGGCCATGCTTACACGAGAGCTGTCCGAGCTCATACATTACTTCCACTTACTTTAGCAATCATAATATCTAAAGAACTTGTTCTTGATGACAACATAGATGTAGATCTTATCATCACTATTGAAAACGTATTAAATGACACTATTTCTTATAATGATATTGAAAATGACGATGAAACATCTGAAGAATTGCTTCATCAGTTTAATCAAAAACTGAGAGAATATGAAGAACGTGGATCTACGGCTAAACTATGGATACAATATTTTCACATGGTGTCAATTGCAAACGAGTTTATAAGAGCCGAACGTATGGGAGATTAGCAAGCTCACTTGAACACTGTTAAAGAAATGCTTCCTTATTTCCACGCATCAGGACATTTCCCTTACGCTAAGTCTGCGCACTTAATCTGCAAGACATGCTAAAATTAAATGAATCTGGATCCTACTATTTACCAACGATTTACAGGAGGATTTTTCACGGTTAGACGTTCTAACAAGTTAAGTTGTGGGACTTCAACGGATATGGTAATAGAACAGTCAATGATGAAATCTATGAAGACAGATGGAGGTATTGCTCGAGGAAGAAGTACTAAAGTGAGTGTCATCAGCAAATGGGTTTATAGTATGCATGCAATGAATACCGTTTGTGAAGCATTGGAAGATCTCGCGAATGTAAGAATGGATACAACAGATCAGCATGTTGATGCAAGCGACTCATGAGTAAAGAAAGGATGTACAAAAACTTCAACGGAATTTGCTTTCTTCTTTCTGTATATGGAGCTCCAAAAAAAATTACTTCCATAGATAAGTTACGTTACGTATCTTTTGCAAAACATACACGTAATAAAAAAAGGGTTCAATTAGCTTGTCTTCCTCCAAACTCGGCTTCTGCTCATCAACATTTTAATCGAGTATATTACCAGGTTCAAGTGTGGCTTGGTAATCAACTGGATCCAGAAAAATGGGGTTGGAAGCTATTTAATAATGTATTGGAACCAATCCACACTCTACTTCCACCGGCACCAGAAAAGTTCCTTAATACTATTTTTCGCAACTGCAATAAGGGGTGTAATTCGAAATGCGGCTGCAAAAAAGTAGGCTTACTTTGTTCACCAGCATGCACCAGCTGTCAAGGCCAGTCGTGTTCAAATACTGAATCTACAACAGAAGATGATCCTTACATCAACGATGAAACAACTGATGTATCGCTGTTTGAACAATTTACGTCAACTCAGGAAGATGAAGATGAAGAAGAAGAACTAATATTATATTAAACTTCAATAAAGAGACCGTGGAGTAGGCCTACCGAGGAAACCACATTAAAAAAGACGCGCCAAGTACACTACCTCATAAGTGGCGTGGAAACGTGTGCATATTATGGAGAATATAACTTTAGAATGGCTTTTTCTCAAAAAAGGTGAACTTTAGGAAAAAAGTGTAAGGACCATTTTTGTTGAGAATTGAAAGATCTACAATTTTTGTCTAAACTATTTTTATCATAAAACTAACCGTTTCGCTAAAAAATTCAAAAAACCCATTTTTGCGATCTTTGACCTCGCATAAAATTTTTTGCACACACGGGATCAATGGGGACTTTTCACAACTTCATTATAATGGTATCCCTAACGTTCACGTAAATTTTCAGCTTCTTAGGAATTTATGCAAGGGTTCCCCTATTTTTAGGGCTAACTTGACCGGATTATTATTTTTTGTCGTAGGGCAAAAAAATAAAAGAAAGCTCGACTATTGTAACGGGTTTTTGAAGTAAAATTCTATACGTCTGTACCTCTTAATCTTTGCGAATTTGCATTTCTATTTCGCCTGAAAAAAAAAAGAAAAAAATCAATTAATTTTTTTCAAATTAAATGGCATCGGGTCAAGATATAGCTAGGCAACCTAATCGCGATCTATTAGCCTACATGTTATCTTTCATAAAAACTATTTCTTATCTGAATAACAGATGCGGGTATTAATTCCTTATGCCGGATCTTGAACTATTATAGTTTATGTACTTTTATTGCACAGCTCAAAACGAACATTTTCCTTCTTTTCATTGTTTTCCATAGGACTTATAGATATACAAAGAAAACCGATGGAAAACACAGTCTAAAAAATTAAGTAGTTTAAATAAACAATACGCCGACCTCGCAGAAACTGCAAAACTGAGCTGTGAACTTAAATTGACCCCCTGAATACGTTAAAACAGAAAAACTCCCCTGACCAGACAATTCACATTAAAATCCTAATTTGACTCCACTATTAATTATATATTATATTTTTGTATATATTATTCAATTCATATTGAAAAAAGTTCTGGAAGTACATATAAAAGGAAACGAAATCTCTGTTGAAGCACAAGTCAACCTCGAAAACAAATGAAATCCTACGCCCCAGTCCTCCATTGTATTTACATCAAGCTATAAAGACAAGATGCATTATATAAACACAAATCTTCCTTGAGCTGTCATCTTTCGAATGGCTTTAAGTATTAGGTATACAGAAATATTAAAATAAAATAAGATTTCACATCAAAACGACATAGGGGACAAGCGAAAAATAACTTTTCTTGTCAACTAATATTTGATGACCATTTTTATAATATATTTAAACTAGAGTAATCATTATACTTTTTGTCGGTTTATTGAACTTTTGATCTAATTGTTGCACATTGTTTCATTGAAGACCGCTGCCCAAGGAATCACTACTTCCACATCCAGATTTGCTACTCAAGCCTCTCACAACGAAAAAATTTTGAATGTGGAAATAATTGTTTATGGAACTTTAATAATATAATATTTAAAATCGTCTATCCCAAAAATCCATAAAACGATACCCCTCATCGGTAGTGGGGGGGGGGGGTAGTGATAGGGGACGGTAGTGGGGATGGATGAAGAAAAAAAAATATTTTGAGGCTTTTGGTTCTTGTACACACACCAAATCACAATTTTGTCTACTCACTTTTATAATGGAGTGGGAGTAGTAATGGGGGTGGCTAATACAAAAATTTTTTTTGAGACATTAACTTCTCTTATACCGGGTGTAAACGAATCCCTGTAACTTCCTTGTTTTTGAAGATATCGGGATGAAATTTTGTATGGTGAAATTAGGTAACATTTCTAACTTTTTGAGACCTATCCGCCATATTTATGACTTCCGGTTTCACCGGAAATGGCCCCAATAATCTTTTCTAAATGGACCACCCCTGTATGTATATAATATATATAATATTTATATATTATATTATTTATATATTTATATAATATTTAAAACAAATGAGTCATTTTGAAAAATGTGATTTTAATGAGTTTACAGCACCCTGTATGATGTATTATTAGACATATTGACGTTTTCGTATTTTTTATATGAATTACATTGGAACAAAATTAATTTTAACATATTCGCAGCCATCTAGATTGATAACTAAAATTCGAATTATTTTTCGTGCAACACTATAAATTGTTCAAAATAGTATAAATATATACAAAATGTGATCTTTATTTCAAAAATGTAAAAACATACAGGGTGATCCATTTAGAAAAGACTATTGGGGCCATTTCCAGTGAAACCGGAAGTGATAAATATAGCGGATAGGTCTCAAAAAGTTGGAAATCTTACCTAATTTCACCATACAAAATTTCATCCCGATATCTTTAAAAACAAGGAAGTTACAGGGGTGGCCTACTATTCGTTTACACCCGGTACATACTAATACCAATTTTATGGAGTCTTACCTGCTTGATTTACCTATTTACCCCAATTTACCTCCCAACCCTTCAACGGAATAAGATGAAAATATAATCTAGTTCCAGATCTCGTTAAAATACATAAGTGTACCAAATTTCAAGTCAATATCTTAAACGGTTCCAGAGTAGTCGTACCCACAAAAAAGTTACAGACAGAATTTTTTTTTCTCAAACTTAAAATCTCGACGTTTCATGACATTCTAAGCCTCTTTGAACAATAAAAATTTTTGTCGTTACTATACTTCCACTGGTTGTGAAAGTAAAACTAGTCTATAAAACTGTCTTCAATCATCCTACAAATTTTCAGTACTGCACCTCATCACTTTTTTTATTCGAAAAAATTACATGTTTGACCACCCACCCACCCATTATCCTTCCAGACTGCCTTCTGGCGACCAGGCTCTCACTATGTCGGTAACTCGAGAAAATATCGACTACATTGAATCACATGTCCCCCTCCGTAGTAGGGTGGTCCTTAAAAACTAACTTTTAAAATTTACCCGGGGCACCCTCTTATTTTGTTCTAAGATATAAAAAAAGACTTCCATAAAAATTTCAGATTTTTAAATAATGTTTTAAGGGTCGCTACCAAGTCTTGAATTTTCAAGAAAATCGAGAATTTTTGCAAAATTTTTTTCAGAATAAATCAAATGAACATCAAAATGATGTTGATCATCAATTGAATTAATAAAACAGGACAGTACATTGTCCCCCACTTTCATCTCAAGTCAACTGTATTTTTATTAATAACTTTTTCATTTATATTATTTTATATATTATATAACATTGTAATTGCTGTATAGTTGTACATATTAATTACATGTTTAATGAATATAATTTCTTTTGTATCTCAATTTAATTATTAATTCCTAACTATTTTTTTTTTAATTTTCAACCTTTACGGGGTGGTAGCGACCCCTAAAACTGAGTTAAAAAATCACAAAAAATTACAGTAACTCATTTTAATAGAGTAGATCAAAATGGACTGGAGCCTATGATGGGTAACTCATCCTCTTAAAAAAAAATTATATTCTTGGGTTGCATTTCAACGTGGGACACTCTAGTGGCGGATCCAGGAAGGGGGCAGGGGCACGTGCCCTCCCTGTCATTTATTTGGGAGACAGCGTTATCTGTAGACAGCGCTGCCATATGGCCCATAGTGTTTCAGCATTTAACTTTAGAAGGAAATAAATGTTTTCTATTAAATTAAGAGTACTTTCAATATACTTGTGTTTCATCGTTATTCTGCAATTGTTTTATATGAAAATGAAATACCCTGTACACAAAGTAAAGGGCACAATAACCATAGATTTAAGGAATACTTAGATGCTCGAATAACAATTAAATTGTAAAAGTTTGTTACCAGTTGGTAATAAATCGAACATTAAATGAGTAATACACTCATGGACAAAATTGTCGAATATTTTAAATTTTCCCAATTCTTTTGTATTTATAAAAATTTTAATGAAAGAAACGCATTACACAAGAAAGAAATAGTTTATTTCACACATTTTAAATAAGTTCATTAGCAGAAAATGCTTAAAAAAATTAAGAATAATTAGTTTTAACTTAAATGCTACCACGTTAAGCAAATTAGTCTTTTGATTAGAATAATAGGGCATGGTTAATAACGAGTATTCCCACCTCGAGCTCTGATGACTGCTTGCATCCTTCTTGACATACTACTAATTAGATTTTGAATGTATTCTTGAGGAATTGCATTCCATTCATATTGTGCTGCAATTCGAAGTTCTTCTAGGGTATTTGGAACAGGATTTCTTTGTCGTATACGACGTTTTAGCTGATCCCACATATGTTCTATTGGATTCAAGTCTGGACTATACGGTGGCCAATGTAATCTTTGAATCTGGACCGCATCAAGGTACCTAATTAGTCACTGTGCCAGCTGCGTGGGGTCGAGCGTTATCGTGCATAAATACGAACCTATCGTATCCAATGTGGCCCACATATGGCAAAACATGATCTTGGAGAATGTTTTCGATATACCAGTCACTAGTCATTCGTCCAACGACTTCTACGAGTTCGGTGCATCCTTCCCAACTAATACCTCCCCAAAGCATTATGCCGCCACCTCCAAAACTAACAGTTTGTACGAGATTGCAACTAGTGTATCGTTCCCCAACTCTTCTATAGACATGATTTCGTCCATCTGGCTTCCATAATTGTATTCTAGTCTCATCAGTGAATAGAACATTTTTGTAATTCTCGATATTCCACCGAATATGTGCTCTGGCAAATTGTAATCGACGAGTTTTGTGATTTTGGAAAAGACGTGGAACTTTGGCAGGCCGTCTTGGCTTTAAACCTACCTCTCTTAATCTTCGTCTAACCGTTTTCGAACTAACATTCACTTGTCTTACATTTAATATGTCAGTGGATGTCAGTGTGCGATTTCGGGTAGAATTAAGGATCAAAAAACGGTCATCAATTGCTGTTGTGCACCGTTTGCGCCCTTGGCCGGATCTTCGAACAAAATTTCCAGTCTCTCGATACCTTTTTAAAATATTCGATACTGTACTGTACTAAAACGTCGTGCGATATCTTTTTATCTATATCCTTCCTCATATAGAGTTACAATTTGTGCCGCTTCAGCTTCACTGCAGTATCTATTTGGTGGCATATTTTTTTCTTAAATAGAGGTGAGAACAAATAAAAATCAATAACACTTACTTTAATTCACTGCAAATAACTCAATTCACTAGAATTCTTGAATTATGTAAAGAATTTTCAAATGACAAAACGCGCGTTAGAAAATATACGCCATTAAAATGAATTAAACGTCAAAATATTTTAAAACAATTGAATATATTCACCTACTAGATGAATAACATCAGCACATATATAAAATAACGACGATTTGAAACCATATTCAATTTTGTCCATGAGTGTAGTATATTACATACCGAGATAGAAAGTGTTTCATTGTTGTCGAGAGATGATATAGTTGACCTAGGCGCGAAACGGCGAGGTCAACTAATTCTCGAAACAGCAATGAAACTTTCCACCAAGGTTTGTATACTATTTTATTCACAATCATCTCCCTTAAAGAACAAAAAGCCAAAAAAATCGTTTACTAAATTTTTAAATAGCATTTTATGTTTTTATTAAGCAGGCAATGAACAAAAAATTCTTATGTCAGACGACAAATGTCAAAGTAGCGTCGCGTCGTTTGTCTATCCCTTGCCTCTATTTATAGAAAATGCAGAATAATGCCGATAGTGAAATGGCATGTACTACGCCTGAACTCAGGGAAGTTGCCGAGCGAGCAACAGAAAATTTATAGCCAGAAAAAAGTAAAAAAATTAAAAAACACATGTTGTCAAATGCTCACTTCAATTGTTGAATGAAGTATAAATCTCATACTTTCCAACTTTTGACATGTAAGACAATTTGATTATTTCTGTATGATTGTGAATAAACTATATTTGTTGATTGTTGAACTTACTTAATAGAAGGGTGCGTTTGCACGTATCCAGTAATTTAGTCGAGTAGAGGCGGTCGAGTAATTTAGTAATTTAGTTAAATGTCTACCACACACGGCCTGTTTGCACGCATCCAGTAATTTAGTCGAGTAGAGAACATCTTTTCGCTCAAATCCCTCAATGTTCATGGCATTTTGAATTTGTGTATAAGCATTATTTCGCAGTTCTCTGTTTTTATAACAATCCAAGCGGGCATCCCACAAGCATTCGTGTTTTATGTACTCCTCCACAAATTTCAGTGTCGTTTCTTTAGAACACCTGGCCATATTTCTTATTAATATAATGAAAAACACACCAAAATACAATTTACTGGACTGAAATAGTAAATAGAAATGTCCAAACGTTTCAAGAATACAGTAGTGACGCTGGAACAAAAGAGGGGGTCAGGCTACTAAACCACTAAAACCGTGCACTCGACAGTTGCCATTTTACTATACTTTCCACTAAATCATCGAGTAAAAAACGCTGTCCACATTGATCGAGTACTAAATTACTAAACGACTCGACTAAATTACTGGAGGCGTGCAAACGCACCCTAATTCAAAACAGATTATAAAGTAAGTGAGAGTCATCATGCAACTCGTATACATTTTAACATTTTACAGATAAATAACGAAATGAAATTGCATGAATAAAAACGAAAATTCGTTCGATGAAACCCATTTTTCCAATAAACTGTTTTTGCAAATCTTTCTGACTTTTCACTTTAGAGTGTTTAACCTTGAAAAATACCAAACTTTCGCTTGCGGTACGTTTTTAATGCCCCCCTGTTAATTTCTTCTAGATCCGCTGCTGGGATACTACATATTTATGATCAATGCTAGTTGAGTAGAAGATAAATATTTGATAACTACGTTCTGAAATTCATGATAGTTTCCAGAGTAATTAATGTTACAAATATCAAGCACAGTGCTATTGTTTACATTATAGGAGTTTAACATTAATCCAATATTGTTAATAATTAATTGGTCGCCAGAGATTACATAGAGAATGCAACTTGGCCGCTGAGAATAAATTTATGTGACAGTTCTATCGCCAAAATTAAGCATTAGAAGTTTCTGAAACTCCTAAAGATAAAAATAAATAAATAAATAATAATAATAATAATAATAATAATAATAATAATAATAATAATATTTATTTTTCCAGTAGACCATGA
Source organism: Rutpela maculata (assembly GCA_936432065.2). Classification (NCBI taxonomy): domain Eukaryota; kingdom Metazoa; phylum Arthropoda; class Insecta; order Coleoptera; family Cerambycidae; genus Rutpela; species Rutpela maculata. The sequence continues at coordinate 2,543,860 of OW386291.2, read as the reverse complement.
AACATAGTATAGGAAACGTCAAAACATTACAAATTAAAAAAAATCACAAAATTGCAAAATTACATATGACAAAAGTATTAAAATATAAAAGCATAAAAGTATAAAATGTAGTCAATGAAATAAACATATTTAGAACAGAATATTATTGAAGGAAATATGAAACAAAAAGTACGAATATAAAATTAAAGTAAAATAACCGTTAAAAACATATTGACATTATGTGTAATGTACAATGAGTTAAAACTACTATCGCAAATATTCTTGTACACTATAAAAACAATTTTCAAGGAGAAATAATTTTTAAGTTTATTTTTGAATAGCTTGATGTTTTCTATGTTTTATGCATTAATTTGTTAAATAATTTAATTCCTACATACATAGGACTTTTCTCATAAAACGACAAACCATGTGCAGGAATTGACAACATAGAACTTTGTCTCGTTTCATAACGGTGAAAATCGCCATTAGTTGTAAATGTTTATATTTGTTTTAACGTAAACTAAAATTTCGTGTATGTAAATGCATGGAAGTGTCAACAGTTGTAAGTTCTTGAAATAATTTCTACAGAATACTCTTGCAGATATACCTACAATGTTTCTTATTGCCCTTTTCTGAATTTTAAACAATCTATTAAAATGACATGATGATCCCCAAAATATTATTCCATAACGTAGGCGTGATGCAAATTGTGCATGGTAAAATGACATTAAAGTGGTGTTATTACTAATATGTTTTAATCTATACAAAACGTAACAAAATGATGCAAGTTTATTCGAAAGATATTCTATATGAACGTCCCAATTTAAAATATTATCTATAAATAAACCAAGAAATTTTGTGTTCTCTACTTGAGCAATGGACTTTCCTTCAACTTTCAGCAAATGACTTTTGTCCATTGACAGGTTTCGGGATGAAAAATTCATAAACACCGTTTTTTAGATTTATTTAGGCATAACTTATTCTTATAAAACCAGTTTTTAAATCTTTCAATCATATTCTGCATTTTTGGAATTACTTCGGTTATATTTAAGTCAGTACATAAATATGTATTATCATCTGCAAACATTGTTAATGAGTTTTCACAGCTAACTACATCGGGAAGATCATTAATATAAATTAAAAACAACAAGGGTCCTAAAATGGACCCTTGTGGGACGCCTATGTTAATCTTTACCTGATCTGAATATACGCCATTAATATCCACAATTTGGTTTCTATCTTGAAGGTAAGAACTTAACCAGTCTGAGATTTTTCCTCTGAGACCATATGAATTAAATTTTTCCTGAAGTAAGTTATGATCGACCAAGTCGAACGCCTTACTTAAGTCCATGAAAAGTCCTAAAGATTTTTTACCTTCATCCGAGTGCTATATATAACTGACTAATAAATTGAATTACTGCTGATTACGTGGATCTGTTTTTCCTGAAACCGTGTTGGGAATCATGTAAAATATTATTAGATGTAAGAAAAAACATAATTTGGTTAAATATAATTTTTTCTAAAATCTTAGATATAGCACTAAGTAACGCTACAGGCCTATAGTTTTCTATATTTTCTCTTTCATCTTTTTTGTATAATGGTACAATACGTGCTGTTTTGAGTACCTCTGGAAAAATTTCTTTTTCTAGTGATAAATTTATAAGATAAGTCAACGGATAAGTTATGTAGTGTACAGCAGATTTTAATAAATTGGAGGAAATTGAATCAATGCCAGCAGAATTAGGTTTTTTTAATCCCATTATGGTATTATACACAGTATATTCAGACACAGGATTTATAAAGAATGTATCATGATGCCTAGTTTGTTTAAAATTCATATATACATTTTTGGTACTAATATTTTCTCGTAGTTTATGTGGAATATCTGCAAAGTAATTATTGAAAGAATTGGCAATCAGTTTAGAATCGTTAGTTATACAATTTTCTACTTTGAGTTCCGTAATTTGGTGGCTATTATTATTATTATTATTTATGGTATTATTTATAATTTTTCAAACGCATTTACTTTTATTATTAGATTCCGCATATAGCTTATCGTTGTTTAGTTTTTTAGCAGCAGATATACTTTTTTGCACATTTTTTTATATTTATTATAGTAATCTGAATCATTCACACTTTTTGTTTCACACTTTGTTATATAGAGTTCTTTTAATTTGTTAGCTGACGTTATAATACCTTTTGTTAGCCAATGTTTGTTTTGCTTTCTGAAATACACTTTTTTAATGGGAAAAGCTATGTCAATATAATGCTTAAAAATATTAATAAAAGTTTCAAATCCCAAATTAACGTCATCGGTTTGATAAATATCAAACCAATTTTCTTTACCTAAGTAATACAAAAATGTGGCATAATTTTCCTGATTGTAAACTCTAGTATAATTATAATTTGCCTTCGTATCTAAATTATTTTTAAAACTTAAAACTTGCGCTGAATGATCTGACATGCCATTGAACAATATATTTGCAGAGAAATCTAACAGTTCTGTTTTAAAATTAGTACATATATAGTCAATTGCAGTAGATGAAGTAGTCGAGTATCTTGTAGGCTTATCTATGCAAATAAAATAATACTGCAAATAAAAATTGTCCTGTGGAAACAAAAATAAATTTGACAAATAATCTCGTGTGTATTGTTGACTTACTGCTTATGGGTCGTGTGCGCGTGACGTCACAGATCTGAGAGCTTAGGAAAAAAAAACTGAAATTCTTTAACTGTCAAATGGCAACAAATTGAACTTTTCGTAATATTATTGTTGTTATGTATATTATACAGACGAAATGACAACATTTTGGTTTATTATTAATTGTGGAAGTGTGACAAATTTTCTAGAGTTGAAATAGAATGTACGATTCAATAATTGTTGTGAATGACTGAATTTCAATAAATAATGTAAGTATTTTCAATATATTTCTTTGCCTTAAAATGCCAGGAATCTTAACATGTAATTCAATACTTCGTCAGTATTAGCTAGAAGAGTAGTTGTTTTGATTGATTCTCCAATAATGAGTGTTTTAAAGTATTTACCTAACTAGTATATTAGCGTGCCCAGATTAGGGCAACAATATACAGAAAGTAGGTATTTTCATAATAAATAAAAAAAGTGTGTAAGTTGTGATTTGCATAATACCTAAATAATATTCTCTATGTAATTTATTTAGTAAAGATGTTTTGTTTTACTTTCAGTTACATGCATGTACCTATGTACAAGTTCGACGTATAAGACTATTTCAATTTACTGCTAACAATATATAGCAGTAGTAGGAGTGATAAATCATAATAAAAAGGGAATATTTAATAAAATAATAATGAACAAATAAATTACATAAAATTATAAAAGACATATTACAACATATGAAAAATAAAATTCTTACAGAAATTACAATGGATTGTATAGTCCAGTCTATAGATATATAATAGAGGGAAGAAATTGTGTACGTATTATTAACATAGGTATTTCAAGTAGTTTATAGCACCTCAATCTTCATTGCCTAATTTATATATGTTGTCTTTTTCACAAAATTTACAGCGGTTAATTTCTCGACCATAGCCATATTTATTGCTAAAAATCTAAAAGGAAATATTTCTTGTCACTAAGTGAACATGTTTTGTCTAGACTATCAACACGTTCACAGTAAGTACTAAAAGGAACCATCTGAATCTGCAATAGTCCAAAGAGCCAATATTCATGATGCTACGAGTTCATAACCTGAAAAATGAATTTGCATGTTAGCAATTATTTATAAAGCAACATTTAATTAGGCAAGTATATATGAAAGAAATGGTTGATCATTGATAACAATTCTTACCTTTGCAACAAGCTTTTATTCTGTAAATTTCTTGCAGAATACTTCTTTCCCCTAACCACAAACAGCTTCAAGACTTTTGAATACCTTAAACTCATTCTTCTGTCTATGCACTTCTCTCAAAAACCCAGTAATTCGCAGTATTCCTATGTGTAATATTTGGAAATACGTCGATATTTATACTAAAGCATTTTTTTCTCAAAATATAAGGATTTAATTCGATGGCAGCAGTATACCTAACCTTAACATCATGATACAATTCTGCAAAATACGAACTAACCGTCATCTTGACGAACAAAATTGAGGATATAAAAGTATTAAGAATAGTTGCAGATGTTAAATAATCCAACATTAAGCTTTTAAATGGCACAAACAGCAAAATTCACTTTAAAGGAAACTATTCAATTGGAGGATGATTCAATGACAGCGGTTTGTTTTTCCTAAGGTCTCAAAATCTGTGACGTCAGCACACGCGACCCATTGTTAACTTACTTATTGCTTACAGATTGCAAAATGAATGTTTTAGTTTTATTCCAAGCCATACTTGATAAGGGTACTTCCTCGATTTCTTTAATTATTATTCACCAAAAAACTTGTATAGATATGTGGGTTAATATCAAACCGATTTTCGATTTGAAGTTATCAATGGATTTGTCGTAAAAATTGGTATTTAAGTACTGGGTGTCTAAAAGACGTTGCTATTTGAAAAAATTAACTTACTTAAAAATTAATGATTTTGGAAATGGTTTGCCGTATATATTAAACCAATTCGAAGAATCTCAAGTTTACATTTTTCTTTTATCTTATCTTCTTTATCTTATGGTCCAAGTAATCTCAAATCTTTTTTAAAATTATGCAATCTAAATTACTGTTACTAAATCTGTAAAGTTGGCGTGTATGTACATTGAAAATATTTGCAAACAACTATCGAATCAACGCAACGTCTAGAAAAACATTAAATCATTATCTTTAATAGTTTTGGAATTACAACGGCCATAAAAAACCTATCAAATCGCCTTTTGGCTGGACCACATATTTGAAGGAACAGATACGACACTCCCGTTAGTGCCTTTCATCTTTTGTAACCATTTCTAGCGACCGGCTTATTTAGGTGTCAAATTTAGATTTAAATATACGTTGTAAATGTATTACTATGTAAATAATTTAAAACACCAAACAAAGTATATTCATTATTATTTTTGCAATATAGAGTGTGTCCCAGGATAGATGTAACAAGAGGTGTAATGGACCAAAAATTTTGGAATTTTGGAATGGTATTTGGGGATTGAGTCCTGCTTATTGTAAAACTAAAGTATACCATATTGATTCGGTGTTCTACAGGGTGTTTTATAAGCAAAGTTGTAAAAAATCACCACTAATAAAGTACCTTTATTTTTCAAAATATGAAAAAATTCCACTATGAAAAGTTATTTAGAATGCAATTTTATACCTCTATACCAAATTTCAGGAACATAAAATTATTTCTTTGAAACTTCCCATTTTTTCAATAAATTAGTATTTTATTTTGAACCATTCAACTAAAACTGCAGAGAATAGTATATTATATTACTAGGAGTAGAACGCACTTAAAAAAAGGCGTTCTACTCCGTGTAATATATTCTATTTTTTCTTCAAGCGTATTAAAATGCAAAAATTCTTTTTTTTTATCATAAATGTACAAATATTCAAACTACAGTCTTACATGTTGACACAATATGACAAGTGGCTAGTGGATAGCGCGCCACCGGTGGCTTTCGGTATTAACATTATGTTACTAGTAAAACAATACCCACTGCGGTGGCGCTTTCGGAACTAACATTATGTTACTAGTAAAACAATGTCCACTACGGTGGCGTTCGGTACTAACATTTTGTTACTAGTAAAACAATGTCCTACTTCTACTTCTGTTTTTGGTGACATAATTTAAACATTTTAATAAGCTTGAAGAAAAATTATTTTTTGTGAATTAATATTTAAAGTTATATAGAAGCTAAAAGTAGGCTATGAGAAAAGCAGTGGATACAAATTTATCATTTATTATTGACATATCTCTCAAACGTAATCAATATTATCCTTAATTTCTGTTTCAAATTAACGAACCAAGCATAAAAAATTAAATGAAAATGATACTCACAGTGCGTGAAAAAATTTATATTGTGCAATGCTACGGAATTGGCGGTGAAAACTCGCTAAGAGAAGTGGTAAGTCAATTTAATTTGAAATTTCCAAACACTGCTTTGTCACGTACTCAGGCTATGAGAATAATTAAAAAGTTTCTGGCTACTGGTATTGTTCTTAACATGAAAAGAAAAATAAAAGCATATGATGAAGAAAATGTTGGGGCTATTATAGCTCATGCCTCTGTTATAGAAAATTCTAGGATCCCACTAAGAGAGAGATCAGCTCTTATTAATATTAGCAAGCCTGAACTCCAAAGAATTGTTTGACCATTGGAGAAAAAATCATGGAAGAGAGATTTTTTCATCATTTCATAATTTTCTCAGATTAATCCACATTCACAACCAATGGTGTTGTTTCATCTCAGAATTGTCCGTTTTGGGCTTCTGAAAATCCAAATTTTAGAATTCATTGTAGAAGACAATATTATAAAAAAGTGAATGTGTGGTGTGCCGTTTCTTATCACGTTGGAGTTATTGGACCCTATTTCATTGAGGGAAGCTTAAACCAGCACACTTATTTACAGTTTCTTGAAAGCTTTTCTGAAGAACATTTAAATATTTTAAGACATATGCCTTTAGTTCATTTTCAACATGATGGTTGCCCTGGCCACTCCACAGAAATGGTTAATCGGTGGTTGAATTTACATTTTGGAGAAAATTAGATTGCCAGGAATGGACCGATCAAGTGGCCGGCGAGATCAATATTGGATTTCTTTTTGTGGGGTCGCCTCAAGCAGTTGGTTTACGCTGAACCACTTCCTAACGATGTAGCAGTATTGAAGCAGAGAATTACAAATGTCGTAAACTCCATACCGTTAGATCATATTCGAAACAGTTTTAAGGACTTCAGGCGAAGGATCGAAATGTGTGTGGATGTGGGGGTAGCTGCGTCAAATAATAAAAAAATTGTAAACATTGTTTTGTATTGGTCAATAATTAATTTGTTTGTGAATCTGTTATGTTTTTGACATTTATTACTTGTTATAATTTTTAAACCTCATTAATCTTCTGTTAGTAATTGTTTCTTGTTTTACAATTAGTTCGATTAATATTATACCTTCTTACATCTCGTATATTCAATTTTTTATTTACCAATAGCCTACTTTTTTAGATGATTAACATTTGCTCCTACACAACTTTAAATATGAATTCAACTCTTAATTCGCAAAAAATGGGATGTTTCAAAAAAATAATTTTATATTCCTGAAATTCGGTATAGAGGTATAAAATTGCATTCTAAATAACTTTTCTTAGTGGAATTTTTTCATATTTTGAAAAATAAAGGTACTTTATTAGTGGTGATTTTTACAACTTTGCTTATAAAACACCCTGTAGAACATCAAATCAAGTCATGTTTGGTATACTTTAGTTTTACAACAAGCAGGACTCAATCCCCAAATACCATTCCAAAATCCAAAATTTTTGCATTACACCTCTTGTTACATCTATCCTGGGACACACTGTATAAAGCTATAAAAACAATAAAATCCTCATGGGATCCTTTTTGCATCGTTGGGAAATATAAAAAAAATAATGTGTCTCTATCACTGTAGAAACGGCTTTTACACCCTTCGTACGAATCAGACGAACAATATATACACCACCACTTTTACTCATTTTAAACAGCACTTTTAAGTAAAACTTACGAAAATGAAATACGAAATAATAAACTTTAAAAAAATGATAAAACAGCCTTCAAAGAATTTCACTGTTACAGCTACACGCGAGTACGACCAAATATTTCTAATTTTCTAACAAAAACAAACCTAACCCGCCCGGCTAGACCTTTAAACGGGTCGTCTGTTTTATCTCCCTCTCGAAAATCATTTCTCTTTTCAACTGTTGTGTCTATTCTTCCTAATCTGTGGCAGGACAGGAATGAAATCGGGTAAACCTGCGCCCCTCATCACTCTCAGACGCTCATTACTTGACATAGGTTTTAGTTTCTTTAAGGTGTTCGCATAATATGACTAAAGATTTAATTTTAATTGAGCACGCTTTGTCACTGTCTTTTCAGAAAAAAACACGGAAGGCGTGTACGCTACTTGCGTAGATAAAAAGTTGATTGGATGGGCCATGATACTCTCGTAAATCTGTTAAGTGAATTGCATTTGAATCCAAAGGATTTACCTATCTTTAGCAAATGGTTGAAAATCATAATAGCCATCGTCTATGTGGGATGGATAGTGTTACTAAATTGAAATTAATACAAGATAACTTTTATTACCAAAGATATATCATACTTGTTAAAGAATATAATGTATATCCAGGACATTAGCAGCTCAAATGATAAAGAAGAAGAGTAGTTTTCATTAAAGTGAGACCTAAATACTTTAAAAACTGCCAAGAGTATAATACACAGGTCGTAAATAAGTTCAAGAAAATCAAATGATAAATTTAAATTCCGTTCTGTATTTAGAATTTGTTAAATATTAACGCTGGTAGATTTATATCAACTATAAATTATATTTTTAAATGAGCCTTTACTTTAATTAAAGAAAAAGCTGGAATTAAATTGCTCATTCAGGCGAAGATTTATTGCCCTAATTGGTTTAACATAAAAATTTATTTTCATTTGATCAAGCTCTAATTTGGGTCTATAAAGTAAATTTAAATATAAATATGTTATTTAATTTGAACACAAGAGTGTTATCATTCATGAGTTGCACAGAAATGAGGTTTTGTGGAACATTAAATTATAATTAAGCTATCGAAAATAATTAGACGTAAGAATGACCTGATTTCCGTAATCAGATTTGACACTTAACTATTCGCCCACTCCCCAGAGAAACTAAATCAGGAATAATGTATCATATGTTGTATGATTGGCTTAATAAATTATAAAAGAAAAAAATAGCTCAAGCAGTGGTCGCTACAATCAACAGAACTCTATTATATGATATGGCAAGGTAGGCGTAAAATTCGTTATTTTTGTTAATATACGTTTTCTGTTGATAGTTAATTATTCTTATAAGAGAACATTGCCAACTATAATATTATAATACTTGGTAAAGATGTTCAATTAGCTGTACTATTAAACATTCTAAATTTCTGAACTCGGTCTGTTGCGCTCGTGCCGCCATCTTGAAAAAGTGGTGCTCCGGCCAAAGTTTGTGGAAAATGTTTTCAATTGTCAAAAAAAACGAAAGAAATACAATTGGTGGGAATTTTGAAAGAGGGAGGAAGAGTTATTGGGGCAATTATGAGCATAAAATCCAGGTTTATACTGTAAATGTCGTCAAACAAGGAATTCAAGCTAAAAACTATCGCCTTAATTTTTACATACTCCAAACACCCAATAAAATATTATATTATCATCTGCTATAATTTTTATTAAAATCAACCCCCCCAAAACTACCCCATTGGGGGTGAATCGTAACGTTAACTATATTGCCGCCTATTGCAATTTTGAGTGTTTTTCTTGAGCAGAAATATCTAGTGTCATTTTATTCTTGATTATTCAACGGTACTTACCCTCAAAAAACGCTGAAACCACCTCTACAAGGGGTGGAAACGAGAATCTTCACTGCAAACTGATTTTAATCAAAATAACATTCGTCCTGTAGATTAGTTTATGATTACGTGTTTTTGAAAACATGATGATGCAACGGTTATTCATCCCTTTCTTCTACACAGGGGGTGGGGGAGAGGGGTAAATTCGACCCTTAAATTTTAATAAGTTAATTTCGGATAAAACCGAAAAATTTTTTCTACAGCGATAGGAACGAATATGTACAAAGAAGGATTTTGATTCCCCCGAAACTACTCTTTTCATCCCCATTTTATTTGGGGGAGGGGGGAAGGGGGAGTACTATCCAAAAAATTATATGTATTCCTATTTTTTTTTCATAAAATCGCCAATATCTCATAAAATATGCGTTTTGAGGTAAAACATCAAATAGGTAAAAAGAAAAATCTAGAAAATTCCTATCGAAATTTTCTAGTCCTATACTCATATTTTCCATTCAATTTTCTTCTTTAAGGTGATGTAACGTGATAGCATACACGTGTTTACTTTTGTTTTTATTGATTGCATTTTTTATCATTTTTTTTAAATATTTTTGTAACTTACAAACATATTAAAACGGAAAAAAAGTTTCTTTTTATACGGATCAATTTCCTCTCAACATTGGAAGTATTATCATAGAAGAAGTTGACAGTAATAGAGACGATGATAGTGGTAAATAGTTTTTCTTAGTATGAACACATAATATGTAGTAAGACTTTTATATTAATATCTAGCATTTTCTTTTCCATGAAAATAGACCCTTTTGAAAAAACTCTGAGAGAAGAAAAAGCACTCCAAAATCAAGGTGACCTGTTCCGACATGACGTACAAATGTCGATATAAGTAATGAAGAGAGCATTACCTGGGGCTCTAGAAAACACTTGTCGGATTAATTTTTGCTCTTGCGCAACTTCAGAAATCGCAATAAAGATGGCGGATTGATAATTACAAAATTATGTTTTACAATGGTTATTCTCCGTTAAAACAAAAACTATGTAACCTACCGATCTGATTTTTGGTATGTATACTCAAAAGATATACATGATTCTAACTCAGCTATTGGTATTTTTGAAAAGAATATTTTTTTTTGGAAAAAAATAATTAAAATCAAAAGGTTGATATTTACGTTCTAAAAATTTCGATATGCGGACAACTATGTTAAATTTATGAAATTCTTATATACAATTGCTTACCAAATCCATATATTGAAAAAGTTTTTTTAAAAAAGATCCTGTCGATAACGTATACAGTTTTTTGTTTATGATTTTTTTATGAGGCGCGTAATTATGCAGCATTAAAATAAAAATAGTCTACACGATAATAGGTACAGTGTAACAGTAAAAAGCACTATATTGTTCAATATAATTGCAAATTTGAATTACTTTATGTTAATAATACAACAAAAGTAGTCGGGCGTTGCCGATTGCGGCCACTCATTTTTAAAAATAATAATCGATACAAAGTGAATTGTGTGTTCGAGCAAAATGTTAATCAAATAAGTATTCGCAATTAGCCATGCCTGAGTGCAACTTCTACTCGTTTTTATATTGTTTAAGAAATAAAACATTAGTGAGAAATATTATTTTAGGTATTTAGCATATTTAATAGAAAGCAGAAAAGGGAGATATTTTAAATAAAACATTAATGTTGTATATTATGTAATTTTTGTGTATAACTATTCTAACATTTTAGTCAGAATCACTATCATTATAACATTATAAAATAATGCATATTGCTTTTTCCCTTAAAACAATTTTCAGGAAAAGCAGCATACGAGCACGCAACTGAATACCACTCACAAGAACATTTTGTGACGCATTTTATTTTACAGTCGCACTTTTTAATTTAAGTTCAGATAAACTTTTTTTTGTCGACATTATCAGTACCAGCTCCTGATTTCCAATTCTGCATCCAAAATTTTGTGCAAGAGGTAATTTGAATGACGGTTCACAACACTGTTTTAAAAAAAACTAATATTTGCAACATGTTGTTGAAAAGCGTCTTCCGTCGGTGGGAGGGAGCGTAAATCACTTTTATTAAATTATTTTATCTTTTAATAATTTTCAAACGTATACATATAATACATTTGTAAAGTTGACGTGTATGTACATTGAAAATATTTGTAAAAAAACTGATGTGGGGGATGTAAGATGAGTAATGGAATACATTAAGACAGATTTTGGCATTTTTCTCTGTTTGTCTGCTTGTCTGTTTGAACGCGCATCACGCAGAATCAACTGAACCAATGAGGTTCATCTAAGCTTGGAGTAATATTTAGTTCTTATTTCATCGAAATCGGCCTAGACTAAGCCAAGTTTTATGAAAATCGGTCTAGTAGAACAGGAGATACAGCTTGATCTCTACAATAAGCGTATTTGCACGGCATAAATTTTTAAAATTAAACTTCTGTAATATTCCAGAGAGTTTTCTGAAATATTCCAGAATGGTGATTCTACCTCAAACCTCGTTTATAAAGAAGCTTTTTAGTCAATTTCAAAATTCCACGCGAACGTAACCGCGGGCATAGCTAGTAGATAATAAATATGAACCGCAAACAATAATCAATCGATTTAAACAACCAACACAAATAGTTTTTATATTGTTAAAATGTTAAGACAAATAACTTCACACTATATGCATAAGTACATACGCCTAGTAAACATAAACATACCAGCTAATTCCACTTAAACTGTTTTCATGCGCTTTATGAATTTTAGGAGAACTGTCGCCTTTATTACATGCGCCGCATCATGCACCCATTTTAAAAATTCACAACTCGAATACTATATGCAATATCAACTTAGTTCTTGTCTTAAAAACATTTTCAATAAATATATTGGGTATGTTTGTTAGCATAGTTTATACACAAAAAATTTAAAATTGAAGTACTTGCTCGTATGTTGAAATTCTTACTACAATATTTTATAGTTACAAATTTCATATTTTTTTCCCAAAAAACTAAACATATTTAAACAGTGCCATCGAGCCTCATCCGAGCGCTTATGTCTTTAGTGTATACTATAAAAAAATTAGATGGATAGCACTCATAGTTTCTTTTACAGGACGTGTTATGTATTAAAAAACATTTTTTTAGGAATTATCATTTCGTCTCTTTTCTTATCATTTAAGAAGTTATGCAAGAGCTGATAAGAATCCGACAAGTCATTTCTGGTATCCTATATAACCCTTTTTGCAAATCTGAAGTTGAAAAATGTACGTCATGTCGGAACAGGTTACTTGGAATTTAGAGCGATTTCGTACCAGACTAAAATGATTTCAAATGATCAAAACGTATACGACGAAGATGACGAAATTGATATAGATGATATGCTCAAAAATCCTGATTACTTTTATGAAAACTACGATTGAAACGTGCTTAACATTTCTTGAATATTTCTATATTATTATTGATACTTGAAATTCAATTTTTTACATTGATTTGATATATGATATTATTTTGTAATGTATAATAAATTAAAATTTATAATCAAATTCAAATATATCAAACGTACTCTTCTTGTATAAAATTCATGTCAATTTCAGACATTTGTATACGTATATGTTTTTCCATTTTCCAGAAAAAATAAGTGAAAACCCAGAACATAAAGACCTAACATAAACGAATTGCAGATGGTGTATGATATAACACTGAATTTAGTTCTTTTTAGAACGGATATTGTTTTGGAAAATCCTTTTTCTTTGGTTTAATTCATTTTTTCATTCAAGTCCGCTCGTTAGAGAAAACTCATAAGAAATAATCTATTATGTTTCTAGGTCAAAAACTATATTCTCTAAACAATCTATCAAAATTAATCCTTTGTTGTAATTACCCATGATAATAATATTCACATTTCATTAATTTTTCCTATTTTCCGGGAAAACCGAATGAAACTAATAATTTTCAAACTTCGTATACATGAGAAAACCGACTTCGAGTACATACAAAAACTGGTAGTTCGAATATTTAGATAAGTACAAACCGTGTCATTACAATTTTTTAACATAAATTCTTATACGTGGAAAAATTGGTTAATATGTTTTCCTGAGCGTACTTTGTAAAATATAGGCGTATACGACTAGAAAATTTCGATAGAAATTTTCTCGATTTTTCTTTTTACCTATTTGTTGTTTTACTTCAAAACGCATATTTTTTGAGATATTGGCGATTTTATGAAAAAAAAAAATCGGAATATATAAAATTTTTTGGATAGTACTTCCCCTTCCCCCCTCCCCCCCCAATAAAATTGGGATGAAAAGAGTAGTTTCGAGGGAATCAAAATGCTTTGTACATATTCGTTCCCATTGCTGTAGAAAAAAATTTTCGGTTTTATACGAGATTAACTTTTATTAAAATTTAAGGGGCGAATTTATCCCTCTCCCCCACCCTGTGTAGAAGAAAGGGATGAATAACCGTTGCATCATCATGTCTTCAAAAACATGTAATCATAAACTAATCTACAGGACGAATGTTATTTTGATTAAAATCAATCAGTTTGCAGTGAAGATTCTCGTTTCCCCTACAAGGGGTGGTTTCAGGGTTTTTTGAGGGTAAGTACCGTTGAATAATCAAGAATAAAATGACACTAGAGATTTCAGATCAAAAAAACGCTCGAAATTGCAATAGACGGTAATATAGTTAACGTTACTACGATTCATCCCCAATGGGGTAGTTTTTGGGGGGGGGGTAATAAAAATTCTCGCCGATGATAATATAATGTTTTATAGGGTGTTTGGAGTACGTAAAAATTTAGGCGATAGTTTTTAGCTTGAATTCCTTGTTTGACGACAGTGTAAACCTGGATTTTATGCTCTAATTGCCCCAATAACTCTTCCTCCATTCTTCCAAAATTCCCGCCAATTGTATTTCTTTCATTTTTTGGACAATTGAAAACGTTTGCCACAAACTTTGGCCGGTTTGATTACAATGCGATTCGGGTTTTTTTTCTGAGTGCGCGCACCGCAACGCTCAGTGAGAAAACTTTCGCCGACTGTATCAATGCAATCCTTTCACCTGCAACTACAGTCAAACCCAAAAACCTAGTGGTTTGATTACGATGAAATACGTTCAATTTTTCACAGGCCCGCAATATAAATTGCCGGCCCTTAAGGCCCATATTCACAAGAGACCATTTCGGTTTAGTCTGGGGTCCGACAGTACGAAATCGCTCTAAATTCCAAGTAACCTGTTCCGACATGACGTACATTTTTCAACTTCAGATTTGCAAAAAGGGTTATATAGGACACCAGAAATGACTTGTCGGATTCTTATCAGCTCTTGCATAACTTCTTAAATGATAAGAAAAGAGACGAAATGATAATTTCTAAAAAAATGTTTTTTAATACATAACACGTCCTGTAAAAGAAACTATGAGTGCTATCCATCTAATTTTTTTATAGTATACACTAAAGACATAAGCGCTCGGATGAGGCTCGATGGCACTGTTTAAATATGTTTTTTGGAAAAAAAATATGAAATCTGTAACTACAAAATATTGTAGTAAGAATTTCAACATACGAGCAAGTACTTCAATTTTAAATTTTTTGTGTATAAACTATGCTAACAAACATACCCAATATATTTATTGAAAATGTTTTTAAGACAAGAACTAAGTTGATATTGCATATAGTATTCGAGTTGTGAATTTTTAAAATGGGGCGCATCTAATAAAGGCGACAATTCTCCTAAAATTCATAAAGCGCATGAAGACAGTTTACAGTGGAATTAGCTGGTATGTTTATGTTTACTAGGCGTATGTACTTATGTATATAGTGTGAAGCTATTCGTCTTAACATTTTAACATTATAAAAACTATTTGTGTTTGATTGTTTAAATCGATTGATTATTGTTTGCGGTTCATATTTATTATTTACTAGCTATGCCCGCGGTTACGTTCGCGTGGAATTTTGAAATTGACTAAAAAGCTTCTTTATAAACGACGTTTGAGGTAGAATCACCATTCTGGAATATTTCAGAAAACTCACAAATTTTCTGGAATATTCCAGAGTACTCTCGAATTTTCTGGAATATTACAGAAGTTTAATCTTAAAAAAGTTTATGCCGTGCAAATACGCTTATTGTAGAGATCAAGCTGTATCTCCTGTTCTACTAGACCGATTTTCATAAAACTAGGCCGATTTCGATGAAATAAGAACTATATGTTACTCCAAGCTTAGATGAACCTCATTGGTTCAGCTGATTCTGCGTGATGCGCGTTCAAACAGACAAGCAGACAAACAGAGAAAAATTCCAAAATCTGTCTTAATGTATTCCATTACTCATCTTACATCCCCCACATCAGTTTTTTGCAAATATTTTCAATGTACATACACGTCAACTTTACAAATGTATTATATGTATACGTTTGAAAATTATTAAAAGATAAAATAATTTAATAAAAGTCATTTACGCTCCCTCCTACCGACGGAAGACGCTTTTCAACAACATGTTGCAAATATTAATTTTTTTTAAACAGTGTAGTGAACCGTCATTCAAATTACCTCTTGCATAAAATTTTGGATGCAGAATTGGAAATCAGGAGCTGGTACCGATAATGTCGACAAAAAAAAGTTTATCTGAACTTAAATTAAAAAGTGCGACTGTAAAATAAAATGCGACACAAAATATTCTTGTGAGTGGTATTCAGTTGCGTGCTCGTATGCTGCTTTTCCTGAAAATTGTTTTAAGGGAAAAAGCAATATGCATTATTTTATAATGATAGTGATTCTGACTAAAATGTTAGAATAGTTATACACAAAAATTACATAATATACAACATTATTGTTTTATTTAAAATATCTCCCTTTTCTGCTTTC
Source organism: Rutpela maculata (assembly GCA_936432065.2). NCBI lineage: Eukaryota > Metazoa > Arthropoda > Insecta > Coleoptera > Cerambycidae > Rutpela > Rutpela maculata. The sequence continues at coordinate 2,527,556 of OW386291.2, read as the reverse complement.
TATTAAATATGCTAAATAATATTTCTCACTAATGTTTTATTTCTTAAACAATATAAAAACGAGTAGAAGTTGCACTCAGGCATGGCTAATTGCGAATACTTATTTGATTAACATTTTGCTCGAGTCACTTTGTATTGATTACTATTTTTTTAAATGAGTGGCCGCAATCGGCAACGCCCGACTACTACTTTCATTCGTTTTGTTGTATTATTAACATAAAGTAATTCAAATTTGCAATTATATTGAACAATATAGTGCTTTTTACTGTTACGCTGTACCTATTATCGTGTAGACTATTTTTATTTTAATGCTGCATAATTACGCGCCTCATAAAAAAATCATAAACAAAAAACTGTATACGTTATCGACAGGATCTTTTTTAAAAAAACTTTTTCAATATATGGACTATATTTGGTAAGCAATTGTATATAAGAATTTCATAAATTTAACATAGTTGTCCGCATATCGAAATTTTTAGAACGTAAATATCAACCTTTTGATTTTAATTATTTTTTTCCAAAAAAAATATTCTTTTCAAAAATACCAATAGCTTAGTTAGAATCACGTATATCTTTTGAGTATACATACCAAAAATCAGATCGGTAGGTTACATAGTTTTTGTTTTAACGGAGAATAACCATTGTAAAACATAATTTTGTAATTATCAATCCGCCATCTTTGCGATTTCTGAAGTTGCGCAAGAGCAAAAATTAATCCGACAAGTGTTTTCTAGTGCCCCAGGTAATGCTCTCTTCATTACTTATATCGACATTTGTACGTCATGTCGGAACAGGTCATCTTGATTTTGGAGTGCTTGGACCCCGGACTAGTTAGTGGTTTGATAAATTGTTCACTTTTCGACACTGGCTCCTAGAATATAAGCATTTTCTATGAAATGGCGAAGGAGCCGGTACAAGAATCGAAGACTTTAAATTATTTTGGCATCAATCACTCCCACCGGTAATTTGGATGTGGAAGTAGTGATTCCTTAGGTAGCGATTTTTTTTCTGGGTTTTGACCCACTGTGTAGTAGTATTTGAATTACTTCTACGTAATTAAAAAAATATTTTGCAAGAGGTGGTGCTCGAACTCAATTCGCCAGATACGCCCACATAGCAAGCTTGACACTCTATATTTCCTTTGTTTTTTACATTTTTTATCGTTCGACGTGAAGTAACTAAAGCCACTCTGATTTGCCTCGTTAAGTTTGAAACTGTAGACACCACAAAAGAAGAAATATTTATTTCATTCGATAAATGTTTCTTGACATTTACAATGCTCCATCACGTCATATCTCAGTGGTGTGGAATTGAATTAATTCTCAAATTGGACCTAAACTGAGTAATATTTTTTTAGATGCCAGTTTAAGAAACATACCGTGTGTGTAGTCGCGGGCTAGGCATGGGGAGTAGAATTACAACATCGCGGGTGCCAGCTGTCTGAAATGAAATAACAGAGCTGGGATGTCCACCGACGGACGAATTTACGGCTGCCGGTGTTGTCAGATCTCTCGCGCTACGTGAATGTACATGCCTAATGGGAAATTACACGCACGGTATATGCCAGTATAAAAAATATTAAGAATTTTATTTGTGTATTATTAATTCATTTCAAAATGAATATCTATAAATTCCTTACATTTATAAAATGTTTTGAAGTGTTATCATGCGTAGTCTGAAATTTTTTAAAGGATCAATAAATCTTTACTTAAATTTTATCGAATTATTTATGAAACGTAAAGGACAACCATATCAAAACTCTTGGGACTTGATAAACACAAAGGAAACATTCTGAAGAGATATACTTTTTATATGTATTTTATGACGGTATTGAATGAAATAAATAGAAAATTCCTTTTACAAAATGCTTCAGTAATTTTTGTAGCGTTAACAGAAATCTAATGCGATCACTGTTAATATTAAAAATCTAGAACTAATTTTACTTCCACGTCCAGTTGAAGTATAGTAACGACAAAAAAATTTTTAAAAATTTTTATTGTCCAGATAGGCTTAAAATGTCATGAAACGTCGAGATTTTAAGTTTGAGCGAAAAAAAATTTTCTGTCTGTCTGTCGGTCTGTCTGTCGGTCGGTCTGTCTGTAACTTTTTTTTGTGCGCACGTTTACTCTGGAACCGTTTAAGATATTGACTTGAAATTTGGTACACATATGTACTTTAACGAAATCTAGAACTAGATTATATTTTCATCTTATTCCGTCGGAAGGGGGTGTAAATTGGGGTAAATTTGGGGTAAATGGGTAAATCAAGCAGGTAAGAGTCCACGAAATTGGTATTTAGTATATACAAGAGAAGCTAAGGTCTCAAAAAAAAATTTTGGCATTAGCCACCCCCATTACCACCCCCACCCCCCTTATTAAAGGGGATGAAAAGAAATTGTGATTTAGTGTATGTATAGGAACCAGAAAACTCAAAATATGTTTTTACTTCATCCACCCCCCACTACCACCCCCCTATCACCACCCCCACCCCACTACCGATGTGGGGTATCGTTTTATGGGTTTTTGGGGTAGAAGATTTCAAATATTATATTATTAAAGTTCCATAAACAATTTATTTTCACGTACAAAGTTTTTTCGTTGTGAGCGACTTGGATAGAGAATCTGGATGTGGAAGTAGTGATTCCTTGGGCAGCGGTTTTTTTCCATAAATTTATAACACAAATTGTTATTGTCTTGGGAGTACGAATAATTTAATATTTACATTATTGTACATGAACAATCACTTAAATTTGTTTAAATAAAACACACTCTTTACTGTTGTACTTCACTCTGCTATCATATAAAGACTGACTGCCTGGTCCTAATCCTTCTCCTGAGTCAGCAGTTATATCATAACAGCTCGAATGTTTTTATTATAAGAAATCACATACACCAATGAGTAGTAGTACACTACAGTACATTTCTTGTGATGCTTGTGTTTTAATAGTGTAAAGTTTTAAAAGACTGATTATACAGGGTGGACTATTAATAATAGGCCATAGTTCAAGGGTAGATTCTTTGGACCAAACATGCTTTAGTAAATTGTTGCTAGGTCAAAATTGTAATTTTTTCTTCTTTTTTTTTGCAATATCTCACCTACCTCTTGACCGATCTTCTCCCAGTTTGGTAACCCAAGTAACAGTTTAAATACCAACAAGTATTTATCGGGTTTTATTACAGATTTAAGAAGGTAAATAAACCGAACTGGATTTTATTATTTCTTTTGTCCATACCAATTTATCTGCAGATATGTACTTAAAAAAAGGCCTTCAAGTTATCTTTAAAGCAATTTGTTAAACCTCTTTGCTCTTTAAGACCTATTGGTTTTATAGCCACTTAATTGCTGCATTATTCAAAACCACAATAAACTCATTAAGTTTTATAGTGGGTTTTAAATATTTTAAGTTTTGTGGTAGACATCTACAGGGTGTCTCACCGGGAACTGAATCGATCGATATAGAGAAAAGTACGCATCAGAAATTTTTGAAAATTTTGGGAGTCACTAAAGTCAGTGTGGCCAATCCAACTAAAATAATCACAAGTAGCTGGCACTTCCACTTATACCGGAAGTCGATACCAACTTGCTTATTTTAAATGGAACACCCTATATATTTCAGGGTTTTCGAAAAGAGCGTAAAATTCTGAGTCAAAAACATGTAGGATACCCTATGCCTAAATCCATCCGTTTCAGAGATATTTGACATTTTATAGAAAATTTGACAGGTGCAACGGTTTGCAAAAACCGTTTTCTTCGTGTAAAAGATCCTCATTTGCTTCTTGGCACATAAAAAGAACACAAGGAGAACTACGTTCTACAACTGAAATAAATTCAATAATATCATACCAAGTGTTCCGTTTTTCGCGTTACATTTTGTCAACTTCAAACCGCGAAAACTTGTTTAGATCAAATGGAACACCCTGTATTTTTTTACGTCAAGTTGTGTAAAATTGAATTCCCTTTTTTCTGATATTAGCATTGTGGGGTTAAAGTTTTCAACTTTTTGAAATATTTGCGATTTTATTAGAAATTCATGAATTGTTGTAATCATTTCATCAAAATAGCCATGATTAGAAACAATCAGTCATTATCTTATGTCAAAAAATGCCAGCACGTTTAAATTACACCCACGAAGACTTTTTAAATTTGTTTATTATTTATGGAGAATGTGATAAGGTAATATCAAGAACTTGCAGCACATTTGCTAATCGATATCCAGAAAAACGGAAAATAACACTAACACTGTAACATGCGTATTAATCGAATTGAAGATACAGCATGAACTAAAATAGCAGAAATAAGATCAATTTAAAACATGATTCCATTTTAATTTAATAATTGCTCAAAATTCCGCCCTCGAACCTCGACACATTTTTCGCACCTTCGGATTAGTTCCTCATGGGTAGCTCTTCTAATTGAATCCTGTGATATGTTTTGAAATGCATTTCTTACTCTGCATACAATCTTCAATGGTTGTGAATGGGCTCTCATAAACTTTATTTTTAATAAAATAATCCAGAACTGATAAGTCGGGCGAACGAGGAGGCCATAAGAAAGGTCCATTATTGGCAATCCATTGATCATAAAAAGTTTCTTGTAAATAATTGTTAATTAAATATGCGTTATGTGGGGGGGGGCACCGTCGTGCTGATAAAAAATGTTTCTATGTTCGGCGAGAGGTAAATTCAAATTTTGTAAGATATTCAGATATCTTTCACCTAAAAAAAAACAAAAATTTACCTATACATATTAGTAGAAGAGTAAATTTAATTTACCGTTTAAATTTTCCTGATAAAATTGTAATGCCACCACTCTATCGTTTCTTATGTCACAGTAAACATTGAACTGCCAACTTTCCTGAAAGTTTCGCTCTCTAAACATATGAGGATTTGAGTCACTCCAATAATGCGAATTGTGTCTAGTAAAAAGTCCATTTTTAGTAAATTTTGCTTCATCTGTCCATATAACATTTCCCAAACAAGCTAAAAACGTACTCTTCGCCTGTTCACTGAATTTTTTATATAATTGTTACACATTCTATAGGATACTCTTCGCAGTTTTTTGTAAATAGTGTTAGTTTAGACATTTTTAATTTTATAGTACGAACTTAGTTGGTAAAAGACTCCAAGTAAAAATAAAAAAAAAACATACCAAACCCCTTTTGGGTTTCGAACCCGGGATCCACCACCACCTTACACGTAAAAAATGTAAATTTTTACATTATAAGACACGAGCTAAAATCATATTTTCACGGTTATATTACATTATGAAATGTATATTTGTAAAATATATAAATATTTAGATACCAAAGTGAAATATCATTCCACCAGTTGTCTATTCAATTACAAAAACATAAAAATAGAAAAAAAAATTTCAAATTTAAATCATTAATAACATTTTTATTTACCGATCGATTTTGTTCAAAAACAATAGGGTTCTTCCTCTAAGTAACACTAACTTACTGTCCAAATTTCAATACAATCGGATTTTTCCTTCTTGAGTTATCGTGCTTACAAGAAACGTGACGGACGGACAGACGGACGGACGGACAGACGGACATTTTGAAAGTTGTTCAGAATTCGTTCACTAACATAATGATATGAAAATTTTTTGTCTGCGAGCGATATTTACTGATTTAGAAATGTGTCGATCAAATACAATATACTCTTCGTTTTTGCGAAGAGTATAATAAGAATCGTCACCCTCAGACCTTATTAGAATAAACTCACAAAAATTCTGTCTTCTTAGGAAATCTGTTTCTTTTAATCCTTGAACCATATGGAATGAAAACGGGTGAAACTTATGTTTTAATAAGATTCTGTGAATTGAATCCTTGCATAGTCCCGATTCCAGAGCAGCTTGTCTTAATGACATCCTTGGAAATGCATGAAAATATCCCAAAATGACTATTTCAATGTTTTCGTCATCAACAATAGGCTTTCTTCTTTGCATTTTTGCCTTGACAGAGCCACAATTTTTAAAATTTTCCAGTATGCGTTTTACAGTGTTTGGTGACGGTTTCCGTTTTTCTGGATATCGATTAGCAAATGTGCTGCAAGTTCTTGATATTATCTTATCACATTCTCCATAAATAATAAACAAATTTAAAAAGTCTTCGGGGATGTAATTTAAACGTGCTGGCATTTTTTGACATAAGATAATGACTGATTGTTTCTAATCATGGCTATTTTGATGAAATGATTACAACAATTCATGAATTTCTAATAAAATCGCAAATATTTCAAAAAGTTGAAAACTTTAACCCCACAATGTTAATATCAGAAAAAAGGGAATTCAATTTTACACAACTTGACGTAAAAAAATACAGGGTGTTCCATTTGACCTAAACAAGTTTTCGCGGTTTGAACTTGACAAAATGTAACGCGAAAAACGGAACACTTGGTATGACATTATTGAATTTATTTCAGTTGTAGAACATAGTTCTCCTTGTGTTCCTTTTATGTGCCAAGAAGCAAATGAGAATCTTTTACACGAAGAAAGTTATAACGGTTCTTGCAAACCGTTGCACCTGTCAAATTTTCTATAAAATGTCAAATATCTCTGAAACGGATGGATTTAGGAATAGGGTATCCTACATGTTTTTGACTCAGAATTTTACGCTCTTTTCGAAAACCCTGAAATATATAGGGTGTTCCATTTAAAATAAGCAAGTTGGTATCGACTTCCGGTATAAGCGGAAGTGCCAGCTGCTTGTAATTATTTTAGTTGGATTGGCCACACTGACTTTAGTAACTCCCAAAATTTTCAAAAATTTCTGATGCGTACTTTTCTCTATATCGATCGATTCAGTTCCCGGTGAGACACCCTGTATAAATCTTTAGGTTTTATGGAAGTTTTAAAATATGGTCTTTAAGTTCTCCTTATGATCAAGCAATAAAACTAATAACTGTTAAAGTAATCTTACCCTTAATATATCTTATCATAAATACTATTTGCTTTTAACTATAATTGGTAAAATTTCCTTAAAACTTAATAGTTTTTTGGTAGCTTTATTAAGCTACGTTGGTTTTTATAAAGCACTTATAAATCCTTTGGTTCCCCCACTTACGCCTTTAAACTTTGAGAGAAGGGGCATATAACGCATAGTAAACGCCATTTTCTGATTGCTGATTCTAGTTTAAACAGTGCAGTGCGGCGCAAAAAATCATTTTAGGTACCTAGGTACTTAGTAAAATGTTATTAATGATCGCACACTCAAAAACACACGAAATAAATAATGTTTTTTTATGTTATGTTATCTAAACTAAGTACATTTGGATTAGAGATTGTCAGAGACAAATCTTAAGGGTTTTAAAGAAGAGTAGTAAGGCTGGGAAAAGTCTTACAGGCTTTAAAATAGTAATAAAGTGGAGCAATTGGAATTTAACAAAACCTTTTGTTTTATGCCATGTTTTTTCTGTAAACTATGGCAGACATGTTTGAACAAAAGTTGGGGCAACAGTGTTTAGTTATATTTTTCTTATTCTTACTGTTTACATTTAGCCTGCAACTATCTAAAATGTCATATAAACCCCTAAAAAGCCCAAAATCATACTGAGTAAGATAAAACTAGGGTTACTATTTTTTTTATTAATCTATTGTAAATAATAACACAGGTTTACAAAAAAAAAAAAGTTTTGATCTTGGAATGGGACCTATCATGCCTTAAGTATTTAAGTGTGCTGAATCCGAATTTTCAATTAAAAAAATTTTCTACCGCGTAGATTTCGAGTAAACGTCACAAATTGTCAACAAAAACGCATTTTGACGATAAAAACCGGGATTTACTCGAAATTTACGCGGTAAAAAAATTTTTAAATTGAAAATTCGGATCCAGCACATAGCAATACATAAGGAATGATAGGTTTAGTCCTTGGAACAGAATTTTTTTTTTTTGTAGACCTGTGGCTCAGATTTAATTGTCCTTTTTGAACAATTCAAGAAATAAAACGTAATAACGCTTGTGAATTAACGAAAGTAGGTGAAACCTTGCCTTTTATTAAACTAATCGTTTCTGCCAAATTTTAGCACAACTGATTTATTTTTTATGCGATCGAACTTTTTTCTTTATTTACAATCTGTTGTTTCGAGCTTTTTGGCCCTCGTCACCGCAAATGATCAGCGCTTTGCGCTGACGAGAGCTAACAGCTCAAAACCGATACCCAAATAACTGGACATCTACGCAGCGGCGCGACTCCTTTAATTTAAACGGAGTTCCCTTCACCAGCATTTGTTGCAAACACACTGCGTTTCTAGTAATAACGGTAATATCATTCAGACACGCATCCTAATCGTGGAATTAGGAAATCAAGAGGAATGCGAAAAAATTGCATATTTTACGAAATAAATTGTTTAATAAAACAAATATTCTGATTCCAAAGTTTTCCTGAAAATTAAAATTATTCAGTTATGACACCTCGTAATAATAAAGTGATAATTCTTAGTAAGTAAAGCTATTGATTTCTTGTTGCGGAATTATGCTTGCAGCGAGACAAGGCAACTGTAAAGTAGGGTAGGCAAATATTTATTTTTCATGCTCGTTAAAGATAGTGTAGCTGCAACTAAATATATTGCAGGTAAAAGGTATGATTCTAACTTAGTTTTCATTGATTGGCTGGCTTTTGATATTTATTAGGTCCTCTACTATCGTAATAGAATTTTCGTTGCACAAAGGCCTGAGAAATTTGATTTACGTAGCGCTTGTCAAGTGAAACTATGAAAGGAGGAAAGCTTGTCTGTGTTTCATTTCCTTATTATTATTATTAGGTGAAGTAAACTCTGTAGGTACGTAATTACAAAATAATGTAATGTAATGTTTGTGCAGTGTTGGCACATTTGCTTATTCTGTCATGAAATTAAGGTATATGTATAAGTATGTGCGTGTGTATTATGTAGGTAGAAATCTGTGTATGCATGCATTAATAATTGGTCATGCACTAATTGAAGAATCCTTAACCCAAAATATGAAAATTTAACCAAGAACGCTTAGATAAAATGTGCCTCCTTACTGAGATACAGGTGTAGAAGTTAAAAATTGAAAAAAATATTTTCAGATATTATTTTAAAATTACTTAATATTTCTTTACCATATTTGGTAAGATAGTGTTAGTGGTCTAAGACGCATAATATCAGCGCAAGAACTGGTTCCTCATTATTGCCAGGAATCCACGGACGGGGGAGGAGGTGAAGGAGTTTCCCCCTGAATTCCTACGCCACTGATCAAACATTTGTTTTCTTAGTTTTCTTTTATTTTTCAATAATTTTTACGCAAATAGAGGACTCTTAATAGATTGCTCTAGAGTGCCTATTTCTCGAGATATTTCAATTCGAAAAAGATTTGAAAATAAAACAATACGTTTTGCAAGCAGTAATAATTTATTTTAATAAATGTTCAAATTGGGCTCCATTGACTTCGATACATTTTCTTTATCTTGTGCTAAAAGATCTTCTTACTTTAAAAAATATGTTGGGCTGGTCTCTGATAAAATTGGCAGCATTCTGTACTTGTTGCCATAATTCCTGACGACTGTTGATCGCTTGCACATAAACTAATGACTTCATATACACCCAAAAGTAGAAATCTAACAGGTTTAAATCTGGGCCACGAGGTTGTCATTGAAATTCGCTTCCTCGGCCAATCCATTGAGGGGGAAATTGTTCATTTAAGTAATTGCGAACTGCAACAGAATAATGGGGCGGAGCGCTATTTTCCATGTACCAGATATCTTCCTTAAATTCAATGACATAAGCCCCCTATTTGGCCCCAGCTACGCAAAAGCCGGTATCACTTTGATTCTTACATATGTCAAAGATTTTCCGTTTTCACACTACATATTCAAAAATCTTTGCCGTACTCTCTTGCGCTCAGTGTAAAACAACCAACCAAAACCACAAAAAATGGGTATTTTGACGTATTTTTGGATCTCTATCAATGGCAAAAAATCGAACTACATAAAATGTATATTGTTTGCCGTATCTTCAAATGTTGAAGTTTGAAAAAATAGTAAATTTTTTTATTTTGCCTCGAATTTAAAAAAAAGTGTTGTTGGGGCCAAAAAAGGGCCTCCTTTCTAGCTCATGAAAAAGATCACTTTTAAGAAATTCTGAACACCGTTCAAATTCCTTGGTAGTTCACACGGACCCAACAGACGAACTCCTAAAAAGCCACACCACACATTAATTTTAAATTCATGTTGGAAATGTGGTTCTCTGGGTAAATGTGGATTCTCAGTATCCCAGATGTGAGCATTTCTTCAATTTAAAACATTTCTAAAAGTTTTGTGATTCGGTTGAATTCTGTTGGGATATAATTCCAAACATCTTCGAGAAGCAGCATGTGCATTGTAATTACTTCCATATTCAGTGGAAGTATAGTAACAACAAAATTTTTAAAAAATTTTATTGTTCAAATAGGCTTAGAATGTCATGAAAGGTCGAAATTTTAAGTTTGAGCAAAAAAAAACTTCTGTCTGTCTGTCGGTCTGTCTGTCTGTCTGTAACTTTTTTTGTGCGCACGTTTACTTTGGAACCGTTTAAGATATTGACTTGAAATTTGGTACACATATGTACTTTAACGAGATCTGGAACTAGATTGTATTTTCAACTTGTTTCGTCGAAGGGTTGGGGGTAAATTGGGGTAAATAGATAAATCAAGCAGGTAAGAGTCCATAACATTGGTATTTAGTAGATACAAGAGAAGCTAAGGTCTCAAAAAAATGTTTGGCATTAGCCACCCCCATTATTAAAGGGGATGGAAAAAATTGTGATTTAGTGTGTGTACAAGAACCAGAAACCTCAAAACATTCTTTTACTTCATCCACTCCCACTACCACCCCCCCTATCACCACCCCCACCCCATTACCGATGTGGGGTATCGTTTAATGGGTAGAAGATTTCAAATATTATATTATTAAAGTTCCATAAATAATTATTTCCGCATACAAAATTTTTTCGTTGTGAGTGACTTGGATAGAAAATCTGGATGTAGAAGTAGTAATTCCTTAGGCAGCGGTTTTTTCTTGTGCATAAATACATACAATGTCTCACATTTCCGTATTCGACAGATTACACACACCTACATTTTAACTTTTATTTTGTATCGTTAACCAAAACCACTTATTTGCATTGTTTTGGTCCCAGCTACGTCTAACATAGTCATAAAAAAAATTGTTGGCTCTAAAAATTGTAATAACCGACCTAACTCACATATTATGGTATAATTTTAATAAAAAAAGCAATTAATTACATCATGCGAAAAAATATTTGAAATTTTGATATATATTTCAAATACATGTTACATACTATATATTTAATTAGAATATAAGCCCTTTAATCAGAATATTAATTATTCTTCTTGCGCTTCTTAGCTCGTCTCTTATAAGTTACTTCTGGAGCATCTCTTATACATGTCCAACGGTAATCTGCCAACATCGCAGAAGTCCATGTGCCCTGATATCTTTTTTCCATATTTTGAATATCCTGGTGGCATCTCTCTCCATGCTCATCACTTACTGCACCACAGTTTTCTGGGAGGTAATCCAGGTGTGAATGTAGAAAGTGGACTTTTAATGACATATTGCATCCTAATTTCTGGTAGCAAGAAAGAAGATTCCCAACAAGGTCTCTATAGTTTTTTGCTCTTTTGTTACCGAGAAAGTGTGTTGCTACCATTTTAAAGGAATCCCAAGCAGCTTTTTCATTACCTTCTAGAATGTTGTCAAATTCGGCATCTTTGAAAAGGTTCTTGATTTGAGGACCCACAAAAATTCCCTCTTTAATTTTCGCATTACTAAGTCTGGGAAATTTTTGTTTTAAATAACTGAAAGCACGTCCTTCTTTGTCCATAGCTTTTACCAAGTTTTTCGTAAGCCCCAGTTTTATATGGAGTGGTGGCAGTATTACCTTTTGCGAATCAACTAATGGAATGTTAGCAACATTTTTTTCTCCTGGTTCAAAACCCAGTCTTGACGGCCAAATTTTTCTTTTGTAATGTTCTAATCGCGCTCGACTGTCCCACTCACAAAGAAAACAGCAATATTTGGTATACCCTTGCTGCATACCAAGTAAGATAGCTATCACTTTTAAGTCTGCACAAATCTGCCACTTATACTTGTTATATTCTATAGTTTGTAGCAATACATTCATGTTACTATAATTTTCTTTCATGTGGACAGCGTAGGCGATTGGAATTGATGGCAATTTATTTCCATTGTGGAGTAACACAACTTTTAGACTAAGTTTCGAGGTGTCAATAAAAAGTCTCCAGTCACTAGGATCATGGGGAATGTGTAAAGCACTCATTAAACCGCCAATGTCCTTGCAGGCAACCAAGTCATTTTCCATTTTGAAAAAAGGTATAAGATCTTTTTGACGACTTCGATACATGGAAACTTTAACATTTTCTTGTAGTAAATTCCATTGTTATAATCGAGATGTCAAAAGCTCCGCTTTTGCCTTGGACAGATCAAGGTCTCACTTAATTCGCGTTGATTAATTTTGTGTGGTTCACCACCGGACACTTCGGCAGAGAAATCGGGATCTTGTGATGTTGATGGCTGGACTAAGTCGTCATCTACATTATTATCCGATTCTTTGTCAGAATCAAGGCTGTATTCTTGAGGTGGATTAGGAATACGTAGTTCATCACTATGGAGAACCGGGCGAATGGCAAATGGTAAATTGGGGTATTGTATTACCATCCTTTTTTTCTTGTTAATACCCTGTCTAATAGGAAGTATCACGCAAAAATAACAATCGGTAACATGATCTGTAGGTTCTCGCCATATCATGGACACAGCAAAAGCCATTGAACGTCCTCTTCCACTTAGCCAACTGCAAAGATTGTTCGCACAATTGCTGCAACATATATGAGATGCCCATTTTTTGTTTTCATCTCCAATTGTACAACCAAAATACAACTGGTACGCCTTCTTAATTTTGGGATTAAAATTACGTTTTTGATGCGCAAAAGTCACTTCACCACAAATATAACGAAAGTTACTATTTACTTTCGAAAATGAAGGCTTATCATGCACAAGGTATAAATACGACTACCTAAGAATGAATATTAGTTTTAGTGACCAATAAAGAGGTAGGTAGTTAGTATGTCTATTTTTCGTAGAATTCTAATTCTACCTGTTATTTGTGATAGGACCGCCCATAGACTCGGGTTTATAAGGGGTCTACACACGATCCAGCGGCAGAGACCAGCCTTGTCGGCATGCTTTGAACTCATTCGTAAAAGTGAACTGGTCCGCTGGAATTCCAATTATCTTCAAAGCGTACCGACAATGTCGGGTCCCAGCAGCTGGATCGTCTGTAGACCCCTAAACCTGCGTTACACTTTATTATCTGTATTGGGAAAACCAGAGCCAACTTGAACTTTTGCTTTTTATATTGTTATTTAGCATGACGAAGTTACTAAGAATTTGCTATTTTTACTTCCAATACATGTAGGCTGTAGAATAGTGATTATTACGGGGCGGAGCATTATCAATAAATAAGTTTTGTGAACTGTTAAATAACTCCTATTACGGCAAAACTAACGTTTGACAGTTCTAGGAAGCCTCTGTTGACAGAACTTTCACATTTATAAGGTAATAATCAGGTACAACAAAAACCTGAACCATGGTACCTAACGTTAATTCCTTATGTATACGGATTATCTGAAAAGCTACGCCATGTGGGCAATAGATTTGATATTAGGACGATATTTTAAACGGGCAATACGTTGAGATCTATTTTAAGAAAAACAAAACCGCTAAATTGTGAGCAAAATTCAAAAAACTGCATAGTATTCCGTGTGAGTGTAATAAACATTATGTAGGTGAGTCATCCAGACCATTTAGTGTTAGATTGGGTGAGCACAGAGATTACATTAGGAAGAATGAGATTCAAAAATCGAAGATTTGCGAACACGCTTGGGAGAGCGGACATAGAATAAACTGGTACTCGACAAAAATTTTAACAAAAGAGACAGATAGCAAAAAAAGAAAAATTAAAGAAACAGCTATGATATTATTGAATGAGGATAAATGCGTGTCGAATTGTTCCGTAGATATTTTCACAACCTGGCTGCTGATGCTCAAAGAAGAACTTAACAAACTAAACATTATTTAAAATCAAGCTATCAACTAGATATATCAACAGTTCTGTGTAAGCAGTAAGTACTATGGATACTGAATATATAAAATATATTCTTAAAGCTGTGTGTTTTTATATTTTTGTTCTTATTCATTATTGGTCAAAAAACACTTTCTAACTGCTCTTTTGACGTAAAAGTCACAGGCAGGGAGGTTATTTTCCAGTAAAACACTGGATAATTTTATTATTTTGTAGATTTCACGGACATTGTTTAGAGGAATCTATGTGTGGCAGAGCTTCCCAATAAGAAATACAGAAAAATAGAAATATCGTTAGCCTACTAAGTAAAAACATTATTGTTTGTAAATAAGGCACAGAGTGAAAAAATGAACAGTGATTTTGTGTGTGTAATACTATAATATACAAAATATTTCGGATATGTTCCGATGCAAATGCCATAATAATTGTTGGATATACATATAAAAGTATGTTTGTGAAACTGAAATACCTCAGGTCATTTATTCATGCAGTTATAAACACTAAACATTTTTCGCAAAATTAAACATATAAAGGCATATTTATGTATATATATTATTTGGTTTATATTTTATTTCAATATAATATGAATTGTTCAATACCTGTGGAGAGCATTGTTTGAATAAACGCAATACTTTATTCATAATTTAATTCAGATCATTAGTTTGTTAAAATTATTTCTATAATTTAATTTTAAGTCATTTAAAAAAAAACGCCGTATAATATTAGTAATACAAAAATGTTCAAACACTATCAAAAACCGCTGCCCAAGGAATCACTACTTCCACATCCCAAGTCTCTCACAACGAAAAAATTTTGTATGTGCGTATAATTGTTTATGAAACTTAAATAATATTATATTTGAAATCATCTACCCCAAAAACCCATAAAACGATATCCCTCGTCGGTAATGGGGTGGGGGTAGTGATAACCCCTTATCACTACCCCCACTACCAGGGGTGGTAGTGGGAATGGATGAAGTAAAAAAATATTTTGAGGCCTTTGGTCCTTGTACACACAATCACATCTTTTTCACTTGTTTTATAATGGGATGGGGGTAGTAATAAGGGTGGCTAATGCCGAAGATTTTCTTGAGGTATTAACTTCTCTAAACGGTTCCAAAGTAATCGTGCGCACAAAAAAAGTTACAGACAGACCGACAGACAGAAATTTTTTTGTTTGCTCAAACTTAAAATCTTGACATTTCATGACATTCTAAGCCTATTTGAACAATAAAAATTTTCAAAATTTCTTTTGTCTGCTATACCCCCACTGGATGTGGAAGTAAAAACCGTTGCCCAAGGAATCACTACTTCCACGTCCAGATTTTCCATCCAAGTCTCTCACAACGAAAACAGTTTGTATGTGGAAAAAATCGTTTATAGAACTTTAATGTAATATTTGAAATCGTCTACCCCAAAAATCCATAAAACGATATCCCACATCGGTAGTGGGGTGGGGGTGGTGATAGGGGGTGTAGTGTATGGATGAAGTAAAAAAATTAGTTGAGGTTTTTGGTTCTTGTACACACACTAATTCACAATTTTTTTTCACCTCCTTTAATAACGGGGTGGGGGTGGTAATGGGGATGGCTAATACTAAAAAAAATTTTTTAGATCTTATAGCTTCCCATACTAAATACCAATTTTATGAACTCATATCTGCTTGATTTATCTATATACTCCCATTTACACTAATTTACCCCCCCCCCCCCAACCCTTCAACGGAATAAGATGAAAATATAATCTAGTTCCAGATCATGTTAAAATACATACGTGTACCAAATTTCAAGTCAATATCTTAAACGGTTAAAGAGTAATCGTGCGCACAAAAAAAAGTTACAGATAGGCAGACCGACAGACAGACATAATTTTGTCGTTACTATACTCCAACTGGATGTGGAAGTAAAAGCATCATATGGACAAGAAATGAACATTAAGACAATAAACGCTTGAAACACAAAACATTTTTGAAATAAAATTGAACAGTCTTAAAAAAAATATCGCTAAATATTATCAAGTAAGAATTTCACCTTCAGTATCGGTAGTAATAAAGTTCAATTAACTGGGCGACGGTGAAGTTTTATTTCATAATTTTTAGCGATTTCTTGAAGGCTCAGGCCCGAAGAGAGGTGGGGGGGTGCAAGAGGGGGGGGCTAAGGAAAGGGACCCGGCAAGCGCCAAAGCTTTAATTGTTTTAACTAACCATCCAATGCAGCTTGCGTACCTACGTCACGACTGACGCTGTCACACAGCATGCGGCGGAAAATAATAGGAAAATAATTTTTTTTTGTCATAATAAATAATTGATTTTTAATTTCAAAGGGGATGGGGGCCCGCAATGTTTTACACCCGGGTCCCGATCTGATTCTCGCCGGGCCTGTGAAGGCGGTTCGTTTTTTTTTTTAACTTTTTTCCAGTGTAACCTCCTTCTACTCAGGCTCTGCTTATGCGTCCGGGAATTGCCCAGTTTATACAAATTTAAATAACAGTTGAATAATAAAAACAGTGTCTAGCATAATTCAATTATCTCAAATTAAAAGAACTGCATGAATGCTCTAAGAAACAGTTTTCTGTATAGAATTTAATATTATACTGTTTTCAAAGTTGTGCCTAAACTACAAATACCTTTACTACTTACAGAACGAGTTACAAACTATCGTAAACAATATTCACCAAACATTTGAAATTGCATTTAACCTTAGTTGACATTTACCCAAGCGAAGCTAAATTTCAATCTACTACTTGTTTTACTTGGCAGAAAATAAAATAAAAATGATATTCTTTAAAACTAAAGTTTTTATTTCATATGCAGAAATATATCTTAATGAACACATTCGCTTATTTTTTGTGGTATTAATGAAATTCTCAAGTATGTATAAAATAGAAATAAAAGTGCCAGCACCATCCCAAAGTTAATTCTCAGAAAACCTTTTTATCTCCTGCTAGCGTAAAACTTTAATTGCGTATTGAAAATGCAGATTCAAGTCTGAAGGTTTCACTGCAATTTCAAACCTTTTTCAATGGCACACTTATAATAAACACATTGAAAAATATTACAGTAATAATGCAGTTTTGTACATATTTCTCTATAAAAGAAAGAAAGCTCAAGACCTCAGTTGCATTTATCGACCTATCTGAGGCCTACGATACTGTGCGGAGAGAAGGTTGATACTCGAGCTGATCCGCGTACAAATTGATAGCCCGACTTATGGACAACATGCTAAACGACCGAGCCTTCCAAGCAGTCGTGGAATCCGGCACCAGCTCTCCAATTAAACTAATGATTGGGCTACCACTCCTCTTCTGTACATCGCAGACATACCATAAACGAAATCAAAGAAATTCAGCTAAACGTTGATGACTGGGTACTTCTGACAAGGTGCATCATTCTAACAATCAGAAGAAATTCTAACGTGGAGTAGATCCAAGGATGTGTATAGTTGTTGTCTGCCAACCTGACCGCTTCATGAATTGACGTTCTTTTGCTGAGGAAGTAGCGCTGTAGGTTCTCTATTTGCTTTTGGTGGAGTCTCTCAACATCTATTAATAGTCCTGTGTTTGACGGTTTTTCGCTCAGAATTTTCGGATACCTCGGACTTTCGGATAAAGCCGGTTGTCGTGAAATTTGAACAGTAATTAGGGAATTTAAATTAACCGCAGAAATCGATAGAGGGATAGATTTTAAGCAAAAATGTTATATGAGGTTTTTTCGATGAGTCAACACTTTTTGAGTTATTGGTGATTGAAAATGTTGATTTTTCATCTAAAAAATACATGTTTTAGAACGATTTTTCACGAATAACTCGAAAATCTTACGTTTTATCAAAACAATTATCATAAGCAGAAATGAAGCTCATAAAATAATAAATCGATTGATTTTTTTTTTATTTCTGTAGATGCAATAAGAACCGAGTTATGGCTCGTTGAAGGTGATTCTGTTCGCCGAAAACTGAATTCGAACCTTTCAAAGTTAAATAACGGAAAAATGGAAAATTTTTGGAGGACAACATATCAGATATTTTTTAAAGTACTTGAAAAGACCTTTAAAATGAGCTTTAGCATAAAAACTAACGGAGTTATGATGAAAATAAAATGGTTGTCTCGTTTTTTCGGGAAAAAAAATCAGGAATGAAACCAATGGCTTCACCGTAAGAATTGAAATTGAACGTAATCCATTTACAATTTACTTTATTTAAGCATTAACAATATGTTCTAGAAGTTAGACTGGTTTGGGATGCCTAGATGTGAAAAAAAGTTTGATTGAAATTTGAAATGACTTTTGAAATTTCTTAAAAAGTTTTCATTTTTTCACAATAATTGAAAAACTAAAGAAGATACGTAAAAAATGCTAAAATACAAAAAAATAGTTTTTTTTACTGAAAATTTTGTGTTTTTTTTTATTTCTCTAGGATAAAAATTAATTGAGAGTCAGTCACCGTTATAAGTTGGCATTTGAGTGCGAGGACCACCTTCCCAAAGCCCTTCAAACTCAAAAATATCAAAAACGAAGGGTTCAAAGAAGTCCAACTGTACGTGCCTTGTAGCTCTTAAAATTTAGTGCAAAATGATTTTTGGAGTGAACAGATAGCTTAAAAACTAGTGGAAGCATTATGCTCTTCGCCAATTTACTGAGCTTTTTATATAATTGTTACACATTCTATAGAATACTCTTCGCATTTTTCTTGTAAATAATGTTAGTTTTTGGACATTCTAAATTTTGTGATACCAACTTTGTTATGAAAAAAAAATATATATGAAAAAAAAATCACAATGTGAGGGATCGAACCCGGGGCCCTCGGATTGCGAGACGAATGAATGAATAAACAATTTATTAACAGTTTTATACATTATGTGCCTCACCGGAGCCTAGCCCGGAGCCAGCCAGACAACCACGGCGAACATCGCCGAGGTGGGTGTGAGGCTGGGCGGAGTAGGTCCGGTTCGGTTTGGAAGTAAATTCGAGGGGGGGGGGGTAGAATCTCCTGTCTGCCACGTGCAGACTTAAAAGCTAGATTACAATTTTTATGTGTCCACATGGACCTAAAAGTAGCTTAAAAATAAATACAACACTGAGAACACTAAAATCGTAGGCGAGCGCACTTCGTAATTTTGATTGTTGATACGGGGAACACAACTAAACGAAAAAACCCGTTCGAACAAATGACGACCTTGTGGTCTGATCGCCGACAAGGAAAGTAGGGTGGAAATAAAATTGTGGTTTAAAAAATTAGGATTTAGGTAAGTTTTCGGCCTAGAGGGGATTTCGAGAGATAAAAAGGGAACAAAAACAACAGAAAAGATAAAAGAACAAAATTGTACAAATATAAATGGGGAGAAAGAGGGATTGGAAATATGTAAAGTTGAGCAAAGATAAAAGTAAGGGGGTAGGGGTTGCGAGACGAAACTCTTGCCGCTACACCACCATTTCTTATTACTAAAATTGTTAATGAGTGTAATATATACCATTAGAAAATTTATTGTGATTATTAGGAAACACACATTAGTAAAATGTATAAAAAAATAGTGATAGGAAATAACATTTCGCAAGGTTTCTATTTATTACAAACCATAAAAAAATGTAAAAAATATTTTTTAAAATTTTAAATTACTAATAACTTTTTTATTTAACAATCTATTTTGTTAGAAAAACAATAGGGTTCTTCCTCTAGCTAACACTAAGTTACTCTCCAAATTTCAATACAATCGGATTTTTCTTTCTTGAGTTATCGTGCTTACAAGAAACGTGACGGACGGGCAGACAGACGGACATTTTGAAAGTTGTTCAGAATTCGTTCACTAACATAACGATATAAAATTTTTTTTCTCTACGAGCGATATTTACTGATTTAGAAATGTGCCGATCAAATACAATATACTCTTCGTTTTTGCGAAGAGTATAATTACTAAGTTATCGTTGATAAACCAATCGCATTTTTTCGGTGAAATTTTCGAAGCATGTAAAGTATTCTCGACAATTTTTGAGCATTTATAAATATATGTAAATATGGGAGAAATTTTACAAGCCAGTAGGTACTGCATAATATTACTGTATGGAGCTGCTACAGAGATACAGTTAAAAAAATTGAGCCGTGTCGAATAAATATTTTTTTTTCGGAACGCTTTAGAGCGGAAAAGTTGCCTGTTGTAATAAAAAGAGAAACGGCATAAAAAAAATTAAAATCGGTTAACATTTTCCGTTCGCGCATCGTACTTAAAGTTTAGGAAAAATTGCAAAAATCATGATATTTTTGTAATTTTTTTTCTGTTAGGTATTTAAAACTTTTAAAATAAACATGCTTTAGTTTTTTATGTTTGTTTTATGGTTTAAATAACCTAAGTAAATTAAATTTTGATCAATAATCTAATTTTTTTCGTTCGCGCAACGTCTTAAAAAAACAGAAATTTACCAATTTTTCGTAATTTTCACTGTGCAACTCTTCGCTCATGTTACTAGAACAAAACGACCAGAACTCACCACGTGGAGGTGGTTAGTTGCACGTCGAATTCCACTCGCACTCTACCCAACCAACCGTCCAATTTCTGGGTGAGATATTTACATTATATTTACAAACATTTTTTCATAGCTAACACAATAAGCCAAATATATGAGTACTATGAGTAGGATTCTTTGGCTTACTGTGATTTTCTATTTTTTCTTTTTTATATCTACACATTTAAAGTCTGATTTTTTGGAGAAATGAGGCATAACCGATCTAGATTTCAGTGTTGCTCGGATATAGCCATCTCTAGCTTCATGTCCACATGCTTTATTCGAGACCTCTGTCACAAGTTTAACGCACCACTCCACAGCCTGGGTGTGACAGGGAAACTTTTGTATTTCTCTGATGGGCTTAGTGTCAGAATTGATGAGTGATTTAATTTTCACTTAGGTCCCGCAGCATTGGGGGAGGATACAACACACAAGAATTCCAATTAATAATTTCAGTGTAATCGGAAGTTTGAAAGTTTATCTTCGGTGGTACGAAATTTCTTCTTCTTTGGGATGGTTTGTCTTGCTTTTAAGATCCTTCTGTAATCAAGCTTCTGAATATGTTCTCTTTCATCGACAAGCATTACTAACAGAACATTCTCTGGATGCGCAAAGAACGCTTTTCGTTCTATTACTAGATCAACAGCTTTAAGTAATTCGTCGGATAAATATCGTGATGTTTCGATTACTTGAACGACATGTTCTGGCATGTACGATATACATGCTTGTGTAGTTTGCCATAAATAATAGCAAATATTTTACTGACGGACCAAAACATGTCTTTCAAGCAATCCAAACATCACGGTATTTATCCGACGAATTACTTAAAGTTGTTGATCCAGTAATAAAACGAAATGCGTTCTTTGCGCACCCAGGGAATGTTCTGTTGGCAATGCTTGTCGATGAAAGAGAACATATTCGGGAGCTTGGTTACAGAAGGATCTTAAAAGCAAGACAAACCGTCCCAAAGAAGAAGTTAGAAGTTAGAAATTTTGTACCATCGAAGATAAACTTTCATAGTCGGGAATCAATCTTCTCAAAAGACGCTCCTAAAATGCCAGGGTGTGAACTCAAAGATACACTTTTGAAAAAATATGTACATTATCTGGAATGACTTTGCGCATCTAAATCCAGAGGGCGCCATTCTGTCCGCGATTGCAAAAAAGCATAAAAAAAATTTTTCCGAAAATTTTTGTGTCACTGAAAATTGATTAATTTTATGCTTATTCCTTCTAGATTCTGGTACTGCCAAATAATTTTCGAAATTATTGTTAACAAATGCTACAGAAATTGTTTAAACAAAGCATGCCCGAAGAGTGCACGGTAAATTTCAGTATCGAGACATTTTAAAAACTATTATAGATGCATACTTCTATGATATGAAATTTGCGGAATAGAATGGAGCAGTTTTTGGTGAAAGAATTATCTGCATTGTTTTATTGTTGTAAAAGATATGACTATTTTTGTACAGCGCTCCGTTATTTCCGCTATCGTTTTGGCTGACACGTTCGTGCGCTGTGGCCGATCGGTAACTTGCTGACAATATACTGTGATTGCAAAAAAATTACGATGCGTATTACTTATACGTAAATATTATCATTTGTCATTATGAAAAAAAACGAAGGTATTTAAAGATTAGTTTACTTGAGAACCAAAATTATTATATTTTAACTTAAAATATTGATTAGAGACAGAAAACCATATAACTAATTAAATGAACTTAAATTTACTTTTTGTGCTTGAGAAATAGAAATACAAAAATAATAATATACATACATACATTATACTTAAACTAAATTAACAGCTAATACATTTACCCTCTCAGTAGCAATCTATTATGCATTCCAACCCAGCTTTGCTACGACTGCAGTTTCCGATACATTTTTTAAATTTACATTTACAAAATACATTTTGAGAAGTTATATTGGGACGAACATTTATAGTTATTAATTTAGGAATAAGTACGTTATTTTTCAAATCCCAACCAAAATTAATTGGATCGGGAATTTCTGGGTTTATCTCAGTTGCACTCTTCCACAGAATAATTTGATACGCAGCTCTCAACATATGTTGATAAAAAGAATCTTCGGTAGGCGATAAATTCTTTATATCAGACTTATCGTCGACCATATAACATTTACTTCCACATCCAGTGGAAGTATAGTAACGACAAGAAAAAATTTGAAAAAGTCTTATTGTTCAAATAGGCTTAGAATGTCATAAAACGTCGAGATTTCAAGTTTGGGTGAAAAAAAATTCTGTTTGTCGATCTGTCTGTTTGTAATGTTTTTGGTGCGCACGATTACTCTGGAACCGTTTTAAGTTATTGACTTAAAATTTGGTACGTACGCGTATGTATTTTAAGGTGATCTGGAACTAGATTATATTTTCATCTTATTCCGTTGAAGGGATGGGGAGTAAACTGTAGTAAATAGATAAATCAAGCAGGAAAGAGTTCATAAAATTGGTATTTAGTATTTACGAGAGAAGCTATAAGGTCTCAAAAGTTTTTTCGGCATTAGCCACCCCCATTACCACCCCCACCCCATTATTAAAGGGAATTAAACAATTGTGATTTAGTGTGTGTACAAGAATCAAAAACCTCAGAATATTTTTTTACTTCATCCACCCCCAGTACCACCCCTCTATCACCACCTCCACCCCACTACCGATGAGGGATATCGTTTTATGGGTTTTTGGGGGTAGACGATTTCAAAAATTATATTATTAAAGTTCCATAAACAATTA
This sequence comes from Rutpela maculata, assembly GCA_936432065.2. Classification (NCBI taxonomy): domain Eukaryota; kingdom Metazoa; phylum Arthropoda; class Insecta; order Coleoptera; family Cerambycidae; genus Rutpela; species Rutpela maculata. Next base: position 2,504,202 of record OW386291.2, on the reverse strand, counting down.
TTTCCACATAAAAAAATTATTCGTTCTGAGAGACATGGATGGAAAATCTGGATGTGGAAGTAGTGAATTCCTTCCAGCGGTTTTTAAAAAAATACCGGGCCAGATTTTGAAAAGTAATGAAATCATTGAAGTATTCTTTGTAGTTCTTTATTTTCTGTATGTCTTAAACATTTTTTACAGCGTTAGTTTTTCCTTTTTTAAATAGAAAACTGACTATCACAGTCAGTCAAAGCATAAATGCACAAAAATAAATTACCCAAATTCATTTGAGCACTTATTGTCTTCTCTATAGTTAATTCTCGCACAGCATGATGAATCGGTATAAATAAATACATCAAATCTACGACACCATTATTCTAGACACAAAATACAGGGATAAGACAAAAATATCTGTTGTAGCTTCTATTATTTTTCTACCATACTCCAGATTTGATAATATAGGATGATCGCAAATATTCTAGTGTCGGCTTCATCATGATTATGATGAGAAAAATGCAATTGCGCTATTATTTTTGTAATTTCATCGGACACTCTGCAATAATAATGGAAATATACAGGCTATTAAACTAATACAAAAATTATTTTAAATATATTTTACATGAATTTATAAACAACACAGTTACTGTATACGCTACTCATAAGATTTTTTTGTTATTACACTACACCTGAGCAGGTAGTCAACAAGCCTAAAGAGAGCGAGGCAATGCCAGACATACATGTACACTGTATATCTACCAAAAGACGAGCCGGATCACAACGCGTGCTGTACAAAAATAATCGTATCTTTTACAACAATAACGCAATGTAGATAATTCTTTCTCTAAAAACTGCTCCATTATGTTTTGCAGATTTCATGTCATAGAAGTATGCATCTATCGATAATAGTTTTAAAAATGTCTCGATGCTGAAATTTACCGTGCACTCTTTGGGCTCTCTTTGTTTAAACAATTTCTGTAGCATTTGTTAACAACAATTATGAGAAGTATTTAGCAGCACCGGAATCTGGAAAGAATAAGCTTTCCGTTGGTTTGAAAATCATTAAGAAATGTTAAAAATTAATCCTGTAAATGCGGTGGGAATATAAAATTAATCAATAATTAGTGACACAAAAATTTTCGGAAAAAATTTTTTTACGCATTTTTACAATCGCGGACAGAATGGCGCCCTCTGGATTCAGATCCGCAAGGTCATTTCGGATAATGTATGTATTTTTTAAAAACTATATCTTCGAGTTCACACCCTATGATCGATTTAGTGGCTCCTGATTCCTGACTATCAAGCTTCCGATTACACTGAAATTATTAATTGGAATTCTTGTGTGTTGTATGTTCCCCCAATGCTGCGGGAGCTAAGTGAAAATGATATTAAATCACTCATCAATTCTGACACTAAGCCCATCCTAGAAATACAAAGTTTCCCTGTCACACCCAGGCTGTGGAGAGGTGCGTCAAACTTGTGACAGAGGTCTCGAATAAAGTATGTGGATATGAAGGTAGAGATGGCTATATCCGAGCAACACTGAAATCTAGATCGGTTATGCCTCATTTCTCCAAAAAAATAGATTTTAAATGTGTAGTAGATATAAAAAAGAAAAAATAAAAAACACAGTAAGCCAAAGAGTCCTACTCATAGTACTCATATCTTTGGCTTACTTGTGTGTTTGTAAATAGTTGTAAATATTATGTAAATACCACACCCAGCAATTGGACGGTTGGTCGGGTAGGGTGTGGGTGGAACTCGACGTGCAACCAACCACCTCCACGTGGTGAGTTCTGGTTCGTTTTGTTCTAGCAACACGAGCGAAGAGTTGCACAGTGAAAATTGCGAAAAATTGGTAAATTTCTGCTTCTTCTAAGACGTTGCGCTAACGGAAAAATTAGAATATTTATCAAAATTTTATTTATTTAGATTATTTAAACCATAAAACAAGCATAAAAAACTAAAGCATGTTTATTTTAAAAGTTTTGACTAACAGAAAAAAATTACAAAAATATCGTGATTTTTGCAATTTTTCCCAAACTTTAACGGAAGATGTTAACCGATTTTAATTTTCTTTACGCCGTTTTTCTTTTTATTACAATAGGCAACTTTTCCGCTCTGAAGCGGTCAGAAAAAATATATATATATATATATTTTTCGACCCACTCAGCGTTTCTCCAGCAGATGCGCTATGAGTCCTTTAATAAGGCTACCACTAAACACACTAAATATAGTGCTGTTAAATTATCATGTTCCGAACAGTTGATGCTCTTAATGGGCACATTAAGAGGGCTTATTTACAAACCCAGATGTGGCTTGGGAACAAAAATATTCGTCCAACTGATTGGGGATGGATTAATAATGAAGGATCTTTACTACCAATCAAAATGCTAAATATGCGTGCATCGGAAGAACTCCTCAAAACGATATTTTGTAATTGCAAAAAAGGATGTGGCGCAGCTTGTAACGCAACACGTGGAACATGCTCCGGTGACAACTGTCAAAATTGCCGTCCAATTACAGACCAAGGGGAGGAGGTCGATAGTGATGATAGTTCCTTTAATGATCCATAGATTTTCGATAATAAAACGTGCTATTATAATGTACATACAATTTTTATTTTCCCCTTTAAACTCGTTTAATAATTTCAATTTTTAATTTTAAGTAAACATGGTAGTTCATTTTATCACGAGGGCGGTTTGTAAGAGATGAAACGTTGCAATAGTTAGTTAAATTTGACAAACATGTCTCCCAGCCAAGATTAGTGTTTTTTGAGCCTTGTGAACCATAAACTGGCTGGCAGACGTTTCTTTTCGATTTTAATTATTTTTTTTGTCAAAATTTACAGTTTTGGTGCATTTTTCGCCACTTTGATGGCAAACCGACCGATAGAAATATCTGCCATTGGGTAATAGTACAGTACACACCAAAACAAATATTTTGCTCGAAATTTGATCCGGTAACTAAAGATTTTTTTTTCAATTTCCGGTTTCCCTATCCCTCCACCATACCAAAAATATCCAGAGAGAAGAAACTTTGGTACTTACATGGTCTCTTCGATTACCGTCTGGCAGACGGTAACTTTTCATCGTCGAATTTGCACGCTATTTCCTAGACTATTTGAATACTTTATCAACGCATACTAAAACTCAGAAAGATATCTCAAACGGTTTAGAATATGTTTAAAATATTATGTTTCAGTTCAGTCACGTTTAAGGCTGCGTTACCAAGGTCAAATATCGCGTTCATTAATTCGTCATTTTGCCATTATTTCGGGGAAAGTGTTCTTAAAAACGAACCAACAGAATTCAGATTTGATTTAATTATTGAAACTAGTTAACTTAAATCTGTTACGTGTCATATTTTATATTTGAATACTAAATGAAATTAAGTTTCTAAAGTTTTCTCCTCTGGATTATTAAACGTGAACGTATCCCTCAATCGTCCCTAATTTATCTATAATTATTTTATATTTTTTAATGGGACTCAAATATTCAAATAAAATGTTATACGTAATAGAATAAATATATATATATATATATATATATATATATATATATATATATATATATATATATATATATATATATATATATATATATATATATATATATATATATATATATATATATATATATATATATATATAAAAATCTGCATAATATTTGCTACAACAAAAGATTACTTGTTTAGAAAAATTTGCTGAATAACATTAATATTAGTTTGACGTTTTGCTAGTAGATGCCGCGACAGAAGTCGTTCGAAGTGGTAACACTGCTATAATAATACTAGAAAGACAGTAAGAGCAGGGTCGGACTTATTTTTCATTTCTCTAGTGTATGAAATAGATTTTAAAAGAATTTTAATTTACTTACCGATTGAATTGTACACATTATTACTGATGACATGTTTTTAAGATCGTTTAATTTACTTTTATTTATTATTGACGGGGCTCGGTCTCTTAAGTACGTAATACAAAAAGACTTGCCAATGGCTATTAATGCATGGCTCTTTTTTCAGGCTGTACGTAAAAGCAAAGCAGCCATTACGATTTTTTATTATTAAAATTGATACGCTAAGTTGTATTCTTTATATTGGAGCATATAATTTCACCCTTACTGCACAAATCCAGAATTTCTGTGCAGAAAAGCAAATTTTTGTTAGGTTCTACATTTCTTGTTCATTCTACATTTTCAATAACTTTTTGTTAATATTATTGCTAAAAAATTATTAGTATATCTAACAAAATATCATTATTAAAAAAAGTGATTACGATTATATCAAGGGACTAAATGTACCTATTTTTAATCCCAACTGTGAAGAATCAATGTCTTTAGGGATACAAAAGAATTATAATATTGTGGTAAATACACAAACTATCTTTGCACTCTTTAATAGTGTAATCAATAATTATTTTGAAACAGTAAAATGTCTCTTTTACTTCCCGAAGGAGCTCAACTTCACTCTGGGAGTTAAGTGACACTTTAGTATTTGAAAATGGTAATTAAACTCGCAATACAAAAATATTGTTTTGAAGACGTGAATGTTCAGATTTTTTTCCCATTCTTGTATGAATGTTTATTGAGGATGTAAAAGAAATTTCTACATTGTTCGCTATAATTTTCTCTTTATTAAATAAATAACTGTAAATTCTTGTTATACTCTTCGCAAATACGAAAACGAGAGTATATTGCATTTGATCGACACATTTATAAAACCGTAAATATCGCTCGCAAACAAAAAATTTTCATATCATTGTGTTAGTGAACGAATTCTGAACAACTTTCAAAATGTCCGTCTGTCCGTCCGTCCGTCACGTTTCTTGTAAGCACGATAACTCAAGAAAGAAAAATCCGATTGTACTGAAATTTGGACAGTAAGTTAGTATTAGCTAGAGGAAGAACCATATTGTTTTTGAACAAAATCGATCAGTAACAAAAATGTTATTAATGATTTGAATTTAAAAAAAAAATATTTTGTTTTTTATGTTTTCGTAATTGAATAGATATCTGGTGAAATGATGTTTTATTTTAATATTTAAATATTTATATATTTTACAAATATACATTTCATAATGTAATATACAACCGTGAAAATATAATTTTAGCTCGTCTCTTATAATGTAAAAATTGACGTTTTTTTACGTGTTAAGTGGTGGTGTAGTTCTTACACTTTTGACTCGGAATCCAAGGGTCCCGGGTTCGAAACCCAAATGGGGCATGGTATAGTTTTTTTAATTTTTACTTTATTTTACACTGAGTCTTTTACCAACTAAGTTCGTACTAAAATTAAACATGTCTAAAACTAACATTATTTACAAACAACTGCGAAGAGTATCCTATAGAATGTGTAACAATTATATAAAAAGTTCAGTGAACAGGCGAAGAGTACGTTTTTAGCTTGTTATACTTGTATTACACACAAACATAAACAAAATGTTCATTTCAAAGCAATTTGATTGGTCAAACTAGTTATATCAAAAAGTATAAAGGTTCGAACATGCCGAAGATGCTACGCAGCTAGAAGTCAGGCCGCAGTTTCCAGTTGACGCATTGAAGCCATCAATTTGTAAAACAAACCTGTGCATTTAAACGTGACTATACATACCCAGGATGTTAGCAGGGTGAACTGCTGCTAGATCCTTACAAAAGTAAGTTTAACATTAAAGATACTGAAAAAACAATGATATAATTATTATATTACAGGTATTTCTTTATTACAAAGTTTGGGAATTAGACGAGTTAGTCAACATATGTGCAGTGACTTTTTACTACTTTTAGTGATACCAACTTAGTTTTTGCAATGACACTTTTACTAAAAACTTTCTAACTTGAATAGGTCAAAAAATGTGCCATGGGAAAAACTAGATTGCTATCACTAAAAGTCACTACTCATATGTTGACCAACTCATCTAATTCCCAAGCTTTGTAAAAATGAAATACCTATAATATTATTATCATATCATTACTCAGTATCTTTAATGCTAAACGTACTAAAAGTAAGCTTAAAACTTAAATTTACTAAAGTAACACAAAAGACACTGAAAACAATGATATGATTATTAGGTATATTATAGGGATTTCATTTCTACAAAGTTTGGGAATTAGACGAGTTAATCAGCATGTGCAGTGTGACTTTACAACTGTTAGTTATGCCGACCCTAGTTTTTGACATGACACTACCAATAAAAACTTTTTACGTGAAATAGGTCAATTAATTTGATTTATTTTTTTGTTATTGTAGACAGTCAAATATTTTATGAAACTCATACATAAAGTATCCTAAATTTTAGATGTGTTTTGATGTTTGTTTAAGTATATATTAAATTTTAAAATATATTTATTTTCTAATTGCAGATAGTCGTAGAAAAAATATTGCATAAAACTCATACATAACGTATTTTTTTAGTGTTTCTTAGTCCTTTTGTCTTTTCTAAACTTGTCATTTGCGAAGAAAAGTATTACTTTATGAATTTTGTTACATAAATAACTATTTTCAAAGTCAATATTCAATGATAGTGTTTTGTTTTTGTCATGAAATTGATTTATCAAGGTTCTGCCACCCCTATAACACCTGGTCCCATTGGTATCTTGTGCAATAAGAAGAATATAATAATAATATATTTTTTTGCTACGATAGGATTAAAATTTGATCACTTCGCGATACTGTCCGTACTGGCTGTGGTACGGCCCACAGTGGGGCAAATAGCTCATTTTTTGGACAAGCGATAATTCCCAAGCCTGGAATTAATGAAATTTAAAATTTTTTTTTTTAAACTCTTCGTTATAAAATTGCCTTTAATTCTATCGTGCCCGAATTTTGAAATTTCAAAATTAAAGGACTTAAATTTTGAAAGTAAATTAAAATTTTATCAAAAGATTGTTTAAAATTATAAAAAATTGTTACTTGGGGTTTTTTTTTGGTTTCTAATCTCATTTCTGATCCCCGAATTTTGCGATTCAAAAAACCAAGATAGCGGATCCAATATGGCGGCCATAATATTTTTTTAAATGAAATGTACATGCACAAACTGTTAAAAATTATTACTTAGGACTTTTAAGGGTTTCTGATCGAGAATCTGAAATCTAAATTACGTAATATCGTAATCCAAAATGGCGAATCCAATGTGGCGGCCATAATATTTTTTTAATTGACATGTAAATGCGCAAATTGTTAAAAATTGTTACTTAGGGGTTTTAGAAATTGCTGATCATGAATCTAAAGTCCAAATTACGTAATATCGAAATCCAAGATGGCGGATCCAATATGGTGTCCGTAAGTTGAAGATTCTACTCGTTTATCATTTTACGTATTAGATTATGTTAGATTTATATCTTATCGTACTTTTCTAGCTGTTTGTTTAGGACTAGAAGCATTAGGTTATTTTAAGTTCATGGCTTACAATATTTTACTTTCTGTCATTTTATGACTTGACCAAATATTAGAATTAATGTTAATAGTTCTTGCCTAATAGCATTAGCTAATAGTATTTGTCTTTTGACTACTCTATGATTGGATATTTAAGGTTAATTTTTGATCAATTATTTCATTTTAGCACATACTGGAAATGCAACCCTAGAATTCAAAATTACGAAATTTTAACTGCAGAATCAGAAACCTCTAGGAACTAATTTTTAATGATTTTTGCATGTACGTCTTATTTTTTTTAATTTATAACAGTTATATTGGATCCGATATTATGGTTTCCAAAGTGACGAAACTAAAATATCCGAAACAAGATTAGCGAATTAAGCCCCTGAGTAACAAATTTTAGCAATTTCTTTCTTGATTTATCATTCTATTTAAACTTACGAAACCATATTGGATCCGCCATCTTGAATTTCGATATTACGTAATTTAGACTTCAGATTCATGTTCAGCAGACCCTAAAACTCCTAAATAACAATTTTTAATAATTTGCGTATGTACATTTCATTTAAAAAAATATTGTGGCCGCCATATTGGATCCGCCATATTGAATCCGCCATCTTGGATTACGATATTACATAATTTAGACTTCATATTCATGGTCAGAAACCCTTAAAAACTCTAAGTAACAATTTTTATCAATTTGCGCATGTACATCTCATTTAAAAAAATATTATGGCCGCCATATTGGACCCGCTATCTTGGCTTTTTGAATAGCAAAATTCGGGGATCAGAAATGATATTAGAAACCAAAAAAAAACCCCAAGTAACAATTTTTTATAATTTTAAACAATCTTTTGATAAAATTTTAATTTACTTTCAAAATTTAAGTCCTTTAATTTTCAAATTTCAAAATTCGGGCTCGATAGAATTAAAGGCAATTTTATAACGAAGAGTTAAAAAAAAAAAAATTAAATTTCATTAATTCCAGGCTTGGGAATTATCGCTTGTCCAAAAAATGAGCTATTTGCCCCACTGTGCGGCCCTGGAACACTTCTGTTGCCAACGACAGATAAGCAAATCACAACTCATAACTAGGCAATTGTATGGTTCCTGTTTTACCGGCAGAAACATTAGTTTGCTATTTCTATATAAGAAATGACTGTGGCGTGCAAACGCAGCCTTAAAGATATTGACCTATAATATTGGGACGCACTGTACACCTCACAGTGTAAACATGTTTTAAAAATTAATTTTTAATAAATCCAATTCCAAAACACAAATTAAGTACGCACATCTAATTTTAAGTTCCATCGAACACAGTTTGGCAGGGCATCAATCAAAATCAAATCATATAATAAAAAGGGAAGGTTAGTGAAATTCGCAATAACAAAAAGTGCCAATCCAATATCAATTCCAAACAGCCTTTTTATTAAGTCGCGCTTCCGCGTAATTGGTGATTAATATCTAAATACACTCTTTGTTATTTCGATGTTTTTTTAGCGAGAATATCAGAGAATACCAGTAGTCGTTAGACAGTTTTAAAATTTGATTTCTAATATGCGTGTGCCTATACGAGGTGGCACAGGTGCTATGGAACTCTCTCAGATTTTTTAATAATTCTAAAAATTTGAATTCTGAGGGAGTTATTCAGTGTATAAATTGAAATTTTTTGACACATATCTGCGACATAAATACCACTTTTTAACTTTTTCATCTTGAATAGCACCGCATAATCGTACATTGTACAATTACTTCCACGTCCAGTGGAAGTATAGTAACGACAAAAAATTTTTTTAAAATTTTTATTGTCCAAATAGGCTTAAAATGTCATGAAACGTCGAGATTTTAAGTTTGAGAGAAAAAAAAATTTCTGTCTGTCTGTCGGTCTGTCTGTCTGTCGGCCTGTCGGTCTGTCTGTAACTTTTTTTTGTGCGCACGTTTACTCTGGAACCGTTTAAGATATTGACTTGAAATTTGGTACACATATGTACTTTAACGAGATCTAGAACTAGATTATATTTTCATCTTGTTCCGTCGAAGGGTTGGGGGGTAAATTGGGGTAAATTTGGGGTAAATAGGTAAATCAAGCAGGTAAGAGTCCATGAAATTGGTATTTAGTATATACAAGAAAAGGTAAGGTCTCAAAAAAAATTTTGGCATTAGCCACCCCCATTACCACCCCCACCTCCTTATTAAAGGGGATGAAAAAAAAATTGTGATTTAGTGTATGTACAGAAACCAGAAACCTCAAAATATTTTTTTACTTCATCCACCCCCCACTACCACCCCCTATCACCACCCCCACCCCACTACCGATGTGGGGTATCGTTTTATGGGTTTTTGGGGTAGAGGATTTCAAATATTATATTATTAAAGTTCCATAAACAATTATTTTCACATACAAAGTTTTTTCGTTGTGAGTGACTTGGATAGAGAATCTGGATGTGGAAGTAGTGATTCCTTGGGCAGCGGTTTTTTTAATATACTTTTATTAGTAACTATCCATGTATATAAGTAAAAAGTCTAACCTATTTTTCAGTAAAACAAAACTTATTTCAGTCATTGGCGTGCATTTTTATTAAGGTAGATTTGTCTAGAAGTTATATTTTGCATTTTTTTGTTGAAAAACGAATGCATTGTTATTGATCAGCATGCTACTCTATGTTCAGAATTTGACAACATTTTGATTTTTGGTTTTCGAATTAAGGCCGTCTTAAAATTACCTATTTTAAATACACAATACATAATCACTAAATTGGTAACGATTTTTTTTTTCCTAAAAAGAGTCATTCTTCATTTTCTCTTTAAATTCACTTTTTTATCATCCCACATCATCGATACTTTCAAATTGCGTAGGCTAAGAATTTTCATTAAAAAATTGCTAAAAATTTTGGGTCGCAAATTATTCGGGCATTAAAGATTACCGAATTTGAAAGTATCGATGATATGGGGTGATAGAAAAAATTAATTTAAAGAGAAAATAAAGAATGACTTTTTTTCAAAAAAAAAAATCGTTACCAATTTAGTGATTATTTAATGTTTAAAATAGGTAACTTTAAGTGGGCCGTAATTCAAAAACCAAAAATCAAAATGTTGTTAAAATCTGAATATGGGGGTTCTACAGCATGCTGCTAATATTGCATTAGTTTTTTAACAAAAAAATGCCTATGACTTCTCGAAAAATTAATTAATTTTCTTAATAAAAATGCACGCCATTGACTGAAACAAGTTTTGTTTTGCTCAAAAATGATCTAGTAAAGGTCTTTGATACCGATCCAAATTTGATTGAAATTGGACGACCAATAACTGAGTTACGAAGGTGTGTTCATTTCACAGGGTCGGCGGAAGAGGTGGGTACGGTGGGTAGTACTACCCACCTGAAAAATCTGTAGGTGGGGAATTACCCACCTAAAGCCACCTGAAAAATTATTCTACACTATTAACATGTTTTTTTTTTAATTCCTCTGCACTACCTGAATTGATCACGTTTCACCGGCCCTACCACTTCAAATGGGTCACACTGTATATGGAAAGTCAAGAAGAGATAAATAAAAATGGTACAATATTAACAATGAATAAACAAATAACAAGAAGAGAAGAAATAACACGTATATAAGAGAACACATTTTATAAAAGAAAAAGAAATATAATTGTCAAAAGATAAAAAGCTTATAACAAAAGAATGAACCAGTAATAATACTAAAAAAAAAACATACAGCATAAATATTAAAAAAACAAATAAACTGAATTATATAGTAGTCTATATAATATCGTTTAAAAATTCTTCAATAGTATAATATCCTTATTTTTTTTAATAGTAATTTTAAATTTACCGATGTTCATATTTTGGATATTACTTGGAAATTTCTTATATAATGCAATATAATTATATTGAAGTGATTCTTTGAAAGTCGATGTCCTATGTTAAAGTATTTCTATTTCGAGTATTAAATAAATGATGTTTAGATAGACTCTTAAAACTATCCATATTTTTTTTGTATTAAGTAAACATTCATAATTATAAATACAAGGCATCGTCAGGATTTGTTTGTTTATAAAACTAGCTTTACAGCTTTATCTGGAGTCTAAGTTGAATATTATTCTCAGTGCACACTAGTGAGTCCTACTTCATTCAACATATCTTTTAGTTGTAGTAATGCAAAGTAAGCTTGATTCTGCTTTCTACATACATCATTAGTAGGTATGCTGTTCCCATGATAAATTGCTATTTACAAGGGTGCCATGAAATTTCAAGCAATCACTTAAAACTATTCCAGGTAAAGTAATGGTAAGCTTTAGGTTAAAATTTAAAAATATGATTTCATGCTCATTTAGCATTAGTCTGTTTCGATCGCACCAGGTACTCATCTCATTTAATTCAATATGAACTTTATTAGATAGTTCTTCAGGTCTATCAGCAGTTACCTTAATGGTTGTATCATCTGCATACATAATGTTGAAGTCATTTTTGATAAAATCTGGAAGATCGTTAATATAAATTAAAAACAGTAGTGGGCCTAAAATATATCTCTGAGGAACTCAAAAAAATGTATCAAAAATATCCGATTGCACTTTATTGCATTTTACACGAAGAGATCTGGTTTGCATAAATGAAATGAGGCATCTCCAATAATTTACCTCTGATACCAATAGCCTGTAGCTTATCAGCTAAGATATCTTTATTGATAGAGTTGAAAGCCTTTGAGATGTCAAAATATAATAATTAAAACCACTTTACGAATCATTATGACATTCAATAGGGTTCTATTCTGATAATAGATGAATCGAATAAAAAATCAAGCGGGGATCTGTTAAGAATTGCGACCTGTAGAGTGTTTCCGTACATACATACATAGGTACGTACGTGCACACTAACTGAAGGAGATGTACTTACGTTAAAAAATAAAATATCTGCATGAGATCCAGTGTTTCTATAATTAATTTAAAATATGTACTTCATAAAATTATAACGGGAAATAGGGCTTTAAAATTTATATTAATGAGAGCGCGAGTGTGTACGTTTTTGTTAAACTATTCATTTCCACTGAAAGCCGTGGCCTTTAGCCAAAGGGAACACAATAAATAAACCTTGTCGTCTAAATGCAAGACTGTAATGCACATACATTTTATGAAAACTACACGGCATATAAATAAATAACGGTTGGAAAATGTATGAAATTTCCATGAATGTGTTAAGGATCCTTAAAAAGCATTTATGGTGTCTTTTATTAACCAACGAAACAATTTACTCAATTTGTTCTGTATGTTCTTTTTATGCTATTTCACTCATTATTCTGAATTAGCTCAAGCAATTTCTATAAAATCTTTTACAAACTGTATAATATAGATCGGTGTTGAGTCGAATTTTTGATTTTTAGCTATAATTTTTTATAATTTTGATCTAAAATTGAATTTTTATTAGAAAATATCGTGTTTTTTTTCAATTGGTTTGTCATCTTGATGTCGGTGAGACCAGACGTGCTTTAAAGTGCTCTGTCACCATAAAAGTTTATAAAAGTTAAATAGTGACAACGTGTAAAAGATATATTTAAAGTATAAGTGGATGTGTTTGTAAAATAATATATATCTCGGAACATTTTCAGTAATTGATAAGAAATATTAGTTAGTGTTTAATTAGGTATACAAACCAAAACTTTACACAGTGCTTCCCCTCTAACGCAGTAAATTATAGTATATATAGTGCAGTGAAATCGTGCCAGGCGGCAAAGAGGAGAAAGAAATCACTAATAACCGAAGTAACAACAAAGGATAGGTTTTTACTATCTTATTTAAATTAGTAACAAACTCCCGATTTGCAATTAACAATGTACGTAGTGTAGCATGTAAAATCATTTGCATTGTAATGTTAAATGCCAAATTTCTTAGAATTACAAGCCATGCTCTCGATCTACAGCTGGCGAGGTGTAGGGTATAAATTACGCCCAGAACAATAAATTCTGTAACGCTTCTCTTAACACTTGAGTGAAATAACTAGTGGCACTATTTGAAACACAAAATAAAATACAAAGTGTCATATTCATTCGAGATAAAAAATATTGATGTAAATATTTGTATTTGAAATAGCCCTGTAGACGAAAATCTTTTTAGGGTTTCATTTCAAATAAATAATTTTTAATGATTAATCCAAATAACATACTTGTTTCAAAACGTAGTATTCTAAATTTTAATTTACATTTTAAATCTTCAAATTGAAAAAAAGGGATATTTATTTTTGAATGTTTATACTTGGCATCTGGTACGGTAAGGAATTTTATTAAAAAGTTTAGGACGGTAATAATAACAAGCAAAAAAGAAACAAGAAGCAATAACTCTCCAGAAAACACAAAAATAATGTATTCACTACAGAACGTAGGAACGAAGGCACATCAACCACTGGTACAAAAAATTGACGGCGACGGGAACTGTATATATGGAGCACTAAGCCATCAGATAGAAGGAGAAAACATAACAACCCCGACACACACCCACTATGAAAAATCAAGAAAAATGTCCATTATACTATTAGAAGACTTCAATGCACATATAGGAAAAGACGATCAGATGGAGGAGGGCAAAAGCATCATAGGAGAAACTTTACTCCACACATAGCCTAACGAAAATGGAAACGCGCTGAAAAACCTAGCACACATATTTAACTCAACAATAAAAAATACATGGAGCAAAAGTCAAACCTGCATTGACACCTGGAGTAATGGAAGCTCAATCTCACAAATAGCAGAGCAGAGCAGGGAAGCAGAGAGATAAGGGAAAGGATCAAGAACGTTAAAGCAAAAAGGACAGTAGAAATCCTACTGAAGAAAGCGCTAACATTAAACAGCAGCAAACTAAAAATAGGGAACCCATGTTACACGTGGAAAACAACAATAATCGAGAGGATCATGAACAAACTGGGAAAGAAAAGCGAGGGGAAAAATAATTTCCATAAAAAAAACATAGCAGCGATATATATTCTACCAGAATCAAAACCGAGAAATCAGAAAACTCAGAAAAGAAGAGAACTTGTAGAAGCAGAAATACAAAAAGAGGATCACAAACAGCAGAAACACACCTACACCTACACTGCCCATTAGGGTGGGCAGAAAACGCCAAAATTTGAATTTGCAGATGGGGTTTCTAATTTATTACTATGTACCTAAAACTAATTCGGGTAAATTTTTAATCAAATTAGTTAATATCTAGCCGGCCCCCCACGGCCTTGAAAATGAAAGAAAAGGCCAATTTAACATTTTTTATGACTCTCTATTAATGTCTAAACGCGTGTAGCGTGTAGCAAAAGTTTTCCGAATAAAATATTTTTCAGTTCCAGGGAAATTAGAAATTTTATACAAAAAACTTTATTTTCGTCAAATTCTACGTTTTAGTGACAAATTTTTATTTGGAAAACTTTTGCCACACGCGTTTAGACATTAATAAAGAGTCATAAGAAAATTTCAAATGTCAATTTGGAAAATGTTAAAAATCGATAAATTGGCCTTTTCCTTCATTTTCAAAGACGTGGGGGGCGGCTAGATAGGATAGGAACCGATGTGGCTAAAAATGTAGCCGAATTAGTTTTAGATGCATAGTAACAAATTAGAAACCACCCCATATGCAAATTCAAATTTTCGTGTTTTTCGGTCCACCCTACTGCCCATCCCCCACTCCTGTACCATGCGTCATGTGGCTCTCGCTGCTGACAAGCATGACCCAAATCCAACCCAGCATCGGAAACCGAGGAATCAGAAGACTCAGAAAAAGATGATTAGAAAAAGCAGAAACAGAAAAAGAGGAGCATAAACACTCCACATATTTCACAAGAAGATTCAGAAGAGGGTCATTCCATATCAAATCAACCAAGCCAAAAAAATTGACCTCTCGGATTTTAACGAATTTTGGTACACATGTTTAACCCCTCTAAGGTATTAAAAATCCAGAATTTCAAATTTTTCTGAGGAATGGTTTTTTTTCTATAGGACTCAAAATAATACAAAACACTTAATTACAACAGAGGTATTTTTAATAATTATTATCTCAGGATGCTGAGGAAGAAATTTTTTGTGTAAGCACTCGTTTTGTAGCTTATGGACTAAAATTTATTTCTATTTAAAAAATGGACATAATTTCTTTGTCTCAAGGTCACCCTCAAGATTATAAATGCTTAAATGGTATTATCTAGAAAAGTAATTTTTTTTCAACTCAAAAAATTAAGTAATATTAACTGAACTTTCCTGTACCTCTGTGTCAGTATTGAAAGTGGGGCGACCACAAATAAGTAAATAAATAAATAATAAAAGTGTGGGTACATGCGTTGTATAACATATCGCCTAACCGCGTCGCTCAGACTGGCGCGCGACCCGTCGTTTGCCGCGAATAGTGCATATTTAGATGTATAATTATCAGGTTTTGAACATTTTAAATCAAATTAATTTATATTACTTAATATTATCAATAGAACAATGTATATAGACTGGCGGTACATGACCAGTCAGGTGCAACGTTTTTAAAATGCATGCCAATCATATATATTAATGAAATTACCATGAATATGCCAGAAATGCAAATTTTAGGCAGTCGTCGCGTGCACAAGGGGGTGCAAATCGGTTTTTTTGTGTCTTTTTTTTGGGTTTTATTTTTTTATTTTTTTTAATGGATGCCAATAGTGCCAAACGAAAAGCCGTGAAAAAAAATCCAGCAGAAATTCATTGGCATGCAGTTTCCGCGCTCAAAACAACTGTTAATGTGCACATTAAATCGTAAAATTTTTTGGTGTTCTTGATTTTGGATGATTTTGATTTTGGATTTTTTTTGAAGGCTTTTCGTTTGGCACTATTGGCATCCATTAAAAAAAATAAAAAAATAAAACCCAAAAAAAAGACACAAAAAAAACCGATTTGCACCCCCTTGTGCATGCGACGACTGCCTAAAATTTGCATTTCTGGCATATTCATGGTAATTTCATTCATATATATGATTGGCATGCATTTTAAAAACGTTGCACCTGACTGGTCATGTACCGCCAGTCTAATAGTGCCTCAGTTTTTAAACTTAAGTGTTTTAACCCATTTAATATTGTCGACTACAAGTCTACGGCATTAAAAATTTTTAAGAAATGTAAGTGGAAAGATATGGTTTTGAGAGGAAAACTTATTCAAATAGCAATAAGAGTACTGAATTTAACCTTGGAGATGGCTAACCTAGTATTGAATTTGAGGAAATTTCTGGCTTTGTCACTGCCATGTATTATGATTTCTGGTGGCTAGGATGTGTACTAAGTAAAAATGACGAAACAAAGGAGGTGACAATCAGTTTTACTTCCACATCCAGTGGAAGTATAGTAACGACAAAAACATTTTTGAACATTTTTATTGCTCAAATAGGCTTAGAATGTCATGAAACGTCGTGATTTTAAGTTTGATCGAAAAAAAAATTTCTGTCTGTAACTTTTTTTGTGCGCACGATTACTCTGGAACCGTTTGAGATACTGACTTGAAATTTGGTACACATATGTACTTTAACTAGATTATATTTTCATCTTATTCCGTCGAAGAGTTGGGGGGTAAATTAGGGTAAATGGGGGGTAAACAGGTAAATCAAGCAGGTAAGAGTCCATAAAATTGGTATTTAGTATATACAAGAGAAACTAAGGTCTCAAAAATTTTTGTGGCATTAGCCACCCCACCCCTCAATTATTTAAGGAGATGAAAAAAAAATGTGATTTAGTGTGTGTACAAGAACCAAAAAACCTCAAAATATTTTTTTACTTCATCGACTCCCACTACCCCCTCCCCTATCACCACCCCTACCCCACTATCAGTGTGAGATATTGTTTTATGGGTTTTTGGGGTAGACGATTTCAAATATTATATTATTAAAGTTTCATAAACAATTTTTTCCACATACAAAATTTGTTCGTTGTGAAAGACTTGGATAGAAAATCTGGATGTGGAAGTAGTGATTCCTTGGGCAGCGGTTTTTTACATCCAAGTGGTTCTTCCCGATCATTTCTGTATCCAAATAAACCCGACGTTTTCAATGTCAACCCAAAAACAATACTACTTAAAGTGGATCCTGTCACTGAAACGGAAGGGTCTACAAGCTTAGCCAAGCTGAAATGGCATTATCTGATACGGTTTCAAAATTGTATAAAAAAATAACAATTATATATTAACAAAAAAATTTTGTATTGGGTACCACCAACAAATGTTTATCTTTTACGTACAACATATTTCATTGTATATTACCCATTTATGATTTAATTATGCTTATTACCGGATTCATGTTGTCATGTATGACAAAAGTGGTTGTGGCAGGGAAACGTGGGGGGGTTACACAAACCTATTTCAAAGACTAATAATAACGACTCTTTTGATATACATATATGTAAATTCAAAATCATAAATTGCAAAATAAAATATTAAACTTTGCGATTAGTGTCTTGAAAGTACACATTGTCCTAAAATAATATTTTTTGTACATTTTTCCGTTGTTGCCCCACTTTGAAATTGTATGCAATGGTAGATATGACCATTAGGGACAAATACAATTTTTTAAATAATTTTCAAAAATATACTTTTTGAGAATAATTACTTTTACATTTGTGACCTTGACCTCGACCTTTAAATTTGAGGTTGCAACATTTTTCAACCTCAAATAGAAAAATATTGTTTAAACACCATAAATTGACGTTTGTCCCACCCTTGTATCTCTCACCATTTTGGAGATATTGTGATTTAAAAATCCCCATTTTCCAAAATTACTAACTTTCTTTTAATTTTCAAAGACGTGTTACTCAAAAACCAATAATCAAAAAAAATTAAAAAATTGAAATTTTCATGTTGTTGACAGGTACAACACTTTCACCAAAAATTATCAAAATCGGAGAAGTCAAGTTTCAAAATTTTATTTTTACTGGTTGATTTGGCATGGAATGACCCAAGAGGCAACTGCCCAGAACCAAAAACACAAGAAAGGGAGCTTAAACACTCCCTCACGACACAATGCGGTAACGCATCTCACAAATACCTACACCTCCCATCCTATATTCCTTTACCATGCACCATGTGGCTCGCGCTGCTGG
This sequence comes from Rutpela maculata, assembly GCA_936432065.2. Taxonomy (NCBI): domain Eukaryota; kingdom Metazoa; phylum Arthropoda; class Insecta; order Coleoptera; family Cerambycidae; genus Rutpela; species Rutpela maculata. The sequence continues at coordinate 2,485,775 of OW386291.2, read as the reverse complement.
TAACAAATATGACCTTGTCCAACCCAGCGTGGACGTAGCGGACCCAGCTGTATAACCCTGGGAGTGGCTGCAATGCCTACCGCACGCTGGTAAATCAATCAATCAATCAATCAAATCAATCAGAAAATATCGTTTTCTTCAATTAAAATCAATCTACAGGTCACAAATGTATATAAATTTGCACAATTTTAGTTTTAAACCTTTACTTTATAAATACATAATCGATCTGCCAAAGTAGATTTTTCACTTTCTTTTTTTTATTCTTGACAATTGCCAAAATCGCTGTCAGATTTAAAAATTTGCAAATGTGTTTTTCGTAAGATAATGTGAGTTTTCACAGAAGACGAGTTATAAAGTGTTTTAAAACTTTCTAGTTCCATAATTGATATTAAAACAAAGTTTTCACTTTTGTCAACTGTCAAAATTTAATGAAAATGCCATTTAAACACAAGTCTACAAAGGAAAAAAAGGGTCTTCTCCTAAAGTTCTCATCTAACTTTTCTGAAGTATTTTGACTCCCTTGTCACACTCAAAGAAATAGTATGGGTAAATTCAACAAAGAAAAATGGTTAACTAATAATATCGTTCATTTTGTTAAACCAAACTATATTGATGGTATTTTTAAACAAGAGGTGATTGTTATTTTAATTAATAAAAAGTTGTCGTACAAGAAAACAAACATTAACTTAAAAAATAGATGGATAAGACTATTATTTTGTTCGTCTGACTATTATTTTGTTGAATTCTGTCAAATTAAACTAGATAATAGTATATTTTATTTTTAACTATTATCGAATTGTAATTCTAACCCAGTATTAGTTCGCTGTATTCTTGTACTTGGTAGACAAACCAATATTATTGTCGTCTTCTAGAAGTTCTAAAAGAATTACCATAAAATTTGCTTCCTTACCACGTAGTCTATTACAGAAATTATTTCCAGATGACGCCACATACAAATCACTGACAATAATCAATCATGCATTATCTTATACTCTTATGAATTTATATAAAATTAATAACATGATTGCAATGTTCAAATTCTCTCGGGGATCATCGATATATTTGGATGGATCTTAGAAACGATCTCTAATCTTTGGTTTGGGTGGTCTGATGTCTCAATACTGAGATTTTGGCTAACCAAAAAAAAAACTTCATCATACAATAAAGTGTAGATCAACCTAAAAATTAGTTGGTGAACAAAAAACAACTGTACTATTTAATTGTAGACCAAATTGAAAATGGTTAGTGAACATAAAAAAATGTCATTGTACTATTTAATTTGTTACAAGAAGATATGATTATTAAACTACTATTTGTTTACGAAAACAAATAAAGTTGTATGACTATTCTTTACTGATTGATTTAACTATGAAACTAGATAGGCGCGATTTCATATGATCTTTTTGGTTGAATTTTCTTTGAGTGCATTCGTGAAAAAATTACCACTCGTACTTGTTGCATAAATTACTATTTTATTTAATAACGATAACATTTGAATGGTAAGAACGATACATTCAGATAAATTGTATTCTTTTGACGCAATAATTACAATAAATAATTATAATTAATGACGACAGACCACAATAATGGAATTGTCTGATCGATAATATGTCAAATAATAGGTGTAGCGATTTTAATTAGGCCAAATGTTTCAAACATAATAAACATACGTAATTAATGTTATTGAATTAGCTATATAGGGTATGATAAAATTACTGATAATTTTAAACGTCAAATAAAAACTTACCGACAACAAAAAAATACGTATTTATAAACACAGAATTTATGAAATTTATTTCTTAAAAATATCAGGAGAGCTGGTTGAAGCCCATTGTATAGCCATTAGGGTGGCCCATCTTTTTCGAAATCGAAATTATTTATTTCTGACCCCTGCAAATGGTTCCATTTGAAGAAAAAACAGTCCCCTCAAAATATTATTGAGGCAAATTGAAGGCAAGGGGTGCCGCAGAATGCATTATTATGCAATAATAAAAGTAAATGGAATTATTTACATTCTTTGGTTGATGCATTGTTTTTTTTTTAATCAGCAACATTTATCTTTAGAATGACTAATCAAGTCATACAAATATCAAAGACATTATCTGTTATGACTATGACATGTGTCATACTACTGTAAATTCGTAGTCTAAGAAAACTAGCCTAGAAGTTTTTGAAATAAAACTCTCGTTTTATCTTTGTGTATTTTATTATGAAACGTTTTTTTCATACATAGTACCAAATGTTATCCTAAATCTACAAGACATATAGTAATAAAAACAATATTTTTTGCACTAGGCCAAAGCATGCGACAGGGTTTCTTTTTTTACATTTGGAAACTGTGATTTATAATCATTTACAACTTGGAGTAAAAACTGTTTTTGGTCTTCATTTTTTGTTAAAATGTCATTATAGTCAGTAATAAGTTTGATTCCTCTCTCAGCTGCATCATTTACAACTTTAATTTTGTTTACAATATTGAAACATCGGGTATAACTTTCATTTTCCCTCCATGTTGTTGGATCATTTTCCAAAAATTCCATAGACAAACCTAATTTTTGAAAAAACTGTTTAGTGTTTTCGCATATGAAGTCCTGAATTTCCTTATTTTCAACGTCAGTAATGTTACTAATCATAAGTCGTTTAATACCCTCTTGATTTGGTGCTTTCCTATTCAAAGCTTTAACCATTTCTCTTTTAGTGGTAACTGAAATATCGTCATCAAAGAAAGATAAGCCAACATTTACTGAATTAAGGTACCACAAATGGTTCACTATTTTCCTACTTGCGGCTTGAGATATTTCTTTGTCAATATTTTGATAATTAATGAGTTCTTTACACAAGTCTAAGTCATGAAGCGGTGCTTTACTAGCAAATGACGCTGTAAACCAGACCTTTACATAAACCTTTACAATAAAGAGACATATATCTTCAATACCCATTTTTTCTTTTTTAGTTAGTTGGAACTGATCTTGGAAAAAAAATATTTTTAGACAGTAAATGGCTTTGGCCATCCAACGTGCATGATGAAATGCCCCTGGTTGATAGAATGTCGTGTGAGTGGGCTCTTCTTCAACAAAAAGTTTAGAAAGCATTAAAAATTCTTTATAATCATCACGAGGCTGTTGCAAAGTTAAAGCTGCATTTAGAAACTTTACAATTTCGGCTTTAACTGGTAGTAAAATGTGTTTAATTTTTGATACCTGAAATCCAGTTTTTAGTTTATTTTGATCTATTTTAGGCCAAAATTCCCTAAAACGTATAAATAGTGGCACATTTGGACCAGATGAGGAAGGCATTTTTGTGTCAAACACACTTCTCAAAACCACTTCAAAAATATGATGTCTACAAGGAAAATATAGAATATCTCTTTCTAATTTTTGTTGCAATAGTGTGGCTGTCCCATTTATATAACCCATATTTGATGCTGTTGTATCACAACACAAAGATATTACCTTTTCGTCCAAATTCCATTCACAAAGCACATCATAAACTGCTTCAGTCTGTTCTCTTCCAGTTGAATTGGGCAAAGCTGGTACTCCAAGTAGTTGTTCAATATCTCCACTAGTAACTAAGATAGCAAGTCTATCGATATTTCCCATTCCAGTGAGAGCAGGTAAAAGTTTTCCATCCCAATGGATGACTGGGGCCGGCAATTCAGAATTACCGAAGGCAGTTTTTAATATTTCAGCTCTTTCTTCGCGGATGGGTTGTCTAGAGCGCTGAAGTGTGGTTCTGCTGATGGACAAAGATGTGGTGTCATGTCCTAGTGCTTCTGCTACTGCCGTCAAAATATAGACTCCATACCTGTCGCTTATTTTGCAAGCATCAAATGCAGCGGCTATTTTTGGTGTGATGATGTTACATGTTCCATACAATCTCCTCTTTTTTGGCTGTGACGGGCCAGGCTGGTCTTGTAACAACTCTTCTTGGGCTTCGATTATTTCATCTTCATTTTCGTTGGAGTCGGCTGAATTACTACTTGATGATGGACAGGTGACTGTTTCCTCTAATCTAGCTTTTTCTTGTTGACTTCGTTGCATTCGTTCGGATAATTTCTGTAATTTCTCCTCAGCTGATTTTTCTTGAGAAGCAAGTTGGTAATCAATACCATGCATAAATCCAGGACGTCCCTTTTTTCTTTGGTTAATTAAAAACTGCTTAAATTCATCTATTTTCATCAACTCCAATGCATTTGCATGAGAAATGTCAAAAGGATCGTCCAATTTTTCAACGAAATTTTTTTCTTTACCTCCCGCACTGGCCCTTTTAGCCGATTTTTGTAAGTTCCTCCACTCTGCATAAAGTTTATCTAGTTGTTTAACACAATGAAAATCCTGACGTGTCGGAATGCGAGCTTTATCCCAAAAAACTGACACCTCTTTTATTGTTAATTTAGCACTTTCATGTACACTTAGCTTCACTTCACGAATGTTATAAAAGAGCACTTGTAATACTTGTCTATTAGACGACAATTTATTGCCAATGATTTGTGACGAATAGTGTCCAACTAAGTAAATGAAAGTATCCTTTCGTAAGGATCTAACATCAGCCATCGTTAAACGTTTTTTCAAAAAGGAACGTATGCTAGAACTTATAATGTCACCACTGTAAAACACAATTGCAAACTGACATAAAAACCTACCGTAGGTGCATTATATTTCCAAACTTCCAAAACAAATAATTTCTAGGAAATAATTACACCAATAAAACATTATGAGAAGAGAGGTAGATATTTGTATTTTAAGTAAAATTTAAGTGTATTACCGTAATAAAATCTTATCTACAAATTTCTACCTGAATGCGGCACGGGTTACCGTTCACCGAATTATCTGAAACTTTGACATAAATTATTCCTAGTATAATAGTATATTTTCGTGGGGTGAGACTTAAAAAATACGCAAAAAAAATTCACCCCCTATAGAGATGGGCCCCTAATAGCCATACATTTCTCAACAGTGGCAGACGCGTTTTGCCTTCCCAGGCTCCTCAGTGCCACATGGTAGAGAAAGAACGAAAATATAAACGCTTCTACCAATTTTCTGCATAACATAGCCTATCTGTTTTTTGACCCATGAGTAATTCTCACAAGGAATTTCCTGTTTGTATAATATAAATAATGTATCATTGCCGCTACGGTGAAAATAAATTTCTCTATTATCTCCTTATTTGTTAGTTCTACCCTAAAATCAGATGTTACCAATACTGTAGGGAATAAGAAAAGCTTCAACTTTTCTAAACTGTTTTTCTCTATTGCTAATACTTTACGATTTACGGCCGCCAGAAAGGTGAAAATTTGTACTTCACGCAGATTATTACAATTATATTTCACGATTGCCTCCTTCATATTTACATAGTAACACATGTACTTTCCGTCTCCTGAACGATTTGTCAAAATGTTTAAAATGGGTTTTTTCCTTTTGTCCCTTCCCGGACACCTTACTGGGCGAGCCGCTATTAATTCGTTTTTCTGTGTCACTTTGTACATGTGTAACTCGCACTCACACGTGTACAGGGTGGACCATTAATAATAGGCCATAGTTCAAGGGTTAGATTCTTTGGACCAAAATATGAAGATGTAACCAAACATGCTTTAGTAAATTGTTGGTGTGGATAAAGATACAGGGTGTCAAAATTGTATTTTTTTTTTCCTTTTTGCAATATCTCAACTACCTCTTGACCAACCGTCTGTCAATTTGGCAAGGAAACATTTTTTAAGATATTGCCTGCTCGATTTGCTGGGAATAAGTCAAGAAATTGCACTTTTCGCTGCTTCAGACCCTTCACATGTTAGATCTTTATCACTTTCTGATAACATGTTTTACGTTTTTATCCAGTTCCAATGATAAAATTTTTGAATAAACTGCCACCAACTCAAGATTTAAAAAACGCGTGTTTTCTTAATAAAATTGTTGATTGTTTACTAAAACTTGTTTGTTGCGTTGCTACCGTTACTGGCGCGCCAAATATTTGATATTAAAATATGTGTAGATGATATACATGTCAAATAAGTTAATTGTAAATGTCAAAATTTTCTCTTCACATTTTTAGTAAATTTTGAACTGTGAACGGAAAAAATGTTTGATACTCGATTGCGAAATTCTTTTGCATTCTCGAATGATTTTTCATACTTTCATTCTCGAATGCAAAATAGCTTTTCGCAATCTAGCATAAAAAATAACTGTTTCGGTTATGGTCGGTACAATTTTAGTTTAAAATTACAAAGGAAATGGAATGAATCTTTTTTTTAATGGAGTTTGGTCAATTGCCAGCCGAAATTTGTTAAGTCAATTAAATTCTTAAATTAATCTATTGTTCATATAACATACTTTCTGAGTACGTGTGAGAAAATATCCTATACCTCTGTCTAACCTAATAACGAGAGAGGGAAAAATATATATAGAAGATGACGAAAATGAATATAACAGGATCACACGTTTCTCGTCCTGGGGTCTGTCAGGACATCTTAAAATAGACACTACAGGGAAAATGGAATGAATAATACTTATTTTTACAGCACAAAACCAGAAATAATAAGGGCATATACTGGTGTTTTACATCAGATTTGCATAATTTATAGAACAGTCCTAGAAAGCGTGACCAACAAAGTATAATAGACGAGTACCTCAAATAATGTATAAGTGTAATTACCCTTAAAACAGTTTTAGGAATTAACTAATTATTTTATGTCAGAAGTTATACGTGTTAGAAGCTTTTGCAAATTAAATTATTTATTTAATTAATTATATTTGTATTCCTATGGAATCTCTGTTGATTGACGTTTATTGTAAACCTCTTAGATTATATCTTAAGTACTGAATTGGTACGGTTACTTTACACGCATGTTTTCATTATACAGTGTTTTTTAAATTAGTGGATAAACTAGATAAACACAACATACTTGTAAAAAATTATAGAAAAGAATGTGTTCTGAATAACCTAATGTTGGAATCTGCTTTTCTGTCAACTTTCTATAGTAATTTTTTTTTGTTAGCGTCACTTAAATAAGAACTAAAAGATAACAGAGTTTATGAAAGTTCTTTTATTGGAAAGGTGTACCTACTTAAAATCAACCCTAAAAAACAAGCAATCAAACAACTTATGTACTTTTGGGTAACTTGGGTAACCTAATGTCGAAGTGTGATGATACGCTCTCAGATGCTGAAAAGTAGTTTACATCTAATTTTTTAACACTTAATGCAACTAAAACAATAGAAATGATCTCAAGTACAAGCAACCCACCAAATAACTCCATAAATAGTAAATTTGTAAGAGTTTCATTGACCAATATCTTCGTTGGGATGCTCATATTGATTATGTTGCTGAACAATTGTCAAAAAAATGTATATTACACCAGGCAATTATTTAACTCAGTATCTTTATATGCAAGTTCGTTGTCGAGATATTTTTACAATAATGGCGGAGGTTTCGGGGATACGCACACCGCCAAGCAAACATATTTTTACATTTTTAAAAAATTTAACCTTAAAAGTTCTGAATACTTTAATTTTAAACTGTGATTTAATTTTATTAGAACAAGGACAATTTTGTGAGGGAAATAATTAGGTCCGTATGTAATATAAATACTAATTTTACTTAAATAAAATTCATACTACTGTAAGTAGTAGAAATTAATTTATTCTATATGCATAGTAGGATTACGTAATATTAAAATGTCCTGGCATTATAATAGGTGTGTACTCTTATCAAACGGAAGAAGGGTGGGCGCTCAAAATGTTTGCTTTTGTCATATTTAAAGGGGAGAATAAATTATATGCATATGCTTGAGAATGATTTAAAATAAATATCAAGAATATTTTCGCAAAGGATTTTATGTTTATCTTTTTGTTATCTCACTAGCCCGCTTAGAATTCGGGTTGAACAAACTGGAGATTTTAAGTAAGTAGAATTACACATCTAAAGCTTCCATATTCAGGAGATCCCATGGGAAAACTTCTTATTCTTGATCTTAATATTTTTTTCATAATATTCATTTTGTCATAATAGTATAAGAGCAAAAAACTATGACGACAATTTTCACTCCAGGCTTTTTTTTCTTTTACATAAACACCACATATAGTAGACAATCCCCAAATCCAAAGCTAAAGCTGTCCGGAAGGGGATTACACATTTGAAAAGACGCAGACATACATTCATACTCACCGGTATTGTCAGTGCTGGGGCTAGGGCTCGAACCCAGAACGCGATAAACAGTTGATCAGCGTATTCACTATTCAATATGCCTTAACCGAGTGACCTACCGACGGTAATAATCTTGGTTGTTTGTAAAATTAAAATTTCAGAACCATGCTAATTACAATTTTTATTCATTATCTCTAAAATGACAATTTCATGAATCCCATTTTGGCGTGGGATAAGGAACATTTTAACCTCTTAATGCCGAAATTTTCAAAAATTCCAGTCCCAGAAATAAATTTTTTTTTGTAATTACTTATTTTTCACTAAAAAATCGACACTTTCACTTGAACAACAACAGATGATCATTGTCATAGGTGATTTAATGTGTGTACAAGAACCAAAGGCATCGTTTTTTTTTCATCAGCCGCCCCCACTACCACCTCCATCTAATTATTAAAGAGGACAAAAAAATAAAATTGTGATTTAGTGTATTTTAGTGCGTGTACAAGAACTAAAAGCCTCGATTTTTTTTCTATAAACCACCCCCACTGGAAATTGGGATGTGGAAGTAATGATTCCGTAGCAGCGGTTTTCTTTTTGGACAACAGGATAATAAATTCAAAGTTTTTAATAATACTTGACCCTATAATGGGATGATTAAAAAAACATTTTTGTTGAAATTTTTACAGAATTTATCCGCCCTGTTAATAGCAGTTGAAATCCAGTGATTTATTTGTCGATAATTAATTAATCACGATTGTTATACGATTATAACAAGAGTAAATAGATTAATAACGTGGATATTTCTACAGTACTTTGAACCCACACTGGAATTTAATCAGGTTAGACGACTTTTTACTTAACGATGTCCCTACTAGTACTTATAAAATTTCCCGTTAGTTGAGGCGTCAACCCTTAGTACAGCAAAAACTCTTACAAAGATTTTTGGGACAAGGTAAATGAAGGAAGTTTTCTAGACAATGAGTGGTCTATAAAAAGTTCTAATGATATCATTCTCATTCTGTTCGTCTTGCGTTCAATACCACCATCAATTATGTTAGGAAGTTTAATACACCTTCCTCTATATAGGGTGTCCCAAAAGTGGACGATCAGATGAAGTGAGGTGATAGAGGAGGTAATTTCCAATCAAAATAACCATACATGTAGTTACACAATTGTTGACGATTCAAAAGTTATTTCAATTTTTGTATTTTTCCCTGAAATCGGCCACTAAAAATTAGTTTAATAATAATAATAGTAATAATAATAATATTACCCTTCTGGCATCGGAGACAGAGAGAAGGGCGACTGGCTTAACAAAATAATAATAATAATAATAAATAGTTTATTTATGTTAAAATCATAAAACTATACACACATCTAAGAAAAGGGTTTTTACATAAATTTTGGTAAAAGCACATATAATTTCACACGTATAAATATGTACATAATTTTATAAAAACCGCTGCCCAAGGAATCACTACTTCCACATCCAGATTTTCCATCCAAGTTTCTCACAACGAAAAAAAATTGTATGTGGAAATAAGTGTTTATGGAACAACCAGCATTTTATCCGGCAGTTTTAATCTTCAGGTACATGAATAAGTATTTCATTTGACGTTTTAAAAGTCGTATTCGGACACATTGGCACCATACAGGGTGTTTCGAAAAGATTGGGACAACGCTTAGCCGTAGATACTTGACATCAAAGCAAGTCGATTTAACTCAAAAAGTAGTGGTCTAACTCTTTTCGTTTTCAAGATATAGGGTGGCAAAGTAAAAAAATTGTATTCGTAATTTGTCTCTATCTTGGAGACTATTATACGTATCTACTTCAAAGTTGGTAACGACATGTTTTTCAGGTTGATAATTACAATGGTGATATTGCCGATGCCATATTTTATAGATGGTGCTAGTTACAGGACTTTTACGTGACACTTTAAGCCATAACTTTTTTGAGGTTAGGTTTTGGACATCGTCTTCTACTATAATCGAAACGCAATTTAGTTTCCTAAAGAAAAGGTGTACTTGTTTAAACGCGATAAAATGCACCCTTTCAGAGAAATACGCGATTTACAACTTTGTCACACACCAGTTCGAAGAAATTCAACATCCCGGGTGTTTTGAAAAGATTGAGACAACGCTTAGCGTAGACTCTTGACATCAAAACAAGTTGATTTAAAAGTAGCGGTCTAACTCTTTTCGTTTTGAAGATACAGAGTGGTATTATTACAAATTTTTTTTTCATATTTTGTCTCTATCTTGAAGAATATTATACGTATCTACAACAAGCACTATTGACGACTTCAAGACATCATACTTGACGTACTAGGTGTACGTCAAGTATAATGAATAGATAAGAAAACCGCTTTTAGGTATAATTGAATTTCCTCGAACTGGTGTGTGATAAAGTTGTAAATCGCGTATTTCTCTGAAAGGATGCATTTTATTGCATTTAAACAAGTACACTTTTTCTTTAGGAAACTAAATTGCGTTTCGATTATAGTAGAAGACGATGTCCAAAACCTAACCTCAAAAAAGTTATGGTTTAAAGTGTCACGTAAAAGTCCTGTAACTAGCGCCATCTATAAAATATGGCATCGGTAATAGCACCATTGTAATTAGTGATCTAAAAAACATGTTGTTACAACCTTTGAAGTAGATACGTATAATAGTCTCTAAGATAGAGACAAATTACGAATACATTTTTTTTTTACTTTGCCACCCTATATCTTGAAAACGAAAAGAGTTGGACCACTACTTTTTGAGTTAAATCGACTTGTTTTGATGTCAATAATCTACGGCTAAGCGTTGTCCCAATCTTTTCGAAACACTCTGTATAGTACTTCTTTTATATACTTTTCTGAGAATTGTCAATTATTGGGATTTTTTGAAACGTAAAATAAACACAAAAGTGTAAACTGGCGCCGTCACTACAATTTTCAACCTCGATTTCAATGCAAATGCTATGTTAAATTTTATATCAATAATAAATCATTTTTTTTAAGTGATGATTGAGATGTTGCCATGCAAATTGCCAATGTGTGCCTACTTTGAATTAAACTTTATATATCATGTCGCTCCGCCATATGTGGTAAAAGTCGAACACAATAAAAATAAGTTTTTGGTCAAGCAGCAGAATTCAGAAATTCGTGGGAATCCATTTTTTTTACCATATTCGTTTCTTATATCGTTTGAGTGTAATAAGTGTTTTCTATGTGACTTGGAGACCTTTAAAATGTTTAAACATTTTTTTTTAAATCATTTTCAGGAAGGTAAATGAAAGTACACGGCACGTTTTATAAGTAAATTGGTGGCTTGTCAAATTTGATGAATTGTTGATAACTAGACTATATACCATTATTTGGTCTTAGATTGATGTGCCTGAACTTCCGGTTTTGCCGGAAGTGACGTCAAATCACGTTTTTCGAATGCGCAACACATTATTTCAATATAATGCATCATATATATATAAGTAGCTTTATTAAAATTCACTATCTTAGTAAATAAGTAAGTATGTGCATTGATTGATAGAACATTGATGCTAGCTTGATACCGGACACATCATAGTCTTGGTACAAAAAAAGTTTATTTTATTTTTCAAGATATGAAATTGCAGTTGTGTCTAGTCAACAAAAACTAATTATTTGTGAGTCCTTTAAGTAGAATAGGCAGTTTTTGTTTATTTATGATACATTAAACTTATTAACCTTATTCATGTAGAAAATAAATCCTTAGATTGTGTATGTACTTGGCTGCCGTTATCTGTATATTTTTAATTCCTCCCTCAAGCTAGAGAAGAAGCGGAAAGGCTGCGATTTAGACATGGCAGATGGATATTATTGCAGGGGAATCATTTGCCTGATTTTCACGTACTAGATTTAGATTATTTAAGAAATTCGACATTTGGCGCATTCCAAATTAAAATGGCTCCATTATACGTTCAAGGCAACCCAGAAGAAGAAGGGGACAATGCTTTCAAATATGATGAAAGTGTGAATGAGCCGGGATTGTTGATTATTGATTGAATTCGTGTTAGATCTGGGCATCGCAATGCGATTAAGTATCAATTGAAGACCTAAGTGGATAATAATGTCGCATTTAAAAAAAAAATACTTTATGCAATTTTTGAACACCCCTGATATAGATTTAACACTCAATAAACGGTGAATTCTAAATTTGTAATATTTTATAGAAACTTTTTAATTATAAAGGCGCCATGTCATACATACAACCAGTAATTTTAGTGGATGTACACAGTTTTGGACAGAAAAATCTAGTTTCATTACAGCTTGATATTGTTCTTTAATATTAGTGTAAACAAAAGAACATAACCCAAATTTATCTATTTTATGAGGTATTACTCATTTGAATCGAAGACAAAATAAATAAGTTCCAACTCAAAACCGTTTTGTTTAATTTACTCAAAACTTTAAAAGTGTGACATAACACCTTTATCCAATTGTGAGTGCATTATAATTGAGACCAACACCGCCGTTTTGAATTTTTAAGTTTTGATCATATATTTGTTATCTATTTATTAAGCCCTTTCTTTTGATACCCATATCAAGGGGGTTGTAAAGAAAATGACAATCCGCCATCTTGGGGCGGCGCGGCGGCCATTTTGAACATATTATACTATTGAGTATACTATATTCATCAGAGCTACACACAATTGCCAAATTTTATGATGATACAACAATTAGAAGTGGGTGAAATTCAGTTCCTTAGAACTTATTACATAGATATACAGGGTGTTTCACGAGGAAACGGACATGCTTTAATGCCAGATAGAAGACACCGAGGGTAATCATAATCATCCATAGAAAGAGCTAGTTGGACCTTTCTTGCTGAAATATGTATATGTTTTATGTATTTTTGCCAAAATTTATTTTGGTTGTTACTTTGTAAAGGAATGGAATAATAAGTTCATATTTGGTACATATAATATACTAGGGATCCTGAATAAGTACTTACATCACACAAAAAAAATCGATCCGGACTTGAAAAAAAATGTTTTTGTTGTTCTTCAAGAAAACAATACTCTGTATATGTTTTTTTAAATTTCAATATTAAATTCGAAAAGTACATAAAAAACTAAACAGAATGGCTTCATTAATTTTTTTGCCACACCCTCGACGTCTTCGTAATAAATTCCACTAAATAATGCAATATGAGACTTTAGGAAATATCGATGAATGATACGTGCAAAAAATGCTTCCTCTACTAAATTAGACATTTACTTTTTTGTCAGCAATAACTATTATGTTTTATTTACCAACTTTTATGGATGGGGTAAAATGAATAAAAAAAATAAATGTTGGAGATGGAGGACACCGAATCAAGAACCTATTTCATTCCTCTCATTTGTTAAATGACTAGTAATACTGCAACATAACATACCTATTAACAATAACAATAACTGTAATAACAAAGTTGCATATTAATAATGCACATAATAACAGGATAACAACAAAATATCAACAGAATACCTGTGCCAAAAACAAAAATGCAGATATTGTTATAAATCATATTTACAAATTAGAATTTTAATTAAATTCTCTGTTCAAAATGTCCTCCTCAGCTTCAGTACATTTTCTAGTGTGTTTCACGAGATGGCCGATTGATCTTCTTATCATTTCTGTACTGTCTGTCTCTAATTTTTTTGTGGTATTCAACAATCCTTTGAATTTAATTGCTCCATGCAATCAGTGTCCATTTTGTAGACGTCACCCCATAAAAAATAATCTACATGGTTGAAATCCGAAGACCTTTTCGGTCATACATGAGGACCTTCGTGGCCAATCCATCTGTTTGGATATGTATCATTTAAATGGTTTCTAATTTGGTTGGACAAATGTGGTGAGGCTCCATCATTTTGGAAGAACATACCTCGGATATTTACATTTCCTAAAAGATTCGGTAATGTATGTTGTGAAAACCTTAATTTGAGATTTTTATCTAACCTAATTGGCAAAAGAATGATCAGATCAGACCAGAAATTTTACTTTAAGCAATGGCCTTAAACGTAAAATCAGTTAGTTTTAGATTATGAGGTCACTTAAAGAGTGGACAATGACTGCGTAGATCAATTAATTCAAAGCATGAACTAGTCCAGATGTGATAAGAAGATCAATCGGTCATCTCGTGAACTGCACTAGAAAATGTACTGAAACTGAGGAGGCTATTTTGAACATACAATTTAATTATAATTCTAATTTCTAAATATGTTTTATGACAATATCTGCATTTTTTGTTTTTGGTACAATTATTCTGTTGATATTTTGTTGTTATTTTGTTACTATGTGCATTATTGATATACAACTTTGTTATTACAGTTATTGTTGGCAATAGGTATGTTGTGTTGCTGTATTACTACTCTTTAATAAATGAGAGGAATGAAATGGTTTCTTGATTCGGTGTCCTCTAATATTTATTTTTTTATTTATTTCCACATCTTCCCCACCTAAAAAAAATGTAATTAGAACATAATAATTATTGCTAAAAAAAAAAGTAAATGCCCAATGTAATAGTGGAAGCATTTTTTGCGCATGACATTCATCGATATTTTCTAAAGTCTCATAATCCATTATTTATTGGAATTTATTTCGAAGACGGCAGAGGTGTGGCAAAAAAAATAATGAAGCCATTTTGTTTAGTTTTTTATGTATTTTTCGAATTAGTTAGTTAGATACAGGTGGACCTAATAAAAGCATGTTAAATAAAAAATTAAAGCACAGCAATAACCTTCACCTTAATTGGAAGACATCCAATGTAGATTTTAATGTTTTGGAGTAATTAGGTGTTTTCACTGTATGCAAATTTGCTTTTTTGATATTATTAAAATGAAGTACTCCACACATTGAAGCACTTACCAATATTTAAACACCATTCTTTCATCTATCAATTTAAAATTTCAACAAATAAATAACAAAACTGAATAACTGAACGGGTATTATACAAAACGGGATGTGACATCATCGGTTGCATTAATATAACCAACATAACCTCAACTTTTAGGTTTTTTAAGTTTATTGTCATTTTTCATATTTGCATCCACATTTCTCATTTGAAACCAGTATGGCTTCAGGCAAACATTTAAAAACTAACGAAAATGATGTCTCAATATTGTTGATTACTAAAAATGGGCTGCTAATTATAGGTTGGATTTTCAACCTACAAAAATCGCCTTATTTTATTGCGAGAAGATATTTAAAACTTTATGAACATTGATTGAACAAGATTTTAGTTGAAAATGCGAGAACCAAGCGGAAATTTTCATAATAGCGACATATTACTCGGAAATGTTTTAAAGATATGTATTTTTGTGGTTAGGTGTTTACCATCAATATGACCGATGACGTCAACAATATGGCTTAGTGTTTTGGGCGGTAAAATTTTAATTCAAATTTAA
Organism: Rutpela maculata; assembly: GCA_936432065.2. Lineage (NCBI taxonomy): Eukaryota > Metazoa > Arthropoda > Insecta > Coleoptera > Cerambycidae > Rutpela > Rutpela maculata. The sequence continues at coordinate 2,470,225 of OW386291.2, read as the reverse complement.
AAATACTTTTTTTGGATATCACTCAACTGGTTGTGGAAATTCAAATGTTTTTAGTTATAATTAAGTATTACCTTCACAATCAATGAGATTTTAAAATTTGTGAAAACACCGAATTGTACAGCTGTTATGAATTTTACATAAAATAACCTAATTGCATTATCAATTTACAGTGCAGTAACTACAATTTGGTTTGGTTTGTTGTATACAACTCAATCTATATAACAACCAGCCATTTGTTAGCACAACCAGTTAAAATTTCCAATGCTTTTAGATTAGTATTGCACAAGAACTCGTTAGCGTTGTTGATTAATAGTAACATGTTTTAAATACAATTCAATTAATTTAATGGGTTTGATTCTCTAATTAACAAATGTAAAAAATATAAAACAATCTGTAAAGGGAACTCTTTAGTTGTCCTAAAGGAAAGCATAAATAAATTAATGGAAGTAGTCAGCTGTTGAATTCTCACACGATGTACAGGGTGTCCCAAAGTATAGGGCAATATTTCGAGAGTTTACGGTTTGGGACAAAATAACAACAATAGGTCTTGTAAATTATTTTCTTAGTTCGAAGCTTAATATTAAATCTTGAAGAAAATTTTTTGCTCATAAGTTCCAAACTATTTTGCCAATAATAATAAAATTAGAACAGTATGCACAGAAAGTAAGTATCTCTGATCCACAAATATGGCATTTTATGTATCTTTCTAGGATTTCTAACGATTTTACCTACAAATTTTGAAAAACATTTTTTTAGAACAAGAATGAAAATTTGCATTACCTTCCTCTGACGGAATATTCGAAGAAACGATAGGAAGCGTTAAAAGTTCAATTAAGTATCTACGTGGATTGTCTAGGGATTTTGTCAAAGGAACATTCCGAACAGAAATATCTTAACATGCTATTAGTAACACGAAAAAATTTAAATCTACAAAAGAAAGAAAAATTACGCAGGCACACACAAAAAAAATTCAAAATCAAAGGTCAGACCCTTATTATACTCTTCGCAAAAACGAAGAGTATATTGTATTTGATCGGCACATTTCTAAAATCGTAAATATCGCTCGTAGAGAAAAATTTTTCATATCATTGTGTTAGTGAACGAATTCTGAACAACTTTCAAAATGTCCGTCTGTCCGTCCGTCCGTCACGTTTCTTGTAAGCACGATAACTTAAGAAAGAAAAGTTTGATTGTATTGAAATTTGGAAAGTAAGTTAGTGTTAGCTAGAGGAAGAATCCTATTGTTTTTGAAGAAAATCGATCAGTAAATAAAAAAGTTATTAATTATTTAATTTTAAAAAAAAATTCTCTTAATTTTTCTCGCTTGTACTTAAATAGAAATCTTGCGAAATGTTATCTCCATAATATATATATATTTTTTTGTTTATGCATTTTACTAATATATATTTCATAAAAATATATCTGAGTTGAAATATGTATGATTGTCGAATGATTATTATTATTATCACAGACAATCAATTTTCTTAGTAATCTGTGGTGGTGCAGTGGCTAAGCTTTTGGCAGGATGAACTTCACATCAACGACGAGTGCCAGTTCGGCTTCAGGCGGGGCAGGGGGCACTGTGCAGCAAATCGTCAGGATCGTGAATGACGTCAAGGTACAATACAACCTCGAGAAGAGCACCGTCATGGTGCTCCTCGATGTTGAAAAAGCTTTCGATACCGTGTGGATCTCGGGGCTGCTCCACAAACTAAACGCACTGGTCTTTCCCATGCACATAACCAAACTTATTCACTCTTTCCTGACAGACAGATCGCTGCAGGTCAAGGTGAATAATAAACTATCAACTCGGCGGGACATTCGCGCGGGCGTCCCCCAGGGGTCGTACCTGTCACCGAAACTGTACAACTTATATGCCTCCGACTTCCCGGAGTTCCCAAATACGAACCTTGCCGAGTACGCCGATGACACAGTCATGTACGCGCATTCGCACAACGCACAAGCAGCTAACATGCTACTGAGCGCACATACCACGGCGTATTACGACAAATGGAAGATTCGGATCAACGCCGAGAAGTCCGAGTCGATACTCTTCACGCGCTGGTTCACAGAGAACCGAATTCTAACACCAATTTCGATCAGGGGTCAACGAATTCCAATCAAACGGTGCGTGAAGTATTGGACAAACGACTGACGTTTAACACCCATATTAACGAGACTATACGTAAGATCTACTTCATGTCCAGGAGTCTGTACCCACTCCTAGCTAGGAGTAGCGGACTTAACCGACAAAATAAAAAAATGTTGTACACAATGGTGATCAGGCCGGCAATCACATACGCAGCGCCGGTATGGTGCAGCATACCGGCCACGACAATGAGAAAACTGAAAGTGTTAGAACACAAATTTATGCGCCTCATCTCTGGTTCAGACAGGTACACCTCCCTCAGAGATTTATATGCACGATGTCACGACCGGACTACGTCCAAGAAATCTCCCGGAAATTCTGTCAATTCAAACTGGGCGATAGTCCGCTTACCCGCAACATAACCCGAATTAGACAGCATAATGCCATTCTTTTCGATGTAAAACACCCCCTACCATACCAGACGTTGCCTATTTTCCGGCAACTCCCTTAGCCACACTTTCCACTACTGCAACTTATCACTATCCTAAACTTTGTCCATTCTCAACTTACATCTTTAATCCTTTTTTATTCTCTCTCTGTTTGTGTATTTTGTTCTCTTCTTTTTGTTCTTTTGTCCATTTTTGTCTCCAAATTGCATTTAGACCGACATATTTATAAAAATCCTAACTCTTTTAATCCTTAACTTTCATTTCACCACATTTTCCTGGCAGAAAGACCACCAGGGTGGAATTGCTTCGAACAGGTCTTTTCGTTGAGTTTTGTTTTCCCGTGCCAGCAACCAAAATTTCAAAGTGTTCGCGCTCGTGTTGTGCGCGAAATCGATAATTTTATTGTGTTATTTAATTATCTTTAGATATTTTCATATATCATGTTTTTTAAAAGTTATTGTTAGTTTAAGTTTATGCCCTTTAAACAGGGACTCTAACCCCCTCATTAATTATTGTTTAGTCGAACCGGACCTGCCCCGCCCCGCCCAGCCCTACACTCACCACGACGCTGCGCGACGTGATTGTCTGGCTGGCTCCGGGACACTTTCCGGGAGACACATATTTATAATTTAATTTAAATAAAGCATTGTTTGATTTTGATTTTTTTGGCTTGCAATCCAAAGATCGTGTGTTCGAATCCCACACAGGTTGGATGTTTTTTTTTTCATATAATTTTTTTTTCACAACAAAGATGGTATCACAAAAACCAACATTATTTACAAGAAAACTGCGAAGAGTATCCTATAGAATGTGTTACAATCATATAAAAGCTCGGTAAATTGACGAAGAGTACGTTTTTAGCTTGTTTGTGTATGTATTTTGGTGCGCTGAATCAGAATTTCATATCAGAATTTATATTTGGCGGCGGACTTTCGATTAAATTACGATATTGGTTCTAAAATAAAGCTAGTGGGGACATTATTACAAATTATAAGTAAAATACGCATGTTTTTAGGCAAACAAAAAACTATTTATTATTCCCGTTGTCATAAAATAGCGAACGTAGAATTTGAGGGTTGTATGCATATGACAACCAATCACAGTCATTCATATACTCCTATAGTCGTCACTCATACCTCATGCGAGGGAAGCGAACCTGTAGAAACTACAATTATATTTGGGAATAAACATTTTAAAATATTGAAAATCAGTCACATGTGACTCTAACAGATCTTCGTGAAATCCTATTAAGGCAGCGTTTCTCAAACATTTTTTGTTTGCACCACCTTTTTTAAATATTGATATATTTTAAGCAGAGATGGGTCGAGGAAATTTTCCATATTTGATAAAAGTCTGTAAAAGTCATGTAAATAATATAATTGTATGCACTTATTTGGTATCGCAATTAAGCTTGCATCATCACGAATCAGATTTCACCACAAAATAGGCTCAATATATCCAATGGAAAGTTAGAAGGAAAACTTCCTGGAAACTTTCGGAGTTTTCAAAACGGGAAGTTTTGGAAAAATGAATGTATGTAGGAATTGTATATTGTATATATATGAAGTCGGAACATAAAGAGATTTGAGATGAAATGGGTAAAAGCTCTACCATTTCTAAAATTTTTAAGATGAAAACCTGGGTATTTCACATTTTACTCTTGAAGTAATGTATAAAAATATCCGATGAGTGAAAAAAATCTCAAAGATTTATTTTTGAAGATGTACACTGTACAGGGTTAGTCATTATATTTAGGCCACCATTTATTATCGTTATTATTGGAGATAAAAAAAAAAGTTTGGGATAAAAGTTATAGGGCTGTAACTGAACCCCTTTAATAAGTTAATCGAAGCACAGTGGCGTGCAGAAATTGAGGGGTACAAGAAACAATAATATATTTTTTAACGGGACACCCTCTGTATTGTTGAATTTTTGGATTATTCTTTTGTTTCTGATTTCAGAAATATGACATATAATAATCCTATCTTCAACCGTTTTCGAGTTATTGAACATTGAAAATCGTATTTAAGCTATTTATTATACGAAGGGAAATTACAATTATTAAAGTAGTCTATGGAAATGACAAGTATTCTGTTATTATATGAAACGCTGACAGATTTAATAACAGAATACTTGTCATTTCCATAGACTACTTTAATAATTATAATTTCTCTTCGTATAATAAATAGCTTAAATACGATTTTCAATGTTCAGTAACTCGAAAACGGTTAAAGATAGGACTATCATATGCCATATTTCTGAAATCAGAAAGAAAAGAATAATTCAAAAATTCAACAATACACAGGGCGTTCCATTAAAAAATATATTATTGTTTCTTGTACCTCTCAATTTCTGCACGCCACTGTGCTTCCATTAACTTATTAAAGGGGTTCAGTTACAGCCCTACAACTTTCGATTTTTTTTTCTATCTCAATAATAGCGATAATAAAGGGTGGCCTAAATATAATGAATAACCCTGTACACTTCCAAAATTTCAAAATTTTGAGAAAGTGATAAAATTTAATATACAGTGTGTCCCAGGATAGATGTAACAAGAGGTGTGTAATGGACCAAAAATTTTGGAATTCTGGAATGGTATTTGGGGATTGAGTCCTGCTTGTTGTAAAACTAAAGTATACCAAAAATGACTTGATTTGGTGTTCTACAGGGTAGGGTGTTTTATAAGCAAAGTTGTAAAAATCACCACTAATAAAGTACCTTTATTTTTCAAAATATGAAAAAATTCCACTAAGAAAAGTTATTTAGAATGCAATTTTATACCTCTATACCAAATTTCAGGAATATAAAATTATTTTTTTGAAACTTCCCATTTTTTGCGAATTAAGAGTTGAATTCATATTTAAAGTTGTGTAGGAGCAAATGTTAATCATCTCAAAAAGTAGGCTATTAGTAAATAAGAAATTGAATATACGAGATGTAAGAAGGTATAATGTTAATCGAACTAATTGTAAAACAAGAAACAATTACTAACAGAAGATTAATGAGGTTTAAAAATTATAACAAGTAATAAATGTCAAAAACATAACAGATTCACAAACAAATTAATTATTGACCAATACAAAACAATGTTTACATTTTTTTTATTATTCGACGTAGCTACCACCCACATCCACACACATTTCGATCCTTCGCCTGAAGTCCTTAAAACTGTTTCGAATATGATCTAACCGTAAGGAGTTTACGGCATTTGTAATTCTCTGCTTCAATTCTGCTACATCGTTAGGAAGTGGTTCAGCGTAAACCAACTGCTTGAGGCGACCCCATAAAAAGAAATCCAATATGTATAGGTCTGGGGATCTCGCCGGCCACTTGATCGGTCCATTCCTGGCAATCCAATTTTCACCAAAATTTAAATTCAACCACCGATTAACCATTTCTGTGGAGTGGCCAGGGCAACCATCATGTTGAAAATGAACTAAAGGCATATCTCTTAAAATATTTAAATGTTCTTCAGAAAATCTTTCAAGAAGCTGTAAATAAGTGTGCTGGTTTAACCTTCCCTCAATGAAATACGGTCCAATAACTTCAACGTGATAAGAAACGGCACACCACACATTCACTTTTTTATAATATTGTCTTCTACAATGAATTCTAAAATTTGGATTTTCAGAAGCCCAAAACCGACAATTCTGAGATGAAACAACACCAGTGGTTGTGGATGTGGATTCATCTGAGAAAATTATGAAATGATGAAAAAATCTCTCTTCCATGATTTTTTCTCCAATGGTCAAACAAAAATCCAACCTACGGATGTCATCTCCCTCTTCATGCGTATGTTTATAATTTGCTTTATATGCCCTAATTTTCTTTGCCTTGTAAATTCTTTGGAGTTCAGACTTGCTAATATTATTAAGAGCTGATCTCTCTCTGGCATCCTAGGATTTTCTATAACAGAGGCATGAGCTATAATAGCCCCAACATTGTCTTTATCAAATGCTTTTATTTTTCTTTTCATGTTAAGAACACTACCAGTAGCCAGAAACTTTTTAATTATTCTCATAGCCTGAGTACGTGACAAAGCAGTGTTTGAAAATTTCAAATTAAATTGGCTTACCACTTCTCTTAGCGAGTTTTCACCGCCAATTCCGTAGCATTGCACAATATAAATTTTTTCACGCACTGTGAGTACCATTTTTACTTAATTTTTTATGCTTGGTTAGTTAATTTGAAACAGAAATTAAGGATAATATTGACTACGTTTGATAGATATGTCAATAATATATGATAAATGTGTATCCACTGCTTTCTCATAGCCTACTTTTAGCTTCTACATAATTACTTCCACATCCAGTGGAAGTATAGTAACGATAAAAAAAAATTTTAAAATTTGTATTGTTCAAATAAGCTTAGAATGTCATGAAACGTCGAGATTTTAAGTTTGAGCGAAAAAAAAATTTCTGTCTGTCGGTCTGTAACTTTTTTTTGTGCGCACGTTTACTCTGGAACCGTTTAAGATATTGACTTGAAATTTGGTACACGTATGTATTTTAACGTGATCTGGAACTAGATTATATTTTCGTCTTGTTCCATCGAAGGGTTGGGGGTAAATTGGTAAATTTGGGGTAAATAGGTAAATTAAGCAGGTAAGAGTCCAGAAAATTGGTATTTAGTATATTAAAGAGAAGCTAAGGTCTCAAAAAAATTTTTGGCATTAGCCACCCCCATTACCACCCCCACCCCATTATTAAAGGGGATGAAAAAAATTGTGATTTAGTGTGTGTACAAGAACCAGAAACCTTGAAATATTTTTTTAATTCATCCACCCCCACTACCACCCCCTAGCACCACCCCCACCCCACTACCTTTGTGGGGTATCGTTTTATAGGTTTTTGGGGTAGAGGATTTCAAATATTATATTATTAAAGTTCCATAAGCAATTATTTCCACATACAAAATTTTTTCGTTGTGAGTGACTTGGATAGAAAATCTGGATGTGGAAGTAGTGATTCCTTGGGCAGCGGTTTTTTAAATATTAATTCACAAAAAATAATTTTTATGCAGTTTTAATTGAATGGTTCAAAATAAAATACTAATTTATTGAAAAAATGGGAAGTTTCAAAAAAATAATTTTATATTCCTGAAATTTGGTATAGAGGTATAAAATTGCATTCTAAATAACTTTTCGTAGTGGAATTTTTTCATATTTTGAAAAATAAAGGTACTTTATTAATGATGATTTGTACAACTTTGCTTATAGAACACCCTGTAGAACACCAAATCAAGTCATTTTTGGTATACTTTAGTTTTACAACAAGCAGGACTCAATCCCCAAATACCATTCCAAAATTCCAAAATTTTTGGTCCATTACACCTCTTGTTACATCTATCCTGGGACACACTGTGTATAACTAACCTTAACCACCTATTATTCTTGTTAATAGATCTCTGTAGGTGCGATTTTTTAAACTTGAAATGTGTACTTTAGGATGCTTCAAGGGGATTTACCTTAAAAATTACGAAAATAAAATAGAAGAAATTTTTACTCGAAAATTCGTGAAATTATGGGTAAAATAAACGTTAATAACTTTTATAAAAAAATTATTTAGCCTACCTATCCAGCATACGTTTATAGTAGGGCCTCAAAATAAGTGAATCTGATGTAAAAAAAATTTTGGAATATATATAAACCTATACTTTTCAAGAATTATTGAAAAAATTTAGTTTTTTCAGTAAATCGACTCGATGTTGATTGTTTTTAAAATATTATCCAGTGTGGTTGCAGAAAAGCCGGCTTACATTGCACCGTACCCTGCTCTATTTGTGCCGGATCTGATTGCACAAACCGTCAGATGTTTTTGGAACAAGAGCAGGAACAAGAAGAGCAGGTCTAACTTCCATTAACTGAAGAAATCGATATTTAAAAATGAATTTATACAATATAATTTGAATATTTATTATGTTTAATAAAAATCTTTTATTTTGCGTAAACCATTTTTACTTTTTATATCGAGATATATTATTTTTTTCAGACCTCACCAATATGTTAATCCGAGCGAAAGTTTGAAATTTATCAAGTTTTTATCGAGAAGTCGGCTATATTGGATCAGCCATTTTGAATTATCTGTTTCAGCGACTTGGAAACCCCCTTATATATCAATATGAATTAAATTGCTTTAAAATTTCTCAACTTATAATAATTTTGTTAAACATTTTTTTTTTTATTTAAATAATTAATAAGCAATTTCCTCATGATTATACGTTTATAACTTTTTATTTTAAGCTATGTAAAAGTGATATCAAGAGGTTTTAGGAAAATCGAAGCTTCCCGTAATTATTCCGAAATAATGCATATTTTCAGCCTCTATTGACTCCACTATTACTGATTAGTAGCCAGTTAAAAACAGTTACATTAAAACAGATTACTTATATTTTCTACAGCATCAAAGTAAAATTAATTTTTCAATTGCTATTATCGACAGCTATTAATTTTTCTACTATGGCGTCATTGAAACCAGACGTTTACTTTTAGTCATAGGTACTCTATATGTGATATCCTTATCATTTCGTTTTAACTAGTCAAGTCCTTAAAACGTTTACCCATGAACAACACAACAAAAATTGCAACATGGTGCTAAATTAGCCACACATACGTAGGTGGCGCCATCATATCATCCCAATTTTGCTTAATACGTCTACTTTGTACACAGAAAAAAAACCGCTGCCCAAGGAATCACTACTTCCACGTCCAGATTTTCTATCCAAGTCACTCACAACGAAAAAATTTTGTATGTGAAAATAATTGTTTATGGAACTTTAATAATATAATATTTGAAATCCTCTACCCCATAAAACCATACCCCACATCGGTAGTGGGGCGGGGGTGGAGATAGGGGGTAGTAGTGGGGGTGGATGAAGTAAAAAAATATTTTGAGGTTTCTGGTTCTTGTACACACACTAAATCACAATTTTTTTTTATCCCCTTTAATAATGGGATGGGGGTGGTAATGGGGGTGGCTAATGTCAAAATTTTTTTTGAGACCTTAGCTTCTCTTATATATACTAAATATCAATTTTATGGACTCTTACCTGCTTGATTTACCTATTTACCCCAAAATTACCCCAATTTACCCCCAACCCTTCGACGGAACCAGATGAAAATATAATCTAGTTCTAGACGTCGTTAAAGTACATATGTGTACCAAATTTCAAGTCAATATCTCAAACGGTTCCTGAGTAAACGTGCGCACAAAAAAAAAGTTACAGACAGACAGACAGAAATTTTTTTTCGCTCAAACTTGAAATCTCGACGTTTCATGACATTCTAAGCCTATTTGAACAATAAAATTTTTTTAAAATTTTTTTGTCGTTACTATACTTCCACTGGATGTGGAAGTAATTAACACAAATATAGCAGAAATGGAGGTGTAGCAATGCATCATATAAGATAGGTAAAACCAATTACAAAATGTGCCATAAGTAACATTAACAGTATCTGGGTTTCCACATAAGGCGTGATGCGGCCAGATGTATATACAGCAAGCGAAGGCCAAATAGAATAATTTTCATGAATCACAAAATGTCTGGCGAGACGTTGTGAATAAAATAAATGGAAAAGCGCATGTAGTAGATTATTTATAACATTATAACTCAATATATGCAAATCATAACTATCTTAGCAGCCTGTACGATTGAATCAATTGATGTATCAAGTGAATCAATTACACAGACACACCAAAAAAAGTGATCTGGCCTGCGTACCAGACCGGTGCACAGTGGGCCAGAATCCGAAAAAGCTGGCCAAAAGTCCAAAATTCGAAAGAGGTTTAATTGTATTCAAAGTAATATTTTTGTAGTGAGAAATGTTCAGTTCATTACGTACCGCAAATTCCAACCATATTGTTGCCCATTTTTACCTGATACACCCTAAGAAACACAACGTTCTGTTAGCGTACAGTTGTGAATAGTTGCTTGCCACATTCGAACGTACTATTCGATATTCCTGTAATTTGTGTAATTTCAACAAAAACATAGTAAAATTTTAGGAAGATAATCTGTAAAGTAAGTATTTTACTTTGCATACATTTATTGTTTGTAAAATGTGATACATTCGGTCATAAAATTGTGTTAAACGGGGTTCTACAAAGATAAAAAAATTAAAATTAACGGGTACCTTTTGTAGCTTGTTTGAGCTACAAAAAAGCGCAACATGTTCCAAGCATGATTCTTTTACTGGTCGATTTCTTATAGTTTTTTCAAATTATAGTACAAAATTTAGAACCCGGTTCATCCCGGTTTGGAAGTAATGAGTAATAATTCGGTCAAGTACGAGGTCTTAAATTGAAAATATACGTACGATACGACGACGGGCCGTCGCTCGGTAACTGTTTCGAATTACTGTTTTAATTTTAAAATGTAAAAAAATGTAAAAATTGGCTGCCTCTAGGAGCCACTATTGTTTTTGTGATCGTTTTTCTGACACGGTGCAAAATACAGCGACGCGTTAACTTTGGTTTATAGTGTTGTTTTAGCATAAAAATTCCATTTAAACGTAACAGTTTATAATATTTATGTGTTATAAACAATTTTTGAAAAAATTAAAGCATTTTGTTATGTCAAAAATAATTATTGAAAAATTATTTATTTTTTGGTTGGAATTTATAAAATGCCTAAAAGTATGTAAAATTGAATTTAAATTAATTAGCTAATTTAATTTTTTAAATTTGAATTGAAATTCGTAATCAGCGACCTCGAAAACCCCCGAATACCAATTTTCAATTAAAATGATTGACTTTTCTCAAATGTTTGTCGCCATATTGGAGCCGCCATTTTGCTTTTGAAAAAACTATTACCAAATTCGTATTCAGCGGCCTCGAAAACCCCCGAATACTAATTTCCAATTAAAATGCCTTACTTTTCTCAAACGTTTGTCGCCATATTGGAGCCGCCATTTTGTTCTTGGAGAAACTATTATCAAATTCGTAATCAGCGACCTTGAAAACCCCCGAATACCAATTTCCAATTGAAATGACTAACTTTTCTTAAACGTTTGTCACCATATTGGAGCCGCCATTTTGTTCTTGAAAAAACTGTTACCAAATTCGTAATCAGCGACCTCAAAAACCCCCAGGTGAAAATTTTCAAAACCATTACTCCATTTTTCAACTTTTGGCCAGCTTTTTCGGATTCTGGCCCACTGTGCAGTGTATCCTCATGTATTTGGGCCCGCTGAAAGCGAATCCGAAGTCAGAATTGCAGATTGTTTTTTTTTCACCCCTCTTCCCAAAAAAATACCCCCTCCCCATGAAAGTGGTCTGGCCTGCGGACCATACCAGTGTACCTTTATGTATTTTGACCCTCTGAAACCGAATCTGAAGTGGTTTTTCACTCCTGACCACAAAAAACATTCCCAAAACAAACAAAAAATGATCTGGCCTGCGGACCAGACCAATGTGTCCTTATGTATTTAGACTCGCTGAAACCGAATCTGAAGTCAGATTGGTAACTCCCCAAAAAACATTTTTTTTTCCGATTCTTGACTACGGGCCTGAGTACACATAATTTTCGAGTTCTAGTTCCGCCCAGTGAAAATTACTTAAAATATACTCTGTGGTGGGGGGGCTAGCTGCGCAGTGAGTGTCACTGACCTCTTGAGACTGAAAGCGGAGCGCTCGACGGCTGATTTGAAAATAAAATTATATAAAAAAAATATTTTTAAGAAAAAGCTTTTATTTGAAAAAACTACTAAAAAGTAAAAATATATTTTTTTAAATGCATACAGCTGGAAACCAAAAGCTTTGGGGGGTCATATAGCGCTATTGCATAGTTACTTTGCCAGGTTTTCCACCGGTTTTTTGAAAAAAAAAAGTTATCGAGTGACCCAACAGCTTTTAAAAAAGTGATCAAAAGTGACCCACTTAAAAGTAAAAAGTGACTTGAAAACAAAATTTGGTCATATTCAAACACAGGAAAAGATCTATAAGCAATCATAGAACAATCTTACATAGACATCCAATATTTTTAATTGAAGTATTATATTTTCAGAACAATATGTTAACAAATTAACTATAAAAAACAATCTCAAAGAAAAACAAACAATATAGTCTATAAGTCTAGTTATAATAAAAAAAATATATTAGTAATACAAAAAATAATAATAACAACATACTACCAAAGTGACAAGGTCGTATGCGAATTTTCGGCCATTTTGAGATATTGACACATTCGAATAGAACATAGTGTATTTTACGTTTTGATAGAATTTCGTATTAATTTTTCCAAAAAACTATAGTTCACTTATCTGGCCCATATGTGGTTAGTAATAAGAAATTATTTTTGTTTTCAGAACGAATATAACTTAAACTTTACTTAAAAAAAAACAATTCTCAAAGAAAAACAAACAATATATTTTCTATAAAAGGAAAACAATCAAATGCATTGTTATCTCTAAGTAATAAATAAGTAATAATAAAAAAATATATTAGTAACACAATAATAATAAAGGATAACTATAATCTATTCAAGTCTTGGCTTCTTTGGTAAAACTTTAGTTAATAAAGAACTTTTCCTTTTATCAGTTTTGTTAGTTAGACCATCCACTTCCTTCATTTTATATTTTTCTTCGGTTCTTATCACGTGGTAAGCATCCAACAACTCCTTGACTACTAGCACAGTAGAGAAAAGACCAGTAGTTCTACTCGCAGCGGTCCCTTTGATATTTGTTGTACTCGATTTTATTTTTTTTAATCCACTGCGCATCTACTGTTTGTATCCCACGCGCATTTCGTCGACAGTGGCGACTGTTCAGAAACGTAAACGTAAACAAAAATAAACATCCGCCCCAAAACAAACATTTTGCGCCAAATTTGGTCCAGTAACTAAAAATTTCTTTTTAATTTCTGGTTACCGCGCGCCGACCGGAAGTTTCGTCTGCCAACGTAATTGGGGTATGTGAAGTGCATATACTAATTACCTATGCGGACAGATATTGGTAACAATTCGATTAAAAAAAAATGTCCCCTCCTTCCTTATCCCCCCACCATACCAAAAAGTTCCAGAGAGAAAAAACTTTTATGGTCTCTTCGATTACTGACATTTTGGTGAAAAATATCAAGAGAGAAAAGTTGTAGAGCGCTAGAGGGCGCGAAAGAAATATACATATAAACTTTCGCGCCTTTTTTTAGATTTTGAGCCAAAATATTTATTTATACGGGTGTCCCACGACGAAATGCGGCGATCGATATCTCAAAAAAGTAGACATTGTAACATTTTGAAAATTTGGTAGTAAACTAGTGTGGATGAGGGCAACTCGGCTCAAATATTCTCAAGATGATGACACTTCCGGTTATACCGGAAGTAGATGTCAACTTGCTTATTTTAAATGGGAGACCCTATATATTATTACATTTTTGGATTCTACGCAAAATTCTAGGCCGCTTTTGTTTATCATGCATTTTACCTAAGCCTCTCCGTTTTTGACATATTTCAATTTTTATGTCAAAGATGACGTTTTCAGGCCCTAAAAGAATTGAAGAGCTAAGTGGATAAAGGTTGTTATGTCACAAAAACACCTTATTGACTAATTTAACTCGAAAGTTTTTAGGTGAGAACTTTTTTGTTATAACGACTATATAGCTTGCATTTTGCGATGATATTGACATTTGATGTACTTTTCAGAGACAAATAACTAAAGTTTTCAGTTGTCATTATTTTCGAAAATTTTTAAAAATTAATGTACATAACACCTTTATCCGTTCATAAGTTTCTCTGAAATGAATAAGGAATTAGTGAATAAAAGTGTTAAGAAATTAAACATATTTTATTATTATTAAAACATTGTACAATTTTTAGGTAGTCAGACAGGTCTACAGTTTTGAGCCACAGTTTGGTAATTTCCAAGTATGTTGTGATAATACGGCTTCCTTTATGAATGGTAATTGTTCTTTAAGACTGACCAGTTTTTCTACATTCAGGCTGCCCTTGTTTTCATTAAACACCGTTAGAGCAATACCGTCGGAATTTATCTTATGCATATTCCTTTTCTTTAAAATATCGACTTTGTAAAATGGAGTCATTTCATCTAGTGATGTCTTATAATAGTAGCACCCATAGGTGCCATTTTATACCGTCGCGAAAATAAACCTTTCCATTGTTCAAGTTTCTCTTCCTGTTGTACAAATTGAGTTTTGAGGCAATTTCATCAATATCCTATGATTCTTCATATCTATGACAACGGCGTCTTTGGGAGTTCTTAAAATTTCTCGATACTGGTCCGGAACGTAGATGTTTTGATGTTTCAGCAGCAACTGGTAAAGTGTAATGATATTGAAGTTTTTATTTTGTCCACCACAGGAGTCATATTATAATGTGATCGATCTTTTCTTGGAAATATTCATTGTAAATTTGTGAAAAGGTGTGTAAGCAACTAGCAATTTCTAGGCTTCCACGGCTGGCCATATCTTCACTCCATGTGGAAAAAAACGTTTTTTTTTTTTTCAGTATTCCTCAATGTATGTATGCCAAGGTTGTAAAACCACATTTGACGAAGGTAAAATGCTTTCGATGTACTTAATTTTGGCAGCGGCATGGTTTGCTGAAGATCTAAAGTAAGATAGCAAACCGTACTATCTTCTGTAACTCTTGCTCCGTCACGCTTTTGTTGTTCGAAAGCTAGTTTGTAATTTTCTCCGTATTCTTTAGTATTATTTCCAGCATCACATTTGGGAAAAAATGTGAGTCATTTCATGATCTCAATTAAACAATTTTGAATACCATGGACGTAATTTCAGCATTTTTATTGGGTAGGCAGAGATTTTTCACAGATAACCCAATAGATGTAAGCATAGCGAACCCTGTAATTCTTAAACGATAACCTTATAAACCCAAATGACCTTTGACTTGATTGGCGTAATTATCATACTTATTATTTTTTCCGCAAGAATTTCGGAATTTGCCAGATTTGCCGTAAACAATTTTTTTTTTAATCGCCTTATTTATTTTAATGTCCTGGCGGAATTTAGCCGATGGCTAGGCTATTCTACCACTCAACTAGGACACACACACACATAGACAACATCACAACACCCATTCCCTGCGACATTGCCATCTGCCGCAGCTGAGACTCGAACTCAGGAGAGGAGAGCGACTAGATCGTGTTGTCTCTCACACAACCGCAGTCTAGTCCATTGCTACCATCTCGGTAACACATGAAAAACGCCACTACACATCCATACCCTAGCCAGGATTCGAACCTGGGACCCCGTGGTCGCAAGCCTAACACCTTAAGCACTGCGCCACCGAGTGCTCTTTCAAAATATTGGGTGGGCAGAAGCCATACCAGATATCAGTTTTGCTCGTCATAAAAATTTCTACGGTCCAGCCCTCTTCTACTTGTCAGCATAAAAATGTTTGTACAAAAATCAACACCGCAAAGCGTCACTTTCCAGTATTTCTGATTTACAGACTAATTTGCTAGAATACTTTGGTAAATTCGTATTTTATTATTGCATTTTATATTGATAATGTTTTGTTTTTAAAACATTATTAATACTTGCCTGGAAGAAATTGCCACTATGTGACTGATTTCTGCTGAATTGCCAAAAGGTATAAATGTGTTTACAGCAATTAGATACTCAAGTACCATCTCGTCTCTCGTACCATCTCGAAATTTAACGAAATGAATATATGGATTAAAACACTCTAAGCACTATTTCCAAATATCACCCAATTTATAAACATCTTACATGATTCATGAAATCGTTTATTCATTGCCATTTGTAATATCAGTTTACTACGACTGGCCATTTTCACTATAATAGTAAGAAACACTTAACACAACTTGTCACATTAATGTCAATATAACATAACTTTAAAAGCAAAGTGTTTTGGATTAAAACAATTTAATATCGCACAGTTATGGATAAAGGTGGTATGTGATCATGACACCTTTATCCATTGAATTATATAAAAACCCTATGTACATAACACCTTTATCAAACATTAAAACGCATTTAGGAAAGGTTTATTATCCCAAAAACTTATTGAAATGATAGATTATAAGTTAAAATAGTTGTCTGTGTAGAAATCTCAAAATTTTCAAAAATGTCATAACACCTTTATCCACTTAGCTCTTCAATTATAGATTTTTTCTATAAGGAAGCCTTTATTATCTAATTTTGATTGGATTCTTTGTTGAGAAAGACCTACTTTAATAGTGTTTTTATAATATTTTGATAAGTATTAATACAGAGTGTTCAAAGAATAAGAATAAAAATGAAATTGAGAAAACTCTCAAAAATCAATTTTTTCAAATGGAAACCCCCAATTTTTATAATCTTATCTTATTTACCATTAAAAATAAGGGTAAGTTTGTGTATGGATGTCTATTCCGAAACTTTTTAGTTTTCGAAATATTGCCAATTCAATATTTTTATATGGGGATTTTGCTATGGATTTTAAGTTCAAATACTCTTAGTTGGCTATGACGGCGTTGGGTGCTAAACAAATCTATGTAGCTGTCACTTACCATTTGACAAGTATTAATTACCATGCCGGGGCGCTTAAATTATACGCACGAGGATTATTTAAATTTGTTTATAATCTATGGAGAATGTAACAAAGTTTTATCAAGAACATGTGAAATATTTGGTAATAGATATCCAGATGAACGAAAACCGTCTCCTAACAGTATTAAACGAATAATGGAGAATTTAAAAAAAATTTCCATAGCAAACCCCCATATAAAAATATTGAATTGGCAATACTTTGAAAACTAAAAATTTTCGGAATAGACATCTATACACATCTTATTTTTAATGGTAAATAAGATAAGATTATAAAAATTGGGGGTTTCCATTTGAAAAAATTGATTTTGACAGTTTTCTCAATTTCATTTTTATTCTTATTTTTTGAACACTCTGTATTAACACTTATCAAAATATTATAAAAACACTATTAAAGTAGGTCTTTCTCAACAAAGAATCTAACACAAATTAGATAATAGAGGCTTCCTTATAGGAAAAATTGATAATTCTTTTAGGGCCTGCAAACGTCATTTTTGTCATAAAAATTGAAATATGTCAAAAACGGAGACGCTTAAGTAAAATTCATGATATACAAAATCGGCCTAGAATTTTGCGTAGAATCCAAAAATGTAATAATATATAGGGTATCCCATTTAAAATAAACAAGTTGACATCTACTTCCGGTATAACCGGAAGTGCCATCATCTTGAGAATATTTTTCAAAATTTTACAATGTCTACTTTTCGAGATATCGATCGCCGCAGTTCGTCGTGGGACACCCTGTATATATATTTTTATGAAATATGTTATTGAGCATAATTAAAACAGAATAATTAAATTTAGTGAAAAGTTTTGGTTTATTTATTAAATTTAAAATGAATGAATGCGTGAGCATAACAAAATTTACAAAGTACATTCTATTCCTGTGTAGTATAATGATAATATAATAATTTTTTTAATGTAATTTTTCATAAAAATGCATAATTTTAGCTCAAAATCTAAAAAAAGGCGCAAAAGTCTATATGTATATTTTTTCGCGCCCTCTAGCGGCGAAACTAAAAAAAAAGTAGAGA
The DNA here is from genome assembly GCA_936432065.2 of Rutpela maculata. Lineage (NCBI taxonomy): Eukaryota > Metazoa > Arthropoda > Insecta > Coleoptera > Cerambycidae > Rutpela > Rutpela maculata. The sequence goes on along the minus strand of OW386291.2, from coordinate 2,452,134 downwards.
CAAAATGTGGGGGTGAAATTCATGTTTAGACAACCCAAATACTTCACTATTCACAAGTCTCATAACTGTGGGAAGATTTTCCATAAAACAGCGATTTTTTGACTAATTTGAAGGGACTATTTGTGGTTATAATAAATTCGTTTGATTAAATCAAATAGATATAATAATAATATTTTTTTAATTTTTCCTTTTACTAGAGTCAAATAAATGAAAGCAAAGTATCATTTAAATTTGACTTTTCCTATACATCTGGTTATTCTTATTGATGAAAAATAGAGCAGCGATTTCGTAAGTCTATCGTGTCGTTTTTTTTTTTTTTTTGGCGTAGAACCAGGTCAAACATGTAAGGTTCCTTTGAGTATGTCACCATGCATATGAAATCATATTTTACGACATTTTTTTGTGGTCTCGAACTTTTTAAGTCAATAAAAAGTGAAAAAATTGTATTTTTAAAGAAAATTGTTTTTTTTTTTTGTTTCCACCGCCATATCTTTAAAACTATTAAAGGTACCGAAATTTGTTTTATATCAAATTAAAGGTCACACTGTAGCGCTTTTACCAATATAAACGGTTTGGATAAAATTCGCACTTTCATTTCTCTAAAAATCAGATAAACTAAAAATATATTTTTTATGTATTGAAATCTTCACCAATCGGTAAACTTTTTTATTTTTGAAAATATTTACATACATGCAGCGAAGAAAATAAAGCCTAATAATCACAAAAGTTTTTGAAACAATATATTTTTTCCTAAAATGTACCGTTTGGCAACAGCGATTTTTTTTATCAGCGCTAAATGCGAAATTGGGACGCAATTAATACACCTCGCATGCTAGTTACAGTAACTAGAGGTTTTAACTTCGGAATAATGTCATATTGAACGGATTTCGTTCATTTTTGGCAGTATAATAGTAAATTCTCCACAGAAAAGTTTCTATATTGTGCGGGGGCTTGCTAATTTATAGGGGATGGACCCACCTCCTCTCAGGGGGTGGCACTTAAAAAATATATATGTTTATTGGAGCTGAAATAGAATCAAATTTTAAGAAGATACGGTTCTATGCAATTTTTCACATAAATTGATAGTTTTCAAGTTATAACGACTTCAAAATTGCGATTTTAGCTTAAAAAAAGGTATTTCCAAACGGCTTTCGTCAAGTTTCTCGAAAAGTATTACTTTATCGAAAAAATGTTACAGACCAATTAGAGAAAGTACAAACTGGGAATTAATTATATTTTTTGTTTATTGATGTAGGATTAATAATTTCGGAGATATTTAAGTTTACATTTGATAGTGTTCCGAAATTAAATTTAAAGTTTAAAATGCACTTTTTTCTAAAGCAAGTGCTTTAAATGAGCAAAAAATTTTGAGCATCTAGATAATGCTACATCTTAACGAAAAACTGTATTTGAGATAATTTTTCTAAATTACTGGCTAATTAGGTTAACAAAATGGCGACCTTTTTATATAAAAAAAAGTATAAATACGCACATTTTTCCGTCATAACTTCTTTATTTCTTATGCTACAGGAACGAGTAAAAAATAATTTGAAATCGCAATTAATTGTCTTTAATTTAATTTCTTAGCATGCGTGACGTAGGTGTCACAATTTCGGACGCCATTTGTAAACTTTCATATCTCCGAAACTATTAAATCTATGTACTTAAATAAATTAACAAGCGATATTCATTATCAGTTTATGAGCTTTATTTTTGCTATCTACCCATTTTTCAATAAAACTAATATTTATTGAGATATTTGGAAAAGGAAAAAAAATACGTGTCATCGAAAATACCTTTATAGTTTAAACTGTATTTTTTTCTAAAGCAAGTGCTGTATACAAACCAAAAAATTTGAGCATCTACGTCATGCTATATGTTAATGAGGAACAGTGTTTGAAATTCCTTTTTTCAATTACTGGCTAACTACAGTAACAAAATGACGACGTTGTTATTAAAAAAATGTGTAGACGCACATTGCTTCGGTCATAACTTCTTTGTTTTTTATACTACAGAAACGAATTAAAAAACAGTTGAAAGGTTAATTAATAACATATTATTCTACCTATTAGCACCCTTGACGTAGGTGTCACAGTTTCTGCGATATTTAACTCTCACTCTAAATAATGAACACTTAAAAAATGTAAACTTAAATATCTCCGAAATTATTAATCCTACATCAATAAACAAAAAATATAATTAATTCCCAGTTTGTACTTTCTGTAATTGGTCTGCAACATTTTTTCGATAAAGTAATACTTTTCGAGATACTTGATGAAAGCCGTTTGGAAATACCTTTTTTTTAAGCTGAAATCGCAATTTTGAAGTCGTTATAACTTAAAAACTATCAATTTATGTGAAAAATTGCATAGAACCTTTTCTTCTTAAAATTTGATTCTACTTCAGCTCCAATAAATATATATATTTTTTAAGTGCCACACCCTGAGGGGGTGGCATCCACCCCCTATAAATTAGCAAGCCTTCGCACAATATAGAAACTTTTCTGTGAAGCATTTACTATTATGCTGTCAAAAATGAACGAAATCCGTTCAATATGACATCTTTCCGAAGTTTTGCATATTTTTTACCTCTAGGTACTGTAGTATGCAGGGTTGGTCAGATTAGTCGCGTAGAAGTGGCGGTTGTCGAAAATCATTAAGTATTCATTGTTCGGATAAAAATTGTGACAATCGAAAATGTGTTTGTTTTAAGGAAGGCCTAAAATGTTGCAACGAGTGCAAATGTCGTTCCTGTAACAACATTATTAAAGATTTCGAGATATGAACGAATTAGAATGCTATTAATGTAGGGCCTACATAAACTACATACTATATACTACATATTTATCTATCCAAATAGAAAATTTATTTCAACAATAAAACTCATTTTATGCGTACGTTTTTACTTTCATTCATTTAAAAATGTCTAATAAACTTACTAATTAGATGGGTAGTTAGAAACACTGATTGATATTTATAGATTAGGTATTTATATCTACCTACGTCTTTTTATTAATAAAAGGAGACTATTTAATATTTTTTGTACAATTTCTTAATATTAACAACATATGGTCAATACTACTGTACAATATATGAAATAATATTGAACAATAATATTGATCCCCTAGATCTTTTGATCACTACTGGTTTTGTACCTATTGATATAAGTTAAACTACTACATACACCCCGACCGGAACCGTCAGATCGTTGCAGTCGGCAGGCTTGCTACAGCCGAGCGCGCAAGAATATGACTTTGGCCCGTTGAAAAAAAAATCGCTGACTCAATACTATTAACGGGACTTGAAAAATTTTTGTCCTAAAAACTTTTTTCAGCTATTGGCTTCAATTTGTACGCAGCATGTAAATACAAATTTTCATAAATAAATTTTTTTCTCGATTGCCTAAAATTACGCTACTGAAAATAACAAGTTTGAAGTTTCCTATTATTTTACCAACTTAAAAAAAAATAAATCGGGTTCACGTGGGACGTTGTTCGAAGCGCTATTGTATCTACTTTAATCTAAAAAAAAATAGCTTGATAGCACAAATATTTTCAGAGATATAGCGGTGGAGACGTTAAAAAACATATTTCATTAAAAGTCTATTTTTTTGAGTTTTTCCGAAATAAAAAAGTTCTCGACAACCAAAAAATGTCGTAAAAAATGATTTCGTGGACACCATTATCTTACTAAAGAATCCCACTAAGTCTGATTTGGTTCTACGCCGGTTTTTTTTTTCTCGAAAACTAAGCGACTTTACTTCCAGATTTTACTCTACTAAAATACTGATTAGTTAATACACTCACTTAAGTGTTGCTCAAACAAACTTGAGAAGTATTTAAACACTATTTTAATGAATTACTTCATAGATAACACTATAAATTTATTTGCCATTGAAAGATGTAAACACCAATTTGCATACATTACCCATGTTACAATTTACTCCCACAAACAATTAAAGTTTCCTGCCAGATATATGTATGATTCACAAACTTTTTTAGCGTTCTTTTTTGAAGGCGGCTCCATTTTTTTTTTCAAAAATGTTTGTTAATGGCAATAGTAATCAAACCTTTTCAGCTAGGAAATGGCGAAGTACCTACACAGTGTGCTTGAAGGTGGAAAAATTATGATGAAAATGAGTCCAAAATCGGTTTGCGCAGGCTGATTCTACATTAAAAGCAGAGCTGGGTAGTATTCGAATACATCTGTATTCGAATACAGTATTCGGATACTTTTTCTGTATCCGAAAGCTGTATTCGAATACTTTCTTAAAATTGTATCCGTTATCCGTATCCGACACAAATTAATAAAGTATCCGTTATTCGAATACATTAGGCGAGTATTCGAATACTGATAAAAGTATTCGAATACAAATAAAAGTATCCGAATACACCGAAAGTATCCGAATACACCGAAAGTATCCGAATACACCGAAAGTATCAGAATACACTAAAAGTATCCGAATACTACAAAAGTATCCTAATACAATAAAAGTATTCGGATACTGAAAATATCCGAATACCACAAAAAATACATATACATATTAAATATTATTTTCTGGTCATTCTTTATAAAAAGGTTTATATATATTCTGAAAACTCCTTTTAGCTATAGTTGGAATGTCAATATAACGTACAGAGTGGTTAAAAAATACGAAAAGTTGAAATTGTTACAAAAGTAAAGTACCAGTTCTTCAAGTAAAAGTTGAAAACATAGGAAAAATTGTTCCTAATGTTGAGATAAAAGTTCAGATATGAAATTTGAAAGCTTATCTCAATTTTCTTTTGGCATCTTTAAGATTAAAGTAATTTTGCAAAGTTAACCAAAGTAGCAAAGTGGCTAATTTATTTGATAAGATGAACAGTTTAAAAGTGATTGTTTTGTGATTATTTTATTAAACAAATTAATAAATCGTGCACTTTCTTTAATTGCTTTTGCAAAATTAATTTAATCTTGGTGCCAAAAAAAACTAGGTAATTTAAATCAAATCTCATATCTGAACTTTTATCGACATTAGGAACAATTTTTCCCATAAGATTTTAAACTTTTGCTTCAATTTCAACAACTGGTATTTCATTCTTGCAAAAATTTCAAGTTTTTTTATTTTTTAACCACCTTGTACGTTATATCAACATTCCAACTATAGTTAAAGTAGTTAAGTATTTTTCAGTATAAGCAAAACTTTCTATAAAGAATGACTTCTTATATCATATGTTTTAGTTTTTGTTAAAATGTTGAATAATTTTTTTTCTAGATGATTTTTTGCACTTAATAGTACATTGTGTATCTAGTAGTAAAAGCAATACATTCCCGGACGATGATATAAATTGTTGGTCGAGGCTTTAAGCCGAGGCCAACAGGCATTGAAGTCCGGGAATGTGCTTTTACTACGAAGTACACATACTATTTTTTCTGAAATCGCAATCAATATTTTTATAAATTAAGGAATTTTTATTGTTTTGAAAAAAGTCAGAGATTCAGTGGTTATTATTTACCGTCTAAAATATATATATAAAAAAACAGTCTGGGAAAGTAACTTATCCGGCCTAGGCCGGGAATAGTATATTGTGTATTTAGGTGTGAAAGCAATACATTCCCGGACGCCGATGCAAATAAGCATCGAAGTCCGGGAATGTGCTTTCACACCGAAGTACATATACTATTTTTTCTGAAATCACAATCAATATTATTATAAATTAAGGAATTTGTATTAATGCATAACATTTCTTCATTACAGTCCAACTGCTTATTAATGAATTCAATTTTAATCTGAGTTGGTTTGTCTGCATGTATTTATCTACTTTATAAAATATACGGCCTAAGCCGGGAAAGTAATATTCCCGTACGGTTTTGTTGATCGTTGCTTGGCAACGGATCTTTTCCGGTCTGTTTCTTAGCAGCGGACTAAAATACTGGAATTGTGCATTTTTCGATCTGAAATCGCTCCGAAAATGCAGACATTACCGATCGATTTCAGAAAAAGTAACTTTTATATATAGAAAACAGTCCAGGAAAATTACTTTCCCAGCTTAGGCCGGGAAAAAGTAACTGACCAGACTGTTTTCTGATAGTTGCTTAGCAACGGACTAAAATACCAGAACGGCGTATTTTGGGATCTAAAATTGCGCCGAGAAAGTACATTCTTGACCGATTTCGGAAAAAAATAATTTTTTGTTGGTGGACTTTGTTTTGTTACAAAAAAAAAACAAATAAAATACTGAAAGGCATTATATATATATATTTATTTAAAAGAAACAGATTGCGTCTTGGACAGCTTTAAAGACAACTGAATTTCATAAAATATTTTTTTCACAAACGAAAGAAAAGTATCCGGTATCCGTATCCGAAAAAAGTATTCGAATACAAGGTATTCGGATACTTTTTAAAGCAAAAAGTATCCGTATCTTGTCTCTGGTATTCGAATACATTTGATGTATCCGTATCCGGTATTCGGATACATTCTAATTCTATCCGACCCAGCTCTGATTAAAAGTAGATTCAAAATTTATGAAATTTAAAATCCTAGCTGATCCCTTTCGCGTTTTATCCACATTTTTGGATTTTAACCCTTTGCAATACAGTAACTCGTATACATCAACTTTTTCTTCAAGCACTTAGTACTTTTAGAAATAAAACTATCGTAAATAAGTTTATTATATCTTGTAAATACAGTTCTTTAATTAAAAAAACTTACTCGACAATATTCCATTACTAAAAATTAAATTTCATTTGTTGTAAAACACTTGGAAATAACCAAGAAACAAAAACGTTTAATTAAAATTTAATTATCTTTTTACTTGTAAGTGTTTTAATGTTTATACATTTTTCCATTACTGACAAAATAATTTATTTGGATTACACTCTTTGCCGCTAGGTAGTAAAAGTATATAGTATACTTTTTTCCAGAACCAAAAAATAAAAAAAAATTTCATTGGTTAAAAGTCTGTCAAATTATAACGATTTCAAATGAGCCATGGAAATAAATCCTCTCACGAGGATAATCGAAAAAAGGTATGTGCTCCATGTGGAAAAAAAATTATATTTGGGGAAAAAAACCAGAAAAATTTTTCATAACTGAAAAATTGATTAAAAAATTTATATTTGAGGACTTTGATCTAAAAAAGTATATGTACAACTTGTTCTCTCACACTACTTGATGCTAGCAAGGGTAAATTTCAAAGACCATTTCAGAAAATGCCTAATTATACAGATGTCATATTACCAAAGGATACTCGTACATCACAAAATACATACAACTGTTATATATGTTTTACTGGTCGTTTCAAAGGCCACGTTAAAATTGATAAAGGTAAAGGACATAAAAGAGATTTAGAAAACAAAATTGATGTTTCTACGGGACTTTATGGGCGTTCAGCAATAGATAGCCTGCCGATTTCATCTATAGAGAGTAAAGATACTAGAAATTTGTTGTGTGGTGATTGTTTTCAAGAGATTGGAAGGGGTAAAAGTCACATTTGTAAAAATAGCAAAAAAAATGTATTAAAAATTGTAGAAAAGCTCACTGAAAAAAATCAAAATCAAATTCTAAGTACTTTTATAAAAAAAAAGGTTCATTCTGCTAGTCTTCTTACAACTAAGAAACCGCTGCCCAAGGAATCACTACTTCCACATCCAGATTCTCTATCCAAGTCACTCACAATGAAAAAACTTTGTATGTGAAAATAATTGTTTATGGAACTTTAATAATATAATATTTGAAATCCTCTACCCCAAAAACCCATAAAACGATACCCCACATCGGTAGTGGGGTGATAGTGGGGGATGAAGTAAAAAAATATTTTGAGGTTTCTGGTTCATGTACATACACTAAATCACTTTTTTTTCATTCTCTTTAATAAGGGGGTGGGGGTGGTAATGGGGGTGGCTAATGCCAAAAATTTTTTTGAGACCTTAGCTTCTCTTGTATATACTAAATACCAATTTTATGGACTCTTACCTGCTTGATTGACCTATTTACCCCAAATTTACCCCAATTTACCCCCCAACTCTTCGACGGAACAAGATGAAAATATAATCTGGTTCTAGATCTCGTTAAAGTACATATGTGTACCAAATTTCAAGTCAATATCTTAAACGGTTCCAGAGTAAACGTGCGCACAAAAAAAAGTTACAGACAGACAGACCGACAGACAGACAGACAGACAGACAGACAGACAGACAGACAGACAGACAGACAGACAGACAGACAGACAGACAGACAGACAGACCGACAGACAGACAGAAATTTTTTTTTTTCCGCTCAAACTTAAAATCTCGAAGTTTCATGACATTTTAAGCCTATTTTGGACAATAAAAATTTTTTTAAATTTTTTTGTCCACGACGTGGAAGTAAAAAATGAAAATTTTAATTTTAATGTATCTGCCTGGTGGTCGGGAGACAAAAGTTGTTTTAAATCCGTGTATTAAAAAAAGTGTGTCATTTGATGAAGAGAGCTTAGATAACTTTAGGAGTTTCAGGTAATCAGATGAGAAAAATAACTAATTTTGTAAGATGTAACGTAGGTAGAAAGTCTATTCCATCGTACTATACAAAGCATTTATCAGATAAATCTAAAGTTTTAGACAATGTATACAAACACGGTATATAAGTTGAAAATTTATGTTTGTACGAGAATATACAATTTTTGGATTTTGATAATTTCCAAGTGTTTTATAACAAATGAAATTTAATTTTTAGTAATGGAATATTGTCGAGTAAGTTTTTTTAATTAATGAACTGTATTTACAAGATATAATAAACTTATTTACGATAGTTTTATTTCTAAAAGTGCTAAGTGCTCGAAGAAAAAGTTGATGTATACGAGTTACTGTATTGCAAAGGGTTAAAATCCAAAAATGTGGATAAAACGCGAAAGGGATCAGCTACGATTTTAAATTTCATAAATTTTGAATCTACTTTTAATGTAAAATCAGCCTGCGCAAACCGATTTTGGACTCATTTTCATCATAATTTTTCCACCTTCAAGCACACTGTGCCTAGTGACGTTAAAAAATGTCTCAGACTACTCGGACCAAACAATATTATTATTCATTTTTATTTAATATTAGGTGAACATGAAGTTTTAGGTCAGGAGATATTAGTATTGCCAAATTATTATTTATCAACTTAAAATTGATAGTGACAAAAACAAAAACAATGTGCCTTAATTTATTAACATCGTTATCTGTTGTCCATGCATAAAAAAACGTAAATGCTCAGAGCATGTGTTTATTCGCTAGTGCTGGTAAGTAACAAAAAAATGTATTATTGTAATACAACTCTTTATTGAAGGACACGACACAGATCCAAAGTCTCATCACATTTTATAGAAATTGTATGATATCGTATGAATATGCATTATTTCAAGCTACCTAAATAAATATGTAGGTATTTACCACAATCCTAATTTCGATAACAAGAAACTAGAAGTCACAAGTGTTAAATATCTAGATAAGCCGGTGATGCCACAAACTGGTATAGCCTTAAATGATGCTGATGTCTTAGATATCAGTAGTATGAAGGATTAGGATCATTAACTTTTAACCGTTAACCTCATATGAAGAATGTGTAATAAATAAATAATAGACGATAGACTAGTTCACAAGTTCAAAGCCGTGTTAATGCTTGATAAAACTCGTAAATATATGAGTGAGGGCTCATTGGATTCTGAATGACGTCTAGAAAAATGTCCAAAAGTTTCAAACCCGCACATAAACAATTGCAAAAGTTATAAACAAATGAAAATTGAAAAAAATAACGAGTTTCGTTTTTTGCAAATAACTCGAAAACTATTAATATTTAAGAAATTGTAAAGAAAGTTTCTTATAGAGGAAGAAATTTCCAAGAAAGAAATCTCAACTCCCGAAACTCTCTCTTTTATTAATAATTTTAATTTAATGTTGAAAATAGAGCTCCGCGCGGCGAACACTAAGCTGTTACGATGCTCTGAAACCGGCCGTAATAAGTAAAAATATTTTTTTATGTTATTAAATATTAATTTAGAAATTTTAAAAAATTATGGTATTATTTAGACACTTAAAGGAAAAAAAATTGTTTCATCGCTTTTTCATAAAACGAGGCTATTGTTAATTAACAATTTTTTTTAGAGTTTGCGTTTATATTTCAAGTCAGATAATTGGTAAACAAAAGCCACTAAAATTTTTTTTTTCAAAAATACGTAATTTATCTGTTTCTTACAAAATTTGTTTAAACAAATAGCACTAAAAATTTAAAGTTTATGTAACCTTACAGTAATTTTTAATATAAAAACGGTAATAATAATTAAAATGAATAAAAAAAAAAAATTTCACTTTTTAGTTTTTTGATAGATTAAATAATTAATAACTAATCCCATAAAGTATAGTTGACGCAAGGTCTCCACGAAGCAAAATAATTTTAGTGGCTTTTGTTTAACAATTATCCGACTTGAAATATAAAAACACTAAAAAAAACTGTTTATTAACAATAGCTTCATTTTATGAAAAATCGGTGAAACAATTTTTTTCCAACGGGATATTGCTCCTTTAAGTGTCTAAATAATACCATATTTTTTTTTTAATTAATATTTAATAACATAAAAAAATATTTTTACTTATTACGGCCGGTTTCAGAGCATCGTAATGGTGCGGGAGCTAAGTGGCTTTTTCGGACACTCATCGTTACAAGCATTTTCTATGCGCTGATTAATTCTATCGAACTTAAATAACGACAAAATAGACTTCTGGCATATGTCAAGCCCGTCGAATTGGCCATGGTTCAAGATATAAAAATCAGTGAAATTATATCATCGTTACAAAGCCAATTTTTTTTGTGTGTACACATTTTATGTTTAGAATGAATAAAATAAGATCACCAGAAAGTGTGGGCCATCAGGGGCGCAACCAGAAAGGTCAAAGAGGTAAAAAAACGGAGTTATATAACATCATCGTTACAAACTTTTTTAAGGTTGAGCATGTTTATTTAAATGTTTTGAACACCAGAAAGATACTCCCGTCAGTAAGGCTAGCCAGAAAGAAAATGTTTAGGATTTGAAGAAAATTGGATTTTTTTTCGCATATTTCAACTCAGAACTCTAAACTCATCGTTACAAGTTCTGGCTCCTTTTTAAAACGTAAATATAAGCTCCTTCAACAATAGAATAGCCTCCCCGTAAAGTTCTTAGTGTCAACAAAAGTACCATAGGCTCTTAAATATACAGGAATTTAACACTTTCGGATAACTTGACTCCGTACCGTGCCTCAGATGTATTGTATCATTATTACCTTTCTGGCTGCGCCTCCTGACGGCCCACACTTTCTGGCGATCATGTCTTATTCATTCTAAACATAAAATGTGTACACACAATAAAATGAGCCTTGTAACGATGGCATGATTTCACTGATTTTTAAACAGTGTTCGTGACAGGAGGTGCCCCGCCAGAAGTCGATTTTATGAATCGTTATCATCCATTAAACCATACAAATATCTCAAAATTCATAAAACGATGAGCTACCGAAAAAGCCACCTAGCTCTCGCTCTATAACGGCTTAATGTTCGCCGTGCGGAGCTCTATTTTCAACATTAGATTAAAATTATTAATAATAAAGACAGAGTGTCGGGAGTTCGGACTTCTTTATTGGAAACTCGTTTATAACTTTTGCAATTGTTTATGTGCGGGTTTGAAACTTTTGCACATTTTACTTCCACATCCAGTGGAGTATAGTAACGACAAAAAAAATTTTGAAAATTTTTATTGTTCAAATAGGTTTAGAATGTCATAAAACGTCGAGGTTTTAAATTTGAGCGAAAAAATTCTGTCTGTCTGTCTGTCGTCCTGTAACTTTTTTTGTGCCCACGTTTACTCTGGAACCGTTTAAGATATTGACTTGAAATTTGGTATATATATGTACTTTAACGAGATCTAGAACTAGATTATATTTTCATCTTATTCCGTCGAAGGGTTGGGGGGTAAAATGGAGGTAAATGGGATATATAGGTAAATCAAGCAGGTAAGAGTCCATAAAATTGGTATTTAGTGTATACAAGAGAAGCTAAGGTTTCAAAAAAATTTTTGGCATTGGCCACCCCCATTACCATTATTAAAAGGGATGAAAAAAAAATTGTGATTTAGTGTGTGTACAAGAACCAAAAGCCTCAAAATATTTTTTTACTTCATCCACCCCCACTACCTAGTTCTATAAACAATTATTTCCACATACAATTTTTTTTCGATATGAGACTTGGATAGAAAATCTGGATGTGGATGTAGTGATTCCTTGGGCAGCGGTCCGAATCCAATGAGCTCTCACTCATATTTTTACGAGCTTTATCAAGAATTATCACGACTTTGAACTTGTGAACTAGTCTATGCGTTTATTTGTTTATATTTATGTTTATTATTATAAGATTTTGCATGAGTAGTCTGTCAGTAAGTGCACTTCTGTTTTCTTTTTAATGATACAGGCCCAGTCAGTGGCGGCTGGTCAAATTTCAATATTTTTTCTCTCGTCTGTGGCGCATGGGACCCATACGAAATATGGGAAATAACATCTAGAGAAGCACTTCTCTAATGACCCCTAAAAAATTTTGAAAAAGCAGTTTGCGAAAAAATTATTGAAAATTCGGTAGCCTCCCTGGGTCTAGGGACTGTTTATTTTTATTTTTTTTTTTGTCATATGCATTTGACTTTTCATAAAAATACAACAATACGTTTTGGAGTTTATGAAAATATTTTCATTATTAACTGAAATACAATGAACTGAAATTTTGTAATTTACAATTTAACAAATTACAATATTTCAGTCTGGCTGCTGGTTTCCGGGTCTTCTTCCGCGTAGACTTGGTTGAGTGCTTGACGTTTCGACCATCTTGTCGTGGTCTTCTTCTGAAGCGAAGTGAGCTCTGCTGGACTGAGCTCCTCTATTTATACAGGTTATCAGGAGGCGTGTTGCGGATCATTGCTCATGCGGAACATTGACTTCCACGTTATTGGTAGTTGTAGTCCGTTGTCACGGTTATAGTTATTCGGATGTTTATTTATTTCAATGGCTTCTCTGTATCTTCTTGGCCAATAGTTCTTGGTGTTGGCTAATTTCTTTGTTTTGTCGAATTTTATCAAATGGCCGGTTTCTTCTGAATGTTCGGCAACTGCTGATTTTGTAGAATTTCCCTTCTTTGTACTTCTAATGTGTTCTCTGAGTCTGGTGTTTATACGTCGTTTGGTCTCTCCGATGTAGACTTGTCCGCAGGAACATGGGATACTATATACTCCTGGTGTTTCTAGTTCTTCTGGACCTTGGTATTTGGGAAAATGTTGTCAGAACGTCAAAGTAATATATAATGCAAAACAGAAGGTGGCACAACATTTTCCCAAATACCAAGGTCCAGAAGAACTAGAAACACCAGGAGTATATAGTATCCCATGTTCCTGCGGACAAGTCTACATCGGAGAGACCAAACGACGTATAAACACCAGACTCAGAGAACACCTTAGAAGTACAAAGAAGGGAAATTCTACAAAATCAGCAGTTGCCGAACATTCAGAAGAAACCGGCCATTTGATAAAATTCGACAAAACAAAGAAATTAGCCAACACCAAGAACTATTGGCCAAGAAGATACAGAGAAGCCATTGAAATAAATAAACATCCGAATAACTATAACCGTGACAACGGACTACAACTACCAATAACGTGGAAGTCAATGTTCCGCATGAGCAATGATCCGCAACACGCCTCCTGATAACATGTATAAATAGAGGAGCTCAGTCCAGCAGAGCTCACTTCGCTTCAGAAGAAGACCACGACAAGATGGTCGAAACGTCAAGCACTCAACCAAGTCTACGCGGAAGAAGACCCGGAAACCAGCAGCCAGATCACCAGCTCCGCGAAAGCCTTAGCACTAAGATACAATATTTCAATTCGTTATATCTGTTAGTAATGAAAATATTTTCATAAACTCCAAATCGTATTGTATTTTTATGAAAAGTCAAATGAATATGATAAAAAAAAATAAAATAAACAGGAGTCCCTAGACCCAGGGGAGGCTACAGAATTTTTAAAAATTTTTTCGCAAACTGCTTTTACAAATTTTTTTAGGAGAAGTACTTCTCTAGATGTTAGTTCCCATATTTCGTATGGGTTCCATGCGCCACAGACGAGAAAATATTGAAATTTCACCAGCTGCCACTGGCCCCAGTAGATTATTGTCTTTAAAGAAAATCAATGAGTAAATAAGAAAGTTATTAATCATTTAAATTTTAAAAAATTGTTAAATTTCAATTTTCAAATTATATAAAAATCGATAGAGAGGTAATAATATGATTTTTTATATCTAGCGTTCAATTTATTGGGTTGCTTGGATGACAGCCAAAAATAGCTGAAATAAAAATAAATGTAAATAGTATATTTTTACATAAGATTCTAGCGCATTACATGTGCAACTTCTTCTTTATACACCCCATCGGCGGCTTTATTTAAACAAATAGCATATATAAATCATATGTCAATCGATAGAAAAAATAACGATCTTTATTTTTATAACTTGTGGAATTTTTACTTACTGGGCCATTTTAGAGTTGCAGCCAAACATGTGTTAATGTCGGCAGGCTCCCCCACTTTTTTGTTGTGGGGCCTTACATAAGAGAAAAAAAATAACAAACAAAATGTTTTTAATCAGATGCAAAAGTAGCTCCTTTTGGGGGGGACAGGGGGAGCAAGCATAATCTCTCGAGGAGGATCTGTTCGAAAATCTACTTATTTTAACTTGTTTTCTCCATGGTTAAAAAGATTTGCTTTTACTCAAAAGTGGAAGTATCAAACTAATCAGCTAAATCACCAATAAGCTAATTTGTAAAACATTCAGTAGGTTTATAAAAATAAATATGTTTTCCATTTGACAAGTTTATCATAAGTTTTATTTTGAAAATTTTAAATGTGTAGATTAATTAAAAACAATAAACTTGTTTTAATAAACATTTCCCACTGTAATCTCTGTAGAATTCATAAAATTCTTTCCTTATATTTACGAGTGGCATAAAGGTCATTACTTACTCGTTCGAAAACATGAAACCACGAGGTGATGCTTCCGTGTTTATGATTGTCACTACCACGCGCCAGCGACGCTTTTCAACTGGATGATAAACCGACGCGCGAAATATTTGCGAGATCCTAAATAAGAGCGCCGACGCTAGACATATGTAAAACAAAACGTGCTCTTCAAGTAACCGTAAATTGTAACATCATTTTTTATTAAAATATAATTGCCCTTCAAAACGTCGGTTGACGGAAGCGTATACAAAGCGATACTTTTAACTACCAGAAAACTTGACAAAGTTGACATAAACTTTGTTTTTCAAAGAACTTATTATATATTTTCTATATTAAAATTTAACGTTTAATGAGAGTTTAAAGGGTTTCTTTTTAACATAAAATTAGTTAACAAAAAAATTTTGAACAAAAAATTGAATCGCCTTCAAGAAATTTCGCTACTTAATTATGAAAAAAAAATTTCACCATCGCGTCACCCAGTTAATTGAGCCTTATTATCTAATATCGATATAGCTATAAGACGGTTACAAATACGTTTGCATTCGTTATTTGTTCATTTGTACACCAACCTCAATTAGTCCAGGCAAGGAAAAAGTGGTAGAAGACATGGAGGGGGTAGAATTTTCCTCTTCAAGAATGTGTTGGGACTCGTTAGGAGGTAAACATACCAAAAATCCCCACCTCTAACCCTGCCGCTTCAGGGGGGTGGGGGGGTGGGGGGGGTGGAAAGGTCCCTTTTTTCGATTCTTGGCTTATAACTCGGAAACGATGCGTCGTACGGAAAAAGTATTCTAAACGTACTCTTCGCCTGTTCACTGAACTTTTTAGAGAAACTCCTGTCTGCCGCAGGCAGACTTAAGAACTAATTAAAAATGAAAAAACATGTGCCCACATGGGCCTAAAACTAATTAAAATACACTATAAATAACTAAAAACTCACTAGGCAAACGCACTTTTGAAAAATTTTGATTGTTGATACGGGAAAACAGAGTTAACGAAAAAACCCATTCGAACAAATGACGACCTCGTGGTCTGACCGCCGTCGAGGAAGGTAGAATAGGTTAAAAGTTATATGATTTAAAAAGTTTAGATTTATAGGATGTTATATCGGCCTAGAGAAAATTTGGAAATACAAAAAGAGGACAAAAAGAACAAAAAAGATAAAGGAACAAAATTGTACAAACATAACAAGGTGGAAAGGGGTTAAAGATGTAAAGTTGGCGAAATATAAAGGGTAGGGTAGACATAGGTTATGGTAGAGGGAAGGTGTGGCTAGGGAGGTTGCCGGAAGATAGGCAACGCCTGGTATGGTAGGGTGTGTCTTATATCGAAAAGTATTGCGCATTGTCGTGGCCGCAATGCTGCACCACACCGGCGCCGCGTATGTGATGGCCGGCCTGATTACCATCGTGTACAACAACTTTTTATTAGTCCTGTTGAGTCCGCTACCCCTTGCCAGGAGCGGATACAGACTCCTGGACATGGAGTAGACCTTGCGTATCGTTTCATTAATGTGTGTATTAAACGTCAATCTTTTGTCTAGGTTCACCCCCAAATACTTCACGCACCGCTTAATTGGAATTTCTCTACCCCCGATCGAAAGTGGCGTTAGAATCCGGTTTTCTGTGAAGCGGCACGTGAAGAGAATCGACTCTGACTTCTCGGCGTTGATCCGAATTTTCCACTTGTCGTAATACGCCGTGGCAACGCAAAGCTTTAGCCGCTGCGCCACCACATCTTGCTATGAAAATTGATTGTCTGTGATACTTATATATCTCTCGACAATCATACATATTTCAACTCGTACTTCTGTGAAATATATACTAGTAAAATTCATAAACAAAAAAAAATATATTATGGAAATAATATTTCGCAAGATTTCCATTTTAGTACAAGCGACAAAAATTTAGAGAATATATTTTTTTAAATTAAATAATTAATAACTTTTTTATTTACTGATCGATTTTCTTCAAAGACAATAGGTTTCTTCCTCTAGCTAACACTAACTTACTTTCTAAATTTCAATACAATCAAACTTTTCTTTCTTAAGTTATCGTGCTTACAAGAAACGTGACGGACGGACGGACAGACGGACATTTTGAAAGTTATTCAGAATTCGTTCACTAACACAATGATATGAAAATTTTTTCTCTACGAGCGATATTTACGATTTTAGAAATGTGCCGATCAAATACAATAAATATACTCTTCGTTTTTGCGAAGAGTATAATAAGTGCCCGAATCCGTTGGTTTCGATTTGTAGCGCGCTCGATCACAGGACGGCCAAATTAAAAAAAATCATATTTTCCATTTCACTTAAGATATTAGTATGAATCAATCACTAAAAATAATTTTGGTCTTTTCTTGTAATTTCGTATGATCTAGTTTTAGTTAATTTCTCAAAATTAAAAAAAAAATCTTGCATGCTACATTTTTCTATGCGCCGACTGCGTAGAGGTTCACGTGATATTTTTTTCTAAAATTTTTATAAACATTAGATGTGTTTTGACTACACTGTTACATTAAGTGCATTGTAAGCTATAATTAAAAAAAAAGAATAGATTTTTAGCTTATGTTTTGTGGGAGAAAACGCAAGTTATATTTTAAAAATTCAATTTTTCACAATTTCCGAATAAAAGCTTCCATTTCGCTCTGATGCAGAACATAAAAGAAAAATGAAAAAAAATGTTTCATCCACTTTTTCAAAATTTTGAAATTAAGTCAGAGTAGGAAAAAATAAAAAATAAGGGTAAATTCGCGGATTAAGGGTTGAAGGCGATCCTCGATTTTTACGCGCCCTCCGGATTTGAATTCAGCAGACAATTTTACATCGATTACAACACTTTTCAGCTGTATGTCTGACAAGTACTTAGGACTAAAAGATGAACATCTCCAGAATCTGAACTGTATCTGGCACTTCTCTATCAAAACGGTTTATCATGGTCTGCTAATAAATCACAGTCACAAAATAATCTTTATTTTACAACACTCGATGTATTTACTAACGTAATATTTTGTCGAAATCTATACATTTAATGAAGAGGAAAACTCTTCCCCTCCCCTCCCCTCCCTTTTGGGCATTCATTGATTAGACTAAATATCGATATTAAATAATAAAATTCAATATAGCTCTAACAGCATTCTCTGTATAAAATTGCAAAACAGTTTCATAATTATTACTATATTTAGCTGTCAAACCATTTCAGCAGTTTCTGAAAAAAAAAATATTTTTGTTGTAAAGTACTTTTGGCAATGAAAAATTCGAGTTTAATTCGGAAAATTCGTAGGTATATTCATGGAACAAATAGAAAAAATATTTTCGAGAATAATAAAGGCAAAGTGGTGAATAAACACGAAATATAAACTGCCTGAAACGTGGGAGGGTAACTGAATAATTGTAAGCCTCGAATTTGACAACCGAATTTCGAAAATGAGTTATTTCATTTGTATTAAACATAGCTGCCCTTTTTTGAACATTATTTAAGGAATTTGAAAAATGGAAATATATCCATTTCAAACTTCAAAGGTAAAAAACACCACCCCTAGCTTCCCAGGCAAGATACATCGTCCAGAAGCCATTCATAAACACGTACATAGATTACCCGTTATCTCGTTGTTAGGACCTTCAAGCACTCCTGAAGCGAAAATCACTCATAGGATCGACAGCATGACTTTAACTACAAAATAGCAAAGTTTCAGCCAATTCCATTGAAGCATGCCGAAATATGACATATATATTTTACTTAACCTAACAGTTGATAAAAAATTCTGAAAAAAGCTCTCGAGCTTTATTGGCCTTGAACAGAAATATTACGACCCTTGCAATTTTTTGCTAATAGTTTAAAAGTAAAAAATTTTTGAATGTCTAAAATGACGCAAATTACCTAACTTTGACAAGCTCAATCTCAAAAACTGTCCATAGGATCGGCTCGATATGATGAGAACTTCTAATCGCATGACTTGAACTACAAAATAGTAAAGTTTAAGTCGATTCCACCGAAATACCATTTTCATCGGTGTTATTCCGGGGTCCTTTAATTACCTAATAATTATTTTTAACTACTCATAAAAGCGTGTTTTTTAGTTTTTTAAACTATAATTTATTTTACTGTTTTTTAGTTTTATATTCATTGCGTCGTCCTTACTTAAAAGTCTAAAACCAATTAAGAAGTTCCCATGACCACATCCCTGCAGTAGTAGTGCAGGGAGCAATACATATTTAACCTTTAGCTTTAAGAAAATGGCGAATGCGCTAGGATAATGGTAGCAGAGTCCAAATACAAAATTATAGTTTAAAAAAATAAGAAACACTTTTTTGGTACTATGTTGTTGTATTGTCAACAGAATTGCATAAGTTTGCAAAGCCTCAAATCGATACGACAATTAGAAGTTGGTGAAAAAAGTGAGTTCTAAGATTTGCTAACAATGTTACAGGTCAAGCTAATCTTCAAGATTCAATATTTAAGAATGAATAATTTCGAATAGGGAAGATAATTACAGATACAGGTTTTATTTACCTAATGTATAAATAATTGGTAACATATATTTATACGATCATCAGGTGCCTTGGTAATACAATAAATATTTCATCGTCGGTTTCCACTACCTACTTGGTGTCCAACTCCGATAAAAGAGGCACAAGTTCTTTGATCGGAGGTGTCCAATTATTCTTTTTAGCTGCCAGTTTGTAAACATTTGGCGATAATAGTCATACTATTCTGACATTCTGGTAAACCCTAACCGTTAAAAACTACTGAGAAACAATGTCTAAACCGACAGATTATAATAATTATTAAGTACTCACCACAGCCGCGTTTTCTTGTTCCAAATGAAGATAAGTAATATACTGCCCAAAATAAAAGTTCATTATAACGATTTCACGATTTAATCACTGTTTAACAGATTATCTTAACGACTTTTCACATCCGATAGGCAAATAACTAGCACTAATAAACAAAATTAATACACACTTCACGTCCGAATATGGCATTCCTCTTTGTTAGGTTAATTGCCATACGTAAATTGTTTGGATTTATATAAATTCACAAATACTGGTACACCGTCATAGCAAATATATGTGGCACCATTGCAACAAGCACGCGTAATGTTGCGCAGCTGCCAAATTGTGCAATATACAATTTAGTTGAATCGAAATTTTAATTCACCAACGTTTAGAATATCAAAGATTATCATTTGTTCCCTAAATTTCTAAATAATCAAGCAGCTGTCGGCTCTAGAGCACATCTCCGCCAACTCGATTTACACATTGTTTACACCGCACGTACGCAGTGGTAGCATTCCACTCGCCTACTTGATACATTTTCCACGGATTTCAACAAACGAGCTTTGTGCGTTTACGCGCTACTTGACTCATAAGCGTGTTGCGTTCGGACTGGAAGTTACTGGCTTATTGTGAGGCGGGATGCGAGAATATCTAAACAAATTCTTAGAGATATGATATCCTGTTTCATAGTATCATAACTAGGAGATGTGTTTGTGAAAATAAATAATTGAAACAAATATAAATGTGGATTTTTGAATAATGTGTTTATCGAGGGGTAAGTCACGAGCAGAGACGAACCCAGCTATTTTTTTGGGGGGGGGAAAGCTACAACTAATTTGCCAACTGCCCATTTTTTTTACAACTCATATTTCCTCATGTTTTTTTTTATTTCAGACTTAATCTATAAGTAGCCTAGCATTACAAATATTATGCAAAAGAAGTTTAACTAAACTACATGATGTAGGCGCTAGACCTAAGTTGACCCCGCGCTCTCCTTCGTCTAAAAGCTACTGGATGAGGTAACCGTTATAGTTTAATGACCGTGGAGAAAAACAAGATATAGTTTGTACCAACGATAATAGGGTCTACATACGATCCAGCGGCAGGGACCCGACATTGTCGGTACGCTTTGAAGATAATTGGAATTCTAGCGGACCAGTTCACTTTTACGAATGAGTTCAAAGCATGCCGACATGGCTGGGTCCCTGCCGCTGGATCGTATATCCAGCGATATAAAAAAGTTCGCAAAAAAACGTAAAAGGTACCGACCTGTATCAATTTCAGTCTATTTACATAAAAGGCCATAAAAGTGTTCGGCTTCTTTATTATCACAAAAAAAATGGTCACATATTTCCGAACAAAAATGTAGGCCACTCCCACTGAATATAATTGGTTTAAATTTTCTCTACCGGAATTATGATAGGTTGGTGGTCAACGTGGACTAGCGTTGTCAAATTGGACCGGCGGGCGGTACACTAACTAGAAGCGGTCGGCATCCTTTATGCTTTTTTGCGAGCTTTTTTGTATCGATGAAATATTTGTGGAATACACTATACAATACGATTACGCGCAAGTCGGGGCGCAAGTCGGGGCGCAAGTAGGGGCGCAAGCTCGTGAACGTCCGCGCTAGTACGGCTACCGGCCACTTCCCACTTCACATTGTGATACGCAATAGGTAGCATTAAGGGGTCTACACACGATCCAGCGGCAGGGAGCCAGCCTTGTCGGCATGCTTTGAACTCATTCGTAAAAGTTAACTGGTCCGCTGGAATTCCAATTATCTTCAAAGCGTACCAACAATGTCGGGTCCCAGCAGCTGGATCGTCTGTAGACCTCTTTAATTGTCCCAGATTCTGTTTCAGTGTCCTCTAAGAATTTAATATTTTAACAATTTCTGACCGACAACAATTTGTTATTATTATTATCTCTCGTTGAGAGGTTGGTAACTGATATTAGTGATACTCAGTATAAACCAACAACAAACGACTTTATAGCTAGGACAAAGCATTGTATTGATAAAGGCAAAAAGAAGTAATATTCTAATATTTCTAATGTAAGACAGTCTTTGAGAATTGTATGCTCTGGCCGTGCCGTCTACTGGGTCGAACGTCAAATTTCCGCGAGTTGACGAGTTTATTTTGTTGGCCCGTCGCGTAGGCCCGTCGGCGTTGTGCGTTGTCCGTCGACTATTCTGTGGCTCTCACATCAGTCACATCTAGTCATAAATAATATCAATTAAAATTATTTATAAAAAAATGGTCATAGTGACAGTGTCATTTAGTTTTTATCAACTCATTATTCGTTTTTTTGCAATTATACCCAATAAAGATTTTTTTACATTTTTGGTGATTTTCCCAACTCAATCAACATTGGGGGGGGGAGAGTACCCCTCCATAACCCCCCGTGGGTTCGTCTCTGGTCACGAGCGATTTTTCATCGATTACGGGGCGATCCAGGGCGATATATAATATAAAGGGCAATCCGAGGAAATATACAGACGATCTGAGGCGATCCGAGGGGCGATATTTCATCCCACAGTTTTTGCGTGAGTTTCCCATCGGTGTTTACAGTTACATAACTAGAGGACGCCAGGGGCGACTTCGAGAGGGGGGGGAATTCGTGATTAAAAACGCAAAATATGTACTAAAATTGCTACGCAAAAGTCATTGATTACCTTACCTACCTATTGGAGATTAAGAACAATGAAACTTTCAGTTTTCACAACGCCAGGCCCAGGGCCTCTTTTGGAAGCTTCAAATAGTTGGTTTTCTTGTTTTCTTTTGAGGAATAAATCAGAAATCATTTGCTATTTTTTAATCGTTTATGCTTCCGTCACCGATTCCTAGAATCCCAGTTTATTTAAGCCCTCTTCAAACACATTGATAGAAAATAATACTGCTGATTTAGCACCCTAAGATTTTTGCGCCCGGAAAAAAATTTTTTGGACCGTCTCAATTTTTTTTTTTTTCGAATTTATTTAAAAAAAAATTTAAAACATTTTATAGGGGGCGATCGCCCCCCCCCCTTAAAGCCGCCACTGGAGGAAGCACTACTCTTCGCCGATTTACTGAACTTTTTATACAGGGTGGACCGTTAATAATAGACCATAATTCAAGGATAGATTTTTTAGACCAAAATATGAGGATATAACCAAACATGCTTTAGTAAATTCTTGCTGTGGAAAAAGATACAGGGTATCGAAATTGTAAGTTTTTTCTTTTTTTGCGATATTTCAACTACCTCTTGACCGATCTCCCAATTTGGTAAGGAAACATTTTTTAAGCTAAGAAACAATCATTTATTACATCACGCCAGCCCGTGTAGGGCGCCTCGTCAGCTATACCTCTGATGATGATTTTTTTTTACGAAACGTAGTGGCTCTTTTTGACTAGAAAATCTCATGCAGAAGTCATTTCTACGTAAAAAGGTACGCTTGATAGAACTTGATAATTCCAACCGTTTTCAAGAAAACTGCCGCATAGATCTCAAAAATTCTTTGAAAACAAACCCAATTTGAAAAGGAAAAAGGCTTGTTTTCAAAGAATTTTTGAGATCTATGCAGCAGTTTTCTCGAAAGCGGTTGGAATTATCAAGTTCTATCAAGTGTACCTTTTTCCGTAGAAATGACTCCTGCATGAGATTTTCTAGTTAAAAGTGTCACTACGTTTCGTAAAAAAAAAAGATAAAAAATATACATCATCAGGTATACCGGGTGTAAACGAATAGTACCCCTGTAACTTCCTTGTTTTTAAAGATATCGGGATGAAATTTTGTATGGTGAAATTAGGTAAGATTTCCAACTTTTTGAGGCCTATCCGCCATATTTATCACTTCCGGTTTCACCGGAAATGGCCCCAATAGTCTTTTCTAAATGAACCACCCTGTACGTTTTTACATTTTTGAAATAAAGATCACATTTTGGATAAATTTATACTATTTTGAACAATTTATACAGTGTTGCGCGAAAAATAATTCGAATTTTAGTTATCAATCTAGATGGCTGCGAATATGTTAAAATTAATTTTGTTCCAATGTAATTCATATAAAAAATACGAAAACGTCAATATGTCCAATAATACATCATACAGGGTGCTGTAAACTCATTAAAATCACATTTTTCAAAATGACTCATTTGTTTTAAACAAGGAAGTTACAGGGGTGGCCCACTATTCGTTTGCACCCGGTATATAGAACCAGTGGCGGATCTAGAAATTTCAATAATTTTTTGGAGGAAGGTTTTGGAGTTACAATGAACTGAAATTTTGTAATTTAAAATTTCAATTCGTTCTATCTCAGTTAGTACCTAATGAAAATATTTTCCACTCCAAAATCTATTGTTGCACTTATATGAAAAGTAAAATGAATATGACAAAAAAGAATAATTTTAAACGGGAGTCCCTACACAGGGGGGGCGGGAGGGTTGTGGCAAGAATTTTTAAAAATTTTTTTGCCAACTGCTTTTTCGAAATTTTTTAGGAGTGCTTCTCTAGATGTTGTTTCCCATATTTCGTATGGGTCCCGTGCGCTACAGACGAGAAAAAAATTATTAAAATTTCTAGATCCGCCACTGTCTACAACATATTACAAATTCAGCCATTTTGACTGTAAGCCAATTTACATAAAAAATGTGCAGGGTCCTTTCTACCATCATTGTGTTTGTAAGGCACAAAAAATTTAAGTATGACTCTGCTCTGCGAGATTTTACTTTCGCTAACGAGACATATTTATGTCCGGTTTTTATGATTTTTTTCATGTGCCCTATATATTTGTAGACAACTTATACATCATTGTGTTTTTGCACGCTTAATCAAAAACATTAACATGTTTCTATAAAATTACCATAAAACTTAATTTATATAAACTATGATACCATGTTCGCCTCTGGCGATCACCATAAAATGACTATAACATGACTCAATTCCAATTGGGATGAGTATTCCTTTTCACCATGCTTTTCTAAGCAGACAATTTGTAAACTATGGGAGCCTCATAATCGAGCACTAGTGATTTTAAAATGCCGAAATGATGAAAAAAGCCTATTGCAGAATTGGTAAGGAGCGAAACGATCTTTTTGGGTAACTGTGTAAATACCGAACGCAGTTTGTATTACACCTTTCTGATTACATTAGTGAACTCTACCAATCAATGGACCAGAAGAAGAAGATGAATAAAATAACCTAGTCAAATTGAAGTGTTTCTATGCTATGGTTGATATGTTGATAATATAGAACAATATTTGGATATTCACTACAATAGTGATCATTTTCACATATTGCGTACAATAATGTTAAATAATGAAATTGTTTTATTTGCTCTTTATAGTATACTTAACATCAGTTAACTGTGACTCAATTTCGAAAAACAAAACAGTCACTTTTGATCCACAAGGTCCATTAGTAAAGTGTAACTTCCTTTCTTGGGAATTCGTAGAATGCCAAGAACTTATAGATCACAAAGGTAACAAAACAGCAAAAGAAGAACTGGGTTATGGATGTGTTAAGTTTGGAGGAATGAGATACGAAGATGTCGAAAGAACCAAAGTGTTATGCACCGTTTTACCTAAAATAGAATGTTTCGGCAATAGAACATTTTTTAGAGAAGGTGTACCCTGTGTTAAATATTCAGATCAATATTTCACAACAACTTTGTTGTACAGTATATTACTAGGGTTTCTCGGAATGGACAGATTCTGTTTAGGGCAAACGGGTACAGCAGTAGGAAAATTGTTAACACTGGGAGGCATGGGAATATGGTGGATTGTTGATATTGTTTTACTTGTCACCAATAACTTAACGCCCGAAGATGGGAGCAATTGGAATCCGTACGTTTGATAATTATAGTTTGGTATACTTCATGTTATTTTATTAGAATTAATTATTTACCTACCGTATATATTTTTTCATATTTAACGTAGTGAGAGATTGATGTTGCCTTTTCATTTTATATTAAAATAAAGGTTGAAATAGTTTTAAGATTTGTTTTATTAAACTATTTAAGTACAAATGCCAAAGGACCCCGCACGTTTCTTATGTAAAATAATGCCCGGCGGATTTGGTTAATATTGAAATATTTTATTTATGAAATCATCCTGAATAAAAGTCCATGGGAGCAAGGCCAAAAAATTAATAGTTTTTCAGTTATGGAGCTTTGAAGTTGTCTATCCTTTATATATCAAATTCGGAACGAATTATGATGTGGCTGAAGAACAGCTCGAGTTTGAGACGAATTTCCAAATTAGAAATCCAACAAATTAATTAGCCTTCTCCCTAGATATGGACCACAATATGAACCAAAAGTACGAACCGGAAGTTGCATGATTAAGTCCAAGGGTGAAAACTTTTTTAGTCTCATGTTGATATAAGGGTAAATAAATGAATTTCAAGCCCCCTCACTAGAGATGGACCACAATAACACTGGATTGAAGTCTGAACCGGAAGTAGCATAATTAAGCCCATTTTGAAGTGTCAAAAGTATTTCAGCGTTTATACAGGGTGCGCCACATAAAACTCCCCAGACTTGTAACTTTTTTATTTTTGAAGCGATGGCCATGTTGGGCACATCAAATTATAGACATTTTTAAAGTCTTTGAACATGTATACAGAGTAATTTAAAAAACATTTTTTTGACAAAATTGTTAAGAAAAGAAACTTAATTTCTTTGAATATTTTTTTACCTCACCCTGTACATGAACTGTGTTAATGTTTTCTTATAAAGGTTTTAATTAGCTTTATGTTATTAAAAAAAATTATTTTTTTAAATACAAATTTTGCAATTTCCTATTTAGTACATTTTAATATGTTTGTTTTTAAAAATATTTATTACTTTTGTTTCTTGTTGCTTTTTTGTTACATTGAATATTATTTGTGATATGTTTTTTACTAATAAAGCATGAAATTATATTTACATTCCTTTCAAAGTTATTTTAAAAAAAATCGGTTTGCAATCGGAAAGAGTATTTTTAATTTATTTCTCTAAAACCAAAAAGAATTTCGAATATAACATAATAACATAAATTGAAGCTAATTAAAACCTTTATAAGGAAACATTAAAGCAGTTCATGTACAGGGTGAGATAAAACAATATTCAAAGAAATTAAGTTTCTTTTCTTAACAATTTTTTCAAAATTTTTTTGAAATCACTGTATGCATTATAGAGGCCTTAAAAATATCTATAATTTGATGTGCCCAACATGGTCGTCGCTTCAAAAATAAGAAAGTTACAAGCCTGGGGAGTTTTAAGTGGCCCACCCTGTGTAGACCTCCGTAATAATTATTACATATTCATGGTAAATGAACGGGTTTCAGGCTGCCTCGTTAGATATGGACCACAATAACACAGTGGTGAAGTGCGAACCGGAAGTTATTACCCAGGTCTATATACAGACTGCATAAGTTTTCACTCTCCAAAATAGACTTAATCATGCAACTTCCGGTCAATCATCAATCAACCAATTATGCCAACACAACCTTCAGATGATCTTTCAATTGAACCTTTGAATCTCCCTCAGAGCCACTATGTCACATCTACCAAGCTACCCCCGTTTTGGAAATCAAAACCTGAAATTTGGTTTACCCAAATCGAATCAGTTTTCAGTTGCGAGAATTGTCGATGACAAAAAGAATGACCTGGTTATAGCTAATTTGCCATTAGATGTGATAGATAATATATACGATTTACACATGCATTTAAAAACTATTTTAATTTCACGTCTGACATCGAGCGAGGAGAAACGTCTTAATGATTTGTTGTCAGGTTCTCAGATGGGCGATCTGAAACCGTCAGATTTCTATAGATCCATCTTGAATGTGGTTGGAGGCTTCAGCATGGTTAGTCAAGATTTATTGATTAAATTATGGAAAAGACGTTTGCCTCAAACTGTTTATATTGCTATTACAGCTTCAGGAACAACTGATACCAAAGAGATACATGATATTGCAGATTGGATATGGGAGTTTTGCCAAAATTCGATGGTTGCATCATTCTCTAATAATCTTGTTGACTCTGAATCAACCCAATTATCAGATTTAGTTACTACTATCAAAAATTTTTCAATTACTTTCCACGATTCAATTTATCAAATCTTACAAAGACAAGAACTTTTTAATTCTCGACTACACTCTTTAGAATCTAAGTTACCTAATCAATCTCTCGAGCCTCAACCTTCTACTTCTTTCTGCAACAATTCACAAACTCGTTTTTCTAATCGTAATCATTCTCCCAGCCGTAGTAATATCCTCAATAAATTTGATCGTACTAATAATACTATTTGCTACTACCATCAACTTTATGGTGCCAAAGCTTGTCGTTGTGGTGGTGAATGGTCCACTCATGTTTTTATTATACATAAATGACTTACCCAATTACATCACAAACGGAAAGGTATTTATATATGCAGACGACACCTCCATAATTTTATCAGGTAAAACTTCCACAGAAGTACAGCAGAAAGTCAACATCACCTTAAATGAGTTCAGCAATTGGTGCCTACAAAACCGTCTCATTATTAATCTAGGAAAAACCAAGTGTATAGAATTCGGAACGAGTCTAAAAACTGAACACAATTTCAATTTCCACTTTCACAACGAACCTCTAAATGCAGTCAATACAACAAAATTCTTAGGCACAATGGTTGATGAACAGTTCTCTTGGCATAACCACATTGATCTTACATGTAAAAAACTAAACAAAATTTATTTTCTAATTAAATCTCTAAAAAACAAATTAGACACAAAATCCCTTGTATCAGTATATTATGCGAAATTCCACTCTGTCATGACCTACAATATCGCTGTCTGGGGGCAATCTACGAAGGCTAATAGAATATTTATAAAACAAAAAGCTATCCTTAGACTAATTTTCAATGTAAACCCTCGTACATCTTGTAGAGATATTTTTCAAGAACACAAAATTTTAACTCTAACTAGCACCTACCTGTTAAAAATTTTAACATATGTACATGATAACAAAAATCTTTTCCAAACTCATGCCCAAATACATCACTTCAATACCAGAGGTAAAAACAATTTTCAGCCCATAAAACACTCCTACTCAAAGTATGAAAAATCACCAGTATTTGCAGGAACTAAGTTCTATAATCTACTCCCAACCTATATGAAAGAATTAACATCTCTCCAATTTAAAAAAGAACTGAAAAAATTTTTACTCAGCAAGTGTTTCTACACTATTAATGAGTTCACAGAGGCATTAAACGGCTTAGATATAGTATGAGCCATCATATTTTCATTTTACTCTTATTAATTTGTTACCCAATCATTTTATATCGCGAGTTTTAAAAAATGTTAGTCTCAATGTAATATTTTTTATCCTATGTTGTACTTCATATTTTAATCTGTGTATTTTTTTATACCTATGTACTGTTGACTTGTCTCATCCACTGTAACCAGTGGCCCAAAAGATTAATAAATTTTGATTGATTTGATTGATAAACAATTTGATAGTCATCAAAAATGACTAGTTTGATAATTTTATGTCTGACTTTGACGTTTCCAGCAACAAACGTCGCCCTTTTATTTGACAGATCTAACAACCTGCGCTTCCTCATCGATACCGGAGCCGATTTATCCGTAGTGTCACGTAATGTTTTCACATATTTAAAAAAGAATCTTGATACAATATTAACCGCAGCTAACGGCTCAACTATTTATGCATACGGAAAGAAATTGTTAAAAGTCAATCTAAACTTAGGCAGATTAGATCAATAAATTATTATTATTATCCTCACCTATTTCGCGCTAACAGCATCCGAACAGAGGGATAGTTTTCGATAGTATTCGAAGTTTTACAGCGAATATCTTATCTGATATTTTCAATAAATAAAAAAAACTAAAAAAAAAACCATTCCTGTGCATTTTTCTCATTAAAGTACCTTTTTATGATATTCGCTGTGAAACTTCGAATAGGATTGATTTTTACCTGTGTCTCCAAACTACTATCTCTCTGTTCGGACGCTGTTAGCGCGAAATAGGTGAGGATAAGCTACAAGGTTAATAGGACATTTTTTATGCAGAATTCAACGACAAACTTTTTATTTGCTATACTTTTTTCTCTTCCGACGAACGGTTTACAAGATAAAAGAGAAAAACCAGCTTTAAGTCCCCATTGGGGGTGGTTTTTTTTGCAAAAAAAAGGGACGTTCCGCCCATAGATTGGGGGGGGGGGGGGGGGGGGGGAATTTTCGGGTATCTATTTCTAACCCTATCTAGAGTACGCATCTCAAATATTAATACTTTATAAATTATTTCTTTTAAAATGTTTAATTTGCGTGGACTATAAGGGATTTTTAAAGTTTCATTTTAGCAAATAAAAATTTTACAAATAAAGTTTTTGTATTTTTTCCTTACAACATTTAAACTTGAGAGGAGAAAAATTACGATTTTTTAAAATAAAAATCGCCTTATTCAAATCGTGATAAAATCAAATGATTTAAATCAGCTCAACTCTGTATTCTAGACAACAATTTGGGATTTTTGTAACACTTACACAACACAAAATAGGGGACAAATAATAAAACAATTAACAATTACAAACACATAATTATATTTTTAGCAACAAATTACAGTTGCAAAGTATGAGCCAATTAAGATTGAGGAGCAGAATTTGAATTAGGTCCTCGTCTACGTCCAAATGAAGCTACTACGTTTACAAATCTCCTGTTGTATTGGATACGCCTCTTAGCACGACCAGTCTTCTTCTTCTTCTTTTCTTGTTTTTCTACTTTGGGGGTCTGCCCCTTTACTTTACCTATATATAAAAAAATGTGATTAGATATATTGCAACCAATATTGTAAGAGAAAATATTTTGGAATGAAAAAATGTCTGATACTTTCTATAGCAACTTTGGAATAAATACCCAAAACCACCTCAAACAGTTCAGATTTATCTAGCAAGTTTCAGGAAGGTCATAAGTTTTTAAACACTAATGATCTGCTGTTATACTTGCTGCGAATACCACTCATAATATTTTTGGATAAATAAAAAGAATGAAAACCACGGAACTCTACTATATAAATAGAAGGTCAATATCCATACCAATTTTTACGTGAAATTGAACCTCGCGCAAGTACGCTGACCATCAGGCAGAGCGCAATCGCACTACAAAATACGCCAGAGCAGGTCTTATTTATTTATTCAATACATTTGTCCAACAGTACAAAAGAACCAATTACAGAACAAGAAAGCGACAAAAAAAAGAAAAATACATAGCTACATACATACATATAAGTGACAATATAAAATTACCTACAAGTGCCCTACATGTTTATATTATTTTAACATTAACATTATGGGACGCTGCAATTCTTAAGAGAAGTATGAATTGTATTGAGTCGAAGTTGAACCTATTTAACAGATAAGTCTGGTCGCAGCCTCTGTTTGGATATCTACCATCAGTGCGGAAGCAGAGTAGTTTTAAGAATTTTCTAAGTCTATTGTTACTGCAATTGTTTAAAATCCGGGACTATGCCCCGATTCTTGCAACATAGTACCATACAAGACTGCACCATATTGTCTCAATTAACTGTTTATAACAGTCACAAAATATTACACAAAATAATCAATTTATAACTTTATACAAACGACAGAAATAAACATGAGTGACACCGACTCTGGAAATTTCATCTAATCCAAAACTTACTCTACGGAATCTATGGGAAACAAATAAAACAGAATTGCGTCAGTGCATAAAACTCCCCGTAGACAGCTGTTTGGTTCCAGCACAGACATCAAATTCTCTACTGCGTCGACGTATGACTGACACTTTTTGAATCCGTAATTGACGTATTTTGTTCACGCGTACCGCGTATACTGGCCTTCCATTTATATAATAGAGTTCAGTGATGAAAAACTTAATGATACAGTACCTAGAGATAAAAAAATATGTAAAATTTCGGAATAATTTCATATGTAATAATAGAGAAGTTGCATGATTTTTTTTATAATGAAAATCGATACAGCATCAAAAAAAAGTTATAAAAATGTAAAATTTATGATTTTTTTAATGTTAATACAGCGAGAAAATAAATAATTTCATCGGTGAGGAATTTGGATATTTCAAAACGGCAGTTATTTGGCGCCATTCACTGTGACGTTTCCCGTTATGATTTGTCCATCGAAATTAATAACAAACTGGAAGGTGCACTCGACTAGAGAAAGTGACACAGAGAGAGAAACTTGCATGCACTATATTCCATCCTTTTTCTAGGTCTGTACAGACGGTTAAGCCAATCGGACGTTTTCTTCAACCAATCAGATCTTGACAGACAAGGACGGAATAGTGAACGGAAGTTTCTTTTTCCGTAGCAACATGCTTCTGTAGTTTCGTATATCTAAAGCAATTTCGATGGGTTTGTCAAATGTCAGTTTACTGTTTATTGTTTACAGTCAGTTTACCAAGTTCTTGTTTGTGGTGTTATTGTGTTATTATTTGGTTAATGAGGTAGTGAACAACATTATTATTACTCATGAATTACAAATATTGCATTGTGCCTAAATATAAAACTAAGAGTATCACTACAAATATGGTAATTTTACATTCAAGATTCTCCAAAATTAGTTCGTAGACAGACGTCAGCGAGAGGTTAGGACACTGCGTCTACTTTGGACAAATTATCCGACTAACGGATGTCGTCACTGACTTCACGCCAATAAGAAACCGTTTGCAGTCACGTGGTTTTGTTTACAAATTACAGCATAATCTAAATATTAATTTTACGGAAAATAAATTTTATTTGGAATTTATTTTGTTATAATCATTTTCTGCGTAATGGAAATTAAGAACAAATCACTTTTTCAAGCATTTTAAAATTTCATGCATCTTCCCTATTCTTTTTATGGGTATCGTTTTCAATTTCTATATGATCCGGATACTTGCTCTTACCTTCAAGGGGTGAAAACCTCCCCTAAATTTAAATATGCAATATTCCAAAAAGTATTACCGATGTATTTTTGAAATGTAGGACAGTTGTTTTTGGGATCGTTGATTACGAATCTGAAGTCAAAATGAGAAAATTCAAAATGACGGCTCTAATATGTGGAAATTTTTTTCTAAAACAAGTGTTTTAAATGGATAAAAAAAAATTGAGCATCTAGGTGATGATATATATTAACGAAAAACAGCATTTTTGAAAAAAAAAAAATTATTACTGAGCGCACATTGTATCAGCCATAGCTTCTTTATTTTTTGTGATGTAGAAACCACGGTGTATTAAATAGGTGGTCCGACGGACGGCACTTTCGTATTATAATAATGGCTTCATAAGTGCATGGTTTCTATTTACTTTAGTAGATGGCGCGAGCAATAAGGTCCTACAATTACCTGGGCATGTGCATCGTATAACTAACATAACCTCAATTTTAAGGTTTTTTCGTTTATTCTCATTTTTAATGTTTGTATAGGCATTTTTATCTTGGAGCCATACTGGCTCCAAGCAAATATTTAAAAATTCACGCAAATAATTTTTCAATATTATTGATTAATAAAAATAGACTGTTAGTTATAGGTTAGATTCCTAACCTGCAAAAACTATCTTATTTTATTGTAACTATTTAAAACTTCATACACATTACGTTGAACTTGACTTTGGTTGAAAGTACAGGAACCAGGCAGAAATTTTAATAATAGCTACGTAATACTTGTAAATCTTAAGAAATATTTATTTTTGAGGTTAGCTGTGGTGACACGTGCAATGCTGCATGTAGTGTTGCATATATTCTTTCAATGTTTTAATTTAGCTACTTAATGTCAGATGTCACTGGACTCTTGTTTCACTAAACAAAAGCAAAAAGCCGAGAATGTATGCAACACTGTATGCACGTATGCACAGAACCTGTAAAATTATCTATCTATGAGTAAGTAATGAGAGAACTTATTGGTCCTGCCATCTATTACATTATGTACGAAGTAAGCACTTATGAAGCCACTGTGAGGGTTGTCGTCGCATCACCTATTTAATACACCCTGGTAGAAACAAACAAAAAATCATTTTAAAGATTTATTATGTTTAAATTTGTTCCTTAGAATTTTTGATGGAAGTGTCACAGTTTCTAAGATATTCAACATTTAAACTAAATACTTCAACCTAGAAAAGACCGGATGCCGTCTATAAAATTAAATATCTCCGAAAGTATCAATCCTACACAAATGTATAATAGAAGAAAAAAAAAACGAATTCATTCTCAGTTCATAAGCTTTATTTTGATGTCCATTTTTTTGCTAAAACTAATATTTATTGAGATATTTCCAAAAAGCAAAAATGTTGTTCTAAAATCTCTTTACAGTTTAAAATGCAAATTTTTTCTAAAGCAAGTGCTGTAAGCGGACGAAACAATTTGAGGGTCTAGGTTATCTATATATTAACGAAAAATATGACTGAAATAAGTTTTGTTTTACTGAAAAAAGATATAGTAAAGGTCTTTGGTACAGGCCTGTAGCTAGAGGGGGGCCAGGACGGGCGGCGCCTCATAAAAAAATTTTTTCGGACAAAAAAATTTTTTTTTACGGGCCCGTCCTGAAAAATTGTTTGCCCGTCCTGAAAGCACTTTCTAGCTACAGGCCTGCTTTGGTACCATCCAACTTTGGTTGAAACTGGATGGCTAATAACTGAGCTATGAAGGTGTTCTTGTGAAAAGTGGGATACACTGTATATGCAAATAAATAAATTCTTCGTACAAAACAAATTCCACAGAAGCGGTAAGGTATAAAAAGATTTGTTGTAAATAATTATTGACTATTAAAACTTATTAAAAACATGAGAAACACCGCTTCTTCGAAAACAGAGAAAAAAATACTTAAACTTCAAAAAAATTGTATATTGGTCAATTTTTATCAAATAGCAACAAATAAAAAAAAACATTTTGATTGTCTTTTTATACGCTTTACACTGAAGGCCACATGGGAAACTAGATCACAGTTAATTTTTGTTGAAAAATCAGGTAGAAGTGCCAATTTGTACTTTGCTACACAAGCTATCCGTTGGTAAGGCCGGTGTTTAAAAAAAATGATTGCAGTGCTATTATGAAATTAAAAACCACTGCCCAAGGAATCACTACTTCCTCATCCAGATTTTCTATCCAAGTGTCTCACAACAAAAAAAAAAATTTGTATGTGGAAATAACTGTCCCTGGAACTTTAATAATATAATATTTGAAATCATCTACCCAAAAACCCATAAAACGATATGCCACATTGGTGGTGGGGGTGGATGAAGTGAAACAAAATGTTGAGGTTTTTGGCTCTTGTTCGCATACTAAATCACAATTTTATTTTTTTCACCCTCTTTAATAGTGGAGTGGGGGCGGTAATAGGGATTGGCTAATGCCAAAAAATTTTTTGAGACCTTAGCTTTTCTAATATATACTAAATACCAATTTTATGGACTCTTACCTGTTTGATTTACCTCTTTACCTCCATTTACCCCAATTTATCCCCCAACCGCTCAACGGAATAGGATTAAAACATAATCTAGTTTTAGATCTCGTTAAAATACATACATGTACCAAATTACAAGTCAATATCTTAAATGGTTTCAGAGTAATTGTGTGCACAAAAAAAAAGTTACAGACCGACACAGAATTTTGTTTTTCTCAAATTTAAAACTTCGACACTTCATGATATTCTAAGCCTATTTGAACAATAAAAATTTTCAATATTTTTTTTTGCGTCCACTAGATGTGGAAGTAAAAGAAATGCTATGCAACGTAAAAACGATTAAGAGAATTTGACCAGTTTCATCCAAAAATTATAAAATATAAGTCTTTAAAGGTTGTTTTCTTATTCTGTAAAAATTAGTTTTTGTGACTATAATTCTTTTTCCCTTGTGTCCCTCAGTTTATAAACGTTGCTGTTAAACGTTCCCGTTACCGTTCAAAAATGAAATAGCAAGACTCTAACTGTTATTTATATCGCACCTTGCTGTTGCTCGGATCGTAAGTTCCCATCCATTCCAGTTGCTCAACATTTATTATTTTAACGGTGCCATTGCTGGGTCTCCAATAAAAATAAGTGTTTTGTCGCGTGATTGTGCCAAAATTTCACTCATTTTCATATGTCAATCAAGTTGTCCCAAATATTTTTATAAAATGTATATAAAATATACACATTTACAAATATACATAATATACATAAAACACATACTATGAACATAACTTTCTATTTTGATGGTTTAATAGTTATTTACATAACAAGTCAGGGAAGTGATACTTTACTGAACAAGTAGGTCAATTCCAGGAGGAGCCCCTAGGCTAGGCCTGCGAGTCCTGTAAAGACACTTCCTTGTCGTGCTACGTACACAATTTTTTCTATAATTTCGAATTTTTATAAAAAAGAAGTACATACCTGCACGAGCCAAGGACCCATGAACTTTTCCTCCTAGCAGACCAACGGTAAGTTCAATGTCGGTGTTTTCAAATTCAGAAACAAGACTGTCATCAGAAACCGGAACGCCAGCAGCATATAAGCTGATTTCAGTTGCATTCAAAGATTCCAAGGCTGCGATACGATCCTAAAACCAAACGTGCTTATCAGTAAGGTAACAATTAAATCGATGGTGCATGCATGTTGGTTTTCTAACCTTACTATGTAAGTTGCTTTACCTTGATTTGTCCGATACTCTCAGCCTCTTGGCATTCAAGCACATGAGTGGATTGACCACGGAAACACAATTGCATTTTGAATTCTTCTTACTGAAAATTTTAAATCAGAAAATTCATTAGTAATCACATGGCGCCATGTTTTTCACGTGCAGAAAAACTAATTTACAAAACTATTTTTAGCTAGAGAGATGCTTCTTGTTAAATAGACACCTACGATAACGGAGATAAACAACAAGATAAATACAACACTAATTTTTATTTAAACTAAAACTAAAATGAATGGAAAAATATTAAACACACCTATTCACGCGATATGAAACGTCAAAAAGGACGACATGGGCGGTACCAATTGAGGCGGAAACGGATTTGCCACACTTATAGAGAAATACCACTATTAAATTCAATTAGGTAATTTCCTTCTCGAAATTTCAAAATATAATAATTTTAACAATTGTGGATGAAACAAGGAAATTATTTAATTTTATTTTCAATATCTGTAAAACGCATAGTGCCCTAATTGAATTCAAATACATCCGATGATACATGATTTGTCGAAGTTGGCTATACTGAGTTCCCCAAAAGAACTGATCATGGAAATTAGTGATGAGTAAAAGCAGTTATTTTTTAATAACTGTTTAAACTGCTACTGTTATTTTGAAATAACAGTTTAAAAATAACAGATTGCTGAGAAGTACTGGCATGCACATACCGCAGCGCGCAGTTTGCAAACGTTATTTCACAGTCGTTATTTTATACATCATAGCTGCCGTTGCTGCTTATCTGTTATTTTCTCACCTGTTATTTTCGAACGGAAATAACAGTCTGTTAATGCTATTTACAAATAACAGTTATAAAATAACAGGTTGTTAAATAGCAAGTCTAATGGAAATTCATCCATGGAAATCATACTGACCGCACCTCAGATAAACATAGAAATACGGATAAATAATCCCATTTGAAGTATACAGAAGTTGTGTGTAAGGAGAATTACCTTCTGAGGGGCAGAGTGGAGAGGAATGTTTATGTTTATAGAGTCTCCTAATCAGAGGCGTAGACAGATAAGGGGGTTAAAATTTTTGAAATAATCGATTAATGTTCTCAACTATTACTTAATACTATATCTGACAATATGTCTTCTTTAATAATAGTACTATGACTCTATTGAGACAAAAAGAGTACTGTTTGATTAGAATTTTTACAAAATGTGTTATTGAAGAGAAATAAAAGTATTGAACTGTCAATTCTAAAAGTTAAATGGTTCTTAAACGATAAGTTACTCTACATTTTCTGAGTAAAAAAAAAAAAATAACTTTTGGTCAGGATATAAAATTAACTTGATGTAGGTATATCCTGGGGTTATGCGGTTTTTATAATAAAATTAATCTTTTTGTTACGTTTCGGTTTATTCAACCATCGTCAGAGAACTACAATTAAATGAAGACAAATATTTTTTTAAATGCTATTTTTATACACATGGGTTTAAATTGCATGTGTATAAAAAATAGCATTTAAAAAAATATTGGTTTTCACTTAATTGTATAGTTATCTGACGATGGTTGAATAAACCGAAACGTAAGAAAATAGTAATTTTATTATAAAGACCGATGACCCGTGATGTATCTTACGCGGAGACGGAAAGTATTATTTATCCATATATTTTTGTTTATCTGAGATCCCCCTCGTGACATCAATTACCATGGTAGCCATGATAGGCTGTCAACTTATTTGAGGTTGGCAATACTCTGTAGGAATCTCAACTACTGTAATATTATTAATATAGGAAGGAATTAATAGGGTCAAAAATAAATAGTGAGGAAAATAACGCCTTACACCCCAAAGAGGAAACACGAAGTAGCTACGGACACGTGTTTCGGAATTATTATTCCTCATCAGCGTAGCGTAGCAACAAAAAGGATCTGGAAAGGACAGATAGGAACAATAATTGAAGGTTGAAAGCACAGTACACAGTACTCTTATTTGTGCATTCATATCAAGATTGGTATATTTAAGAGCTTCACAGACAGTCGGCACATAGAGCCTTATGCGGACTGCCCAATTTCAACCTGGCGAGTCAAATAAAATAGGAAGGAACTAATAGGGTCAAAAACAAATAGTGAGGAAAATAACGCCTTACAACTCAAAGAGGAAACGCGAAGCACAGTTATTAATGTTGTACTTAGATCTTTCACGTCTTCAATTTTCATTTCGTAGAGCTCATTAGAGCGACATGCAATGATTATGTCTGCAATACATATCAAATCGTACGTGCATTAACTCATAGATTCATCAAGTTAGATTACAGTGGACTAATTAGATTATCGCTGTTTCACCAATTGCTTAGTTGTTACTCACCAGAGGCAATAGTAAACACACAATAAGAGTCAAGGAAATATCAATATATATTTAAGGTTTCATTTTATTTTAATAAAAATACTGTATTATATAATTATTGTAGATCCTATTTTAAAAACATACATATCGTCAACAAAACTAATCGTAATTATCGATATCAAAATGATTTTAAGTCAACTTGTACTTGATAACAAGAGCGTCTTATTCTAGCAACAACCTTAATAAAATTATTTAAAACAGGTTTTTTTTGTGAGCCTTATCTGTAGAATTGTTAATTGCACTGATTTCACAATTTCAACTAAAACCTTTGTTGGAAATTCTGTTGCTGTTGCTGTGAACTATTATTGTACATCATCTGCTGCTGATGAAATTCTTGCTGCTGGGAAATAGGAATTGCCTAAAATAAAATAATTTTTAGGCACAGCATAAGCATAATCTTGAATGGTATATAACCCAAGGAACAATTTAAAAGTCATTTGGACTTGAGGAGGTTTTAAGAAAGGTTTGTCAGGGTTAGGAAATAGTCTTTGTACTTTATTGATGTTGTAGTTAAGGCCTTTTAGGCTTCAAGTATACTTGTTCTTATATAGTAAGTTTTAAAGCATTCTGTAAGACTTAATTATAAAGCTAATTTGCTTCTAGGATAATATGTATTTGTAATGGGTTTATCATAACCTACATAAAACTCTCCATAAAGCTAGTTAGTTTTATGAACATCTTAAATTCCATTTAGATTTAAAGAGGCTTTAAATTATTCTTTATGGTTTTAACATATTTGCAATAAATGCATTTTAAATCCTTTTTAA
This sequence comes from Rutpela maculata, assembly GCA_936432065.2. Taxonomy (NCBI): domain Eukaryota; kingdom Metazoa; phylum Arthropoda; class Insecta; order Coleoptera; family Cerambycidae; genus Rutpela; species Rutpela maculata. The sequence continues at coordinate 2,412,560 of OW386291.2, read as the reverse complement.
AACAAGACATTTTCAATGCCTATTAGTACTTATTAAAAGCCATTACAAAACTAGACTCTTAAAACATCCTTGATAAATGTTGTGATGAAACCGTTATGAAGAAAAAAAGGCCTCTATAAATCTAAAAGGCAAATTTTAATTCCATAAAACACTTTCTAAAACTTCAATAAAACATGTATTATAAAAATAATAAACAATATGTCTGCCTGAAGTGTCGTCGATGCATGTGTGTGTGTGTGTGTGTGTGTGTGTTAATTAAAAGCATTTCACGACTTATGATGTGTAATTAAGTCTTTTTTGGAAAGGTGGAAGAAAATAAAAAAGAGTGGCCATTTTAAAAGGACTGTTAAAACACACACATACAAATTATTTCGAGGTTAAGTTTTAAGTTTTTTGTATCAAATGTCAACGTTCCAAACGTTTTATTACAGGTTTTATTAAGTCCTTGTGATCTTCGTCAACTGCATTTGTATTTTTGTAAGGAAGGGATTATTTGTGATAGTATACAAAAAGACTAAAAGGGCTTCATTTAGAGTAAATGTTCTAGGTCATTACCATTATTAGAATATATAGTTTAATGAGAGGACCAGTGTTGCCAGATCAAAATTTTAAAAGTTATCAGACGACGCTTTACAAAGTTATTAAATCTTACTAAAATTTCACTAGATTTGAAATTAAAGCTCTCATCTTTAATTTTCAAAAGTTGTAGTGTCTGTAGGACACGTAATTTTCTTGAGCTCTCTGAGCACAGCGTAGCTCTGAGCGTCCTCTATCTGATTATTTCGTTGCCAGACTTCGTACTCTGTATTGTATTAAATGGTTTGTAACTAGAAAGTAGTGATGGGCGATATATCACGAACTGTGATTTAATCACTGATATTAAGAAATCACAGGTAACGACTGTTAGTAAAGTAGGCAGAAAAGCGTGACGTGATCACGACTTTCCGTATTTCGTTCCCTTGCCGTGGTCTAACCAAGACGATATTTCACGATATTTACTTTGAGTCGATTATTGTTTGCGGTCGTATGTATTAACACGTAAAGCAAGCGATCCCGTGCCTTATTAGCGTTATTTCACATTATTTAGATATTTATATGAATATCTTTCTTTTATTGACTGGCGATGCGATGTGGCGATTCGAGGCAGGGTCGTGACGGAACATTTTTGTTATAACACCAGAAGTATAACTACTAACACCATGCGTAAAAATATTTTAAGTATATGATTAAATATACTAGCAATTTTATTGAAAATATTGAGCATTTACGTTTCGGCATGAAATATGAATAAAAATATGGAATATTCGACAATAAGCAAATGAAAACATTTTTAAAAAACATCCTTTTAGGTATATTATAAAACAACAACAAAAATAACATTAAAAAATAAATATACCATTTTAAATTAACAAAAATTCTTATAAAATAAACATAAATATAAACAAGAAATTTATTGATGCTTCCGAAATGTTAATGTTTGTACTATGTCGTGAGCAAAAAAAATAGGACAACTATTTTTCTAATGTAAATCTGTCTCTATTTGCACAAAAATTAAAGTTAGATGTACACAACTAGATTTTAGCAAAAATGCGTTATAAGACCTGTCTCATTTTTTTTTGTGCACGACAGTACAACTTTACAAAAATATCCTATTATCAAGTTCCATTCAAAACCTAGTATGCTTTTGCTTTATTACCAATCCATACATCAGATAGGTTATTTGGATAAACAAATCATAATATATTATACATATTATGCATATCTGCGGCAGCACAGATTACCAAAAGTAGCTAATTCACCATTCACCGTCTGTCGGCGCTTATTTAGGGATAGGGAACAATTAACAATTTCTCTCGTACGTCGTTATATGAAAGTCGTGATCACATCACGCTTTAAATTCACTGATATAAGAAAATCACAGTAACGATTTACGTTGTGATTGAAAAATCACGATATCGCCCATCACTACTAGAAAGTACCGTTTGTCTACGAGCCGCTAGAGGGCAATGAGCCCAGGCTATTCGATTGTAGCGATTCACGGTCAATAAACTATACGGTTACCTCAATTAGCAGCTTTTTGACGAGAGAGACGCGTGGAGCGGGGAATTGAATGAAAGAGACAGACATATCTGATTTCCGTGCAAAAGACAGAGACAAAGATTCTGTTAGGGTCTACAGCCTACGTCAGCTGTAGACACTACAGGCATCTTTGTCTGTGTCTTTTGCACGAAAATCAGATATGTCTGTCTCTTTCATTCGATTCCCCGCTCCACGTGTCTCTCTCGTCTAAGAGGTGCTGATCGAGGTAACCGTAGTATTTACTGACCGTGGTAGCGATTAACGTGAACAGTTTTGTATTAAATGGATCGCAACTCGAATTTAATGTTTGTCTACCTACTAGTAGAGGGCAATAAATTAGATGATTCAAAAATCATTAAAAATGGGCATTTTCATAAAAGTTTTCACTACATCACTAGATTTAAAAAAAATCACCAGATCTAGTGAAATTTCACTAGACCTGGCAACACTGGAGAGGACTGTAAAATGACAATTAGGTTTTTAGTTGGCCGGCCATGTTTTTCTTGTTATATAAAAATATTCAAGGTCAATTTCCCAATTATAATTATCAAAAATTATCACTTTTTCGTTAGCAAATTAAGGTAGAATTACAAGAAATTTGCTGATTACGTGTCTATGCAAATTTTGTATGGATATTAAAATCATTATTATTTCTGAGGGGCCCTTGTTTTTTGGGCTTTTCTTATGTAGTTTTAACAATAAACTGCCGTTGGTTTTAATTTTTTGTCATACCTGATGTCTTTTTATTACCTTTTAAATCGGCCTTAGAGAGGTTATAGTGCTACTCTACGCTTTATAAATTTCAAATTCCATTTTATCTTCAATAAGTCTGATGGTGTGTTTGCTTAAATCAGTTTAGAAAAAATAAATGCAATAATAAAATTATTTGGATTCCTTCGTGGACATTCTTATAGCTTCTCAGTTCTAATATGGACTTACAAGAGTTTTAAAAACTAGTTTTAAGGTAGCCTTCTAGGTGTTTTCTTGAAATGCAGGAAGCTAATAGAAAAGCTTCTGACAGCTTTAAAATGGGTTTTATGAAAGGTTTTAAAACGGCCCGAACAAGGTTTTCAAGAGCAGCACTATGCCTCACTAAGGAGTTTTATGATGGAATTTAAAAAGGCCTTAACAACCTTCATAAGGGTGGGCCCTTTTAGTCTACAAGTCGCTTTATGATGGTATTAAGGATACTGTTACAGCAAAATAGATTTTTCAAGGCATTTTATAAATAGTTTTATAGCACCCTTGTATACATTTAAGAAACTAAAATTGTTCCTTGGGAATCTAGCATTCAATGTGAAATACTGATCATCAGATATACAGCGTGATCTACCATGATATGCGGAAAATAAAATGGTGTACTAGTCTTTAATGTGGGAAAGCCCCTGTAAAATTTTAGAGTGTTCTGAGGTAATTTAGTATATTAACTTATTAGTAAATTTGCGAAGATACACTACTGTTATTGACTAGGTCAGTAATAGTTCGACGAACTTACTTGTGAAAGAACGTATTGGAGTCGTTTCCATTTCCTTAATTGGCATAAAAAGTGAAGCCGCCGAGTGCGGTCAAAGTACCACGTTTTTTGCTTTCGGTCGAACAATCAGGACATTGGCGTGTTATTGATGGGTTTAACTAAATATCCCGTATATCTAGGTACTTGTTTCAGAGTTCACCAGCATGGGGTCAATATCATTTCGATTTATTTCGCTATTTTTGTAGTGTGATTTGATTAAAGCCAAAAAGTCACATCTAACCTCTCCAGCTTTGCTGTCAATATTGTCAATCCCAAGTCTGATAAAGTTATATGGTTGTACCGCGTTACGTCAGATTAGTTAGTCATTGGCGGCGCATTTCTACAAAAAAAATAAGGTAATTTTTTTTGGTCATTTTTTAAAAAATTTTCATTTTTTTAAACTTCTTTCAGTGGGGATAACCTACTGCTAAATTTTCCGCATGTCATGGTAGATCACATTGTATAAGCTAAAACGTCTCAGACATCCATCTTTATTACCTGTTGATTCACTTGCCCTGGATGACCTTGCTGTCCTGACAAACGAACCCTTTTAGCAGAGTTGTGATTATCCTGCTGATTTGATTGCTGTTGTTGCTGCTGTGCCTGTTGCTGTTGCTGCTGCTGTTGAGGTTGTTGTTGTTGCTGCTGCTGGTTCTGTCTTTTATCAGATTTCTCCTCCTGATCATCATCAGTTAAAAATTCTCGTTTTGGGTAAGGTATAGGACATCCTTAAATATGTATAGAAAGGTATCAAATACTATTAGCTTAGTAGATATATAGATGTTTATTTAACTACAGCAGAGCAGGGCCAGAGCGAACTAAAAAGGGTCGCCAGCACGGACAAAAATACGAATAATGATATACTCATTCTTGCTTCTTATTAATTCTGATTAAAACAAGTAACTATCTTTGATCATTTATTAATGCTGAGAGTGTCAATGTAATAAATAACCCGGCCCGTCCCCAATGGGGTATTTTCTTTTTTTTATTTATTTTTTTTTATTGAATAATATCATAGAATATGTACAAACAAGCCTTCCAATACAGATTTCCGCGAAAATAATTATCAATTTTCTGAGAAAACAGAAGTTCAAATAAGTGGAGCAACAGGTGTTTGGTGACGTAGGTAGTTTGGCCGATGACGTAGCTGGACTGTATGGATTTGTTGATAGAATGGTTTTATACAAAACAGTGTGGTGTTGCCAAGTTGAAATTCCTTCTCTAGTTCTAGTAAAGATAATTGAAGAAAACAGGAGTATAAAGCTTATTTATTAAATCAATCAGTCTATAGTTAAGCCTATACACAAGAAAAATGAGACAGATATGATAGAAAACTATAGGCCAATCTCTTTACTCTCTGTTTTCTCAAAAATTTATGAGAAAGCCTTTCACTCTAGATTACTGAACTATCTCAGCAGAAATAATATTCTCACTGATGCACAATACGGTTTTCGCAAAGATGTTTCGACGCAAGATGCCATACTAAATTCAGTTAATTCCATAATTAAAAGTCTTGATGACAAAAAATACGTTGCCGGTTTATATTTTGACTATAAGCGTGCCTTTGACATGGTAAACCATGACTTACTTAAACAGAAACTCTATTACTACGGAGTAAGGGGACTGTCCTATAGTTGGATCTCTTCCTATTTGTCTGAGCGTTCACAGATGGTTGTACTACAGGCAGGTGGTAAGGAGCATAAATCCGACTTGCAACCTATCAAGATGGGGGTGCCTCAAGGGAGTATCCTAGGCCCCCTACTATTCTTAATCTTTATAAACGATATAGCTGAATCATTCGATAAACATTTCCACAGTTCAATAACTTTATTTGCAGACGATATGTCAGCAATGGGGAGAGTGCCAATATTTTAATAAAGATGGAAATAGAAAGTAGACAATAAAAAAATAGTGACGTATTTCTTATTTTTTCTTAAATGTTGTTTATTTAGTTTTAATCAAATAAGAAAGTTTTAGAGTGGGGTAGTGGTGGGAAGTGTGACGTACTTACGATAAGTTCCACTGTCGTCTATTAGATGGCGCGGCATCTTTTACCTAGTTCTTCTAGTAAACTTAAGGACTTTTCGAATGACACAAACGGTAGTATCGGTAATAACCAGATTACTTTCTGATTTGTTGATGCAACATTAAAATTTCTTTCAGCCAATGATAATCCATTATTGCTACCAGTTAAAACCTATGTGTGCATGAAATGTCCTATTGTAGGTCTATTCCTTGGCGCTAAAAGTGTAGCACTGAGCTGCACTGGTGCAAGATTGTCTCTCTTTAACTTATGATATCCGCATTGATGCCATCTCTGTCATTCAAAATTAGTGTCACACTTCTTGTGCAAAGGGATCGACCTTGTTACCATTATTATAAGAAGCGAATTTGGTGGTTATGTTATGTTATCAAATGTTTTATTATTTTGTGATTTTATTCTGGTGGCTGTGAAAAAGTACGATAATTATTTTATATTAAAGCAATTGTTTCTTGTTATTTTTAAGTGGACCTAGTAAAAGTAGAAAGAGAGTATTTAAGAGTATTTATTAGACATATTTACATGAAGGAAATAAGTAACAATTTTTTTTTTAGATCATGGTTTTTAAATATTGCTTAGTTCCAACATGTGGAAATAATACAGCAAAAACAAGAAGCAAGATATTTTTGACTGTGCCAGATGATGAGAGACGACAAAAGTGGTGTTCAGCAATAGAGTCATTAACATCAAAAAAAGTTTATTGCCCTCCTACATCTAGATTTTATGTTTGTGAAGATCATTTCAATGTAAGTATATTTTGAAGTTTATTTTTATACTTAATTTATAAAAAATAATATACTTTGTAGCTAGAAATAGACTGTGAAAATTGGATGCAGTATAAACTGATGGGTAAAAGAATATTTTTAAAAAAAGATGTTGTGCCACATATTTTACCATCAACGTCTAATCTAATTTCTCAAATGTCATCCTCCGAAAAGAAGAGAAAATATGAGATTCAGCAGGAAATGTCGACAACGCCATATAAAAAATATAAAACGTCTCATGTTCGAAATTTATTTGAAAGTCCACCTGAGCCGAAGTCTAGTGCAAACCTAGAAGTTCATTCACCATCTGGAACGTTTCGTGTTAGTAGGAAAGTAGACTGTGGTTTACAGTTTACTCCCATTACTAAAAGCTTAGCCATTCAATGTAAAATAGAAATACCCTCTATTATTAACGTTGAAGATAAATTAGTTTCTAAACTGAAAACACAGCATCGTCAAAGCCCGCTCTCTGAATATTCAACAAACGGAACATCAAGTTTTTCTTCAGTAACTGGATCTATATATTTGCCAACTACAACTGAAGAGGACACGAGTGGAAATGGTGCTTCAAGACAAAAAACATGTGCTGTTGAATTAAACAAAATTAAAGATAATCCAAAATTTTACTTGGGTTTGCCCAAGATTATGTATGATATTATAAATCTGTTACAAACAGAAACACAATGCCCTTCTTTACATATATTGATGACATTAAAAAAAATTAAAATGGGTGATACATTTCATAGAATCGGTTTAGATTTTGGTTTTACTAGAGGACACGTTAGTAAAGTATTTAAAAAAACACTGCCTAAAATAGCTTTCCTATTAAGACAGCTCATTGTATGGCCAGAAAAAAAACTTATTCAGAAGCACTTACCCATTCAATTTAGGTACAGATATAGAAATGTTCAGTCCATTATAGACTGTTACGAAATTGAAATTGAAAAGCCTTCTGATGTAACTTTGCAAGCATTAACGTGGTCGCAATATAAAAATACTAATACAATGAAATATTTAATATCATCAACTCCAGATGGGCTTATTAATTTTGTATCTGGAGGTTATAGTGGGAGAATCTCTGACATAGCATTAATTAAGGACTCAAGCTATTTAGATAAAGTTCCAGCTGGTTCAAGTGTCTTAGCAGATAGAGGATTTAAGGAAATTGCTACATTGTTAAAAGCAAAAGGCTGCATACTTCTTAGACCTCCGAGCGTAAGTGCTGGGGAAAAATTGCCCCAGAACCTTGTTCGAGAGAGTAAACGAATTGCCAGCTGTAGAGTTCATATTGAACGGTTAATAAGAAGAATTCGAGAATTTACATCGGCTAGATTACATGCATGTGTAAATATAAAAAATGTATATATGCTAGATGATATAATGTCTGTGATTTGTGGACTTGTCAATTTGCAGAAAAAGCTTACTAAATACTAATTTATATATTTTTTTTCTTATAATAAATTGTTTCACGTTTCGTTTTCTTTGTATTTCACAGAGTGATAAGAAAAAACCTTAATCACAGTTTTCTATGAATCAACATATTATGTTATTGATTGGTTAATGAGTATGATTTACAGTGACACGTGATAATCAAGATTAAGATTTTTCCTTACGGACATACCTACCCAACTGCATCTCCTATTTTATTGGGAAATTATTTTGGTAAATTATTTTAAATATATTTTTTTAACATTTCTATAGCTTTACTAAGCCAGTATTCAAATATTGTTGGTATTTCACCAACAGAAAACATCATAAACTAATCACTTTGTTTATTGGTAATATCGAATATAATTGATTGCACTTTTCGTGGTTTTTTAAAGGATACTTTATTTTATATTTGTGTGTTTACGTTAATGTCCATTCTTAATGTTTCACTTTGGAATTTTCTCTTAACTGTACATACAGTTAAGTCCAAATTTATAAAGATAAACATAGTAAGTGTTAACAGTGGATATTATGATGAAAGTTTTTTCTATGACTATTAAATAATTCATTTATTGGAGATATGTTTTTGAAGAAGTAATGGAGCTCATTATTCAAAGCCATGGGGAACAATTCATTACTCAATAGGCAAAAACCAATCGCCAGAGTTCATTTTCATTAATCAACAATAGTTGTGGAGCAATCACAAAAGACGATTTAGAATTAAAAAATATTGTACATGCCAGTCATGCAAACATCAATAAGGACATCTAGATTTCTTTAAATTTTAAAATTATTATCAGGTTATTTTTGCTAATTTGCGCAAGTTTTTTGTGAAAAAATTATTTCAAGCAATGAGTAGTCGTAGAATAGTATATTGTGTATTTAGGTGTGAAAGCAATACATTCCCGGACGCCGATGCAAGCATCGAATTCCTGGAATGTGCTTTCACACCGAAGTACACATACTATTTTATCTGAAATCACAATCAATATTATTATAAATTAATTAATGCATAACATTTCTTCATTACAATCTAACTGCTTACTAATAAATGCAATTTTAATGTGAGTTGATTGGTCTGCGTGTATTTATTTACTATCTAAAATATACATAAAAACCGTACGGGAATGTTACTTTCCCGGCCTAGGCCTCACTGCCACACAGCAGTGTATTAGAGTGATCAGATCACAGCTCAATAAAAGTAAATTAATTTACTATAAAAACATACCGTTATTAAGAGTAATAAGTAGTTTTTATAGACATGTTTATTATAAAAAGAAGGTTACATCACACTTTCTCTCTTAAGGACATCAAAGAAATCAAATCATTTAATTTGTACAGAATTTATTTGCAGGAAACGAAAACATTACTCTTGTAATAAAATTTTAAATATATATTTGTTCCAGAATTCTTCGCATTGACTGATTTGCTCCTTTACTAAGTCACCGTCATACGCAACTTCGATGATTGTTACTTCTTTATCTATTTCAAAATTTGGCGAAGCTACACAGAATAAACCTTTCTTTCTTTTACATAAATGCATTTGTAAATTAATTTGAGATAAGCACTTGTTTGCTACAATGTTATCTTCAGAAATAAATCTTTTTACTGTCGATGGTTTTGATGGACATTTAACTTCTATGCAAAATTCCTCAGATAAACCATCTGGGCATGCTCCAAATACCGGATGTTCCAATGAGAGGTGTAGCCCCGTTGAAACTGATTTCAAATTGTATTTAGCTTCCACAACTTTAAGCACTTCTTTTTCCAAGCGCTTCCCTCTCTCAATGGCCTCTGATGAGAATGGAGTTGTAGCACCCATAATTTGTTGTACAATTTGCCCTTCTGTTTTGCACCGACTAACGTCATAAAATATGGATGCAGTTATGCGTCCGTATCGAACCTCATACCACAAAGGTGATAAGCTTTGTTGTTTTGTACGAGAAGAAACATTTTTACAAACTTCTACAGTTAAATGCTTCTTACAAAAATCAAAAAAGTTTTGAGACGTTTTATTTTCACTTGTCTCCTTAAAACTGTGCATTAAATGATGCAAAGAACTAGATTCTAAAAGCGTTTTTCCCTCTTTAGGCTTTAAATATTTGGCTAGTTGTACATCACTATTCTCAGGAGCCATTTGTAAAACCTTGTTTAAAAAATTTCCACCCAGACCAGTAGGAGCTTGGAGTGTTCCCGGAAAATCGCTGCATTTCAAAAATTGTTTTTTGGTGTCACTTAGCTTTGATTTCTGCCAATAAGACTTAATTTCTGTTACAGCTGGTTCTTCAGACCTCCTATGAAGCCAGTATAAAAATGCAACAGCGTGATTACAACCTCCTAAAATTACAATAATTTACATGAAATATAAATTTAATTTATTATGTACATATATTACCTTCACTTGCAGCACAATCTTGACATTTACATGCTTCAATTTCACTGTTGCTTTCATTAATCACGATAACACAGTTGTATGCTTTTTTACTTATTCTATGTTCAGGCGTAACTTTACATTTTAAAACACATTTTGCTTGATCACGTTTTAATTGAACATATCCTATCGCTTTGTCACCATACGTTTCTTTAGTAGACCTAAAAAATTATTCATTTCATTGTTTGTTTGATAACTTATAGTGTGCAAAACAACCGTCTTACCTGACTACTTTTGCACCTTTGATTTCCGGTGCGAAATAATCTAAATTTGACACATAAAACTGGTGAATCATATCCATAGATACTACGGGTAAATTAGTAGAATTCGCCTTTTCAAATCCAGACTCCATTATGATTATTATAATAAAACCAAAATAATATTTTCTAACAATAACAACAGAACAACACGTTTAACCTATAATACGTTTTCGCTCCGTTAAACAGACTCAAGGTTGGTATACTTTAAGGTGGCCTAATAACTCACAATCCCCACCAAAAAATGGCATTAGCCAATGAACAGCTGGTGTGAGATCACACCAGATGCAGAGCCTTATTCAAAATATTGTAAGAATTTGTGTAATATTAATTAAGCAAAGAACTCGTAACTGGAACGGGCTCGCAATAACCCGCTTTTGAGGTCGGTGGTAATTATCCTCGCATTTTGAGTCACTGTTCTGCATGCTGGTAAAGAGGATAGGTGTAGAATGTAACACTACAGATCATAGTAACGTCAGACCATATTTCGGGCCAGTACGGACGGTTCTTCTAGAGTGAGATAACTGCGCCGCTACTGCGCGTTCAAAGAACAAAGATAGTCTGACCTTTCACCCCCGCACTGACTTCTTCGCCTAAAAGCTGTATATTAAGGAACCTCATAGTCTACCAATCTTGAAACAGACTGACAGTTATGACGCGTATTCTACCCGATCGGTAAAGTAGAAGCTCTGTAAATAACGTTCAGCACTCTGCAATGTGTGGTAATGTTTAAAAAACGTACCGACGTCACCATGACGTCACGCGAAATTTTTAATTGCTGATTAATAGTCATTTAGAGCAAATTTTGGAAAAGTAAGGCTGATGTCTACTTACATATGTTAATTATTATGTAGAGAAATTAAAAAATTGGAACAAAATATTAAATGCACTCTCCCCATTGTCTCAGCCGACAATGTAAATATGCTTAGTACAGCAACTATTGATTGTACAAAGACTGTCCTTGACTACAGCCTTACGAACAATCTATTATTAAACTTCGATAAAACTGAACTTGTGATGTTTAATACTACAGCTCCCAACTATAGTCTTCTGGTCAGAACTATGACGGGTGCTCCTAGCATTAATCAGACTGATAACACAAAATTCTTGGGTATCCAGATTGACAGCAGGTTATCATGGAACTCTCAAATTAATAATGTTCTAAAAAAACTTTCACTCAATTGTTTTATCATCTGGAGACTTAGGTCGTATGTGAATTTAAAAATTTTGCTTTCATACTATTTTTCGTATGTAAATTCAGTATTGTGCTATGGCATTGTCAGCTGGGGCAATGCAAATCGGATAAATGCGGTACTAACTGCGCAAAAAAAAGTAGTTCGTACAATGAAATTTAAAGGCGCTAGACACTCCTGTCGGGATCTGTTTAGAGACTTAAAAATTCTTACTGTTATCTCTATATATATCCTTCAGTGTGCAATTTACGTCAAGAATAACATTAATCATTATACATCAACTACAGATATAGTTAGCAACTATACGCTACGCTCTAATGACAACCTAAGATTACCCCAACATAGACTTGCCTCGACGGCTAAAAGTAGCTATATAATGCCTATAAAAATTTTCAATCATTTACCTGAAAATTGTAAATCCATAAATTCAATTAATACATTTAAAAAGGAAATCAAAACCCTTCTCTTAAAACATAGTTTTTACAGCTTAAATGAATATTTTACCAGTGATCTGATTTGAATTGTACTTCTTTTTATTCTCCCTGGTGGCCTGTCACTATTCACTATTCGCGATTCTCAGGGTTGCTCTGTGCTGGCACGGTACAGGTTTTGTTTTGTGTGTTTTTTTTCCGTTATTATTAAGTCTTATATACTTATATGTGTAGTTGTAAGTTTTATATGATCTTATATGTTCTTATTTTACCTTTACATTAATTTGATTACCGACGAACTCATGTCATTGCATAATGATCTTTGTGGAATTTTTGATAAATAAATAAATAAATAAATTTTAATATATTTATTCACGAAATTTAATTTTCTTATGTAAAAAATAATAATAGGCGTGAATTATTAAATATTTTAAATAATTTTTAATGTCGATTAGATTTTTAAAAACATTTAGCAAAACATGACAACAATATCATGACATATGTGTTCTAACGTCGCCATCATGTTGATTTGAAGCATTTCAGTTTCTTTCATCGAGGTATTTGTTGTAATTTACAAATAGTAGATAATGTCATTTAAAAGGTATTTTATAAAAGTCGTGGAAACACAAATATAAGTGCTTCGGGAAAATTTTGTAACTGTTCCGAAAAAAATTGATATTCGAAGAACTTGGTGGCAAGCTTCCAATATTTTTGATCCCATCCCTTCAAAAATCCAAATTTTGTTATAGAAAGAATCTATCAAGTCATAATCAACTTTGGGCAAATTGGACGAGTCTCCTTTCACAAAATTCAACTCCATCTTAATAGTTTATTGATAAAGAAAAAATCTAACCAATATATCTCTTTCACTTGTATTGTGACAAGAAGCGTCAGCTGGCAGCACGCAAGAAATGTTGCCACATAATCCTCGCCGTAAGTTTTCTTTACATTTTTAAGATAACTTCTACATAATAACAAATATAAATACCTTTTAATTGCTTCTAAATACATGTGTATACTATTTATTGATATTCAAGATATTGAGAAAAATAGAAGTGTCATAGGTAAAATAATGTAAAGTAAATACACAATTTGGCATTCATATAAGTTAGTTACGAGGTATTGAGTTAGTCTAAGCAAAAGTTGTTTATGATTGGTTAAATTATTTCCCGCCAAGACGGGCTTATTCTTATTTCTTATTTTTATTTAAGAAATTATTGTTTTGGTTTAAATTGATTATGCAGTAATTGTTAAAATAATAACTTTACTTGATATATATCACGAAAACTGAATTTAAAAAAATGGAAAATATCCCATTCAAAACAATGCACAATGTGCCCACGCCCGATGTTAGGCAGCAAGGGCACTATATCAATCTAGAAGCAGGGGCTTTGCTTTACCCAATACGGCATATAAATATATATTTATATTATACTGCTTTCTTTGTTTGTTTCGTACAGCGTTTGAATTGAACCAAAATGCAATCCATTAATAATGTCTAGCTTTAGATTACCTACATTCAGTTCAGATTTTAAAACTATTTTCATGTACTATTTTGCCAATAATAAAAATTTTATTGTTCTTAGTTTCTACTTGTTTGTTTTGGTGTTTCATAGCTACTGTGTGATAGCTTAGATCTAACCCAAGAACCGTAAACAGAGGGGGGATAGCCAGTCCTCTATGCTGCAACGTTTTCCACTTGCCGGCAAAGTTGTGACGGCACGGCAAGACCTAAATCTGTTGTTTACGTTTCTGACGGCATTGTCTCTCTGTGTTTAGCGGTCTGATTATTAAGTTTTGTCTACCTATTGACTGGTTTTTCTTTGTAAATATCATATGTGTGTGTTTTATACGTTTCTTTGAAATATAAAAACATTCTTGATTAGTGAAATTGTGTGCAGAAACAGGGACATACTATTGCTTGCACTATTTTAGACCTTTATAGGATGTAAAAAACAATTATTATCAGTATGTTGATTTTCTATATATTATAGGTCAATAATTCATGTCTTAGATTTACATATTATTTTTCAGACAGAAATGAAGAAAAATGCTGGGAACAAGGTGTACAGTATATGACTGTAACAACACGTACTGTACAGGTCAAAATATTATTTTTCCGTTTTTCCAAAACGGAAAGAGGTGAATGGATAAACAGGTGCAAAAGGCAGGATAAACTTAACCCAGATACAAGTAGGATTTGTTTGCAAAATGAATTACTAGGTAAAAATATGTTTTTTTGTTTATTATATAAAGAAGCACTATTTATTTAGAGAATAATTTTTCTTTTTTCTTCCTCATTTAGTGTCTGATGTTCCTTAAGTCGAATCACTACTTTATTTCTTTAGTAAACCTAACCGACTTTTATACAGGGCCAGTCGAAAAGTGAGAAATTTTAAATTTAGCTATTGAATAACAAACACTCTATATGAGGTATTGAGCTAAAATTTTGTATAGAGGTATTTGAGACAACTGCCAATGTGCCTATAAAAAATTGCCTAACAGTCGAACAGTTGAAAATAGAAAGAAAGAAAGAAAGATTTATTGGTGCTAAAAAAACAGAGATTACACAAGTCAAGAAAAGTTTTCAGTACACATTACTTAATGCAACGAATCACACTACTTGTAAAACAAATTAATTATGACTAGATCATAAATATTTATCAAAATTATAAAAATTGTATTAAAACCTATCTTATGATGAAAAAGTCTGATGTATGTATAAAATTGCTATTCTACAATTTTGGAATAAAAACTATGTGATTAAAATTGACTAATCGGAAGATCCACTTTTACAACAAATATGACAATAATTAACTTAGTTATACATATAAGATCACAACAAACACGATATGCTGTAGATACATATTAATACTTTAAATGGTTACAAATAATTGCCAACAAATAAAATCCTTGTTTTCAATCCTTTAAGTGTATATCTTTAATTGACAAAGGGAAATTAAAAAACAAACATGTGCATGTATGTGCTAAGGTACCAGATTTACCATATCTGTAAAATCATTATTACAAAAATCTTCCATAGAGTAAAAACACTTAGATATAAGATATTTTTTTACTACATTTTTAAAACTTTTAGAAGGCAACAGTTTCACGGGGGATGGTAGCAGGTTAAACAACTTAGGACCAAAGTAAGATATTCCCGATTTAGATTTGTTTATTCTGTGAAAGTCGATATAAATGTTTGTCTTATGTCTTGTGTCATACGAGTGAATTTCATCATGGGTAACATAACTTGGTAGATTATCTCTAACGAACATGAGGCACTGTAAGATATATAGTGAGGGTACTGTGAGAATTTTAAGTTCAATATACGCTGGTGTACAATCTTCCCTATACTCAAGCTTGTTTATAATTCGTATTGCCTTCCTCTGTAACCCAAATACGTGTTTCATGCTTGGAGCATGGCCCCAAGCATGAATAGCATATGCTATCTTTGACTGAACAATTGCATGGTAAGTTATTAGAAGTACTTGCCTGGACACCATTGAGGACAGATTTCTAATTGCAAAGATACTAGAAGTTAACTTATTACATAATTTGTCAATGTGAATATTCCATGACAGCTTAGGGTCTATCTGTACCCCAAGAAATTTTACTGACTCTGAGTTATTTTTTAGGTTCATATTACGTAAGCTAAAAAGCATGGTTTCTGTTTTGGTAGCATTTAAGCTTAGTCGATTTGCGACGAACCAGGCAGTGACCTCTGACTGCGTTTCCTCCATGACTAACTGGAGCGCATTACAGTTTTCGTCTCTATTTACCGCAGTTGTGTCATCAGCGAAGAGGATAAAGTCAGCTCTGGGGCCAGCATATACCAAATCGTTGATATAGATGAGGAATAGTACTGGTCCCAGTACCGACCCCTGTGGTACTCCGAATTCTACTGTTCTCATTTGGGAGCGACTATTACCGGTTTCAACCAATTGCATGCGGTCTGTTAAGTAAGACTGTATTAATTTCAAACTCGATTCAGAAAATTTGTAATAACTAAGTTTTTTTATAAGTATACTAGAGGAAACACAGTCAAAAGCCTTGCTTAAGTCGCAAAACAAAGCCCCTGTGTGGACACCAGTCTCAAATCCAATGTTTATAACTTCAACTAATTTGTTGATTGCCATTGTGGTTGAACGTGCATTGCGAAAACCATACTGATTTGCATTAAACAAACTATTACTTTCAAAAAAAAGACATATTCTGGATTTTAAGGCCTTTTCAAAGACTTTTGCTATAATTGGAATAATTGAAATTGGTCGGTAGTTATCTAGCAAGTTCATAGGACCTTTTTTGTGTATAGGCACAACACGGGAAATTTTAAAAACTTTTGGGAAAACAGAAAGTTTTAAACATAAATTGAGTAATTTTGTAAGAGGAATAACAATGATATTGGCTATCCTTTTGAGTATCTTAGTGTTAAGATTATAAAAATCTTTGCTATTTTTATTTTTTAATTGAAAATTATGTCTCTAACTTCAATGAAAGTTAACTCACCGAAATTAAAGTCAGGTTGGCCTGCTTGATGTGTTGTCTTATCATTGTTATATAGAAATTCTTCTGCGATAAAATCACTATTAGGGAGCTCATCAATGATATTCTTAGCAATTTCTGCAAAGAAATTGTTGAAATCATCTGGACTTATGTTAGTGTCGCCGTTTAAATTTTTTGGCTGCGAGATCGTATTTTCTCGTACCACTTGCCAGATTGCACTAGATTTGTTAGTATGAGATTTAATGTATGTATCATTAGCATTACGTTTAGCATTTGCAATTGCAATGTTATATTTTTTCCTGTATTTTTGCATAGTTTGTTTAAGTTCAGGCGAATTTGTAGCTTTTACTGTTTCTTGCATAAAATGTAACGTGTCCCTCAAATCCTTAGTTTCTTCGTGAACCAGGTCACCCTGAGTGTGTCTTTTTGTTTGAATTTTTTCTCTGGAAAGGCGAGCTCTACTGCATTGCATAAGAAGGTTATAAACATTTCTGATTTCACCTCAATATTTATGTTTGGATCGTCCACAAAGTCCCAACATACGTTTTCTACAAGACTATTTAAGAAAAATAGACCCTCATCTGTTACAGGTCTACAATTAAAATTTGTGGTACTCTCAGTATTAGTACTATTGACAGGAAAATTTATTGTAATCGCCATATGGTCTGATAAATGAGTGTCAATTACAGAAGTTTGAAAAGTACTTTCTGAGTTGATTAAGAAGTTGTCCAGGCAAGAATCCCCTCTGGTATTTGCATCTATTGTTACAGATAAACCATACGTTTTTATTAGATCAGTAAAGATGGCAGTATGATTGTTATTTTTATTGTTAAAGTTTATATTAAAGTCCCCATTTATAACGACAGTGTATTGTTTGTACCGACTGATAATATTTAAAACCTTTGTAAATGTATCGAGAAATATATTGAAATCTCCTAATGGAGATCGATATACAGTAATTATTATGAGCTTTTGCTTTTCACATTGTACTGCACATATTTCACAGTGGATTTCAATTGACAGCCGACAAATGTCATCTCTTGTAACAAAATCTTTTGCAGATTTATGATTAACTAGAATTACCACACCCCCATGAATATGAAGCTTCCTGCAAAAACAACTTATAACATCGTAATTATCAAATTTAATTTGAGAGATTTCATTTTCGAACATCCAGTGTTCGCTTAAACACATGACATCATATATATGGTTTTGTGCTTCAAGTTCCATCTTCTTGTTACGCAGACATTGGATATTTAGATGAAAAATAGAGAAATTTAAGATCATATTCAATTCGTTAGTGCTGTTTCCTATAGATTGAGCATTCTGATGGATTACACTTATTTGTTGTGTATTTGTTTCACGGCTTATTTTGTTTTTGCTCTTTGTATATTTACTTGATTGTTTCTCTATGCTAAAAAATCTGCACCATTATCTTCTAAAAAATCTTTGTGCCTAGTGAAACTAAATCTTTTTATGCCAATTCCCTTCGGCCAGAATTCTGGCCGAATATGAAAATTACAAAATTTTTGAAACAGTCAAATAAAGCTCATCATAAAAAAAAACTAAAATCGGCCAACGCGTTCCAAAATAACGGGGTGTTGCGGTCTTAAATCGCACACACTGTATAAAGAATACTGAAAATGTCGTATGCCTCAATTATTTCAATAAGTTGTGCATGTGCGTTAATATTAAAAGAATATGCTCCACACAATGCATTTTAAACGGCAGTGCACTGGAATAGGGTGCGCGGTTACGTCATAGTAATGGCAGCACCTTGCGGACAGATTTACTTGATCTGGCTATCCTTGGCGTTTACGGTTCTTGGCATTGACCAAAAAATATTTAATTTCTCCGAGTTAAGAGACGAATAAAAGGTCGTGAGCAATATCTCAGTGTCATCCAGTATAACATCAACTGACAAAAAGTCTAAAATGAAGCAAAGGATTTGAAACAAAACTACATCTATTCACCTGCAAACACATCTTGTGTAGGAAGTGGTTCTTCCTGAAAATAAGGGTCCTGCATAGCCTGCTCAGAGGTAATACGTTTGTTAGGATCCATCAACAGCAGTTTTTGTAAAAGATGAAACGCTTTACTGTCAGGTTTGATCTTATGTCTATCCATATACTTAACTAATGAGCAATTGACATAACTGCAAAAAAAAATCTAGATTTTAATTAACTTTAATAGAACCAATTTGTATCAAAAACTTACTTTGACTTTTTGAAGTCCTTTAGTAAAGTAGGATGTTCGGGCATTTTTTTAATATCTTCCCAGTCCTTTTCGTGAGGAAATCCCATGACGTTGAATATTCTATCCAGCTGATCGTGGTGATAGGGGTTACTTGTTTTAATGTCTTCTTGACGACAGTGGAAAATCGGCTCAGAAGTCAAAAGCTCCGCAAATATACAACCTATAGCCCAAATATCTACAACAAAAAAAGTTTGGGTTATCCAATATACCTATTTTAGTTATTTAATATCTGTTTTCTTAGTCAACGATAATCCTGTTATTTGCGAATGACACCTTAATTGATTTTCGATGTTCGAGAGAAATTTGACTTGGGCTGCTCACAGCAATAGTTTGTGTGAGAAGCTTGGCAAAGGTTGTTACGGTATGCTCAACTTAAAAAAATCACTGCGGTTAAGGTTCTTTATTGACATTTTATTACGCTAACATACATTTCCATCTATGGTATGGAATTATGCTGTGTGGATTGAGTACTACCTATATTCGTCGGGGCATTTATTCTGCAAAAGCGTGTCATTAGGATTATCGAGAGTTTACATCCCCGAGAATCACGCAGAGAATCTTTTAAAGCCTTAAAAATACTAATTCTGCCTAGTATATATATTTATGGAATACGTTATGTTTTTAAAAACAAATCAACTTTTCTTACAAACCAAACACACCACAATTGTTAAACAAGATTTAAAGATCAGCTAATTCCTCATCAGCATACAACAGCAATAAATCAAGAAGGTATGTTTTACAACGGATGTAAAATTTATAATCATTAGCCCATTGATTTGAACAATTTTAAAAGTCTACTTACTTTTAAAAAGAGGATAGAAAATTTACTAATTGAAAGTGCTTGTATGGTGTTAATGAATTTTACTCAGTCTGACTATTTGTATATTTATGTATTTATTTATTTATTGTGTGTTTATATACTTTTGTATTTTGTTATTATATACTTTAGGGTGGCCCATCTCTATAGGGGGTGAATTTTTTTTGCGTATTTTTTAAGTCTCACCCCACGAAAATATACTATTATACTAGGAATAATTTATGTCAAAGTTTCAGATAATTCGGTGAACGGTAACCCGTGCCGCATTCAGGTAGAAATTTGTAGATAAGATTTTATTACGGTAACCCGTGCCGCATTCAGGTAGAAATTTGTAGATAAGATTTTATTACGGTAATACACTTAAATTTTACTTAAAATACAAATATCTACCTCTTTTCTCATAATGTTTTATTGGTGTAATTATTTCCTAGAAATTATTTGTTTTGGAAGTTTGAAAATATAATGCACCTACGGTAGGTTTTTATGTCAGTTTGCAATTGTGTTTTACAGTGGTGACATTATAAGTTCTAGCATACGTTCCTTTTTGAAAAAACATTTAACGATGGCTGATGTTAGATCCTTACGAAAGGATACTTTCATTTACTTAGTTGGACACTATTCGTCACAAATCATTGGCAATAAATTGCCGTCTAATAGACAAGTATTACAAGTGCTCTTTTATAACATTCGTGAAGTGAAGCTAAGTGTACATGAAAGTGCTAAATTAACAATAAAAGAGGTGTCAGTTTTTTGGGATAAAGCTCGCATTCCGACACGTCAGGATTTTCATTGTGTTAAACAACTAGATAAACTTTATGCAGAGTGGAGGAACTTACAAAAATCGGCTAAAAGGGCCAGTGCGGGAGTAAAGAAAAAAATTTCGTTGAAAAATTGGACGATCTCTTTGACATTTCTCATGCAAATGCATTGGAGTTGATGAAAATAGATGAAGATAAGCAGTTTTTAATTAACCAAAGAAGAAAGGGACGTCCTGGATTTATGCATGGTATTATTGATTACCAACTTGCTTCTCAAGAAAAATCAGCTGAGGAGAAATTACAGAAATTATCCGAATGAATGCAACGAAGTCAACAAGAAAAAGCTAGATTAGAGGAAACAGTCACCTGTCCATCATCAAGTAGTAATTCAGCCGACTCCAACGAAAATGAAGATGAAATAATCGAAGCCCAAGAAGAGTTGTTACAAGACCAGCCTGGCCCGTCACAGCCAAAAAAGAGGAGATTGTATGGAACATGTAACATCATCACACCAAAAATAGCTGCTGCATTTGATGCTTGCAAAATAAGCGACAGGTATGGAGTCCATATTTTGACGGCAGTAGCAGAAGCACTAGGACATGACACCACATCTTTGTCCATCAGCAGAACTACACTTCAGCGCTCTAGACAACGCATCCGCGAAGAAAGAGCTAAAATATTAAAAACTGCCTTCGGTAATTCTGAATTGCCGGCCCCAGTCATCCATTGGGATGGAAAACTTTTACCTTCTCTCACTGGAATGGGAAATATCGATAAACTTGCTATCTTAGTTACTAGTGGAGATATTGAACAACTACTTGGAGTACCAGCTTTGCCCAATTCAACTGGAAGAGAACAGACTGAAGCAGTTTATGATGTGCTTTGTGAATGGAATTTGGACGAAAAGGTAATAGCTTTGTGTTGTGATACAACAGCATCAAATATGGGTTATATAAATGGGGCAGCCACACTATTGCAACAAAAATTAGAAAGAGATATTCTATATTTTCCTTGTATACATCATATTTTTGAAGTGGTTTTGAGAAGTGTGTTTGACACAAAAATGCCTACCTCATCTGGTCCAAATGTGCCACTATTTAAACGTTTTAGGGAATTTTGGCCTAAAATAGATCAAAATAAACTAAAAACTGGATTTCAGGTATCAAAAATTAAACACATTTTACAACCAGTTAAAGCCGAAATTGTAAAGTTTCTAAATGCAGCTTTAACTTTGCAACAGCCTCGTGATGATTATAAAGAATTTTTAATGCTTTCTAAACTTTTTGTTGAAGAAGAGCCCACTCACACGACATTCTATCAACCAAGGGTATTTCATCATGCACATTGGATGGCCAAAGCCATTTACTGTCTAAAAATATTTTTTTTCCAAGATCAGTTCCAACTAACTAAAAAAGAAAAAAGAGGTATTGAAGATATATGTCTCTTTATTGTAAAGGTTTATGTAAAGGCCTGGTTTACAGCATCATTTGCTAGTAAAGCACCGCTTCATGACTTTTGTAAAGAACTCATTAATTATCAAAATATTGACAAAGAAATATCTCAAGCCGCAAGTAGGAAAAAGAAAATAGTGAACCATTTGTGGTACCTTAATTCAGTAAATGTTGGCTTATCTTTCTTTGATGACGATATTTCAGTTACCACTAAAAGAGAAATGGTTAAAGCTTTGAATAGGAAAGCACCAAATCAAGAGGGTATTAAACGACTTATGATTAGTAACATTACTGACGTTGAAAACAAGGAAATTCAGGACTTCATATGCGAGAACATTAAACAGTTTTTTCAAAAATTAGGTTTGTCTATGGAACTTTTGGAAAATGATCCAACAACATGGAGGGAAAATGAAAGTTATACCCGATGTTTCAATATTGTAAACAAAATTAAAGTTGTAAATGATGCCGCTGAGAGAGGAATCAAACTTATTACTGACTATAATGACATTTTAACAAAAAATGAAGACCAAAAACAGTTTTTACTCCAAGTTGTAAATGATTATAAATCAGTTTCCAAATGTAAAAAAAGAAACCCTGTCGCATGCTTTGGCCTAGTGCAAAAAATATTGTTTTTATTACTATATGTCTTGTAGATTTAGGATAATATTTGGTACTATGTATGAAAAAACGTTTCATAATAAAATACACAAAGATAAAACGAGAGTTTTATTTCAAAAACTTCTAGTCTAGTTTTCTTAGACTACGAATTTACAGTAGTATGACACATGTCATAGTCACAACAGATAATGTCTTTGATATTTGTATGACTTGATTAGTCATTCTAAAGATTAATGTTGCTGATTAAAAAAAAAAAAACAATGCATCAACCAAAGAATGTAAATAATTCCATTTACTTTTATTATTGCATAATAATGCATTCTGCGGCACCCGTTGCCTTCAATTTGCCTCAATAATATTTTGAGGGGACTGTTTTTTCTTCAAATGGAACCATTTGCAGGGATGAGAAATAAAAAATTTCGATTTCGAAAAAGATGGGCCACCCTAATATACTTGTTATCCCTTATACAATTTTACATGCATTTTATTCTATATTTTGCTTGTGCTGATGCATATTAGCTCATATTTTTGACGCACTCCTGAGTCTTGTATGGTTATTAATTAATTGTACTTGTAACTGGGAAATAAAGTTTATTACTATTATTATTATTACTATTTATCAAATAATTACGTTCGTTGGTGGAAAGGTATCAAACATGCTTATTTTCCGAATAAATGTTTTGCATCGCAATAAGATTCTCTGTGCAGAACAGTTTGGTTTTCATACTTCAAAAGAAATTATATTTTTAACTCTATGATGGGGAGGTGGCCGCAGCAGTGTTCTATGATTTGTCTAAGGGATTTGATTGCGTGAACCATGGGATACTGCTGAGGAAATTAGAAACCTACAGGTTTAGAGGTAAAATGCTGGATTGGTTTCAGTCATATTTATCTGGACGGTATCAAAAAGTTATTTTTCATGATAAAGTATGAAAGCAACCAGAAATGAATTCCGGCGTGCCACAAGGTTCAGTCCTTGGCCCATTACTATCTCTAATATATTTTAATGATCTGTTCTCTGTTAATAGCAAAGAGAGGTTTACTTTTTTTGCTGACTACATCACGATACTCTGGCGTAGCAATGAACATCGATGAAATTTATGAGAGTGTGAGCATTGATTTAGAAATGATTATAGAGTGGTGTGACACTAATATGTTATCTTTTAATATAACTAAAATTAACTTACATTTAAGTGCAACCTGAAACGAGATATACTTGGAAGACCAAATTATTAAAAATCAAACTGAAAGTAATATTTAGCAAATTTAAAAATACATATAGTACACGCAAATTAGTTTAAAAAACACTAAATAGGAGAAATGATTTATAAAGTAATAATATTTGAGCTGCGTACTCCAGATGGGGTTAGAAATAGATATCCGAAAAGTTCCCCCCCCAATTTAGATGTGGAACCAGCGTTACCACATTTGGTAGATTTTTATTTCTTTTTAGTAGAATTTTAAGGATTTTTTTAAAGTTTGGTAGGTAAAATTTGCTGGTAGATTTCTGATAATAATTATCAGAAATCTGCCAGCAAATTTTACCTACCAAACTTTACAAAAATCCTTAAAATTCTACTAAAAAGAAATAAAAATCTACCAAATGTGGTAACGCTGTGTGGAACGTCCGTTTTTTTTTGCAAAAAAACCACCCCTAATGGGGTCTTAAAGCTGGTTTTTCACTTTTATTTTGTAAACCGTTTGTCGGAAGAGAAAAAAGTATAGGAAATGAAAAATCTGTCGTTAAATTCTGCATTAAAGATGTCCTATTAATCTTGTAGCTTATCCTTTTCGAAGTTTCACAGCGAATATCTTATCTCTGTATATTTTCAATAAATAAAAAAAATAATTTAAAAAAAAAAAAATTCATTCCTGTGCATTTTTCTCACTAAAGTAACCTGTTTTAAGATATTCGCTGTGAAACTTCGAATAGGATCGATTTTTACCTGTGCGCTCTTTCGGACACTGTTAACGCAAAATAGGCAAGGAAAAGCTACAAGGTGAATACGACATTTTTTATGCAGAATTTAACGACAAATTTTTTATTTCCTATACTTTTTTCTCTTCCGACGAAAGGTTTACAAGATAAAAGTGAAAAACCAGCTTTAAGTCCCCGTCGGGGGTAGTTTTTTGCAAAAAAAGGGACGTTCCACCCTTATATTTGGGGGGAACTTTTCGGGTATCTATTTCTAACCTCATCTAGAGTACTTACGCATCTCAAATATTACTACTTTATAAATCATTTCTTCTAAAATGTCTAATTTGCGTGGACTAATAACTAAACATTGCATACTCACCTATTGCTTTTGTATAATGCCTTGCTCCCAACAATAATTCAGGAGCACGGTACCAAAAAGTAACCACTACTGGATCTAAATCAGCCAGCGGTTTAAGTGGGGCATTGAACAATCTTGCAAAGCCCATATCTGCGATTTTTACTCTTCCTCTTTCGGGCACTTCTCCCATTACCAAAATATTGGCAGGTTTTAAATCTCTATGTAAAACCCAATTTGAATGGAGGTAGTGGATGCCATCTAATATTTGGTACAACAATGACTTGACCATTCCTTTGGGTACCATCACAGGTTTTTTATTAGCTTTAGCTGCACGGTGAAACTTTATTATGTGCCATAAATCGTGCTCAGCAAAATCAAAAAGTAGCCATACCTTCCTGTCATTGTGGGATAAAAATACTCGAATTAGCGTAATCACGTTTGGATGTTTTAGTTCTCTCAGAAGCTGTAAAGATGTACTTCCAATTATTAATGATCTATTCAGATTTACAGTGACAGAGGTGGCTCTACAATTAACATATTAAAAGCCTTAAAACTCTTCTTAAAAAAAAAAAAAAAGGTCACAGTCCCTTAAATTTTTGGAAACTAAGTTATATCAGGGCCAAATTAATTATACAGGATATTAATATTAATTCATACAAATATATAAAAAAATAAGGGCGTCTGCAGTATACGTACAAATTTTGCTCGATTGACCCAAAAAAGCAAACAAATTTTATACATTATACTAGTTTTAAAGTCTTTACCTAACTAGTATATTAGCGTGCCCAGAAGAGGGGAAAAATATACCTACAGAAAGTATGTAATTTCATAATGCCTAAATAAAAAAGTGAGTAAGTTGTGATTTGCTTAATACCTAAATAATATTCTGTAATATTTAATAGGTACGTACCGCTATTTCCCTACAAGCCGACATAGATAATCCCGTCCCTTCTATTTGTTTTAAAGCATAGTCTCTAGGGTCCGACCCATCTTTTCGACGACCTTTGTATACATGACCATAGGTTCCTCTTCCAACTTTACAGCCCTCATAGTCAAAAAGATCTTCCACTTTAACTCTTTCATTTTGGGTTTTCATTTTAAATTCATAATCCATCATAAGTGATGTCATATTACGATTCACACAAATCATAAAAGCACTTCAAAAGAAGTGCACAAGTACGTGTAAAGCTAAAATTCCTTTTTACTTCGAAATAAATTACGATGATCCAATATTTAAATTAGACAACAAATCAATATTATTTTACTGTTTATAAACATAACCCCACTTTTCGGCAAAGCAAAAAGTAATGTCACAAAAGAAGAAACAATTCTGTGGTAAAGTATTAACGTATTAGGTTTTTCGATTCTTTCAGATAACCACCTGCTTATTTATCGAGTTTACATTGGTTGGAGCGGTTAGATGCAAAATAACCATGATTCAACCGTAGTTTACGGTTCTTGGGACTTAACCAGCTTTTACCAGAACCAACGAGGTCTATTTTCGAATCAGGGAAAAGAGGGGGATCCTGGAGTATAGATGGCAATCCCAATTCAGTATACGTACGGTTTGTTTGGTCATACAATAAACGTGGGAGGGACGCAATGGGGGTGAATTTATTGGCCCTAGTTGCAGTGGAGTACTGCTTTGAGGAATACAATTAATTAATGAATATTATTTCTTATTGATTAGTTGCGCTCAAATTTATTAGTCAAATTACTGTAGAAGTAGTAGTAAATTAAGTTATATTTAAAAATGAAGTAAATTCTGTTCTATACTTTTTAAAATATTCGCAAATTCCATAACGTTGAGTTAAAGTGACGCCCATGGTGGACTAGTTGCTTGCCAAGGTCGAATATGTTCTGGCCACGTGCCACGCCTACTTTTCCAGTCTGTCTCGATTCTGTGATTCTGTGCCTATCCTAGTGCACATATGTCTTCTTTAATCTATGCTAGTGTAGGTAAACAAACATGAACAAACGAACAAACATAACCTAATTATTTTTTCAAGTTAAAAATTTCCTTTGGGGCAATTGGGGCAATATTTTTAAATATTATAGTGTTGATTTTGCGTTAGGGTAATGAAGTTATAATATATTTTTTGGATTACTAATTACTAGTATTGAAAATGACTCCAAAATGTTGTGTAAAGAGTTGTCGTCTGTACTACCTAAACAGAACTCAGTTTTCTTTATTTCTCAAAGAACAATGTGAAAGGTAAGCCTAGATTAGTAATGAGTATGCCGACATTAGTTTTTAATGGTATTCTACAAAATTTAAATTAAGATATATTTAAGTAAATAATCCTTTTATCTATAACTATACCTAACTAGAATACTGCTAAATTTAAATTTAAAAGTGTATATTTTACTAATTGATAGCACGCAAAAGTTAAAAAATGTATAGGAAAACTGAATTTTAATTTTATTACATTTAATGATTGAGGTTGTGTGCCCTCCAATCTCGTTGGCTGTCAAATGGTGCACACGTTCTATTATAAAACTTAGCTTTGGTTAGTTATAGTTAGTAACCTGTTATTAATCAGAGAGTTTATTTAACCTGCCCAACTCTGATTTAAAATCCACACTTTAATAATTTATCCAGCTAGATTATGAATTCGCCTTCACTGTCGACTTACACATCAGTCTCACAAATTAGACGCATGTATTAAAACAATTAACAGTGCTTATATTTAAATATTATCAATATTAACAAGAAAAATCACAAGTGGAAAATTATAAAATATTTGTTTAAGATCAATCTGTCTCAAGTCTTATTGGTTCAACGTTTTACCAGGCAGTAATTCTGAGCTGAGAGGTTAACCACTTATTTAATTTTTAAAGCATGGAAATTGTCAGCAACTACCAACAAAATTTAACAATATACATAAATAAATTAATATATTCGGTAATAGCACAGCAATAGGATTAATAATACTGCAACGAGGCAGTTCCTTCACTAAGTTCAGGACCAGATTAACCAATCGATAAACCTGAAAGGTTGAACAAACAAAGAGGCCGAACGTCAAAATACGAAGAGGGTTCGTGAACAAAGCGTTATAATTTTATAACTACTCTGTCTTACAATTTTGGTATATATAATAAAATATGAAAAAATGGAGAAATTTAACAGAAGAAAAAATCCCAAATCCCGCCCCCTCGTAATTCCTTCATTTTTGTCGGAATTCAAAAAATTGAAAAAAGCAAATTTAATTCTATTTAAATTAGCTAGAGTAGTCTTTCGGCGCAAGAGCCAAGATTAAAAAGTTGCCAACTGTAGAAGCTCAAAATTTGCGATTTTTTGCCGTAAATGGCAGTAGTTATCTCCGAAACGAAAAAAAAAAATCAAAATTCTGATGAAAGAAAAATATTCGTAGTGGAAAATATCGTTTGATCTTATTTTTTATTTCGAGCTAACTCTCTCCATTTCGGAGATATCTGCAAAAACTAGCAGAAAACAGCTTGCAGTATACAGTATGACCCACTTAAGATCGCAACACCCCTGTATACCCGTTAATTGATGCTTGATTAACTTCAAATTTTGGTGGTAAGAAAAGATCGATAAGGTGATTCTTTGAACTTGGTAATATGAGATATATGTCAGTAGCGTGCGATTTTAAGGGGGTTTCAAAAGCGGATTTTTCAAAAAAAAGTATTAGAGATTTTTTTAGAAAAAAAATACTAAGGTATTAATCAGCACCTTTAGAAAAAAAAAGGGTATAAGGTGATCTTAAGTGGGTCACACTGTATACTTTTTTTTTCTTATTTTGTTATAAAATTAATTCAGTCTAGTACAATGCATTATTCTGAACAAAAAATGAAGAATAGATTTTTTTTGATTTGGGAATCCGTTTTACAAATAAAAATTAGTTTTGGTTGAAAAAATTGTATTTTTGACAGCCACTATCTCAAACACCTTTGTACCCACTACGATGCAATCTTGTACAAAGGGGTTTCTAAAGGTGCTGATTAAGAATACCTTAGTATTTTTTTTCTAAAAAAATCCCTAATACTTTTTTTGAAAAATTGGCTTTTGAAACCCCCTTAAAATCGCACGCTACTGACATATATCACATATTACCAAGTTCAAGGAATCACCTTATCGATCTTTTCTTACCACCAAAATTTGAAGTTAATCAAGCATCAATTAACGGGTATACAGGGGTGTTGCGATCTTAAGTGGGTCACACTGTATACAGTGTCGGAAGATTTTGGATTTGGGTCGCAGGCATAGTTATTTCAACGGCTTGAGAGACCGCCTACAATAAAGGCGTGTACCAGTGCTCTAGTAGAGGGAGCAAATAATGACGCGCGATCAGGAAAACACGTACATTGCTATTAAAAATTTCAGTACCATTTATTGTAGTTGGCTCTGTTCAGTATAGGTAATATTATTACCTGGTTTAATAACTAAAATTATTTAACTCGTCATACTTTCAAAACGAGTCAAATAATTCTTTACATTTCCCGCAGACAGAGCTGCCCACGTACATGTGGTGGGGAAAGCAGGTGGCACGATTGTAGGATGTGTTATACGATAAAAAAGAATAGCCTAGTTGCTTCGTTCTCGCTTGCTCTCATTGCCGACCCAAATGAAAATTTTTTTGACACTGTATGACAATATCCTCGGCGTTGTATCGGCAGTTTTGTGTGTGACAATATTTTAAATGTTAAGCAACAGAATTACAAATTTTGTTCGGTGGGTAACCTCTCATTCTCAACAGCTACTTGAATGCCAAGTGCTGTTTCCGAAAGGGCTCGTGAACCTTTTGAAACTGTAATGTTAAAGCATCTCCTCTGAGACTTTTACTCAGCAGTATTCGTTTCTTCATATCCTTCTTTCCCTTCATTGATAGGCGTTAAAACTTCAGCCAGTTTTTTGTTCTCTTTAGTCAAAGAACTTTTCAAGCAGGGTGCCAAGAAACTCGTAATAGCTGAAATACCGAATAGACCGCCGGCAACAAAAAATGGTGCATCGTAGGACTTTGTTGCATCATACAATGCACCTGCTAATGGAGACCCTACAAGAGCAGCAGCACCACGGAAGAGAATCATTAAGCCGAATGCATTGGTTAGTTTGTCTAGACCCAATAGATCTACCAGGATGATTGAACTGAGGGAGATAAATCCTGCTGTAAAGTAAAAATCAAAGTAAGTAACAGTAGAAAAATAATAATGGGTTGCACCAACAAAATACTTAAAAAATGTTTCCTAACCGCTTCTTAAGTTAACGAGGTAACTCCTTGAAAATACAGGATTTTGTATTAGGTAAAAAAGAAAAAAGGTCCTATTAGTCCACTCAAATTATGAAAAAAGCGGAGAAACATTTTGAACAGCAGTTTCTCTGCATAGGAAGTAAGTATTCAACTTTTAGAACAAGGTTTTGCTTTTGCGCAGAAAAAAAGACATGATTTTTGAGATAATATACATATATATACGTTTTTTTCGTGTTTTTTTTTTTTTTTCATTTGGACGTATATGTCTCGAAAAGTACACGTTTTTAAGGCTAAATGAATATAAGTAAACATGTTCAGAATATGATTTCCTACAAAAAAGGTTCTATACATTTTTTCGATTATCCCATTGGTTTTTTCTGAAAAGCGACTTGAAAAAAAAATAATGTTTTTTTGTGTTTTTTTTTATTTTGAATGCAAATATCTTGAAAAGTACGCAATTTTAGAGCTAAATGAACATAAGTAAACTTGTTCCGATTATCCGATCGGTTTTTCCGGAAAAGCTTCTTGAAGAATATATATATCCGCTTTTTCGTGTTTTTAAGGCTAAATGAGCATCAGTAAACTTGTTCAGAATGTGATTTCCTACAAAAAAGGCTCTATGCACTGAAATGAAAAAAAAAAAAGTTAAATATATAATATATTTTTCAAGAAGCTTTTCCGGGAAAACTAATGGGATAATCGGAAAAATGTATAGGACCTTTTTTGTAGGAAATGTCATTCTGAACAAGTTTACCTATGTTCATTTAGCCCTAAAATCCCAAAAAAATGTATACACACCGTTCTGTGGCCTATCCAAGGGACACATAACGGAGGAGGTCCTAAAATGGGAAAAGGAACAAAAAGAGTCCTACTGGAGGAACACTCCAGGCCAAAGACAAGCAAAAAGGTTTATAACCTATTCAACAAAGAATGCCACAAGGCTTCTCAAACTGGAAAAGTCCGATCTAAGGCTGATCACAGGCCTTCTAACTGGCCATTGCCCCTTGAGATATCATCTCAAGAACATGGGCATGGCAGAAGATGACAAATGCAGATACTGTGAAGCTGCAACTGAAACTGCGGAACATATACTTTGTGAATGCAGGGTGCTAATCCGCATTAGGCTAAAGTACCTAGAACAGGCGGAATTAACGCCTGAAGACATAGGGAAATTAGCTCCCAGGAAAATCGCAAGCTTTGCAAAAAGTCTTAGAATCCTGGGCAACAACTAGATGCAGGGTAATTCACAAAAGACCTTTTAGGTCGAGGTGAAGAAAGGCCAACCCAGGGCCAAGCGACCCCTCAAACAATCTACAATCTAGTTAGAAAATTACATGTTGATGGTCCTGGCAAGTGTCATTTAGTAGCTTCCAAGGTTTTAGAAACAGTTAATGGCGTGTCAGTGTTTAATTTTTTTGAAAACATTTTAAAATGGCTTTGACAAGACTTGGCTGAAGAAAATTTAAAGAGAATTGTTGTTTTTACTAGTGATTCAATGTCGTATATATTAAGTACTGGAAAAAAAATTAAAAAGAAATACCCGCAAATGTTACATGTTACTTGTTTATCGCATGCGTTACACCGCGTATGCGAAATAGTACGAGACTCTTTCACAAATGTTGACGAACTTATTGCTAATATGAAGAAAATTTTTCTAAAAGCTCCTAGTAGGATAAAATATTTCCAAGAAAAATGTCCTAATTTGCCGCTTCCTCTAAAACCAATGATCACACGTTGGGGAACCTGGATCAAAGCGGCATGCTACTACCATGGTAATTTCAATTTACTAAAAGAAGTTGTAGAAACCTTAAATGAAGATGCTACTGCGATTACGCATGCAAAAAATTTAATGAATATTCCGAATATTAAAAATGACTTAAAATTTATTTCCGATTATTTTCAAATAATCACAAGAATTATAGAAAATCTTCAGTGTCCAAATTTGTCCTTGGAAGAAACATTTCAAATGCTAGATACTGTTCAAAAAACAATTAACGAAATTCCAGGTGAAATTGGTGAGGTTATGTCAAAAAAGTGGGCTGCTGTTTTACGAAGAAATCCAGATTTGGCTGTCGTATTTGCCATTAGTAAAAAAATTATAACAGAACCAGATGCCTTCCTTGATCAGGTTCCTATGAATATCTTTAGATATGCTTGACTCACTTCTGTGGATTGCGAAAGATCATTTTCGACCTTAAAGTGAATATTTACTGTTAAAAGAAATCGTCTTTCACATGACGATTTAGAAAAAATACTTACTATATACTTTGGAACTATGAATACTCAATAAAAATATAAATTTTGAAACTTGAAAGTGCTGTGCGGTTTTATAACAATTTATTTGTCAAATATGTGTATATATGTTCTATTATGCCAAAATAAATGAGAAACTCATAAGGTAGCTTCGTATTACATTTCATTTTGATTTAATTTTGTAAGAAAGAACAAACTTAAATTTAATTTTTTTATGTAAAATTTCAGGGTTCGAAGATATATATCCATTGATATATATTATGATATATATTACGATATATATCATGATATTTATAGTGAAATAAATATCACTTTTTTGATATATATCAAATTTCTGCAAAAACGCTTAAAATTGTAAGAATATGACAACACTGCTTTGATTATGTTAACTACTGCTGCTGCTATTAGCAAAGAAGGGACTTCCCGCCTGCAAACCAATAACCAACCTACATTATTTTATATGCTGGCATAAAGTGTCTGTTCTACAATGAGCTGAGAAGTGCCTCTTTTCATCGTTTAAATATAGATATAACGATATATTAACTATTAGGCAACGTGCCGAGAGACAAACATCCTGTGTGGAATAATTTTACTTCCACATCCAGTGGAAGTATAGTAAGGACAAAAAAATTTTCAAAAATTTTTATTGTTCAAATAGGCTTAAAATGTCATGAAACGTCGAGATTTTAAAAAATTTCTGTCTGTCGGTCTCTCTGTAACTTTTTTTGTGCGCACGTCTCTGGAACCGTTTAAGATATTGACTTGAAATTTGGTACACATATGTACTATAACTAGATCTGGAACTAGATTATATTTTCATCTTGTTCCGTCGAAGGATTTCAAATATTATATTATTAAAGTTCCATAAACAATTATTTCCACCTACAAAGTTTTTCCTTGTAAGTGACTTGGATAGATAATCTGGATGTGGAAGTAGTGATTCCTTGGGCAGTGGTTTTTCAAAATTAAGACTAAAAATTGTGGAAAATGTCAATTTTGAACAAGTTCTTGTTATCGAAATAAGCTGAAATTTTACGTATAAGTACATGTAGTTTTGAAGAGACAATAGG
Source organism: Rutpela maculata (assembly GCA_936432065.2). NCBI lineage: Eukaryota > Metazoa > Arthropoda > Insecta > Coleoptera > Cerambycidae > Rutpela > Rutpela maculata. Next base: position 2,379,205 of record OW386291.2, on the reverse strand, counting down.
TATCATTGAACATTGTTGGTCTGATGACTAAATAGTACAAAAATAAAATTATATAAAAAAAAATTTAAAAAAGCTTTTATTTCAAAAATGTACTAAAAAGCAAAAAAACCCATTTTCAAAACCATACATCTGAAAAATAAAAGCTTTGCTGGCGGTCATATTACACTATTGCATAGTTACTTTGCTCAATTGACCGCCCGCAAAGATTTTATATTCTGGATGTATGAATTTAAACATGTTTATTTTTTACTTATTTGGTACATTTCAATAAAAGTTTTTTTAAATGTTTTTTTTTTATAATTTTATTATACATATTAAAATATCCGATATATATCAATTATTGATATATATCCGATATATATCGTAAATATCGGATATTTTGATATTTATAATAAATATCACGATATTTTCGAACCCTGTAAAATTTTATACCTATATGTGCCCCACTGGAATCTCAACCAAATTCCGATCACTGTTGATTACATATTTCTGACTTTTTTTGTTAAACAGGTTTCTCAAATCATAAAACGTTATGACTGTTATATTATACTTATAAATTGTTCCAATAGTTTTATACACGTAAATGATAATTTTCTTAACACATTTGCCACGATAGTTAATGTATAGCACAGGTCCACAAAAAAAAAAATGGTCTGCCTGGCTGACGAGACCAGTGTATTATGTATTTTGATCTGCTGAATCCGAATCCGAAGTCAGAATTGCCAGATATATATATGTACAGAAATAAATGCATGAAACGCAAAAGATACGATATCTCACCTTCTAATTAATGTAAAAGGGTCTAATTATCTTTTAATTGTTCGTTTTTGAAGCACTTTTAACAGATGACAAAAATATTTGGCTGGATCCATTTTTTCGTACAAAAAATGTATTACAAAAAAATGCATTTTACATTAAGTTACACCGATACACTATCATCTCTTTTATATTAAAGTTACTAGTGACAATTGTTATTTTAAAAGTAGTGGGCCATTGTAGCTGAAATACACTTACAAAACTATATGATAGGAAATTTGGTGCAGCCCGTTGCGAACTTTTTACTCTATTATTTCCTTATACACATCATTGCGAAATCTTATATCCATGCATATGGTAAAACTTCAATGTGTTAAACCGGAGCCGAATGAATATCAAAAGAAAGAGAATACTGTATGTTACATTGTGCCGTCGTATGCTACATTAAATGTAATATCCCCCCCCCCCCCACTACCAATTGGATCAACATCTCACGCGAGAACAGTATGCACAGAAATAACTTTTCACAATGAGTGCAACAATTTCTTTTGAATCTGTATCAGTAGAGCAAACTGACATTTGTTTTGAACAAAACCTTTATCAGTCCGCCACTAATATCACAAAATATACTTACATACAGCAATTGCGAAAAAGAAGGCCATAGTTGCGTATGCAACGTACGTATGACAAAACGGTGTTAATCCAACTGACACCGTTGCGATAACAAGACACATATTATTAACAAATAATGAATTTACTTGGGGTAAATCTGTGAAATATCCACAGGCTATACGGCCAACTGTATTTATAATACCTATAATCGAGAGTAGAAATGATGCACTGCCAGAATCGATGCCCTAAAAATAACAAATGTTTACGTGAAATAGAAACAAAATCATTTGGTAGAGAATATGTTACGGTGATTTTTATTTATTTGGTTTCATCATGATTAGAGAATATTATTTAGGTATTAAGCAAATCACAACTTGCACACTTTTTATGTATTATGATATTACCTACTTTTTGTATATTGTTGCCCTAATCTGGGCACTCTAATATACTAGTTACAACTACTCTTCTAGAAGATTAATTGTTTTGATTGGTTCTCCGATAATGAGTGTTTTAAAGTATTTTTCTTCAATCGTTCCAAAAGTAGGTACTTTCGGTACAATTTTGGTACCGAAAGTAGCGTATTACTAACCCCCGAAAGTAGCTATTACAGGTACTAGTACTGTAAAGTGACGGATCATCTAAACGTTAATGTCAATTTGCAGGTTATATTTTACTATGAATCACATTAATCACATTCGTACTCGACGCTAAACAGTCGTGTTGCTATGGTAACAAAATAATGACGCTTAAAACTGTCAGATATTAGTTATTTCAAAATGGACAGTGATGACAGTACAATTAATATTAATATATATAAATAGTCAAGGTATATCAATTTTTGGTTTCATTAAAGAGACGATTAAAGAAAAAGTATTGTACGTAACACGCCCCGAAAGTGCTTTTACTGGACTTACAAGCTTCTAGGCCTCGCATACGGCTCGTCCTGGAATTTGTTTACTTGTCCAGTAAAAGTCCATTTTCGGAACTTGTTGCGTAAATAACTATTACCTAACTACTATATTAGCGTTCCCAGAAATAATATTCTCTAAACTTTTTAATTTAAAAATCATTTATAATTGTTATTATACACACTCATTAATTTAGTAGCCAGTGAGCCGATATTATTAGTGACAAACGGAAACTGAATCGCAGCATCATTTATTGCTACGATCCAGTCTTTGTAGGTGATGTGTTACTTTGTAAAAATGTTCATGCACATATGACAATATCTCCCGCATAGTGTTTTTAGTCAGTCCTATAGCATCCAAAGTTAATATTATGAAATTATTATAAACACTCTCCCAATGGGAACTGGACGTATTGATGGATCTAATACTAACACATATGTATTTTTAATTGGTAATCACAAGAGTAAAAGTACTTAGTAATGTTTCGTTAGGTGTTTACATTAGGTGCTTCCCTTTTGCACAAAACTGAGTGAGAGTAAAATACGAAGTAAGTATACTTATTTCAATGAATACTTTACTGCTTAGTTGTACAAAAATAACGATCTTGCCGAATAAAACGTATCTTCACTTAAAAACCTAACCTAATATATTTGTGATTCCTTTGCACCAAAGCTGCTGTAAATTTTTGTGATTTTCATGAACTGTGCATAAAATTAAAAATAGTCACTGACATGCAAAAAAATTTATAAAATAGTTATGAGCGTGTATTGCGAAAATATTTTACAATTTGAACTACGTGTGATTTTACTTTTTTAATTTCTAAATCTTTGGAAAGCAGAGCACCCGTTTATTATAATGAGGTAATCCAGGGCCTTGGCAATTTTCTCCCTCATATTATTCAAGTTTGCCGCATTATCTGTAGTCAAACTAGTAACCTTGCACACTCAAAGAAATGGATAAATTCAACAAAAAAAAATGGTTAACTAACAATATCGTTAATTTTGTTAAACTAAACTAAACTATATTGATGGTATTTTAATTAATAAAAAGTTGTCGTACAACAAAACAAACATTAACTTAAAAAATAGATGAATAAGACTATTATTTTGTTCGTCTGACTATTATTTTGTTGAATTCTGTCAAATTAAACTAGATAATAGTATATTTTATTTTTAACTATTATCGAATTGGAATTCTAACCCAGTATTAGTTCGCTGTTCGCTGTATTATTGTACTTGGTAGACAAACCAATATTATTGTCGTCTTCTAGAAGTTCTAAAAGAATTACCATAAAATTTGCTTGCTTACCACGTAGTCTATTACAGAAATTATTCCCAGATGACGCCACATACAAATCACTGACAATAATCAATCATGCATTATCTTATACTCTTATGAATTTATAGAAAATTAATAACATGATTGCAATGTTCAAATTCTCTCAGGGATCATCGATATGTTTGGATGGATCTTATAAACGATCTCTAATCTTTGGTTTGGGTGGTCTGATGTCTCAATACAGAGATTTTGGCTAACCAAAAAAAACTTCATCATACAATAAAGTGTAGATCAACCTAAAAATTAGTTGGTGAACAAAAAACAAAGTCGTTGTACTATTTAATTGTAGACCAAATTGAAAATGGTTAGTGGACATAAAAAAATGTCATTGTACTATTTAATTTGTTACAAGAAGATATGATTATTAAACTACTATTTGTTTACGAAAACAAATAAAGTTGTATGACTATTCTTTTCTGATTGATTTAACTATGAAACTAGATAGGCGCGATTTCATATGCTCTTTTTGGTTGAATTTACCTATCATTTTCTTTGAGTGCAGTTATACTCATTTTTGCACTTATTTATTAAATCAATGGCGAAGTTTGCAAGATAATCACTACCATATGGATGTCCTGATGTATCCAGAAGAAAACTGTTTCCATTTTCTAGTATCAAAACTGCACATATTACTGGTTCGTTATAAACATTTGACCAACTATCAAGAGACATACAAACCGATTGACCCGATAAATTTTCAAAGTGTTCTGATTTCTCCTCTTCATATATTTCACTCAAAAGGGTAGATGATAACTGAAGCCTAGAGGGCGGGACATACCCTGGTCTTAACATGTCAATCGTTTTCCGAACTTCTCTATGTTCAATGGACTTAAAAGAACAATTTGTTGCAAAAATGGCTCTGGTTACCTCTTTGTCTCATTCTTTTTTGTCTTGGCATGTTCTTATAACAAACGAGCTTAAACTAGTGCTACTGCAACTACTACCACTCAAATTTCCTCTTGCTGTTCTTTGGGAATTTTCACTTGAGCTTGTACTAGTTTGGCACACATTAATTTTTATTCACCTTCACTTGACACATTTTTACAGGTTTCCTAGTGGTTTTTAAGCCTGTCGACAAGCCCCTGAAGTTATTATTTATTATTATTACATACATACAAGGCAGGCAGCCTAGGGCTGTTTATGCCTAAAGCAAGAACAAGTACATGTGTATAAAACTATAACTAGTGACACAGACAAGTAAATATATTACATAGATAAATGTAGAAAAACGAGATAAAATACACATACATATAAGTTTTTTATTATTTTTTAAGAAAATACAATACGGAATGCATTGATTCATGATTTTTTTAAATAAATCAGCGATTTTTTATTTTGTTTACATCATGATTTTTATCAACATTGATATAATATATCTAGGTAAAGGCCGTCTCCAGAATTTTCACTGTAACTGGTGATAAAACAGCATGATGGTACTGATAAAACATTAAGATAAAATTTATCAGAAATAATACCATAAGTGCTTACAAATTATCAATAATTTTAGGCAAATATTTTAAATTCACTTGTGTGCTTCTTTCGAGTTGCAGAGAAAAAATTCGCCTAAAGTGATTCATTCATCAGAACATTTCTTGAACAAATTCTTATTCTCAATGTCTTGGGAGACGTTTTTTGATCCATGCACTACTGTAGTTGGCCTCCCTTCGTTGTATGGCACGCCTGGCAGCATCACTCCATCTGTCGTGGTTGGTTCTGAAGCGCAGTCTTACCGAGTGACATCAGTCCAACGTTTTGGAAATCGTCCTCCTCGCTTCTTGCCTTTTCGTTTTACCTGAACCATTTTATATTGCCCTCGCTCTGGTTATGTGGCCAAAAATTAAAGAATTTGGCAGAATAAGATGAACAAATTATGACAATATATTTTAAGATGTAACTATTTTTTTCTTATCCCAAAATTCAGTGGTGGGGAACTTCATAGGTTACACTCAAAGAAATAGTATGGGTAAATTCAACAAAAAAAAAATGGTTAACTAACAATATTGTTAATTTTGTTAAACCAAACTATATTGATGGTATTTTTAAACAAGAGGTGATTGTTATTTTAATTAATAAAAAGTTGTCGTACAACAAAACAAACATTAACTTAAAAAATAGATGAATAAGACTATTATTTTGTTCGTCTGACTATTATTTTGTTGAATTCTGTCAAATTAAACTAGATAATAGTATATTTTATTTTTAACTATTATCGAATTGTAATTCTAACCCAGTATTAGTTCGCTGTACTATTGTACTTGGTAGACAAACCAATATTATTGTCGTCTTCTAGAAGTTCTAAAAGAATTACCATAAAATTTGCTTGCTTACCACGTAGTCTATTACAGGAATTATTCCCAGATGACGCCACATACAAATCACTGACAATAATCAATCATGTATTATCTTATACTCTTATGAATTTATAGAAAATTAATAACATGATTGCAATGTTCAAATTCTCTCGATTCATCGATATATTTGGATGGATCTTATAAACGATCTCTAATCTTTGGTTTGGGTGGTCTGATGTCTCAATACTGAGATTTTGGCTAACCAAAAAAAACTTCATCATACAATAAAGTGTAGATCAACCTAAAAATTAGTTGGTGAATAAAAAACAAAGTCGTTGTACTATTTAATTGTAGACCAAATTGAAAATGGCTAGTGAACATAACAAAATGTCATTGTACTATTTAATTTGTTACAAGAAGATATGATTATTAAACTACTATTTGTTTACGAAAACAAGTAAAGTTGTATGACTATTCTTTACTGATTGATTTAACTATGAAACTAGATAGGCACGATTTCATATGCTCTTTTTGGTTGAATTTACCTATCATTTTCTTTAAGTGTATGTTTCTTGACTCAACCAATATTTTTGTGCCATCAACAATTAGCTTTCTATGTTCCCCATTGAGAGGGATTTTATTGTTATTTTACGTCTACCAATATTTGCACTGTCAACTTTCCATGAGAGATAGTTTGTGGTATACAAAATCTATAGTCAAAACCATGTGGAACTGAACTAGACATTTAGTAAACACTTAATTTTTATCCTTTTCTGCCCAAGCTACTCTTGATACCAGTGGCGTATCCAGAATTTAGGTTGGGGGGCAAACGAAAAATTATAAGTGTAAATTTCAGTCGCCTCTTATTTTTTGTAGCTAACACATGTTGAGAATGACATCTCAATCAATTTTTAACTTAGAATTAGTACCTATGCTAACAATTTCGACAGCCCAAGAGGCCTCCCCCCTGGCTACGCCACTGCTTGATACAAGGCAACATGCTCTGCAAGCTGTGTCAGAAAAAAGAAAAAGTAATAATTTGCACTAGTGCATAATTTAACTAAATGTTCACTAAATTACTTGCTTGTCATAGCCAGGGCTCGGGAATTTTATCTCGTAGCCAGAGATGGCTCTCATATAGACATTTTATATTGTAAAGATCTTCTGAAATATTCAGAAAACGACGAAATGGTGAAATATTCATCATTGCCAGCTACGTATTTTTGGTAATAAATTGAACCTAAAAACAGTAATGGTTCTTACAATAATATGTAATGCATATCTAGCAAATAAAAAACAATTTTGAATCAAAAACATACTTTCCTGTTCTGTGTAGCATGTTTATTATGTTTATTTAATAATTAAATATAAAAACCCAACGAGCTGCTGGTAACATAAAACATTTTTTTCCTAATAATATTAAGTCATACATAACAAACAAAATTAAGAATTATTGGCATAAAACTGCTATGACCGTGTGCATCTCAAATGTACACAACGTGATAAAGTGAAGTTTATTTGATTTTCAAATGTTAATAAGTAACCTACTTTTATCAGAAATCTACATTTGTGAAATATACTAATAATTACCTAAAGACGTAGTTGATTTTTTTATAATTGCAGTGTTGAAGCAATTCGATCCTGACTAAGTGTCAACATTAGATTTCAGTGTACAGCAGGTACTTTTATATGTTGCGGTTTTATTATCTCCTTGCATTAGGCAATGCTGCCGAAATTGTAAAACATTGCTTTGACAAAATCCCTTTTACTATACCTACACTGTGGCAGTTCTATGCATTTTTTTCATTATAAATGACAGGAGGCGAAGTTTTAACTTCAGAACATTTAGAATAAATATTAATAATATATTTTTATATTTGTTATATGTCGTGAAAAATTACATATGTGTGTGTGTGTGTGTTAATTTAATGTTACATCCCCCAATACCTCCTCTTCGAGTGAGTGTTTATAATAAACTGACCATATCAGGGGCGGACTGACAACAGTTTAGCGGCGCTGGATCTTAGAACTCGCAGACCACGTATTACTCTATTAGCCGGTCATCTTGCCAAGCAGCCGGCGCCAGCGGTACACTATTGGAGCGGGCCACCGGGATTTGTCCCGGTATCCCGGTGGGCCAGTCCGCCCCTGAACCGTATTAACTTTGAATATTATGGAATATCCTAAAATAAGTACAAGGTAAGATAAATTGTGTCATACTTGCATAAAAATCTTTCCAAGCTGATCTAGAGCCAACCCTGATTTTGACGTCATAGAGATAAAATTCCATAGCAAAAGTATCCTTATTCGTTACATTTGTCTTATTTTTTTTTTACTTACTTAAATAATTTATTTGACATATTTCTTCTCGAGTATGTTGTCAAAAGTAATTTTGTTAACGTAATTGTACACTTGTTATCAAAGATGGAATTACTGGGTCTAAAAAGCTTATAGTTCAGTCATTTTAGCATATTCAGAAGAAAAAATTGAGGGAAGGCTGAATTTCTCACAAGTCAATACTAATGTCGTATACAACGAAAAACTGCAGAGTCCCCCATCCTCCACCGCTTGTTTCGTCAGCCATCTTGATTTTAAAATGGCGGACTAATAAAATTTTGAAGCTTAAGTATTGTGTGGATTTCAATGATTTATTTTTTAATGAAAGAGAATTGATAGCTCTTGGATTGCATAAAACTTGGATTTATTACTTTTTTTGGAAATTCGTCTGAAAATTTAGCTTAAATTAGAAAAAAAAAAACATATTCACATTAACTAAAGAAGACTTCATTATTCAAAACACTCATTACAAAAAAGTTATTTACATGTTAAAATAAAAAATTGCATAAATAAATTAAGTATTAAACAACAAAAAGATTATAAATCATCAATATCCAAATCACTATTATCCGGTGGAACTGAATGTCAACAAGACGTACCCTTACAAAATTTGCATAGACCACTACACTTATAGGCGGAACATGGACAATTACCGTCACAAAAATTTTTACATTTACAAAAAAACGCAGTCATTAAATGATCTGGTCCCGGGGACTTACTACTAGTAATTGAATAATATTCATTATTCTGTTTACGCCAACCCCACTCTTCTGGATTCAAATTATTTATTACCTTTCCAAAACTAAATTTGAAGATATACTCTGAAAATGTGCTCCGCAGCAGCTTCTTTGGTCGGAGGAAGATAAGACAAATCAAAATTAGAGCCTAAACCCCGTTTCGATATGATTTTTTTTAAAACAATGGTATCTTTCTTCGTTTAGATTGTCTGCAATTGGGTTAGAATAAAAATGAAGAAAAATCCTTTCTCCCACGTTGCATAAATCACTTTTTGAAGTTGTACTGCAGTTAAAAATTAGGATATCTTCTGACAACTACAAATTGGTTTTTAATACCTTAAATATTCGTTTCTTTCCCATTTTATATGGATATGAAGTTGTGTCGCAACCAGTAAATGAATGTATAAACAGCAAGTTTTTTAATACATAATGAGGCAAAGTATTTGCAATTTTTAAAATATCTAGATATTTATTGGGAGTTTTTGCTGAACCAGAGTGTAACATATAAAGCTTGGTGTCGTATTTATTATTCTGGGACAAGGATATTGGCAATATGAAAATATCTGTGTCGTCTGCTATTGCAATAACATTTTTACCGGAGTATTGGCAACCAAAGTATCACAATCACTCTCTGCTTGCAAAACAGAAACATTATTTTGAGTGAAGTAATTAATCAAGCCTGCGATGAACTTGGTTTTATTGTTCTTATTCATGAAAAAATCCGATTGTGTGGTAGTCACGTAAACTTTGTTTGACGACGATCAACGTAGTTTATTGTTTTAAGGCGCTTGTCGAACTGACCGCTTCACTTCGGTGTTCCGTTCCAGACATCCAGACAAATAAAAACAATCGCGTGCGCGTGCACCTGCACTCCTGATATCGTTTTACACAACATGTAATACATCAAATTGTTCATCATGAAATTTTTTACAACTCTTTATAAACGTTTTTTGATACATCGTACGTAAGGCAGCCATAGAAAATGTGGATTATCTAAAATATTCCAGAATTGTACTTATATTGATCAATATAATGTTTAGGAGTTGAAAAATATGCCTCTTTATAAAGACTAAGAAAAATCATGAATATATAAAAAAAGAACGTTGAAATTGGACTACCTGTTTCGAAGATATTACGTTTTAAAATTTTTTTGATCCACCATCTTAAATTCAAGATGGCGCGTGAAGCAAGCGTCTGTAGAGGGGGGGACTCACTGGTTTTATGATACTTATACTGTAGTTAAACACTGGAAAAAAAATCAGCTTTCCCTCAATTTTTTCTTCTGAAAGCCAAAATCTCATCTAAAATTACTGCACTTTTAGGATATAATCAGATAATAGTGGTCAATTTACTCTCTACCTACTGGACAACTTCACTATCTAAACAATTTAATGTATAAAATTATGAACACTTATATTTTGTATGATAATTTACTATATTCCCGATTATAATGTTCATAACACTATATATTATATAATAATGTATGACTCAAAAAGGCTGAATATTTGTGATATCGATCGAGTTTGCTAGGTTTACCATTATGAATCATGGGATTATATAGGAAGATCAGCCTTTATCACCCAGATTAATAAACTGAACTAAAAACATTTACTTAGTGTATAAATTTTACAATGTATGGGTAACTTTTGAAGGAATTTAAAAATAGATGACATTTCATTTAGCGAATACTTACATCTGCTTGTGCGCAGTCAACAAGGTAAACGAAGGGCACATATAAGCCAGCCATTCCAAAAAAATTTGATACGCTTATAAGCATAAATACTGGATCTTTTAATAAACTCATGTCAATTATTTGGCCAAAGGAATTTCTGATGCTCTCTGGTAGACATTCACAGGTGCTGTTTCCAGCTAAAATTTAAAACGTTTATTTTTCTAATTTATGTATATGTTGAATTCAGGGTGTATATACTTTCTGGAAAACCTGGAAAAGTGAAGGGATTTGATTTTGGTCAGGGAAATCAGGGAGAATTATATCAAAAGTTGTTCTCATCTTGCGCACCCTCCGCTCATCAATTTTCATTTTCGAGCAGAGAAATTTTCTGGAATTTTTTTAATATACATGGTTCATATCACTTGGATTGATGACCATAAATTAGAACTGTATGTGTTTTAACATATATATTTTACATATATGACAGAGGAGACTTAATTTAGTACAAAGAGAAGGTAGGCATTATGCATATAATTTTCTTCATAATTTAAAGATCTAATTAAATAACAGGTTGTCCTATGGGGGTTCCATTAAAAAAAATAGTTTTCGTTGAAAAACCAATATCGTTGAATTTAATGAAGAATAAATCATGTTTAATCTTAGTATCTGAAGAGATAATATTTCAAAGATGCTTGCAGACCGATTAACAATTTTGGCAAATTCGCGGCCCTCTATTATTAAAACTAAAAATTAAAAAATCTATATTTGTGAAAATCAGTGAGTGTTATTAAAGTGTTATTAAAGACACCAAAAAGTAGATTTACTCGCACTCTAATCCTGTTCCTTACCTATTTCTTCTTGAGATCTACCATGCCTATAGGCAGTCAGTGAATTTTTTGATTGGTAGTCCCTAAGGTTCAGAACAGATCCTGAATAAAATATATCTTTCCTTGCCAAGGGGGGTATGGTATGTCCTGCGTCCCTTTTACTCGAAAGAGATGATTTAGAAGTGAAAGCTGAACTCTCAGCATCCCTCTGAAATGACAAATCACAAGAAATATTTGAATGAAATCTAATAGGCTCATTTAACAATTTTTTATTATTACATGTACTGAAAGAGCTTGGTGAGTATAGTAAGTATGCCAAAAATTAGAATTTACTGACGCCGCCTTCATGTATAAAAAAATTATTAAAGTCGGCGCGCTTAAAAATGCTCTGGATAACCATTTAGTCGAGTTGTGACGTCAGATGGCTGAACCGCCCAGTGAACACGGATGTGAATGCAAGTTAGTAGAGTAAAATCTGGACGTAGTCGCTTAGTTTTCGAGAAAAAAAAACCGGCGTAGAACCAAACCAGACTTAGTGGGATTCTTTAGAAAGATAATCGTGTACACGAAATCATTTTTTACGACATTTTTTGGTGGTCGAGAATTTTTTCTTTCGGAAAAACTCAAAAAAATAGATTTTTAATGAAATATGTTTTTTAACGTCTCCACCGCTATATCTCTGAAAATATTTGTGCTATCAAGTTATTTTTTTTTTTAGATTAAAGTAGACACAATAGCGCTTCAAACAACGTCCCACGTGAAACCGATTTATTTTTTTTTAAGTTGGAAAAATTATAGGAAACTCAAACTTAATTTTAGACAATCGAGAAAAAAATTTATTTATGAAAATTTGTATAGGTATACATGCTAAGTACAAATTGAAGCCAATAGTTGAAAAAAGTTTTTAGGATAAAAATTTTTCATGTCCCGTTCATAGTATTGAGTCAGCGATTTTTTTTAACAGGCCAAAGTCATATTCTTGCGCGCTCGGCTGTAGCAAGCCTGCCGACTGCAAAGATCTGACGGTCCCGGTCGGGGTGTATGTAGTAGTTTACTTATATCAATAGATACAAAACCAGTAGTGATCAAAAGCATCTAGGGGATCAATATTATTGTTCAATATTTCATATATTGTACAGTAATATTGATCATATGTTGTTAATATTAAGAAATTGTACATTAAATATAAAATAGTCTCCTTTTAATAATAAAAAGACAGGTAGGTAAATATAAATACCTAATCTGTAAATACCAATCAGTGTTACTAACTACCCACCTAATTAGTAAGTTTATTAGACATTTTTAAATGAATGAAAGTAAAAACGTACGCATAAAATGAGTTTTATTGTTGAAATAAATTTTCTATTTGGATAGATAAATATGTAGTATGTAGTTTATGTAGGCCCTACATTAATAGCATTCTAATTCATTCATATCTGCCTCGAAATCTTTAATAATTTTGTTACAGGAACGACATTTGCACTCGTTGCAACAATTTAGGCCTTCCTTAAAACGAGCACATTTTCGATTTAGGGATTGCAATTTACCGGAGTAGGGTGGCGAAAATGGCAATTGTCTTTTTCCATGTACAAAATTATCTAAATTTAACAAAAAACATTTTTTTATACGTATATTTAATATAATGAACAAACAAATGGTTTTTCATCAACAGTAAGATCACAAGAGCTTTTTTTATCGGAAAAATTTCACTTTGTAACGAAATAATTTTGCCAAATCAGCGATTTTATAAGAAAAACTGTCATGAAAAAATCGCGAGCGATTTTGTCAAATGTCAGTTTTTCGAGCAAAATTACTGACTGGCAAAATTTTGAGTTAAAAAGAAAGGACCCTGCACACCATATAGGGGGATTTCTGCTTCCAGTCAAATTTAATCTAATCCAAGTAAAAATGTTCTTTTGAACCCCCTGAACAAATTTTCAAATGCAGCCAGGTCCGAAAAGGTCTTCGTTTCGAGATATGGAGCCCTAGAGATCGTTCCAAATCCAAAATCGCCCAAAGTTACCTTGTCTTAATGACTAAAGTCTATTGCTGTTTCCATAGAAATCAATAGTAAAACAACGAAATATTAAGTTTTATTTCACACTTTTTTATTTCTTTTTCACTTGTTAATAGTGACATTGTTTTGATTCATTGAATTTCCTACTATCCAAGAACGAGTGTGTTATTTTTTAAAAAATATCGGCATTTTTTGAGTACGTGGACACGAATTACTGATCGAAATTGTTTAGGTAAGATTACCACAGAAAATTCCATAATCATAGTTCAAATAAAAATCAATGGACCTGATTAAATTGCCCATTTAATGGGAATTTAAAATAAAAAACATGATATACTCTGAAAGTTCAGATAAAAAAAGAACAATTCTAATCCTAGGAAGCTCGGAGAACAATAATTCATCATAAGATTTTGAGTTACAGAACTTAACAGAAGGTTTTTATTTAAAAAAAAAGTATCACAACTTTATTCTTGAATTGAAAAAACTGCAGCGAAGCCTTTGAAGACTCACGGTGTCATTAACATGAGTAAGAAATATGGTGTTATTTAAGAATTAATTATGCAGTTCTGAATTTCCATAAAATCAAAGCCAACTTTCATTTAATTTTTTCAATTTTAAAACGTATTTGGAACGATCTTTAGGGCTCCATATCTCGAAACGAAGACCTTTTCGGACCTGGCTGCATTTGAACATTTGTTCAGGTGGTTCAAAAGAACATTTTTACGTGGGTTAGATTAAATTTGACTGGAGGCAGAAATCCCCCTATATGGTATGCGGGGTTCTTTATCCATAAAAGAAAAGCTCGAGTGTTTTTTGGCAAGATAAATTAACGACAAAATATGTAAACGAACAACAACAATAATTTATTAAAAATAATTATAATTTTCCCTAAACGACTCATATTGTACAGTATAGTTTCCACAATATTTAAAAATGATAGCTGACAGTACAGATTTCAAAGTGACATGCGACTACTACATGTACTCTGCTTTTGAGGAACAGGCATTTTTATCGGTGATTAAAAACGATGCACCTCTTTTATCGCTGTCAAAGTGACAAAAATGTGACTGTCAAACAGACTTTTTTATATAGGAGTTAATTTATCAAAAGGAAAAAATATAAATGAAACAAATTTAAATAAATAACTATTCTGAAAATAACAGAAATATCCACTTAAATAACAAAAATTATAAACATAAACTCATATATGGCATTTACTGAATACCTAATCTAAAAATACAATATTTTTTAAAAATAGCCTGTTAAAAGGGTTAGTTTTTCAAAGCTATATCTGTTAGTCGTCTGATATTTGTGCATAGAATACCCCAGCTGAAGATGCCCTTCTTCAATCGATATTGGTGGGTCAATAAGTTAATAAGAATTGGTAATAACATAATTCTAAATGTATTCCAAGGATATTTGCGGCAGTGAAATATTCAATTTTCTGTCGTAAGATATTGTCAATGTCTCTCGTGTATTTCTTAGGGCTTGGTGTTTGGAGTTTACTTTTTATAATATTATTTATTTATTGTTAAAAGTGCTCGGTGTTGGGACAATCACTCTGTATTTAGTGAATACTAGTCAGTGACATAAATAGAAACGTTTAATATGTGACATATCGTAAGTTCAGAATTTACTGAAATAACCGGTAAAAAATTAAAATAACCGGTAATTATCGTCATGTGTTTTTTGTCCTAATAACCGGTTAACCGGTAATGCAATCCCTATTTCGATTTTCACAATTTTTATCCGAACATTGAATACTTAATGATTTTCGACAACTGCCACTTCTACGCGACTAATCTGACCAACCCTGCATGCGAGGTGTATTAATTGCGTCCCAATGTCGCATTTAGCGCCGATAAAAAAAATCACTGTTGCCACACGGTACATTTTAGGAAAAAAATATATTGTTTCAAAAACTTTTGTGATTATTAGGCTTTATTTTCTTCCCTGCATGCACGTAAATATTTTCAAAAATAAAAAAGATCGGTGAAGATTTCAATACATAAAATATATATTTTTAGTTTATCTGATTTTTGAGAAATGAAAGTGCGAATTATGCCCAAACCGTTTATATTGGTAAAAGTGCTACAGTGTGTGCTTTAATTTGACACAAAACAAATTTCGGTACCTTTAATAGTTTCAAAGATATGGTGGTGGAAACAAAAAAAAACAATTTTATTTAAAAATACATTTTTTTCACTTTTTATTGATTTAAAAAGTTCGAGACTCAAAGGAACCTAACATGTTTGACCTGGTTCTACGCCAAAAAGAAAAAACGGCACGATAGACTTACGAAATCGCTGCCCTAATATAGGTATCGGCGCACGCCAAGTGACGTCACTCTACCGACTGTTGGCCGGCCGAGCGTGTTTCTATTCAAATGCGAATATCTCTGTGGCTACTGATTCAATTGAGCTGAAATTTTTTTCTGATTCTATTGGTTTGTTATACTTTAAAATGAGGAAGAAAAAGTAGGAAACTGCCTATCACTAAATGACCCTATTTACTACCTATTATTCAGTGTTTAAAAACTAAGTGTTACATTAGGCTATAGAATATACCAGATGAAGCTATTCTCTAATGAGGTAAAACCATCCCTCGTGTCTTAGAAATGTCTATGCATAGTTCATATTCAAAAAACTGTTTGTTTTTTACGAATTTAACTCACCTCATGATTTTTAGTCAAAAATGATCCTGTTGAATCATGTCTCTTCCTTATGTCCTTAACAGAAGTCTGAACCTTTTCACTTGAGGCATATCTTGCAGATTCCTGCCGAACTTTATGTGGTATAGCTTTTTTTGGATACGTCAAAGGTCGCATCATTGCTCCAAAAATAGCACAATTAAAAATAATTCCGGCAAGTATTAAGTTGGCACCTTTCCAGCCATAATTGTTTAACAATACTGTCGCTAATGGTGCAAATGCGAAAGTACCGAATCCTGAACCACACACTGCTATACCCGTGGCTAAGGATCTTTTCGTGTCGAAATAATAGCCGACGCACACAACGGCGGGCAAGTAGATGAAACCGAAACCCAAACCCCCTAGGAATCCGTAGGTGAACATCAGCCAGTTAACGCTGGGACTGAAGGTTGAAGCTACGAAAGCAATGGTTGATATTATACTACCAGCAACGCATACTTCGCGGCACCCAAACTTATTACATAGCGCGCTTACTAGGGGGCCAACCATAAGGTATGTTCCTGTGAGCAAAGACCCGACCCATGCCGTTTTTCCTTTGCTTTCTCCATAGTAGTTGATTATTTCAAAAAGGAACAAACCAAATGTGTAAGCAATACCATCTACAACCATATTACATACAAAGGAAGCTGCAACTATCACCCAACCATAACCGCCATCTGGAGGAGGTGGCAGCTCGTCATAACCTTCTTCATCTGTGTCTTCATTTTGCTCTGGTATCGCATGTGCTTCTTCTTTGTGTGATGTTTTAATATCAGACTGAAAATAAATTATCGGTAATAAATTTTAAATGGACCTTCATGGTCTAACAGATGAAGTTACTCGAAACGATAGCTGATGTAGTGGTATATATACTGAGCCCATAAAAGGAGGACAGTGATGAACTTCCAAGGAACAATTTAAAAATCATTTGGACTTGAGGAGGTTTTAAGAAAGGTTTGTCAGGGTTAGGAAATAGTTTTGTGCTTTATTTATGTTGTAGTTAAGGCCTTTTAGGCTTCAAGTATACTTACTCTTATATGGTAAGTTTTAAAGCATTCTGTAAGACCTAATTATAAAGCTAATTTGCTTCTAGGATAATATGTATTTGTAATGGGTTTATCATACCTACATAAAACTCTCCATACAGCTAATTAGTTTTATTAACGCCTTAAATTCCATTTAGATTTAAAGATGCTTTAAATTATTCTTTATGGTTTTAACATATTTGCAATATATGTATTTTAAATCCTTTTTAAAACTAGACATTTTCAATACCTAGTACTTATTAAAGGCCATTGCAAAACTAGGCTCTTAAAACATCCTTGACAAATGTTGTTATGAAACCGTTATGAAAAAAAAAAGGCCTCTATAAATCTAAAAGGCACATTTTAATCCCATAAAACACTTTCTAAAACCTCAATAAAACATTTATTATAAAAATAATAAACAATATGTCTGCCTGAAGTGCCGTTGATGCACGTGTGTGTGCACTGGCGCAGCCAGAAAATTCATCTGGCGGAAGCCAATAGAACCGGCCTCCCCAGAGGTTGAGGAAAACTTTTCAGAAAATGGTTGAAAAAGGATTGTGTATAGATTCCTCTACTAGATAATATTGGCATTAATTACAAAATATTTATTTCAAGAGATAATTTGTACTAATAGTGATTATGCTTCTTTATTTTTCGGTTCATGGAAGACGCACATGTGTGTGTGTGTGTGTGTGTGTGTGTGTGTGTGTGTGTGTGTGTGTGTGTGTATGTGTGTTAATTAAAAGCATTCCACACTTTCAAATTATTTTGAGGTTAAGTTTTAAGTTTTTTGTATCAAATGTCAACGCGGTTCGTCTTGGAGGCAGTTCTTTTAAATCTCAAACATTTTATTACAGCGTTTATCAAGTCCATGTGATCTTTGCCAAGTGCATTTGTATTTATGTAAGAAAGGGATTATTTGTGATAGTATACAAAAAGACTAAAGGGTACTTCATTTAGAGTAAATGTTCTATGTCATTACCATTATTAGAATATATAGTTTAATGAGAGGACTGTAAAATGCCAATTAGGTTAGTTGGCCGGCCATGTTTTTCTGGTTATATAAAAATATTCATGGTCAATCTCACAATTATAATTATTAATAATTATCACTTTTTATTTAGCAAATTAAGGTAGAATTACAAGAAACAACTGAAAATTACCGTGGAAGCCGAGAAGCAGCCTACTTTTTTAAATTTGCTGATTACGCGTCTATGCAAATTTTGTATGGATATTAAAATCATTATTATTTCTGAGGCGCCCTTGTTTTTTGGGCCTTTCTTTTGTAGTTTTAACGATAAACGGCCGTTGGTTTTAATCTTTTTGTCATACCTGATGTCTTTTTATTATCTTTTAAATCAGCCTTAGCGAGGTAGTACAGAAAACGAAGACCGAAAAATATCCCAATTCGGAAATAAATAGTGCTCAACGGATTATTATTTTAAGTTGTAGGGTTGACCTTTAGGAGTAACATACCAAAAGTCCCCAGCCGTGGGCCTCATGCGTTAGGCGGGAGGGGGGTGGAAAGTGTCGGTTTGTAGGTTTTTCGCTATTATCTCGAAAACTAAGCATCCTAGCGAAAAGGTCATTCTATACAAAATGAAAGTAAATTAAATTGTCTACAAAAAAGATCCTATTCATTTTTTCGCTAGGAGCAGTAGTTAAGGGCGTACGTGAGTCTGAAAATGCGAATAGCCGGAAAAACTGTGTATTGTGGGAGGTAATGCTTACCAAGTAGAAAATTTTATAATATTACAAGTATTTACAAGGCCATATTAAGTAATTGGTCGAGTTCATCGACAAGATCATCATCATCGTCGTCGCCGTTGATGCTGACGAATGGAGGGTTGGTACACGAAGCGCGGCAACTGCTGCACACAAACGAGCAGGGTATGCCTGCTTTGCGGCACCCGTAACGGCCCCCGCAACTAGTTGTGCACCCGCAAAATATGTTATTTAGGACGGATTCTGGCTCAACTGAGTCCGTGCTTGTGACGGGGGTAAGGAAGCCATCCGACCCTCATCCATCCCCAAGCAGTTGGCTCCTGCTGCTGATCTCCATATAGCCATTGCTGAATCTGCAAACAATAATTCGTCCTTTGTAGTTTAAAAAAATGTGACACAATCTTGCCTAAGCACAATACAAAACATAAGTTAATGTAAACAAGCATATATTGATACAAACCTGCAAATGAACTCTAAGGGAGTGTTGGCGAGCAGCCCCTCTGGTGGGTGGAAGTGCCGCAAAATCAGGCTTTGGTTTTGGCCAGGCTTTAACAAAGGCCTGGTGTCGTACCCGGTTCAGGTCTGCTCCTTGTTGGGCCTGGTACAATGAAAAAACAAAGCTGCTCTCCTGCATCAGCTACCATGTCCTGTGTTGCTGAGGGATCACAGAAGTCTTTGTAGATGTCTGTGACCTGCTCCTCGGTCTTCCCTTGCTCTTCTGTTGCTCCATTCGTTCAGCCGTTGTGATACTACCTCCGCTATTCACAACAAGAGCAAGGGAGGTGTAGTGAAAGCATTTTTGAAGGCCGAGGAGAAGGTCACAGAAAGCTGCAAAGTCTTCTGTGATCACTCAGCAACACAGGACATGGTAGCTGATGCAGGAGAGCAGCTTTTTTTGGCATTGTACCAGGCCCCACAAGGAGCAGACCTGAACCGGGTACGACACCAGGCCTTTGTTAAAGCCTCGATAAAGCCAAAGCCTGATTTTGCAGCACTTCCACCCACCAGAGGGGCTGCTCGCCAACACTCCCTTAGAGTTCATTTGCAGATTTATATCAATATATGCTTGTTTACATTATCTTGTTTTGTATTGTGCTTAGACAAGATTGTGTCACATTTTTTTAAACTACAAAGGACGAATTATTGTTTGCAGATTCAGCAATGGCTATATGGAGATCAGCAGCAGCAGGAGCCAACTGCTTGGGGATGGATGAGGGGGTCGGATGGCTTCCCCCGTCATAAGCACGGACTCAGTTGCACCAGAATCCGTCCTAAATAACATATTTTGCGGATGCACAACTGGTTGCGGGGGCCGTTGCGGGTGCCGAAAAGCAGGCATACCCTGCTCGCTTGTGTGCAGCAGTTGCCGCGCTTCGTGTACCAACGGCCCTCCAATCGTCAGCATCAACGGCGACGACGATGATGATGATCTTGTCGATGAACTCGACCAATTACTTAATATGTAAATGTAAATACTTGTAATATAAAATTTTCTACTTGTTAAGCATTAGCTCCTACAATACACAGTTTTTCCAGCTATTCACATTTTCAAACTCACGTATGCCCTTAACTACTGCCCCTAGCGAAAAAATGAATAAGATCTTTTTTGTAGACAATTTAATTTACTTTCATTTTGTATAGAATGACCTTTTCGCTAGGATGCTTAGTTTTCGAGATAATAATGAAAAACCCTTTCCACCCCCCTCCCGCCTAACGCACGAGGCCCACGGCTGGGGACTTTTGGTATGTTACTCCTAAGGGTCAACCCTACAACTTAAAATAATAATCCGTAGAGCACTATTTATTTCCGAATTAATGTCTTCGTTTCCTGGCCTAAGGTTATAGTGCCACTCTGCGCTTTATAAATTTCAAATTCCATTTTATCTTCAATAAGTCTGATGGTGTGTTTAGAAAAAATAAATGCATCAATAAAATTATTTGGATTCCTTTGTGGACATTCTTATAGCTTCTCAGTTCTAATATGGACTATAAGAGTTTTAAAAACCAGTTTTAAGGTAGCCTTCTAGGTGTTTTCTAGAAATGCAGGAAGCTGATAAAAAAGCTTCCGACAGTTTTAAAATAGGTTTTAAAAGGGCCTGAACAATGTTTTCAAGGGCGGCAGGAGTTTTAAGGAGTTTTATGATGGAATTTAAAAGGGCCTTAACAACCTTCAGAAGGCCCTTTTAGTCTACAAGTCGCGTTATGATGGTATTAAGGATACTGTTACAGCAAAATGGATTTTTCAAGGCATTTTATAAATAGTTTTATAGCACCCTTGTACATATATTTGAAAAACCAAAATTGTTCCTTGGTCTGTACTGTCAACAGTGTCAAATTCAAACACCAATGGGATTCATTGTACATGCTGATCACATGCATTTATTACTACTCTTCTTTTACAGATTCAGTATTATAAAGGAATTGTTTTTCACATGCAAATAATGTTAATGTTTTGAAGACAACTGAAGGGTTATAGCCAGATAGCATTTTTGTAAAATATACCCTGTCACAGTGCAGACCACGCCCATGGCTAGCTCCTATTGGTTGATTGAAAATATACCCGTGTAAAAAAACATATGCTGGGTGACTTATCGACAATTGCACCCATTGCTCCCCCCTTGGATCCGCGCCTGCATCAGTTTCTTTTATTTCTTCTCTTAGATTTTTTAATTTTTATTGTGTTAAAATTTGGACGGTTTGCTATGGTTATTGAGAAGGCTGCGTTCATAATTATATATTTTCCCTCCATACTCACTATTTATCCTCCTATTCACTAAGAAAAATGTTAAAAATGTGTAATCAGAAAGAGAAAGAAGCTTTATTTTACTCGTTAGAACAGCTAAGAATTTTTAGAGGTTCCATAGTATGCATTTAACCGTGCGCTTGGCCGCGCAGAGTGACAAAGTTACTTCACTATTTTTTTCCAGGAATACTGTGGTGATAAAATCTTATTAGAACATTTTTGTTCAGAAACACGTGGTTTATCCACCTGTATTTTTTATTTTTTCCTACCCTGACTTAATTTCAAAATTTTGGTAAAAAAGGATGAAAACATTTTTTTTCAGTTTTTTATATGTTCTGCATCCGAGCGGAATGTAAACTTTTCAGGATATAGTCTATGTTATGAAGGCAAAAATAGTGCAAATATTTCGTGCAATGACGAGTTACCTTTCCCCCCGTTTTCGATGGTGCTGAACACGATGGAAGTAGTGGGAAAAGTTTTTGACCGCTGTAACCCCCTGAAACTGCCAAGAACCACCCCTTTTATGGGGATCCCTCTATATTTCCATATATAAACGGGTCTGGGGAGTGATTTATTGACGGGTTATATATATTTGAAATAATCTGGAAGGTTATTTATTTATTTATTTATTTATTTATTTATTTATTTTGTTACAATATCCAACAGACCAATGTCCAATTACAGGATAAGGGTAGATACATGCATAAATGTATAACTACAAGAACGATGATATAAAAAACAAGTAAATAGAAGACAAACAACTTAGTAAAATTCGAATATAGATCAAAATACAAAAATAATGAGATGTGAAACATGAATAAAATACAAACAACTTATTGTAATAACATGAAGACGATAAAAACATACACATATACGTATAAAATATGCAATTATATAAATTTAAAAATCATAGTTGCTTAATTCCTTGGATGTTAGTATTAAAGATATCTATTTGAGTATTTACACTATTATAGTTTGAGAACATCTGGAAGAGTGGTGATTGCACTAGTACATTTGTTCTGGGGGTAGGAAGCAAAAATGTATCACTGTGCCTTGAGGCGATACGCGGTACAACATAGAAAATGCTATTGTGGAGATTTTCACACTTAATGTCATTGTGAATAATTTTGTACAAAAAAATTATTGACTGAGTAGTCCTTCTCTTTAGAAGACTGTCAAAGTTAAAAGTAGATAAAAGAATGTCTTGGGGAAATCCTTGAGAAGGATAGTGCCCAAGTGTTTTGAAATATAGATTTTTTAGGAAGCGCCGTTGAATGTTTTCGAGTGCTGAAATGTGGCAGTTATAAATTGGATTCCATATAATTGATGCGTACTCCAACTTTGATCGTACGAAAGAGTTGAATAATAGTTTGCATGAATCAATATTATTGAAGTCCTTGATATTTCTTAAGACAAATCCCAGTGTTTTAAAGGAAGATGTAACAGTTAAGTCAATATGGTCAACGAAGGTCAACTGTGGGTCAAAAAGGACACCAAGGTCTTTAATACAATTAGGTCTCTCTAGAGCCGTATTAGAAATTTTGTAGTCAAATAGACAAGTATTATGCTTTCTCGAGTAGGATACAACATGGCATTTACTGATATTCAAAAATAGATTATTTTCAATGCACCAGTTATTTATATGGTGTAGGTTTCTTTGCAGATGTTCGCAGTCTGCTAGTGTGTTAATTTGACTGAATATTTTTAAATCATCAGCATATAAAAGGTAATTTACATCAATTTTAGTTGCAATATCATTAATAAAAACTATGAAAAACGGGGGTCCAAGAGTGGAGCCCTGAGGTACACCAGATGTTTGCAAAAATTTTTCAGACTTATGGCCTCTAACTTGTACATATTGCCAACGATCAGTTAAGTATGACGTTACTAGGTTTAAGAAATCTGAAGATACGCTAAAATGTTGGAGCTTATGTAGTAGAATGTTATGATCCAATTTATCAAAAGCCTTAGAGAAGTCGGTGTAGATAACATCTACTTGACCTCTCTGATCTAAGACTTCACTGATAAATTGCGTTTTGATAACCAGATTAGTTACTGTTGATCTCCCTGAGACAAAACCATGTTGCTCAGGTACTAAACTGTTGTTAACATGAGCATATAGATGTTCATATAAAATAATTTCAATAATTTTACTCAAATTACTGATTATCGTAATTGGCCTATAATTAGTTATGTCATTAATGCTGCCTTTTTTTAATATAGGTGTGATTCTAGACAGTTTCCATACTGCCGGAAAGGAACAGGTCTTTAAAATCATATTATATATAATACAGAGTGGAATTGCAAGTATTATGGCACAGTCGCGAATAAGAAACGCAGGTATATTATCCGGTCATATTCGGTCGAATTCTTTTAATAGCTTTTTCAACACCATTAGGAGAAATATCAGCTATATGTAAAACGCTGTTTGGAGCAATACCGTTTAGATTATCTGGATGAAAGTTTAAAGCGGATTCAGAAAAGGATTTGGAAAACAAATCAGCAAATGCTGAAGCAATTTCAAAGGGATTGTCTATATCTTTACCATTGTATTTCATGTTTAGTGGCATTGACGGAGTAGATTTCTTAGAGTTTAAAAATGTCCAAAATTTGTTTGGATTAACTTTTAATTCATTTTCAATTTTGTGAATGTATTGCCTGTAGGCTAAGTGATTTTCAGTTTTGAACTCTGCTCTTAGTTTTTGAAAGATATTATAATTTTCAGAACTTTTACATTTTTTGTAATTCTCATATGCTTTATTTTTAGCTTTCAATTTAACTATTAAGTGTTTATTATACCAAACTGGGTATTTACGAGACCATGTTTTCTTTTTCGGCACATGTTTTTGAAAAAAAGAGTACAATCTAGAGTAGAATCCCTCCACCATGTCATTTACATCCTCTATATTATTTAAAAAACTCCAATCAGTTAATGTTAGATCGTTATATAGGTTGGGAAAATTTGCTTTCCTAAAATTATACTCATTATCACTAATTACAGGAAAATTTATGGGTTTGTCATTGCAAGACATGTTAATCATTAATGTTGGGTGATAAGCATCTTCAGATACAAAAGAATCCGCAGTTTTAGATACTTCGCAATTTAGATTGGCCAGTACTAGATCTAGAATCTTATCGTTGCAATTTGTTATATTGTTATACTGAGTAAGATTGTAAAAACTTGAAAAATTTTGGACCGACAGAGCTTTTCTATCATAGGTACCTCTATGCATGCCAACATATTCAGGTATGTTAAAATCGCCAATAACTAATAGGTAGTTTTCATAAATATAATAGAATGACTCAAGTGCATCAAAGAGAATTTCATAGTCAGTTGCAGAAGTTTGAGGCGGAACATATAATAGAAATACGTATATCACAGATTTCCTAAGACATATTTTGACACCCAAAATATCAATAAGCTTAATATCGCGGATAGTATCACATATTGAGTAGACGTCAATTACAGAAACATGTATGTGTTTTTTAGTAGCTAACAGAACTCCACCACCTCTGGTTGTATTAGTGGAACTGAAATCGCGATCTTTACGAAATACGTTATATTTAGTTAAGTCGAATAGTTCGGAATCGTGTACCGTATCATTTAGCCATGTTTCTGTAAGTGCAATGATGCTATACTGGTTTTCTGATGACCCACAATTTACAAATATGTCTGAAGTTTTACCTAGCACACTACGGCAGTTTTGATAATAACACAAAAACGAGGTAGGCCTATGTTTTGTGGAATTAGAATTATTTGGTGGAATGTTAACTGATTTTTGACAATTTACATGGGACAAATCAATCATAAAGTGCTTCTTAGTAATTATATTAGACTTTTCAGTGTTTTCTTCATTTATGCTATGTGAAAATCCTCTGCCACATCCTCATGTACATTTTCACTGTCTCCTACTCCATTTTTATGATGATTAGGTTTATCCAGAAATCGCTCACCTTTTTGGAAGTCGAACCTGTCGTAAACTACCCCTTTTGGGGTAGTTTACGAATCATATATACTGTCTGAAAATTTCTTATCGAACCCTATTAAATAACAATTGTTGTCCTTGGTTTTATAGTAAGTATCTAGCCACTTAACACTAATATCTTCTTCATTCTCCACTTTCAACTTTTTATTTAGATATTGTTTTATTTTTTTAGAGTCTGCATTGTCTTTAACTTTTTTTATGATTAACCAGTTCTTTTTATTTTTCCTTACTGCACTTCCTTCAAAATTATTCACTTCGGTTTGATTGTCATCTCCTGTACCGATGTTGCCTCTTCTTCTCCATTTTTTCTTGTTCTTAACATGAATAAAATTATCATCATTTGGTCGATCATCTGAAGATTGAATTACTGATTCACAAATATTAATTGCATTTGTACTAATGGAATTATCGACTTGTCCCAAATTTATTATTCTATTTGCTAATTCTCTTTGTGCCTGTTCAATTTCGTAGCCACTTTTAGAGGTATTTGGTTTATCAGGTCTAATTGCCGCAGATGATGTACTTGATTTTTGAATATTTGCCTTTGACGTTATCGTATAAGGTGTTTTTAATACTGATGGGATGATTAGTTTATTTGTAGTATCTTTATGTACTTCTTTATTTTTCTCCATTGCATTTTCTTTTGAATAACCATGTAGATTATTAATGTGAGAGAGAATACCGTTTTCAAAAATTTGCAACTGTTCTTTTATATTCTTACGCATATCTATATCCTTCTGTTCAACCAGAGTCTGAAGATGTTCAATTTTTTGTAAGTAAATCTCATCAATTTGTATTATTTTTTCATTAAGCACTTCCAAAAGTTTTTTAATTTCTTTACTAATTGCATTCTCATTCGGTTTTATAACACATTCTGGACATAAATAAATCATCCTTCTCTGAGCTAATTCAATCACCTTTACTTCACTAGATGATAGTTAACACAAATAATCGGTTTTTTGGAATCAGCTGAAATTGCTGTTTTACATTTAAAACATTTATTTTCCATTTTGCATAAAATATTTACATCCCATTCACTAAGTCATATCTACGCCTCTGGCATTGGTTTACAGGTTATAGAGTAAGTGGAATGCAGACAGCAGACCTAGGGGGTTGATTAAACCCTTCCGAGGGGTGGAAAATCTTTTTTTTCAAATGATTTGGTTCAGACGTTTATCCCCCATTTTTGGTGTTGCTGATCACAGGAATAATATTCATTTTTAGTTCCTCATCCCTCAAACAGGCAGAACCCCCCCTCCCCCCCCCACACTCATCAGAAAGCATGCTATCCAGGATTTACAGGTTTTTCGGCACATGATCGTTATTCCTGTGCATATCCCTTCATTTTTCACCGAAGAGAAGGCGGTAGCGACCTCGGGGGTTGTTTCAACCCTCCTAAATTCCTCGGGAGAGTTTAATCAACCCCCTAGGCCTGCTCTATGGATTCCATTTACTCTATGAAATTTCAAGTGTAACCCGTCGATAAATCACTCCAGACCCGTTTATATATGAAAACATAAAAGGGGTGGTTTTTGGCCGTTTCAGAGGTTAAAAACTTCTCTCACCACTTCCATTGTGTTCAGCACCCTCGAAAACGGGGGGGGGAGGTAATCTCGTCTTTGCACAAAATATTTACAAAAAACTCGTGAAACAATGCTTCATTACACAGACTAATATTATTCTATACAGTTTCACGAACTCATTAAAAAAAATTATTCATTTTGCAAGTTTTTGTAGGTTTCACTATAAAAGGTTCTCTGTCGTCTGCGCTAAAGGTATATTTTTCAAAAACACAGCCGAATAAGCATGGGCGAATTGCCCTCAATAAAAAGCCCTATAAGTAAAAAATAAATTTTTGAAAAAAATGTCACTTCTTGAACTTTTATTGAAATGTCTTCAGAACAAGTCAGAAATGGGCAATGAAAATTAGATAATATTATTTACTGATAGCCACGTTGATATGCATATAGTTTACACGTGTAAGTTTTAGTCAACTATAATAATAGGGCTTTCTATAGGGTTCAATACTTACCCCCGGCTATACCCTTAGTGAATATAAATATTTCACATGAAAATTACCATAACATCTGCCATTCCCAAAAAGAGTTATCGTTAAGGTACTTTTCAGGTTTATTTAATTTTTTTTTCTTCTACTGAAAAATGCCATGAAACTAGCTTGTAGAGTAAAAATATAGAACCATCTTGTACTCTCATCATAAACATGAATACTATCGAATAATTTTATATACTTATATTGATATATAATTTAAAATGTTTTATATTGAATTTCAAGGTGTCAATTTATCTCAAATTATAGAGATTTGGATTAATTTTTAATAGTTTCAGTCTGCCCTTACGCATCAGTTGTAAAAGAAATATATTATATCATATAATTTTTATCAATAATATTCACATTTATTGACTACATATTGATTACACTGTGGTTTTATATATTTATTCTTATCTTTTTATTATTGCAAAATGGGATATTTTATAGAACACTTACCATTTTCGCAGATTAATACACACTTAAAATACCTAATTGGTACCTAATAAAGAATAAAATGTTATCTGAAAGTTAATTATTTTCGCGATTGTTATCTACCTACCTACTTGAGGTTAATCTTTAAAAAAAAAAATTAAATAAGATCAGTGTTTATTGAGCTCCGCACAATAAATAATCATTTTTTTGATAAAATATTTTTAATAGTAGTAATATGATCCTGATAGGGATTGGAGAAGGTATTATCTATCATTTTTTACCATTTAATAAATGATTGACTTGACATGTCTGCCATGGTATCTTTATATTGTGCATTTTTAGCTATTAGCTACAATTCAGTATTATCCCTGGTTATTATTACTATCTCTACTATCTAAAATAATTTAAATAACTATCAGAGGTATAGGCACATTTTTAATTGTTTAGAAACAATATAATGATAATTGCAAACTGCTTAACGAACAAAGATATCTGTTCATGTGTTTACTAACCTGTACCGGAAGACAAAAAACTAAATAAAATTTGAATTAAAACTTTAAAAAGAAAACAAGATGTTGCTATGCAATTTAATCCAAAATCTGTAGGTACATAATCTATGCAACTGTATATACAAAATACACCCAAACCTTAAATGCCAAGATTATGCAACACCTTTTTGGTAATTTTTGTACTCAATGAGAATCATTAATGAAATGAATTATAAATTTGAAGAATGTGTAAAGTGAGGTGCACTATTGAGCCTCATGGAAATGATACTATGCTGACCTCTAAGAGAAAAATGTATTTTTTTAAGTGATGGAAGATTTTATAAATTCAAATTAAATGTTCTATTGGTGTATGCTATACGGTAGTAACTTATTTAATCAAGAGATCTTGAAAGTTGTTTTGAAGGTATTCCTCAACGGTGTAAAAGGCTTTTCTTTTAAAGTAGGATTTGAGCTTTATTTTGAAATGGAATATCTATATCTAATAATATCTAAAGATATCTATAATCTAATCTATATCTATAATATCTATATCTAAGAATATCTAAAATGAAATATCTAGTTTTTTAATTGCTTCGGGCAGAATGTTAAAGTATGTTATACCATTGTAACCGCTGCCAATCCTGGTTGTCAATAGTCTGTGAAAATTTGGTTTTATATTGTTTTTATTTCTCGTTTCGTGACTGTACGTCTCAATGTCTATCAAACAAATGTTTATTTTTCTTTATATATAATAGGTATTCCAGAATGAAAATACATGGTAGTATAAGTATATTTAGATTTATGAATACCTGCCTACAACAGTCTCGATATTTCAATTTGGCGATGATTCTGATGTATCGTCTTTGTAGCCTGAAGATTTTAGTTGCATGGATTGAGTGCCCCCAGTCCAAAACAGCGCATCATATGAATATATCGATAGTATGCTGCTATTATGGTCTCCTGGCTGACATAGTTCACCAAATTCTGTATAGATAAATGTTTTTGGAAATATTTTTTGAGTTTCCCATGTCAGCTTGGGTCCAGGTGGACACCTTATAACTTTACAATTTTACTTTCATTTATTATGAAGGTATTTGCTGCGTACCAAATCTTTATATTTGATTGTGTGTTCACGCTTTATTAGAATCTAGCGAGAAGTCTTGTATCTCCGTTGTGTCATTGTGTCAAATAGTATAAAGTTCGGATTGGTATTTGCTGTGTACCAAATCTTTATATTTGATTGTGTGTTCACAGATTTCGTTTCATCAGATTCTAACGAAAAATCTTGTATCTCCGTTGTGTCATCTGCAAATAACATAAAGTTCGGATTGGTATTTGCTGCGTACCAAATCTTTATATTTGATTGTGTGTTCACAGATTTCGTTTTATCAGAATCTAGCGAGAAGTCTTGTTCGGATTGGCAAATATTGTAATATTGTAATCATCAATGGCGGCCGGCGAGGACGCGGACGAGCTTGATGCGCCGAAAAAATTGTTTAAGTGTTGTAAATCAAAGAGTACAACTGTAGTAGTTTGTGTAAATTGTGGCAATGTCTTTCACAAGTCTTGCATAAAGAGAGATCTTCCTGAGATAAACTGTGTGGCAGGAGATTCAAGAATCATATGCTGTAAATCAAATGTAGAGAACCAGAAAGAAGAAAATGTTAACAAGCTAAGATCAGACAAAGAAAGGTTGGAAATATTGCTCAAAAAATGGGAAGAAAAGTATGAATTATTGTTAGATAATAATAAGTTATTAAAAGATAATACATTGTTAATAAAGAATAACCAACTGCTAGAAGAAAAAATTGAAGCCTTACAAAAAGTGTCACATAAAAAAGAAGATAAAAACATCAATACAAATAAATCCTACAGTGCCGTAGTCAGTCAAAAATTCAAACAGGGGCCAAATGCCAAGAAAGCAGGAATTTCCAATGTGGCTAATACAGAGTGTTCCAAATTTGATGATGATAATGAAGCTTATAATGAACTTGCAAATTTACAGAGT
This sequence comes from Rutpela maculata, assembly GCA_936432065.2. Lineage (NCBI taxonomy): Eukaryota > Metazoa > Arthropoda > Insecta > Coleoptera > Cerambycidae > Rutpela > Rutpela maculata. Next base: position 2,348,561 of record OW386291.2, on the reverse strand, counting down.
AAAAAAATGAACGAGATAATAAATCTCACTAAGGATAAAATCGATTACATTGGGCAACCTAGTAATTTCGAAGAGAAACCCAAAGGAGAAACAGATATTGGTTTTGAATTTCAAAGACATCAACGTAAATCATATAATAAACGAATAGGAACGGCAGCAGTAAATAATAATCAGGATAACCTAGAATTTGAGGGAGAAGAAAGGAAAGTATGGCTCTACATCTACCGAGTAAAGAGGCATTTAAATGCCGATATGATAAAAAAATTTTTACTAAAGAAGCCAGGATACAAGGACCTGCCAGTCGAAGCTAAAGAACTCCCTGGGATTCCAAATAGGTTAAAATGCTTTGTAGTTACTGCTCCGCTATCTAGAAAGGATGAAATGTATAACCCAGAATTCTGGCCGAAGGGAATTGGCATAAAAAGATTTAGTTTCACTAGGCACAAAGATTTTTTAGAAGATAATGGTGCAGATTTTTTAGCATAGAGAAACAATCAAGTAAATATACAAAGAGCAAAAATAAAATAAGCCGTGAAACAAATACACAACAAATAAGTGTAATCCATCAGAATGCTCAATCTATAGGAAACAGCACTAACGAATTGAATATGATCTTAAATTTCTCTATTTTTCATCTAAATATCCAATGTCTGCGTAACAAGAAGATGGAACTTGAAGCACAAAACCATATATATGATGTCATGTGTTTAAGCGAACACTGGATGTTCGAAAATGAAATCTCTCAAATTAAATTTGATAATTACGATGTTATAAGTTGTTTTTGCAGGAAGCTTCATATTCATGGGGGTGTGGTAATTCTAGTTAATCATAAATCTGCAAAAGATTTTGTTACAAGAGATGACATTTGTCGGCTGTCAATTGAAATCCACTGTGAAATATGTGCAGTACAATATGAAAAGCAAAAGCTCATAATAATTACTGTATATCGATTTCCATTAGGAGATTTCAATATATTTCTCGATACATTTACAAAGGTTTTAAATATTATCAGTCGGTACAAACAATACACTGTCGTTATAAATGGGGACTTTAATATAAACTTTAACAATAAAAATAACAATCATACTGTCATCTTTACTGATCTAATAAAAACGTATGGTTTATCTGTAACAATAGATGCAAATACCAGAGGGGATTCTTGCCTGGACAACTTCTTAATCAACTCAGAAAGTACTTTTCAAACTTCTGTAATTGACACTCATTTATCAGACCATATGGCGATTACAATAAATTTTCCTGTCAATAGTACTAATACTGAGAGTACCACAAATTTTAATTGTAGACCTGTAACAGATGAGGGTCTATTTTTCTTAAATAGTCTTGTAGAAAACGTATGTTGGGACTTTGTGGACGATCCAAACATAAATATTGAGGTGAAATCAGAAATGTTTATAACCTTCTTATGCAATGCAGTAGAGCTCGCCTTTCCAGAGAAAAAATTCAAACAAAAAGACACACTCAGGGTGACCTGGTTCACGAAGGAACTAAGGGATATGAGGGACACGTTACATTTTATGCAAGAAACAGTAAAAGCTACAAACTCGCCTGAACTTAAACAAACTATGCAAAAATACAGGAAAAAATATAACATTGCAATTGCAAATGCTAAACGTAATGCTAATGATACATACATTAAATCTCATACTAACAAATCTAGTGCAATCTGACAAGTGGTACGAGAAAATACGATCTCGCAGCCAAAAAATTTAAACAGCGACATTAACATAAGTCCAGATGATTTCAACAATTTCTTTGCAGAAATTGCTAAGAATATCATTGATGAGCTCCCTAATAGTGATTTTACCGCAGAAGAATTTCTATATAACAATGATAAGACAACACATCAAGCAGGCCAACCTGACTTTAATTTCGGTGAGTTAACTTTCATTGAAGTTAGAGACATAATTTTCAATTTAAAAAATGAAAATAGCAAAGATTTTTATAATCTTAACACTAAGATACTCAAAAGGATAGCCAATATCATTGTTATTCCTCTTACAAAATTACTCAATTTATGTTTAAAACTTTCTGTTTTCCCAAAAGTTTTTAAAATTTCCCGTGTTGTGCCTATACACAAAAAAGGTCCTATAAACTTGCTAGATAACTACCGACCAATTTCAATTATTCCAATTATAGCAAAAGTCTTTGAAAAGGCCTTAAAATCCAGAATATGTCTTTTTTTTTAAAGTAATAGTTTGTTTAATGCAAATCAGTATGGTTTTCGCAATGCACGTTCAACCACAATGGCAATCAACAAATTAGTTGAAGTTATAAACATTGGATTTGAGACTGGTGTCCACACAGGGGCTTTGTTTTGCGACTTAAGCAAGGCTTTTGACTGTGTTTCCTCTAGTATACTTATAAAAAAACTTAGTTATTACAAATTTTCTGAATCGAGTTTGAAATTAATACAGTCTTACTTAACAGACCGCATGCAATTGGTTGAGAACAGTAGAATTCGGAGTACCACAGGGGTCGGTACTGGGACCAGTACTATTCCTCATCTATATCAACGATTTGGTATATGCTGGCCCCAGAGCTGACTTTATCCTCTTCGCTGATGACACAACTGCGGTAAATAGAGACGAAAACTGTAATGCGCACCAGTTAGTCATGGAGGAAACGCAGTCAGAGGTCACTGCCTGGTTCGTCGCAAATCGACTAAGCTTAAATGCTACCAAAACAGAAACCATGCTTTTTAGCTTACGTAATGTGAACCTAAAAAATAACTCAGAGTCAGTAAAATTTCTTGGGGTACAAATAGACCCTAAGCTGTCATGGAATATTCACATTGACAAATTATGTAATAAGTTAACTTCTAGTATCTTTGCAATTAGAAAGCTGTCCTCAATAGTGTCCAGGCAAGTACTTCTAATAACTTACCATGCAATTGTTCAGTCAAAGATAGCATATGCTATTCATGCTTGGGGCCATGCTCCAAGCATGAAACGCGTATTTGGGTTACAGAGGAAGGCAATACGAATTATAAACAAGCTTGAGTATAGGGAAGATTGTACACCAGCGTATATTGAACTTAAAATTCTCACAGTACCCTCACTATATATCTTACAGTGCCTCATGTTCGTTAGAGATAATCTACCAAGTTATGTTACCCATGATGAAATTCACTCGTATGACACAAGACATAAGACAAACATTTATATCGACTTTCACAGAATAAACAAATCTAAATCGGGAATATCTTACTTTGGTCCTAAGTTGTTTAACCTGCTACCATCCCCCGTGAAACTGTTGCCTTCTAAAAGTTTTAAAAATGTAGTAAAAAAATATCTTATATCTACGTGTTTTTACTCTATGGAAGATTTTTGTAATAATGATTTTACAGATATGGTAAATCTGGTACCTTAGCACATACATGCACATGTTTGTTTTTTAATTTCCCTTTGTCAATTAAAGATATACACTTAAAGGATTGAAAACAAGGATTTTATTTGTTGGCAATTATTTGTAACCATTTAAAGTATTAATATGTATCTACAGCATATCGTGTTTGTTGTGATCTTATATGTATAACTAAGTTAATTATTGTCATATTTGTTGTAAAAGTGGATCTTCCGATTAGTTAATTTTAATTACATAGTTTTTATTCCAAAATTGTAGAATAGCAATTTTATACATACATCAGACTTTTTCATCATAAGATAGGTTTTAATACAATTTTTATAATTTTGATAAATATTTATGATCTAGTCATAATTAATTTGTTTTACAAGTAGTGTGATTCGTTGCATTAAGTAATGTGTACTGTAAACTTTTCTTGACTTGTGTAATCTCTGTTTTTTTAGCACCAATAAATCTTTCTTTCTTACTGTTTGGTAAGTCATTAATATATATTATGAAGAGTTCAGAACTAAATACTGCTTCCTGTGGTGCTCCGTGCTGAACCATTTTGGTGTTTGAATTGTTGTTATAAGAAATACATTGACTTCTTTCGGTAAGATACGATTTTACAAGATTAATGCTGTTATCATCGAAACCATAGACAGATAACTTTTTCAGGAGTGTCATGCAACACACAATCAAATGCTTTAGTAAAATCATAAAATGATGCATGAAGCATGTAAGATCGTCTATATACTGTATTGACACTCCTGCAGCAAAGATCTCTGACAACATTTACTTTGGAAGCGCATACTTTATTTTTTCTTTGAATTTCTTTAATGCTACTATTTACGATATCCTTCCTTTTTTTCTAGATGTTTCTATGCGCGTGGCACCATCATCGGTCCATTATTATTATTCATATTCATCAACGATATTTTATGTCTAAAACATCTAAATACGATCATAGCAAATTATACTGATGACAGTAATCTGCTGTTTATATTGCCAATACTACATTATCATTTAACTAAGCCCATGCTACATCGATTGCAATGAGTTGATTTTTCACTATTGATTTTAATTTTCCATCTTTTCAACCAGTCCTGCAGTGAGTTAAAGTTAAACATCAAAATAAATACACAGGCAATGTAAATACAAAAAAAAACAATTTATTACAAAATGTTTATTAATATAAAAAAACATCGCCTAATTACAGAAAAATCAATAAACTAAAATATCTTGATACCAAAACAAGAAATAATCTGTTAAATAAAACTTATAGCCCAGTCACTTTATACATGAACCTCTAAAAACATCCAACTGAATACTTTCCAACGGCATTCTCTTTATTTTGAAGTCACAAGTAATTTCTCAAAAGTCCATAAAGCCAACTGGACGTCTACAAAAGTTACAGAAGGTCATAGGTCACGAAAATCAGTTTTTCTCAACTATCTCGTACATTATCGGTTTTATGTTAATTTCAGCTGTTACAAAATTGATTCACGAGATAAATTTGCATAAAAAAAGGTCCTATACAAAATTTACGTAGTTTTGAGATATAGGGCTGAGAAAACTCAGGCATTGCGCTGCATTCGTTTCCGTACCACCTTTGAGGTGATTATTATTCGTCTTTGCTGACTTCTTCTTCTTCGTCTCCGTCTATCTCTTCCATTTCCACTTCTTCAATATTTTCATCTTCATCACCAATCATCTCAGCGGAAAATAACGAAATGAGGTCGGCTCCATCATCGTTGAACTCAGATTCAACGGTTGTATCCTCGGACATCGTATTGAGACACGACTGATCCCGACAAGAGCCACACGCTACAGAACATGGCAATCCTATTTTTCTGCATCCACAATTGATGCCACAACTTTTTGTGCAATTGCAGAAAATAGAATTGAGCGGTTCATCTGGAATCAGAGTAGTTGTTGGCTCTAATAAATTACTGTTTAAAGTTCAACCCCATTGCTGAGGGTCTAAATCTTTTCCCTGCCAAGTTTGAACCTGGTAATATACCCTGAATTGATGTTGAGTGGTTGCTGGTGTGGGTCGAAGTGACGACAATTGCACAAGCTTATTTAGTCTAGTTTGTTTTGCAAAACTAAAATATCTATAATTATCAATTGAAGTGTCTTTATTTGGAGCTCCGTACATAGCTTAAATAAACAATGTAAAGTTTGGTAGGTAAAATTTGCTTATAGATTTTTGGTATATTATTATGGTTAAGAGTTTTGCTTAGCATTAACATATATGTTTTGTAAAAATGTTATTAATAATTGTTTTTAATATCAGAATCGGTTCTGTTTTTTTTTTGTTCTAGTTTTAAGATACATGGGCAATAATAGTTATTTTGGTAATATATGTCAAGTTTTGACATGAATAAATTAATTTTCTAACTTTATCCCGAATTCCTGAAGTGTATACTTTTCCCTTCCTGTGTCGTTTTTTGTTTTCCCTTAATTTTTTATGTTTTTGTTATCTATATAAAATTAAATCAGACTATAAATAGGCTCATTTAACAATTTTTTATTATTAATTATTCTGAAAGAGCTTGGTGAGTATAGTAAGTATGCCAGAAATTAGAATTTACTGATGCCGCCTTCATGTATAAAAAAACCGCTGCCTAAGGAATCACTACTTCCACATCCAGATTCTCTATCAGAGTCACTCACAACGAAAAAACTTTGTATGTGAAAATAATTGTTTATGGAACTTTAATAATATATTTGAAATCCTCTACCCCAAAAACCCATAAAACGATACCCCACATCGGTAGTGGGGTGGGGGTGGTGATAGGAGGGTGGTAGTGGGGGGTGGATGAAGTAAAAAAATATTTTGAGGTTTCTGATTCCTGTACATGCACTAAATCACATTTTTTTTTCATCCCCTTTAATAAGGAGGTGGGGGTGGTAATAGGGGTGGCTAATGCCAAAAATTTTTTTGAAACCTCAGCTTCTCTTGTATATACTAAATGCCAATTTCATGGACTCCTACCTGCTTAATTTACACATTTACCCCAAATTTACCCCAATTTACCCCCCAACCCTTCGACGGAACAAGATGAGAATATAATCTAGTTCTAGATCTCGTTAAAGTACATATGTGTACCAAATTTCAAGTCAATATCTTAAACGGTTTCAGAGTAAACGTGCGCACAAAAAAAGTTACAGACAGACAGACCGACACACAGACCGACAGACAGACAGACAGACAGAAATTTTTTTTTCGCTCAAACTTAAAATCTCGACGTTTCATGACATTTTAAGCCTATTTGGACAATAAAAATTTTTTAAAATTTTTTTGTCGTTACTATACTTCCACTGGACGTGGAAGTAATTATTAAAGTCAGCGCGCTTAAAAACGCTCGGGAGTTGAGTTGTGACGTCAGATGGCTGAACCGCCCAGTGAACACGGCTGTGAATGCAAGTTAGTAGAGTAAAATTTGGAAGTAAAGTCGCTTAGTTTTCGAGAAAAAAAAAACGGCGTAGAACCAAACCAGTCTTAGTTCTTTAGTAAGATAATCGTGTACACGAAATCATTTTTTACGATATTTTTTGGTGGTCGAGAACTTTTTTATTTCGGAAAAACTCAAAAAAATAGATTTTTAATGAAATATGTTTTTTAACGTCTCTGAAAATATTTGTGCTACCAAGCTATTTTTTTTTTAGATTAAAGTAGACACAGTAGCGCTTCGAACAACGTCCCACGTGAACCCGATTTATTTTTTTTTTAAGTTGGAAAAATAATAGGAAACTCAAACTTTTTATTTTCATTAGCGTAATTTTAGCTAATCTAGAGAAAAATTTATTTTTGAAAATTTGTATATACATGATGCGTACAAATTGAAGCCAATAGTTGAAAAAAGTTTTTAGGATACAAATTTTTCATGTTCCGTTCATAGTATTGAGTCAGCGATGTTTTTTAACGAGCCAGTCATATTCTTGTGTACTCGGCTGTAGCAAGCCTGCCGACTGCAACGATCTGACGGTGTGTATGTAGTAGTTTAACTTATATCAATAGATACAAAACCAGTAGTGATCAAAAGCATCTAGGGGATCAATTATTATTGTTCAATATTTCATATATTGTACAGTAGTATTGAGCATATGTTGTTAATATTAAGAAATTGTACAATAAATATAAAATAGTCTCCTTTTAATAATAAAAAGACAGGCTGTAGATATAAATACCTAATCTATAAATATCAATCAGTGTTACTAACTGCCCACCTAATTAGTAAGTTTATCAGACATTTTTAAATGAATGAAAGTAAAAACGTACGCATAAAATGAGTTTTATTGTTGAAATAAATTTTCTATTTGGATAGATAAATATGTAGTATGTAGTTTATGTAGGCCCTACATTAATAGTATTCTAATTCGTTCATATCTGCCTCGAAATCTTTAATAATGTTGTTACAGGAACGACGTTTGCACTCGTTGCAACATTTTAGTCATTCCTTAAAACAAGCACATTTTTGATTGTCACAATTTTTATCCGAACAATGAATACTTCTACGCGACTAATCTGACCAACCCTGCTTGCGAGGTGTATTAATTGCGTCCCAATGTCGCATTTAGCACTGATAAAAAAAATCACTGTTGCCACACGGTACATTTTAGAAAAAAATATATTGTTTCAAAAACTTTTGTGATTATTAGGCTTTATTTTCTTCGCTGCATGTATGTAATTATTTTCAAAAATAAAAAAATGTATCGATTGGTGAAGATTTCAATACATAAAATATATATTTTTAGTTTATCTGATTTTTAGAGAAATGAAAGTGCGAATAGTGCCCAAACCGTTTATATTGGTAAAAGCGCTACAGTGTGTGCTTTAATTTGACACAAAGCAAATTTCGGTACCTTTAATAGTTTTAAAGATATGGCGGTGGAAACAAAAAAAAAACAATTTTATTTAAAAATACAATTTTTTTCACTTTTTATTGATTTAAAAAGTTCGAGACCACAAAAAAATGTCGTAAAATATGATTTCATATGCCCGGTGACATACTCAAAGGAACCTAACATGTTTGACCTGGTTCTACGCCAAAAAAAAAACGACACGATAGACTTACGAAATCGCTGCTCTAATATAGGTATCGGCGCACGCCAAGTGACGTCACTCTACGGACTGTTCGCCGGCCAAGCGTGTTTCTATTCAAATGCGAATATCTCTGTGGCTATTGATTCAATTGAGCTGAAATTTGTTTCTGAGGCTATTGGTTTGTTATACTTTAAAATGAGGAAGAAAAAGTAGGAAACTGCCAACACTAAATGACCCTATTACATAAAATAATTCAATAACAACTTCTTAAATATTGCTTTAGTAGATTCAAACAAGAAAATTATTAGATTCGCAGGTAAAAATGTAGCAAAGCTGCTTACTTTTATTATTATGAAGAAGGGTCCATTTCAAGGATATCTCAGACAGAAATTATGCGGGTATATGTGCATAAACGATGTTCCTATGTATACGTAGGTCTTGTTATCTATATACACCACTGTACGTATAGAATAGTGGTGCATGCACTTTGCTCTGAAGTTCTTCAACCCAATACTTCGAAAAGTATTGGTTCTATGTAAATTTTGTATAGAACTTTTTTTATGCAGATTTATCTCACGAACAAATTTTATTTATTTTTATTTACGAGATATTTGAGAAAAACTGGTTTTCGTGACCTTTGACCTTCCGTAACTTTTGTAGCCGTCCAAGTTGGCTTTATGGACTTTTGAGAAATTATTTGTGACGCTGGAAAATCTTCGGTTGGATTTTTTTAGAGGTTTGGCCTTTTTTTTGTATAAAGTGACTGGGTTATCACTGTAAATTACTAAAATAAATAGTAAATATAATTTCTCATATGAGCTTAGTTATAACGAACTGGGAATGTGCTTTGTTAGTTTGCCATAACAAACCCTTCATTATCTTCTGGCTAATCAGGTTGCGATATAATTAGTTTTATTTTTCATAAAATATATATTTAATTATCACTAAAATATTTAGCTTCTAGAAATTTTCCTACAGAAAACAATCAAAGGACTTTGGTAATAATATAATCACTTTTACACCATATTTAAATTGTGTAAGATCCATTCTCTTAAATATATTAATTCCTAGTTAATTTAGTTCCAACATTTGTAACAGTAAACACTTCTAGTATAAATTGTTCAGTCTTATAATGATTCGTGATTTGTAATTATCCTATATACGATTTTGTTGAGCATTCTCATCGTAAGTCTTGGCTATCAGGTTACATTGTCTCATTTGCTAAATTACATAGACAATTTTATAAAAAATCATGCATTACTACCTTCACGTTTTTTTCTATTTTCATTTATGGGGGCTTTAGCATCCTCTTGCGTTTTCTGACTTTGTGATACGCATTTTCTAGCAAAAGGGACCATAAAACTTATCGCTGCTGAGATAGCAAATAAAATTCCAGCAATGTAAAATGGTATAGCGTAAGATTTGGTAGCGTCATATAAGGCACCAGCCAATGGCGAACCAACTAGAGCCGCAGCACCACGGAATAAAATTAATAAGCCAAATGCATTGGTTAGTTTATCCAGTCCAAGAAGCTCCACTAGGATAATTGATGTTAAAGAGATATATCCAGCTGTAAAAATATGAGGAATTAGATTATATTATTATTATATCATTATTATTTATCAATGGCTAGTAGACTATTGGTTTATGACACAATTATTCAACCACATTTTAACTATTTCTGATAATTATTATTCTTATTAGACAGAAACAACCAATCAGCACTACAAAAACTTCAGAACAGTGGTATGAGCAAATTTTGAAAAAGCAGTTTGCGAAAAAAAAATTAAAATTAAAATTCGGTTGCCACCCCTAGGGACTCCTGTTTAATCCATTTTATTTTGTCATATACATTTGACTTTTCATAAAAATACAACAATGGGTTAACAAAGTCAACTAAAAGTCTATTCAAACAGTACCCCACCTAAATTACTACATAATTCTACCCTTCTTCTAATTCTTTGTAACTGTAAGTATTGTTATTATTATTATTATTATTGTTCAAATGCAATGAACGTTAGCATATGGCTCTAACTTTCAATGCAAAATATTTTATCCAAATAGAATTTTTCCGTAAAATTAACAGAAAGAACCAGTTTACCTACAATGATTTATTTTCTTGCAAGTTTTGTCGCATGGGTAAAATTATCCCGAGGCTAGCTAACACACGCATTTAACTCTGCATTGATAAACCGGTCTTTAGTGAAATTTGTTTGGTATAATGCTTAAGTCTAGGGCAATAAACTTACCAACAAAGTTAATTAAGTCAAGAATATTACTTACAGAGAGCAAGTGCAAATATTACTGATGAAGCGGTGTAAGCCATATATGTAGAACAAAACGGTGTCAGTCCCACTGATATAGCTGCTATAACAAGGGAAATGTTGTTAACCAGTAATGCATTCACTTGTGGAAAGTCTGCAAAATATCCACAAGCTATACGACCAATCGTATTCATAATACCAATTATTGACAGCAAAAATGAGGCCTGCCCTGCTTCAATGCCCTGAAAAGAGAAATGTACATTTTTTTTATTTTGTGGTGGGTTCCTCTCCTTAGCATCTTATATTATTATGCTGAATTGAGAGAAATCAAATTATAAACCGTTTCAATCTTATATACAAGGTTACTACAAAAGAAATAGACACTTTTAGTGTTTTATTAAACCGAAGCTAATAATTTTAACATGAATTCGTTTACACTGTTATAAAGTACTTTTTAAAGTTTACTATGGTAACTCACAAGTGTCAATATGTGCTCCTTGTGACACACGGCACGCATTAAGGCGATAGTTTGTACATTCCAGCTCCGCTGTAACATGTCTGCATTGAGACTTTCCACAGCTCTAGTGATACGTTGTCTCAACTCATCTAAATCATTAGGAAGCGGAGGGATGTAAACTTTGTATTTCACAAATGTCCAAATAAAAGTCGCACGATGTAAGATCGGAGCTCCTTACGAGAGAGCGGTTGACTTACGTTGCAGGACCAATCCAGCGCTGTGGAAATGTTCCATCCAAATATTTTCTAACACTCAGGTGCCAGTGGGGCAGTGCTCCTTCTCGTTGAAAGATGAAGTTCCTCCTATCCTCATGGAGTTGAGGCATCAACCAACTAATCAACATTTGGTGATATGTAGCGCCTGTTACTATGTTTTCTTCAAAAAAGAAGGGATCATAAACCTTCGTGCAAGATACAGCACAGAACACATTCATTTCTGGAGAATCACTCACATGCTCCACTATCATTCTCGGGGTTGGTTTCAGCCACTTTTCCACTTACATGGAAAGTCGAATCGTCACTGAAAATGATTCAATCGCAAAAACCATATTCTTCATTACGTTATATCACTTCAAAACAGAATGGACAATGTTAAAATTAGCTGATTTTTGGCCCCCATCACGGAACGTATAAGACCTAGAGAAGATGGTTGGAAAAGTCTCAAAATTAATAAAAAGACGTTTTCGTGGTATCGAAAGGCTGGGGAAAATTCTATTTCACCCCTAAAAACATAAAATCAACCCTCAAAATTGCTTTCACTAATAGATTAGACCGAATGAAAGTGTTGATATAATATTTTATTAGGCGTCCATATATTCATAAAATGAAAAAACAAATTTTTTTCTAATATTACATCATCTAAAGTGCCTGTCATCCCTAAACTGGAGTAGATTTTGATTAATTGTAGCCACTTTGTTTTCTATTTTTTTAGTATTTGAAGCGGCGAATACGATTCTACCACCTGGATAGGATAATTTGGTTGTTGCTAAATAACTCGTTACTTGTTTATTAAAAAAACGCGCTAACTAAAACCATACAGACCTATTGTAACATTACGTACTGTTAATATTTTTCATATTCATACCCAAGGAACAATTTAAAAGTCATTTGGACTTGAGGAGGTTTTAAGAAAGGTTTGTCGGGGTTAGGAAATAGTCTTGTGCTTTATTGATGTTGTAGTTAAGGCCTTTTAGGCTTCAAGTATACTTGCTCTTATATAATAAGTTTTAAAGCATTCTGTAAGACCTAATTATAAAGCTAATTTGCTTCTAGGATAATATGTATTTGTAATGGGTTTATCATAACCTACATAAAACTCTCCATAAAGCTAATTAGTTTTATGAACGTCTTAAATTCCATTTAGATTTAAAGAGGCTTTAAATTATTCTTTATGGTTTTAACATATTTGCAATAAATGCATTTTAAATCCTTTTTAAAACTAGACATTTTCAAGGCCTATTAGTACTTATTAAAGGCCATTACAAAACTAGACTCTTAAAACATCCTTGATAAATATAGTGATGAAACCGTTATGAAGAAAAAAAGGCCTCTATAAATCTAAAAGGCAAATTTTAATTCCATAAAACACTTTCCAAAGCCTCAATGAAACATTTATTATAAAAATAATAAACAATATGTCCTGAAGTGTCGTTGATGCATGTGTGTGTGTGTGTTCATTAAAAGCATTTCACGACTTACTGATGTGTAAGTCTTTTTTGGAAAGGTGGAAGAAAATGAAAAAGAGTGGCCATTTTAAAAGGACTGTTAAAACACACACACATACAAATTATTTTTAGGTTAAGTTTTAAGTTTTTTGTATCAAATATCAACTTCCAAACGTTTTATTACAGCTTTTATCAAGTCCATGTGATCTTTGCCAAGTGCATTTGCATTTTTGTAAGGAAGGGATTATTTGTGATAGTATACAAAAAGACTAAAAGAGCTTCATTTAGAGTAAATGTCATTACCATTATTAGAATATATAGTTTAATGAGAGGACCAGTGTTGCCAGATCAAAATTTTAAAAGTTATCAGACGACGCTTTAAAAAGTTACTAAATCTTACTAAAATTTCACTAGATTTGAAATTAAAGCTCTCATCTTTAATTTTCATAAGTTGCAGTGTCTGTAGGACACGTAATTTTCTTGAGCTCTCTGAGCACAGCATAGCTTTGAGCGTCCTCTATCTGATTATTTCGTTGCCAGACTTCGTACTCTGTATTGTATTAAATGGTTTGTAACTAAAAAGTACTGTTTGTCTACGAGCCGCTAGAGGGCAACGAGCCCAGGCTATTCGATTGTAGCGATTCACGGTCAATAAACTATCCGGTTACCTCAATTAGCAGCTTTCAGATGAGAAAGACGCGTGGAACGGGGAATCGAATGAAAGAGACAGACATATCTGATTTCCGTGCAAAAGACAGAGACAAAGATTCTGTTAGGGTCTACAGCCTACGTCAGCTGTAGACACTACAGGCATCTGTCTGTGTTTTTTGCACGGAAATCAGATATGTCTGTCTCTTTCATTCGATTCCCCGCTCCGCGCGTCTCTCTCGTCTAACAGCTGCTGATCGAGGTAACCGTAGAGTTTACTGACTGTGGTAGCGATTAACGTGAACAGTTTTGTATTAAATGGATCGCAACTCGAATTTAATGTTTGTCTATCTACCAGTAGAGGGCAATAAATTAGATGATTCAAAAATCATTAAAAATGGGCATTTTCATAAAAATTTTCACTAAATCACTAGACTTAAAAAAAAATCACCAGATCTAGTGAAATTTCACTAGACCTGGCAACACTGGAGAGGGCTGTAAAATGACAATTAGGTTTTTAGTTGGCTGGCCATGTTTTTCTTGTTATATAAAAATATTCAAGGTCAATCTCACAATTATAATTATCAGTAATTTTGTACGGATATTAAAATCATTATTATTTCTGAGGGGCTCTTGTTTTTTGGGCCTTTCTTATGTAGTTTTAACGATAAACTGCCGTTGGTTTTAATTTTTTGTCATACCTGATGTCTTTTTATTACCTTTTAAATCGGCCTTAGAGAGGTTATAGTGCCACTCTACGCTTTATAAATTTCAAATTCCATTTTATCTTCAATAAGTCTGATGGTGTGTTTGCTTAAATCAGTTTAAAAAAAATAAATGCAATAATAAAATTATTTGGATTCCTTCGTGGACATTCTTATAGCTTCTCACTTCTAATATGGACTTATAAGAGTTTTAAAAACCAGTTTTAAGGTAGCCTTCTAGGTGTTTTCTAGAAATACAGGAAGCTAATAGAAAAGCTTCTGACAGCTTTAAAATAGGTTTTAAGAACGGTTTTAAAACGGCCCGAACAAGGTTTTCAAGAACAGCACTATGCCTCACTAAGGAGTTTTATGATGGAATTTAAAAAGGCCTTAACAACCTTCATAAGCTTTTAGTCTACAAGTCGCTTTATGATGGTATTAAGGATATTGTTACAGCAAAATAGATTTTTCAAGGCATTTTATAAATAGTTTTATAGCACCCTTGTATACATTTAAAAAACTAAAATTGTTCCTTGGGTATAGAGGTAGTTTTTCATAATAAGGATACTTACGTCAAGACAAAGTGGATGTCTGTCCCTTTTACTAGTAGAAAATAATTTGGTGCATTACTAAGTGCCTTTTTTTTTTTAGGATTCGAGACTGTGAATAGAATTGCACCCCCGAATAGGGTAGTTTGGTGGTTTCCAGGGTCGCTAACTAAAGCGCTTTTTTGTAATAATGCTTGCTGCAAATATTATTTCATACCTTATAGGGGTTGTTTTTGAAAATGGGGATGCCGAGGTCAGGAACAGTTGAAGGTCTGACTCAACTAGTATTAAAAAATAACTTTGTACATTTTAGTCACCTTGGTACCTATTTTTTAATATTAGGTGCTGTGTCTAGCATTCCACACCCTAAATAGGATGTGAATAGGGATAGTTTTTACCCTATCTCTATTGAATCAATACCTAATAGTTGTCATATAATAAATATGATTTTCACGTTCAGTATAAGCTATTATTCAAAGCAATTTTAGGGCTTGTTTTTATGTTTTTAGGGGTGAAATAGAATTTTCCCCAGCCTTCTGATACCACGAAGATGTGTTTTTATTAATTTTGAGCCTTTTGTGACCATTTTCTCTGTGTCTTATGCTTTCCGCGATGGGAGCCAAAAATCATCATTGTCCTTTCGCTTAGCTATTGTGCTTGCGGAGTACTTATCAACTGTCTTATTGAAATTGTATTATAAAATATTATGAGTGTACTTCTTTTGTAGTAAGCATGTACTATATCATATAATTTGTCTCTACTCACGTCTGCTTTCGCACAGTCTACGAGATAGACGAATGGTATATATACAGCCGCCATTCCAAATAAATTTGAAACTGCTATGAGCATAAATACGGGATCTTTCACTAGACTGATGTATGAGTTATCGGCTGAAACAGATGCATTTAAAGTACAATTAAGTTTATTGGTGAGCCTGCCACAAGAAAAATATTCTATGTATTCATGAAATGAAACTCTTATACTATTTATGATACGTATAATACATTGTATCATAAGAAGTTTCAAATATGGTTTTATATTGGAAGCAATCTGGAAAGTTTGCTACCTGATAATAAATATTCACTCAAGACGTCCGTAATTGTAAAACAAGAGAAAAGAATAATTTTTGTCTAGGAATTGTATGCCTCGGCAAGATGAAGAACGTTTATATTTGTAAAAAAAAAAATATTTTAATACTTTATCACATGATTTAAAGCAAAATATAAAAAATGTCAACAAAAATTAGGGTGATATTACTTCAAAATAGTTTTTATAGTAATGATGACTACTTTCAGACCTGCAATTACGCAAATAGAACTAATATGTATATTTAAAAATTTTAATAAACGTCCAGTCATATATCACTAAGTATTAGAAGCATTAATATAACTACTAATTTTTAACACATTCCCACATGTACAAATTGTTGTTAAATAATACTTACTTTCCTCTCTTTTTGTGCTGGTTATATGTGGTATATTCAAAACACTTTGTCGGTAGCTAGCTAAGGATTTTTGTGACTGAAATTCTTTGAGATTTGCAATGGATCCCGAGTAAAAGACATCCTTTCTGGCTAAAGGCTGAATCACATGACTTTTTCTACTTGCCAGAGATAGTTTAGAAGCAAATGTTGAATTTTCAACCTACAAATAAGAAACTATACTTTCTATGATGATTTTTATGCATATTTGTCAATCTTATAGACAGAAAATCAACAATTCTACATTCTTCCTTGGATTTTTTGTTAAGTTTCGAAATAATTCACTTGTAAATACCAAATTGTTATTAAATTGTATTTTCTCTAATTATTTCTTAGTGACGTTAATATTTTTATGACGCCTCAACATAAATGTTTAGAATTAAAATTTAAATATCTGTTTGTGCGTTTGTTTTCCACAAGCACTGATATCATATGTCTTCTACTTTTTCTATTAAAATACGTGACATGCAGGTGCCTGCCAATCGTTTTACAGATTGCTTTTAATTATTATTAATGTTTGATCTACTGGAACATTTGCAAAGATACTTAGTACATTAAAATTTATTTAATGATCGTTATCAAAGCTATTTTTGTGACAGTTTTTCCAAAAAAGTGTTAATCTTTTTTTTTTTTACTCAAAAGTAGCCAGAAAATATATTCATATTTTTCAAGTAAGGTGAGAGTACTACATCGAAAGTAAAAAAGAAGTATATTGTAGTTACTATAACATTTACTCATTTTCGGAGGAAAATTTTTGTTGGTTTTGGGATTGCTGTTTATAGTACGCTAAAGTAGAACCATAAGGGATTTGATACACTGTAGTAAGTTGTAGTACTAACCTCAGTCATATTTCTACTCAAATATGATGCCGTTGAATCGTTCCTTTTTCTCATATCATGAGTGGAATTTGCTATAGCGCCATGCGAAGAAGACTTTTTGGGTCCCAGTGTCGTTCTAGTATTTTCAAGCGATAGTGCTGAAGTTTTGCCTGGAAACCCTCGAGATTGAACGTTGTTTGTCGTGGAATATTCCAAAGGCCGCATGAGTGCACCAAATATGGCACAGCTGATAATAATTCCAGCAAGGACCAAGTTGGCCCGTCTCCATCCATAAGCTTCAAGCAAAAACGTAGCTAAAGGTGCGAATGCAAAAGTACCTACTCCGGAACCACACACGGCTATGCCTGTAGCTAGTGATCTTTTAGATTCAAAGTAGTAACCAACGCACACCACCGCCGGTAGGTAAATTAAACCGAAACCTGTACCACCGATAAATCCGTAAATTAACATTAACCAAGTAACAGTTGGAGCATAATATGATAGTACAAAAGCTGCCGCTGTTATTACACTACCAGCGATACAAACAAGGCGGCATCCAAACTTATTTGCTAATGCACTTGCAAGTGGTCCTGCGCACATACACATTCCTGTAAGTAACGAACCTACCCAAGCTGTTTTCCCTTTAGCTTCCCCATAATAGTCGGCAATTTCGGTGAGGAATATACCGAAACTGTAACCTATACCGTCCACTACCATGTTACACATAAATGATGCCACAACGATCACCCAGCCGTAGCCCCCGTCTGGAGGTGATGGCACGTCATTGTAATCATCGTCTTGCAGATCTTCCTTTCGTTCCACCGTCAGATGGGTTTCTTCAGGTACAAACTTAGTGTCAGGCTACGGAAAAAACATAAGATGTGGTTAATTGATAACTTTTAAACAGATTGATAGAGATTTATTCAATGAAAATTCACATTTGTTACTCTGAAACATCAAAAAAATTCATACATACATACAAAACAAATATAACGTTTAGGTATATAATTATATATAAGAAAAATTTAAAAAGGGTGTGAATGTAAAATGTAATATATCAATCTAAATCGGGGAAAATGTTGAGTACAGTATCACAGTTTATATCACGTGTCGTCATCAAGGAATTCATACAGCGGATAGTAAGCTTTCCCAAGAAGAAGCTTTTTTACCCCATTTTGTTTTTAATTCACTAGGGATTCTATGTAGAGTTTGGCTCCCCAGTAGTCTATAACTTGTTGTGTTTTGTTGATTCAATGATGTGGAATTTTAAGATCATTTTACTTCCACATCCAGTGAAAGTATAGTAACGCAAAAAAAATTTGGAAATTTTTATTGTTCAAATAGACTTTGAGCAAAAAGAAAATATCTGTCTGTCAGTCTGTAACTTTTTTTGTGCTCACGATTACTCTGAAACCGTCTAAGATATTGACTTGAAAGGTATATTATACATGTATTTTAATGAGATCTGGAACTAGCTTATATTTTGTTTTTATTCCGTTGAAGGGTTATGGAGTAAATAGGTAAATAAAGCAAGTAAGAGTCCGTGAAATTGGTGTCTAGTATATACAAGAGAAGCTAAGGTCTCAAAAAAATTTTTTGGCATTACCACCAAGCTAGCGCATAGTAAAATCTATGAGTCCCTCCTCACCTAGAGTATCTTTTAGTTGCAATATTTCAAAATACGCTTTGTTTTATTTGCTACAGACATGGTTACCCTGAGGTTCCCACGAGAGTGAGCTATCTATATAGTTACCCAAGACTTTTGAAATGGTGCTTATCGGTAGAGAGTTAAACGAAATAATTTTTCTTGGACTGAAATTTAAAAGTACCGTTTTTTTCTCATTTAATATTAATTTATTTCTATTACACCAATCATTCATTTCATCCATCCAAATTTATGGTCGCCCGAGTTTTGGAGATATTTGTGCTTATTGTAATATACATATTTTACACAGTATGTATAATGATGGTATTGTTAGTATCGCTTGTTCTTTGAAGGCTTCTTTGCAACAGTCCCTAAAGCCTAATTGGTATAGTATTCTAATCGCCTTCTTTTGTAATATTAGTTTGCGATGAGCTTCTGTACCAGTGCCCCAGAATAGAACTCCATATGTGGCAACACTGTGGAAGTTTGCGAAGTATGCAAAATATGTTTTCGTCACACCTCTCTCGTAAGTATACTCTAATTCCATTGTTTTGTCAATCGTAAGTGACGCTTTATGTACCAAATACTTGTTGCCATTGGCAACGGGTCGTTATTTTTCTTAATATCCTTAGGGAAATAAAGTGATTTGGGAAAATTTTCTCTTTTATGATTTACCATAGGTGATGTATATTTCTTTACCTTCTTGTACGTCATAAGTTGCGACTGCATCACTTAGTAGAGTAAACAGTTGTCTTGTTCTCTGAATTCTTGAGGAATGTAACAAAGTTTTTGGGGAGTGTGGTTTCCTTTGTGAATTTTCTCCTTTCTCCCTTCCCTCTCTTCACACGTGTGTTCACAAGTGAAGTTCTCTCTTGATCCATGGTAAGAAGACCATATCACTATATTCTCCAAATGTACATGCATCATATTAAGGAAGTGCATGTACCGGCGCGGTAGCTCAATCGGTTAAGGCGTATTGAGAGGCGAATATGCTGATCGACTGCCTACCGCGCTCTGGGTTCGACCCCCAGCCCTGGTATTGACAACACCAGTGGGTGTGGATGTATGTCTGCGTTTTTCCGAATGTGTAACCCCCTTCCGCACAGCCTTGGCTATGGATTTGGGGGTTGTCTACTATCTGTGGTGTGTGTTTATTTTTATGTTAATGGCAGGTCCGTCAAATATTTTGGCATGAAAGTTTAGTATATCGTGGTCTTTAATTGAAGGTAGGCAGGACAGTAAATCTGATTTAACGTCAGTCAGTCGTAAATCCCCGTAATTACTAAAAGATGGAGGCCAAGCATTTAGAAAGTCTGAATGCTTGTATCTCGCAAAATATTAAAGTTACAAAAGCAGATCTAGTCTAAAGTTGTAGCAAATTTAGTCTAGATTAAAATTTATTCGAATAGTGTTGCTGTAAACCCAACCGATTTTCTTAATAACCTGAAAAAAGTCCAAAACTTTGGAAGCTTGTATCTCGCAAAATATTAAAGTTTCAAAAGCGGCTCTGGTCCCAAATTTCAGCAAATTTAGTTTAAATTAAATCCTTTTTACTACAAACCCAGAAGTTGGGGAGATATTTAGTAAAAACCAAATAAAAGTCGAAAATTTACAGTTACAGTCTGTTCAGAAAACAGTGCTAGCATTTTTTGTTTCTATAACTAAATTTGTTTTTCGATTTCCATATCAACCAAAATTGCATAATAATAACGCTACATAAAATATAAAAAGTCATTTTCTTTTCGGTCAACTTCAAAATAATAAAAACCGCTACTTATCACCACGCGAGTGTCTTGTGTACCTTGCCATATTCCCATATTGGAGACCTGGACATTGTTGGGCCCAAGAAGAGAACAACACCAGGAAAGTGCCGCTAATACACATGGTCACAAGGTATTTCAAATTCAGTTATCAATATTAGTTCAGTTTGTCAGCATTTAGCTGACTGGTCCTTCGTCCGATTTATCCCCGCGTTAATAAACACAGTCCAAAGAAAACAAAGATGGCGTCGTACTTCAAGATGGTACTGAGGGTATATAAGAATTTGGCGCTTTGATCCAGCAGATCACGATTCTGCCTAGTATTTGCTCTGAGCCACCACACTATTTGTATACATGTTAACTTTGTTGTGGTATCCGCAAATAGATAATTTATGTGTTATTGATATTGGATATCGAATTAAGCATTTTGATAGCTAAGGTCAGGAATTAAGAAATAACAATTTCGACAACAATGTTAGAATGGTGTTTGTAATGGAAAATAAAATTCCAGCTATCTAATAGTAAATTATTTAAAATATTATCAGTTGATACCTACTATTTAATTAAATAATGTTTAAATGTTATCAAGCTCTTGAAGTTTTGTCGAGTGCATTATACTAATTAAAAAATAACTATTGTCTACAAAAATACTAATGCTTATGAGAAACACTTGACAGTTAAACTCATTGTTTTTAAACTTGAATATTTTCACAAGGTTTATAGTTGCTATTTAGGTTGTAATATTAAATATCATGTAACATACTTATTCCTACTAAATATTATCTATTCCTTTTTAATTAAGTGCAGTTTTTTTCCTTTTTAAAAGTACATATTTAACCTGTTTATAACTATATGTATTTACTTGACTACATTCCAGCACTAAAATTTACATTACTTAATATGATCATTTTATCGTTGTTACCTGTTTTCATATATGTTAATTAGTAGTGTTTATTTTATTAAATAGAAAAAACAAAATCTATTGTCTCTTTATTATTAAAGTAATTTTAAATGTTGTCAAATAATTTGGGTTATTTTTATCATTAGCATAGTGCGTAGGATGACAAACGTTATCCTTGGAATTAGACAATACAATAATAATTTTACAGCGTGATTCAAGATTTAGTTTTTATTTTATACTAAAATGGTACATTCTTCGAAAAGAAGAAAAAATAAAATAATATGGATTATTTCACTTATTATACTGACCAATAAGAAACACCACGTGACTTATTTAAACAATTGGTTATTTTTCACCTCGTTTTGTTGCTATGCGATACTGACCCACTCCACAATCCTGGTAGTTTGAATTATCAGTGTCAAATATTTAACATTTGTACAGGGTTATTCATTATATATATTTATTTCTGTTATTATTGGAAATTAAAAAAAAGTTTCGTATAAAAGTTGTAGGGTTGTATATATATATATATATATATATTTTTTTTCTAAATGCAATTAAAAAACAATTGCTTGCATAGGTCGCGTGATATAACAATGAAGGTTGTTTTTTAAATCAAAATGGAAGGTTGTTTTTTAAGTGTTTCTTTTAGATTTTTTTCCCTGATTTCAAATATTGAGCTTTTGACAACACCTTCTATGAATCCATACAAAGAACCGCGGAAAAAAGGGGAATACAGACCCCAACAAATCAAATCAAATCAAATGGATACAATCCACAAATATGGGGAACGAGTCGGCCACCATGACTGCAACTAGGGGATGTCCACAAGGTGGGGTGTTATTGTTGTAGAACTCTCCAAAATCGTCCTAAGTTGAAGACAGAATCAAAATTCGACTTAGGCAAAAAATTTCATTTGAAGACATTTTTAAGAGTCTGCGGAGGCACAGATCAGTCCATAAAGACCGTTTTGGGTCCTATAAGGCGTTGGAAATGACCAGGTGAAAATTCGAAGAAACACCGAATTTTCACTTAGGAAAAATGTTTTTGGTTCAGGATGTGAGAGCAAAAGTATATAATGACAAAGATTTATGAATAATATACTTTTTCAAAGGTACCACAAATTGGACTTTGAAAAATAATATTTTTGAAAGGGCGTCGAAATTTGGCTCAAGAATCGATTTATTGAAAGCGCCAAAATTTCACTTGCAGACTAATTTTTCAAAACTGCGTCGAAATTTGGCTTGAAAATCGATTTTTCAAAAGTACGCCAAAATTTCACCCGCAGATTAATTTTTCAAAACTACCTTGAAATTTGGCTTGAAAATCGATTTTTCAAAAGTACGCCAAAATTTCACCCGCAGATTAATTTTTCAAAACTACCTTAAAATTTGGCTTGAAAATTGATTTTTCAAAAGTATGCCGAAATTGGTCTTAAAATAAATTTTTCAAAAGTATCACAAAGTCAGTTTAAAAAGTACCACGAAAATATACTTTAAAATATTTTTTATTTTTTATTCCTCCACCAAAGACATTGACCTTTGATGTACGGTCATTGAAAGCCCAATTCTAAAGTATGAGCATAAAATTCTAGCGATGCACTGCATCCAAAAAGCCAAAATAGAAG
The DNA here is from genome assembly GCA_936432065.2 of Rutpela maculata. Taxonomy (NCBI): domain Eukaryota; kingdom Metazoa; phylum Arthropoda; class Insecta; order Coleoptera; family Cerambycidae; genus Rutpela; species Rutpela maculata. Next base: position 2,325,570 of record OW386291.2, on the reverse strand, counting down.
ATTTTGACAAAGCCAGCGTAGTGCCGATAAGCAAAAATTGATAAAAATCAATGCACATGCACAAGGCCGGTTTCTCACATAGAAAGAGTTTGCATTGACTCAGCGGCTCGCAATTTGGTCAAGCGGGTTGAGTGGTCCAGACAAAGCAATGGTAGGAAAGCCAATAGCAGGGCTTTCCAAATGACAAAGTTACAGAGGAAAACGCCTTGTGCATAAAAAACCAAAAATTCAATTTTGCCTAAAAGTCGCTCGAAGGTGGGTTGCTGCCAAATCGATAATATTGAACAACTGCATAGGAGCAAGTAAATCGTGGACTGATTGAACGCTGTAAAACTTATGCAGTTATAAGTCCTCACGAATGTGTTTGAGTACGTGAATCTCCACGATACAAGAACTTTAAAGCTAAGTAGTCTCTAGCGAAACTAAATTCATTTAGTAAAACTTTTTTAAGTTAATATCAGTCAGCCGTAATTATGAAATTAAAATAGTCTCAGACTTCTCTAAAAAGCTCTTATTTTGATTCTGAGAAGGTATGCATGAATCTTTTCTACCTAATCGATCGTTACCGTAAGCGCTCTCGCTTGTATGGTCTGAAAGCCATTACCTTGATTGGGGAAGGCACGATTCTTATCTTGAGAATTTTGTATAACCATTTCTGTAAAATAAACGGATTCTTTGAACTATTGTTTCTTAATTGATCTTGAGGCCTGTTGACGGTCTATAATCCCTGGAACATTCGTATCGAAAACCGGATGTGTCGAGTTAATTCACATTAACACTCGACCTTCTGGTTGCTTTACGGAGGTTCGATAGGGATTTTTTTATGCGTTTTTTGAGAAATCCCTGAGGGGTAGAATCCGTTATTAGCAGATCGAAACGTGGATACCACGTACAAAAATTAATCCCTCCGCAGAGAAATTCTTCGGTTGGGATTTTTTTATGCAAAAATTCAGGAAATTAAGCCTAAACTCCTAACGAGGGAATTCAGGTCCAGAGAGAGCGTCATTTCCGATCTGTGGTAGTGCAGCCTTGGTCCATTATCCGGCTATCGAAGTGCATCTTATCTCGAACCCGCCTGGGAGGTAGAAGAACGGGGTAATACGCGACTGGCGCCCCCTGAGAAATAAATTGGAGTCGCGTCATTTTGACGCCCGGTAGTGCGTTCTTCTTCAAGAACATGGGCATAGCAGAAGATGACAAATGCAGATATTGCGAAGCTGCAACTGAGACTGCGGAACATATACTTTGTGAATGCAAAGTATTAATCCGTATTAGGTTAAAGTACCTAGAACAGGCGGAATTAACCCCTGAAGACATAGGGAAATTATCCCCCAGGAAAATCACAAGCTTTGCAAAAAGTCTTGGAATATTGAGCAACAACTATATTTGTAGGGTAATTCACAAAAGAACTTTTAGGTCGAGATGAAGAAATGCCAACTCAAGGCCAAGCGACCCCAAACAATCTACAGTCAAGTTATATGGAAAATATAAAACTAGCCCTTAGAATGTTATGAAACATTGAGATTTTAAGTTTGAGCAAGAAAAATTTCTGTCTGTCGGTCTTGTCTGTAACTTTTTGGCACACAATATTGCTTTGGAACGGTTCGTGATATTGACTTGAAATTTAGTACACCTATGTATTATAACTAGATTTGGAACTAAATTATATTGTGATGTTATTCTGTTGAGGGTTGGGGGGTAAATGAGGGGAATTAGGTAAAGCAAGCAAATAAGAATCCGTAGAATTGGGATTTAGTGTATGTAGGAGAAACCAACGTCTCAAAAAAATTTCTGGCATCAGCCACCTCCATTACCACCCTCACCCCAATATTAAAGGAGGTGAAAAAAATAGAATTGTGTGTACAAGAACCAAAGGCCTCAAAATTTGTTTTAACATCGCCCCCCTTCTACTGATGTGGCGTATCGTTTCATTGGTTATTGGGGTAAACCATTTCAAATATTATTAAAGTTCTTAACAATTATTTGCACATAGCGGAGTGCAAATATAGTATCAACATTTTTTTCATTGTAGAGACTTGGATAGGAAATTTGGGTGTTCTTTAAGTAGTGATTCTTTAATAAATCAGTTAAAACCTTGCTTAAGTTAATTGAGTTTTTTTTCAATAGAAACAAAAGAATAGAGACAGTTGCAAAAGAAAATTCTGCCTAACGCGAAACAAAACTTTTGCAGATTAACACATTGAGCCCTGGGTGGGTACTCTCACTCCAAATATTCCCCTGGTCCGCTAAGTACATGCGCTACCACGCAAGTATTCAAATCTCTATTAAGACGATAAACCCACGTTTACACGCTAAATGCTTAGGACCTGTACAAACCGATCCCGAAGGATGAGCAAATATTAGCGGGTTGTGGAAATCTTTACATATAAGTTCACACTTTCACTGTCAAGAATTGGTGACTAAGAAGTTAATTTATTTTGTATATGAACTTTTTACTCTAAGTAATGAATAAAACTATTTAATTTGTGGATTTATGAGACATAAAAAACAAGTTACACAGTATTGTATATTGCAGGTAGAACACATATACCTGGTTTTTGGGCATTTTCTTTGGACGATTTTCTTACCATCAACGTCTTTCATATGTTCATAGTGTTGGGTATAGCACTGGATGTAAGAAATGAATTTGTGAGGCACACATGAATAACTCACTGGTTCACGACCCTCCCAGACCGCGAAGTACTTACGCGTACCTCAAATTCAAATGTCAATAAAACGTAGAAGAAACGAGATATTTAGAAAAAAAATGGCGCCAGATGTATCTCTCCGAATGTATTAACGGTATTTATATGAAAAAAATGCCGGTCTGGGGGACCTTAAAATCGTTTATACACCGGGTCTCAACGTGTTAATGGAACGATTAAAGAAGGATTTCATCATTTTATTTTGTTTAGACGTGACCACCTCCAGTAAAATTTTTAGTGGGCTATATCTCCTTGAGGGATACAATTTGGTATAAAGGAAAATTGGGTTGAATCATATTTTAGCCTGATCTACATATAGTTGCTCAGTGTCCACTTACTTACATCACACCTTGTATATCCACTTTTAAATCTGAATTTCATTTTTATTATTGATAAAACATGTTTGACCTGATTGCTTAATAAAATGAAAGTAAACAGGATCTAATAAGGCGTAATCAACTATTTAAACAGCATTTATAGAACTCAAATATTGAAACAAGTGCTACAGATCAAGAAAAAATGAATGTACAGTAATTTGTTTTTTCTCCAACATAATTGCAGAAGAGATATGTTATTTTTGATCCAATATTTTTGGTAGTGTTAATATATTTTATTTTATATACAGGGTGGATCCTTAATAATAGGCCATAATTCACAATTCCCCCCAAAAATCCAAACTGGCCATCCAACCCACCTATCTTTAGTAAAATTTTCTGCTGAATCCGAAAATGATAAAAGAAAAGTTTGTTGTTTTAGAGACGTGACCCTACCTAACCTATCTTTAGTAAAATTTTGCGTTGAATCCGAAAATGATAAAAAAAATTCTGACGTATGGATTACCCCCCCCCCCCAAAAAAAAAAGTTGTTTTGGAGGCATGACCCTACCTATTTTTAGTAAAATTTTAGGTGGGTTGGATGGCCAGTTTGGATTTTTTGAATTTTGGGGGGGGGGGGGGAATCGAAGGTGTATGGGAGGGAAATCCATACGTCAATATTTTTTTCTAACATTTTTTGATTCAGCGGAAAATTTTACTAGAGGAGCAGTCTAAAACAACAATTTTTTTTGTCGGCCTATGTAATTTTTTACCTATTAAATAAATTTCTCCTACGCAAAGATAGTTCCGCTTAAAGTTTTATATTATACAAATTACAATATTCATAGGTTAAAACTGCTGTTTAAGGAATCACTACTTTCACATCCAAATTTCCAATGGAGGTGGCCAAAAAAATTTTCAGGCCTTTGGTTCTTGTACACATACTAAATCACAATGTTACTTTTTTACCTCCTTTAATAATGGAGTGTGGAGTGGGGGTGGCATGCAGGGGGGACGGCTGATATCAAAACAAATTTTGAGACCTTTGGTTCTTGACTAAACCTTCAATAAATCACAATTTTATTTTTTCACCCCCATTTCTAATGGGGTGCGGGTGATAGTGGGGGGTGGATGATACCAAAAAAATGTTGAGATAGTTTTTCGTACATACGCTAAATCCCACTTTTATGGACTCTCACTTGCTTGCTTTACCTAATTTCCCTCATTTACCCCCCAACCCTTTAACCGAATAAGATCAAAATATAATTTAGTTCCATATCTTGCTGTAATACGGTGTACCAAATTTCAAGTCAATATCATAAACCGTTCCAGAGTAATCGTGCGCACAAAAATAGTTACAGACAGATAGACAGATTTTTTTTTGCCGAAACTTAAAAATCTCGATGTTTCATGACATTTTAAACCCATTTGAGCAAAAATTTACGATTACCATATTTCCACGATGTAGAAGTGAAAATATACAGAGATTTTCACAAAGCTTAAGCTTATTAGAGAATATTATTTAGGTATTAAGCAAATCACAACTTTCAAACTTTTTTTATTGGAGAACCAATCAAAACAACTACTCTTCTAGTTATTACTGACGAAGTATTGAATTACATAATAGGATTCCTAGATTTTAAAGCAAAAAAATATATTGAAAATACGTCATTCACACTTTTTTTATTTAATATAAAATTATCTACTTTCTTATATTAACAAAATAGCATAGTCCAGCCCTGTCCAGTCTTTAATCTGTTATTAAATGACATACCTATTTAAGCAATGATTTATTAACAGGTTTTAAAGCTGTAAAATTATTTATCAATGTAATGTTTAAGATCCAGTGAAAAATGCAATAAAAAAAGTTATGTTTATGCAAATATCTTAGAATTTTTGTATGAACCTGTTTTAGAATGTTTATTAATGAATTAACCTTTTATTATTTTATATGAAGTAGGCCATGGTAGTTTATAAACGTTTTTGAGTGAATCCTCTTATGGGTATTTGTAGGTTATAGGAAGGCTATCTCCAAACTGGAAAACAATGTATTATTATAAAATATCTCACGATGCTAGAACAACTTTTTTACACGAGATATGTTGTATTTAGTACCTACATAGTACTTCATCTAGATCAAATAACATATGGACAGGCTGATAGACATTTGGAAAATGGTCAGAATAAGATCTGGATGAGAGGATGTTGTTATACTTTTTAAATTATTTAAGAATACCTATTCTACAGGGTGATCCAAATTGTATAGCATTTGCTGATTTTGTGTATTCTACAGCCTGCAAAAAACCTTTAGCACATCATTTTTTAGCTACTTTTTACATCTACATCGTGGAAGGTAAAAAAATATATATATTTCTTTAGTTCAAATAGGTTTAGAATGACATGAAACTCGAGATTTTAAGTGTGACCAAAAAAAAAATCTGTATGTCGGTTGGTCTGCCCATAACTTTTCTTTATGCACACGATTACTCTGGAACGATTTTTTATGATACTGACTTGAAATTGACCTATTTCATGTTAGAAAGTTTGGTAAAAAGTGTCATGGCGAAAACTAGATTGGTATCACTAAAAGTTGTTAAAAGTCACTGTACGTCCCAACCAGCAAATTTGTTTTATAATGTCAATGTTATACGATTATTTTGTTTTATTATTATTTTATTAATGCTTCTAAAATGCTAATTGATTATATTAGAGTTTCAGAAAACACTATCTAGTTACCTGCAACTGAACTTTATCATCAAAACATTTTTACAGCGAAATTATAAAATATCTCATAAAGCAGTCAAGAAATTATTTTAGAAACATTTCTGTGACTAAGCTATAAACCATTTTAGCTTATAAAACTAAATAATTTTATAGCGCCTTTTTAGTAACGTTCTGCAGTATTTTCAGCAAAATTATTTTATAAACGAGCAAATATTATTTTCAAGGAATTATCTGCTACCCCTTGCTGTATTCTACACAAAACCTCATGAGATCCTTTTTTAAATATAATGTGACAATTATTATTACTAATAATAATAATCTCCATTCATTATTATTTATTTTTTTGTAATAATAATAATCTCCATTCATTGTTATTTATTTTTATTCACACGTAATTTCCACTTTTCATTCCCAACATTCTTCAAATATTTTTCAAATAGTCCCCGTCGTTGATCCTGGGCAAGGCAGAGAGCGGAGCACAACCCTATATTTTACATAAACTTAAATATGTATATACAAAAAACACCACATTGCCTGCGCCGATGTGAATAGTAGCGACAAAATACGCTGATCTCCCGTGACATACGTGAAATCGAAAAATCCTGATTTTGTCAACTCTTTGTGGTCCAGTTTAAAAACGGGAGCTTTTTGGACGCCAATGTTACTAAAAATTTTATAGGGATGATGACTCGACGTCATATCAAAAATTCGGCCAATTTGACGGAAGCCGTTTTTTCCCTATAATGTGTGTGGGGTCCTTTACGTAAAAAAAGTTTAGCCAATGTTTATGGGAGGAGATTTAATTTTATCTCCCCCCATAAACAATATTACACATAATATTCTTATAAATAAAATTCTTGCATATTCAGCTGAAAAAATTATTGCAAATCCTCCCCTTTCCTACAAAACATCTAGAAAATAATGTCACCTATAGTTTAATTATCTTAAAATGCTTGTTATTGACAGATAAGTATTTTATAGAGGGAAGCCATTTCATGAGATCAGCGTTCGGGGTCGTAAATATGACAAGACAGAAAAAGTTTAAAAATCACATTTTGATTAATATTTATGGCAGTTAATATATGCTAATTATAATGTTATGATGATTAAAACAAATTGGCGTTAAATTTCATTACAAAAAAATTTTTAAATCCATAATTTGTAACTTCGCCAAATTATTGGAGATCATTTTATACAGGAAATATATAATAGTATACGTAATATCTTATCTCCCTGGCAGCATGGATTTATAGAGAGGTCAACTACAAGTAACTTGGCTAGTTTTGCTGAATATACTGTTGGAATATTGGACACTAGAGGGCAGGTTGATGTTGTTTACACTGACATTCAAAAGACATTTGACCAAATCAACCATTATATTCTACTCCAAAAACTTGATAAAATCGGGCTTAGCTCAAGTCTCTTATTTGAGTTATTTGAGTCGTATTTTCTAAACAGAGAACACTACGTTTTTTACAACGGTTTCAAATCAAATATGTTTATATCCACATCGTGGGTCCCGCAAGGATCTAACCTAGGACCACTGTTGTTTTTGGTATTTATTGATGATCTGAAAATTTATTCTTCGATCTGCAGTATAAACGACTGTCATAACTTGCAAACTAATTTAAATAAGATAAATCATTGGTGTAATTTAAACAGACTTATTTTAAATGTTTCTAAATGTAAAATAGTAACTTTTACTCGGAAAAGTACACCAATAATATACGACTATAAAATAAATAATGATTCTCTTATAAGATGTACAGAGATTAAAGATTTAAGAATATACTTCGATTTGTCATTATTATTTTGTACACATGTTGATCAAATATGTAAGTCTGCTTCAAAAATGCTGGGATTCATAATACGCAATACTCAATCCTTTAATACTGTTGTTTTCCTAAAAGCACTATATTTTGCATACGTTCGGTCGAGATTGGAATATGGCGCATTAATCTGGCACCCAATCTATGAATGTCATAAAAATAGAGTTGAATCGATTCAACGTAAATTTGTCAAGTTTCTGTCCTACAGAGTTGACCAGACATATCCACCTCAGGGTGCTGATCACATTACATTGTTGAATAGATTTGACTTACTATCTCTTAATACTAGGAGAGTGAATATATCCCTAACATTCTTGTATAAGTTAATACATTCTCAAATTTATTGCCCCAATTTGTTGGGTGAAATTAATTTTACTGTACCAAGGCTTTCCTCGAGACAGTCAATTACATTTAAACCAAACATATGCATAACAAATATGATGCTAAGGTCCCCAATTAATATAATGTGTAAAAACTATAATAATTTAAGTAGCAACTGCGACATTAATTTTTCCAACCTTAAGTCTATTTTATATTGCAATAATATTGATAGATAATGATGTTCCATTCATAAGATCTCACTGTAAATCCTAATTTTTTTTCTGATCTGTCTTGTTTGTTAGTTTATGTAAAATTATGTCCTATGTTATTTATGATCTTACTTCTAAGTGTTTTATCCTGTAAGTGGTTTTTACTGTTGGATAATAAAGAATAAATAAATAAATAAATGTGAAATCAATTTTTATAAAATTCCAAAAATTATTAGAAACCTTCAGTAAACATGAGGTTCACTTCAAATTCATCAAAAACACATGGCATAATTCACAGTAAAATTTCCTTTGCATCAAAAATTGCAGGCTGTATGGGTAGCATGTCTCTAAAATAATTATTAAGTAAGTTCTTATCCACTATCCAGTAAAATCACTGAAATCTTGGTATATATAGAGATCAGCATATTATATGTTTGTAAGTGTATGTATGCGACTTTTTGAATACATTTAAGAAATCGTTTTAAATTATTGGTGTTTTATAGCAATAATAACAAACAGTGAAGTATATGCTTTATAATTAAATTAAATGAAGCTTCAATGAAATTGTTTTATAGTGGCGGTACTGAATTTTCTTAGAGCCTGCGGAAATGTTTATACAGTTAATTTGTAATAGGCTTTACAAAATATCAACAGTGACTGAATTATTTTATAAGACGGTACCAATTTTACATTTATAGCTGTCGTAATAACGTTTTTAAAGTGTTTCTGAGACTAATGTCGTTTTATAAAATTCATGTCTTAAACATTTCTGCAGTTTTTATAAAATACCAAATTGCTAGTTGGGATGTTGACCAACTCATCTAATTCCTATACTTTGTAAAAATACCTAACTTCTAAACTGACAACTGTGATAAAGTGGTAGATTGCATAGTTGTAATTTTTTTTAAATATAGTAAACTACAAAGCAAACTTATGAAGTTGGTTTCTAATCAGTTAAAGTAGACTCAATATTGTAGATAATGAAAACAATGTTATATTATTATAGTATGGATGTTTCATTTTTACAAAGCTTCTAAATTAGACGAGTTGGTCAACGTGTGCAGTGATTTTTAGTAATACCAATCTAGTTTTCGCCATGACACTTTTTACTAAACTTTCTAACGTTAATTTGGCACACCCATGTATTATGAGGTAAACGGATAAAGCAGGCGAGAGTCTTAAAATTTTTTTGGCATCAGGAACCAAAGGTCTCCATTTTGTTTACACTGGCCACCCCCACTACCACCCCCTTTAATAATGGTGGGGGTGGTAGTGGGGGTCTTGGATAGGAAATTTGTATGTGGAAGTAGTGATTCCTTAGACAGTGGTTTTTGTTCTTGCGTGCAGCAGATATCTGGTTTCGGATGCAATTTCGCAAAATGTGTCCTATGCATTTTTCCATGAGGTACAACAGTTATTGAACATTTTCTACCTTACCCTTCTATACCAGAAAACTTTCCATTGAATTTGGGCTACCCAGTACAGTCAATCTTATGTTTTGACTTAATTTTCCAATGTTCTGGTTCCGAAGTAGTCTTTGAATAATTTTATTTTTATTTTTTATACACCATACATACACGCCCATGAACCACCTTTCATTAAGAATTGAATGACAAAATTTCATTGATTCCAGCAGGTACTTTCACTTAACAATTATTTACTTGTAAGCTTTTGTTGACCTTTGTCATTATTGTGTATAATTGTGAATGTATAGAATGTGTATGAACCATAAAAAAAAAACTACTAATACTTCATTTAGTGATAGAATCAACATAGATGACAACACTGGTATGTAAAACATACTCCACTTATGTACGTGTAATTTGTCAATATGCAGATATAATTTTTTGTGTTCTAATTTTATAAGGACTTTGATATTGTGTCATTTGTTATTGACTCTGAATACTAAGTATTCAATAATGTAAAACCATTTCTTTGTTTATTCAGTAATTTTCAAATATTGCATATTGCATTCTTTATCTATTTATACTTATATAACGTTATAATTTATACATTGTGTGTGGGATATTAAAACAAAGAACGGGTTGTTGAGTTAATATAATCCATTATTATGATAAAATCATTGAAAACATTCCCTAGTTAATTTTAAAATGTGAGGATTCTAAGAGAAAATTCAAATATAGGTAGGTATCTAACTTTTATTTTGGCACAGATTTGGTTTGAAACTTTTGCAAATAAATTAAATTTTCTGCATCAATGTATGTATATAGAACTTATGTAAAGCAAGTTATATTATTTAAAAAAAAACTAGGATTTTTTATACTCTGTATGGTAAGATTTTAAATGTTTTATTTTATTAATTATTAAACTATGGTAAACATAAAATAAAACAAACTGCTGAATCAGAGATTATTTCTCTGTTAAGAATATTATTAGTATTATTTGATTTAAACTTACCATTTTTGCAGAAATTAGTGAAAATTTGAATTAAGAAGCCAAATATCTACCAACTTAACTTTACTTCAGTATGAAAATTAGACACCTTATCTAAAATTAGGTAAGATTACAAATGAATGCTCTATACTGGGATAAAATCATTTTAAAATCACTTTAGTGATAAGTTCCCCTCCACCCACTACACGCAACAGATTAACTGAATTTTTAAACTCTGAAAGAACTTATTATTATTTGTTGCAGTTAATAATTATAACAGAGATGATATTTGTGTATGACGTACAGAAATGTTTAATTTTCAAAATAATTAAGTAAATTGTAGAATATTTTCCACCGGTTTAACCTATTACTATATAATTTAAATTTTTTTAATTTGTTTTGTACAAACTTTTACCTGTAGCTTCACTTAGGTTAATGTTGGTTTTAACAACATGCTTGTTAGAATAATAATAATCATTAAACATAACATTTCAGGTAGGGATTACCATGATGAAAACTTTGGAGGTAATAAAAGATTAACTATAATCATAATCATCTTTATTGGTCTATTGGACTATTTACTAGATAAGACACGTCAAACATAAACATACCTAGAGTTTATAAGTCAAGCTCGAGTCATATCCAGTAAAACGCTTTCATAGTCTCTTGGTACCTATTTATATTACAAAATTTATTTTTTCTACAACTGTTAGTAGTATTTTAAACAACAAGTTTCGAAAAGAATCTTTTCACACGAGTGAGACAGTTTGATTGAACGAGCCAAAGGCGAGTTCCACAAGTCGAATGAGTGTGAAAAGATGTTTTCAAACGTGTTGTTTACAATATTTTTTCTACGACTGCAAGGAAAACAAACAATTTCATAAGTAAACTGATATTTATTTAACAAAACACTAAAAAATTTAAATTTAATGTAAAATTGGAGCAGTTAAACAAGTCTGTTGCTAAGCACCTGAATAGGCTACTTAAAAAAATACAAATAAAAGGTATCAGTTCTGTTTTCGCTAGGACTGTGTGAAAAACATGACAGTACTGTATTTTTTTGATTTTTGCACACATCGTGTGAAAAAAGTTTTTGAGTCATGGTTACTGTGTGTTATTTGCTGTTTTCAAAGGCAGTCGTAGAAAATAAACTGTACTGCTCTTTTCATTATTTTTGTATGTAAAACATATGTTTATGGTAATGGAAAAGGAGATAAAAATCACGAAAAAGTAACATTTCGCTCTAGCATATAGTCATAGCATATGTGTACATTGAAAATAATTGAGGTTGTCTCACAATCTTCTCTTTAAAAATGTCAAATTATAGATTTGTACTTTGACGTCTAAATTATTTCTGAAATTTATTTATTTTAATATGGAAATTGGGGATAGAAAAGATATTGTACGAAACTCATGCATAAAGTGTCTTTTTATTCAATGGTTTTATTATACATCTATGTATGTAATATGTATGTATGTTTGTATGTATGTATGTTTGTATGTATGTATGTATCAAATTTAGTGATTGAAATTGCACCCACTTCCTGTTATCTCATCGAGCTGAAATTTTGCACACAGATTTGGGTCTGATGACTACAATATAGTATATCTAAAATCCGAGACCGTGGCTTACCTTTTTCTTCACAACCCCTTTGACATGGGGTTTGACGAGGAGAATACGATAAGCTACGTGACATCATTATAAGCCCAATGTGGTGGATGCTCTAAGATGGCGGATTACCTTTTTCTTGACATGGGTATCAAATGAAATGGTCTGATGAGTAAAATACGATGAGCTACGTGACGTCATTCAAAATCCAGGATGACACCTCACCTTTTTTTTTCCATCATACATGGGTACCAAATGATTGGGTTTGACGAGTAGAATACAATAAGCTACGTGACGAAAACTAAAAAGTTAATAATGAACAAGTTCAAAAAAACTTTTTAAAAAACAGTGGTTTTGTTTTAAACCAAATTGCACTAAAAAGTAGAAAGTAATTTTTAACTCTGTAAATAGAAAACCATTGGACGCTCATAATACGTAAACGTAAATCAAACTGATTAGATGAAGTAACATTTTATGATCACCCAATGGTTTTCTATTTACAATATTAAAAATCATTTTTTACTTTTTAGTGCAATTTGGTTTTAAAATAATACCATTGTTTTTTTAAAAGTTTTTCATTCAACTTTCGTTTTTTTTTAATGGAATACCCTGTATATTTTTATATATTTGGATACAGGACAACATTTTGAGTATACTATGAGACTTCTGCGAATTTTTGAGTGGATGAGCATTTTTAAGACATTCGTCTAGAGTGCTTTGGAATACCAAAATTTGTTCTACGGCAGGTAAAGTCTAAGAGAAAAATATAATTTTTCGTTTAATTCCATTAATAACTATTTACGAAACCTCCAAAGTTGAACATAACACTTTTTTTACGAAAGCTTTTTTTTTCAAATGGGAGGCTCATACTGTTCAATAAATTAGGTATAGATTTTTTTCTGAATTTATTGATATCCATTACAAATCTATGCTGTGTTTTTCTATTTTGTTGAATTTATTTAAAAATAAAAATCACTTTCAAAATAATCTTTTTTGATCCTTATAGTTTGCACTAGTACTTATACCTATCAAGAAAAAATAGAGAACTAAAAGGCTATTATTCACAAAAAAGTAGATATTCACATTTCATTATTAGACATATGATTTTTTTCCATCGCACAATTATAAGTGTTAAATTCCTAGAAAATTCCTGGTGAACGGCATTTGAATTTTATAAATATTGTTCAAAATGAACCTCATCACAATCAATACATTTTCTTGTTCGCACAATTGTGTTACTCATTACATTCCTTAACATTTGTGGAGTGATACTATTAAAAGCTCTTCCTTATTCTCAATTCGAGATCTTCGATGGCCATAACGGGAGGTTTTTTTTTTTAATTATACACCATCTAACAGTACAAACCATTTACAAGATGGGAAACAACACATATTTAATATAGACTACACACCATAGATGAGTATAGTAACTAAAACTACAAATGGAATACAAAGAAAACTGAATAAGACTAAAATTAAAATTAAACTTAGTAAAACAAAAATAAGGTTAACATATAATTATGCATACGGCACATAAAAGAATATAATAAAATGGTAACTAACTATAGATAACGTCTCCTATTAAATAAAAATGTCAATATCATTCGGGTTGTTATTATAAGTAGAACAGATGTTATATATTGGTGAGTATTGTAAAACGTTAGTCCGGGTTCTAGGCAGATAAAAAGTTTGGTGATACCGCGAATTCACTCTTGGAGTGTGAAAATTTAGTTTATGGAGGATTTCGCAGCAATCAATTTTATGATGAATTACTTTCTTTAAGAAGTTAATGGCGTAGTTGTTACGTCTATCACTTAGGCTGCACATGGAAAACATTTCAAGCAAATTTCCTTGCGGAAAGCCAATAGGTGGATATGTATCATGAGATTTAAAGTTAAGATATTTAAGAAAACGACGTTGTACATTTTCTATTTTTGAGATGTGAATATTATAGCAGGACTGCCAAACAAGGGATGCATACTTTAACTTAGATCTCAGAAATGAAAAATATAGTAATTTTAGCATTGCAATATTTGAGAAATCGCGGCTGTTACGTATGATAAAACCAAATGTCTTATTTACGTCACATATTAATAATGTGATCATTAAGTTAGTTTTTTGTCGATAATTACACCAAGGTCTTTGAACGTAGACGGTCGCATTAATTGTTCGTTGTTTAGCACGTAATCGTAGGTAATCATAGAATCTCTATTTGAAAACGACATAATATTACACTTTTGCACATTTAATGAAAGTTTGTTTTTAACACACCAAGAACTAAGATTAGAAACGCTATTTTGCAATGTGATGCAGTCATTCAGATCAGTGATTCTATGTAAAAATTTTATATCGTCCACATACATTAAAAAGTGAACTCCTAGGGTATTACTTATGTCGTTGATAAAAATATTAAAAAGCAGCGGCCCAAGAACGGACCCCCGAGGAACACCTGAGGTTGAAACATAATCACAGGACTTAAAGCCATTGTACGCGACGTATTGTTGTCTTCAATTAAATATGATTTAAAAAAAGATATGAGCTGATCTGAAATGCCAAGAGAGTTTTGTAATAAGTAAGTTGTGGTTCAGCCTATCGAAGGCTTTCGTAAAGTCAAAGTATATTGCGTCTGTTTGAACTTGCATGTCGATGGATTCAGATATGTATTGCGTAGTACAAATAAGATTAGTGGTAGTAGAGTGGCCCTTCATAAATCCATGTTGTTGCGTGGAAATTATGTTTTTAACATGTGGGTAAATTGAATTATGTAGTAATATTTCGAAAGCTTTACCAAAATTACAGATTATAGTTATCGGTTGAAAGTTTCTTATATCATTTTTTTCACCCTGTTTGTATACCGGACAGACTTTGGAGTATTTCCAAATGTCAGAAAATGAACAACACTTAATAGACAGGTTAAATAAAATCATGAGTGGTTTCGCAAAGATATAAGCACAATCTTTCAATAAGAACCCGGGAATGCCATCAGGTCCCATGGTGAGCTTTGGTTTTATTTTTTTTAAAGCCTATAGTACTTCGTGTTCTGAAAAGGACACTATATTGATGCTACTGTTATTATTATCAGACTGATCTGTTAATGTGTCTTCCGGTTCTACAGGTGAAAATGATTGTTCGAAAAGATCAGCATAAGCATTTACAATATCTTGTGGGTTATTCAAATGATTGCCATTGTAATACATATCTTTAGGTATGTTAGTCACTCCTTTTTTGTTTTTTATGTGGGCCCAAAACTTATTTGGATCATTGTTTATATTATTTTCAACCTGAGCTGTATAATTTCTGAAAGCAGTTTTGATATCAAATTTAATTTTAGACCTCAATCTCACAAATTCACCAAGTGCAATGTTATCTCCCGTTCTTTTGTGCAGCCTCAAATATTTTTCTTTAGTTCTTATATCTTTGATAATTTCAGCATTAAACCACGGTGGGAATTTTCTATTATTTTTAGGACACACAGATTTAGGTTTTGTAGACCTGTCCCTTGATATAACCCCAAACAAAGAAGTCTGATGGGGTTAGATCGGGTGACCTTGCCGGCTACCTTATGAAACCCTGGTTTGAAATAAGTTGTGGGCCATAAGCTTCATTGAGATAATCCATAACAACGCGGTTGTTATGGGGCGGTGCTCCGTCTTGTTGGAAATACAACAGCCGGTATTATACTAGAGAAACTTGTTCAATTCTTGCCAAATTTGATTTTGTAAGAATTCGAGATAGCTTTGTCTTGTCAGCATACCTTGGAAGAATATTTATCCATTTATCCCAAATCTTTCTTGTCCAACTAATCTTTGATTTTGTTGATATCAATATCTTACTTTCTGCCGGTTGAACATCGCATTATTTGTGAAACGTGCTTCATCGGAAAAAAGGATGTTGAAGGTAAAATTATTATTTCTTTGAAACTTATTGATTAAACACTCGCAAAACACAATTCGTCTTACAGAATCTCCTTTGTACAAATGTTGATGCAGATTGTACTTTAATGAGCGGTAATTATGTTCTTCGAAATTCTCATTACTGTTCCCCTGTTTGATCCTAGTCCTTCCATTATATCTTTAACTGAGGTTGATTGACTGTGGCTGAAGGTTTTTAGTACATTGATCTCCAACTTTTCTTTTACAATGAATTCTTGATTTTGGACACGTGGTTCTCGCCACATTTTTCTCTCTAACTTCTTGAAATAATGACGAAACGGATGTTTTCTTTCAGGAAATCTCTGAGCATACATTTAACTTGCGAGAACAAAATTTTTCCAACAATCGCCATAAATTAATATGTCAGTTTTTTCATCATCGGTGTAATTCATGTTAAGAAATATCAATAATGGACACAAGTCTTTTGCTAACAATAATTGTTTACATTTGTCACCTTTCTTTTGTTTTATAATATTATATCAAATCGTAGTGCAAAGGCAACTACGTTAAAGTTCGATAAAAATTATATTGAAAGTAATTTTTTATTTTTAAATATATTAAATAAAATGGAAAAACAATTAGCATAGATTTGAAATGGATATCAATGAATTCAGAATAAAACCTATAATTTATTGAACACTATGAGCCACCACCTTCCCTTTGAAAAAAAAAAGTTTTCTATAAAAAAGTGATTTGTTCAATTTTGGAGAATTCGTAAATAGCTATTAGCAAAATTATACGAAAAATTATACTTTTCCCTTGGACTTCACCTGCTGTAGAACAAATTTTGGTATTCCAAAGCACTCTAAACGAATGCCTTAAAATGCTCTAATCGACTCAAAAATTCGCGAAACTCACATGGTATACTCAGAATGTTGTCGAATCCAAATTTCTAAAAAATATACAGGGTATTCCATTTAAAAATCGAAAGTTGCGGTCATTTCCGGGTAAACCGGAAATGGTCTTATGCCGTTTTTATGTCCAAAAATCCATTTTTACAGGTAGTTTATGCACCTCAAATTTCAAATGGATAAGTTAAAAAATAAAGAAAATGTAGGGGGGAGCCACTAGCCTGTGGCACCCGGTATAGTATGGAACAATAATACAATGGAACCCCTTAAAGTTGGGGCTCGTTGAATTTTTCTCGATGAGTACTCTGATCCTAGGTAGTATTCGGAGTCTAATGATGGAGTTGGACCAATGCAGAGGTTAAGACTTAACTAAAAATTTAAAAATAAAGTTAGATGTAAAAAACTTTTTAAAAACAAGCTTTTATTATTATTTAGGTGCAAGTGGTATGGGGTGGCTGGCACGAGAGCTCCTTTGAATGGGAATAAGTCTTTCGGCTGGTGTCTATTACAATCGAAACTTAGCGTTTTGTGGCAATACATAGTTATTGTACTTAACGCGGCCAGGCTTGTAACTCGTAATTCAGCGCTCGGCGGGGCATTAGTCCGGAGAATAGCTGTTGGTTGCAGTCTGGTTTCTTATTCCTTATATATTTAAGGAAACATATAGAGGAGTTCGACAAAATATTTCACTAGTAAAGAAAAAAATAAATTATGTTGAATTAATTGTCTTAAAAGCTTGCCGCGTGAATAGAAAAAAAAAATACTACTTATTTAGGTAGTTACAATCTCTGTCAAACAAAATTAATGCCTGCATGAGCTTCTCGCGCGCGACAAGTTTTTAAGACAACTAAATCAACAAAATTTATTTTTTTCGTTTTAGTACACCGAAAGAATAGTAAAAGCTTTTTTTAAAACTTTTTTACATATAATTTTTGTTCACTCGTTTTGCCATTCGTGAAATAAAGTCCTACTTTATGCACTTGTTGCATAAATAACTATGTTATGTAATACAGAAGAACGGAGAAAAGGCTTTTGTTTCAGTTAATTCAAGACCACATATGTAATAATTCATTTTTTCTCTTCTGCCAATGATCATTTGCTAAATTTATTTTGGGTAGAATAATTATTAATGGTTTAATAAATAGAATAATTAGTTGTACACGAATGTTTTTGAACTTTTATCTGGCATATTCAAAATTAAAGTACCACAATACGAGTTATGCACATCAAAACTGTACTTATTTAGTCCACATGTTCAATAAAATGTCTGTAAATTTTATCAAATTTAATTAATTCATAATCAAAATAGATCATGCCATAGCCTTAACCTAGTAAACATCCAAATTACTTGTCTTATTTCATTCTCATTAGTGGGCTAGATTTTACACTTGGCTCAATTGATGTAAAGCCAACAATAATAGAATGTTAAACATATTAATCTGTAAGTAAATAAGACAGATGTAATTATTTATTTATTCTTAAATTATATCAAAATTTACAAATCATGTAACAATAATTTGATTATTGATTAAGCAATGAGACAAAATGACAAAAGTTTTACAAACTAATTAGTAACTAATTTTATTAAGTAAACGGTGATGTGATAATGGGTTGACGATATAAACTGATAATTTTTGGTACTTTCAAATAACAACATATGGAATGGCAATGTTAAAATATATAGTTTATCATTATATTACTATATATATGGCATGTCCTTATTTGTATCTAAATAAAATGTATAGATGTAATATTAGGTCACAGTCCCTACAGATAACACATGTTTTTAAATAACAATTCAATCCCCATTGTCATAAAATGGATTTGAGCCTTTATGAGATTACTTTATCTACACAATCACTATTATGAATGTCAATAATAGTTACAACAACAGGTAGATTATAAAGAGGTCAATAAAATGTTTACTTGTTAAATTGAAGTAATAAATCGATGCTTGGGTGAAATAACTGGTGTTAAGCAGCAACGTACTCATGAGCATTACAAACATTGCAACAGTTCCTATAAATTCTTCAATAAACATTTTTAGAAAAACGTCTATTAAAGAAATCTTTAGTGGTGTAGTTTTTCACGGATGTCCTACATTTGAGAAATTTTTGATGTGTAGATCCACCAATATTTTTGCATCGATATTGCTCAATACCTAGCATGAGCCTAATATTATTTCTAAAAAATTTCAAAATAAATGTGTAATATAAATTAATACATTAGAAAGTCCTCCACCGAATAAAATGCATTGGAAATAAGAAATACATTTAACTTTGCCAGGAATTTTTTTATGCTATAGAAAGAAGAAAGAAAGAAAGAAAGATTTATTGGTGCTAAAAAAACAGAGATTACACAAGTCAAGAAAAGTTTACAGTACACATTACTTAATGCAACGAATCACACTACTTGTAAAACAAATTAATTATGACTAGATCATAAATATTTATCAAAATTATAAAAATTGTATTAAAACCTATCTTATGATGAAAAAGTCTGATGTATGTATAAAATTGCTATTCTACAATTTTGGAATAAAAACTATGTAATTAAAATTGACTAATCGGAAGATCCACTTTTACAACAAATATGACAATAATTAACTTAGTTATACATATAAGATCACAACAAACACGATATGCTGTAGATACATATTAATATTTTAAATGGTTACAAATAATTGCCAACAAATAAAATCCTTGTTTTCAATCCTTTAAGTGTATATCTTTAATTGACAAAGGGAAATTAAAAAACAAACATGTGCATGTATGTGCTAAGGTACCAGATTTACCATATCTGTAAAATCATTATTACAAAAATCTTCCATAGAGTAAAAACACTTAGATATAAAATATTTTTTTACTACATTTTTAAAACTTTTAGAAGGCAACAGTTTCACGGGGGATGGTAGCAGGTTAAACAACTTAGGACCAAAGTAAGATATTCCCGATTTAGATTTGTTTATTCTGTGAAAGTCGATATAAATGTTTGTCTTATGTCTTGTGTCATACGAGTGAATTTCATCATGGGTAACATAACTTGGTAGATTATCTCTAACGAACATGAGGCACTGTAAGATATATAGTGAGGGTACTGTGAGAATTTTAAGTTCAATATACGCTGGTGTACAATCTTCCCTATACTCAAGCTTGTTTATAATTCGTATTGCCTTCCTCTGTAACCCAAATACGCGTTTCATGCTTGGAGCATGGCCCCAAGCATGAATAGCATATGCTATCTTTGACTGAACAATTGCATGGTAAGTTATTAGAAGTACTTGCCTGGACACTATTGAGGACAGATTTCTAATTGCAAAGATACTAGAAGTTAACTTATTACATAATTTGTCAATGTGAATATTCCATGACAGCTTAGGGTCTATCTGTACCCCAAGAAATTTTACTGACTCTGAGTTATTTTTTAGGTTCATATTACGTAAGCTAAAAAGCATGGTTTCTGTTTTGGTAGCATTTAAGCTTAGTCGATTTGCGACGAACCAGGCAGTGACCTCTGACTGCGTTTCCTCCATGACTAACTGGAGCGCATTACAGTTTTCGTCTCTATTTACCGCAGTTGTGTCATCAGCGAAGAGGATAAAGTCAGCTCTGGGGCCAGCATATACCAAATCGTTGATATAGATGAGGAATAGTACTGGTCCCAGTACCGACCCCTGTGGTACTCCGAATTCTACTGTTCTCATTTGGGAGCGACTATTACCGGTTTCAACCAATTGCATGCGGTCTGTTAAGTAAGACTGTATTAATTTCAAACTCGATTCAGAAAATTTGTAATAACTAAGTTTTTTTATAAGTATACTAGAGGAAACACAGTCAAAAGCCTTGCTTAAGTCGCAAAACAAAGCCCCTGTGTGGACACCAGTCTCAAATCCAATGTTTATAACTTCAACTAATTTGTTGATTGCCATTGTGGTTGAACGTGCATTGCGAAAACCATACTGATTTGCATTAAACAAACTATTACTTTCAAAAAAAAGACATATTCTGGATTTTAAGGCCTTTTCAAAGACTTTTGCTATAATTGGAATAATTGAAATTGGTCGGTAGTTATCTAGCAAGTTTATAGGACCTTTTTTGTGTATAGGCACAACACGGGAAATTTTAAAAACTTTTGGGAAAACAGAAAGTTTTAAACATAAATTGAGTAATTTTGTAAGAGGAATAACAATGATATTGGCTATCCTTTTGAGTATCTTAGTGTTAAGATTATAAAAATCTTTGCTATTTTTATTTTTTAAATTGAAAATTATGTCTCTAACTTCAATGAAAGTTAACTCACCGAAATTAAAGTCAGGTTGGCCTGCTTGATGTGTTGTCTTATCATTGTTATGTAGAAATTCTTCTGCGGTAAAATCACTATTAGGGAGCTCATCAATGATATTCTTAGCAATTTCTGCAAAGAAATTGTTGAAATCATCTGGACTTATGTTAGTGTCGCTGTTTAAATTTTTTGGCTGCGAGATCGTATTTTCTCGTACCACTTGCCAGATTGCACTAGATTTGTTAGTATGAGATTTAATGTATGTATCATTAGCATTACGTTTAGCATTTGCAATTGCAATGTTATATTTTTTCCTGTATTTTTGCATAGTTTGTTTAAGTTCAGGCGAGTTTGTAGCTTTTACTGTTTCTTGCATAAAATGTAACGTGTTCCTTCGTGAACCAGGTCACCCTGAGTGTGCCTTTTTGTTTGAATTTTTTCTCTGGAAAGGCGAGCTCTACTGCATTGCATAAGAAGGTTATAAACATTTCTGATTTCACCTCAATATTTATGTTTGGATCGTCCACAAAGTCCCAACATACGTTTTCTACAAGACTATTTAAGAAAAATAGACCCTCATCTGTTACAGGTCTACAATTAAAATTTGTGGTACTCTCAGTATTAGTACTATTGACAGGAAAATTTATTGTAATCGCCATATGGTCTGATAAATGAGTGTCAATTACAGAAGTTTGAAAAGTACTTTCTGAGTTGATTAAGAAGTTGTCCAGGCAAGAATCCCCTCTGGTATTTGCATCTATTGTTACAGATAAACCATACGTTTTTATTAGATCAGTAAAGATGACAGTATGATTGTTATTTTTATTGTTAAAGTTTATATTAAAGTCCCCATTTATAACGACAGTGTATTGTTTGTATAGTCGAGTAAACTCTAAGCTGACGTGTCCAAAGGTCGCTTCATCATATAAACTAAGAGAATAAGACATACACAACTAGTTCATCTCTATGTCACTCCGATAGCTTTATGCTCATTGCATATCATATCGTACGTCGTGTTACCAACTCATACATACGCCACCTTAGAGTTTACCGGACTATAACAACAGGGCCCATATGGATTAGATTTGTATAATTCAAATCTGTGTATGTAACGAATTAAAGTTGGATACATTATTTTTTAGCTATTTCCAAATTTCAAAAATATATAAACATGGTAGAGTAAATATTTTTTGTTGCTTGAATGTCATTTTACAAGATTCCCTGTATTTAATTCTGAACATACAACTTATGGCCCTTTTTTGTAACACAAACACTCTATTTGCATTACCCCACATAGTAATCTCATATCGGAGACGTGATTCAATGTTAGAAAAATAAAAAGTTTTTACTGTACTTATGTTTGTAATGGTTCGTAATCTTTTCAAAGCGAATCAGCTACTTGCACATAGATAAGTGACATGAGTTTTCCAATCTAGAAATTGATCTATATTAATATCTAATATTCTGAATGACATCACCTGTTAAATCGATTTCCCATCATTTTTCACATATAACCCTTGATGTGCAACGTGATCCTTCAGGATGAAACTCCAAAACAAAAGTTTTATTTGGATTCAACACAAGTTTTTTATTTATGAAATACTCCGAAATGGAGAGTAAGTTAGTATTCAATAAGTGAATTGCATCAGTTAAGGCTTTACCATTAGCAATTATTGAGATATCATCTGCAAAAGCGCAAAAGAATATAGACAGGTAATTATCTAAATCATTTGTGTATGAAATAAACAGAAGAGGGCCCAGCATACTTCCTTGGGGAACTCCATTGACCGCATCCAATTCCTTAGATCTTACACCAAAAAATCAACAAATTATTTACGGTTACCTAAATATAATATTAAAAGTTTGTTACATGTTCCTTGCTGACCATAACGTTCTATATTTTTTAAAAGGATACTATGATCAACAGTCAAAGGCTTTGGACAGGTCAATAATTAAAGCTATAACTTTATTTCCTTGGTCTAGATTTTTATACACAAAATCTAGAATATTTGTAAGTGCTGTCCGCAAGTTGTCTCGAACATTGTTCGATTATTTTTACAGAATAGTCATCTGACCCAACCGAATTTGTTAATTTTAAGTTATTTTATAACATCAATTGTCTCATGGAGAGTGACAGATTCTAGACAAATTAAGTCATCAGAGACAGGTAATAAATTGTTTGTGAAGGTATTAATCTTTTTGCTTAGAAACTAAAGTTTTGGGTGAATTAATAAAAAGGTTGTTAAATTCATTAGAAATTATTTTTTTATCTGTGATGGTCTCATTTTTATTTCCATTTCCAAGTTACGGTGCATGTTTGGCTCATTTTTAGTACAACTGTTTATTATTTTCCATACAGTTCTAGTCTTGTTTGCTGAGTTTATAATAATGTCAAAATACATCTTTTTTGCTTGTCTTATGACTCCATTATACACTTTTCTATATGATTTATAATAGTCTTTAAAGATACGATTTTGTTTTTGCATTTTAGTAACTCTTTAAACCATACAGATGATATCCTAATGTCATTTGTTGTTGTTAATTTGTGTCACAGAGAGGTCGAAAGTTGATAAAATCACTTTTTCGAAATTACTCAAAATTTTCAAATAAAACTATATCACTTTCATACTACAGCTAAATGTAATTTTTCATTGCCAATTTAATAGATCAGGAGCCCGCCGACCACTAATTGTGTCTCGTAATTTTACGCCCAAAATGTGTGAATTGTTGTTAATTTGGGATAGTAGAGCACAGAAATGTTCATGCCAGCCCTTTTTTTTTTGATACAGGGTATAAGGCAGGCCCCCAAATGTGTAAAAAATATGACTTGTAAAAGTAAGAAAAAACAACCACAAAAAAATCATAGGTTTACGCATGGGGGTTGGAGGAATTTCTTAATTTACCTCTAAAAATCATGAATCCACACTCCCATTCATTTTGCGTGGTACGTTCGCCCAATTTTGAAAAAGTCAGGTAAAAAAAAAGATAAGTTTATGAATGGCAATCATAGTACGGAAAACGAAGACAGAAAAATCCCCCAATTCGGAAATAAATAGTGCTCAACGGATTATTATTTTAAGTTGTAGGAGTAACATAAAATAAAATGCGAATAGCTGGAAAGACTGTGTATTGTGGGAGGTTATGCTTAACAAGTAGAAAATTTCATAATATTACAAGTATTTACAAGGCCATATTAAGTAATTGGTCGAGTTCATCGTCAAGATCATCATCATCGTCGTCGCCGTTGATGGTGACGATTGGAGTTAAAAAAAAAAATGTGGCACAATCTTGTCTAAGCACAATACAAAACATAAGTTAATGTAAACAAGCATACAAAGAACGAATTATTGTTTGCAGATTCAGCAATGGCTGTATGGGGATCAGCAGTGGCTGTATGAAGATCAGCATCAGGAGCCAACTGCTTAGCGATGGATAAGGGGGTCGGATGGCTTCTTGTCACAAGCACGGACCCAGTTGCGCCAGAATCCGTCCTAAATAACACATTTTGCGGGGGCCGTTGCGGGTGCCGCAAAGCAGGCATACCCTGCTCGCTTGTGTGCAGCATTTGCCGCGCTTCGTGTACCAACGGCCCTTCAATCGTCAGCATCAACGGCGACGACGATGATGATGAACTCGACCAATTATTTAATATGGCCTTGTAAATACTCGTAATATTATAAAATTTTCTACTTGTTAAGCATTACCTCCCACAATACACAGTTTTTCCAGCTATTCGCATTTTCAAACTCACGTATACCCTTAACTACTGCCCTTAGCGAAAAAAGGGATAAAATCGTTTTTGTAGACAATTTAATTTATTTTCATTTTGTATAGAATGACCTTTTCGCTAGGATGCTTAGTTTTCGAGATAATAACGAAAAACCTACAAACCGACTCTTTCCACCCCCCTCCCGCCTAACGCACGAGGCCCACGGCTGGGGACTTTTGGTATGTTACTTCTAAGAGTCAACCCTACAACTTAAAATAATAAATATGAACTTACTGAGTGTGAAAGTAAACTCCTATACGCCATCAATTCTCGTGAAAGCCAAGACCTATGCCCCACTTTTTTAAGATGGCGAATGTATTTTCGTATTCAGGTGGTTCATACTTACCAAGTTTCCGACTGCCAGTCGTAAAATTTATGACATTCATTGAATTACACAAGTAAACAGTTATGCGGTAGGATATTCTCGTATGCCATCAATTATCGTGAATGGCAAAGCTGTGGTGGAACCATGTTCCTGACTGCCATTCATAAACTTATCATTTTTTTACCTGAATTTTTTTTTCAAAATTGATTTGATTGATTCATGATTTTTGGGGGTAAATTAAGAAATCCCTTCAACTCCTATACGTAAAGCTATGACTTTTTGTGCCTGTTTTTTTATTTTTACAAGTCATATTTCTTACATATTTGGGGGCCTGCCCTACGCTCCTGTACCAAAAATGGGGCTGGGAAATAACATTTCTGTGCTCTAATACCCCAAATTAACAACAATTCACACATTTTGGGCCCAAATTTATGACACACAATTAATGGGCGGCGGGCTCCTGGTCTATAACGATGTATCGCAACACATCCTTTAAGTCAATTTCTGGTTGGTCACGGGAAATTAGATTGAGAATTAAAATTGGCTGAAAAAATCAAAATGGCGGAAAGAGTCATGAAATTTGCACAGTCACATGTAGAATGACCTATTGATTTCAAAAATAAACTAATATACTAATAATATATACTATACTTTACTAATATACTAATATATGGTACACTTCTGTTCAATAAAATCCCGTACACTTGAAAAATCAAGTAATCCAATTTTTACTAATATTAAGCGATGTGAATCAGTCTTTTTGGAATTTAGTTTTTTTTATTATCATATAGGTTATAAAAAAGTGACATTGATTCTGAAATGTCATAAGTAAGGTATTTGTTGGAAAAATGTTAATGATTTAATGATTTCGATTTATAACAAATGTAAAAATTGACGTTGAAAAATTCACAGATACGACTGCACGTAATTGCGATTGAATTTACTGTGTAAATAATGTAACTTAACATTTTGTACATATGTCCGTCATTACAAGACTGAAAAACTTTTTCATCGGTAAACACAACATTGTTCCAAAACTCCAACAGGCGATAAACACAATTTAAAAAAGTCATATGTGGGCTTGCTTCTGTTCTTCTATTAATATGGTCTTCTTGGCACTTGTACAGTTTTTTATTTCCGATTTTCCTATCCTTCGGCTAGCTGTTGACCTCGATGCTGGAAAATTTGTCATGAACACAGCATCTCCTGCTGTTTGAAACAGATTTTTCCTCAAATAGCCAAGGAGTGCTTCATCTTGAACGAGATTTGAACTTCTCGATCGGCCTGAACTCTCTTTCCTCTTTACGCTACCTTCCTCCTCCCACTTTTCTTCACACTCATAGCGATATTTTCATTCAAGTGATAATGGTTAGCAACTGCTCTAATAGACCTCTTCAATTTTAGAGAGAATTAGAATTTTTCATGTTCAGTTAATTTCGGCATTTCGAAAATATAACACTGACACTGACAAATAAATAAAGAATGATTTAATATAGCGAAAAATACGGGATTTTATTGCACAGAAGTGTAGATACTATAATAAAATGTACTAATATATTTTCAGGTTGGGCGTAGCTCGTCTTCTGGCATCGGTGATGAGTCTTGATAGCGAAAATAGGCCAACATTAAATAAATCCAAAAAAAAAAAAATACAGAGTGCTCTATTTCAAAATCAGTAGTAGGGGACACTTCCGGTGAAACCAGAAGTCGTAAAAATTTGATAGATAGATAAAAAATGTTGTTTTGGTAACATGTGACACATACCTACTTTCATCCCGATTCATTAAAAAATTTAACAGAAATGACGGCCGGAAAGTGATCTCGTTGACTCCTGGTATAACGAAAGGGTGAAGGCTTGGATAGATATGGACTATAAATAAATTTATATCTATGTATGTCAATAAATAATAAAATATATTCCTTTGTATTAATTTAGAATTATTCACATATCAACAGCTTAAGTTTCTAAAAAAGTTTATACAGTTAAAGATACATAATAATATTTGCTAATTTCTAGTTGAGTTATATTTACAATATTTAAACTTAGAATAAAACTAAGAACAGAAAAAATTATGTAAGGCAAGCTAAGGTAATTGTAAAAATTAAATAATGACTATTTTGACATTATTTATTGTTCCATATCAAAGTACCAATCAAAATCCAACACAGTTCTATTTTCTATCTAGTTCTACTTCTATTTGTAGTAAACATAAATCGTAACTTATAACAAGCTAAAAACGTACTCTTCGCCAATTTACTGAGCTTTGTATATATAATTGTTACACATTCTATAGGATACTCTTCGCAGTTTTCTTGTAAATAATGTTAGTTTTTGGACATCCTAAATTTTGTGATACCATCTTTGTTGTGAAAAAAATCATATGAAAAAAAATGTCCAACCTGTGTGGAATTCGAACACGGGACCTTTGGATTGCAACACAAAGCTTTAGCCGCTGCGCCACCACATATTGCTACGAAAATTGATTGTCTGTGATATACCTATATAAAATATTATTTTGGGTATTCAGCAGATAACTTTCAAAGAAATCATTCGTTCCTTTCATATATTATTGATCTAAATCTGATCAAGCTAGAATATCAACGAGTAGTCCTCTTACAAACAAACTTGTCAATTTCTTTATACATTAACTATGTCTAACATTCAATATGAAAAACAAGAAAATAACCATTCTTTCTATATATTGAAGATCTAAGTCTGATCATGGCAATATATTGTAAGAAATCCACCCTTAAGAGGAAATCTTTCAAGCATCTCTAGCCCTACCTAGAGGATACTCCATTCAATA